>CM072997.1:187017485-188311235 GCA_037038555.1 Rhynchonycteris naso | reverse complement strand
TTGTTTTTATTGTTTTCTTTTTAATTGATTTTTTATCTTTATTTTTCCTGCCTCTACTTACTTTGTATTTAATTTGATCTTTATTTTTCTATTTTGAGGTAAAAGAATATACAATTGCTTTGAGAAATTCTTTTTTTTCTCAGTATGATCATGAAATGCTACCAATTTTCCTCTAAGCACTGATTTAGTTGTATCCTACATACTTTGATGCATTTTTATTTCTATCCAATTAAGAATGTATTAAATTTTTAAAAATTTTTATTTATTTTAGTGAGAGGGAGAGAGAGAGAGAAAGAGAGAATGGGGAGGAGCAGGAAACATCAACTGCCATATGTGCCCGGACTGGTCAAGCCTGGGGTTTCAAACCAGCAACCTCAGCATTTCAGGTTGGCGCATTATCCACTGAGCCACTACAGGTCAGGCCCAGTTAAAAATATGTTTTATTTCTCTTGTGCTTTTTTCTTTAAATTATGTATATTTATAAATGGTTGTTTAATTTTAAATATTTGACGGAGCTTTCAGATATTGTTCTTTTAGCAATTTCCAGTTTATATTCATTGTGTTAAAAAAAAATAGCCCCATACAATTTTAGTCACCTTCAATTCATTGTGACTTGTTTTACTAAAAAACAAATGGTGAGTTAGGTGAGTATTTTGAATGCACTTAAAATAATGCATATTCTATTATTATTGTTCAGTGGAGTGTTCTACTAATATCAATTAGGTCATGTTGGTTGATGGTGTTTAAGTTTACTATGTTCTTACTAATTTTCTGTCTACTTGTTCTATCAATTATTGAGATAAAAGTGTTGAAATCTCTATCAATAATTGTAAATTTGTCTATTTTGCCTGTCAATAGTTTCATCTTTGAAAGTTCTGTTATTAGATGAGTACAAAAGTAGAATTGTTATGCCCTTAATGAATGTATCTTTTATTATTACAAAATGTCTCTTTTCAATATTAATTTATGATAAGATTGGTCACCTAACACACTTTAGGAAAATCAGACTGAATAATTACTAGTTTTGATGGAGGTAGAGAATCTTAATCAGCCTTTTTTAGTTTCCACAGAGAAGAAATATTATCAGGTTGAAAGAGGCCTAACCATGAAGGTACAGGGAGCTGTGAAATGAGCTAGTAGTCATCCTGAAATACAGATTCTTTTCTGCTTAAGTTTCTTTCCATGGAGCTGCTTTTTCTTTAGGTACTCTTAAGGCTTTCTACAAGAATGTCCTTCTGTGGCATAGGGACTTGTCTATCATGTTCATCACTATCTGCACAGCATCTAGAAGAATGTCTGGCACATAGTGGTACTCTATGTATTTAATGACATGAACTCTAGACATCTTAGGATGAGTCATGATTTTTTACAACTAACTGGCCTTAGGTTCATTTATCACCACCACAGGCCTTGTGAATCCTGTGAGGATTTGAGAGGGGAAAGAATTGAAATTGAGTGGTCAATATTAGGTCTTTAAAGACAGCTGTAACCAAGGGTGGTTTGAAGGTCAACATGCTAGGAAAAGATAGGATGATATTTTAAATACATGGCAGGGATGATCTTAAGTATTAGGTTGAGTTCTATTGTTAGGTCAGTGTGGTGAAATCCATATGGGGTCTTTTTGGAATTGAGAAGTAAAGAAAAAGATTAGGTGTAGGCTATAATTAGCATGTAGAAAATGGCAGTTTCCTTTGACATTGACTATGAGCAGCAGCACTTTTATTGAAGGCCCAGGCTTGTCTCCAATAGACATTATTTATCTACCCTAAAGTCTCTCTAGATTTGGCCCCAGAAACCCCATCCTCCAATCATGTGGAGATTCTTGCCATTCCAGGACAACTATACACATTCAAACCACCTTACATTGTCTCCTTCTGGAAGCTCCCACAGCCGCCCCATTTTCAAGTCCCTGGCTGGGTACAATATTTTTCTATCATTCGTTATGATTCAGAAAAAGTGTTACCTTCTTTTGAAACTTTTCCTGTACCCTCCAGATGAAAATTATTTCTCCCTTCTTTTTTTCAAACCCTTTCTATCTGGCACTCTTATAGCAATTATCATATTTTATTATAATTTTTGTTTCTGTATGTCTCCCTAGAACCTTTTTATGAGTAGAAAACATACCTTTATTCTCTCACATTTTTGAGTCTATTGTGCCTAGGACAGTGTCAATCATATAAACTAATACATATTTAGTGAGTAAATATTACATAACTGTAGAGTTTCCTTCCAACTCTAGCATTGCTGTGTCTGTGTGATTGAGGTCTACACTGACCCTCTTATAAATTTTTTCATGACTGTTCTGATAAATAGCATTTATTCTTCTATCAAAAATTGAATGAGAGGAATACAAGAATTTAGATAAGTGTTTTTTGTTCATATTACAATATTGAATAAACACAATAAATCTGAAAGGCCAAGAAATTCTTTGAAAAATCAACTTCAGTAGCAGTTAGGAGAATGTAAGTTAAATGAATAATGGGATACTTCTCACTTGTTAAATTGGCAAAATTTAAAAAGTTATAGTAACTAGTGGTGGGGATGGAGGAGAAAAATCACTCTGATATATTACTGACAGAAATTTAAAATGCAATTTAACAATAGCTTTTATACTAAATACATACATACTCATTGATGAAGTAATCCTACTCCTGAAAATTTATTCCAAAGAATAAAAGTTTATGTGGCTATATGTGCAGAATGCCCTTTTCCCCCCATATGGTAGTGTGAAACACACCGAACGAAAATGACATTTATTAATAGTGGAATGGTTGATAAAGGTTTTATTAAGTGAGAAATACAATATGAAGGAAATAGTATGTGGCATGACCTTTATCTTAGGAAAGGATAAACATTGCTTGCGTAGGACTCTTTTCTTGAGCTAGTTGGTCTTCAGTTTTCCTAACTTGGAGGTGTTGGTGCAAACTGGGAAAGGCTAAAAGCAAAGAAAAGGGATGGGAAGAGACTTCAGAGAAATGATTGGTATTATGTTAATGGAAAAAAACTAGAATATTTTATTATGTTTGTGACGTCAATGTACATAAAAACAAGTAATACAAAGTGACATGGAGAAAATAAACATTGATTTGAAAATGGCATAAAGCTCTGAACCCCTTTCTTCAAGCATTTTTGTCATTTTGACATATAGATGAAATCTATTGTAACAAAAAATACAACAGAAAAGTTATTTTGAAGAAAACAGTTGAGATGGTTGTTAAACTCACTTTTAGTCTATATTATTTTTCTTTTAAGTCAAAGCAAAGCAGAAAAATACACACACACATATCTTTTGCATTGGAAAGAATAAATTGTAGGTATGGACACCATGATGCGCAGGAAGGTGTCCTTAATTTGGATACAGTGCTCCCGTAGCCCTCCACACCTACACCGACCCTAAGAGCAGTATCTTCTTCAATACTTGCGGACAAACGCTTTGTCCCTTCATCTTTGTAACCATTACACCTGTCAAATATAGGATGAATTGTATTGAGAGGAAGGAAGTGGAATTGGATGAATACCATTTGAAGAGTCTCAATGGGAAATATATTTCTGAAAAAACAAAATCAGGACACATAGCCTAACAAAGATAGTCAGTTTTTACTTGACAGTGAAAAATAATGCGTTAAAGTTGTATTTTTCTATTGGGGACAGAACTAGAGTATCAGACACATAAAAATAAAAATAAAGATGGCCTTAATGAACGTGCATAATTATACTGAGTCAATTACAGAAAGACAATTGCCTTCCAATTACAAAACAGTAACAGCTATTTTATCATCAGTAAAGCAGTAGTGTCCAAGGTCACAATATAATCTGATCTTTCATGTAATAGTAACATAAGTATAATTCATTTTTATTTAATGCAGTCCTTCCAGAAATGTGAAATGCTCTCTACAATGGCTGTTTTTCTACTTTGAGAAAGTGTATGATTTTTTTTCTGCTGCTATGCTCCCATCATCCCCACCCCCAGCACTGTGCCACCTAGCCCCTTCTCTCAGCTGGCAAGCACAGGCCCCAGATGCTAAGCTATGGAAGATATTTTATCTGCTGCATCTGGTTCCTTAGCGGATTCGATGGGTCTCTGTGCTGGCAGCTTCAGAAATGCCTTTAGGCTTGTCACATGGTGCAAACTCCCAACTGGCTGTCTGAATTGCCAACCATGCTTTGGCTCACGGGAGAGAAGGAAGAAATAGCACATTTTGTTCACCTACTGATAACCTCTCATGTAAGTGATCAATGGCTTCTGATCTGAAATATATATTCCCATAGGGCAGCCCAGACGTGGGGTTGAATTTTGCCTTCTTAATATAAACTTGTAAGTAATACATGACTCAGTTTTGTTTCCTTGGCCAGAGAGGAAATCCCCAGCAATTTGGACTTCAGCCTGTCTCTTCTGAAATTAAATTCCAAAAGCATCAGCGTTTTAGAATTGGAAGGAAAATCAAGAGTCAGCTAATCCATCCCTTAATTTATCTGATGAAGAAACTCCGACTCTGAAAGCAGAAGAGGTTTGGCTGGTTACATAGCAAGCAGGACAAAGGACGAGATTGATCCTGGGGTGGGGACTTATAAAAGCAGGAAGTTTTCTTGTAAATGGAAGACTGGAGAAAACACTCCGAGTTGATGTGGCAGGCTGCAGCAGAAAAGTGAGGCCAGCAGACCAAGAGATCCACTGCCTATGGAAAAGCAGACACTGCCACATCTAAAACCATGTGACCTTTAGCAGATTATCTAACCTCTAGGCCCAAGCTACATCTGGGAGGGGGAGGGGGGGAGGAAGAAAAAGAAAGAATAAGAAAAAGAAAAGATGAGTTGATCACAGATCCTTACTTGTTCGGTTGTTTTGAGGACTGAATGAGATAAATGAGTAATGGATCTGACAAGGATTAGACATGATCACTTTTTATTCAATACATTTTTATCGAGAGTTTGTTGTGTGATAAACATTATGCTAAACGCTTCATACTTGATGATTATTATAAATGTGGGAGATGAAACCAGTAAATGAGGACAGGTTGGCAGCAAGCACGTGAGAGCGTTCTCACTCATTTAAGCACATCCACTCCAGCCACGTCACTCTAATTCCCTTCACTGCAGTGAGCTCTGCTTTCCAGCAGGGGACGTCCACGACCCAGACAAGGGAAACCCGGTCAGCTCCGCGTTAGAGATGATGAATGAAAATGATAAAGCAGAGACTCAAGCCTGAGGTTGGCCTGTTAGGATACTCAACCCATAAAGGCATAAGTTCTGAAAGGAATGAGTCCCACACTCCTCTTGAGCACTGAGTTTATGGGAATGTCAGTGAACTTCAACTTCTCTTAATCCTTTACTTACAGGCTCAGGACCCTAGAAAGACTTTTATTTAGGCTAATAGGGTGTAATTCCCTTTGCCCAGAGAAGATAAAGAAAACCCAGGTCTTTGTGATGAATAGATCATACAAGGTCATCCTGGGAAGACAGGTCCTGAGAAGATAAATACTATAAGGGCTTGGGGTGTGCACTGGCTGGTGTCTGGACCCTAGAGGTTATTTATGATCTGCCCAGGAGTCAGATAGGTGATGACTAGAAGAAGGTAACTGACTTGGGGCAGTGGATGTGCTAAGTACTTAACCAGTTTTCCAGAAAAAAAATTGTGCATGTGTGTGAATGTATATATGTACTTTGTACATTTTACTGATATACAGGATGTTTAACACATAATTTACATGTAATGAAATATACAATAATTTTTATTGTAAATTTTATATAGCCTATTGATTCTCACAGGATACTTCAGTTGATTTTTATTGAACACTTTAATCCATAGCCAACTTATTTTTGCAATTCAGTCATAATTTGACAAAATTAGACTGTAAGTAGATGTTTGATTATTCTCTGGTTCAGCAAAGAAGTTACATCATTAATGAATGAGTGTGGTGGTAACACATATTGGTTGGCATTTTCCATTTATGTTGAAAGAACAAAACTGAAACAAAGATGTAAAAACTTCATTAGTTTGTTAATGGCATTAGCTAAATCTTTGCTAAATCATCTGATAGTGTTTGAATACTGAAAAATATTTTCTCAATTATTTGTTTACAATGTAATAGACAGCACACTTTGAGTTTAATCTGACTTATTAACCTAATAATTCAAGTCTAGAAAATTTAACAAAACAATAAACCAAGCCTTGATTTATAGCATTTGCCAATTTCCATGGTGTAAATTTTCCTACCATGGATTATTTTAAGTTATCAAAGCAACACTACTAAACACAGATTTGGGAATAGAGGCACACTTGTATACCATTATATAGGTGTCTACATAACAGTTGTAATAAACATATAAACTCGAGTGCACAGATAATAAAATAAAATAATTATAAAGTGATGAATTTTAAGTGTTTATCTTTTGTTGATATATTTAGTGCATAGTAGCACTTAATATATAAGCAAAATTATATAACGGGTGGGGGGAGCCATTTTCAAAAATACTAAATCTAATTTTTTAAAATAAATATTGAACAGTTATTATATGTAAGCTACCATGCTAAAAGCTTTACATGGGTTAAATAATATAATCCTCATGATAATTAAAAAGGGTGTGCATTATTATTTCCCCAAGATGACAATCTCTAACTGATAAGAGTCTGAGGTTCAAAGACATAAAGTAACTTGCTCAGTTCGACCCCGCTAGCAATTGCTAGGGCTGGAACAAAAAACAGAGTGACTTTTTAAGAATTGTGCAATGGCAGTAACAAAACATTAGCTGGAAAAAAAATTAACTTGAAAGTGAAATCTAGTCCTGGCCAGTTGGCTCAGTGGTAGAGCATCTGCCTGACGTGTGGAGTTCCAGGTTCAATTCCCAGTCAGGTCACAAAGAAGAAGCAACCACCTGCTTCTCTACCCTCCACCCTCGCCTCTCCCTGACATCCCCTCTATCTCTCTTCCACCTCTTACAGCCATGGCTTGCTTGGCTTCAGCGAGTTAGCCCCTGGTGGTGAGAACGGCTCCATGGCCTCTGCCTCAAGTGCTAAAAATAGCTAAGTTGCCAAGCAATGGAGCATTGCCCCAGATAGGCAGAGCACCTAGGGAGCTTGCTGGGTGGACCCAGTGGGGGTGCATGTTGTAGTCTGTCTCTCTGCATTTCTGGCTCTCACTTAATTTTTTTAAAAAAAGAAAAGAAAGTGAAATCTAGCTTTGCATATGCTATATGAATTTTAGCAAATAATTCCAGTTCTGTAATTTTACTACATAATGTCCCATTTTGAATCTGGGATTCTAGAGGCAGAATGCGTTGCTAAACAAGATGGTATGATCTGGTTTTGCTCAATTCTGACTTACAGAAAATAACACATTTGGAATCACCAGCTGTGTCCAATCCTTACTCCATCTTCAATTCTCCAACCATTTGTCCTTGAATTCTTCATCCCAGGGGAAGATAATAAAGTTAGAACAAAAGTACAACGTTGCTAAATTCTTTGTTGTTCAGTATAAATTTTTATGTCTAATGTGTAAGATCAAGAAATTTAGTCCATTTCCCATGACTGTCTGAAGGTTCCACAGTCAGGGAAACACATGGATATAAGTGGAGTCTGCAAAGGGAGAATGCTGAGGTGTTGGGAGCAAATATCCTGGCTGCCAGGTGTCTAGATTATGGCCTATTGTTTAGCAGCATATCAAACCCCTAGTCTGTCCATCCAATGGGTATAACCTTCTCTACCATTCTCAATGGTCTACAGCATTCCTAAGCCTCTGGAAACTTGTCTGGTTCCCTGAACATATCAGGATGACCCTTTTCAGGGTCAAGTAGGATTAGACAGGCGCAGCTTGAGCTCTATTAGGATCCTGGTGTAACTCACCACCCACACCTCCAGCCTAGCCAAAAAAACCACTTTTTATATAGCACTCTATTCTCTGATATCGTATGTATCCCTTCAAATGTCTTTGATCCCATGAGCACCTTGGACATACTTCTATCATAACATTTCTTTACTCTGTGTGCTTTGTTTCCCAACAGACTGTAAATTACTTCAGAGAATTGTCTGCCTTACTTCATATTATATCTGGAAGGTTCAGCACTCATTGAATACACTGGGGAAGAAAATTTTTGTTGCATCCACAAAAACATTGTTCTTACCTAATTCGAATGTGCTGATCTCAAATCTGACATTAGTTTTTCCCTGTAAGGTATAGTATTTTTGCAGTTCAAGATATTAGGTTTTCATCTTATTGTAAAATTTTCAACATTTAGTTTAACATAATGAAGTAGAATGTCTTCTTGGGCATCATCTTTGTGAAAATATAATAATTTATATAATGCAGTAAATACACTAATACAAAAAAGATATGATTGCATCAGAATTTGTCTACAATTTTGAAATAGAACATATTAAAACATTTATTCCAATCATAAAATTTGTGCAAAACTTATTTACATTCTATTCAGGCCAAAATTTGCGTTTGTAGCTCTTGCGTTTGTGTACTTGTTGAGGACAATCTCATTTGATGCTCCAGCAGTAGTCTGTTATCATATTTCTGTCCCATTGCTCCTGATAATGTTCTTCCATCATCTTAAGATCTTGGTGAAAGCATTCTCCCTGCTCATCACTAACAGCTCCAAGATTTTTGGGAAACTTATCAAGCTGACTGTTCAGGAAGTAAATCTTAGAGCTCATGTTACATCCAATGTCGCAGAAAACCAACAACATCCTTTGAACCAGAAGTTCATAGTTTTCTGCTTATTTGTTGCCAAGGAAGTTCTTTGTAACTGCCACAAAAGACTGCCATGCTGCTTTTTCCTCCTTATTCATCTTCCTGGAAAATTCTTTGTCACATATGAGGGTTCGAATTTGAGGTTCATCAAATACACCTGCTTTTATCTTCTCAAAAGACAAGGCAGGAAAAGCAGAAATAATATGTTGAAAGCACTCACTTTCTCTATTCAAAGCCTGAACAAACTGCTTCATTAAGCCAAGTTTGATGTGAAGTGGGGGAAAAATGATCCTGTCTCGATTAACTACAGGTTCATTCACAATATTTTGCATCCCTACTTCCAGAGCTTCACATTTCAGCCACTCCTTCTGTGTCCAGTGTTTCTCTCAAGCTCGTCTGTTTCACGAACACAGAAAGCAAGGATAGTTCGTGAAACCTCTCTGTTGTTCTAGAGCAGGAAATTTACCATTTTAAGATCCACACAAATGATCCAGTTATGTTCCTCATACTTCAGAAAGTTGAGGATAATTTTTATGTCATTCTTACTAATTCATTCAATTTGGGTTGGCTAAACTGCTGAGGGGTTAATGACTGCTTGGCATCAGAAGAAGACCCTTCAGATTCTGCAACCATTTCCTCATGCATCTTATCAAAATACACTTGATCACCATGTTCACTTTCTTCATCCTTAGAAGAAATAAAACCATTGAAAACTGGAACTGGGAGTGTCTCAGAGTGTGGGATACGTCGTATTGCTGAAGGAATATAAGGATATGTGATCATATGCCGTTTTTTCTTGCTGATACCCTTTGTATGGTTCAGACAGAAATAACAGTGACTGCTGTGGTCCTTAGGTTCATGCCAAACCATGGGAATACCAAAAGGCATTCCTTTGCATTTTCCTTTTGTTCTGTCACGAAGCATTTCTTCACAATTATGACACACAATAAGAGGAGCCCAATTCTTGTCTTGATTACCAAGGGGAACTTGAAATTAGGCAATATATGCACGTGTCACAAATGATGAAATATTGTGCCTTTGATGTTGAACTGTGTAACAGCCACATATATAACAGAAGGTGTCAGGACTATTCAGTTTGTGTAGAATGAATGAACTTTATAGGGTAGGATTTATTAATAGTATGCACTTAAAAAATGAAAAACTTGAGCCTAGACGGATGTGAACTGCTAAATGTCCAAAATTCTCATTCCAGTACTCATGTTTCTACGTTCTGCTAACTTGTTATGGTTGGTTAAATTTTTCTAACACTCTTATTTTCACTTCACAAGCTTTTCAACAGTGAAGTATGACAGGATTATTATTTTTTTTATTTTTCTTAATGTATAGTTGATATACAATATTATATTAGCTTCAGGTGTACAGCATGGTGATTCAACATTTATATACCTTACAATGTGATCACCACAAGAAATCTAGTAACTATCTGTCATTGTACAAAGTTATTATAATATTATTGACTGTTTTCCCCATGCAGTACATTATATCTTTGTGACTTATTTATTTTAGAACTGGAAGTCTGTGCTTCTTATTTTCCTTTACCTTTTTTCTTAGCCATCTACCCCCTATCCCTTCAGGCAGTTTATTTCTGTTGTATTTTGTCTTCATTTGTTTTGCTTTTTAGATCCCACATATAAGTAAAATTATATAGTATTTGTCTTTTTTTGTCTGACTTCTCTTAGCATAATACCCTCTAGGTCTACCCATGTTGTTGCAAATGGAAAGATTTTATTGTTTTTGCTTTTTTTTATTGCTGAGTAATATTCCATGTTATTATATACTACGTAAGAACTCATACAACTAAACATCAAAAAACATATCAACAAACCATCTGATTTAAAAATAGGCAGAGGACCAAAATAGACATTTCTCCAAAGTCATACAGATGGCTGGCACCCAAATGAAAAGGTGCTCAACATCACCAATCATCAGGAAAATGCAAATTAAACCCACAATGAAGTATTGCTTCACACCTGTCAAAATAACTGTTATGACAGGATTGTGTTTTAAGGTTTAGGCTGAACCCCAAAATTTTCAGACAAGAATTCTGGAAACCAGATGGAGAAAGCTCCTCAGTGAAAAGGTATAACAAGATTCCAACAGGGTTTCATCCATCTGCCAAAATCATGTATGGGTTGTTCAACGATAAGTGGATGTGAGGGCGGGTGGGAGAGCTCTTGCACACACATATTTGTGTGCATGGAATGTGTGTGCCTGGAGTTATTAGGACAAGTAAGTATAGGGTGTGGTGGTAGGTGCTTCTATTCTTCTAATGCTGTGAAAAACTACTTTTATCAAGATAAAATGTTCTAGTTTTTGGCTTCAATGCCCAACAAACAGGCCTATCTATTCCAATTTTAATCACTTCGTATCTGTTGTGAATCTAGTCTCATATTCCTAGATCCAAGGATGACCATGAGAGTTCCCTTACCATGTCTTTGTGTTTAAAGAGTTGACGTTTAAATTCTTGTGGACAGAGGGGAGGAACTACATATTATATTATAGTACCATGATGGTGAACCTATGACACGCATGTCAGCACTGACGCATAGCCATTTTCAATGACATGCGGCCGCATATCAGAGAAGTATGGGGCCGCATGCGGAGAAGGACGTTTCATCCTCGGCTCCTGCACAGTCAGGTGCAGTAGCCCAGGATAACACATTTGCTATAGTGTAGACACTCTGTGCCAGAAGTCTGTAGGCCAAAGCAACAGAAATCCGGCACAGAGCGTCTAGTTCTGAGACTTCCGGTTAGGCCATTTTTCTCGAAGTGACACATCACCAGAGTTATGCTCGGATTTTTGGTAAATTTTGACACACCAAGCCCAAAAGATTGCCCATCACTGTTACAGTACTTTCAAGGATGAGTCCATGCTTTCCCAAGCTTTCTTGCAGCTCAATATTTATTGAATCCATGTCAGGAGGCTGAAGGGCCTGTATAGAAAAAAGTGACATAGATGAGAAACCAAAACTTGTCTAATATTTAAGATATTTCTGCACATTCCAGGTTATTCCTTTAATCAGCTGTTTTATAACTTTGACCACAATCTTTCTATTCTTTGATCCAAAAAATTTATACTTGGATGAAAGTAATAAAATAATAGCTAACATTTATCAAGTGCTATTTGATTTTGGCATAATGCTAGCTATTCTCCATTTTATTTAATCCCCATCCCAAGTCTATGAATTGATTACTATTCTCACCATTTTATAAGTGAAGGAACTGAAGTGTAAAAAGCTTAAGTCCCTTATCCAAAGTCATACAATAAGTTACAAAGCTGGGCTTTGTCCCCAGGCTTCTCTGATTACAGATCTCTAGTTTCTTACTTCATTTCAATATTAGTCTAGCAAGTCAGACTTCAGACTGTAGACAGCATGTTGAAGTGTATTGAAAAGGGAGTCCACAGGTACTGACATGGGAAACCTGGAATTAATTTTCTGCATGGCTTAGAAAATTAGATTAATTATTTGAGTCTTAATTTTCTTATGTATAAAAAGGTTAATAATGATGTACATCTCACAAGTCTGAAGGAATAACTGAGAAGGGTGAATGTCTAGCATAATTTTTCATAACATAATTTCCTTTTGTAATCTAAATTCTAAATACAGGTGGCGCAAATGTAGGTTTAAAGTAGTGAGTACATGAAACAGTTTATTCTTGTATTATTATTTATTAATCATTGTATTATTACCCATATGAACAACTATAAGTCTACTTTTGCCCAACCCTGTACTGAATTTTGGCATATTTCTTTTGGTTCCATTTGAACTAGAACTAGAGAACAAAAGGTGTTCAGAAACTATGACTCTGCCTATGGTCTCATCTCTGTAACTCTTGCCCCCTCTGTGGTTCACACACACAGAGCTCTCTGTGCTCTAATTCCAGGGCTTTCACATATCCTTTGTCCTTAGCTATATATGGAGTTATAGAATTTCTCTAAGGAAGAAATTTACTGGCTCATTTTGATTCTGAGAAAATAAGCCCCAGGATAATGGTTTAAAAAGTAGTGGCTCTGGTCAGTGTGTGGATGTTCTGGGTTTGATTCCCAGTCAGGGAACACTGCTTCTCCTCCCTCCCCCTCTCCCTTTTTTCTCTCCCCCTCTCCTTCCCCCTTCTTCTCCTAGAGCCAAGGCTTGATTGATTTGAATGTGACAACCTGGGGCACTGTGGATGGCTCCGTTTGGCCTCAGGCGCTAAAAAAATAGCTCCTGTGAGCAATCACCCAAGATAGGTGGGGGTGGGGTTGCTGGGTGGATCCTGGTTGGGGAGCATGTGAGAGTCTATCTCCTTCTTCTTACTTAAGAAAAAAAGAAAGAAAAAGTAGAACTATGAAGTTTAGGGAAAGCAATTGCTCTCATCAATAAACTAAGAATTTTGGGGTAGTCTAGATGAGAAAGGACGCCAGAAAAAAAAATGCAGAAGTAAAATGTACATGTGGAAAAAAAATGCTAAAGATATGAAAAAAAATCAAAGTTTTAGAGGCAGAGCTTAAGAGTAAAATATAGTCACTGAGTAACTCTTAGTGTTGGGTAGGGCTAAAAGGCTTTAAAAAAGAGATTTCTTCTTCCAATTCAAGATGATGGAGTAGGTCAAACATTTGCTCTGTGTAAAGCCAGTAGCCAGGGCCACCATCACAGCAGCCTGGCCCATGCAGGTTCACATTAGATTCGTACAGTCAGTAATGAAACACAGGAGCCACGAACTGGTGAGTCATCAGCTTTAATTCTAGCTTGCACCCGGTGGGCAAGCAAAAACACACACTGGGCTCCAAAACCCACACATTCAGTGCTCACAAAGCTACTGACTTATCTGAGTTTCCTAGAATCAAAGGTTTCTAGCTCACCAGACTTACTCACCTCTGTTTCCCATCTCCTCCTGCACAAATTCTTAACAAACTGCCTTCTTCCTCAGCACTCTGCCATCTTGGCTGCTTCTCCTGGCCTCCATGTGGCCTTCATCTGCTCTCTTCTCTATACTAATCCCAGGAACCGAGAGAGAACTTGCTACTGGTCTGCCCACTTTATAGCATAGATTCAAAACCTTTAATCCAATTATACAAACAAGAAAGTCTCTGATACAAAGCCACTCACTGAGGCACAATGGGATTCCTCAGGAGAGTGCACCACCCTACATCATCCAATCAGTCAAGGGTGTGGGGAAGAGCTTACTCTTAAACGAAGCCTTAGGCTATAACGACCCGGCCTGTCCACAGCCTGTTCCAGAACACACATTAATATCAACGAACTTCCATGTGGGCAGCGCCATCTTTAAAAAAGTGAGCATAATATATTTTATCTGCCCAACACTCTGTCTTGAAACTTATCTAAATGAGATTGAATACAAAAATCCCATAGGAAACAAACCTGTTAGAGCAAAGCAAAATGGAATAAGCTATTTCAACAAACTTTGGAAAAGAGAATACTTGGGAGAAGTTTGGTAAATAAAGCCAATAGAGATGCTGCTGCATAGAATGAAGTACTCTGGGACTACTGATGAACTGGGTAGCTAGACTGGCCAGGTAATCACTGATCTTATTTCTGTTCTCTGGCATAATTGGAAGATTTTGTTTCTTTTTCTATTGTAGTTAAATTTGGGTCATTGGCTAGGTTCTGACCCAGAGAATGTGGACAGAAGTGATGTTTGCATTTACAGCCTGGTCCTAAAATGCCATAAACTATCCATGGGTATTTTTGCTTGCCTAGTGTTTGTGTGCAAAACATTCTCCAGAGGATTCCAGACCTAATTGTACAATGCAAAAGAAACCCATATGTATTGCCTAGATCCCCCAGTTTAAATATCAGTGGACAGTAAAGGACCAAAAGATAAGAAGAACCAACAACATAAAAAAGGCCAAACAGTATAAATAACATACTAATTAGCATATTAAGGTAAATTTAAAGATCATACTTATTTATTATTAATTTAACAAATATTTAATGAATACCTACTATGTGCCAGCTTTTTCTAGATGGTGAGTAACCATTGGTGGAAAATGCAGACAAGGTGCCTGTCCTAATGGAACCTAATTTTCAATAGATCAGGGGAAAAGAAGGAAAACATAAAAAAAAAATCAATAAATATAATTATTTTCTATAGAGGCAAATTCTCTGGAAAAAAAACAGGGTAATGATACAAAAATCCACTAAAATAGGACAACTTGTGAGCAGGGAAAGTGTTACTGATTAGGTGATTATTAAAGTGAGAGTTTAAGGATGAGCAAGAGTGACCCATGATAAGATCTTCGGACACTGTACTTTATTTAGGAGAGAGGTCAAATAGTACAAACTTCATGGAATAGGAAGAGCTTGGTATGTTCAGAAAGCAGAAGAAGATTGCTCTAGTCAGAGCATAATAAAGCAGCATGGGTTAGAAGAAGAATGTCATTTTTGATCATTCTTCAGAGACCCCTTATAATGTACATCTTGTTTTATTATAGCATGCTCAATTAAATCAGCAATTTGGTCCATGGTTTGATTTTAGAAAACTTTGGGTCCAAGCCTGGGAGGTGTCCTCAAAAAAATCTTGTCTAACTTATCCAATTCACAGATGAAGAAACTGACACCCAGGCAAGGGTAAAGAATTGTGTACGGTAGGAGCAGAACACCTCAAAGCCTATGTTTCTTCATCTTAATATTAGGGATGATGCCAGCCTTGTGTACCTTTTGGTATTTGTAGGAGAACCATTGCATCCCCTGTTATCTCATAATTTTAATAGAGAGGAAGTTTAGTAGATAATCGTTGGATAACTATGCTAGGAGTTAATAGACAGTATATATGTTTTCACTTTGGTCCTCATTGTCTTTCCCATTATTCAGAAGAACAAGCTGACTCAGCTCCCAATGCAATCCCATTTCTTCTCTCTCCATTTCCTATTACCTTTCTACTATATATATTTTATTGCTTGTCTTTATAAGACTTTATCAGCTATTTAGCTTATTTTTAAATAAAACTGATTCTTCAGAAGTACTCATTTATCAATAAAGAGGTATTATTCAGGCAGAGAAATGCAAAACATGGACAGTTATTTCACAGTATATTAAAAGAAAATGCAAAATAAAATCTCAGGTTTATAATTTGGCTCTTTAATAGGAAATTTTGTTTCCCTTAAAGGGAAATAATTTTAGAAGGTGCTGCCTCTCCTCTTCCCTGCCCTTTTCCAAGTGTCCCTCCAGGATGTGTGAAATACTGTTTAAGAGCTAAACGTTTCCCCATTGCATCATAGATTCCAGCAAAACTCGAGGCTAGTAACAGTGGTGCAAAGCAAAATCAGCACAACTGGTGCTGACCAATGTAGTTCTACTATCCAAACAAAGTGAAAAGGGCACAAAAGTTAACCTGGCTTTAGGCTACTAGGCATCTTAGTCTAAGGTAAAAATGACAACTTTTATTACCTATGCCAATACTGATCAGATGACAGCAGCTGCTTCTGGTCTGTTTTACAAAGAAACTTGAGGTAGATATGGGCTTTGCACTAACAAGGATCCTGATGGGTGAGAACTATATTCCATGGAACCAGGACAAGGGTGAGGTTGTGATGTGTCAAGGATGTGGGCCTGTCTGAACGGGGAAGAGGGCTGTGTTAGACAAGAAGAAATTACATGAGTAAGGAACGAGAAAGTCTTTATGCTTTATTATTATTATTATTATTATAGAGGTATAATTGAAATATAGCATTATATTATATTAGTTTCAGGTGTTCAACATTATAATTTTATATATATATATATTTGAAATGATCACAATTAGCCTAGTTAACATTTGTCTCCACACATAGTTATAAAAGAATTTTTTACTTATGATGAAGAATTTTAAGATCTACTCTGAAAGATCTATAAATATGCAGTACAGTATTATTAACTACAGTCACCATGTTGTATATTACATCCCCATGACTTTTTTTATTTTATAATTGGAAGTTGGTACCTTTGACACCCTTTACTCATTTTGTCCACCCCCCTACTCTCTGCCTTTGGCAACCGACAATCTGTTGTCGGTATCTCTGAGGTTGGTTGGTTGTTTTTTAAATCTCAAATATAAGTAAGATCATACAGATTTGTCTTTCTGTCTTACATATTTCACTTAGCATAATATCCTCGAGGTCCATCCATACTGTTGTAAATGGCAAGATTTCATTAATTTTTGTGGCATTATAGTATTCCATATATATATGCATATGTATATATTTACATTCATGGATAATGAAATTATGCTATACAGAGCTGGGCAAAAGTAGGCTAATAAATAATACAATAATTAATAAATAATAATACAAGAATAAACTCTGTTTTATATACTAACAGTGTAACCTACTTTTGCCTACCTTTGTATATGATAATTTCATTATTCATGAATCTATGAATGGATATTTAAGTTGTTTCCATATCTCGGCTATTGTAAATAATACAACAATAAACATGGAGATGTGTATGTATTTTCAAAATTAGTAGTCTTTAATAAGTGCCCAAAAGTGGAATTGCTGGATCATATAATAGTTCTATTTTTAATTTTTGGAGGAACCTCCACACTGTTTTCCACACTGCTGCATCAATTTTCATTTCCACTAACATTGTACAAGTATTTGCTTTGCTCCATATCTTGCCAAAATTTGTTGTCTTGTCTTTTTTATAATAGCAATTCTAGAGCAGGTGTGAGGTACTGTCTTATTGTTTTAATTTGCATTTCCCTGATGATTAGTGATGGAGAGCATCTTTTTTATGTACCTGTTGACCATCTGTAAGTTTTCTTTGGAGGAATGTCTATTCATGCCCTTTGCTTATTTTTTTAAATTGATTTTTTTTTTTTTGCCATTGAGTTGAATGAGTTCAATATATATTTTGGATATTAACCTCTTATTCTATATATAATTTACAAACATGTTCTCCTATTCAGTAGGCTCTCTTCATTTAGTTGATGGTTTCCTTTGTTGTGCAGAAGCATTTAAGTTTGATGTAGTTCCACTTGTTTGTTTTTTCTGCTTTTGTTACCTTTGTTTTTGGGAGTAATATTTTAAAAAACCATTGAAAGACTAATGTCAAAGAGCTTACTGCATATGTTTTTTCTAGGAGTTTTATGATTTCAGGTCTTACAGTTAAGTATTTAATTCATTTTGAATTAATATTTGTATATGGAGTAAGAGAGTAGTTCAGTTTTATTCTTTTGTAGGTGGCTGTTCAAATTTCCCAGCATCATTTATTAAAGAGACTCTTTCTTCTGTTCTACTGAGTGATGTGTCTGTTTTTATGTCAATATCATACTATTTTGACTACTATAGCTTTTGTAATAAAGTTTAAAGTTAAGGAGCATTGTGCCTCCAGCTTTGCTCTTCTTTCTCAAGATGGCTTTGGTTATTCAGGTTCTTTGTGCTTTCATACACATTTTAGGCTTTTTTGTTCTATTTCTGTGAAATAAAAACATTGAAATTTTGACAGGGATTACACTGGATCTGTAGATTGTTTTGGGTAGTGTAAGTATTTTCACAATATTGATTATTCCATTCTATGATCATGGAATATCTTTCCATTTCTTTAATCAATGTATTATAGTTTTCAGTGTACAAGTCTTTCATTTCTCTGGCTAATTTTATTTCTAGGTATTTTATTCTTTTTGATGAAGTTGTAAGTGGCATTGTTTTCTTAATTTTTTTCTCTGATAGTTTGTTATTAGTGTATAGTAACACAACAGACTTCTGAATAATGATTTTGCATCCTGCAACTTTACTGAAGTGTATTAGTTCTAACAGGGTTTTTTGTTATTGTGAGTGGTGGTGGTGGTAAAATCTTTAGGGTTTTTGCAATATATCATTTAGAGATAGGGACACCTCTACTTCTTTTCTCATTTCTTTCTTTCCTAATTTCTCTGGCTAGCATTTCTAATACTATGTTGATCACAAGTAGTAAAAGTGGTTATTTTTGTATTTTTCTTGATCTTAGAGGCAAAGCTTTCAGCTTTTCACCATTGGGCATGATGTTAGCTGTGGGATTGTCATATATGGGCTTTATTATTTGAGGTACATTCTTCTGTATTAACTCTGTTAAGAGTTTTTATCATAAATATTGTTGAATTGGGATGTCTTAATTCTTGGCTTTGTTCTGATCATTACTAACTTTGTAATTGCACTTTTTCATCACTTCTGAAAGTGAGCTATCTAGTACTGTCTCCCAGGTGAATGAATGAACAGTGGAAGTTAGATTTGTAATGACTTTATAATATAATAAAGAGGATTGGCATTTTATTTCTACTTTTTTGATTACTGGTAAAATTAAATATTTTTTTCTTTGAAGTTGTATGGGTTTTTTGTTTGTTTGTTTTTTGTGCGTGCATGCAGGATAGAGAGAGGCAGACAGGAAAGGAGAAGAGATGAGAAGCACTGAAGTTGCAGGACCTTTGTTGTTCATTGATTACTTTTTCATACGTGCCTCATGGGGCTCCAGCTGAGCCAGTGACCCCTTGCTCAAGCCAGTGACCTTGTGCTTCAAGCCAGCAACCATGGGATCATGTCTAAAATTTCATCCTCAAGCTGGTGACCTCACACGCAAGCTGGTGAGCCCCAAACCCAAGCTGGTGACCTTGGTGTTTTGAACCTGGCTCTTCAGTATCCCAGTCCGACACTCTATCAACTGTGCCACTTTTGGTCAGGCTAATGGTGGTTTTTTAATTGAATTCTAAGACTTGATCTTTTATCCACATTAGGACAGGACCTTAGTTAAAATGGGAAGCATGCCCTGACTTTGCCTCCCTCTCTACCACAATTTCCATTCCTATTAATTGGGGTCCAGACTCCTCTAGCCAATATTGTTTAAGCTGCTTTCTTTAGTAACTCTGAGCTTTTTGTTCTTTTTGACCAAAACTTACATCAGATGCCTTTCTTACATATCTATGCCTACCTTTTTATTGCTACCTCAGAAAACAAATCCAAATATTACATCACTGTAGGAATAATCTTTAAATTTTAGTTGTTTTTAGTCAATTATTTTCAAACTTTGAAAATGTAATTCCTATTTTCAATGTGTTACAGATACTTAGTCATAATATGCTTTTTTCTACTGCAATGAAGTATATGGTTCTCAACTGAGCATGTGTGGTCCTCCTGTCACCTCTGCTGGAGAATTGTGCTCTTTGAGATGTGCTCTATGGCAATTTTGTATCCTGGACATTCTCAATTATCTTAAAATTTACATTTAAGTAATAAATGCAAAAAGCTACCATCAATGAGAGAAAATAATCTCTAAAATCACTTGTTGATAATTCTTACTTTTGAGTTTATGACAAGCAATACTACCCCCAGCTCTGTTATTATAGCCATAAAAAACATTTAGCCTTCTTGTTTCTTAGCTTTTTGAATCCACAAGACAACGCCCTCAGTATCTGAGTATCATTGCTTTACATAAAGACCCAGGTAACTGTCGTTCCATTTTGCATTTACATATGCCCATCTATCCTTCTCCATCTAATGTGCTAAAAATCAATATCTATCCTAGGACCCAGGATAGAGAGAATAATTGTTACAATTTCTGTGTGTAAAAACTCCTGTAGAAATTGACATTAAAAATACACCCAGTGTGTGGCTTCTAGTCTCTTGGGCCTGTAACTCACTCTCAAGTCAATTAGTCTGAGGCCAGGAGGAAAAGGGGTCATCCTAAATCATTCGCCTACAGGCTTTCACGGGTATAAAAAGCACTATATTCACTCAGGACTAGGCAGCATTTCCGATGGGCAGGAAAGTGAGAGTTCACACCCACCTAGTTCCACCCAACTAGTAGAGGCTGAATATTAAGGAATCCTTTTATTGCTTTTTTGCTCTTTTTTCAATTTGTGTCCTTGCTCATTTATTATACATTATTCCTGTGCTTGATCATAATGTCACTGGTAGTGACTCCTTTCTAGCATACCATATCAATGTGGACTCAGCTTTCCAGAGTTCTTAATGCCTGGCAGTCTTCTCAGATGCAATTCTGCCTTTCAAGTGGGGCCCCCATGTGTGCAGTATTAATTTCTCGGGCCACCTGTAATTCATTCAGGGACTCACACCAGCTAGAGTCACATATGGGATCCCAGATTTACAGAGCTTTTTGATTTTGTGCCTCACCAGCCCAGAGGAAACAATTTTCTGTTTGAATTTGGACTGTTTTTCCTCCTCATGTAGTCGACTAGAGATGGCTGATTAAGAAACCACATTCAACAAGAGGCCCATCCAGCAGCAGACTAAACCAGTCAACAATCTTCCGCAGCCTCTCTGCTGCCCTTGCTTCAAGCGTCAATCAAATGTTCCTTGTCCACTCACTGCCATTGGGACCTCCACTGTTGTTTCTGCACCCATCCTGCTCCCAGGCACCCAGCTCCCTGTCCAACTTCTCCATTCCTAGAGAACGTTTTCCATCTCCCAGTTTTTCCAACTGTTCTTTGAGACTGTGTGACTGAGGCAGATCATTTCCTCTCTGAGCTTCATTTTTCTTCTCCATTTATAAAATGAAGATTGGATTAATGATGAATCTTACATTTCAAACAAAACTCCAGACCACCCACTGACCTCATGGTTGTAACTTTCCCCAAGAGTTCTAAAGGGCAAAAAATGGCACCTGGCCTTCAGAACAAGAGAAACCCAGAGCTGGAGTTGGACCTCACTTGCAGTGGGTTACCTCCTGTTTCTGGCTTCCAAATAATCTCAATTTTCATCTCTGTTTAGAACCTTGACATTCTTCTTTTTATCACATTTCACTGCCAGGAGAGTAAAAGGAAGATAGGAATTGTTGTGACAGGAGATGGGCGATATAAAGCACATCTGGAATAGTATGCTTGCCAAGCTCCCAAACAGAACGAGTTTAGTAATTCTGAGCACAAGCAACTCTACACACATTTTTTTCTGCCATTAAAGTCTGACCTTTCTTTCTCCCCTATTATTTCCCACCTAGGCCACCCTGAAATCTATTTCTTCTTTGTTTTTATCTACTTAGGAGGCTTTTCCTCCCTCAAAAATAAGATACCAGATTAAAGGACCATCTATAAGATTACACATTTGTCTTGGAATTGGAAGGAGAACAACTTCTGTTCAAGTTATTTACATTTATCATTTATCATGAGTGTCAGGGTGGTTTAAAAAAAGTGTGATGCACAGACTGTGATGTCCCTGGTCTAAAATTAAGAAACTAATTGAGCAAATGTGACCAAAGAGAGCAGCATGGATAAGGGGTGCAATTAGAGAAATAATAAGGTAGAGAGGTGCTTGAGAAGTAGAACATAGCCATCAAATTACAAGGGGTTGGAGGGATCAGCTATAAATCAAGACCTCTGTTTCAAGTAAAATGGGACAATGGGAAGTACAGGCAACCCCCAGCTCCACAGCAAAGGCAAGACTCACTTCAATTAAGGAAGGTGAAAATTGTGAGTCCAGGCATGCCCTATTTTGCTTAAGATTTTAATTGAGACCCACATCCTAGCTCCAAAGCCACTTTTACTTGGAAATCCTCATGTAGGTTAAAATAATTCATTAGACTTCAGTTAGTCATTGACCTACAAATGCATTCACATGGTAATTGTTCCTGGTCCACTAAACTTAATCATTTGGTTGTATCTCTATGCTTCAGAAGAGTGCACCTACTGGGTTATGACTTTTACAATCTTTTTTTGTTTGTTGTTTTAAAAAGGAAACCTTGTTTGCTATATGAAACCTTGTTTGCTATATAAGTGACATATAATAAACGGCACATATTTGAAGTGTACAATTGACACGGATTGCCATGTGTGTAACTATGAAACCACTGAGTAGTCAAGATAGTGAACATCCCATCACCTCCTAAACTTTCATCACATCCCTTAGTAAACCCCTCCTACTCTTCCCACAATCTTATGCCTAGTGACTCCTTACCTTTTCTGCCACTATCGATTAATATACATTTTTTATGTTTTTATAAATGAAATCATATATTATAAATTTTTTGGTCTTTATTCTTTTAGCCTAATTATGTTGATTTTCATCTATGTTGTTACATGGATTAATAGTCTTTTTTTATTCCTCTTATTGTTGACTAATAATTATATACATATATATTGCAATTTATCCTTTTACTATTTGAGGAACATTTGGGTTGTTTTCAGTTTGGGGCAATTACAAATATAGCTCTATAAGCATTTGTATACAACTTTGTATAGATATACAGTGTGTCTGTAAAGTCATGGTGCACTTTTGACCAGTCACAGGTCAAAAGTGCACCATGACTTTACGGACACACTGTTTATTTTCTTTTCTCTTGAATAAATATATATATAATTCAAATTACTCCATAATATGTTTAACTATTTAAAAAGTTTCAAACTATTTTCCAAAGCAGCTATACAATTTTACATTTCCAATAGCAGTGTATACAAGTTCTAGTTTCTCCATATCCTCATTTACACCTGGTATCCTTATCATATTTCTTTCTAAAAGAAGAAAATGTTAAAGATGTCATCCATTCACTAATTGAGCACCTTCTATATGACAACCACAGTGAATGATGGTCAATATGATTTCTTATGATTTCCTATAAAATAGGGAGAATCAATTTCGCAAAATGGAGAAAAACCAATTTACCTGCTAGGATCACAGAAAAAAATAAAAACGGTGCAGCTATGATTTGGGTCTTCAGACTCAAGAGTCATTCTTCTCTATGGTATGTTTGAAAGTTGCTTCAATAAGGGGAAAAAAGCAAAACTTTTAAACAGATCACCTCGATTTGATTTGAATTCAGTGAGGGCATGTCTATTGTCAGTTATTCTTTTAGATGCCTATATGAATATTATCTGCCTTAATTGTCACAACAAGTTTATGAGATGAGGACTTTATTTAATGTTCCATGTAGATAGAAAAAAGAATTAGGGAGATTAAAGAACTTGTCCCGCCCCCCATTTTATGCAGCTAGATAGATGTGTAGGCACATAAATAATTGAAATCTATTCTTCTGGAGCCTTTTTCTGTATTACAGGTTTGAGACTGGTTTACAGTTCAGGTTGACTATAGATTTTCTAATAACCATCTATTTCATTTCCCCTATGTATAAAATACAATTGATAAGCTTTAAAGCAACTATGAAGAAGCTACTGTATAGCTACTGATTAAGAAATGTCATGGATGCAGTGGAGGTGGAAAGGGGTTGATAAATCACTAGCCTTTTGTTTCTAAATAGTTTTCCCAGTATCTCTCTGTCTTGCAAACCCTACTCCTTTTAAGGGAGGTTGAAAATTATAGGAACTTACTTTTCTAAGATTCCTCATTGATTATGTTAGGCTGTAACCCAATATTGGTCAATGGGATCTAAAGAAAAAATATGCGTCCCTAATATAAACAGATGTATAAGATAAAATTGTTCTCCTGTTTGCTGGATATATATCTTTAAGCGGCATATATAGCAACTAATCTGTAGCCCTTACCAGAGAAGCTGTGATCATGTAGAGAATGGTGGAGCAGAAAGGTACAAAGCACAATGATGAGCATTGTTGAGCCATTGGATTTCCACCCTGAATCTGCCTGTCCTAGATTGATGGTTTGTTAACCCACAAAATGTATATGTTTAAACCTCAATATGATGGCATTTGGACACAGGGCCTTTGGGAAGTAATTAGGCTTAGATGAAAACATGAGGGTGGGACCCCCATGATGGGATCAGTATCCTTGTAAGAAAAGTCACAACAGATCTTTCTTCCTCTGCCACTGAGAACACAGTGATAAAGTAGCCATGTGCAAGCCAGGGAGAGAGTCCTCACTAGAAACTGAATCTGCTGGCAGCTTGACCTTGGACTTCCCACGCTCAGGAGCTATGAGAAATAAATGTCTTTTGTTTAACCATACCAACCCATTTATAGTCTTTTGTTATGGCAGCCTGAACTCTCTTAATGCAAGATTCTTATAACAGGAGATAAATATTCCTTACTATTTAATCCACTTTTCATTGGCCTCTGTTCTTTGTGCTAAAGCATCTTAATTGATTCAATTTGAAAAGCACAGGCAAGGCACCAGACTAAGTACCTTCAAATAAGCAATCCCATTTAATCTGTAAGACAAGGCCCACAACATCAGTATTGCCAGGCTCAATTTTGAAAACAAGGAAACAAGCTCAGAAAGGTGAGATGACCTACCAAACTCTGCACAGATAACAAATGGTGACGAGTAATACCAAAAATTGAGTCTAGAGTCCATGCAACTTTTATTACACTATGACAATTCATTGTGTATAGTGTGACTGAGGTATAAATGCAAATCATTTAGAAATATATTAATTAGAAGGACAGCAACATGCTGGATATTTTATTAAATTGACAAAATAGATAATATGATAGACGCCTTAGTATTATATTAAATGTTATTACAAGAGGCTTTGTAATTCTTTACATTATGTTTAAAAGTTTAAAACTTTACCACACACTATTTAGAGTAGAGTGAATATTTAATGATGAGGCTTTGTTTCTGTGTCTGAGAAGGAGGATACCTGAATGGACCAGCCCTTACAGAAGGAGGAAGCCAACAATATGGATCAGCCAGAAGGGTGCCCAGGTGCTAGTTGGAATCATTCCTGATGGCAACTGTGAGTCCCTCCCCAAGGGGTTTCACCTGAGGACACTGGGCCTGAATAGAATTGATGCAACAAGCTGTGATGGTCTAAAAGTCTGATTGAAACTTCACAAAAACAGAGATTCCCATTGAAACAAACAGAATAAGAAACCAGCATGGGGTAACCTAATTCTTCCCAATATAGCTGGTTCTTGGTGGAAAATAACAAAACAAATTTTAAAAGGAAATTTTTGTACCACACCAACCCGTTCAAAACAGCGATGTGTATCAGACCGCAGAAAACTCTTCCCCCAGTGGAAGTTGTAAAAACCCTCTCCACCTGAGTCATTTAAAAGTAGTCTGCTTAAAATAATTAGAAATTTACTCCGGGGAACAATCCATTAGTGGCCAAGGATGTACGAGATGTATCAATAGGTCCCTTAAAGTCCTACTTTCCATAGCACAACTTGTGGCCCATTAGGTTTTTGTTGTTGCTGCCGTTACAGTTTTTTATTATTAAGTTTTATTTTCTTTAAAACAGTGCCATTCATTGGCTAAATATTAATAAAGAAAGTTCTTTGTAGAGTGAACATAGATCTCTTCAGGGCTAGAATGGAACGCTGCTCTGATTTCTCTGGCATGTTAGAGGTCTTTTATTTGGGGTGGGGGTGGTTTGAGCATCGATGAAGATCAAAGTCCCCCTTGAGGAGTCTTGAAGGACTAGATCTGTGCCTGGCTGGCTCCAGTCACCTGTTTGTTGGCCAGGCCCAGCTCATGTGGTTTCTCTGAATTCTGACAGGCTGAAGAATTACATGACTTTGTGGAGGGTGGATGGCTTTTCCCATGATACTCAGGTTGTTTGGAATGATGCTCACTCGAACACTCTTAAAAACTAACTACAAATGCGATCCTCCGTTAAAAGTCAGATTCAAACAGAATCGGGGCCAGCCAAGCAATATGGAATCTCTAGGAGAAGCCAGGGGAATCCCTCAATGACAAAATCCCCCTGTAAATCAGTCGAGATGACTTGCTCGACTCAGACTTGAGCTGATGAGAGAGAAATAAAAAAAGGTCCTGTGGAAATGGTCCGCTGGCAGCAACTTTGGTTTTCATTAACTAGCAACTCTGCTGTTTTGCTCACCACACACAATTTCCCTGTTCTGTCCTTTCATGCTTTCCCGTGTTCACCTTTGTCTTCCTTATGCTGTTCTTTTTTGAATCCATGTCACACACCAGACACGTTGCTCAACTCTGGGACTACAAAAATGGGTGGTTTATATTCCCTGTCCTCATGGAAGCCTTCCTTTAATGTTTGTAGTTGTTAGGCACAAGGGGAGAAGCAGCAACAAAAGACTCCAAAATGCAGTGGCTCTTGTAGGATAGGATTTTGTGTTTTTTATGCTATAGTTTAGTGGGGAGTAGTCCAGAGTTGCTGGGAGCCTCTGCCCCACGAAGTCATGCAGAAAGGCAGGCTTTCTCTAATTATAGGTTTACCATTCCCTAGAAAAAAATTTTTTCTCATTATATTACAACATACCTAAACAAACAAACAAACACACAAAACAATGCAAAAAAGTAAGGCACTCTCCTCATAGGGAGGAGATGAATAAGTTACATACTCCCTAGCCTTCCATGCTGGGAGTCGGGTCATCATTAGTAGGAGGCCATGTGATCTTAAAACTCACAGCATTATCTCCCAAATGTAAAAGGGACACAATGAATACTGGGACAATTCACATCTTTGCCATAAGGACAAACTGGAAAACGCATTAAAGGAAAAGAAAAAAAAGAAGACCTGAGCAGCTTGCCTGGTCCTTTGGAAGGTCACTTGGTCCTTGGTGTCTTTCTTTGTAATTGGGGAGTGGAACAAGGTATTTCTGAGCTCCCTTTCAGCCTCAGTGTTGAATGAATCACTTTTCTTACCCACATCTTCACATCTGACCTCTACTTTCATAATTCAGAAAGGAGCACATAAACTTCAATTTGCTTTGCTTAATAACAGTGAGCAGTGCTTTCTTCCCTTCCTTCCTTTTCTAATTATTTACTTTTTTAAAAGGAAAGTGAAGGGTTGCCGCTTTCTTCTTGATAGATTGCAAAGTGCCTTTGCCATCGTTCTCCTTGCCCTCAGCCTTCTCTTGTACCAACTGATTGTTCCTGAAAAAATGAGTCACTTCGGGGAATATTCTTGAAGAAAAATTTGAAGAAAAGAAAATTATGGGTTTTAACAATAATTATTAGATGTTATCCTTTTATCTTACTTGTTCTAGAAGTATTAAGTAAATCCTCATGAGAAAGAAAAGGGACAAAAAAAATGCACTAGAGGTGGGAGTCTCTGTGATACTTGTTGACTGAATGGAAAAGAAATCAGAAATCTGAAAGAGGAAACTAAAACCCTATTAAATATAATCTATTGTAGTTGTTATATTAAATTTAGAGAACTATTTAATTTTATATAACACTATTCTATATGCCATAGACACATTCTTTAAAATACTTATTAATTCATATACCATAAAATTCAACATTTAAAAAAATCTAATTTATTTAATCAAACCTAAAAACAGTTCACCCATTTTTTCCATGCCCGACCCTTACCTCTGGAAACCAATAACCTGTTTTCTGTATCTATGTGCTTGTTTTTTTTCTGTTTGTTTTTGTTTTTTTAAATAAGATCTCACATGTAAGAGAGATAATATGCTATCTTTTCTGTCTGATTTATTTCACTTAATATGTCTTTGAGGTTCATCCATGTCATGACAAATATAGTTTTGATTTACATTTCCCTCATGATTAATGATAATACAGGATTCCTATCACCCAATCAGGGTTGAGTCCCAGCTGGGTTCTTGGAAAGCAGAGGTAAAATGGGACATAATTGCTCTCCTCCAGCTAAATTCTTAACAGGAGGAGGTCTGGGTCCTGGGAGACCACAGGAGGGAGCACCTAAGGCTGCTGTCTTCTCCACAAAGCATCACTTTTTTCTGTGTGGTCCACTCTGACCCCCTGACTTAACTTAAAATGGTAACCACCCACCCACCCATCCTGGGAGAAAAAACACTGATATAGAGCCTTTTTTTTTTTTTTTTTTAAATGTAACTGTTGGCCATCTGTATGTCTTCTCTGGAAAATGTCTATTCAGATCTTCTCATATTTTAATTGGATTTTTTTGAAATTTTGTTATTGAGGTGTGTTTTCTATAACTATATTTGGATATTATCTCCTTATCAGATATATCATTTGCAAGAAATTAATCTCAGAAAGTTATCTTTTCATTTTGTTGATCACTTTCTTAGCTATGCAGAAGCTTATTTATTTTGATGTAATCCCACTTGCTCATTTTTTTCTTTCGTTGCTCTTGTTTTTGATGTCAGATCCATCAAATTACCGTCAAGCTCCTTGTCAAGGAGCTTACCACCTGTGCTTTCTTCCAGGAGTTTTATGCTTTCAGGTTTTATGTTCACGTCTTGAATCTATTGAGTGAATTTTTGTGTTATGTTGTAAGAAAGTCATCTAGTTTTATTCTTTGCATGTAGCTGTGCAGTTTTCCCAAAACAATTTACTAAAGAGGCTGTCTTTATTTCATTGTATATTTTTGGATTTTTGTCATAAATTAATTAAACATATATGTATGGGTTTATATCGGGGCTTTCTATTCTGTTTTAGTGACTTATGTGCCTATTTTTATAACTATATTGTACTGTTTTAACTACTCTAGCTTTGCAATATAGTTTGAAGTTCTAAATTCAACTTTTTAAAATATAAAATTCAGTTGTATTTGGTATATTTACAAAGATGTACAACCATCATCATCACTATTGTAATCTATAACATTTTCATCATGCTCAAAAATGAAACAGAACAAACAACAAAAAACACAACCTGTGTCTATTAGCAGTCACTGCCAACCTACCCTCCTCCCACCACCAGTTCTTAATCTACTTCCTACATCTACAGATTTGCTCACTCTGGACATTTTATATAAGCGCAAGTATATAATAAGTGAATTTATTTTGAGGCTCTCAATTCTGTTCCATTGTTCAATATGCTTATTCTTAGGATAGTAAAGCACTATCTTAATTACTATAGCTATGAAGTACATTTTGAAATTTAAAAAAATGTGAGTCCTCCTCTTTGTTTCAAAATTATTTTAAATATTCTGGATCTCTTGCATATCTACATTACTTTTAGAATCAGCTAATCAATGTCTTCAGAAAAGGCATCTGGGATTATGATAGTGATTATACTGTGTCTGTAGACATCTGATCTGTGAACATGAGATGTCTTTCCATTTAAGTTTTAAGTAATGTTTTATAGGTTTTTGTTTATTTTTTAGCAAATACTGTTTTTCTTTATTTTCAGTATGCCTTAAAAACCAGTTAACTGTCTAAAGCAAAAATGTTAACAATGTATTGTGGCATTTAAAGGGGGTTGAGGGGAGGTAGAAGAGGGTAAAGGAAGATAAATGGTGATAGAAGGAGACTTGAGGGGGTGAACACACAATATAATATTATAGAATTGTAGACCTGGCCCTGGCTGGGCTTGTCAGTGGATAGAGCATCATGCCAGCATGCAGAGGCCATAGGTTTGATCCTCAGTCAGTGCACCTATGAGAAGCAACCAATGAGTGCACAACTAAATGGAACAACTAAGTGGAACAAGAAGTTGATGCCTTTCTCTTTCTCTCTCTCTCTCTTTCTCTTTCCCTCAATCCATCTCCCTTCCTCTCTCTTTTTCAAATCAATGGAAAATTAGAAAGAACTATATACCTGAAACCTATATAATTTCATTAACTAGTGTCCCCCCAATAAATTCAATTAAAATAATAATTAAACATATATAAAAGTGAAATATAAAACAATAGTACAAAGGCAGAAAGAGCCTGACCAGGCAGTGGTACAGTGGATAGAGCACTTGACTGGGACACAGAGGACCCAGGTTCAAAATAGCAAGGTCACTGGTTGGATCATGGGATCATAGACATGACCCTATGGTCGCTGGCTTGAGTGAGGGTTCACTCGCTCTGCTATAGCCTCTTGGGCAAGGCTTATATGAGAAAGCAATCAATGAACAACTAAGGTGCTGCAATAATTGATGCTTCTCATCTTTCTTCTTCCTGTCTGTCTATACCTATCTGTCCCTCTCTCTGTCTTTCTCTCTGTGTCTCTGTCACCAAAAAACCAAAACCAAAACAAAGGCAGATAGATATGTAAGGAAATTTTGGATTGTACATTTCTTTTTTATTTTTAATTAAGTATAGTTGGTATACAATATTACATTATGTTTCAGGTACACAGTATAGTGATTTGACTTGTTTATACCTTGCAATGTGATCATCCCATTAATTCTAGTAATCACCTGTCAGTGTGGAAACTTACCACAATATTATTCATGATATCCCCCTTCACCTTTTTTACCCAGCCCCCAGCCCCCTCCCCTCTGGAAACCATCCCTTTGGTCTCTGTTTCTATGAGTCCATTTTGTTTTGTTTGTTGTGTATGCATGTGTTTGTGTCTGTCTATATGTATATCATATCTTTAGCCATTTGTCTATCTATGGACACCTAGACTGCTTGTATATATTAACTATTGTAAATAATGCTGCAATGAACACAGGAGTGGAAATATCTTTTGAATTAATGTTTTCATTTTTTTTGTATAAATGCCCAGATATAGATTTCTGGGTCATATGGTAGATCAACTTTTAGTTTTTTTGAGAAATCTCCATACTGTGTGTGTGTGTGTGTGTGTGTGTGTGTGTGTGTGTGTGTGTGTGTAGTGGTCACACTAATTTGCAGTCCCACAAATGGTGCACAAGAGTTTCCTTTTCTCAACATCTTCACCAACACATTATCTGCTGAATTATTATTTTTTTAAGTGAGAGAAGGGGAGATAGAGAGACAGACTTCTGTATGCACCCTGACCAGGATCTTCCCAGCAACCTCTATCTGGAGATGATGCTCGAATCAACCAAGTGAACTTCAGTGCCTGAGGCCCAGCTGTGGGAGGGAAGAGGGAGAGGAAGAGAAGCAGATAGTTGCTTTTCATGTTTGCCCTGATCAAGGATCAAACCCAGGACTTTCACATACTGGGCTGACACTCTATCCACTGTTCCAAACAACTAGGGCTGAAATTTTTATGTTTGCCATTCTGACTGGTGTGAGTTAGTATCTCATTTAATTTTGATTTGTATCTTCCTGATGATCAGTGATATTGAGCATCATTTCATATTTCTGTTTGCCATAGGTATGTGTTCTTTGGATAAATGTCTTTTTATGTCCTCTGCCCATTTTTTAAAATTCGATTGTTTCTTTTTTGTTACTGAGTTGTGCACATTTCTTATATATTTTGGATATCAACCCCTTACTGGATATACCATTTGTGAATATATTCTCCCATTCTGAAAGGAGTGTTAGTATTAATGTTTTCTTTTGTTGTGCAGAAGCTTTTTAGTTTGATGAAGTCCCATTTGTTTATTTTTGCTTTTGTTTCTCTTGCTCAAGGAGACATCCCAAAAGATGTTACTTAGACTGTAAAATAATTTACTACTTATGTTTTCTTCTAAGAATTTTATGGTTTCAAACCTTACATTTAAGTCTTTAATTAATTTTAAGTTTATTTTTGTATAAGGTATGAGAGAGTGAATTTAGTTTTACTATTTTTTGCACATATCTGTCCAGTTTTCCTAACACCACTTACTTGTTAAAGAGACTGTCATTTTTTTCTTGTATATTTTTGTCTTCTTTATTATAGATTAGTTGAATATATAAATGAGGCTTATTTTTGGACTCTATTCTGTTTTATTGATCTATATGTTTGTTTTTTTGTGCCAGTGCTATGCTGTTTTATTATACAGCTTTGTAGTATCATTTAAAATGAAAGAGCTTGATAACCGCAACTTTGTTTTTCTCTCTCAAGATTGCTTTCACTATTCGTGGACTTCTGTGGTTCCATATATATTTTAAGATTATTTGTTCTAGTTCTGAGAAGAATGTCATTGGCATTTTGATAGAGATTGTATTGAATTGTAGATTGCTTTGGGTACTATGGTCATTTTAATGATATAAATTTATCAAATCCATGATCACAGTATATGCTTTCATTTATTTGTATCCTCTTCAGTTTTTTTCTTCAATGTTTCATAGTTCTCAGAGAATAGGTCTTTACAATCTTGATTAAATTTATTTTGGGTATCTTTAACACAATTATAAATGAAATTGTTTTCGTAATTTCTTCTGATTGTTTGCTATTAGTGTATAGGATGTTAATCTTGTATCCTGCTACCTTGCTGAAATCTTTGATTAATTCTGTTAATTTTAGGGTGGATTATTTAAGGTTTTATAAAAACATAATATCATGTGATCTGCAAATAGTGACATTTTTTTCCTTCTCAGTTTGGTTGCCTTTACTTTTCTTTTCTTTTTAACTGACCACTATGACTAAGACTTCCAATACTTACTGAATAATAATGGAAAAAGTGGGCATCCTTGTTTTATTTCTGATCTTAAAGTAAAAACTTTCAGCTTTTCACCACTGAGTATGATGTCAGTCATGGGTTTGTCAAATATAGACTTTATCAAATTGAGATAAGTTCCTTCTATACATACTTTATTGTGAGTTTTATTAAAATCATAAATAAATATTAAAATTTTTCAAGTGCTATTTCTGCATCTATTGAGATAATTATATGATATTTTAATTATTTTGAATGTTGCACCACTCTTGCACCCAGGTATAAATTGCACTCGATATGGATGTTGAATTTTGTTTGCTTGTATTCTGTTGAGAAGTTTGCCATCTTGTTCATCAGAGGTATTGGCCTCTAATACTCTTTATTCTATTACTTCTGACTGGTTTTGGTATCAGGGCTGCTCTGTGTGCTCTTGGCATGCCTTGTTACTCTAACCGCCTGTTGTCAGAGTAGGTATAAAGGAGGCTGATTTGCATGCTTGTGTCTCAACTCCCCACCAGCTCTGCTCACTCATCCAAACCTTGCATGTGTGCAAAGCCACACTCTGCTGTTTCTGCACCGTCTCTGGGGAAGTGCGGCTCCTTGTGTGCTTAGCTGTGCCCCATTCACTTTGCATGGGTAGCCCTGCCCGTGTGCCCTGTTGCTTAAATTGTTTACCTGCAGAGCAGGGTCTGTTGCGGCCATACTTTGTGCCTGTGTCTCAATGCCCTACTAGATTTATCCTTCCTCTGAATGGGGCAGCACCCCGCTCAACCCACATGGGGCAGTTCTACGTGTGGGCACCACAAGGGTTACTAGCTTCACATTTTCTTTAGGTGGGAAGCCCATGTGTGCGTGTAACTGTGCTCTACTATTTCTGCACTTTCCTGAAAGGGGAAGTTCTATGTGTGGGTACAGCAGTATTTGCTAGCTCCACACTCTCTCCACGAGGGGCTGGCCCATATAAGAACACAGTAGTACCCCACTATCTTCTTACTTCCTCTGGACAGGGTAGCCCTGCAGGTGGGTACCACAGCAGTTTGCTAGCTTAACATTCTATCAAGGCAGAGGAGTCCTGTGTGTGCACACACCCAATGGATGCATGAAACAACACTCTGCCGTACCTGCACTTGCTTGTGCCCACCTTAATTAAGCTTCTTTCCCTCTGCCCCTCAATCTTTCTGCCTCTTCCCGCTCAAAAACAAAACCTGAACCAAATGAACTTCACTACCTCAGCCCCACAAGGAAAGAGAAAAAATTGTCTTCCGGATTCTCTTCTTTCCAGAGTGCATTGCAAAGGGTTTTATCTTCTCTGCTCCCTTTTCCACCTGTCCCACCTTCATTCCCTTTGGCTTGCAGATCTTTCAGGTGCACCTGTGAGCCCAGCTGAGGTTTCTCTGCTATATATGTTATAGTTACTCCATTTGTTGAAATGTTAAGGGGAGAGACCATGAGTATTTTTCACACCACCATTTCTCTGACATCATTTGAACAGAATTTCATTTTACCTTCTTAATCTTGACATTTCCCTTATTATTTAATTTAAAATGTTTTTACCATAATACAACCTGATTCCTCTTGGCTACCTTCTTTATGTGCCTTAAAGACACGAATATTTTGAGTTTTGGTTTATTTTTCTATTAATTAAGTCTTTGGGTATGCAGTTAATTAGTGAAAAAATATTGTGTTTAGATTCTCAGGCACAAGATCTGGTTCTTCATAAATACAATCTATAAATATCACTTAATTTCCCTGGATTTTTAAAAATATTAAATAATTAAGAAAGACATGTTGTGTGTGTATGTGTGTGTGTGTGTGTATTTGAGAGAATCAAGTAAGATGTAAATGAAACTGCTGTGTAAATTCTCAAATAGTATACAGATTATAGAAATTGTTATGTTGATGATAAGAGGATAGTGATGAAAATGATGATGAATTGCTTTTCAGTAATAGGGAATTGAAAAAGCTCAAGGAATAACATCAATTTGCTCCTGGCTTGCTAACATTTATGATGACAGTTGTGACCCCATGGCTTTCCAAGGAGGGGAGCCTTAAGTGTTCAGGGTTTTCTCATATGGTTGCAAGGTCTGATAAGACATAAGACACCAGTGAGAAACACAAGGTGGCTGCACTTGCAAAAAGTTAAACCAAAGTCCATTTTCAGTTAAATTATTCTTGGTCATATGCAATTGCCAAATGAAGTAGGTCATTCATTATGTAGAGAAGAAAACTGCAACATCACTGTTGTTATTTTTGTGGCAGTAGAGAAACAAAATACAAAGCACCATGTTACTTTTCTTCTATTTTTTTATTTCTGTGAACTGATTTTCATAGATAAAAAAGGAACTGCTCTCTTTCATGCAGTTATATTTCCCCAAGTTTCTAGGCTCATACTGGAGTACAGCTCCATTTTTTATGACATTCCAACTTGAATACTTCTCCAGAAATATGGAAGGCAATCTTTCCGAAAAATTAAAACTAGCTCTTCTTTTTCTCATAGCATTGTTGAAAATTCAAAGAACAGCAGGCGAATGTCACTTTCTTAAGTACTATTAGAGATATATTTTTCCAGTGACACTTCTGAGACCCAGGTTATTACTCCTTCATTAACTTAGTGACTTCAGCAAACTTTGGGTTCCTCATCTATAAAGGGAAAATACAATAGAACTCATCCCATAGGGCTATTGTGAGTACTCAGTGTGTCAGTATAAATAAATAACTTAAGAGCATGGTGCCTACTAAGTATTTATGATAAAGAAATAGTAATGATGTTTAGTCTTCATTCACTTTTTTACTTCTTCATTCTACAAACATCTTGCTGAGTGATTTCTAAGTGTCAGGCTTGAGGTTAGACCTTGAGAAAATAAAAATGGAACTATTCTTTCTCCCCAACCTCCCATTACCACAGCTAAGGTACATCAGTTTTTATCATAAGTATTTTTAGATTCCATTCCTCTCCTTTTATAATCTCTATACTAACCTGCATTCTTTAGTTTTCCATATCTTTTCTGGGTATTTCCAGAGAGTGGTAAATAGTCCCCTTGATGCTTGTCTGACCTCTTCCAAAATACCCTTCTCTCTTATGTATGAGAGATCATTCTAAAAATTGTCTTATTATGTCACTCTCCTACTTATATTTTCAACTGTCCTACCTCATCTAGAACAAAGTCCAAATTCTTAATTATGACATCAATGTCTGTTTAGGATATGTTTGCTGACTCTCTCTCCAATCTGATTTCTGCCCATATTTTCTTATAGGCATCCTAATCTATTGGCACTACTGCTGAATTCCTTAAATCTTTTAAAATATTATACACTCTTATATCCCAGTGTTTATGAGGACTAGTCTACTTGCCTAGAAAACTGTTTCTCGAGCACATTTCATCTTCACACCGAACCAGCTTTTTCTCCTGCGTACCTCTCAGCTCCGATCTGAGTGAGCCAGGACTACTTGGTATTGGATCTGTTTCTTTTTAAGCATCCCATGCTCCACTGCAAATTATTTGAAGTCTGTAACTTTGCCGGCACAGAGGCAATAAGAAAAGCTTTGCTGAATGAATTAAATAGTAAATAAAAGAACAAAGTATAGTCTTTGTCCATTCAGAGTTTACAATAAAACATGTAGTGTCTACATACTGTGTATTCACATTAAATATAAAAATGTAATGGAGAGTACTCTTCAAATAGAGAACATTATTTTAGAAAAGTTAGTGTTGTACACCTTGAAATTGTTATATGTCCATTATAACTCAGTAAAACTGGGGCTTGGGGGAGAAAATAGTCTCAACAATTGCAAATCTGAACCTAACATTAGTACCTGACACTTGTTCTCAACTTGGATTTGAATCTTTTTAGACCCGATGTTTATTCCTCATCTTTCCTGGCAGGCTTTGGTATCACATTACTTGGATTCAAACTGTACAATAAACCTGTTACTACTCAAAAAATATTGCATCTAAGACCATAATTTATAAAATTTGTTGGACAAGTATTATTAATAATAACCAAAATACTTTATAAATACAAAGCTTTTTTTCCTGTTATTAACAATATTAGATGGCTACTCCAATATAAAAGTATTACTAGAAGATAGATATATAATAGAGAAATTGGTATATACATGTGCATGCATATGATTGAAGTTATTTTCTTTGGCTTAAAATAAAATCATTAATTTATTAGGTAATTTTGGTAAGACTCTCTGCTCACTGCCAACCTTTTCATAAATTCCTATCAGAATCAATTACTTAATATTCTAGTTTATATTAACTATAGAGTTTTTGTTCTTTTCCAAATGTTCAATATCTTTTCCTAAATATAATCATTCAAGAAAAAGAAAGTTCAAGATTTCATCAAGTCATCTATAGCTCACATATATAGCCAATAATAATTTCCTAAATTTTATTAGTATTCAACATGTTACAAAGTTTTTTCACATTAAATCCTATTTAATTCTTATAAGGGTAGATATCCTACCTCACCAACTTGGGAAGTCTCAATGTCTAGAATGAATTCATCAACGGAAATGTTTTGTTAAAATGGGTTGCAATAATAATTTATTCTGTTATATCAAAGGCTATTTTTCATCAATTACTTTACATTTTTCTTAATCTATGTGTTTAAACTCTTTATGCTAAATAATATCCTGATAAAAGAATATGCATTTAACACTTAGTTGGTTAATTGATTTCTGTTTAATCTGACTCTAATTAATCAGCTAGTGTTGCATAATTCCTTTTTATAAAAAAGCCTTTTAATCATCAGATCTGTACTAGGAGCAAGCTATATTAACCTTGATAAGGCTCAGTTCTCTCACTTGTAAAATCGGTAAATATATAGTATATACTACATAGTATATAATTTAAGATTTAATGAGTCAATGCATGTAAAATTCCAAGCACAGTGCTAACTAAAATTAAGCAAAAGAATTGTATTATTTACAATAATAAAGCTATGGAAGCAACTTAAGTGTCCATTGACAGACAATAGGATAAAGATGTGGTACATATATACAATGGAATATTACTCAGTCATTTGTGAGTATAAAAAGAATGAAATCTTGCCATTTGTGACAAAATGGATGGACCTAGAGGGAATTATGCTAAGTGAAATGTCAGACAGAACAAAAGATATATCATGTGTGATTTCACTTATCTGTATAATTTTTTAGATATACTAAAATAAATTAAAAAAAAACTCATTGATACAAAGAACCAACTATTCTTGCCAGACTGGAAGGAGTTTGAAAGATAGGCAAAAAAGATGAAAGGGATTAAGAAGTATATATTGGCAGTTATAAAAATAGGCACAGGAAAATAAATTATAGCATAGAAAATATAATCAATAATATTGTAATACAATGAAATGTATGGTGCCAGATTGGTTATAGGAGGAATGGGTGATCATTTCACAAAGTATATCATTATGTTGTTTACGTGAAACTAATACAATATTTTGGCAAATATAATAAAAAATATAAATTTAAGAAAAGGCAACTACTCTTTTTTCTTTCAGCAAACAGGATTGTTCTAATTATTTAAGTTGTTTTGCTGTTTACTTGAGAGAAATTGTACATAGGAAAATAAGTATATATTTACATCTCAAAGTTAAAGGTGAGTGGATAATAGGAGACAATCTAGTGACTTTATTTACTACAGAGCTTATAAGTTTTGTCTTCAAAGGGTTTAACTATTGACTGAGCAGCTCAATCATCAAAAGGCATAGTTGGGTGTGGAGAGATTCAAAGGCAAGTAGGTGGCCTGCAGGTGGCTTTCAAGAGGAGAGATGAGGTAGGAAAGCCATATGTGTTTGTGGCCACATTCTTCATGGCCACTTGTATAGAATGTTTACCAAAAGTTGTAAATAAGGAAAAGCAAAAACAAAAAAGATAGAGCTTGGAGTCAGGGTGTTCTTGGAAGTACAATGGAATTCCTGATTTATACTTGAAGAGTTGTGGAAGATTTCAGAACTAAACCTCAATTGTTAAAGGACAGTTAGAAGTTAGGGAGGCCAAACAGAGAAAGAAGCCATTCCAGGAAGAGATACCATGAGCAATATTGCAGTGGCACATCATGTGTGTGCATGGAGAATGTTTGTTTTTGTGAGAATGTAAAGGCAAAAAGTAAAGAATAATATGTATAGAAGCAGGTATTTTAGTCAATCTTGGGGGGTTTGGGAGACTGGGTAAAATATATTTGAAATTATATTCTTGTTATTTTCAGAGGTTTTTAAACTGCTTTTTCATTTTAAAAAGATGATTTTGGTGGTAGATATGCAAGAAATGCATTTGAGAAAGAGTATAACATTGATTATTATATTGGTGCTGATGGGAGATGATAAAGAGAAATTTCTGGCAGCGAAAGTAAAAAGGCATAGAAAGACTCTTTCAAAAGAGATTGAAACAATATAATCTGGAAAATTTTAGGATCATTAGATGTTTGGATTGAGAGCGAGGCAAAAGTAAGCATGACTCTTAGTTTCTAGATTTAGTGACCATTTATGTAATTGCTTATTCTACATCTGTGTACCCTACTATGCCATATGCTTCATGACAGCAGGAACTAAATATGTGCTCACCCCTTCCTATATTTACAGAATTATGCACAGTTCATAGTACATATTGATGCTCAATAAATGATTGTTGAATTAGCAAGTAATAGGAACTGCAGAATGATGAGATGGTGTAAAGAGGGGCAGATGATGAACTCCATACTGAACACATTGGTTTGGAAACTCCTATGAAACATGTAGATGGAGATAAAAAGCAGGTATGTGTGTATGTGTGTGTAATCAATAGGAGGATCAAGTGAGGAATCACTGATATTCTCTAATGAGTAGATACCTTTCTAACAGGTGGATCTCTTTTTTACTTATGATCCATTAAATGCATTTCCCAGTTGGTCAATTAATTTTTCCATTTCTGGACAGAAACATTCCTTCAGTACTTGGGCTAAATGAGATTTTCAATTATACTGCATTATGTTCTTATTTTATAAAACGATGCAATCTGGGCAATAAGTCTGAGTTATAATGGTTTGTACATGAATTTTAATTTATCTCAGAGAAGCTCTAGGTTAATCTTAAATAAAAAATATATATATACTTTCCCTATATAGGCAAGGAATAACAGGTTGAAAAGAAAATAACTGTATTAGAAACTGGCCAGAACTGGTGATTTTATAGTATATATTTTAGTTGTAGCAGGAAAAGCTGGATGTAGAGGTATTTGAAACCACAACAACCTGACAAATAATACTCGACTGCATTGATAAATCCTGATGTTAGGACAATGAGCCTACAAAATGAGATATGAGCTCAGTCTGAGGTCATCATTGAGGAAGTGTCATCTGAAGGGTTAACTCTACTGGCAGTGGCTGTAATTCATTAGTGATGTCTGGTATGGGCATAAGAAAGGGATCCATAGTACTTGAGTCAGGAATTTACCATCATTGATGTAGACAAAGCTATATGAATATAGGCAGAAGAAAACAAATCACCAAACCTCTGAATGGAGATTAAAAGAAATTTGATGGTGAAATTCACAGCCTACAAACTGGGTGAATATCCACTAGAGTCCTCTGAAGATGAAGGCACCACTCTTAAAATCCTCATTTCACCTTTGGAAGTCTCAACCATTAGAAAGTTCTTTAAACTAAGGAGGAAATGAAAGCTTCTTTGAACCTCTGTATATTGTCTCAAGTTCTACATTTGATGATACAAAGATGAGGAGTAAGCTTAATCTTTAAGATGAAATAATATTCACAAGAATCAGCATAGAGGTAACTGAATTATATGATCTCATACTCTTTAAAAAAATAGAAAATAATTATTGAATCAAAATGATTCAGTGTTGACTAAGTGATTGGGTGCCATAGAGTCATATCTCCTGTTTCCTTGTAGGCCAATGTCTATACTTTCTGGAGAAAACATTTTTTGTTTCAGAGATCCCTATTTAAAGTAACCCTTAAGTTTCCTTTAGTTGTTTAATAAGAGTTTGTTGTTGTAGTCTTACCAATTCAAATTTATTGAAACCTACTATGTACTCAGTATTAAACTGAGTCTTTTTGTTTATTTTGTGGGTTATTTTTTTCTAAAGTGAGAAGCGGGAGGCAGAGAGTCAGACTCCCACATGCGCCCAACTGGGATCCATCCAGCAATTCCCCTAGGGGGCGAGCTCTACCCATCTGGGGTATTGCTCCATTGCATATGGAGCTATTCTAGTGCCTGAGGCAGAGGCCATGGAGCCATCCTCAGTGCCCAGGGCCAACTTTGTTCCAATGGAGCCTTGGCTGTGGGAGGAGAAGAGAGAGATAGAGAGATAGGAGAGGGGGAAGGGTGGAGAAGCAGATGGGTGCTTTTCCTGTGTGCCCTGGCTGGGAAATGAACCTGGGACTTCCACATGCCAGCTGATGCTCTGCCCCTGAACCAATCGGCTAGGGCCTGAACTGAGTTTTTAAAGAAATGTGTTTTTTTTAAAATTTTTCTGACTTCATGAATCTTTGCACATATCAGTCAATGGCATCACCTACTCTTTCCTTATTTAGTGCTTTCCTAATCAATAGCTCATTATTTACAGATAGAAGGTTCCTAAATTACAAGACCTAAGAGAGTTGTCCTCAGAAAAGACTCAAATGAGTTGTGTTAGTCACACTTATATTTAATGAATTCATCCAGGTATATAACTAGGTTCTCTTCTTCTATTCATTTTCCTTTGATCCCAAAAAGGAGTTCACAGAACTTGATATTACAATTTCCAGCACTCTTGTTAAGGTGAAAACCATAGGCATTTCCTAATTGAATAAAAGCCACATTTTATATCACATATCTCAACTCTCTTTTGACCATTCCTGATAGGCCCAGTGATTGCCATCTAACCCAATGAAAGACAGTTAATGAGCTGTCCCATAGCCTATCATATGCATTGGTACTAAACCTCTAACCAATATAGAATTATCAAATAGATTTCTTTGGAAATGTGAACTGTACTTATAAAGAAATAGTTGTTCAGTTGATTCTGGTAGAAGAGGAAAATAAGATATAGGAGAAGAACTGAGTCATATTAGTGGCAGAGAGCCTTAAAGTAAGAGTGAATATGTAGATGCCTGCTTATCAAGGAGAACTACTAAAGTACTGTTGAGTTACTAAAGGTGTCATCTGACTACTAAAGTTGTTATTCTGTCTTAGAGATGGCCCATCTTGGCCCTGGCTAATTGGCTTAGTGGATAAAACATTGGCCTGGTATGCAGACTTCCTGGGTTTAATCCTCTGTAAGGGCACACATGAGAAGCAACCATCTCTTCTCTTCCCTTCTCTCTCTCCCTTCTCTCTGTCTTCTCCTCTTGCAGCCAGTGGCTCAATTGGTCCAAGCATCAGCCCCGGGTTCTAAGGATAGCTCGATTGATTTGAGCACTGGCCCCAGATGGCAGTGGCTGAGGAGATCCTGGTAGGGTCTTTCTCATTATCTCCCCACCTCTCAGTTATCAAACATGGCCCATCTATATGATGTGACTGGTGCTTCTATTATCTATATTCCATTTGTATACTCACATGCAAAGTGCATCTACATTTATAACAACTTCTGAAATAAATGAGGGAATCTATTTCCCATTTTACCATAGAAAAGCTTATCTAAGGCACATTTATGCTCATTTCGTCTGAGGCACATTTACACCAAGTATGATGAGTAACTCATCATGTACCATATTCTGAAATTCCAGTAAGATTCACACACAGAGCACTATGTCCTAAGGAGTGACAGAGACAAATGACTGTGCCCAAAGGAGAACAATTAAAGTTATGACTTATCTCATAAAGAACATCTGGGAGTAAAGAGAGACAAATATAAGGTGACAGAAAATGATTTTACTTTGGGCAATGGGTGTACAACACAATCAACAGTTCAAATGCTATAGAAATGTTTACTTGAAACCTATGTACTCTTATTTTAAAAAACTGAAGCCTCTTGATATAAGTTTAAGCAAATAAAAATCTTAGGAGCCATGGCAGCTAACTTCAAATATGTGAAGAGTAAATACAGAAAATGGTACTCAGATTTGTTTTATATGTTCAAGAAGTACAAAAAATAAGAGTGATGTTTGGAGGTACATAAAGATGGATTTGTCTTTAAATATATGTATTGTGACATTTCATCCCATTCCAACAGTATGACCTACCACAAGCTGTCCCCCATTCCCTCCCCCAAAATATAATGAGCTAGATGTTTAAGTTAGTAAGTTCACCATCATGGCAAGAGTTTTAAAAAAGGCTGGGTGTCTATTTCTCTCTTATACTGCTAAAGGTATTTCTGCATGAATGAGAACTTGAATGAGACAAGTGACAAGGCTGCTTCCAATCCATGACTGCATATCAAATGGCTTCTAGTTTTTAAAACTAAGAACTGACCTCAGGAAGAGATTTTCAGTTTTTTTTTTTTTAACTTTAATGTGGTGACACCAATAAATCAGGGTACATATGTACAATGAAAACATCTCCAGATTATCTTATCATTCAATTGTGTTGCATACCCATCACCCAAAGTCAAATTGTCCTCTGTCACCTTCTATCTGGTTTTCCTTGTGCCCCTACCCTTCTCCCTTTCCCACCCTCCCTTCCCTCCCCCCATCCCATAACCACCACACTCTTGTCCATGTCTCATAGTCTCACTTTTATGTCCCACCTATGTATGAATTCATGCTGTTCTCAGTTTTTTTTTCTGATTTACTTATTTCACTTCGTATAATGTTATCAAGGTACCACCATTTTGTTGTAAATGATCCGATGTCATCATTTCTTAGAGAAATGCAAATTAAAACCACAATGAGGTATCACCTCACACCAGTCAGAATGGCGCTCATGAGCAAAACAACACAGAATAAGTGCTGGCGAGGATGCGGAGAAAAGGGAACCCTTCTGCATTGCTGGTGGGAATGCAGACTGGTGCAGCCACTGTGGAAAACAGTATGGAGATTCCTCAAAAAATTAAAAATCAAACTGCCTTTTGACCTGGCTACCCCACTTTTAGGAATATACCCTAAGAACACCATAACACTGTTTGAAAAGAAGAAATGCACCCCCATGTTTGTGGCAGCATTGTTCACAATAGCGAAGATCTGGAACCAGCCCAAGTGTCCGTCAGAAGACGAGTGGATTAAAAAGCTTTGGTACATATATACTATGGAGATTTTCAGTTTTTAAGCTTAGGTAAAATAAAAGCACTAATTTTATCAGAAAAGTTGGACACCAGCAGTAATCAATAGACAAGAAAACTGAGTACCACCTGAAAACAAAAACAAAAAAATCACTGAGATAACTTGTGTATAAGGCTATGATCTGCAAACTGTTTATAATTTTAGCTGATCGCCAAAGATTAAGAGGCTGACCTTAGGGTCAAGAAAGTGCCCAAAAAGCAGGGTTTTTTGTTTGTTTGTTTTTAAAATTGTCACCTTTATAAGAGATGGAAAGGAATTGGGTTTTACTTATAAACAATAGGCATTTTTAAAATTCAAAATAATATTCCACCTATGTATAAAATCATACATAGGTGGGTCATAAAAGCGAGACTATGAGACATGGACAAGAGTGTGGTGGTTACGGGGTGGGGGAAGGAAGGGATGGGAAGGAGAAAGGGGAGGTGAGGGGCACAAAGAAAACTAGATAAAAGGTGACAGAGGACAATCTGACTTTGGGTGATGGGTATGCAACATAATTGAATGATAAAATAACCCCGAGATGTTTTCTTTGAACATATGTATCTTGATTTATTAATGTCACACCATTAAAATTAATAAAAATTAAAAAGAATAATAATAATATTCCAAACAATAGTATGTTCAATAGATTAAAAACAATCTAGAGGGTAGCTTTGTGAAAATAAATATTAGATTGTAAAGAATAACTTCAGTTGTGGACATTTTGGGATTTTTTAGAGTAATTATTTAGTTGATCAACAAAAAGTATTAACCATGTTTATTAAAGAAAATGGGTACTGAAAAAAATAAACTAATAAGAAGAAAAACTCAAGAATTTTTATTTGGATATAATGTAATGAAAAGAAAAAAGATAAATAGGACCCAGCTAATAAAGATACTTATTGGTTACTTAAAGATGTTTGGAACTTACCCTATGAGTTCCTAGCCCCTTTCCGTCTTCCAGTAAACACAGTAAGTCTATATTGTAGCAAGATAGATATTTGGCTCTGCCTCTTTCTGTGTTTTGTAGCAGCCACTGAAGTGTCTAGGCAGTCATGAAAATACCAATATTTAAGTCCTATAAATAAATTTTCAGTGTTCACTAGCATGCATCCCCTTTCTCCTCCTCCTTTGCACTCTCCCTGCTCTTCTTACTCAGTCAACCCACTTTCTTCAAGAGATATTGTTTGTTTTTTAGTGAGAGAGAGAGGAGAAGGAGGACACAGGGACAAACAGACAGGAAGGGAGAAAGATGAGAAACACCAACTCATAGTTGCAGTGCCTTAGTTGTTCATTGATTGCCTTCTCATATGTGTCTTGACCAGAGAATCCAGCTAAGCCAGTGACCCCTTGCTCAAGCCAGTGACCTTGGGCTCATACCAGTGACCTTGGACCTCAAGTCAGTGACTTTGAGCCCAATCCAGCAACCATGGGGTCATATCTTATGATCCAACACTAAGCCAGAGACCCCGCACTTAAGCTGGTGAGCCTGAACTTAATCCAGCGACCTTGAGGTTTTGAACCTGAGTTGTCAGTATCCCACACCAATGCTCTATCCACTGTGCTACCACCTGGTCAGGCTCAAGAGATATTGTAATTTAAATGTTGTAGTGATTGTCTTCAGGTCTTTAGGACTATGAGTACTATATGGCTTTCTTTCTCTTTCACTCCACTTATAATTAGATGTGGCAATGTGACTTTTTTTGACCAATGAATTTGAACATAAGTAATGTATATGTCACTCCTGGGTTAGAGTATCTGTCTAATGCTAAACACTGTAAAAACTCTGTTTTCCTTTTTATCACAGTAATGTCAAGTCTCTCACTCAGCCTGGGCAGTAAGTACAATGAGGACACAGAGGGACATCTCTAGCTGACTACACTAGATATGAATCATGAGTGAGGGAAAAACAAACAAACAATTTTCTTGTTTTATCCAACTGAGAAAGTTTACAGTTTGTGTTTGTTTGTTTGTTTGGTATAGAAGCATGACTTAAAAAATCCTGGCTGGTAAACAACTGTAGGTGTTAAACCTGTTTCTTTAGGGACATTGTCAAATGGGGAAAACATTTAGGAACGCTAGTGAGGGTAGGAATCTTCATCCCAAACACCACTATTTCACCCAGAGAATTGAGAATTATGGATGTAGAAGGAAAATTGGATAAAAGTCTTTGGACCAATGGCTGTGTTTATATCAGATGGAAAGAAAGTAAAGAGAAGAGCAGTTTAAATCCAAAGGGAAAAAAAAACATTAAGAAGGGACCTTTAGCCTGTTGGTGACACCAGCTCTAGTCCACTGGGCTAGAAAAATATTTGTTTGGAGACACATGGGATACAATGGTCTTGGGACACTAATGCTAAAACTGAGTCAGTGTTTCAACAGCTTATAATGACAGGAAATTTCAAAAGTAGTTGTTGGAGTAGTTTCATAATAAAAATCTAGACTGTTCCATCTAAGTGAAATTGTTGGCAAGCAAGCTTTCAGTGTCTAACTCCTCTCCCAATGCCAATGCTAGGGAGTTAACTTTGAGAGGAAGAAAACTTTGTATTACAAATTAGAAGCACTTTCTGTATAATGTAACTGATTTCAACACAAAAGAAGACAGCGTTTATGGATTTATAGTTAAAGTTGTTTCTAAGTCCTAGGGTCCTGTGTTATGAATGGATACAACTCCTACAGAGATCTAGGCAGAGTAGAAGATTTAACAAACCACCTAGAGTATTGAAGCCCCTTGAGTACTGGCATGGTTAATGTAAAAAAATTACCCATCACTTTAAAAAAGGAATTGAAAAGGTAGGAGAAGTGCAATGTCATGGAAATAGCACTAGAGGGGGATTCAGAAAGTTTATGTGTTTGTTTTAGGTCTGCTACCATTTAGGAACGTGATAGTGGCCATGTCACTACCCTCTTCAGTGGTGCTTCCTCCATTATAAAAGGAGTGGGTTGGATCCAGACAACCTCAGCAAACCTTATAGCCTCGGAGTGCTGGGATTCTTTGACCTGTTCCCCAGTCTGACATCAACTAGCTTGAACAAGTCATTTAGTATTTCTGGACTTCATTTGTCTCCTGAGAATAATAATAGTTTATCTGCCTGAAGGAAGGGGCTGGAACACATTATCTCTCAAACTCCCTTCCAGCCCTAACATTTTTCTACAAGATAAATATTTCAGGAGCTCATTATTATGTCTGTTAATGGTCCTACTAGTAGTGTTGATAGGAGCCATGTGAATTTTAGGGGAGGGAAGTGGGAAATAGAAAATAAGAAAGAGTAAAAGAAGAATAACTAACGATGATGGAGAAATGAATATGGTCAAGAAGAAGAGTTGGTACTGACCTATGCTTTATCTATTGTTTCAGGTGCTTTTAGTTATAAAGCAAAATCAAACACTAATGATCAAAATGAACTGGTTAAAAATGAAGAGAATGTATTGCCTTGTGACTCTTATACAAGATCAGAAATATGTATGGAAGCTTCAGGCATATTTAACGAGAGGTTCATGATGCCATTGGGACCCAGATCTTTTCTCTAGAATTCTCTTGCCTCTGCCTTCCTCCATTGGGGGATTTTATTCTCACACTGGGTTCCCTCATGCAGGCAAAAATGGCTGAGGCAGATTTAAGCTTTATATACACACGTTATGCCATCCACAGAAAGAGAGTACTTTTGTCCTGGAATTCCAAAGATACCAAAATTCACAGTGATTTGACATCCCCAGCCATGACCCAATTGACACAGATTGGAGAGTTAAAGGAATTAATTGCTTCCTTCAGACTAATTCACATATTCAGTCTTTGGGGCTAAGATAGAATCAACTTCCTCAAAATGCCAGGGATCTCCAAACAGGAAATGGAGGACCCTGGGAAAGGAGAGGAGGAAACAGAAATAGAGGAAAAGCAAGAAGTTTCAATGGCACCTTGAAAAAGTGGCTAAGCATGGGATTTAGAATCCAATTGCATCGGGTCTGGTTGCTACGTGTAGTACTCTCTCAGCAGCCCATGCCTCAGATGCTTTCTTAAACTGAGGGCAATAGACCAGAAGGAAGGCTCTATGAAGGCAAGAACTTGTCTTTTCTTACCACTCTGCTCTCAATACCCAGCACATTAACATGCACACAGAAAGCCCTGAATACCAATTAAGTGCATGATTAGTACTTATGTCTTAAGGTTTTTATAATATTTAAAGTAGATAGTGTGTACAAAGCACTTGGCATACTTCCTGAAATATAGTAAGTTCCCAAGACATGGTGGCCAGAAGTGGCAGCTATGGTTATGGCAAAAGACATAGCAATAATGGAATAAGGAGTCATATTAGAAATATTAGAGGGACTTGGAATACAAACATTAAAAAAGCTACACAGTTCAAAAAAATACAAAGACTACTTCTATTATAAAGATTCGATCCAATAAAGACTTTTATTTAAAATAAGTCTATATTATTCCTGAGTTTAAAAATAATTCACGTGTCTAGAAATGACCAGCACTAACTTAAAGCAGTTTTGGCTTAGACATAGAGGACCAGGAGAGGCACCTTGGAATTACTACAGGAGAATAAAGAAGAGCTGAAATACATGGTATATTAACCATATCTCAGACACTGTTCTAAGACCTTACAGATGAAAAGTCATTTAATCCTCAACCTAGTACTATATATATCTTCATTATACAGATAAGGAAATTCAGGTGCAGCAATCATGTGACTTGGCCAACTTTACACAACAGTGAACTGGCAGAACCCTAGGTCAAACTTGGGCTATTTCCAGATCTGCTCTTAACCACAAGGATCTCCTTTCTATTCTATGAACCATCCATGAGGGAGCAATGCCACTCCAAGGGGCTTTAACATTTTTTATTTTTGAAAACAATGAATTACCCTTGGAAGTTTAAGAAAAAGATGGAAAATATCAAATCATCAAAACTTTAACGTTCACTAACATTCTTTTCTTTAGTAAAATAAAAAATATAGTTTATTCTCCTCACAGACAGCATGCAGGTAACATGAACTCAGTGTAATTGAACTCAACAATTGATAGTTGACAATAACATGAAAGTGATCATCTTTCCTGGCAAACATGGCAAATCCCAGTTAAGAATGCACATGATATTCCAAATCATCATGAATTTTGCAGCCCAAATATTATAGATTTGGATGTTATTTCCTTTATATCTAAGCTTAGCCTGCATGAGAAATGTTATGGTGTAATATAGAGATCTGTGTCTTTGAGGGATGGTCTCAGATTGGGGTTTTTTACTCCTTGGTCTACAGACTGTCTTCTCCCTAGCTCCTCTCTCTCTGGCACCTGTTGGTAGAGACAATTGGAGAAGAGAGGATTAACTTAATAATTAGGTTTACCCACTCTCAATTTCACATATGTTAATGGTGTGGAAATAACATGCATGTGGGAGATGAATAATTTAAATCTGAGTACCACCACTTTTTCACTATGTGAGTACATGGGTCAGCAATACATTCATGGAAGTGATCCTAACCTTTCCCCCTTTCATTCTGCCATTCCTTATGTTAAACAAGAATTCATCATGTGGGAACCCATCAGATCATATGATCTTGAACTAAAAGAAAAATAGATACTTTTTTTCCTGATCATGGCCAGCCATGGACAGAAGGGCTAGTGCTTCTGTTAACAATACAGGGAGATGCATTGCCCTTTTGAAGAAATGGGTTGTTTTTTTTTTTTTGGCAGCTGGGGGTGGGGGTGGGGGTGGCCTGACTTGGTACAAGTAGTCTAAGACCCTGCATGCAGGCAGGGGTTTCTGATGGTCCACAAGTATCATCAGTAGTAGCAATTTCCTCTAAGGCAGCATATTACTGCCTGCCAAGTGACTCTGGAAAAAGGCTCGTTACAAACAGACCAACTGATTTAGAGAAGCAGGCAGGTCTCCCTCAACTTGAACTAATTTCATAACCTGAAACTAAAGTATAATACTAAAGGTTCTGAACGAGTCTAGTTGGAGTATGAGTGATTTAGGTTTCTATGATTATTTGGTCTGTCTGCAGGAATGATTTTGTAGGATGTCATAAGATACTAGTGAGCTAATTTCCCTGTTCCAGCAATAATTATTTCCAAACTCAGCACCGCCATCTCAAATACCTGTTACAAGTATTTATGACATTGTACATATTCAGTAAATACTTACCAATGATTAAAGGTATGAATAGCCTGGTTTACTTTAATTAGGAACTTTGGGGTTTTTAAACTGGTTGTGAAACAAATTATGTGACTTTGAACAAATTACTTAATTCCTACCTTGTTACCTCATTTCATCTTCCATATCAAGTGGATCACCAAGCCCTAACATTTTTCCCTAAATATTTACATTTTCCCCTGAATTCTGGACCTCATCTTCTCTTGCCTACTCTCCCCAACTTGTTCTCCTTTACCCACATCTTTCCTCCTCTGTATCCAACCTCCATAGGGCATCCAGAGTGGTCTGGTCACATCTTTCTCCACTTCAAGCCTTTGAGTGTCTCCCCAAAAGGAAGGCTATTGTCTTGGTGGATTCAAATACAAAGTGGCCTCCCTTAAACACGATGTTGCTTCTTTTAAAAGGCCATTGTGGGCCTGACCTCTGGTGGCGCAGTGGATAAAGCGTCGACCTGGGAACACTGAGGTCGCCAGTTCAAAACCCTGCACTGGTCTGGTCAAGGCACATATGGGAGTTGATGTTTCCAGCTCCTCCCCCTTTCTCTCTCTCTCTCTCTCTCTCTCCCCTCTCTCACTCTGTGTCTCCTCTCTAAAATGAATAAAATAAAAAGAAATTTAAAAGGCCATTATGGGCCAGGGCCACCAGTGAGCTGACCTGTGCTCACTGGTACAGGGAAGGGAGCACTCCTTCATCACCTTCTACTCCCCACTTACTCCCTTCTTCTCACCACTGTGCCAGGAACTCTTGTTCAAGCTAGATTATAGTCCTGTTCATTAAAATGGAAACCCAAATATCATTTCCATTTCCCCCAGAAACTCTGCATTAGGAACAGACCTGAGGTGACTGATTTGACTTTATATTTTGCTTCTAGCAAAATTGTGCACTCTGAGTTTTAAGTACTGATGACCCCAGCAAACCCCAAATGCACTTTCCCAGGCACCCTTTCACATAAATTTTCCTAACCTCTTACTATCGTGGGGGAAATTTAATATGTATGTTTCTGGTTCATTTATACTTAACTCATCAAAATGTTGTGCTGTAAGAGTGATTCGATGTCAAAGAAACCTTGTGGGCCTTATTTATACATATCTTTTCTTAAACCAGGAAGTTAAAGTTTGCCAGAAAAAGCAGGAACCAATCCTTTAAAGGCTCCTTCTTTTTCTGAAGTGAAACTTTAGTACTTCTTACAATGTGAGAACCTCTAAACCCAGAACGCCAGGGTTTTACTGCTTAGACATCAGTGTGCCCTCTAATCCTTCTTCCTTTCTCTCCTTACCCCTTGCCAGACAGGGTGTCGCTATTCTCAAAGAAATATTTGAAAAATAGAGAGTTAATTGGGGGAATAGGTATAGAGCAGGGGATAAAAAAAAAAACAGTGACATGAAATTTCAGAATCCTGAAACTCAAATCAAGTAATTGACTATGGAGGACCCCATATCATGTGGGATAAACACATTTCCTTCTGTCTTACTGAGCTGACTGAGTTAAAAGCAATATCATGTGGCTTGCAATTAAGTCTGTTGTAATTGGTATATCTTTATTGGTCACCCTAGAACAATGCCGTCCAGAAGTACATTCAGAAGTGATGAGAATGTTATATATATATATATATATATATATATATATATATATATATATATATATATATATATATATATATATATATGCTGTCCAATAGACCAGCCACATGCAACTATAGAGCACTTGAAACATGACAACTATGATTAAGAAACTAGATTTTTAAAATCTTATTTAGTTTAATTACATTAACTTTAAATTTAAATAGCCACATTTGGCTAATGGCTACCATATTGGACAGAGCAGCTCCAAACTCTACAGTGATGGAAGGACCATAGCCTCCCCTGTGTTCTAGCTAACTCTTAAAATGCATAGGGCCTTTATGATGCAGTATTAATAAGTCTTAGCATTAAAAAAGTAAATGATAGAACTTTCTTAATAAGGGTAGAAAAATATAATTCAATCAATAATAAATATAAAAATCCAGTAACAGAAACCAATCCATACCTTGAGCTGTCTTTGTTGAATACTAGAATATCCCCTTAGAAAATATTTCTATTTGTTGTATGGAAAACAGACCAAAATAGCTTTATGTTAACAGTGATTGGAATTGGAAGAAAATATGCTTCTTTGGGAGTTTGTTTCTATGAGATGATCTATACCACGGTTCTGTGTGGTCCTCCTTTAATCATTTTCAAAGTATTGATGAGACAAATAGATGACACTTTGGTAGAATGTGAACTCTAAGATGTAATAGTCCATGTTCCAAAAGATTCTCAAAGATAACTTGAAAGGTTCATGACCATTTCTAATAGCTGAAAGAATTCCATGTCTTAAAGATAGCTCAGTTCTACAGTGTGAAGCCTCAATTTTCAAAAACAACTAAAAGCTAAAAAGGGCAAGAATAATGAGCCAATAAATATACTGTTGAACTATTTCAGATAATAAAACTTTTCTTAGGGGCCTGCAAGCAGAAAGAATTAGGCATATTGCTATGGCTAGTGACTAGAGTAAAACCAAATAAACAAACAAACAAAAAAGTCTATTTTTAACTTAATTTTTTTTTTTTTTTTGCCCAATCACTAAGAGTTAAGAACTCTAGGGACAATTCAATCCTCCACAGGGAACCTCTCATATTTCATTAAAAAAATTAGTCTGTTTTTCTCTGTATACATTATATTTTTAGCCAAATTGTAGGAAATATGCTGACTGTTTTTGGCTAGTATATATTTTGGGGGAAAAATCTCAATCATTCATCAGAAAAAGTAAAAATTATTTGAAATGCTTTGAGATGTTGAAGAGAAATTATAATTACACCAGAGTCCCAGTGGCTGATGAGTCACTTATCCCCTGACAGGATACTAATTAATTAAATAACCATTTCTGGAACTCCTATCTTATGCACATGATAAAAGCAGCTTTTGATAAATAATCTCCATTTATTCATTCATCCATCCATTAAGACAGCAGCATTTTTATGCATTTGAGCATGGTGTTCTAACATGGTGCTCCAAAGAAGAGATAGTCTGTAGACTCAAAGACGCAGTCATTAGTCTCACTAGATTCAAAATCTGGGCTACTCACTCTCATTTTACTACTTGGTTATGTTAAAGAGAATCAGCTAGGCAACCTTTTGCTTAATGTACACCTCGTCAATTACCAAGGTTCAGTTTTTTATTCTTTTCTTAGTCAGCAGTGGCAATGGAAATTATATGACTGCCATGCTGGGTTATGCTGCGTCATTTTCCCCCGGGGTGTCACTCTTAGGGAGTCTCTGAATGAAAAATGTTTCAAAGAGGTCATATTGTCCAAATGGTATGTCTCACCACACTGATTAGTCAATGGAAGTTCTTGTAAATCACACTAGGAAATAATAGTTACTACTTCCTATAGACTCCTACTTATTGATAATAATGTCCTTGTTCCTATTTTGTCTCCTCTCTAAGATACTAGATTTTGGAGATTTCCAGGTTGGGCCTGCTACTGGGATTGGAGCTTGCATCACCAAGTGTTAACAGTATGCCAGAAACTGTTCTAAGTGTTTTACCTGTGTTTGTTTTTATAATACACTCTTATAAAATTCTCATATATTTAATTACTGATATTTTTACATTTTGTTATTCTTATTTTATAAAGAAGAGAAAGGAAACTGCAGCTAAGAGAGGTTAACTGGTCTAAATTAGCACAGCGTGTAGTTAAAGGAGCCAAAGCATAGCTGTGATGTGTATCCTGCTGTACCCTAGACTCATGCTTTCCATCTCTCCTCTATCCTGCTGCAGCCTAGGCTCAGTAAAAAGTCTTCTTAGTAGAAAATTATTAAGGTGGCATGTTGAGAGAAGCTATTTCTAGAAAATTTGTTTTCCTGGAAAAAAATTAAAACTTATGTCAAAATATAATAAATATTTTGCTAAAGTCTCGATAATATTTTTGGAGAACTGTAGGTAAGACAACCTTTAGAAAACTCTTGTTATAATGCTGATGCAGACATTGATACTGAAGATTAATAGAGTATTATTAATGATCAAAAGTAAAGGAGGGCACTAAAAACGTAACTAGCTAAAAAAGAAACTATGGGCCCTGGCCGGTTGGCTCAGAGGTAGAGCATTGGCCCAGTGTATGGATGTCCCAGGTTTGATTACTGGTCAGGGCACATAGGAGAAGTAACCATCTGCTTCTCCACCTCTCCCCCTGCCCCTTCTCTTTATCTTTCTCTTCCCTTCCTGCAGCAATGGCTCCATTGGAATAAGTTGGCCTGGATGCTAAGGATGGCACCATGGTCTGGCCTCAGGTGCTACAATGGCTCCAGTTGCAATGGAGCAATGGCCCCTAATGGGAAGAGCATCGCCCCCTAGTGGGCTTGCCAGGTGGATCCTGGTCAGTGCATGTGGGAGTCTGTCTCTCTCCCTCCCCACTTCTCACTTAAGAAAAATACAAAAAAAGAAGAAAAAAATGAAGTATAAAAATAATATTTATTGGATGCTTTAAATACATGGCACTTTGTCAGCATTATCTGGAGAGCACAGAGAGGAACTCATGGCCAATCATTTATAATGGCATTGGCAGGCATCAAACACAGTTCTACTAGCTGAGTATGATCTATCGACATTCTACTGCACCTCCTTGAGATCACACTTGGGAATACCTTGTAGGAGGCCATAAATTGTACAGTTGTTGGGCTGCAAACCCATGTACCTTATTTTTTGAGTAATAGCTAACTGGCTACTTCAGAATATAATGTGGATGTGCCCTCAGCAGAATGCATTACTTGACTAGAGCCCACAATCACTGCTCCTCGATGTAAAGGGAATAAGAAATATGCAGCCATAGAGTGAGTTCCTGACTCAGCAAATAATAAATACCTGTTTGACAGACCGTTAACTTCCTTACAGTGGTAGAACATGACACTGGAGAGGAAAATAAGAATTGGACAGTGGGGGGAAGATCAACCTGATTTAGCATCACCATTTGTATTCCCCATAAAGATAACAAGGCCTGAGACACATCAGAAGGTCCAAGGGTCCTCATCATCTATGGCTTGAAGTTTAATGCTTTTGCCAAGAACCAACTGGCATCAGTAACCGTTACCTACAAAACTGATAGAAAGTGCGTACTAAAGGGCTTTTATCCATTCAATAGGGCTGTAATTTTGTGAAAGGTAGTTAGCATTGGCAGGTGAGCTATAATGTATCTGACCTTCAATCATGAATCAAACCAGCAGGTAGAAAAACTACTGGACAATATATTTTCTGCCACTAGGTTGCCCATAAACTATAGCACACTTCCCTGGGCAGTCACAAATGGATAAAACAGTGTGCTGTTTATATCATCCCTGAACCTCTAGGTTAGACGGAAATAAAAAGCTTTGGTAGTCTTTCCATCCAAAAAGGCATTGCTCCTTGGGCGTCCTGACATGTCAGCAGCTGTATTAATGCCACAGCTGCAGACCAACATCTGAAACCATGGACTGGCCTAAAAAATGGAAGGCAGCATTCAATAGAAACAGTTTCTCTAAAGCTTCCTATGAAATGGTTCAAGTTTAATGATCCAAAGAGAGAAATTGATTTGTGTCTTACCTTATCAAAGGCAAAGAGATCATTTACAACTTACAGCTCTGTGCCCTCATTCATCAGAGTTACATGTCTCTGTACCAGAGTTCATCATTTCAGAAGATGGGCTTCATTTCTTTATCAAAACTGTGTTGGCTAGGTTCTATGTGCAGTTGCCGATGATACAAGGACAAATAGGACTACTCATGTCTAGCCATTTAAAGACTTCCATGCAAGAAAATTAATACTTATATTAGAGAGTCATTCATTTCATTTTTAAATTTCTGCAACATATTGGAAGACCTAAAAAGAGTATTCAATACTTTCTGAGAGCATGGCAGAAAAAAATCTTCACAGAGGAGGTGGAGTTTATCTGAATTATTGCAAAATGTGTATGGGATTGTCTAGTAGAAATGCGAGACATGAAAGTCATTTCAGCAAAGGAAGTTTCATGAGCAAGGGCAGACTTGTAACATGTTAGGAAAGCTGTCAGCAGTTGGTATAGGACAGTGATGGGCAATCTTTTGAGCTTGGTGTGTCAAAATTTGCCAAAAAACCAAGCATAACTTGGGTGATGTGTCACTTCGAGAAAAATAGCCTAACCAGAAGTCCCAGAACTAGACGCTCTGTCCCGGAGTTCTGTTATTTTGGCCTACAGACCTCCAGCACAGAGTGTCTACACTACAGCAAATGTTTTATCCTCGGCTACTGCACCTGGCCGTGCAGGAGCCGAAGATGAAACGTCCTTCTCAGCATGCGGCCCCATACTTCTCTGGTATGCAGCCACATGTCATTGAAAATGGCTATGCATGTCAGTGCTGACATGCGTGTCATGGGTATAGGAGATAGCCTGTGACATGGGGGGTGGGTGCAACAATGGTGAAAGGAGTCTGGGGTTGGATCATGGAGAGGTTAGGGCTAGTGAGTATAACTTTGTGATTCTCAGGGAATCCATGTGAAGTAAGACACCTGACCTCATGCGAGGAGATTATGATTTACAAAACCTAGGATGGGAGCAGAGAGTCTATAGTTTCAAAGTGTTCCCCTCCTACCACCACCACCTACTACTACTGATACAGTCAATGTTTAAAGAATTTCAGCAAGAAAGAATCATGAATCATAACTAATACTTTATTTCAGGAATAGACTAGAATATGAATTTGAAGGGGGAAATAATGTCCTCCTAAGTAACCATTATATGACCACACTGTTGGGATGTGAGACTGCTTCTTGGAGAGGTTTAGTGAATTCCCCAAATCAGTATACTGGTAACAGAGGCAAAATTTGAAACCAGATCTTTCTCATTCAAAAATCTGGACTCTTTTATTATATGATGATGTACTGTACCCCTTTGCTGCAGGAATGCTGATAAGATGGCTAAGTCTTAGCTCAAGGGGTTGGAAGAAAAGGAAATCAACTCTGGACAGATGAAGCTCCTGAGATCACAAGCGTCAGTCATCACAGGACATAGATATGCACTGGTTAGAACCATACTCCATTGCTTACTAGAATTCAATCCCCCAACACTCCTGTTATTTAAGGGCAAGATAATTAAAAATAATTTAATTGTCATCACACACAAGCAGACAATTAGAAAAGTGCTACGTACATTAAGCACATTATCCACTTCCGGAAAATAACCTGAGCTATGTATGCAAACAGCCCCTCTTTGACCGAAGGGCCCTCTATCTTTAATATCCTGGTAACCTTCTTCAAAAGACAAATAAAGTCTCTTTGGGACAGAAGGCACATATTTGGAAACCAGTGAGTGCCTTTCAAAACAAATGTTCTTTTCAATAATTCCACTTCTGGTGATATGTGCCAAATATTGCTGGGCATTGAACAATCCACTGGTGACCAGGACTATTTCCCCTTAAGGATGGCACAAAGCTAGTGGGGAAAAATAACCATAATAGCTAACATGCATTGAGTGTTCAGTATCTGTACTTCATTGAAACTCTAAGGAAATCTATTACATGAATGGTATTACCTTGTGGAAAAAGAAAAACAAAATTCAACTTAGTAAATCTGAAGATCTAATTGGCTTTATTAAGTGATTCATGAATCAGGCAGCATCTAAACTAGCAGCTAGAAGAGTACTGGGAGGGGTTGTTCAAAAACAAATGAAAGTTTATATAAAAAGAAGGGTGGAGTAAGGGATATGATAACAAGTGAGGGAGCAGAGAGAGGGGATACAGAGAGAGAGGATTATTTTTAGACCAGGACATCTTCTTTTGGGAGGAAAGAAATGGGGCAAGGGTTTGTATCATGCAGATAGCCTCTTCTTTCTATGGGGATGGAGAGGTCCCATGTGACAGATTACCTTACTGGCACTTGACCAGAAAATTTTGGACAGGTTGACTTAGATTACATTTTTGGGAGAGGTTGAAATTGAAACTACTCATGTCTAGCCATTTAAAGATCAGGTATTACATCTAGGTTTGGTGTTATGGGCTTTAGCACCAGTGCTGCCATTTGGGGTCTGTGGTCTTCTCTTTAACAATTTGTACGGTGTTTGTGAGAAGAAACTTCAAGTACATTGAATAATTTTCTCAAGATCACACACAGCTTATATACAGCAGACGCCAAATCACAATTTATAGATATCTAACACCATAATCCATGTGCTAAGGATTACACAGCCTCCGAATAACAATTCCTTAGACAACTCTGTGCACATGTTTTTGAGGTATGCTAGAGCCATGTTGTCAAAAGCCAGACTCCTGGGTTCAAGTCTTGCCTCTGTTATTTGACAACATATTTACTTTGTGTCTCTTTTTCTTTACTTATAAACATGGACAAGAATACGTCCTCAGAGAATTATAGAGGATATTTTAAATTCAGTAAGATGTTCAAAATACAGAGATGCTCACTTAGTAGATGTCATATAAATGCTCGTCCTGGTCACTAGGGTAATTATTTTTCACTCTAAAACTTTAGTGTGAGTACTTTTTATTGGGGTAAAACAAATCAACAAAAATAGATTTCCTTCCTGCACATTTAGAAGACTAAATTATCAGAAAGTAGCATTGGACCTCAGCTATACTCCTGCACAGACACAGTTAGGGAAGAGAGTGTTGTCACAGCCATTCATATCTATACCTGTCTTTCCCACCTAGGAACAAGGTAAACACAAAGCTTCCCACTAAATCTACTCAACCTTTGGTTTTCTCTCTCAGTAACATGGACACAAAATGCTGAGAGTATACCTAGGTAGATATATCCGGTCAAAAGTGCACCGTGACTTTACCGGACACACTGTATTTTCAGAGGAAAGATCAATGTTTATTAAGCATGTCACCAGTTTAAGTGATTTGGGAGAAAATCAGTAAAGTCAGTTCATGCTAGGGCTTTTAAAATTCCCAGAAATGTCATATAGTTTTTAAAGAATTCTAATTTAGCTTATAGATTATTGCTCAAGACGACTTAACTTTTTTTTTTCTCAGTGTAACACACTGAGTTTTCACTCCTCTATGGGACTAAATGACAATAATAAATAAGGTAAAGCCGGTACCAGCAAAACAAATGGATAAATTTCATTTAGGAAGCTGAGTAGACACTTTTAAATGTAAGCAGAACTAGCAGAATTTTTGGAACCTTCAGACTGAGGAATTTAAGCTGCCTTCATCATTAATTTTCTGACAGAAGAAAATTGTGTAAAAGTGCATGCATGCACACTTATGTACACTTCTCTGTGTCTGTCTGTTCATGTTTGTGCATGTATGCATAGGCAATATATATTCATGTTTGTGCATGTGTACACATATGTACATACATCCATTTTATGAGGCCAACTTAGTCCTGATACCACAACCTGGAAAGAAGAATACAAAAATAAATAAAAAGAAAAGAAAAGAGAACTACAGACCAATATCTTTAATGCATACAGATGCATAAATTCTAAATACTAGCAAATTAAATACAACAATATATTAAAAAGTAATATATCACAACCAAATGGAGTTTATTTCAGGATTATAAGGAGCAGTCAATATAATACCCTATTAACAAAACAAATGTAACAATCATATGCACTTATCAATAGGTGCAGAAAAAGCATTTGATAAGATACAGCATACATTTATGATTTAAAACTCAATAAAATAGGTATAGACTTAGGTACCTCAACATAATAAAGGCCTTATATGACAAATCAGCAACCAATATCATATTGAATGTTGAAAAATCAAAATCTTTTTCTGTAAAATCAGGAACAAGCAAGGATATTCATTCTCACCACTCTTAATTCAACTTAGTACTGGAAGACCTAGCCAGAGTATTCAGGCAAGAGAAAATAAAAAGAATTCAAATTGGAAATGAAAAAGTAGAAGTGTCACTTTTTGTAGATGACATGATCCCGTATATAGAAAACTCCAAAACCTCTGCCAAAAATACTATTAGAAACAATAAACCAATATAGTAAAATTGCAGGATATAAAATCAATATACAAAAGCCTATTGTTTTCCTCTACGTCAACAATAAAACTTTGGAGAATAAACTCAAAGGAATAATTCCTTTTACAATTGCAACAACAACAAAAATGCCCAGGTATAAACTTAACTAAGGATGTGAAGAAACTTTTTACTGAAAACTACAAAACATTATTAAAAGAAATTGAGAAAGACACCGTGAAATGGAAAAATATTCCATGTTCATGAATGGGAAGAATCAACATAGTTAAACTGTCCATGTAACTCAAAGCAATATACAAACTTAATGCAATCCCCATCAAAATTCCAATGTCATTTTTTAAAGAAATAGAACAGAAAATTACCAGGCTTGTATGGAACCATAACAAAACCCAGGTAGCCAAAGCAATCCTAGAAAAAAAATGAAACCAGAGATATCAAACTACCTGATTTCAAATTATACTATAGAGCCATGATAATCAAAATAGCATGGTATCAGCAGAAAAACAGACACACAGACCAATGGAACAGAATTCAGAGCCCAGAAATAAAACCATACATATATGACAATCTTCAACAAAGGAGCCAAAACACCCAATGGAAAAAAGAAAACCTTTTCAATAAATGGTGCTGGGAAAAATGGAAAGCCACATACAAAAGATGGAAACTAGACTACAGTTTGTTTCCCTGCACAAAAATTCAATATGGGTCAAGGACCTAAATATAAGACCTGAAACAATAAATTACATAGAAGAAAACATAGGTACTAAACTCATGGACCTTGGCCATAGAGAGCATTTTTATGAATTTGACCCCAAAGGCAAGGGAAGTAAAAGCAAAAATAAACAAACAGAACTATATCAATCTAAAAAGCTTCTGCACAGTGAAAGAAACTGACAATAAAACAAATAGGCAGCCAAGTAAATGGGAATTGATATTTGCAAACAACAGCTCTGATAAGGAGTTAATATCCAAAATATATAAAGAACTCAGAAAGCTCAGCAACAAACAAGCAAACAATTCAATTAAAAAATGGTGATAGGACCTGAACAGCTACTTCTCCTAAGAGGACACACAAATGGCCAACAGATATATGAAAAGATGCTCATCTTCATTAGCTATTAGAGAAATGCAAATCAAAACTACAATGAGATACCACCTCACACCTGTTAGATTGGCTATTATCAACAAGACAGGTAATAATAAGTGTTGGAGAGGCTGTGGAGAAAAAGAAACCCTCATCACTACTGATGAGAATGCAAATTAGTACAACCATTATGAAAGAAAGTATGGTGGTTTCTCAAAAAAAAAATAATGAGAATAGAATTACCATATAACCCAGTAATTTCTCTGCTAGGTATCTACCCCTAAAAGTAAAAAAACACTGGTATGTAAAGACACATGCACCCCCATGTTCATCGCAGCATTATTCACAGTGGTGAAGACATGGAAACAACTGAAGTGTCCCTTGGTAGAGGACTGGATAAAGAAGATGTGGTACATATATACTATGGAATACTACTCAGCCATAATAAATGATGACATTGTGCCATTTATGACAATATGGATGGACCTTGAGAACATTATACTGAGTGAAATAAGTAAATCAGTAAAAACTAAGAATTGTATGATTTCACACATAGATGGGATATAAAACTGAGATTCGTGAACATAGATAAAAGTGAAGTGGTTACCGGGGGGAGAAAGACGAGGAGGGCTTGGGAGGAAGAAAAGAGGAACAATATATGGTCATGGAATATGTTGTGACTTTGGGTGATGGCTATACAACATAATCAACAGTTCAAATGCGATAGGAATATTTACCTGAAACCTATGTACTCTTATTGATAATTTTTACTCTGTTAAATTTGATTTTCTAAAGAAAATTTATAAAAATACATTGGAGTGTTTTTCCCTGAGTATGAGTGTAGGGAGAATGTTTAAATTACTTATAGACAAAATAATTTAATCTGCACATCTGAATTAAATGTGCTAATCTTATGTTCTGAAATGTAAGAAAAGATTTATTTATTTTTTAGATTTTATTTATTCATTTTTAGAGAGAGGAGAGGAGGAACAAGAAGCATCAACTCCCATATGTGCCTTGACCAGACAAGCCCAGGGTTTTGATCTGGCGACCTCAGCATTCCAGGTCAACACTTTGTCCACTGCGCCACCACAGGTCAGGCTGCAAAGAAAGATTTAAACAACAAAATTGTAGAAAGAACAGTAATGCAACTTGGTTTCGGAAATAAAATCAAGAATGCAAATGCTTCTAAGATTTTCTTTATTTAATTTTGTCTTCTATGTGTCACCTTCAGTAACTTCTACTGAAGAATGCCTTTCCCATATGATTCTATTTATTTTAAATGTCTAGAATAGGCCATCTCTTAGAAACAAAGTTGATTAGTTGTTTACAGTGGCTGGGAGAATAAGGGAAATGGTAGGGACCCCCAGTGAGTACAGTGTTTCATTCTGGGGTGATAAATATATTCTATAATTAGTGCTGATGGTTTTAGAACTCTAAATATACTAAAAACCACTGAATTATATACTTTGAAATTATGAAATTTATGGTATGTGAATTGTATTTCAATAAAGGTGCTATTTAAAACAAACAATGAATTTTTCCCCAGGTTGAGATAAATGGCCTTTGGAAAATTCCAAGTGTCATATATTGTGGTTCTCACCACCAGAGGCTCAGTCCTTCCCATATCCAGTTCAAACAAACAGAACAAAACACCTCCAAAGGGACAGAAAATGATTACTGCTCCAGTTTCGATCAGGCGCTCATTCCTAGACCTGTCCGCTTTGGGCCAAGCACTACGATCCTATAACAAAGATAACTGTGGGGTCTCACTTCTGTGAATAGGAATGCTCTAGGAGAACAGAGAATCACTGCAGACCAAGCGGCTACCAAAGAGGTATCTAATGTCCTAGACTCTGCGGTAGATGTGTATATATAATAATATACACATGGGTTTAAATGTACCCAAAGTCTTAGGCCATAACCCTACATAACTCTTCATCCAGAAATTTAGAGCTTAGGACTTCCCTCCTATATCACAATGAGAGCTTGTCTTATAATGTAAGATGAGGAACAGAGATGGCCACAACATAAAGAACCCCACCATAATGAATCTATTCTGTAGTCTCTAGTTATAATTCCTCCTAGTATTTTCCTAGCAATTAATTTTATGAACAATAATAATTTATCAGGTTGTTAGCCTTATTCACTCACTCAACAAATATTCATTAAGTGCCTTACTATAAGAGAATACTGCAGGGAAAGGCAGTGTTTGAAGAATGAAGAGTCAACATATAATGATAAGGAATCTCTTGATATTAATATATTCTCAGCAGCTGTCAGAAATGCTAGGCAAAACCTATATCGTAGCCCATTCCCTCTTAAAATTTCATGCCAGAATATTTACTCTGACAGAGCCCATATTACTACTGTTGACAAGACAAACCTGATAGTTAAGGAAAAATGAGCCATGTTTTAAAGGAAAATGTCTAATGTATTTTTAAAAGAAAATACATGCCTCAAAGTTTATTAGTGATACTGAGTGGATGACGTATTACCAAATGTCAACTGAAAATGCATTCCTCCACTCATTCCTTCATCCAACTAACCATCACTGAGTTTCTTAACTGCTAGTAATAAAAGAACTGCTAAACATTTCTGAAGTTTTCTATACCCCAGACATTGACATTGTTCAAAATGCTTAAATAGCCTGACCTGTGGTGGTGCAGTGGATAAAGCGTCAACATGGAATGCTGAAGTTGCCAGTTCAAAACCCCGGACTTGCCCTGGTCAAGGCACATATGGAGATGCTTCCTGCTCCTCCCCCTTCTCTCTCTCTCTCCTCTCTAAAAAATGAATAAAAACTTAAAAAAATACTTTAAGAATAAATAAATAAATAAATGCTTAAATATATTGGAATTCTCACAATTCTCTGAGATAATTACCATTTCCATTTTAGAGATAGTGTAAGGGCTAAGTATATTATATAACAGTGGTTCTTAACCTTTTTTGAGGTACTCAACCCACCAGTTTCATATGCGCATTCACTGAATCCTACTTTAGTGATAAATAAAGTATGATTTTTTTTTCCAAATTCAAGACATAGGTATATGTTGAATGAGCCGTGCATGAACATCACCTTGCTCAAAGAACAAAACCAACAAGGTGCGTGAACTCACAACAAATTACGGTATTACTTTATTCTGGCCTCCACAGCAGAGGCTTCTCCAAACCCCTGAGACCAACTCATTGAACCCCTAGGGTTCGATAGAACCCAGGTTAAGAACTACTGTTATATAAGATCCCACATAAGCAAAAAAAAAAAAAAGAAAAGAAAAAAGGTAGTTTGGCTCCAGGATGCTGTAAACAACTATACCACCTTGTCTTTTGAAGGTTTATTAAGATCTTCTTACATTAGACACTATGCTAAATAAAATGGAAACCACAATGAAGAGAACAGACATGTTTTCTGTCTTCCGTGAGCTGCTGTCCAGCAGAGAAGGCAGAGAATCCACACATGTACACATGGTGTAATAAGTCATGCAACAGAGGAAATACAAGGCAGATTACAGGTACACACATCAAAGAACTTGTCAAAGATCTAGGTGAGTACAGGTGATTGTGATGCAAGTAATTTGACAGCCCTCAACATGATAGAAATGCAAGTAGGCAGTACATGAGAAAATTACTTAGACTCACAACAGGGGCCAGGATGTGCACAGTAGAAACTAGCAGTGGAGAAACACAGAGAGTTAATAATGCCAAATGATGGGGCAGGTCTTTGCCTTAGCACTATTTATTTATGAAAGTTCTGCACTGTGATGTGGGGAAATGGACGATGGAAGATGTGGAATGAGGAATGGTAGAGAAGCTTACAGTTGCAGAGCCAGAAAAATGGAAGCAAAACTGAGAGGTAGATAAACTTCTGCTAGTTTATTTCTTGTATGCTTTCTCAAATAAGATTTCTCCACAGGACTTCAAGAAAACAGACTTAGATGGGACAACAATAATTTTACAGAGGGGGTATGTGTTCCTTTTCTCCTGTAATTTGCTTCAAACTTGAACTACCACCTTATTTCCAATTTCAATGGCATCTCTTAATAAAACTAATTTAATCTTACAGTCATAGGAAGGAATAGTTGGAAGGGAGAGAGCATTTGGCCTCATTCCTCTACATTATAAATGATGAAAAAGGAAAGCCAAAATGTCTACACAAAATCAAAAACTTTAAAATAAGGTCTCTGAAGAAAACAGAAATGCAGCATTATTATGGACTGAATTATACTATCCCAACATTCATATGTCAGACACCTAACCCCCACTAACTCAAGATGGAATTGTATTTAGAGATTAGAGCTTTTGAAGTGACGATTATGTTAAAATGAGGTTGTTAGGGTGGCCCCTAATGCAAAATGACTGGTATCCTTATAAAAAGAGAAAATTTAGGCACAAGATGAGATACCAAGAATGCTCACATATAAAGGGAAGGCCACATCAACACAGGAAAGAGATGGTCATCAACACACTCAGAAGAGAGAACTCAGAGGATAGCAACCCTGTTGCCACCTTCCAGCATCTAGAACTGTGAGAAAATAAGTTTCTGTGTAAACCATCTGGTCTGGGGTATTTTGTTATAGCAGCCTGAGCAAACTAAGAGTATATACTCTTATAGTTAGTTATATATTCATTCTCTCCCTGTCTCTCCCATTTAAAAAGCACTTTCATGCATATTACTGTATTTGGGTTTCACAGCACCCTTGTTAAGAAGGCAGGCCAATCACTTACCTCATTTCATGGATAAAGCAATTGAAATTTGAACTCATAGGACTCATAAATTACTGGCAAATACTACTGGAAGAAACTGAACTAGAATAATTCCAAGCCTAGTGTCCTCTACACCTAACCTAACTGTCAACACCACAGATATTTATGGGTTAAGTGTCATAAATATGGAAAACAAAAGAGGATTATTCACTAGTAAAATGAATTAAAAATACATACCTACCTACATAAATCATAGCATCACCATAGAAAACCAGGAAAATACTACCCAAACCTAAAGCTTATTAATCCCAAACATTGGCAATCTTATTTTGCTAAGGGTCTTGTAGGCCCCACTTTCTGTCTTCAAAAGCTGGTGGAAAGAGTATTTTCTAAACATCAGCAAGACCTAGTAATGTATTCTCACTCCTCTTAGATATCATGTGGTTTGTTTGGGCCACCAGGCTTAAAGACTCTCTGAAGTATGGTGGCTTCATTCCACTATGGATATGTGGCCTTCACTGGAGTCCACACATGTGCGTAGTATCGGTGTCCCATTGATAATTTCAAAGATTGAATTGTTTGCCAGGAGAGTTGGCGTCTCCTTTTTGGGAAAGAAGGTGATAACATATGTGTGCCAAGCTCTGTGATTCTTATCGTAGATGCCAAGACAGACGCACCCAAGGTCACTCATGTGGCTTCATAGTTAATGCTTCTAACTGTGAGCATGAAGCCTGCCTCCTGTACATAAATCCATGATGAAAAAGACCATATGCTGTTATATATCAACATAAATTTTCCAAACAAATGTTCATATCTTTGCAGACACAAGGCTTCTGTTTCTTCATCCAAGTAAGGAAATAATATTTTAATACGGGCATATAGTAATAAGACCTAGTTACCTTCCAATTCTTACACTTGCAGTTCTCTGCCAACTGTTTCCTCCCCCGCCACCAACAGGTGCTCCAGCATAAACCATTTGGTTAGGGAGACATGCACCTCAAATGCTGTGAGCTGGTGATCTCAAAAAAGCAACTATTTTTTTTTTAGAAGAAATAACAGCTTCTCATAAATATCCCAGCTCTTTAATGATATGCTGGAAAGGTTGTGACAGAAGATCCCTGTACTTGGTGAATTATGTAAAACAGCAAATAGCTTCAAACACTGCTTACTGCTCAGCTCTGACTTAAGTGGGAACTAAATGAAGCACATGGACACAGATCTGAAACCAAACATCAGAATCCTATCTTTTGTGCCTCTTAGATGTTCCCATGAATTCAAGGGGAAGGTACAGAGGTGGCAAAAGCAACGTAGTACTGCTAAAAAAATTTTTCTGAATTGAGAACCTATAGGTTATAGTAATTTACCAGCAATATGAGCCTTGAGTAAGTCACTTAAATTCCTTGGTACTCAGTATTTTTTATCTTTAGATTGGGAGTAGTAATAGTATCTCAACTTGTTTTACAAGCCCTAAGTAATTTCTAGTTTATGTAGCATCTCTTCTCAGATATCAAATCTTCTTTTAGAAATTAAAGCTTCTTCTTAACTAAATGATATTTGATGGTGGTTTGAGGGTCAAGGGCTCTCATACATTGTAGGTACAAAGTATGTTTATTTTATATATATGAAACTACTTCCATATAAATGTTCTGGAAGAATGTGACTGGGGTTTTGATCAACAAAATGGAGTTAAAAATTCTAAACTATATATCCTTTGCATATGCATTGTTTTTAATGAGAAAAATGTCTGCCCTATAGCTAATGTTATAATGGAGAAAATGACTTCGACCTGAGGAAAAAATGGGGGTGGGGAGAAGAAAGGCACAATACCACCTCCCAATATTTAGGAGAGGGAAGAAAGTCCTATTTTATGGGATGAAGCATGAAAAAAGAGAAGAATATTATTTCCTGTAATTGCTGAATTTTTGTTTTCTCAACTCATTGATCATAACACTCAAGCCCAAGTGAAGGCTCAATGGATTGCCTCTCTCACAAGCAGAGACCTTTAGGTAAGCAAGACAATAAAGCTCTTAGAATATTTCCCCACCAATAGCAACCTCTGATCCCTGGACGGTGGTGGGCAATTCAGCTTTGATTCCCCAAACAGGGCTGACCATTGCAGTTGTTCTTTAGTTGGTGGCATCCTCAGGAAAGTTCACAGGAACAGTGTTACCCTCCCCCAATCAGTACAGCCTACACAGCAGCCCTCCAACCAGAAGGATCATGGATGTGGATCAGCATAGTACATCAATTTTATAGTCTAAAAACCACATTGCAACCCAGGCTGGAAGTTCATTTCCTGTTCTGAATCCCATTTCCAATTATACAGAGAGGCACATTGTCCAATATAGTGCATCACAGGTTATATAATGACTCCAAATGACAGCATAAAAATACATAAATTTATGCAGTGCCTGCAATACAAAAAAATCCCCAATTTGAACAATATGAATTAATTATTACATTCACAGAGTAAAACGAAATTCCAAAAATTAAATTGCCATTTTAATTACAGTTCAAAAGAATATGAGTCCTATTATTTCCTCTCCTAAATTTATTGTTCTGTTCAGTCCCAATCCAGTGGAGTAGAACCACTGTTTCTTTAGTAGCCCCAGTTTCCAAAGCTTTGAAGTTGACTCATTATAACTCCCAGTTTCTCACAAGCCTCACCTTTCAGAGTCTAAGGCATTAATAAGGTACAAAAAATTATTTAAGCACCAGAACATCTGAAAAAAAAAGTTAATCCCACGTCCCAAATGATGTTGACAGACCCAGGCACATAGTACATTTCAGAACCATGTAATTATCAACAGCCAAAGACCATGGCAGACATTTGGTTTGAAGGCATGGAGGACAGGAAACTGCATGTAGCCCATAATGAGGAGGAGGGTAGGTAGAGGGGTTGGGAATGGAAGAACAGAGAGACAGGAAGATGTGTTGTTGTTTTTCTTCCAAAATACTAAAACAAAACAAAGATTGGTTTTGCAATGGGGATGTAAGTTTACTGGGAAGTGATGTTCTAGTTGATATCAAAATGGTAAATAAAATGTAAAATTGAAAATTTTGGTGCAATTGAATTTCAAACAACTTGAAGGAAGATTCCCTGGCTGATTTTCTTGAACTCCAGAGTGCTTAGAAAAGCGTGATCACATATCAGATACCTTTTAATATTCTTTGAAAAAATACTTTTATTAGAATGTACCTACCTACTAACAGCTTCCTCATACAATTAGGCTCAAGTTCAAAATCTTTACACACTTATTAACCAAGTTTAAAGATAGGCAAGTCTTTAATGTTGAAAATATTGTACATGGTCACTAACTTCCCAGGCTCATAGTTCCCTTACTATCTCTATTCAAATGACAGTACTCACCACCAGCCTTTCGACTTCTCTCTGAGTTATTATGAGCCAGGCATTTTGACAAGTACCTATATTTTTCTATTTAACCTTGATAAGTATCCCCTGGGATAAGTATGACTATCTTCCTTTTACCAATAAGGAAACAGACTCAGAGAATAAAGTGACAACCCAAGATCACAAAGCTGGGAAGAAAAGGTGGGAGAGTTTGAACCCAAAATTGGAATGAATTAAAAACCCACTCTCTTAACCACTGTGCTACCCAGTAGTAGACTACAGACATTGAGGGTTGACAGTCAAACTTCTGCTGTTTCTAAAATATAACTGTGCCTCATAGGTCAGCTGCTATACATGTTAATTATATTTAACCTCAATTATATAATGCTTCAGATGTAAAATAAAGAGGAGTGCATTTCAATTTCCAGGAATAATGGTGAAATAGAGAATAATGGTGAAATAGATCACCTGAGAACACTGTCTCCATGGAGAGAGGGAGCAGAGGGCGCTTTGAGTTGTGCAATAATGTGCAGAAGGAATTGGAGTCGAGTCAAGTAGGATAAAAACAGTCTTACCAAAAAATTTTTTTGGTTTATTTTCCAATACTATAGACCTAGGAAGTTTTTCAAACACTCCAGGTAATCCAACAGTTAGAAAATGATACATGGGTAGATGTGTATGCACATGGGTGTCATTTTTGAGCAAAGTCTCCTTCTTGGTAAGTAGTGAGATGTCAGTTCTCTCATCTTGTTCATTGGAAAAAATGCCTCTTGTGCACCTTCCAAATTTGCATACTATTTCCCAAGTTCTCTCCTACATTGTCAAATTCTAACATATGTGTGTAATACAGGATGCTAGGTAAAGATCAATAGCTGTTACTATGAAAATATTTAAAAGAAAAACATACTGCCTTATCTGTTTATTAGTGTAATATGCAACATTCTACTTTAGATCATTCAATGAAGGAATCACATGGGTCAGTCTACACATTGGCTGGTAAGTGTATTATTCCTGCCAAATCATCCAGTTGAAATGAGAACATTAATTTATTCTAGCAGACGTGTGTCTATATGGCTTTAACAAAACAGCCATATGCTGCTCCAATAAGCAACATAACAAAGAAAGCACAATTAATGCCAGAACCTACCCTAGAACTTCTGGAAAGGACTACAGAGAATGTTCTTCCCCCTTACTTTTTAGTGGCATTTCATTTGTGCTGATGATCTTCTATGTGATTCTAGTCCAATACATAGTGTCCTAATTAACTGTGAATTCAATGATGTTTTATGTTAGCCTCAGGCTTTTCTCTTTAAAGGATTTTGACTTGGGGGTTAGAGCACAGATATAGTTTTCACACATAGATTTTACTTCTCTACCAAAGATATTGAGGGCAGGTGTCTCTTATCAAAGAGTTGGGGCAGCCAGGTATTACTGAAATCCCCGGCCAAATACCATGTTTAATAGATCTTTATGAAATTACTATTGTTCCAAGGGTAACTTTCAGATTTGTAAGTCTGCTTTCTCCAGAGTTGGTGACATTATTTTTGTAAAAAAATTTTCTGCTATAAATATAAAACACACAGACTATTTAGACATATAGAAGTAGAAAGATAGAAAATTCTTAATTGGGCTACCTCCAAATTACTATTGGTAACATTTTATGTGCATTCATTATGACAATGATTTTATGTATACTCTTCCAATATGATATTGCCATTAATATATTGTTTATGCTATTTTTGTGTTAATATGATATATAAACATATTCCCACATGTTAATGAACTCTTTTAAACAAAAATTTTAATGACTACACTAATGGAGAATTTTCTAACCTAAATATTTTCAGAGAATTGGGCTACTGCTAATATTTTGCTATGGTAATAAACGCCAATTTACTCACAAAGAGTGTAGAGATACCTGCTGTTATAAGTTGCTTATGTATCTTTTGAGAAATGTCTGTGGACCTAGAAGCATATATGTATATCTATTTAATATAAATACTATGATGATACCCAAGTTTTGTACAACTTAGGAAAAAAGAAAAAGTGAACATTATAATTCTCATAGGAAGCCTATTTTGTGCGTGGGAGCACAGGCTAGATCCAGGTTGCCTGTATTAAATTCTGACTTCAACATACAATGTCAAACAAAAGTACAATAAACATTCTTTTTTTTTAAATTCAGTGAGATGAGGGGAGGCAGAGAGAGACTCCCACATGCACCCCAACTGGGATCCACCCAGCAAGCCCACTATAGGGCAATGCTCTGCCCATCTGGGGTATTGCTCTGTTGCTCAGCAACCAAACTCTTCTCAGTGCCTGAGGCTGAGGACATGGAGCCATCCTCAGCACCTGGGGCCAACTCACTCACTCCAATTGAATCATGGATGCAGGAGAGAAAGAGAGAGAGAGGGAGAGAGAGAGAGAGAGAGAGAGAGAAAGAGAGAGAGAGGGAGAGAGAGAGAGAGAGAAAGAGAGAGAGAGAGAGAGAGAAGTGAGAGGGGTAGAGGTGGAGAAGCAGATGGGTGCCTCTCCTGTGTGCCCTGACTGGGAAACGAACCTGGTACATCCACAAGCCGGGCCGAAGTTCTACCGCTGAGCCACATGTGCAGACAAACATATCTGTTGTATCTGTAGTTAAAATTTCTAAAAATAAAATTGCTTGGTCAAAGAACATGCATACATTTTACCACTTGATAGAGAGAATGGCAAATTATCCTTTGTTGTGATACACCAATTTTGCTTCTACATTGCTGAGTCACTGCCTTGCTCTTCTTTAGCCTACACTGGTTTTCTCTAGCTTTTCATTCTTTATTAATTCAGTAGGTAAAATCAATCATCCTGCTTTAAGTTGCATGCCCCTAATAATGTATGTAATTAAATATCTATTTAATAGCTTTTAAGGCCATTTAGAATTTTTTTTAATCTGGGAAATGCAGAATTTTGTTCTTTGAATATTTTTAAAATTTAATTGTTTTGTTATTGATTGTAAGAGTATTATATAAATAACTAGTGTTTTGTCTTAGATGTTGAAAAAAATTCTCAGTTGATAATTGTCTTTTAATTTATAATACTTATTTGTATGCATAATTTATTTTTATCGATATGTAACAGATTCATCTCTCATTTTTTAGTAATTAGAACATAATAATTAGAATACTAATTCTCCACTTTAAGATTACTAAATCTTACTGATTACTAAATAAAAATGATACCCATTTTCTCTTCTAGGATGTTTGTTTTTAATACATATATTGTATAGGTATTCATTTTGAATTCATTTTAGTAAATAATGTAGAGATTTAAATATATTTTTTTCCAAGCTTTATTTTATTTTAGAGAGAGAGGAAGAGAGAGGTAGAGAAACATTAATTCATTGTTTCATTTATTTATGCATTCATTGGTTAATTCTTGTAGGTGCCCTGACTGGGATTGAACCTCTATCTTGGTGTATTAGGACAATAATCAAATGAGTCACCTGGCCAGAGCTTCAAACTCTTTTTATTAATGTCTTGAATTGTCATCCTTATCAAATTTTTAAATATTTATATTTATTTGAAATGTTTTAGATTTGCTATTCCTTTTTATTATTCAGTTCTTGTTTCTGAATGAATAAAACTGTTTTTAACCTTAGAAAGCCTTCTACATCTGACAATATTTTTAAAATCACCTATATTTTCTTTTTGTATTTAGTATTTTATTTTTATTACATTTCCTTCTTTAATCCAATGGAAATTTATTTTGAAAGATATGAAGTCTCCAAGGCTTTTCTCTTATTAATGATCTGGCTTGTTTTCATTCCTCTAGAGATGAAAGGTACCAAGTACAGTGTGTCTGTAAAATCATGGTGCACTTTTGACCATGTGACAGGTCAAAAGTGCACCATGACTTTACGAACACACTGTATATAATATTTTTCTTCCTCAGACATTTTTTAACAACATACATATAATAGGGATTCTTTTTTTGTATTATATTATTTTGTTTAAGTGAGAATAGGAGAAATAGTGAGACAAACTCCTGCATCTACCCCAACTGGGATCCACCTGGCAATCCTGCCTGGGACCGATGCTTAAGTACCAATCCATTTTTAGTGCCTGAGGCTGATGCTTGGACCACACTTGAATCATCAAGACAAGGGGGAAAGAAGCAGATGGCTGCTTCTCCTGTGTGCCCTGACTGGGAATAGAAACCAGGACGTCCATATGCCTGGCTGACACTCTATCCACTAAGCCACTGGCCAGGGCCAGTAGGGATTCTTAACAGTTTCTTGTTCATGATCAGTTCATAGTCTTTATGTCCAAACTTGACACAATATTTTTTCTCCCTGTTATAAAGCATGTGATAATGGTCATCTAAATGGGAAGTGTCCTTGGGTAACAAGGATACAGGAGGATGCTTCTCCAGGATACTTGTGTTTATAGATAAGGCTATTCTGGTTGAAGACATTTTGAGAAAATTATTCTTTGTACAGTCACCAGAAACTTTTTTAATATGCATTTATGTGAATATCAATGTTGATTGAGATTTTTAAAAATGCATTGCTTTATTATTTTTATATAATTTTTATTTGATAAATATAAAAATATATATGTACTCTGTGTATATTTATATATTATTTATTTTATTATATTTATATAAATTGTATTCATATATGGATCAAGCCTCAGTGTTAGTTACCTACAAAAGACATGTATTCCATAAAACATAATTGTTGTACTCTGGAAATATTGCTCAAGAAATATTGCAGTCAGTCCTCTTTATGTCACTTTGAATAAGAGCTTCCATTCCCATGAGAGGTGCTAGGGGGACCAAAAGACACAGACACATTTTTACTCCTTGTCTCTGTTTTTCCTTGGCTTTATGCAATTCAATTATCTTTAATTTTATAATTTTCCTTAAGTGAATCAATTTACAGTGCAAGCGACTATATTTTAGTTCTTTTGGTGACAATCTACTTGGAGTGGCCTTGCATTCAAATGGTCCCCAAAATATCTGGCATGCAGAAGTCACCCATTCACTCACTAATACTCACTAAATATCTACTTCGTCAGAAACTGCTCAGTACTGGAGATAAGATGGGGAAGTGAACACACTTCCTGCTTTTAAGCAGATCCCAGTCTAGGGGATGAAGCAGCAAGTAAGCAGGCAATTACAATACAAAACCTTACAAGGCAAATCAGAAGTAAGCACAAGGTGAAGAGGGCAGTTGGACAAGGAATCCTGATGGGGAGGATAGCAATGTTGAAACCAGAAGAATGAGTGGAATTTAGTGAGGTAACTGTGTGTGAGAGAGAGAGAGAGAGAGAGAGAGTGTGTGTGTGTGTGTGTGTGTGTGTGTGTGTGTGTGTGTGTGTGTGGTGGGGTGATGGGAATGTTGTTCTAATAGTCTTCCAAGCACCAGTTAAAGCTAAAGAGCAATACGTATTTATTTATTCTTCCACCTAATCATTCAATTATCAAAGATTCTCACAACTATTTGTAATTTATATTTCAGGCTGCCTTAGATACAGAAATTTTTCCTTACTCATTTTACGTTTATTTGTCTTCCCAAAATAACTCTCTGAAGAAGAAAGGAATCTAAGGGAAGTGCTAGGTGCTGAATAGGCATTTAATCTTTACAACAGCTATGTTACAAAGACAGCGTTATTGTCCTTACTTTACAGATGACTAAACAAAACCCAGAACGCAAAAGACCAAATAGCTGGGAAATGGCACAGTCAAAATTTGAATGCAGGTCTATCTTGTCAACCTCAAAATTTCATGTCTCAACTCCCATACCACACTAATGTCCTCTTGTGATTTTAGGTTGTGACCTGGTGCCCTATTCTAGATTCTAGGGATACTCATTGCAATCCTTTGTTTAATTTGATAGATATTGAAGATAAAAAACTAAGTAACAGTGTTTTATATTATAGCTTAGCTCCTCAAGTTTTACAGAATGAAATGTAGTTGAGAAAATGGGAAAGGTTTTTCTGCAGTACACAATAATTCTTTAAACAATTTTTAAAGGACTGCCTATGATGTGTCTTTTCTGAATTTATCTTTGTTTTGAAAAATGATTTGCTAAAAGGGATTCAAATATGAGGTAGAACTTCTGTAATTTTGCATTTCTGCCTTCATTAGTTAGAGTTCGCTCTAGCTGTTTTGGCAGAAACCTGAGTACAGTAACTTATTTAAATGGAAGGAGGTTTTATTTTTCTTCTGTAATAAGACATCTGGAGGTGGTCCAAGGTTGGTGCAGGTGAACAAGGAAGTCACTGGAAATTCCGAATTTTTCTAGCTTCAGTGCTTGCAAGATGGCTACTTAGGCAGAAGTAGAGAGAAGATGAAAAGGCCAGTGCCTGCTGAACCTATTCTCTCTTATCACAAGAACAATAAGTTTCCGAGAAGGCAGGACCAACTTAATGGACATCTATGCATGTCACTTGGCCATCATAAGCTGCAAGACAGGCTGGGAGTTCTACTTTTCAACTGAGCAAAATATAATTAGATTCTCATGATTAGGAAGAGAGAATAGCTATGACCACTGAAAAATCAGGACCAAGCAAAACATCTTCAAAATTCTAGTATTGTGATGGTCTTAAAGCTAATCTCAATCTTGGAATAATTTGCTATCCTTATCTGGATGTACATTATGAAATTTACTGGAAGCTAAGAAGAAAAGACATTTACCTGAGAAAGGAACAATAGTATTAAATAATAGTGTAAATCATTATGACACTGTTAGAGTTTGGTTGTTTTTAGTGATAGCATGAAAAACATCTAATTAGAAGAAAGAGTTTGAGTCCATAATCTGTCTCTTCCTAGGTATATGAACATTCATGTAATCTCTTCTTTCAATAAAGTTCCACTGTCTATAAAAAAATATCAGATCAATAAAAATGGGCAACAGAATTAAACCAACATTTCACAGAAAAGGAAACAACATGCCAGTAAGCCAATGAAAGGATTCTCATCCTCATTAGTGAGCAGGGTGATACAAATTAAAAACACAGTGAAACATCCCTTTGTATCCGTAAGATAACTAAAATTAAAATCTGACAATATCAAGTGTCAGCAATGATATAGAGCAAGAGTTATAATTCTGCATTTCTGCCTTCATTAATTCAAGTTGGTTTTAGATCCAATCCAGAGTAGGCACACTTCATCCCATGGGCCAAATCTAGCCCATCACCTGCTTTTGTGCAGCCCCTGATCTAAGAAATTCTTTTTACATTTTTAAATGAAAAGTCTAAAATACTCTATTAGTCTTTCATGGAAAACAGTTGCTTAATATTACCACTTGAGCCAAAGCTTAAAATATCTACTACCTGTGCCATTATGGGAAAAGTTTGCTGACCCCTGATATCGAGTATGAGGGTTGTCTTATACTGCTAGTAGAAGTGAAAATGACACAGTCAGCTCAGAAAACATTCTGAGCATCTATCTACTAAGATGAACAGGTGCAAATCCCATAATCTAGCAGTACCCTAGAGAAACTTGTTCCCTCAGACAGCACTGAGTGTAGCTGGGGACATAAACAGAACAAACCTGTCCACCAGCAACAGCATGGAAGAATGAAGTCGAGCACAACACACAGTGAATACTGGTACTGACACCACTGTGTTTGAATCTCATACAAAAGACAAAACCAAACCGTAAGCAAAAATACAAGTTCTATCTCTGTCCCACAGAAATATGTAAGACACATTTAGTTTTACAATTTCTAGTAGCCATATTAAAAACATAGAGAAACAGATGAAATTAATTATAATGATATAATTCATTCATAAAAGATCCACAGTTACTATTGCAACATGTAGTCAGTATAAAAAGTACTGATGTATAGGACATTATTTTAGTACTAAACTTTCAAAACTTGGTGTGTATTTTCTATGTACAGGACATCTCAAATTGGACTAGCCACTTTTCTAGTGCTCAGTAACCATGTGTGGCTAGTGGCCATCATATAGAATAGTGCCGTTTGAGAAAATGCAAACTGTATAATTTTATTTACATGCCATTTTCAAAGGAAGCACAACTAAATGTAAAACTACAAAGAAGAGTAAAGGAGTGACAAAACTCCAATCCATATGGCTGTGACATCTGGGGGAGAAGAAGAGGGAGTACTGAGATGGAGGGGTCCAAAGAGGCTGACAATGTTCCATTTTGCAAATTTTATGGTGGGTGCATAGACAATTGTTTTTTAAACTATAAACTAGGAATACATTATAATAATTACTTTGAAGCTCTTCAGTCTTTCATAAAAATTTAACAATAAACCCCTGCATGAGGTACTTACTTCAGAGAAAAGTTGTAATATGACTGCTTGTACAAAAACTTTTTGAACAGTAGAACAGAATTTAAATTGAGACAAGTCAGTATCTATTATTGTTTCTTATAACTTTATAATTGGAAAGTCCATATGTGCAGAAGTTGCCACAAGGTAGGAACTTCAAATTGAGAGAACTGAGCAATATAAGAGAAGGCAAACTGTTAGTTGATACCCACAAAACAAAAGAGGAAAATGGGGAAAAAAATCAATGAGGAAGAAAGAAATCTGCATAAATGGCAACAGAGACATGTGAAAGTCTTGAAGGGTGACCAGCTGTTGCATCTCTGAGATTTGTCAAAAAAGACTTGTGGGGACAGTCAGTTAACAGGAAGCTGTCAAGGAGGGTTGGGAGGAAACCAGGGAGATGATATCCACAGGGGTGGGATGGCGAGCAGTAAACTAAACTGGGAAAGAGCCCCGGGCAGATGCGGTGCTTGAGGCGGGTCCTAGTCTGCTGCACACAGAGCTGCAGTTGGCAGCAGGAGCACACACTTGGCAGAGAGAAGGCGGCTTCTTTTTCTGGCTCTGCCGCTCTGCCACCCAACCGTCTTTAGTAACTGGCTTGAGGCAGACGAGATGAGCTCTCTGCAGTGTGTTTCTTTCTCTTCTAAGCTGAGGTGACAAGAAAGCCGGGGTGTGCGCGGCCCTGTGACAGGAGCAGAGAGCTGGGTGGACACCAGGAGGGACCCTCCCTGGAGCTGTCTCTTACCATTTGGGTGAAGGGAGTTAGAGGAGCCAGTCAGAGACCTAACCTGGGTTTCCCAAACAATCTGCCTTCGAAGTATTCAAAGAGGGGTAGAAAATAGTGTATCTTTGGAAGAACACATATTCAACATACAGCTACTAACTCTACAGAAAACTGGTTTAAATTTCATTCCGGCTGTGGTTTGAGAGAACTCTCGTAGCCATGCCAGAAGAGAATAAAAACACTTCCTTGACTTTTACTATTTAATGCACATGATAAAGAGTTCTTAAAATCTGTGCAAAGGTGCCTGCAAATAAGGATTAAGAATCCATGGAGAATATTCAGTCAGAGCATCTACAAAGCAACCGACCCCGCAGTTTAGCACTAACCCCTCTTCTCTGCACTGCAAACTCATATCTGACATTTTTAAAAATATATTTTATTAGGTTATTTTATTTTATTCATTTTAGAGAGGAGACACAGAGTGAGAGAGAGAGAGAGAAAGGGGGGAGGAGCTGGAAGCATCAACTCCCATATGTGCCTTGACCAGACCAGTGCAGGGTTTTGAACTGGCGACCTCAGTGTTCCCAGGTCGACACTTTATCCACTGCGCCACCACAGGTCAGGCTCATATCTGACATTTTTTCTGCTTCTTGGTGTCCCGCACAGAGGCTAGAAAAGTGATTGGATCAAGGTAGGCACTCAACGAAAGAGATCTGATAAAACCACTACGTAAGCATAAACAACTATGCACTGTCACCTGGCTTTCTTGATAAGCACCACTGTGTGCCACTAGGAGGTCACTTTAGATGCATGATTTCACTCAACCTTCAGAACTTGCCTGAGAAAGGCAAACTGCTGTCTCCATTTCATAGATGAGGAGCCTGAGGGTCAGGAAAGAGAGGCTGGCCCCCATTAGGATGTTGAGCTGGAACTTGAGCTTTTTTTCTCTATCAAATTTCAGAGTGTGTATTTGTCCCATTGTAACATGCTATCTACTAAATTTGCTGAACATGAGCTTAGTTCAGGTGTTTTGCATACACTTAATATAATCCTTACAACCATTCTGCAGGAAATGTATTTGTAATATTTTCTTAGTTTATTAGAAAGATAATAAAGTTGAGGGGGGTTATTTTTGAAAGCCAGTACTCCATACAGGCAAAGGCAATTATTTAATAATAAAGCACTCACTGAAGCTTCACAACATGGCAGGCAATATTCTAAGCACTTTGGCATACATTTATTCATTCATCCTCAGAACAACTTTTTGAAATAGGTACAATGATCATTTCCAGTTTTTAAATTGGGAACAACGAACACAGAGAATTTAACTGACATGTCCAACATCATCCAACCGGTGAAGAGTAGAACTGAAAATCAAACGTAAAGACTCAAACTCCATTAGCAAAGTCCAAACCATGACACCATACCTAATATGTGCCAAATACTTCCAAGTGAAGAGTGACTTTTGTTTTTTCTGTTTTAATTTTTATTAATTTTTAATTTATTGTGTTTACATGGATTCAAGTATCCCACTGACTATAACTCCCTCACCCCAACCCCTGTGTCCCTTTTTATATGCCCTTTCCCTGTTCCCTTCTTTCCCTCCCCCCTTCCCCCTAGGATTTGCTGTCCTGTTTCTATATCTCTGTGTTATGTATATATAGTTTCACTAATCCTCTCACCTTCTCTGATCACTTCTCATCCCCCTTCCCTCTGACTGCTGTCCCTCTGGTCCCTGTGACCCCGCCTCTGCCTCTATTCCATTCCTCATTTCATTTTGTCCATTAGATTCCACATATATGTGAGCTCATATGATACTTTTCTTTCTCTGCTTGGTTTATTTCACTTAGCATAATAATCTCCAGGTCTATCAATGCTGTCACAAAAGATAAGATTTCCTTTTTTTTCACCACTGTGGAGTATTCCATTGTGTATATGTACCACTGCTTTTTAATCCACTTGTCCACTGATGGACACTTGGGCTGTTTTCAGATCTTGGCTATTGTGAACAATGCTGCCATGAACATGGGGGTGCATATCTCTTTTGAATCAGTGATTTGGTGTTCTTGGGATATATCCCTAAAAGTGGGATAGCTGGGTCAAAAGGCAGTTCAATTTTTAATTTTTTGAGGAAACCCCATACAGTTCTCTACAGTGGCTGCACCAGTCTGCATTCCCACCAGCAGTGCAGAAGGGTTCCCTTTTCTCCACATCCTCGCCAGCACTTATTGTGTATTGTTTTGTTAATGAGCGCCATTCTGACAGGTATGAAGTGATATCTCATTGTGGTTTTAATTTGTATTTCTCTGATGATTAGTGACATTGAACATTTTTTCATATGCTTATGGGCCATTTCTATGTCCTCTTTGGAGAAGTGTCTATTCAGTTCTTTTGCCCATTTTTAAATTGGATTGTTTACCTTCCTCATATTGAGTTTTAGAAGTTCTTTGTAGATTTTGGTTATTAACTAACCCCTTATCAGACGTATTGGCGAATATGTTCTCCCATTGTTTGGGTTGTCTTTATATTTTGTTCATGGTGTCTTTGCTATGCAAAAGTTTTTTAGTTTGATATAGTCCCATTTGTTCATCCTGTCCTTTATTTCACTTGCCCATGGAGATGAATCAGCAAAAAATATTGTTACAAGAGATATCGGAGAGTTTACTGCTTTTGTTTACATCCAAGATGTTTATGGTTTCATGACTTACATTTAAGTCTGTTATCCATTTTGAGTTTATGTTTGTAAATGGTGTAAGTTGGTGGTCTAGTTTCATTTTTTTGCATGTACCTGTACAATTTTCCCAACATTATTTATTAAAGAGGCTGTCTTTACTCCATTATATGCTCTTAACTCCTTTGTCAGAAAGCAATTGACCATAAAGGTGTGGATTAATTTCTGGGTTTTCTGTTCTGTTCCATTCATCTTTATGCCTGTTCTTATGCCAGTTTTGAGTACAAGCTGTTTTGAGTACAATGGCCATGTAGTATAACTTGATATCAGGAACTGTGATACCTCCCACTTTATTATTTTTTTTCAAGATTGCTGAGGCTATTCATGTTCTTTTAAAGTGCCATATAAATTTTTGGAATAATTTTTTTATATCTTTAAAGTATGCCATTGGTATTTAAATATGAATTACATTGAATTTATAGATTGCTTTGGGCAATATAGACATTTTAATGACGTTTATTCTTCCTATCCATGAACACGGTATATGCTTCTACTTGTTTGTATCTTCCTTGATTTCTTTTATCAATGTTTTATAATTTTCCATGTACAAGTCCTTTACTTCCTTGGTTAAATTTACTCTTAGGTACATTTTCTGTGAAGGGAATTGTTTTCTTAATTTCTTTTTTAGACAGTTTATTGTTGGTGTATAAAAATGCCACTGATTTCTAAATATTAATTTTATATCCTGCCACCTTGCCAAATTCATTTATCAGGTCTAGTAGTTTTTTGACTGAGACTTTAGGGTTTTCTATGTACCGTATCATGTCGTCAGCAAATAATGGTAGTTTTACTTCTTCTTTTCCAATTTGGATGCCTTTTATTTCTTCTTCTTGTCTGATTGCTGTGGCTAGGACTTCCAGAACTATGTTGAATAAGAGTGGTGAGAGGGGGCACCCTTGCCTTGTTCCTGATCTTAAGGGGGTTGCTCTCAACTCTTGCCCATTGAGTATGATGTTGGCTGTGGGTTTGTCATAGATGGCCTTTATCATGTTAAGGAATGTTCCCTGTATTCCCACTTTGCTGAGAGTTTTGATCATAAATGGGTGCTGGATTTTATCAAATGCTTTTTCTGCATCTATTGATATTATCATTGATTTTTCTTCTTCCTTTTGTTTATATGATGAATCACATTTATTGATTTGTGAATATTGTATCAGCCTTCCTTTCCCAGAATAAATTCCACTTGATCAGAATGTGTATTTTTTTTTTATTGCTGGATCCAGTTTGCTAATATTTTGTTGAGAATTATAGCATCTGAGTTCATCATGGATATAGGCCTATAGTTTTCTTTCTCTATAGTGTCTTTACCTGGATTTGGAATGAGTATTATGCTTGCCTCATAAAAAAAGCTTGGAAGTCTTCCTTCCTCTTGAATTTTTAAAAATAGCTTGAGAAGAATAGGTGTTATTTTCTTTGAATGTTTGGTAAAATTTTACTGTGAAGCTATCTGGTACAGGGCTTTTGTTTCCTGGGAGTATTTTATAACTCTTTCAATTTAATTTGTTGTAATCAGTCTGTTTAGGTTTTCTGATTCTTCTTGATTGAGTTTTAGAAGATTATATTTTATGGATCTAGGAATTTATCCATTTTGCCTAGGTTGTCCAATTTTATGGCATACAGATCTTCATAGTATTTTCTTACCATCCTTTGTATTTCTTTGGTTGTTACTTCTACACTTTTTCTTTTTTAATTTTAAGTCCTTTCTCTTTTTCTCTTGATGAGTGGGGTTAAAGGTTCATCAATCTTGTTTATCATTTCAGAAAACCAGCTCTTGGTTTCATTGATCTTCTGTATTGCTTTTTTAGGCTCCATGTCATTTATTTCTGCTCTGATCTTTATTATTTCCTTCCTTCTACTTCCTCTGGGCTTTATTTGTTGTTCTTTTTTTAGTTTTATTTGACGCAGGATTAAGTCATTTATTTGAGCTTTTTCTTGCTTCTTATGGTATGCCTATAATACTATGAACTTCCCTCTGAGGACAGCTTTTGCTGTGTCCCATAAATTTTGAGTTGTAGTATGTTCATTTTCATTTGTTTCAAGGAAATTTTTATTTCTTCCTTGATCTCGTTGTTAACCCATTTGTTATTTAATAACATGCTATTTAGCCTCCAAGTGTTTGAATGTTTTTCAGTTTCTCTATTGTAGTTGATTACTAGTTTTATGCCATTGTTATCAGAGAAGATGCTTGATATGATTTCAATCTTCTTAAATTTATTGAGACTCGTTCTGTGTCCTAACATGTGGTCTATCCTAGAGAATGTACCATGAGCACTTGAAAAGCATGTATATTCTGTTCCTTTGAGGTTAAATGTTCTGGAGATATCTATTAAATCTAGTTGATCTAATGTGTCATTTAAGGTCACTGTTTCTTTTTAAATTTTATGTCTGGAGGATCTATCCATTGATGTTAATGAGGTATTAAAATCCCCTACTATTATAGTAGTGTTATTGATCTCGCCCTTTATGTGCATCAAAATCTGCTTTATATATTTAGGTGCTCCTATGTTAGGCATAGAGATATTTACAATGGTTATATCCTTCTGTTGGATTGTTCCCTTTATCATTATGTAGTGACCTTTTTAATCCCTTACTATAGCCTTTGTTTTAAAGTCTATTTTGTCAGATATAAGTATTGCTACCCCAGCTTTTTTTCATTTGCATTTGTGTGAAATACTTTTTTCCACCCTTTCACTTTTAGACTATGGGTATCTTTTGTTCTGAGGTGGGTCTCTTGTAGACAGCATATGCATGGGTCGTATTTTCTTATCCATGCAACTACCCTATGTCTTTTGATTGGAGCATTTAATCCATTTACATTTAAGGTTATTTTGTTATTTTTGATATGTAGTTGTTTATTGCCATTTTATTTTTTAAATCTAAAATCCTCTTTTTTTTCCCCTTGCTCTTTTTACAGCCGATCCCTTAACATTTCTTGCAGTACTGGTTTGGTTTTAATGAATTCCTTGAGGGTTTTGTTTTTTTTTGTCTGTAAAGCTTTTTATTTTTCCTTTGATTTTAAATGATAGCCTTGCTGGATAAAAAAAGTCTTGGTTATAGTTTGTTGCTTTGTATCACCTTGAATATTTCTTGCCAATCCCTTCTGGCCTCAAGTGTTTTTGTTGAGAAGTCGCATGTCATCCTTATGGATGCTCTTCTGTAGATAATTGATTTTGTCTGCAGCTTTTAATATTCTTTCTTTGTCTCTTAACTTTGACACTTTAATTATGATGTGTCTTGCTGTAGGCCTTCTTGGGTTTCTCTTTAATGGAACTCTCTGTGCTTCTTGAACTTGTGTGATTTTTTTTTTTTTTTGATCAATGTAGGGAAATTTTCAGCTATGATTTCTTCAAACATGTTTTCTATTACCTGTTCTTTCTCTTCTCCTTCAGGAACCCCTATGATGTAGATGTTGTTTCTCTTCATATTGTCACAGAGCTCTGAGAGTTTCACAGTCTTTTTTAGCCTCCTTTTTATTTTTTTTTGCTGCTCTGCTTCCATGCTTTTGTTTACCTTGTCCTGTAATTCACTGATTCAATCCTCTGCTTCATACAGCCTGCTATTAATTTCTTCTAGTGTAGTCTTCATTTCTGATATTGTATATGTCATTTCTGACCGGTTCTTTTTTATTATTTCAATGTCCTTTTTGATGCTTGCTATCTCTTTATTTAGGTGCTCATTATGTCCATCCATTGTTGCTCTAGGATCCTTGAGCATTTTAAAAATCATTTTTTTAAACTCTACACATGATATTTTGGTTATACTAATCTCATTCGTTTCTTTTTATGGGGACTTCTCTTGTTGATTTATTTGGGTTGCATTTCTCTGTTTGCCCATTTTGGCTGTGTATTAGGTAGTGCTGTCCGACTTTGCAATTTTTGTTTGGTCTTTGTGAAGAAGATGGGCTTTGTGGTACTGTCATCCAGGACACTTCTTTCCCTTGTTCTAGGAATGCTTCTTATGGGTACTATTTTCCTTTTGTTGTATGTCAGTATTAGATAAAGTTGGTCCTTTTGTGGGTATGGTTATCTCTTCAGGCTCACTGAATCTAAGGGTTAACTTTGATTATGTGTATTACACACTGTGCAATGTCTGTCCTGTTTACTGTATGTATGTATGTATGTGTATATATATATATATATATATATATATATATATATATATATATATATATTTATCATAGTGTCATGCCTGCTAGACTTTATCTTTGGGTGTGTTGCTTGTGTAGGTAGTTGAGTCTAGGGTTGATGCTGTCCACCACCCACAACCAGTAGTGCTGACTCTAATTCTTCTTGGGTTGGTGTCAGCTATTGTTTGTAAACTGCTATGGGCTATAAGTCTGCAGCTACTGCACTTTTGTGCCTGTGTTTTCTGAGTCTGGGTACTGTGGGAGGGGCCAACCTTTGTATATGAATCAGCTTCCTCCTGCTTAGAGATGACAAGAGCTCCTTAAAAGCCCCAAGCTCTGTAAGATTTGTCTCCACTTTTCAGCTGCTCTTCCTCCTCTTGCAGCTGGTAGGTTAGGGCAACTGAGGTTGTGAATACAACATTTGTGGGACCCCCTACTTCAGGAGTCTTTTGGTCCGGAGCTCAGTGCAGGGAATGTGGCCCTTACTCCAGAGCTTGATATCCTCAGCCACTACAGGATACTCAAATTTTATTTCTCCCCAACAAGGTAAGCAGCAGGTTCAGACCCAGAGTGGCTGACAGTCCCCTCTACAGAAGTTGTTTCAGCTGTTGAGACCCTCGTCTTGGGGAGAAAGACTAAGAGAGTCCTCTCCTGGGGCTGACTGTGCCCCTCCCAAAGGTGGCTAAACCCCTTGACCAGATTCAACAATAGACTCATAGGGACCCACACTTTAAATGTCCATGCTCCAAGCCTCTCTCCCTTCCCCCTGTGGAATCTAGCCTAGCACAACAGAATATCCAGCACCCAAGCCGGCTAACTATGAAGCTCCACCTATCCAATGTACATGAGCCTCTGTGCCGGTGCTGATCACAGAGAGTAGAACTAGCCTCAGCCAGGCTGGGTCTGAGGAGATTTGCATTAGGATACCACTCTAGCTAGGGTTGTTAGGTCCTGAACTGATGCTTTCTGCAGCTGGCCCCTGTATATGCCAGCCTTGGGCCTCTCAAGCAGGAACCTGGCACAGACCAGTGGAAGACACTACCCGTGACTGGCCCTCAGCAACCTTTTTGGAGCTACAAGCAATTCAGAGTTTGTGGCTGCCTCTGCTGGGCCCAGGTGTACATACAAATACCAAGCTGCACTTTTAGGATGGCTTTTACTCACTCTGGTCCACTCTGGTCTGCTCGAATGGCCAAGTTTCCTTGAGTCTCACCTCCTACAGCCTGTCTGCTGGCTACTTGTTGGGCTCAGCCACTGAATAAACCTCTGCTGGAGTCTAGAGCCTGCGGTAATTCGGCAATTAGGTGGGTGGTGGGTGTGGTTCTGCCCTTTGGCTCCAGGTGTCAATCTGTCCAGACTTTTTTCATAGACCTCTGTAGGGTGAGGTCCCAGGAGTCTGGTGGATGTGGCCTCTAAAATCCAGAGGTGTGGTCTGCCTGCCCACAGTTTCAGCTGAGTCTTTTGTGAGGTGGAAGCACCAGTCATAGACTTGGGAGAGTGTCGGGGGAACTCCAGTCTCAACACCAGAAAACTGAGTCACTGACATGTCCCCTGCTTTCTGGCCTCTCAGAATGACCCATCGCCATCTCTGGGATAGAAAAGACTCCCGAGGGTGGAGCTGTTGCTTGTCCCAAGACTGATGCCACTCAGAGGGGATTGCTCCACCCAAAAAAGATGGTAACTACAGTTCTGGAGAATGACTCAGCACAGGGGTTCTGATGGCCGTCCCCCACATTGCTTCTCTCTGGGCCTCCAACTTTACACTCTCCTCCTGCAACTCCAGACTTCTCAGCTCTCCTCCGCCATGGACCTGGGTAAGTGGCTAAGAACAAGGTTTTCTGCACGGGCCCTTTAAAACAGAGTCTGCGTCCAACAGGTGTCTTTCTCACAAACAGAAACCCGTTTCTTTTCACAGGTAAATGTTTTCTGGGCATCTCTTCTAGGCTCTGGTCTCTAGGCTGGGGCTCCGGGCCTGGGACTGAGCACCCACACCTCTCAGGGCAACCCACACCACTGTGAGAGTCCCTCTGGACCCTCAGCTGCTGCTTGCTCCTGGGAGCGGGGCAGCCCTTTTTGGGTCTCCACCCTTCCTACCAGTCTTGGTGTGGCTTCTTTGGTGATTGTTGATTAAGGAGTCCTCTTAGTTTAGTCCAAAGTTGGTTTTTCAGGATGACTGTTCTTAAATTAAGTTGCAATCCAATTTGGTCCTGGGAGGTGGCAGTTGGAACGTCCGCCTACTCCGTCGCCATCTTTCTTCACCTGACTCTTGGTTCTTGAATTGAAAAAAGAGACCCTATTTAAATACCCTTCCTTTCACCTTTCACCTCCGTCCATAGATCTGTTCCTTTCTTAAACCCATCTATGCAAGAGAATTGAGAGAGAAATCAAGCCCCTGACTTTGATATCTGTGTCCATTCTTTCCCAGGTGACTGTTTTAAGAGACTCATGTCAATTCTAATTCTGATGAATGAAACGGAAGAGAGAGTCTGCTGGGATTGCTTTGGGGAAAGGATTCTTCACTTCCCATAGAAAGCCACTTTTCCTCTGTGTGTGGTTATGTCTGAATGTGGTGCACAGGAGTGAGGTTAATATCTTGTTAACAGACTGAGAATTAAACAGCCCTGAGGATGGAAGATCCAAGAGGTGGAAAGAATCTGGATCTTGATGACAATGATGAACTACTGAAATAACCAACAGTGGGGCCCTTCCTACCCCAGGACTTCCCTTAAATGATAATGTCCATATTATCTAAGTTACATTGAGAAGTGTTGCCTAATATTTGCAGCCTAAAACATCCTGACTGAAATGAAAGCCCTTCTCAAGTATATGGTAGAGTCTAGAATGATAAATTAAGAATGAAAGAAGATCATCCTTAATGTACAGTTGGATCAAATGCCTCAGGCAGTGAGAACCTCCCTATCAAGTAAGTGTGTGAGCAGGGGTGATATGACAAGTAAGTGTGTGAGCAGGGGTGATGTGACAAGTAAGTGTGTGAGCAGGGGTGATTTTACAAGTGTGTAAGCAGGGGCGACATTACTACTTATAAAAGAAGAAAAAACAGGAGGTTGAACTAAATTATCTTCTCAGCTTCTTCCAACTCTAAGTAATCATTCTTCCATAAGCAATTTAAATTCCCAAGTTTTTATAATTCAGAGTTGCCAGAAACAAGCATATATTTTTAAAAACAAAACCATATGTCATAATTATAGGACAACCAGTTTTTACATTCATATTTTTACAAATAACCTAAATAAAAAAGCTATAGGACCCTCTGATGAGTCACTGAGGATTCTGTTCAATTGATCTGCTAGCAGTCAGACTACCCAGGTAAATTAAATTTCTCTCCTCCCCTTGCTTTGGCTATATTCCCCTACCACAATCTTTTTTCACACTGTTGCTGTGTTTTAATCCTTTCGTTTATCTTCTTGGAAAAGTAAAGCTAAACTTTAGACATCTTTCCTTCCTGAACCCACAGAGCCCTCTGGCCTGTGCACACATACAGACCAGCCATGTCGGTAACTATCTGCTTGCTCAAATAAAACTGGATTCAATTCCATCCTATAAATTAGCCTCTGGCCTGAAAGGACACATGAATCAGGTTGAATCCCACCACATATTTAATAGGTGGATCATCTCTATAATGTCCCAAGCCTAATTTGCACTTTTTAGGCCTGAGACACTTACTTCTTCATCTGGTAGCCTGATCCATTTTAAGATTTCTGTGTCAGTAAAAAAAAAAAGTGCTTTCCAAGACTGAGCAGAAACCTCCTGTTCCTTTTTTTTTTCTCTCATCATTGCTTCTAGTTCTTTTACCTGCAGCTCCTCACAAGATAAGACTGCTCTCTTTCACATGACAGCCTTGGAAGTGTGTATAGAAAGAAAAGCTCTTTTCTGTCCCCTTAAATATCCACTTCTTCCAAATGAATGTTACTAGTTTCTTCACCTAGGAGGTGATCCTCGGCACTTGTGCTGTCTAAGGCTGAACACAGAGTTTGCCCTGAGCTTAATTTCTTGATCTTTGGGTTAAACTTTGTGTTTGCATTGGTATGACTGGGAGGCAACCCCTGCTATTTGGGTAGCTCCCACTGGGTTCCCTCAGTAACAGGCAATAGAGGGAAATCAGAGTGTTTCAAGACTCTGAGGCTGCCCCATCAGAGCCTATGGGCAGAGCTCCCACATGGTCTATGAAGATTGGCTGCCATGACCCAGTGCTGCTGCTTTTTCCACAGCCTCATTCTTTGCTGAATGGGGAGTCATCTGGTACAAGAGGTCACATCCCACCTAATGCTTACCCCATATCCAACCACTTACAAGCTGGCAGCCTATGTCTCTGTTCATCAGAACGCTGTGACCCCCGCCATCTGAGCAACCTGGGCTAGTCTGCTAGATGATAGAAGACACGTAGCCCTTTGATCTCCATCACACCATCCTTTAGACTGCCAATGGCTAGATAAGTAGGACTATTCCAGACCATCAGGCAGCTGGCCAACCTACTAATGGTAGAATGGTAGCTAATGGCAGAATCACAGGTAAGCCTAACAGAAACCAGCCAAGCCTAGCCTAGACCAGAAGAACCACTCAGTGGAGCCACATACTCAGGACTAAGGATTGTTGTTATTTTAATCAGTGTTTTTCGTGTTTGTGTGTAAGACAGCAAAATCTGACTCATAGATACATCTTTGGTTAATACCAAATAAAAGATTAATGCTGAGCACACTATTCGTGGTTTATTACTGCTTTATTTATTTAGTTAATATGTGTCTAAATTTGTAGCATTAGACACTTTCTAATATAATCATCCAATTCTCTTAGCTATATTTGAGTAAAATCAACCATATCAAGGCCCTCCTCAGCTATTGGGTCATCTGGTCCAAGATCACAATCTTCCCAATGTATTTTACATTTAAAAACCAAGAAAATCAGGAGAAGTCCAGACCATTTTGGACCCACAAAGAACAACTCAGAAAGGCAATACTTTTTTTGGAGCCTCCACTGTTGTGACATTTTGTCATTTGAGGCAAACATTTATTGTCCTGATAAAATTATCAACATAATGTTATGCCAATGCATAGAAAAGAGATGAGAAGGATATACACCATAAGGTTTATTTCCCACATCATATCTTTATCTTATATCATATTCTCCCTAACACAGAGCATCCAGTCACTCTAACCTTTTCTTTTCCCACCAAGCTTCTATTTCCTAACATGTGTACTGCCAGGGAGGGAGGTTTTATCCATGACTCTTCTTATGGGCATCTCATTCTTCTCAGATTTTACTCAAAAGCTACCTTAGAAAGCCCTCCTGTCCATCTTATCTAATGTGCTTTTACTTTCTAAAACACCATTGTGGAGCTGGCCAGGTGGCTCAGTTAGTTAGAGTGTCATCCCAATATACCAAAGTTGTGGGTTTGATTCCCAGTCAGAGCACATAAGAATCAACCAGTAAATGCATAAGTAAATGGAGCAACAAATTGATGTTTCTCTCTCTTTTTCTCCCTTCCTCTTTCTCTCTAAAATAAATAAAATTTCTAAAAAATCCACTACCTCATTTACTGTTTTCACATATTTAGTCACCATTTATCATTGATGGTTCTTTTTTTGCATATATCCTTTCTCTCCCACTAAAACATAAAGTCCACAAAAACAACAGCCTTATTTGTCTACTTTACTGCTGATGCTTGTGCCTAACACTGTGTGGGTACACAGCAGAAACACAGTTAATACTTTTGCAGGAAAAACCTTTTAGTGTGGTGGTATTTACAGTATACACTTTCTCCTTGGAAGCTCAATCCCTTCTTTGTGATTCTTTATTTTTTATTTTATTTAGAAAATTAAATTTAACAGGGTGACTTTGATCAGCAAGAGTACATAGATATGGGTAAACATCTCCACATCATTTCAACAGTCGATTATGTTGTATACCCATGACCCAAATTCGAATCATCCTCCATCACCTTATATTTGTCCCTCTTTGTAACCTTTGCCCAACCCCCTCTCACCTCCCTGCCCCCACTCCCCCTGATAACCACTGCACTCTGTATCCATGAGTCTAAATTTTGTGTCTCACCTATGTGTGGAATCATAGGTTTTAGCTTTTATGATTTACTTATTTAATTCAGTATAATGTTATCAAGGTTCATCCATGTTGTCATAAATGATACTATGTCATTGTTTCTCATGGCTGAGTAGTATTTCATTGTATATATGTACCACATCTTTTTTATCCAATACTTTACTGAGGGACACATTGGTTGTTTCCATGTCTTGGCCACTGTGAATAATGCTGCAATGAACATGGGAGTGCATGTGTCTTTACATACCCATGTTTCTGAGTTTTGGTGGTAGGTACCCAACACAGGGATTGCTGGGCCATGTGGTAGTTCTATTTTTAATTTTTTGAGGAACCACCATACTTTTTTCCATAATGGCTGTACCAGTTTGCATTCTCACCAGCAGCGAATAAGGGTTCCTTTTTCTCTACAGCCTCTCCAACACTTATTATTACCTGTCTCGTTGATAATAGCCAATCTAACAGGTGTGAGGTGGTATCTCATTGTAGTTTTGATTTGCATGTTTTGAATAGCTAGTGAAGATGAGCATATTTTCATATATCTGTTGACCATTTGTATTTCTTCTTGGGAGAAGTGTCTGTTCTTGTTCTTTCCCCATTTTTAACTTGGGTTGTTTGCTTGTTTATTGATGAGTTTTGTGAATTCTTCATATATTTTGGATACTAACCCCTTATAGGAGCTATTGGTTACAAATATCATCTCCCATTTAGTTGGTTGTCAGCTTGTTTTGTTGTCAGTTTTTTTTTAAACTGTGCAGAAGCTTCTTAGTTTGATATGGTCCCATTCATTTATTTTTGCCTTGACTTTCCTTGCCTTAGGGGTCAAATTCATAAATTATTCTCTACGAGCAAGATTCATGAGTTTAGTACCTATGTTTTCTTTAATGTAATTTATTGTTTCAGATAATATATTTAGGTGTTTGATCCATTTTGAATTAATTTTTCTGCAGGGAGACAAACTGTAGTCAAATTTCATTATTTTGCATGTGGCTTTCCAATTTTCCAACAACACCTATTGACAAGGCTTTTTTTTCTCCATTGTGTGTTTTTGGCTCCTTTGTCAAAGATGATTTGCCCATATACATGTTATATTTTTGGGCTCTTGAATCTGTTCCATTGGTCTGTGTGTCTATTTTTCTGCCAATACCATGCTGTTTTGAATATTGTGGCTCTGTAGTAGAATTTGAAGTCAGATATTGTAATGCTTATGGCTTCCTTCTTTTTTTCCAGTATTGCTTTGGCTATTCAGGGTTTTTTATGGTTCCATACAAACCTGGTGATTTTTTGTTCCATTTCTTTAAAAAATTACATTGGAATTTTGATGAAAATTGCATTAAATTTGTATATTGCTTTGGGTAATATGGCCATTTTAATTATTTATTCTTCCTACCCCAAAACATGGGATATTTTCCATTACATTTTGTGTTTTGCGATTTCCTTTAATAATGCTTTGCAGTTTTCCGTATATAGATCCTTTACATTCTTTGTCATGTTTATTCCTAGGTATTCTGGTTTTTGTTGTTGTTGTTGCAACAATAAAAGGAATTATTTTTTTTGTTCAGTTTTGAAGTTTCATTGTTGGTGTATATGAAAGCAATAGACTTCTATATATGAATTTTGTATCCTGTGACCTCATTGTGTTGGTTTACTGTTTTGAATAGTCTTTCTGTGGAATCTTCGGTTTCTCATTTACAGGATTATGTCCCCTTTAAAAAATAAAACTACTTCTTCTTTTCCGATATGAATGCCTTTTATTTCTTTCTTTTGTTTGATTGCTCTAGTAAAACTTCTAGCATTATGTTGAGTAGGAGTGGAGAGAGTGGGCAACCTTGTCTTGTTCCTGACTTTAGAGGAAGAGCTTTCAGTTTTTCACCATGTAGTATAATATTATGGTTTTACATATATGGTCTTTATTATGTTGAGGTACTTTCCTTCCATACCCATTTTATTTAGTGTTTTAAACATAAAGGAATGTTGTATCTTATTGAATGCCTTCTCCGCATCTATTGATAGGATGATATGATTTTTGTTCTTTCTTTTTGTTGATGCTGTGCATTACATTGATTGATTTTTTTTTTTTATGTTGAACCATCTTTGTGCTCCTGGGATGTAATCCACTTGATCATGGTGTATTATTTTTTTAATGTGTTGTTGTGTTTGATTTGCTAGTATTTTGTTTAGGATTTTTGCATCTATATTCATTAAAGACATAGGTTTTCCTAATTTATTTTTGTATAGTCCTTGCAGGTTTTGGTATGAAGGTTATGTTGGCCTTATAAAATGAGTTCAGAGGTATTGCTTCTTCAGTTTCTGAAAGACTCTTAGGATAGAAACCAAATCATCTATGAATGTTTGGTAGAATTCACAAGTGTAGCCATCTGGTCCTGGATTTTTATTTTGGGGGAGGTTTTTGCTAGTTTTTTCTATTTCCTCCCTGCTAATACATCTTATTTAGGCTTTCCACTTCTTTGTGACTCAGTCTAGGAAGATTGTATTGTTCTAGAAATTTATCTATTTCTTCTAATCTAGATTGTTGAATTTGGTGGCATACAATTTTTCATAGTATTCTACAATGATCCTTAGTATATCTATTATATCTGTGGTAATTCTTCTCTTTCACTTTAGATTTTGTTTATAAATCTTTTTTTCCTTTCCCTTAGTGAGTCTAGCCAGGGGTTTGTCAATTTTATTGATCTTTTCAAAGCAGCTCTTTATTGGATTAATTTTTTCTTTAGTTTTCTGTTCTCTATTTTACTTATTTCTGCTCTAATTTTACCATTTCTTTTCTTCTGCTGATTTGGGGTTGCCTTTATTCCTTTTTTCCTAGTTCCTTAAGATGTGATGTTAAGTTGTTTACTTGAGATCTCACTTTTTCTTGATATAAGCCTGTAATGATATAAACTTTCCTCTTATTACAGCTTTTGCTGCATTCCAGAAATTTGATATGTCATGTTGTTATTTTAGTTTGTTTGTATATATCTTTTGAGCTCTGCTTTTATTTCTTCTTTGACCCAGTCATTTTTTATTAGTATGTTGTTTAACTTCCACATTTTTGTGAATATCTCTATTTTCTTTTTGCAGTTGAATTCTAATTTCAAAGCCTTATAGTCAGAGAATATGCTTGGTATAATTTCAATCTTCCTGAATTTGTTGATGTTAGGTTTGTGGCCCAACATATGGTTTATTCTTGAAAATGTTTCATGCACTCTGGAGAAGAATGTATAATCTGGCATTTTGGGATGAAATGTCCTGTAAGTGTATAGTATGTCTATTGGTCCAGTGTATTGTTTAAGGCTGATATTTCTTTATTGACTTTCTATTTGGATGACTTTAAAAAGCCATCAATCATGTGTTAAAATCTCCAAGTATGATTGTGTTTTTGTCTGCTTCTATTTTTAGATCAATTAGTTGACGTCTTATATATGTTGGTGCTCCTTGTTTCAGTGCATATATTTTAAGAAGTGTTATATCTTCTTGAAACAATGTCCCAATTATCATTATGAAATGATCATCTTTTTCTCTGATTACCTTTGTTGTCTTGAAGTCAGTATTGTCAAATATGAGTATGGCTACACCTGCTTATATTTGAGTATTATTGCTTGGAGAATCATTTTCCAACCTTTCACTTTGAGTCTACTTTTGTCCTTTCAGCTTAGATATGTGTCTTGAAGGCAGCATACAGTTGGGTTTTTTATTTTGATCCAATCTGGTACTCTGTGCCTCTTTATTGTTGAGTTAAATCCATTTATATTTAGGGTAACTATTGACACGTGAGGATTTCCTATAGCTATTTTATATATTGCTTTCCGATAGCTCTGTGTCTCATTTGGTTCTTCTCTTATGCTTTTCTGTCAGTTGTTTTTGTTTGGTGATATTCCATAGTTTTCCCCATTTCTTCTGTTTTTAAGCTATGTGTTTCAGTAGTGGCACTTTTGTGGGTGGTTACCACTGGGTTATTAAGAGAAAAACTGTCATATTTATAAGAGTCCATTATCTCATAAGTACTTCTGGCCTCCATCCTTCTTTGCTAGTGTTGATCATTATTCTCTTTCCTTTTAGGTTGCTGTTGTCACAGATTATCTTTGTTCTTATGATATTGTTGGAGCTTTTACTTGTAGTTTTGTTTTGTTCTTTCTGTCTGGTCATATAATCCCCTTCAGTATTTCCTGCAATCGGGGTTTTCTTGTGATAAATTCCCTTAACTTCTCTATATCTGTAAACTTTATTTCTCCTTCATATTTGAAGAATCGCTTTGATGGATATAGTATTTTTGACTGGTAATTCCTCTTTTTCAGTACATTAAATATTTGGTTCCACTCTCTTCTGGCTTGTCATTTCTTTTGAGAAATCTGATCATAACCTATTGGTTCTTCTTTTACATGTTTTATTCTTCTTTCCCTAGCTACCTTATGGATTCTTTCTTTTTCATTGATTTGTGACAATTTCATTATGTCTGTTTGGGTTGAGGTAACTTGGTGTTCTCTTTGTTTCTTAGACCTAAGGCTTTAATTCTTTCCACAAGCTTGGTAAGTTCTCATCAATTATTTGTTTGAATAGGCTCTCCATTCCCTTTTCCATCTCTTCTACTTCTGATATCCTTATTATTCTCATATTGATTTTTCTAAGACAATTTTAGTAGGGCTCTCTCATTTTTTTTTAACTCACAAGTCTTTCTCTTTTTCTCTCTGTAATAGCTCTAGTTGCCTGTCTTTGATGTCACTGATTCTCTCCTCTATCTGGCATGTTCTATTTGCTAAGCTTGCTACCTGATTTTTCAGTTTATGTATTGATTTCTTCATCTCTGGTTCTTTTTTTTATAGTTTTAATGTCCTTGGTAAAGTACTATTTTTATTAATTTGTTTTTTGAGCTCATTTAATTGCCTATCAATGTTTTCTTGTATCTCATTCAGTATTTTTAGAACTTCTATTTTGAATTCTCTGTCATTTAACTCTAAGGTTTCCACATAAGAGAATTTTTTTCTGGAGATTTTTCATCATTTATCTGAACTATATCTCTGTCTTGTTTATCCATGATATCTAATTTCTTCTTCCTTGATGGAATTTGAGAGTGGTGTTGTTAAGAACTCTAAAAGAGATAACTAAAAAATAAGTGAAAAAGTACAGTGAGTAAAAATTCTAAAACTAAAGATAAGTATAAAAAGAACTACAGAAAACTGAGCAAGTACTGAGATAATATAATAAAAGGGAAAAGGAATAAAAAAACAAATAGAGTAAAAAATATAATAATTTAAAGAAAAATGATGTTCACATGCAAAAAAAGAGAAAAAAGAAAAAGAAAAGAGAAACAAAGAGTAAAATAAAAAGTATCAAAAATATAACCCTCACAAACATAACAATAAAAAGAACTAAGGATAATGAAATTCTAATGAAAAAAAAAGAGAAAGAAGATATAGGAAAGAAGAAAAACAAGAAAAATAAAAGGCATATTTTTTTTAGGTTTTTTTCTGTTTCCAATAGGTGTCGCTGTACTACAAGTTTTAGCTCTGTAAAATTCTTGCACAGAGCTCTGATTAGGCATTGCTCTCATAATGATGTAGGCAGGAAGGGCTTCAGTCATGTTGGTGGGTAGGGCATGTTGTGAAGGCTTTACAGTTTCAGCTTTATGGCTTTGTAGATTTACAGCTTTGTAGTTTTAGGGCTCTTACAATGGTGGTCTCAGGTTTCTTGACATTCTTCCCCACATCCCAACAGACTAGGGGATCAAATTCAGGGTACCTCTACCGTTCAGGGAGAAAGTGGCCCCAGAGAGTCAGTTGTGGGGGATCTGCAATGGCCAGTCTTCTTACCACGTGGGGGGGGGGAGGCAGGATCTGGGATACTGGGAAGTTACACTTTTGTCTTTTCCAGCACTGTACAGAGTCCCAACCATGGGTAGAGCACAGGCTGCATACTGTGAGCTGATCGTGCTTAAGTGTGTTGTGCACTGAACTCTGCAGGCTAAGCACACGTAGATCGAGCACACTTGAGTGCTGTGTGGGCTGAACTCTATGGGCTAATCACACACCAACTGAATGAGTGTTGCAGGCTGTGTGCACCCAGTGCCAGCAATCACCGGTGGAGCCCAGAGATGCAGACAGACCATGGGAACCTGGCTGTGCCCCTACTCTTGGTTGCACCAGTCTTTTTTTAAAATTTATTTTATTTTTATTTTATTCATTTTAGAGAGGAGACACAGAGTGAGAGAGAGAGAGAGAAAGAGAGAAAGAGGGGAGGAGCTGGAAGCATCAACTCCCATATATGCCTTGACCAGACCAGTGCAGGATTTTGAACCTGTGACCTCAGTGTTCCCAGGTCGACACTTGATCTACTGCGCCACCACAGGTCAGGCGGTTGCACCAGTCTTAATTCAGCTCCTTCCCTTCTGCCTCTCAGTCTCTCCATTTCTCCCAGCTCCAAAACAAAACTCATGCTAAATGTGCCTCCCTCCCTTAATCATCAAGCAAGAAAAATTTGGTCCTCTGGTGGCTTCAGAACCCACCATTTCATTTTCTATTCCCCTTTTCAACTCATCCCACCTTCAGCCTCTTTAGTGGGCAGATCTTTTATGCATGGCTGTGAGCCCAGTGGGGATTTCTTCTCTGAATTATAGTTGTTCAATTTGTTAAAATTTCAAGCGAAGAGATCAGGAGTATCTCTCACGCTGCCATTTCTCTGATGTCACTTCTCATTGTCTGTGATTCTTAAAGTCTTTATAAGCCACTTCAGAGTTTTTATCTCACTTTGAAAACTTTATCTGAGTTTTTCACGGAGTACCTCAATATATGGAAACAGTTTAGGTGCTACACATTTGGCCATTATTCTATTTTTCAACTACATCTCTCTTTTTTAAAAAAATACTTCTGTAATTAATTGTATATTCATGCACCATGACACAGACTGCAAGCATTTTAACCATCACTGAGTATTTATAGATGCTTATTAATTAAATTTGTCCTCGGATGAAATTCAATGTTCTCATGATGCACACTTCCCTATAAGTTATGTTTTCAACTTTCCTGACTAAGAAAGATAAGATAGAAGAGCTATTTTCAAAGGTACCGTCAATGACTTGAAGTTCTAATTAGCAGAAAAAGCTGAAGGAACACAACATAAATACCAGCATGGAGAATCTTGGTGGTGGTAAACCCCACATGCTACTAAAAGTATTTATTAGTGATAATGGAACCTAACTCTGCAGACAAAAACCCCTTCTCCTTATGGATCCATATATCAGGGTGAAATTTGTTGAGTGAAATTTTATCTAAACATTTTAGAATTTGGTAGGAATCCAGAATAAAGTAAAAATGTGGGTTTGGAAAACATGTTTTGAGATTTCAGAAACAACACTGGGGCAGACAGTCAAATCAGCACTGGGGGTTCATTCGAGAAGGTACTGGAAAAGCAGAAATCTTCTGGGTTCCAGCAGCAAACCAGAGTTAGTCACCAGGAGCAAGTGAGAACTGAAGACAAAATTGAAAATCTGGCATTGGAAGTTTCTGCTGCCAGATTTTATTGGCCTAGTTACCTGATCTCATTGCTAGAGACACCCTATTGCTTTTAAAAGTTTGGAAATCTTCAAAACATCAGTTCTCCCCTCCCTTTGCTTTTATGTTAAAGACACAGGCTCTCTGTGACCGGGTTCCTTTCAACCTCTCAGCTTCACCTAGACCATACTCTCCCCTTCATTCCCTCCACTTCAACCATAATGCTCCTGACTTCTGCTCTCAAGTTTGCCAGTAACAGTCTTTTCTTTCCACTTCATGCATTTAACTTTTTACCTGTTTTTTTCCATTTCAGCTCAAGTATCATTATATTTGTTACAGCAGACCATATTGATCCAGGAAGCCTTTGTTTCTGCTCAAAACACATAAAATATGCTGAATAAAACATAAAAATTATTTTGAGAAAAGATATTTAAGCCTATATTTCTCTCTCCATCTGTAAAAAACTGTAAAAAACAAGGAAGAGACTCAAAGCCATCAGAGTAGGAGCCAAAGCATAACAGCTCGCAGGAGGATCTGAACCTCTCAATCATCTTAAGGGTTGGGGTTACTCTACTTCCTTCTCTCTGTCTTTTGCTTGCCTTCCACTTTTGAAAATTTTAGTCCTGAAACAATTAGATGGGAAACCAGCAGGTCAAATAAACATTTTTGATCATGAGAAGAGATCCATGGTGATTCATAGCTGGGAATGTGAGCTCAAGTACAGTAAGGGTATCTGATTATGGTTGTTGAAGCCTGAGAGGATAAAGAGGGTGCCCTGCATGGTCCTGCATGGAGATTCAAAGAAGGAGCCAGGTGAAGATAACATCTACATTTGGGAATGGTCTGTGTAGGGGGTTAGAATCTGAGTAAGGTAAAGAAGGCATCTCATTGTTGGGTGGGATGGTCAAGCCCAAGTAGGCTGAGAAGGACTTATGCATGGAATGGATCTCAGCATGGGGGACTGGGATCCAACTGTGGTGAAGTGGGTGTCCATGCATGGAAGGGTATATCCTGATGTGGAATGTAAGAGCCAAAGCAGGATAAGAAGAGATTTCTTTAGGGAATCAACCTTGTATGGAGCATCAGAACCTGAATGCAGTAAGCTCTCACACAGAGACATGGTGCAGTACAGTATATCAAAGCTTAAATGCATCCATGTGGAGAGGACACATGGTATGGGGTATCAGAGACCAAGCATAATGAAGATAATGGGGAGGGGACAGTTAAAAAAGGTGGTGGAATCTGTGCGCACTAAGGAGGCATTGTACACATTGAGCAAATCTGCCACAGGTGTGAGAACATGATGAGGTTAGGAAGAGGATTCAAATTAATGAAAGGTGGCAGAGACACAGAACAGGGTGTTAAAGCCCACACAGGGTAAGGAGAAGCTCTGCATGGAGATGGTGGTAGAGTGGCAAAGGGAGACTTATTGGCTACTGGTGAACTGATGAAATAAAGAAACATGTTAAAGATAATGGAAAGCTAGTAAGTCACTGTTGAAGAAACGAGTTCCAAACACAGACCAAACTGAAATAGAATGGGCCATTTGTTGTTGGGCTGGGACTGAACTTATCTATGTGAATTTATAGTTTTCAATATATAAAGACAGATAATGAGAAATATATAAAATGCATTCAAATTTATCATTTTAAGACATGTGGGCCAACAAATACAAATAAGAGAAGACATAAGTAAATCAAAAAAGAAAGGGTTAGGGTCTTCTATTGGTCAGAGTTAGTACCGAGCTCACTGCCTAATGTTGGGAGCTAATAAGATCTGTCAAGTTTGCTAAACTGGAATGAGAAACTTCTCAACAAACTATTCAAGGCTTGTTGCTCCAAACGAGGCACACCACCCTAACCCATGGGAAGAAAGACAGGGAACTGAAAGAACTGATTGTGAGTCTGCACTAGGCCTTGCCCTGTGGTCTAAACCTGTGGTCTAAATTCAGACAATATATGCGCTGCAAGAACCTAAACTACAGAAATACTTCTAAAACACTAGTCACTTAAACTTCTTACAGCACAATTGGCACTGCATTGACCCATCCACATTCCCAGTAGTTATCGAATCCTTCCTACCTCGACAAGTCTGCGCCATTTATCCAGACATTATTAGAACCAAGTTCTCAACTGTTACTAGTTTCCAGTCATTTTGAATCTAAACATCCGGAGACTTAGATCCAATTAGAACCTCTGAAGGAAAGAATAAGTTTGGAATGAGACATGTGGCTTTGGAGATGTCAGTGGAAATGCCAGTGGACTTCTGTGGACAGATGGAACAGTGGAAGGAATGTGGCCAAACTTAAGAGCTATAGGCAGAGGCAACATTCAAGAAAATAAAATGATGATGATAACTATGATAATGATGATTATGATTTTGATGTTGATGATAGTAACTCTTCATTTTTTTTCTTTCCATATATAGTCATTGTGTTAAGTAATTCATGGGTACTATCACATTTAATCCTCACATTTACACCATAAGGAGCATACATCCCATTTTACAGGTAAAATGGAAGAACTGAGAATTTAGTAACTTTCTCAACTGTCCACAGTTATTAAATACTAGAACAATTATTTGGACAGTCTGACTGTGGATTCTTAGCCACACCATTTTATGTGTGATATTTTTAAGGAATGAGCAGAGAAGAAATTATGTAAGGGTCAAAGACTAGACTTAAGGAGCAAAGACAGAAAGGGGCACTAAGAAGAGACAAAGAAGGAGTAAATGAAGTGACAGGAAGGAAACTGAGAAAAGCAATGCTGGGAAGTTAAAGAAGAAATGCAAAGAAAGAAGGGTTGATCATCAATGAAAATCAATGCCCTGATTGAGATCATAGAGAAAACTCATCAGTTGGGTAATGGAAATACCAGAGATGATCTCGGAGATGGTCTTTGAAGTATACAATTTTGTGTATTTCAACTCATCTCTCTACTGTCTATTCTTTTTTTTTCTTCTCATTCCCTAGAAATATTCTTCACATCAATATTTCAAATAGACTTTGACCTGAAAATAAAATCTGGATTTATTTTTCTCTTTAGCATCTTCTGAATGGAAACATCATTAATATGAGGGCAATAAGACTCTGAGATGGGGATATCCAAACTCCAGTTCCAGAAAAACCTTTAGAATGAAGCTCCTAAAAAGCGTTTTCTCTAGCTCAGAATGACAAAGCATGCCACTGAACAAAGGTACATTTTCCACACTAAAGCACAATTATTTGTTTTCTCTCTCATTCACACGTTCACAAGAAGATGAAATATTCTTCCAGGTTCTCAAACCTACTCAAGAGACATTTTGATTCTTTCCCTATAGTTTGCCTCTACTTCCCACTGAAGTGATAATTCTGGCCTAAACTTTAGAAATTAATCATTTCTCTAATCTTCTTGGCAAAATACAATTTCATATAAAGTATTGATTCATCAGGATAAAAACTAGACTTTATTTATTTTTTAGTCCTGTTCCTTCCCTTTGTTTATATTAGGAGTGAATTTGAGCTTACCTGACATGGTTATTTTAAGAAGTTTAAGGTCCTGGCCGGTTGGCTCAGTGGTAGAGCATTAACCTGTCATGTGGCCATCCTGGCTTCCATCCCCAGTCAGGGCACACAGGAGAAATGACTATTTGTTTCTCTTCCCCACCCCTGTTTCCCCCTTCTCTCCCTCTTCTTTTCCCACAGCCAATCTCTTGATTTGTCTGAGTGTCAGCCTTGGTCACTGAAAATAGCTAGGTTGATTCGAATACCAGTCCCATATGGGGGTTGACGGTGGATCCCAGTTGGGGGGCGTATGGAGTCTGTCTATCTCCCCTCCTCTCACTTAACAAAAAAGATTAAGTTTTAAGTAATTAATTATCACTAGGCAGCTCTAAATATGTTTAACAGGATATTATCTTTCATTATAGGATTCTTTGGAGTGATTCTTGAATTTTAGCAGCGTTAGGCTTGGTTGCACCAGCCTCTGCCATTAATTTAGCTTTCATCACACTCCCAGGAAGAAGGTTTCAACTGGCAAATGAGGTTCAGAGATAGGTCAGTCCTGGATCATTTGGTGAATTAATTACCATCCAGAAGAAGTCACACAGTATAAAAAACATAACCTGGACTTGGAGCCAAAATTGCAGGAGTCCAGGCTTTCCTAACCTGCAATTATATATATCATGTACTGGATCCATCTACCTACAATCACCACATGGTATTGTATTTGCTTAATTAATCTCCCCTCTCCACTGTACTGTGAATTTCATAATGACAAGGACTGTGACTGTTTTGTTCAGCAATGATTTCTTAAGCTCAGTACCCAGATCATATTTAGAACCCTTGGTTTCTATAAAACACAGTTCAACTAGGCCTCAAATGGGTTTACCCACAAATGGCCTGAGAAGACTTCATTCAGTTGTGTAACTTTTAGCAAAAGCTTTATCTTCTCTGCATGTATATCTTCTTAGAAAAGAATAGGAAAAAAAGAAAAAGAGGTCATTGATATGAACCTGATCAATTCCAAAGGGCTGTGGTGGGATTCAAATAACTCAGTGTCTGTGAGAGAGCGGTAAATATATTCAATCACTCTATGCAAATGAGAGGTCTTGTTTCTCCAGAAATCTTTTGTCTGGAATTTCTAACAGAAGATGTAGTTATTTGCCAAATAATTGGATTCATAATTCTAAGTCTCTTCTAATTATGAGATCCTATAAGGCTGTAATTCTCATAATTTCTTCAGTATATATGGAGTTACATATGCTTAAGTGCTCCCACTGAAGCAGAAAAAGAAATACCTTAAACATTTTTTTTGAGATGACTAAAATCTGTGATTGTAAGTTTATTTCTAAGACTTTTTAGAGTCTCTTCTAACCCACAGCTAAACTAGCTAGATTGTTAATATTGAACATTTTAGTAACTCTAAACTTCACCTATATAATAATTACAGATTTGAAAAAAATATACCATAATTCACAGGATACTTTACGCTTACCTTATCTCATTGAGTTCTCTTAATTCTTTATTATAACTTTCCACTTTACAGTTGAGGAAAATGAGTCTTATATTGCAATGCTGTTTTTAATGGACTTGTGTAAGAAAAGAGTCAGAAGGAGGCAGTATTAAGCATGTACTTTTGAAACATCATCACTGCTAACATATGTGTCAGATTCAGAAAGTCCACTTTCTTCCCACCAGGCCCCAACTTAAGTTTCTGTTGGGTTCTGTATTAGTTTACTACTGCTGTTGCAACAGATTGCCCCAAATTTAGAAGTTTGAAACAATACAAATTAATTATTTTGTAGTTTTGTAGGTCAGACATCAAAAATGGATCAGCAGGGCTAGTTTCTTCTATAAGCTGTGGCAGAAAATATGTTCCCCATCATTTTCCAATTTTAGAGGCAGCCCACATTCCTTGCCTGGAGGCCCTTTCCTCCATCTTCAAAGCCAGCAGTGTAATGTTTTACCTCCTGTCTGACCTCCTGCCTTCCTCTTATAAAGAACCTGTGATTATATCTGGCTCACCCAATGCTTCAGTATAAGCCACCATCTTGTGATCCTGAACTTCCATCTACAAAGTCCATTCTGCCATGTGAGGTAACATATTCATAGGTTCTAAGAACTAGGACCTCTTTGGTGGGGTGAGGGAGCTTTAGTCAACATTTCCCAGTATTGTGTTGTATTTGCTTAATTAACGTTTATCTCACAAGCTCACTTCCTTTGCCCCCCAAAGAGCTGCTCAGAAATAGTACTGTTTAGCAGGAGAGTGATGTGAGAATGACCTGTCTTGAAGATATAAAAGCGTGGTTTTTAACTCACTTATTTTCTACTTGGGTGACCTTGGTATTGGAACTTATCTCTTAAGTTTTTATTTTCTTTCCAGAAAATATATATTAAACAAGCTATCCTGAACCACCTGTACCTAACAAAAATTAAGTTATTACGGATCTTATTCGCTAGCCTGTGTTAGGAGTTTCTGCATTTGTGGCCTAATCTTCCAACTGACTCTGCAAGATGTTTATTTTCTTGCCTCTATGGATAAGGAAACTGAGTCCCAGAGATATTAGAAAATTTGCTGAAGATAACATAGCAATGGAAGATTCTGGATTTGGACCCAGGTCCCTGTCATTCCAAAGATACTACTTTTCTCACAATTTCAGGTTGCCTCCCTCCTAAGGCCATGGGAGAATCCAATAAGATCGTGTTTGTGGCAATATTTTTATACTGAAAGGGCTACTTAGTTGAAAAACATTGTTATTATGTCTGTAGGTAATAGACTTTCTCTGGCATCTCTGTGACTGTATCTGCCAACATCATACCTCAGTGTGTGTATTTGCATACTTCCAAAAATAATATTTTTCAAAGAGTAAAGTCTGTCTTCTTGTATCATTAAGTTAATGTTTTTCATTTAAAGTGGACTTGAAAAAGCTTTCCAAATATGTTATTAAATACCTCAAACCTCTTAACCACAGAATTTTCCCCTGGGAAACCACTAGCTCTGGGCAGCTACGATTAGGACTGGGATGGAGAAAAATGATACCAGACATCAATGGGTTTCTTCAATCCTTGTGCTTGGCATGCTCGCTGATTTTACTCCACTGAATCACTTTCTCTGTTTTTATGGGTGGTCATATCCCTCTAGTGGTCTGTGTAGACCAATCCACTCCAATCCACACGTGTATGCAGGCTAGCACCCTGCTGGCTTTCATGCCCCTGAGCAAGCAAAGCTTCTCCATTTCAGTTTACATTGCCTTTAATGCTTAAGAAAAAATATTCTAGCTTCTGTAATATATCACCTCAAGACATAATGTTAATATTTGCTTAATATTTTCTTCCTTAATATAGGATATCAATGAGACATCACTAATGATGACCAAACACTATTACTTTACAAGAGTAAAAAGGAGATGGGCCATGCATTATGGGGAATGAACAGAGATCCTAAATGATAAGCAATTGAAATGTTTATAACTTACAGTGTCACTAAATTTTATTTTCATGTATCCAAATTTTAGCTCATTTTGCTTTTTTCCACGGAATATCTTTGTTTACTCCCACCTGACAAACCTCAGTTCATTCTTTATGACTTATATGAATAATCCATTCGTGACATTTTTGTATTCAGCAACTTATGCCACTAATAAATTTTGAATATTCATATTTATTTATCTTATTGTGAAACAAGCATTAGATTTGTGGATGTAAGACTAAGATTATTACTTACAGCCATAACTAAATTGTTTCCTTATGCCCCACACTGTTCCTCAGGGCAAAGTGATGAGAGAGCAGATGTGCTATTGCATGTATAGAGAGAACAATCCCAAAATTCTGAATCTAAGAACTTATATAGCAACCACTGCACAGCTGTCCCCCCCCCCCTTTTAGTGAAAGGAAGAGAAAGCTTTCTTCTTTAGTATAAATAAACCTTTTCTGGAAAAAATCCCAAAGTTGTTACAACCCTTTGAAATATAAATAAATAACTCCTGGTGACTTATCCTCCTTTGAAATTTAAACACCTACCCCGGCCAGTTTGCTCACTGGTAGAGAGTCAGCCTGGTGTATGGTTGTTCCAGGTTCGATTACTGGTCAGGGCACATAAGAGAAACAACCATCTGCTTCTCTCCTTCACATTCTGCCCCTACCTTCTCTTTTTCCCTCCTGCAGCTGGTAGTTGGATTGGTTAGAGCACCGCTGGCTTGGTTGTTCTGAACCTGTCAGCCTCAGGCACTAAAAATAGCTCAGTTGATTCAAGCATTGACCCCAGACAGGGGTTGCCCAGTGGATCCAGTCAGGGTGCATGCGGGAATCTGTCTCATTATTTCCCCTCCTCTCAATAAAATAAAATAAAATAAATATAAAAAAAAGAAACTTAAACACCTAGCTCAGTATAATAAATCCCTATCTCTCTTTCTGGATTATCTCAGGATCACTCACTAGCCAGTCATCTTTTAATCTAGGTTGCTGGTCATTTTTGTTCAACAAAGTATATGATTATGCAGAAACATGAAAATAGTTTCCTGTTTCCTCACAACTACCATTCCCATATCTGCATAGCATAGATGGTCACCCTCCCTCCCTCAGTATCACCACTGTAGGATACACCTCATAAAGGTTCTCATAACCTTTGTTCATCTGCCTAGGTCTGGTCTCTATCTCCAGTCCAAACAGTTCCTGACATAAAGCAGATGATAAGTACAAATTTATTGAATAAATGGATAAGCAAATATTTACAGAACAACTGTATTTTGCAATGCACTATGATAGAGAATTTTATAAGCCAAGTACTTTTTAAGCAGTCATCTCTTAACCTTTGAACAGGTCCTTCCATTTCAGTTTTTCTCATGGAGAAATTGACACTCAAGAGGTAAAGAAGCATTCCTAATGTGTCACCGTCAGTTGGTGATCGAGCTTGGATCCAAACCCAGATCTCTGACCCAGCAGCTTTTACTCTTAGCTATGACTTCCTGATAAGCTCCCAAGAAACAGTTTAATGTTTCAAATGTGACTGAGTGCCTTAGAAACAGCCTGATGTGAAGAATCATGTGCAAAAGACTTACTGAAGAACATATTCTCAGGAGAAAAGAAAGGGGGAGGATTGGTAATGCAGGGTTTGGGGGGTGCGTGGTGTTGCTAAAGATACACTCTCAAATGAGGACTAGTTTCAGCCTGATTTCTACAGCAAGCTCTGGAGCATGAATTACATACCAGAGTTTGCCCCATCTTCAGGCAAGGGCCAGTCTTTGTCTTCTGCAGCCACATGTCAATCATTCATTTTCTATATATTCTGCAGTCTTCCCCCAGGGTTAGAGGGGGCATAAGTCCTAGGCAACAGGGCATTTCTTCAGGGAAGGGGCAAGTTCTGTGCTGTTAGCAACCAGTATTCACAACACTAATGGATGAGTGTGTTGGCCTCATAAAGGGGACCCATGTAGAGTACCAAGAACATTTTTCCTAAAAGGGTTAGGATGCAATGGTTATGCCCTTATGTGGATGGCAAGATAGCTTTTGGCTTTGACTGGCTGTATATATGCTCCAACTGCCAAATAAGTATTAGTTGTCTTTCTTCTGGGTCAGCACAGCTTCTAGTTTTAAGATAAATTGTTTGCTATTTCAAAAGCAACTCTGGCTTGGAATCTTGCTGGAGAATGTTGGGGCATTTGGGGTTCAGATTGCCAAAATATGCTCTTGACAGTTTCAGGCCACATATTCAAGGAGAGGCTTCACCTGTACAACCTGGGAAACCTGCTGGAACACACTGCTTCCTGGGAAAATATTCCTTGGGCAGAAAATGGCAATTAGCACCTGTTAAGATACGCAATGTCAACTGTCATGGTTCAGTTCAATAAGTGATTCTTAATCATCTGTTTAGTTTTCATGCTTAAACAGCTGGGTGTTGGGCATCCCTTTAGTTCATTTATAAACTAAAGAATTATCAGTTCAGAATCTAAAACTTAAATTGTATATAAATCACTAATTTATGATGAATTAATACTCAGCATCAGTAGTCTTGCCCTTTATAAACACTGTTTTTGTGTTTTAACACTTTTGAAAGGTAGATATTGTTCGTTCTCTTTGGTAGATTAGGAAATGGAAACACAGAGAAATAATTAGTCTAATATCCTGAGCTAACGATCTCAGATTTAAAATTAGGCTTATTCTTTTTTCAATTATATACATATATATCAACTTCTCAAGTGTTAAAAAGTTTACTCTCATTGCATATTCATCATATCTTAATTTACATACTCTTTTGACTTTTTTCAAAAATCTGCCTGGTGGTTTTTGATAACCTTTTGGCAAGAAGGGTCCAGAATATTTCAGGCCTGTGTCCCATTCTCCATGCAGCAGCCAGAATAATCTTTTTAAAACTTCCATCTAATTTTGTCATCCCCTGCTTACAATCCTTTGCAGTCAGGAAAAAATCCAGACCATTCACCCAGCCTGCCAGAAAGTTGATGAGTGGAACCCTGACCGGCTCTCCAGACCATCTTAGGCCATCAGGATCTGATCCTCTCCAGTGTAGCCACAGTCCCCTACCTCACACTCCTGCTGTTTCCTCTCCCTGTATCTTCTTTTCTCTAGATCTTTCATTTATCCTCTTCCTTTTTTATCTCATCTCAAATGCTATATCTCCCAGAAAGGTTTTTTCTGGTCTGCCAAATTTATTTTGGCATTCTATATTCGCACTGAAACAATACCTTTCCTTCTTAGCCCTTACCAGTTTGTTACTTTACAAGTAATAATTAGATTAATGCTTTATTTCCACCACTGTGCTCCAAGTTTCATCAGGGCATGGGCCATATTTCTTGTGCCTAGTTCCATAGGGCCAGTACCTAGAATATGGTACCTAGCATACAGCACTTTGTTGAAGGAACAACTGAATGAATGAACTCCTCCGTCCCTTCTCTATTCTGTCATAGCCCTATAGTCCAAGCCTGAGATCAGGACCTGAATCATTTTTCCAGTTGATATTTTTTTTTATTAACTTTAATGGGGTGACACCAATAAATCAGGGTACATATGTAAAATGAAAACATCTCCAGATTATCTTATCATTCAATTGTGTTGCATACCCATCACCCAAAGTCAAATTGTCCTCTGTCACCTTCTATCTGGTTTTCCCTGTGTCCCTCCCCTCCTCCCTATCCCCCCTTCCCTCCCTCCCCCCATCCCATAACCACCACTCTCTTGTCCATGTCTCATAGTCTCACTTTTATGTCCCACCTATGTATGAATTCATGCTGTTCTCAGTTTTTTTTTCTGTTTTACTTATTTCACTCCATATAATGTTATCAAGGTCCATCCATTTTGTTGTAAATGATCTGATGTCATCATTTCTTATGGCTGAGTAGTATTCCATAGTATATATGTTCCAGTTGATTTTTGTATAAGGATTTGTCATATTTCCCCATGTATAAGACAAAGCTTTTTTGAAAAATTTTGGGTCTAAAAGCTGGGTGTGTCTTATACACTGGTTGTGGCATTTCAAATGCCATAGATGGAACTGAGGATGAGGCAATATATGAAGACAGTGATTCGTCATCAGACACAGGTGAGGACAAGCTAATGAATGGGAGTTTTGACAGTGATGAAGAGTTCTATGAATTTAATGATGAATAAAACTTGAGTTCAATATTTTTATGTAATACATTTTTTCCAAATTTCGGGCCCCCAAATTAAGGTACATCTTATACATGGGAGCATCTTATACATGGGGAGATATGGTAAATAACATTACGGGAGAGGCTGGCTTGCCATACCACACCATGGGGATAATGCAGAGAGCCTTTCCATCACAGAGCAGGGGTTAAGCTGACCAGGTGTCTTAAGTCCTTAGCTCTTCCCCCACAAAAGGCAGGACATTTATTTCAGTCCCACTGAAGGCAGCTCCAAAAAATAGCAAGAGCTGAGATATTGAAGCTATATCACTAACTGAATAATCTTGGAAAAGTTGCCTAACCTGTCATGTTCTCTGATTCCTTATCTGTAATATTAATGATGGGTCTGAAAGAAATGTACATACTAGACAAGGGGTGGTCATAACTAGAAACAGAATGTTAGGTCAGGAAGAAGTAGACCAGAGAATTTCACACTGTGCTCTGCAGAATCCTGACTTGCACGTGCCTAGTGGCCTAATAGATTGGGACCAGGTAGGACAGGACTGTTCTGGGATCTCTGCGGCATTTCAATCAAAGCAGTTTAATCTGTTTTACGTATCAAGGTTCTGAAGAATGTTTCATTCAAAAATATGTTTTAAAAAAGAGTTTGAAACCAATTAGCTCTTCTCACCCTCCCATTTTATAGACAAGGAAGCTGAGGGCAGAAAAACCTCACATAGCTAGTAATCTAGGCACAAGGGTTATTTTCCTACCATCTCCTCCTTTTTGCATGCCTGGGCTTTGTAATAGAATTTCTCAAACCTTACAAATCTCTTTGGAAAATTCCCTCTGCTACTTTCACTCAGATTCATACATCAGGAGGCCTGGCTTCTAGTCTTGAGTATTTAACCAACTCGCTACAGAATTTTAAGCAATATGCAAGTTCTGAGCCCAAGTTTCCTGTCTAAAAAAAAGATAATATCTGCACAGTCTCATGGAGAGTGGTTGTGAGGAGCAGGTAAAAACAAAACGCAAAATTGCTTAAAATACTGTAACACATCATCTTTCTATCCATGAGGCCGAAAAAATATGGCCCACAATCAGCAAGCAATGTTTGTGTAAGGGAGGAAACAAAAAGCTAAAAGGGAATAAAGGAGTGAAGACAGGCAGATTGGTTTACTTCTATTCTTGTCTCATCAATGGTATATTTCTAACCTCATAAAAATGGAAGCCCTCATATAAAGCAATTGTCACATTCCTCTATGATGAAGGGAGACGCACAATCCTTGACCTTAAGGGGTGGGTCCCAGATTCCATACAACTGGTTCCAGCTCTGAAACAGTTTGCTTCAGTCTGGCTGAAGGAATGGAACGCCCAAGCTCTGGATTACCAAACCCCAAAAGTGGTTCAATGAAACTGAAAATGTGTTTTTCCCCTAGACTTTTTCCTTTTATCTTTCAAGACCCATGTAATTTACTGGAAATTGAAGAAGTGTGGGACAGCTTCCACTCCTTCCCCACATCTCCTAGTCCATTGTACCCATTAACATCAAAGGAATTTAGCCTGGAAGGAAGCAAATGTGGGTTTAGAAATGGATCAGATGTTGTGGTTCTTTGAAGGCCGGGGGATGGGAAAGGTCCAAGTTATTTAGCCACCAAAAATACAGCTTATGGGACACTTCCTTTAACTGAGTGTATCACATGCAGGGTAGCTGATGCCTCCCAAGCCTTTGCTTCCATATGACTTCCTAACTGTGTCCATCTGATTGCCCTGACATCAGGTCAACATATCAAAAGCCAAACAATCATTTCTCTTTCCCCAAAATCAATATACTACTAACAATATTATCACCTTTCTTTTTGTCATTCAATTTATAAATTTAGACTCATTCTTGACTCCTTTCTCTCACTGCACCTCCATTTTCAATCAAGTAAATTGTTCTTTTTCTTTTTTTTAAATTATCACCTCATTCTCTGTCTTGCATTCATTTTCTACCTAGTGCTATTGGAACTTTTTCTCATGCTCTATTAACTCACATATGGGCTCTGACAGTAGCATAATGGATAATATTTGCTTAGATCAAAGTTTCTCAACCTTAGAACTACAAACATTTTGGGGCAAATATTTGCTTGTTACGTGGCAGTGGCAGGCAGGGAGGAAAGGGGCATTCTGTATATTGTATGATATTTAATAGTACCCTAGCTTCTATCCAGGAGATACCAGTAGCACTGCCTAGTGTTGACAACCAAAAATGTTTCCAGGCAATACCATATGTATCCATATGGATGAACAATCCCTGGTTGAAAACCACTACTTTAAACCAAGAATGTCTGACACTCCCCATGCATGTCACCACTTCTCCCACCATGATGATCACTGTTTCATTCTGTCTTAATCTAACTTTTCTACTCATCAAGATGAGAGAATGTGCCATTCATTTCTGTGCCTCCAGTGCCTAAATAATCTTGACTGGCATTTTATAGGCCCTTGGAATATATTTTTGAAAGAACAAATGAATTAATCCATCACTCCTTACTTCACTCTACCATTGTGAGTCAAATGCCAAAGGTTCTCACAGTGTCTTCTGAAATTATCCAGGTGCACTACACAAGGGTGCCCTATCCCAGAACAGCACAACTCACATCATAAACACCATAAATACCACTTCATTGTTTACAAACATAAACTTCTGACTGATGGCAGAAGTGTTTGAGGAAGGTGCAATTTTTTTTTTATTTGCACAAACATGTTTTATAGTAGTGGAGACCCTACAAACTCCGCACTGGGATTTCAAAATTCTGTTACTTAATCCTCTCTTATGGAACCAATATCAAGCTCAAATCTATGGATTGATCTCCAGTTATCTGAGCTGTAGGCCCCACCAACCATTCTATGCTTTTTACTTGCCACTTCCACAAGGTTTTAGTTTCACTTTGGGGATCCTCATGCGCACGGTGTTTTCCATCTCTACAATCTTGGTGACCTATTTACTACCATGTGGAATGCTCTTACCACCAACTACATGCATTTATTGGCTTGACTTTAAGAATATAGGAACCTAATATGTTTTAGGAGCCTTGTGGGACACATACTTTAAATGTTATTCATCCCATCATGTGTGCACAATTACCTCTTATTCACAGATGAGGAAACCAAGTTTCAGAAATTTGCCAGAATTTGCCAGAAAGAGAATGCAATTTGAGGCTCTCAATAGCATATGGCTCTTGGTAGTTACAGTGGTGCCTTGACACATGAGTTTAATTTGCTTTATGATCGAGCTCGTGCTTTATGGCTAAATTTGCTCATGTGTCAAATCAAATTTCCCCATTTAAATTAATAGGAATGCAAGCAATTAATCCATCCTGGCCTCCAAATACCACACCAGTTTTTTGTTTTATATGTTTTTAAGTAAGAAAATGTACTTTATAAATAACAAATACACACACACACACACACACACACACACACACACACATAAAATAAGAGAATCTAAAGAAATGAACTGGTTTATGAAGTGTTTTTACCTGCTAGGTCAGGGGAAGATGCTGGTGGAGGGGAGGAGACTGGCAGAGGAGATTTTCATTTAATGAACGATTGCTTAACATAACTTACTCTCTACACCAGGGGTGCTCAATACGTCAATCGCAATCTACTGGTCGATCGCGAAGGAAGTGTGGGTAGATCGCATGACATTAAAAAGACATTTGTCTTTTGATTGGCATACAGGGTACCCAATCTGACGTCTGAACTTTTGACACCCTACGCATGCGCGTTAAACTGCGCTAACTTGTTCAGTTACATTGCTGCCTAGTTAGCCTTCAATTTATTTAAACTAAATACAACAGAGGGTATAAAAATGAGTGCTGTAGCTGGTCCGAGTAAGAAGCCTAAAACCTACCACTTTCATACAGAATGGGAAGGGATTTTTTTCACTATGTCATATTCTAAGTGCGTTTGCCTCATCGGTCTGTGTGCCATTGCTATTCCAAAGAAGGGAAATGTGGAGTGGCTTTTTTGGACTGTTCATAAAAACTATGACATTGACTTTCCTCCAAAAAGAAAGCTGAGAAGGAGAAAGGTGAAAGAAGAATACGCAATATTAAATAGTAATAATAGTAACTTAAATAATGATAATATAGAAGAAATAAATTTATGTTTTGCATTTTTATTGTAGGTAGATCATTTTGACTTGGTCATCTTATAAGTAGCTCGCAAGTTGAAAAAGTGTGGGCACCCTGATCTACACACTTAATGCTACATTTAATTGCAAAATTTAACTTACACACTATGTATGATATGTAACTTTATCGCTAAACTTAATTGCTATTTTTTTACTTTGCTTAATCATTATCATTTTCCTTACTGACTTTTGTTTTTTTTCACCACACTTTCCTCGCTTTCACTTAGAGGCTGTTTCAACAAAAACCTTTTCATTGAAGTTTTTTTCTTTCTCCCTTTCAGAACATTTGGCAGGCAATCTAGTGGAGGGTGGGGGAAGCTTGTGATACAAATATCCACTTGTGACTTAAAGCAAAAAATCCCATGAGTGACTGACTGCTCGTCTCCCAAACTGCTCATGATTTAAAGTGCTCGTGCGTCAAGGTGCCACTGTATTTCTCTTTCCCTATTCTTCCTATCTTTCTATTCAGTTCTCTAGGAAAAAACATTTCCCAAACCCAGGTTCTTTACAGAAATAAAACATGAGTGGTTAGCAGGAGCTCTGGGGCATAGATTGCTTTTCTCTGCTTCATTCAACCACAGCCTGCTGCTCTGCTGAAACATTATGTGAAAGAAATGGGGGAAAGTTTGCTTTCTGGGATAAGTTCTACATCACCTACAACCAGCAGAATTTAGTATAAAACATTAGAACTTAACACAAGAAAATAAAGAAGGATTCAAGTGTTCAGGGCAGGGAAAATGAAATGACTTTTCTTTCACACCAGCACACAAGACTATCAGCAGCAAGGGCCCATATTCCAAACAGCAGAATAGCAATACGTACATATCCATGAACATAAGCTCAACGTTAGTAGCAGGAAGGAAAGAAAATAAAAGGTGGAAGGGAAAAATAAAGTAATGAAGGTGAAAAGAAGAGGTTATAGAGGCTAATATTGGGAGTGGGGTGCAAAATTGACATGGCCTCTGTTATTTTAGGCATTGGTGTTACCTGTTAGCATGTGAAAGAATAGTAATACTTTTAAGAGCATGCAGACAGTTAATATTACCTTCACAGGACTGCACTAGTAAAAATAAACCATTGTTAGAAGAGAAATTTAAAGAAAACCAGAGATGATTAGAAGAACCTGCTAAATTTTCAGATGAGGAAACAGAGACCTCAGAAAAGCACCAAGAGTTATATGACAAATGAATGTCAGAGACTAGAACCTGTGTTCCTAGGACCTTGTAAAACACTCTTTCTACATAGGCACATCAATTTCTCAGCCATTTTGTGACCTTCATTACCATTGAAGGTTCATCATGGATAATACCACCAAAAACTGGGAGCTTGAAAGCTTGGCTACTCTCCTCCCTAGAACATTCATGCTGCATGTGAGTAAGTATGGAAAGTAGTTTGCACTTCATTTATTCATGTATTAATTTTGAATTAAGCTGCACCACATAAATTCTCTTGAAAAATGATGCAATTAAGCCTGGACTATTTGAGAAAGGACAACAACATGTGGCTGTAATTACAACGGCAAAACATCTTGGTAACACGCTGACTTATTAGTGTCGTAATTAGTGTTGGTGCAATGCATACTGAATAGTCCATAAAACAAATAATGCAATGTAAAATCCTGAACAAGAGTCATAATTTTCAAGTGAACGATCTTTGGATGTTTTGCCTGTGGCATCAACCATTTGGACCAAATTGATTCAGCCACTACATATAGGAAGCTCTGCCTTCCTCCAGAGTACATATTATTTAAAAGATCTTCAACTTCTGGCAAAATACAGAATCAATGTATAAAAACTGGAATATTAAGAGAAAAATGAACTCTGTTCAGGGCCAATTATGTAAATGCTAAAAAGTAAGTGAGCATTTATTTGCTGCATAATCTTGGATTGTGAAGGAGGCTTGGCCAACAGCAGTCATTAAAAACCACAAAACCTACAAGTATCACTCCCATGATCGTAAATCCAAGAACTGGATGGATTCTTGAGATATCATTTTTACTGATTGCCTAACTTCAGACAGTAAGGCTTCACAATTTTATTTTATAAATGAAATAACTTTCCAGAAAATCTCAATAAATGAAATTACAGAAAATAAGATGCTAAAAAAGTAACTTTGTTCCCATGCAAGTTCCATCTTTATTCAGTATATTAATTTCCATTAAAACATCTTCTCAGATGTTAGGCTCATGCCTTTGTATAATCTTACCCAGAGATAGACATATTTCATCCCAAATACTGGATAAGATAAGTTGAAGGATAGAACACTAGAAACTTTCCTCTGGACTTTTTATGACTAGTTAATAAATATAAAGTGATACATACCCCATGTATAAGATGCACCTTAATTTGGGGGCCTGAAATTTGAAAAAAAAGAAAAGTGTGAAAAAATGGGAAATGCAAGTATAAAAATCTACAACAATGAGCATAAAAGCAAGGACGAAAAAGTAGGAAATGCAACTAAAAAAATATACAACTGCTGTATAAGATGTACCCAGTTTTTAGACCTCGAATTTTTTGAAAAACGGGGAGGAAAGCAGGTGAGGGCAGAGCTGGGTTGGAATATACAGTGTAGGACTCCTTCTTCAGTGGATTCAATGAGTATCAGTGTTGTGTGGTCAGTGGGGTATGAAAGTCCAGGCTTAGTCTTCTCTCACTTTGCTATTCATGGAGATTAAGAATCTGTGCAAATTCTTCAAGTCATGAGGATAGCCCCATCATGGTTTCAGATGAGAAATTTTGTGTGACACAGTGTCCCAGCAAATGGCCTAAGCACACAGAAAGCAAGATTTGGAAGCATGCCAGAAAGGGTTGGGCAGGGAGTAAGGATTCAGTGATACCATTATTAGAGATAAGACTTTACCCTTAACTATGACAGGCACCAGGAAAAGATGCATTCCAGAGAGGATCAAAAGTTTGCCCAAGGTTACACAGAAAGAAATGAGCTAAACCAAGATTAGAACTCAAACACTTTACTGTCAAAATTTTACTCCACAGGTTCTGGGGTATGGTGTCTGCACTACAGCTACCACTTAAAAGCAATAAGGTCAGTTTCTATTCTCACCTATTGGTGAGAGTGAGGCTGTTACAATAAGGTCTGTTTTGGCTAAGGATAATTCAGATTACAGGTGGGATGTATCTTATGGTTGAAATCATCAGTCATAGCTGAGAAGTGATGGAGAAAAGAGGGGATTCACAAATAGATTAAAGTGACCTATGATTAATACATTCAAAAGTCTCTTCCATGCTATATGAATCCCATGAGGATCCTGTTCATATCTAAGTGTAGTTTTTAACATAATACTGGTCTAGCAGTCTACTAGTGCCAAAAACAAACTCAAGAGTAGGTTTAAAATCCTCCCTTTGCCATTTACTCTTGGTGACTTCATGGGATTTTTATTTTTCAGAGAGCCTCATTTGACTCATCTGGAACATGGCATCTTATACATGAGGAAATATGATAATACACCACATCAGCAAAACAAGAAACAAAAATCCTATGATCCTATTAATAGATGAAGAAAAGGCATTCAATAAAATACAACATCCCTTTATGTTTAAAACACTCAATAAAATGGGAATAGAAGGAAAGTACCTCAACATACCATATTTCCCCATGTATAAGACGCACTTTAATTTGGGGGTCCAAAATTAAATTAAAAAAGTACAATATTACATAAAGTTATTGAGCTCAAGTTTTATTCATCATAAAATTCATACAACTCCTCATCACTGTCAAAACTCCCATCCATTAGCTTGTCCTCATCTGTGTCTGATGTCAAATCAATGTCTTCAACAATGAGTATGGGAAATGCAAGTAAAAAAATTAAAACCACTGTATAAGGTGCACTCAGTTTTAGACCACAAATTACTTGAAAAAATGTGCATGTTATACTTGGGGAAATATGGTAATAAAGGCCATATATAACAAACCATCAGCTAATATACTAAACATCAAAAAAATGAAGTATTTTTCTTTAAAATCAGGAACAAGACAAGGCTTCCCACTCTCTCCACTCTTATTCAACATAGTGCTGGAAGTTCTAGCCAGAGCAATCAGGCAAAAGGAAGAAATAAAAGGCATTCATATTGGGAAAGAAGAAATAAAGGTATCACTTTTTGCAGATGACAAAATTCTGTATACAGAAAACCCCAAAAACTCCACTGAAAAATTATTAGAAAATTAAACCAATACAGTAAAGTCACAGGATACAAAACCAATATACAAAAGTCTACCACTTTTCTATATGGCAACGATGAAAATTTGAAAAATAAATTAAGAAAAATAATAATTTCTCTTACAATTGCAAAAAATGAAATAAAATACATAGGAATAAACTTAACAAAGGATGTGAAGGGTCTACATACTGAAAGCTACAAAATATTATTGAAAGAAATTGAAAAAGACTCAATGAAATGGAAAAATATTTCATGGATTAGAAGAATCAACATAGTGAAAATGGCCAAAGCAATATACAAATTTAATGCAATCCCCATCAAAATCCCAATGTCATTTTTTAAAGAATGACAACAAAAAATTACCAGGTTTGTATGGAACCATAAACAACCTGTATAGGTGGAGCAAGATGGCAACGGAGTAGGCGGACGTACCAACTTCCAACTCCCAGAACCAAAGTGGATTATAACTCAATTTTAAGAACCATCATCTGGATAAACCAACTTTGAACTAAACTAAGTGGACTCTTCAACCAAGGAACACAGAAGAAGTCACATTGAGACTGGTAGGAATAGTGAAAATGTGAAGAGGGCTGCCCAGCTCTCTGGAGCAAACGGCAGCCTGGAGAGACCCGCGTGGCAGGAGGAGAGTTTGGCGGAGAGGGAGGGACCTGGGTCCCAGGAACCAAGCCCCAGCCTACAGTCCCAGAGCCTAGAAGAGGCGTTTGGACAGTTTTGAGCTGTGAAACAAGTGAGGGAGCTCCAAGGCCTACAGTGTGGAGTATTAGAGCCCTTCCTACTCTGCCGAGGATTGAAGAAGGGTATGATGGTGGCAGGACGCTGAAACGCGGTTCTGTCGGCGTGAGCGGAGGCCAAGCTGGTGTGAGCTCAGTCTAGCCCAGCAGGGGTGGAGGGGACGCACAAAATCCTGGCAGCTGCGGGCCCACCTGTAATCCCACCTGCGGGGACAAAGCGGGAGGCCAGGAACGGGCAGAGATCTGCTCTGCGACCCTGCGCAAGCCGGCCCTGACCATGGGGACAGGGCTAGGACCAAGAACGGGGGGGGGGGGTTCACGGCTCAGCTTATGCTACCAGCCCCACCTGGCCGGAGAAACCGTGGTTTGCCATCCTGCGTGCATGAGCGGGCTCCAAACGCGGGGGGGCAGGGTAGAGTCTAGGATGAGCGAAAGCTCACAGCTGAGCGGAAGCCAGCAAACAGGCCGGGCCCAATAAACCTTGGTTTGCGACCCTGCGCTGGAGGGCACTGGCCATGAGGGCGGGGCTAAAGCTCCGGACGGGCAAAGGCTCACAGCTGAGAGCACGTCAAAAGCCCCGCCCAACCTGCGAAACTGTGGTGAGCAGGCTCTGACTGCGGGTTCTGGGCGGAAGCCCGGAAACAGGCTGGATCTGCAGCTGAGCAAAGGTGCTCACCTCTACCCAATGTGCTGAGGCTTGTGGCTTGAGTGACAGCCCCTCCCGCGGAAGAGAGGCAGAAATCACAGCAAAAGCCGCAGTGGGCCAGTGCTGGCAACACCCATACCCAACCACCCTAGGCAGAGGCAGAGGGGGTGGTGGGCCTGCAGACAGACCACACCTAGAGAACACAAAGGCAACACCTACTGGACTCCAGTCGCCACAACTTGCTTATACACAGACAAAATGGGCAGGCAGAGGAATGCAAACGAAATGAATCAAGAGAAATCCTCAGAGAAGGACCTGAAGGAACCAGATATAACCAAATTATCAGAAGCAGAATTTAGAATAATGATAGTTAGGATGTTCAAAGAAATTAGAGCAACAATGGATAGTCATTATGAACACCTAAATAAAGAGATAACAAGTATAAAAAACGAAAATGAAATAATAAAAAAGAATCAGACAGAAATGACAAATACAGTATCAGAACTAATATTTGACAAAGGAGGAAAGAACATACAATGGAGTAATGACAGCCTCTTTAACAAATGGTGTTGGGAAAATTGAACATCTACCTGCAAAAAAATGAAACTAGACCATCAACTTACACCATTCACTAAAAGAAACTCAAAATGGATAAAAGACTTCAATGTAAGCCGTGAAACCATAAGCATCTTAGAAGAAAACATAGGCAGCAAGCTCTCCGACATCTGTAGCAGCAATATATTTGCCGATTTATCTCCATGGGCAAATGAAATAAAAGGCAAGATAAACAAATGGGACTATATCAAACTAAAAAGTTTTTGCACAGCTAAAGACAATAGGAACAGAATAAAAAGACAAACCACACAATGGGAGAACATATTCGACAGCACATCTGATAAGGGGTTAATAACTAAAATTTATAAAGAACTTATAAAACTCAACACCAGGAAGACAAACAACCCAATCAAAAAATGGGCAAAAGAAATGAATAGAAATTTCTCCAAAGAGGACATACAGATGGCCAATAGGCATATGAAAAAATGCTCAACATCACTAATCATTAGAGAAATGCAAATTAAAACTACAATGAGATATCACCTCACACCAGTCAGAATGGCACTCATCAGCAAAACAACACAGAATAAGTGCTGGCGAGGATGTGGAGAAAAGGGAACCCTTCTACACTGCTGGTGGGAATGCAGACTGGTGCAGACACTGTGGAAAACAGTTTGGAGATTCCTCAAAAAATTAAAATTCGAACTGCCTTTTGACTCAGCTATCCCACTTATAGGACTATACCCTAAGAACACCATAGCACTGTTCGAAAAGAAGAAATGCGCCCCCATGTTCGTGGCAGCATTGTTTACAATAGCGAAGATCTGGAAACAGCCCAAGTGTCCATCAGAAGATGAGTGGATTAAAAAGCTTTGGTACATATATACTATGGAATACTACTCAGCCATAAGAAATGATGACATCGGATCATTTATAACAAAATGGATGAACCTTGATAACATTATACGGAGTGAAATAAGTAAATCAGAAAAAAAGAAAAACTGAGAACAGCATGATTTCATACATAGGTGGGACATAAAAGTGAGACTATGAGACATGGTCAAGAGAGTGGTGGTTACGGGATGGGGGGAGGGAGGGAAGAGTGGGAGAGGGAGGAGGGGAGGGGCACAGGGAAAACCAGATGGAAGGTGACAGAGGACAATTTGACTTTGGGTGACGGGTATGCAACACAATTGAATGATAAGACAACCTGGAGATGTTTTCATTGTACATATGTACCCTGATTTATAGGTGTCACCCCATTAAAATTAATAATAATAAAATAAAATTTTTTTTAAAAAAACCTGTATAGCCAAAGCAATCCTGAGGAAAAAGAATAAAGTCAGAGGTATGACACTACCTGACTTCAAATTATACTATAGAGCTATGTTAATCAAAACAGCATTAGTATTGACTGAAAAACAGGCATAAAGACCAATGAAACAGAATCGAGAGCCCAAAAATAAAACCACATATATATGGACCAATCATCTTTGACAGAGGAGCCAAAAACACACAATGAAGAAAAGAAAACCTCTTCAATAAACGGTGCTGGGAAAATTGGAGAGCCACATGCAAAAGAATGAAACTTGAGTACAGTTTGTCTCCCTGCACAAAAATTCATTCAAAATGGATCAAAGACCTAAATATAAGATCTGAAACAATAAATTACATAGAAGAAAACATAGGTACTAAGCTCAAAGGCCTTGGTCGTACAGAATAATTTATGAATTTGACACCCAAAGCAAGGGAAGCAAAGGCAGAAATAAATGAGTGGGATTATATCAGACTGCACAGCAAAAGAACCTGACAATAAAACAAATAGGCAGCTAGTTAAGTGGGAGTTGATATTTGCAAACAACAGCTCTGATAAGGGGATAATAATCCAAAATATATAAAGAACTCACAAAACTCAGCAACAAGCAAACAATCCAATTAAAAAATGGGGAGAGGACCTGAACAGACACTTCTCCCAACAGGACCCACAAATGGCCAACAGATATATGAAAAGATGCTGATCTTCATTAGCTATTTGATAAATGCAAATCAAAACTACAATGAGATACCTCCTCACACCTGTTAGATTAGCTATTATCACAAGACAGGTAATAATAAGTGTTGGAGAGACTGAGAAGAAAAAGAATCCCTCATTCACTGCTGGTGGGAATATAAATTAGTACAACCATTATGGAGGAAAGTATGGTGGTTCCTCAAAAAATTAATAGAACTACCATATGACCCAGCAATCTCCCTACTTGGTATCTACCAAAAAAAACTTTAAAACATTGGTATGTAAAGACACGTGCACCCATGTTTATTACAGCATTATTCACAGTGGACAAGACATGGAAACAACCAAAGTGTCTCTCAATAGAGGATTGAATAAAGAAGCTGTGGTACATACAGACCCTGGAATACCACTCAGCCATAAGAAATGATAACATAACTCCATTTATAACAACATGGATGGGCCTTGAGAACATTACACTGAGTGAAATAAGTAAAGCAGAGAAAGCAAAGAACTGTATGATTCCACACATAAATGGGATATAAAACTGAAACTCATGGACATAGATAAAAGTGAAGCAATTACTGGGGGAGGGTATGTAAGTGTGGGGGTTTGTGGGAGGGGTTGGGAGAGGGTGTAAAGAGGGACAAATGTAAGGTGATGGAAAATGAGTTGACTTTGGGTGATGGGTATACAACATAATCAACAGCTCAAATGCTATATAAATATTACCTGAAACCTATGTACTCTATTGATCAACGTAATCCTGTTATATTAATTTTCTAAATAAAATTTTAAAAATTAAAAAAAATTTAAAAATTAGACCTCTGTTTACTTTCTTACTGTGCTTTTCACCCCGTTGCTGCATTTTAAGAACCATTTGTTCACAGGCCTGCCTCACTCTTAGAGCTGTGACCTCCTGGAAGGTAGCAAGGACTCAGTCTTTTTATTTTTGTTTCCCTAACATCAATAACAAAGTCAAGTGGTTAACACTGAGTGTTTACTTATTAACTATTTATCAAATAAATTAATAATAAATTCCTTCTCTCCTTCCAGTCTCTCCTCCACCATCGACACAGAGATGTACCCACAGCATGAGGCATACTCACCATGAGGATATGGCCATTATGATTTAGTTAGGGAGTTATTGGAAGACACATTTTATAACTCTTGCCATAATTAATGTGACAAGAAATAATAATTGACTTAGTAATGTAATCAAATCAGAATGTATTTGATTTGATCTGTCAAGTTGTTATTCATATCTCTAATCCTTCTAGTCAGAGCTTTCAACACCTAATTATTTCTAAAAGCAGTGAATGCAGGCATATTTTCTGTCAGGCTTGGCTGGAAGAAATGAGCAGTCTGATCCTTGATCACTCTGTAAGACTGGAGAACGTGGGTGGATGTGTCTTTCGCCTGAACAAATAGAAACAAGCTTGTACCTTTCTCAGGCATATGCTCTACCCACTTGTGCAGTGTTGACTAAACCACAGGGTCATCAGCCCAGTTCTTCAAAGGAATAGCCTTTTAAGACCTGAAAGCCATTCTTTAATGTAGTTCAGACAGCATGAAGATGGAAAGACTTGTCACAGAATAATTACTCTTTGGATAGTTTCTAACAGTGCAGAGGAACCCCCTCTGGGAGCTGCTCTTTATTGAGCAGCACTGACAACATATGCTGAGGTAGTCACATACATTAACTTTCTTCACAAAAAACCTGCCTAGTCACATCCATTTTAAAAGTACTAAGATTTAAAATGTTAGGAAATTGAGCCATTTAGTTTCAAAGCTAGATTTCTAACTTTTGCCTCTGAAAATTTATAGTATACCACCACACTGTGCATTTACACTTATTTTAACAACTTGAGCCTATCAGCCTTAGTCTATTGTATAACTGCTCTTATTGATAAAAAATTTTTGAAATTAAGAGCTTGTATATATAGAGATCTCCCTCCAAAAAATAAAAAAAGTACTGTGATCACATGAGCATGAACATTCATTCCACCTATTCAACAAACATTGAGAATTTAAACATTTGTAAGGTACAGAAGATACATTGATTAAAACAGCCTCTCCCTGTAACAGTTCACAGACTAATTATAACAGAATGTAATTATTGCTCTGGTGGAAATACATGAAGGCAGCATATGAAAAAAGGGTTTCAGAAAAGCTTCCTAGAGAAGGTGATGGTTGAACTAAATCATAAGAAAATGGACTTTTCCAGAAAGACAAGCAAATTGGGCATCACAAGCAGAAGGAACAGTGCATGCAAAGCCCAAGAGGTATAAAAGTTGTCAAAATAGCTGACCATAGGGTAAAACCGGGCAGAAAGCGATACCAGAGAACACAAATTAGAATTGCAAGATGATGAAGGGAATCAAAACTTTCAAATTTCTCTCCTATCCTTCATAACATTTTTCTGACTGAGTACTTGAAACCTGTTGTGATATTTTTTTATTTTATTTGGTTAGAGCTTCCAGTCATCCTTGAGAACTGGTATAAAATTACCATCTCTCCATGATGTTAAATTTAAAAAAAAATTCTAATCCAATATCCTCAATTTAGTTAACTGCCTTTAGGATTACTTAAAATGGATACATTTTATTGTATGTAAGTTATATCTCAATAAAGTTGACTGTTAAGAAAAGACATAGGAGTCAGCCTAAAGTGGTCCCTTTCATTGAATCTGGGACAATTGAATAATCAAAAATAAATAACTGAATGAAAAAGGTATCCATGAGTCCACAGTAATACCAAGATAGATAAGTAATAGTATACAGTAGACAAAGATTTTAAGGGATTAAATGAAATAATACATATAAATTCTCTAGTATAGTTTTCATCTACATTGTAAATGTATGACTTATATTAGCTAAACAAGGAATAAATAGACAAATTGAAGATTTCATTAAGTGCTTTCCCAAAGCTAATAAAATATAAAATCAATTCATCATTCCTCCCTCCCAAGCTTCCATTTTCTTGTCTTCCAGGTGGAATAAGACATACTTCTCCTTTCTTAATCCTGTAGTTGATGTTTTATATTGCAAGTGGGGGAGGATACATCATCAGGTTTGCCTATGGTAATAAAGTTTAGAGTTTTCACCAAATAATTTTGACTTCCCTTCCACATACATGGTTGGATTTCATTCCCTGACACCCCCTTAAAGTTAGAGGTGCCTTTCTTTGGCTAGGCAATAGGAGCATATGTAATGTCTGTGGCAGAAGCTTTAAAATCTAGTGTTACTCACCATATCTCCTTTTTCCTGCTGTGCTGACTGTGGAAGCACATGCAGAGATAAAGAGTGACTATGATGAACAAAATTCTGCCAACAACCTATATTGGACATGTAGCTTGAGTGCAAAATAAACACTAGGATTTAATCCCATAAAACCTGAGGATTATTTCTTATTACAGAATAATTTAGTCTATTCTAATTGACACATGTGTCCACATGTGTCATCTTGCACAGGGTCTAACTCGGAGTGGTTAATCATTCAAAGTCTAATTAATTGATTTTTTTTAAGTGAAAGCAGGGGAGATAGAGAAAGACAAACTCTGCATATGCTCTGACCGGGATCCACCCGGCAACCCTGTATGGGGTTGATGCTTGAATCAACCCAGCTTCAGCACCCAAGGCCGACACTTGGACCAACTGAGCCACTGGCTGCAGGAAAGGAAGAGAGAGAGAAGAGGGAGAGGGAAGGTATGAGAACCAGATGGTCGCTTCTCATGTGTACCCTGATGGGGATCAAACCTGAGGCATCTGCATAGTAGGCTGATGATATTCTATCCAATGAGCCAAACAAATGAGGGAACAAATTAATCTTGAAGAGATCTAGCCTCACAAGGAAGACCTGGCTGGATCTGCTTTAAAGCAAATTTGAGTTAAAGCAAATTTGCCTCTCCTCCTACTGCCTCTTATGATTTATTAGACAAATGCTTCTAATTTTTTATGTCCATTTTTATGCCTTCCTTGAGGAGAGGGAAATACTTCATTTCTAATTTTCTACATTCTGTTGAAAAGAGCAGTTTGACTAATGACACTGCAGCAGAGACTATGAAGAAAAGACCTCCCATTGAAAGACAGTTTCAGTGTCCTCTTCCTAGAAAAATCATGGAAAAGTCAGAATTGAAAACTGGAACCTGAAACTTGATTTTTAACAACAAAAAAAGTGACATTTCCTACCATCAAAGGGCAAAATCAATTCACATTTGTGTAAAGTTAATTAATTGGCCAAAAGTTTTCCTGCAAAAATTTTGTCTGTTGGAAACAGATGCCCAAACAGAGTAGATATTGTCATTTCTGGCCCCTGGCATCAGAAGTAATGAGTGGATGGAGGTTATGAGCTCTATGCTCACCTCTCTCCCTGCTCCACTGATGTCCCAAGAAGAGGAGAAGAGATTTCTTGTCACCTCCTTGTTCACCGATTGCCAGGTTTCAGCAACTTTTAAGTCATTTGGCAGTGCTTTGGCTTTTATTGTCCTCCAACTTCCCTACTTGCCAAACCTGAGTCCAGATGAAGAGTTTACTTTTTGTATAAGGCTGTCAGAGACTGACAGCATCCATCCCATCTGGACATGGCCTTGCTTCTTCAGAGTGAAAACCTCATGACAGTCATTCCAGTTTCAATAGCTCTTCTTTGATAGCTGACCTCTCCATCTCCTTCTTTCCTCTCTTCCTCTTCATAAGCAGTGTCCAAACATCCTAATTTAAATATTTTCTCCCATTATATCAACTCATTATTCAAATTTCATGTTCCGTGACATGTCCCAAATTTTGTTTGAAAATACTCATCATACCAGATTTTGCACAACACAGCTGATAGGCACTCAATTAATGTTCTTACAATAAGTGAACAGTACAATCAAATGATATAAGTTTAAAATATAAACTCCCTGAGTGTAGAAGCAATGACTTATCTGCCTCTATCTTCCCAACACTCAGCATCCAGCTTGTCTCATAGTAGGACTTAGGAAACAGCTGTATGGTTATCAGCATGGGGTTTGGGTAATGCTCTTGATTTAATTTTTAGTTTTACTACTTACTAGCTGATTAATACTGAAAAAAAATTACTTAACCTTTTTAAGACTCAGTTTCTTCATCAGCAAAATAAGACTGTTAAGAGGATTAAGTGAGATGATGTGTAGCAAGATTTAGCATAGAGTAAGCTCTCAATAAAGGCTACTCATTGAGATTCACATCAGTAGCTTAGTCTCCTTATTAATATTGTCTAAGCTTCTAATATTGTTGCCATTTCAAAGGCATGTGCACCTGCAACTGGCAATTTAGATATTAATGTGATCCATGGTATCAGATTATTAATTACAAGTAGTTTGTGGATGAGTTCCCTCTCCCTCAACCTAGTTAATTCATTTCAGACATTATGTCTATCATCCAAAAGAAGACCACATATCCAGAGGTTTCTATTTTAAAACCATAGCCTAGAGAATTAAGGGGAAAAGGATACGTGCCAGAAATACATCACACCTAATTGCCTCATGCATGCAGGTATACCAGAAATGTCTACAAAAGTGGTCTCCTCTTTTACAAGGAAGAGAAATAAGTCACAGCCTTCCCCAGGAAGAATCAGAGTCATCATTAGTGGCATGAATAATTTATTAGCAGCTCCCTAAACCAGATAATGACAACTTTGTTGTCTGCTCTGAAGAGCGGAAGCTGTTCAATAACAACAGAATTAGTTTTCTCAAAACAAAATCATCTTTTTCACCATTGAACTTGCCCTATCTGAAAATGATAAATATATGCAGGCACCAGTTGATCCAAAGAACATAGAGTATACTTTTGTTTAAAAAAAAAAAAAGCAAAGAATCTAGATCAAATTATTTAATACATTTTAAAGGATCATTGTCGTTCTCTTATTATTTTAAAATCATCCAACATCATGCCATCTTGGATGGGTTTTCCAAGCACAAAATTGTGTTTCAACCTGTGATAAAAGACTTATATCCATGTAGCTTAAGGATGAGTATAAGAATGAATGTGGTTTCTAATCTCCGTCTCCAACATCAGCTCTGTTGTGGCCAAATGTGAAAAAGTACTAGTGTTACATGTTGAGCCTTGCTTCTTGGAAGCTCAGTTAACATAGTGAGTGTTACATCCATGCCAACATGAAAATCAAAGCCATACCTGTAAACAAACCAGAGTTGGGGTTTTTCCTCTGAAATCATTTTTATGTATTGAAATGGAAACTTTTCAGAAGGTTGGAATAGTTTCTTTATGTCATTTGACCTCTTAAACACCAAACTCTTTTTTTCCCCCCTCAAGAAAACAGACCAGTAGGAAGGAATAGAAAGACATTGGAAAAGTCAAAGGACACTTTACAAGTCACTGTCCCAGAGCACTTTCTGAGGAGGAAAAGAGCCTTACCAGGCAGGAAGTCTGTCTCACCCGCTACCTCTCCCCACTCGTGGCCCTTAGTCACAGATGTTACCGATTTTGTTCTATAGCAACCCCCAGCTTCCCAAACAGATTCCAAGTGAGAAAATAGAAAAAGTAATTGGTTGCCATTAGATACACATTTTGAAGTAGAAAGAAATGTGGGCAGTGAGGAATTTCTGGCCTGGATTAGAGGTTCCATGGTAATTAAACAGTAATGACAAAGAAGATTCTCACTTATTTGGAACCCAAAGAGTGGGTTAGAAACACAAATGGGTAATATGCCTCTTTCAGATTATCTCAGGAACACATGCCATTCTTTCTATAAAAGGGTCCTTCTTCCCCGAAAGAGAATATCATTACTGAATGTCACTGATGTTCGTTCAACTGTGCAAACATTTGTTGAGTAGGCATTATGTGTTAGGTCCCGTGCTAGATGTGAGATGCATTAACTTGAATAACATCCCTTGCCTGCCCTCACTGCATTCAAAATATTCCAATTTCCAATGATATTTTTAGAAGGTGCTATGATACTTTTCAAAGACAAATAAATAATTTGACAAGAAAATTTTTTTCTTGGTAGAGTTTATTGCCTTTAAGCATTTCCTGGGATTCTTCTGAGTTCTTTGGATTAAACTGTAACATGTTTATTAGAACCTACTGAAATTGTTCTTGAGGCTAAAACAATGGGGAGCTTGGGTTTGCTTTATTTCTTTGAAATAGTTTTAGTAACAATCCATATACCATAAAACTCAATTTTTTATAGGGTTTAAGTCACTGAATTTTAGTATCGTCACAGATCTATCCCACAAAAGAAACCCATAACTGAGCAGACACAGCTGGGTCTTCAGCCACCCCACCCCAGTACAACACACACAGCCTCAGATGAGCAATGAGCTTCTCCTCGCCTCTATTCTGGACATCATATATAAATGGAAACATACAATATGTGGTTGTTGTGCCTCGCTTGAGTTTTATAATGTTAATGGTCACCAGATAGGAATCCAAAAGTTCTGACCTGAAACTCCATTACTTACTCATAAAATAAAGATAATAATTACCACATGAGACAGTTGTGAGAAGTAAATGGAATACCAATATGTAAAAGCAAGTAACACAGTTCCTGGCACATGTAAGTAGCTAAATAAAATGTGGCTTGATTTCCAGAAATAATTCTAAGAGAGGTCATTTCAACTCTATTTCAGAGCTAGTTTCTACATCCTTCTGTGCAAAGGGTCCTAGAACCCTTTACATACCGACATTGATCAATCAAAATACCTAACACTACCTATTTGAAAATGCCTAAAAACATTCAGAAAAATATAAAACCCATTCATTCCTTAAAACTTATATAAAATCACATCCTTAGAGGTACCATTATTAACAGTGCAATGTATATCCACCTATTTGTTCTATGCTTAGAACAAGTGTATGTAATATACACACACATACACGCACTCAGGCACAAGAGCATATGGCATTTATGCCTTCAAGAACTATATAATGTAGATAGGATAGAAACTAGGAAAATAAAAAACAATTATACATACAAAACATAAAATTAAGTGTATTGTATGTACAAGCAAAAGAAGTGACATATCATATAAGTCATATACCTGTCATTCCCAGAATAAATGACACAAGTAGCTTTTACTTTCAGAATGGCAGTAGTAAATATTTAAAATGCAAACCTCAAAAAGGACAGAAAAAAATATGTCACACAGATTTCTAATCCTGATGCAATTAGGTAGGGGTCTCCCAAATGATTTCATTCATGACACCCTTTGTGTCACAGTAATATTTTTCACAGCTAGAAGAAATACCACAGTTCTGTTTATTAAGTAATGAAATACACACACTTTAATAAGTATTAACATCCAAGTACTTAGTAGTTGTTTGAAAAATACATATACATTGAAAAGAAAAATATTTTATTTCATTTTCATATAACCAGAATTTCTCACTAATGGGAAGTGCATACCTCTTGGGCACTGCGTTAGTTCTGCAAAAATATGGCATCATCAAAAGAGATGTAGTGTGACCTAATGTTGAACCTTGGACTATCTGGAGCTAGTAGTTCACATGTTATCCAAAAGATGGTGCATATCACTGAGTTTTTCTTGAAAATTTAGACAGTACCTTTATAAGTTAGCTATAGAATCCTGAGATGCCTTTGCACACAGTTGAAGAAATGCAGGCTTAGTATATTTAGTCCTAGGAATGACATTCTATACAAAGAAGTCTGACTAAGTGGAAAGAAAGCTCATGGGAATTAGAATGAGATATATATATATTGGCTTTGTGACTCTGGCCATGTGAATAAAGTCTCTGAGCCAGTTTTTCTCTCTAAGAAATAGAGAAACTACACCTAATTTATAAGGTTATGATGCTGGCTAAGAGATAACATTTATAAGATGCCTATAGCATAATGCCTTATTTCAAGGCTTGCTGTATCTGTTATGGGGTGCCCTATGATAGCTGAGGGAAAGGTCTCATTGATGATCTCCAAAGAGACCAAAATCTGTGGGATCAAAGAATGAGCTAGGTTTAGATGCTGCAACACTACAACAATAATATAAAAAAATAGTTATGTAGCTCCATATTAATTACATATGAGGCAATAAGGCATAGGCTGACCACCTACATAAGTTAGAATCCTAGTTATTTAACCAATGTGTGCTCATTTAATGAGCATACCTGGCTCTTGTCAGGTACTTAATGTATTACCTACCATACAGTAAGTGCTCACTAAATGTTAGCTGTCACTAGCAATGTGCTATCTGCTTACTTGCCCTTGTAGAATCTCATTTTACCATCAGAACTACATTCTGTGGTTTGCATTATTGTTCTTTCTTTAAAAGTAAAGTTGAGCCTGACCAGGCGATGGTGCAGTGGATAGAGTGTTGGCCTGAGATGCAGAGGACCCAAATTTGAAACCCCAAGTTTGCCAGTTTGAGTGTGGGCTCTTGAGTGTGGGCTCACCAGCTTGAGCAAGGAGTCTCTGGCTTTAGTTCAAAGGTCACTGGCTTGCAGCCCAAGGTTGCTGGCTTGAGCCTAACGTCGTTGGTTTGAGTAAGGGGTCACTCAATTTGCTGTAGACCCCAGGCAACACACATGAGAAAGCAATCATTGAATAACTAAGGTGCTGCAACAAAGAATTGATGCTTCTCATCTCTCCCTTCCTGTCTGTCTGTCCCTCTCTGTCTCTCTTGCAAAAAAAAAAAAGAAAAGAAAAGAAAATTTGAATTTTTTAAGCTGCTAAAAGTTATGGATGAAGCCCCAAACCTGAGATGTTTTCACCCTATTTTTCATTATATTATTCTAGAACAGCTCACACTATCAGTCCAGGTGGTCCTACTCAGGTCAGTATGGCTGCTGATGGAGTCAATGCTGGGAACACATCCAGGACAAAGGCTTGAACCCTACTGTGTCCTTGTCTTATGCTACAGGCTATTGTTCCTGTAAGACTATTGATGACATACTTGGTGGGAGATGGGTCGTCAATACACTCATATATCACAGGCATAGCTGTTAAAATCACTTGAGTATATAATTTAAAAAATTAATATTCTGCTTTTTCTTTTCACCAACATCAGCTCCCTGAGAGAACTAATGTTCACAAGTCAGTGTGCATTCCTTAATAATTTTTTCCATGTGCATATAAATACATTTCCCTAAAAGATTTTGTTTTATAACAGGACCATATTATTTATATTACTCTGGAAGTTATGTTTTCCCCTTCAAAAACTATCATTAACATTTCTCCATATTATTTTATATAAATCAAATCATTATCTTCTTTTCCTTAATGCTTATCATTACTTTATTTGTTTATATTTTTGTCTCCCTCATTAGGATCTAAGCTCCACAATATTGGTAAATGTGTGTTTTGTTTACTGCTGAGTCCCCCATGTCTAGAGCCATGCCTGACACATACTTGACATTCAATGAATATTTGCTGAATGAATAAATACAATAATAAATAAGTATGTGCCTTTTCTTCTGCCTGGAGGGCCCTTTTTCACCTCCAGGGTCTGACCACTCACACTCAGCCTTTAGGTGAAAAGAACCAAAATAGTCTCTTTGTAAATCCTTCCTAACAATGTCCCAGAAATATGTTATTGCTCCATCTTTGAGCACCCAAATAATTCTACAAGTTTCTTAACAGAGCAGGTAAAAGAATATTTTCCAAAGAAACACCTTAGAGAATGGAACATGAAGAAAACTCAATAAACTGGTAGTTTCATGAAATCATTTTTACTCTATAAATTTATGATATGGGTACTATTGCTATTTCAACTATACAGATTAAAAAACTGAGAGCCAGAGAAGCTGAGTAATTTAGTTGAGGTTTAGTAGGTGGCAGAAGCAGGATGTAAGATTAGTTCTGTCTTTTCCTAAAGCCCACTTTCTTAACCAGTAAAAGTTTTAGTCTCCTTTGCCTTTTCAAATGTAAAAAAAAAAAAAAATCATGGCTGAGACTGCTATGTGCTCAACAAAATGTGTTTTTGTCCTTTTGGACAAATAGGATGATTACATTTCTCAGCCTCCCGTTCACTCAGATGTAGCCATTTGATGATGGAATGTCAGCTAAAGTGATGATCAGCACTTGCAGGCCTAGCTATGAAAACCTTTCACATAACCTTCTACACACTTTCTCTTTTCCGGGTCTTTAGTCCAAATGCAAGAATTCAGCAGAAGATTTCAGTACATAAGGTATACAAGATGACAGAGCAACAACATTGAGGTATCCTAGGTCCCTGCATCACTGAATAGAAGATCATTTGTAGAATATCTACTATAACTGCTAAAATTATCAAGAATTAAACCTCTATTGAGCATTATGGAATTCTTATCTTTAGTTGACTCTCCTAACTATAATTTCCATCGAAGACTCTGCATGTAAGGTCTTTGTTTTCCTCTCTAGTATCTTCTTTCACCATTACCCAAAATATACCCTATGCTCCAGCTAGAATAAATTATTGGTCATTACTCACACACCTTAATATGTTCCCTAACAGTTATAATCTCCTCTCTTCATGGCTAAATTCTCTTTATTCTCTAAAATTCAATTCATTTGTCACCTCTTCTATGAAGTCTTACTTAGCATTTCCGGGTTCAGTACCCTTTCTCTCATAGCACCTTCCTGGCACTTGTCTTCTCCATTCCCCTGAACTACTTCTTAGGCTTTCATCATCTCTCTCATCCCCTAGCTAAGCTACAGAGAGCAAATATTATGTTACCTCTAAACAAAACTCATGGAAGATGATAGTGTACCAGAGTCCCAAATCCAAAATATAGACCTTTCAAGGTTTCTTGTTGCATCAATAAGAACAACAACTAATATTTCTGAATTTTTGTTGAGTGTCATTCACTGTTCTGCATGCTTTATATGCATTTAGTCCTTTAATGTTCACAACTCTATAAAATAATAATTACCTTCCATATTTTATACTTGAGAAAAAATGAGATACAGGGTGATGAAATGATTGTCCAGGGGGACACAGATAGAAAAAAATTTGTTCTTTTTCCCCAACATGATTGGAACACTCATATTCTGCCTTCAACTGACTGGACTTTATCCACCCCTTGACAATTTGTCCATGTGTTGAGGAGAATGAGAATTTCTTCTTAGGTTTCTAAATGCCCCTCCAAACTTCTACGTGGTACCATAATTAGATTAACATCCTCTTAAACCTAAAGTGACATATGTCTAGCACTAATCACATATTCTCTGAAAAAAAGGGACCACACTCTTTTTTTTTCCACTGTTGTTTTCTGCCTGGAAGAACACTCAATAAATAGTTGCGGAACAAATGAATTAATAGTAGTGAGAATACCACTGGCACCAGAGAACATCACAGGTTTAGATTTATCTAGTACAGAAAGAATGACAATGGAAATTACCTCTTTTTCCAGTTCATGACTCACAGGAGGAAAGGAGGCTAGAAAAAAATTAGATGAAAACAATCAAGAGAAAAGTAAATATATTTGGAAACTGATGAATGGCATGGTCTTCAGGTAACTTTGGAAGAATAAACAACACTGTTGGTTTAATGCTCACAAGCAGAGTATAGTGTGTACAAGGCAAGAATTGAATTTCTAGATAAAGAAATAGTTTTAAGTTCTGATGATGAATAATTCAGTGTGGTCAGGCCCCAGCAAGGGCACATGGCTGCAGTCAAATAAGGTGTTATCAGATAAGAAACCAGGTCTATAAAGAATGTGACCTCTTTATATACTCCTGAGCAGTACTAAAATGAGTGGATGAGTGATTGAATGAGTGAATGAATGATCAGAGTGAAATAATTGATTATCAATCTTAGTGAGTGCAATGATAGGTATAAGTTAAATATGGCCTTCTATTCAGTAAAATGTAAAGGATATGATGTGTAACTTGTAACTGTTCTCCAGAAATGGTCTTATCCTAGCAGTGGTCGGCAAACTCATTAGTCAACAGAGCCAAATATCAACAGTACAACGATTGAAATTTCTTTTGAGAGCCAAATTTTTAAAATTTATACTATATAGGTAGGTACATTTCTTATCGAAGTAGCGCCCGCATGTGGTATTTTGTGGAAGAGCCACACTCAAGGGGCCAAAGAGCCGCATGTGGCTCATGAGCCGCAGTTTGCCCACCAAGATCCTAGGGCTATTTTATACATCCCTAGATATGTGGGGCTTATGCTTCTTACCCTCAAACCCAGGTGTGCATTGGCAAAGAAAAATCATGACATCTAACTGATAAAATGCACACCAAAAGGGACTCCATGCCTCGGATACAAGAGTCTTTACTCTTAAATTCCCTCAACTTAATTTTGCATCCAGATCCATATCTCTGTTCCATCTTAGTTTTCTTTTTATTCTTTAAACGTATTTTTTATTAGTCTTTTAGCTTGGTGCTTAAACTTAGTTCATGTATTTCATACATATGAGTGTGGTTCCAATCAAACTTATGTCAATAACAAAAGAGGTTCTAAGTTAGGGATGAGAAGAACTCCTGGCTTAGGAGGATATGGGTAAAAGAATTCTGGGGATTTCAGAAGCAGAATACCACCCAGAGAAGGTCCCTAGAACCATATGAGCCATGTAGCAAAGGTGCAACAGCCAAGCCATGGTGTTGGGGTTTCTATGGTGTTCTGGCATCCAGGTATCAAACAGGGTCAGGAGTAGAATGTAAGATTCAAAAATGCAAAGCAGATGGCAGGGCACATGGTTGAGACCTTGTGCTGGCAACAGTATATGCTTTGTGTCCTTCTGGCATTGGACTCTGGGCATATGGCAACAGACACTTTACAGTCATTGTCGACTGGTGAAGGTGGAACTCCTAATGCATGACTAATTCTGGCCATAATTGATTTTAGAGCTGAAGTGCAACTCAACTTGGAAAGAACATATCATTATCATTGCTACTTGGGCGAAGTAAGATAGGTATTTACTGTTTAGATATTACCCAACATATAGTCTTAATTTAGGAATTCCACTTCAGGGAAAGCTGACAAATCAAGACTCGATGAAATAAAATTATGAGAAATGATTAACATTTTGAAAATCAGTTTAAATATATGTATTAATTATGATGCTTAAAAACATTTGCCTTAGCTTGAGTTTCCACAAAAGCAGAGTTCACAGGAAAATGTTTCCAGAGAACAAGATTAAGGCACTAGGCAGAGTGAGACAGAGAAAGAAGACAAACCAGTATCACAGTCTATCTGTAGTATCACAGTTACCACTGCAGGCAATGGGGGGAAAATTCTGTCAGAACTTCCCAAGAGACATACAAATGCTACCCAAAATTGTTTATCTAAAATTGTGGGTGCATTGGTAGCAAACCTTTGATCATTAGTTGCCATTGGGTCCTGGCCAGATAGATCAGTTGGTTAGAACATTGTCCTGGTATGCAAAGGTTGTGGGTTCAAATCCTGGTCAGGGCACACACAGGAACAGATTAATATTTCTGACTCATGCTCTCTCTCTCTCTCTCTCTCTCTCTCTCTCTCTCTCTCTCCCTTCCTCTTTCTCTAAGGTCAGTAAATAAATTAAAAAAAATTTTTTTAAAGAGTTGCCCTTGGGGGTGCTTATTCCCTCACACTGTTAAGCTTTATGTGTGCATAGGCCAAAGAAGCACCTACCAGTCTCCTAGTGTTGAGGGGGAAAACCAAAGAAAGGTGTGCAGTACATTTAAGGTGAGATACTGTTGGTTCAAAATAAGTGTAAGTGTCCAGAGAACGGCTCATCTCAGCCACAGGTGGAATGAGAGATCTGGCAGAAGGGATGTGAGTTATGGCCCCAGAGAAATTGAATGTAATATTCTTTTCCATTAACGCAATACTTTGAGTTTTTATTATCTGTCCTAAGAAATTAGTTAAATATAAAAAAAATAATAAATATACTTACTAGTAACAAAAGGAAACAATTGTAATAGCTTAGAAGTTAAACAGTAGGATAGAGTACATTATGGTAAAATCTATAAATGGCTATTATGCAATAATGAAATATGTTTCTGAAGAGTTGATAAATAAAATGGAAAAAGATGTTGCCTGTATAATAAAGTTTAGAATAAAAAGATGCTAAGTTATAGACACAAAATAATCACACCATATAAAAGCAATCATGGAAAGAAAAATTGGTCCTGGCCAGATACCCCAGTTGCTAAAAGTGTCACTCTGATACGCGAAAGGTATGGGTTCTAACCCTCGTCAGGGTAAACACAAGAATCAAACAATAAATGCATAAATAAGTGGAACAACAAACCTCTCTCTATGTATATGTCTGTCTGTCTCTCTTCTCCCTTCATCTCTCTCTTTCTAAAATCAAAAAAATTTTAAAAATTTTAAAGAAAAATAGCTCCAAAATATCAAAATATAAAACTAGCTATATTAAGGCCTTAGAACTAAAGGTAAAACAATTTATTTTACTTTTTTACAGGAGCTATAAGAAGAGATCAAAATGTTTCCATCAAGTAGATTGTGCATGTTAAGCCCCTCTTCACACTTGATTTCTATAGATTATTAAATCCTATGGTGCTCCCCACTCAATCCATGTCATAAGTACCTATTCTTGCATTCTTATCTTATGCCTCTTTTCCCCAGGTGCTCTCCTTATATAATTATTTTTTGCTTCTTTTTAGCCTTTTGAAAAGATTAAACTTTATTATCCTTCCTGGATACCTCCTACTATCTATCGACCAGGTAGCTTTTTGTGATCTGATTCCTGGCCCTGCTCTTTCTGTTGGAGTTAGGCACCTCTTTTGTCTAGTCTCATTAGATCAGGGGTCGGGAACCTATGGCTCGCGAGCCAGATGTGGTTCTTTTGATGGCTGCATCTGGCTTGCAGACAAATCTTTAATAAAAATAATAATAACGTTAAAAATATAAAAAATTCTCAAGTATTACAATCCATTCATTTCCTACCACTCATGTTCATGGTTGTGGGTGGCTGGAGCCAATAACAGCTGTCCTCCAGGACAACACCAAATTTTTATTGGATAATGCATAATGTACACGGGTCGTTGTGAGGTCAGGAAGTAAACTTCCCTCCTTTTAATCAAGTAGTCAGCTAGCTAATTGCAGAAACCCTTTTGACGAAGAAGATGGTGAAAAGAAAAAGAGATTAGGAGTATCGTACTTTTCAGCAGGAATGGGCAGAGAAATTCGACTTTGCGGAGAGAGCAGGTTCTGCAGTGTGTCTAATATGCAATGATAAAATTGCATCAATGAAATGGTCAAATATAAATTGGCACTTCAACACATGCCATACATTTGCATCGAAATATCCAGCGGGGGACAGCAGAAAGAAAGCATGTCAAGAGCTATTGTGCGGAGTGCAAGCTAGTCAGCAACTCCGTGTTTGGACCCAACAAGGTGACTGGTATTTGGCTAGCTTTGCTGGTGCTTTAGCAAGTGTGAGAAACAAAAAGCCATTCACAGATGAGGAGTATGCCAAAACATTCATGCTTGATGTTGCCAATAAACTTTTTGATGACTTTTTGGATAAAGAAAAGATAATCAAATGAATAAAAGACATGCCTCTGTCAGCAAGAACTGTTCACAATTGTACCATCATGATGGCAAATCAAATTGAGGCAACACAAGTGGAAGACATAAATGCAGCACCATTCTTTTCACTTGTTTGGATGAGTCAACAGATGTAAGCCATTTATCCCAGTTCAGTGTGATTGCAAGGTATTCTGTCGGTGACACACTACGTGAGGAAAGTCTTTCTGTTTTGCCTATAAAAGAGACAACAAGAGGGGAGGGTTTATTCAAGTCTTTCACTGAGTTTGCTAAAGAAAAATATCTGCCGATGGATAAACTTATTTCAGTGTGTACTGATGGTGCTCTGTGCATGGTGGGGAAAAACAGAGGATTTGTAGCGCTTCTTTGTGAACATGAAAAGAGACCCATCCTGAGTTTTCACTGCATCCTACATCAGGAGGCGCTTTGTGCTCAGATCACAGCTTGGTGAGGTGATGTCACTGGTCATTCACGTGGTCAACTTTATTGTTGTCTGAGCTTTAAATAATTGACAGTTTAAAACACTGCTGGATGAAGTTGGGAATAATTATCCTGGTCTGCTTCTGCACAGCAATGTGCATTGGTTGTCAAGAGGGAAGGTGCTCAGCCATTTTGCGGCTTGTCTGAGCGAAGTCAAACTTTTCTCGAAATGAAAAACTTTGAGCATCCTGAGTTAGCTAACACTGAGTGGCTCCTGAAGTTCTACTATCTCGTAGATATGACTGAACATCTGATCCAGCTCAATGTGAAAATGGAAGGCGTTGGAAATAGTCTTATTCCTTCAACAAGCAGTATTTGCATTTGAAAACAAGCTGGAACTTTTCATCGCTGACATTGAAACAGGTTGTTTACTACACTTTGAAAAACTGGGAGAGTTTAAAGATGCATGCACAGCAAGTGACCCTGCTCAGCATCTTGATCTCAGCAGCTAGCGGGCTTCACATCTAATCTCCTGCAGTCATTCAAAGCACGCTTTGGAGAATTTTGTGAGCGCACTTGTCTTTTTAAGTTCATCACCCATCCACACGAGTGTGCAGTGGACAGCGCCGACCTGAGTTCCATTCCCGGTGTCTCCGTCAGAGATTTTGAGCTACAAGCTGCTGACCTGAAGGCCTCAGACATGTGGGTGAATAAGTTCAAGTCACTGAATGAAGATTTGGAAAGACTTGCACGACAGCAAGCAGAGTTGGCCAGCAAACACAGGTGGGGAGAAATGAAAAAACTTCAACCCACAGACCAGCTGATTGTCAAAACTTGGAACACGTTTCCCGTCACATACCACACACTGCAGCGTGTGAGTATTGCTGTACTGACAATGTTTGGCTCTATGTATGCATGTAAACAATCTTTCTCACATCTAAAGAATGTTAAGACCAACCTACGATCATGTTTAACAGATGGAAGTCTCAACACCTGCATGAAGCTTAACCTCACCACATATCAACCAGACTACAAAGCCATCAGCAAAACCATGCAGCACCAGAAGTCGCATAAATAGTAAGAAGAACTTTATTCATCATTGGTTAGCAATAGCATAACAACGTTATTAAAAAGAATCCAGAGACTTATTGTACTTTAAAAATGTTGGTCTTACATAAAATGCACACATTTACTTGTATTTAGTGTTAACCATATAGTATGGCTCCCATGAATATGTGGCATTCATGGCTCTCTCAGCCAAAAAGGTTTCCGACTCCTGCATTAGATCTTATGCTCATCCTACATTTGTACTTATGGTGCTGCTCTGTATTGCTTATGTGTATATCTTGTTGATCACTTCTAATGAGGTCCTGTGCATATGCACTATTCCTTAATCATCAGAATTTCTCTGTCAAATAGGAATTATTAACTCTATTTAATAAAGAGGATTCAGAAACTTGAATAACTTTAGTAACCTGTCTAATGTCACATAACTAATACATTGAGGGTCAATATCTCAACCAGGATCAGAAGTCAAGACAGTTTTGACTTCGAATTTTTTAAGCCTTGTCTTCTGAAAGAGACAATAACTTAACCAACATAAAACAAAAGGCTTCTGAAAATCCAGTGTATGTTTACTTACATTTTGCTAAGCCATGGGATGGTTTCTAACTATTTACTGATCATAAACACCCAATAGTTTAAAGTTAGTTCTAAATTAACAAAATCTCAGTTACAGTTAAATATCCAAAAACAACTTCAATAGCCAGTAACTAGAGAAAACAGCAGTCAATAATGCACTTAAGCCATCAGCAACTATGTTTACATTTTAAAGATATCAAAATGCTGACATAATATCATAATATGAAAAAGCAAGATACAAAAATGTATTTCTGTGCAGTATATTCTATTTTATTTATTTATTTTAATTAAGTAAGAGCAGGGTAGGCAGAGAGATAGACTCCCACATGTGCCTGGTGGGATGCACCAGGCAAGCCCCCTATGGGCAAACCTCTTCCATCTGGGACATTACTTTGTTGCTTGGCAACCAAGCTATTTTTAGTGCCTGAGGTCATGGAGCCATCCTCAGCACCAGGGGCCAACTCGCTTCAATCAATAGAGCCCTGGCTGTGGTAGGGAGGGGGCAGTGAAGAAGCAGATGGTTGCTTCTCCTGTATGCCCTGACTGGGAATCAAACCCGGGACTTCCACACACAAGGCAGATGCTCTACCACTGAGCCAACTGGTCACAGCCTATGCAGTATATTTTAAACATATGCACACACATACATATACAGTCTAGAAGTAAACACAAAAAATATTAGCAGATTTTTTATGGATGTTAGGATTGTTGACTAATTTTATTTTTCTGTCTTTGTCAATCATTAGACAATAGTTATTCATTTTAAAATTAGAATAGTTAACTTAGCTTTGTTTTAAATGTATAGATGCAATTTGTAATGTGTAAATTTAAAGGTAATATTTCATCCATTGAGTTAAGTTGAATCAAATATTTTCCCTTTTTATTGAATTTATTTGGGTGGAACTGGTTAACAAAATTATACAGGTTTCAGGTGCACAATTCTATAACACATCGTCTGTACACTGTACTGTGTGTTCACCACCCTAAGTCAAATCTTTATCCATTACCATTTATACCCCCTATACCCTCCTCCAACATCCCCCACCCCACTTCACCCTGACAATCACAACACTGTTGTCCTTGTCCATGAGTTCTCTTTTTATTTTCCTTTTTTGCTTAATCCTGCCACCCCTCACTCTGCTCCCTGCCCTGACAGCTGCCAGCCTGCTTTCTATCTATGAGTCTGTCTCTGTTTGAAAAAATGAGACAAAATGGTTACAAGCTGTAGGTACAATTTTGATTTATGTTTTCTGGAGCAGAATTTGAATGAATTAATAATTCCAAGACAATTCTTAACCTAGTTTATAGATCTTAATGAAAGGAAAGCAAGAAGGTAAAGTACCTTGATAGCTCTTTTTTAGTGTATTCTGTCCAAAAGAGAAATTTTGTCCAAAGATACCACCTTTTCTAGTAGACACAAATTAGGTGATGAATGATGAAAGGCACATTTTCAACTGCAACTGAGAACTTCAATGGAGAAACTATGAGCCTGAACAGGAAAAGAGCTTGGAAGTGCTTATGGTCTCACCAGTGGTTTTCAACAATTCTAATGAGTGATGATGAGTGCACCTATGACATTCCAGGGAGGAAATAGGTAATTAACATTTTTTTCTTAAAAATATATACATGATATATGATATGAAAAGGTGGTCTCTGAATTTCTCATCATAAAAGTCAGTATTGCAGAGTCATAACTCAATTATAAAAATGTAGACTTGACTGCAATTTGGAACAGGACATTATGTCTTAGTCTAGAAAGTCCTTTTACTTTGGAAAAATCAATAAGTAAATTCTATTTATTGTTTTGAGATCCATTTTTAATTTTGCATTATTTCAGGTAAATAAGTGTTCAGCAAACAAAGGACAAAGATTAAAGTACCAAACACAGGTCAACCTAACTAACAGATTTAAAAAATGGTCGAAAAGATCTACAACTAAAGTTGTACAAATAAAGGCAAAACACCTCTCTTCAAGCAGCCCACCAGCTCTTTATTTTATTTTTTGGCCCATTTTCGAGATAAGGTGTGAATCTTGCACAGTTTGCATCAAAATCTACACGTGAAAGCATTTCAGCATCTCACTGGTAGGAAATCTGGGATTTGATCAAGGTGGATTAACTCTTTTAAGAAAGCTTGGAATGCTATTCTGAAATAAAGTTTCAGGGGTCAAGGAAGCAAGAACTTTATTACTAGAGCTCAACACATGTGGATACATACAGAGCTTTCCAGCTACATTATGCATGAATACGCCAGTTGAAATTTAGGCTGCTTACCCTTCTCAACAATTTTAGCAACACAACATTACAGCTATGTTTGTAGTGCAAAGCATTGTACAAAGGGAGCCTGGGAACCCAGGTTCATATTCCAGCCTGATTATCCATTAGCTGTGTGACATTAAGTGAATCTTTTAACCTCTCTGGATCTCATCTAAAATAATTTACAAAATGAAAATGTCTAACTGTTGTGAGGATAAAATGTAAATAATAAGTTCTGTGGTTTTAAATATTTGGGAAAATGTATATAAATAAATGAACTAACTAGTAGATCTGAACTACATTAGAACCCCAAATTAAAATGACTGTAAGAAAACATGACTAAATGACAACAATGTTTGCTTTAGGATGATGAGATTATGGGTAGACTATTTGAATACAACTCGATTCTTTTTCCTTTATACTTTTAGGCCTTTCTCTGGAAGTAGAGACTCCACAACAACCAGAAGAAATAGTCTGGGGAGGCAATACTGTTGAAATTATATATTCCTCCCTTTTTTTCAGGTTACAAAATACTGAGTGGCTCCATTTCCATATTTCCCCAGTGGTCCATCTTTGGCATTAGATCAAACAGCACAATATGTTTCAGAAGGGTGTGAGAAAAGGAAAGCAGACCTTTAGAAATTAAAGCTTTGGCAATCTGAACTATGAGGTGAGTTTGGAGAGGATGATTTAAAAGAACTAATAAAAGCTTGTGGCTCCTGGCGAGTAGCACATGAAATACCACTAAGAAGCTCTCCTAGCTCCTATCCCCAGCCACTGCCATTACAAAGGGTGGATGTCTGCTTGCTTTGGATTCTGTATTTGGCTGATTTTCAAAATATTCCATCCATTCATAAATGAGCATCTGCTTCTCACAGAACCCTAAACGATAAGACATTTTAGAGTGCAGGGGTAAAGCCCACTGCCACAGTGGCATGGTATATTCTGGCCCCTTAGGAGATATTTATAAGATGTTGTGCTATCATGGGTGTTATCTGTGCCCTGCCTTTACTGACTTGAAATTTTTAGAAGATATCTCCCCTCCTAAAGGGGCTGCTTCTCTATTGTGAAAACTCTCATCCCATCAAGGTTCCTACAGGTGCATGGGGTTTCCTGAGAACTGAGGGAAGGGGTCTGTTCAATACCCAGCCATTTGCCAGAGGGCAGCCTCTCCTTTGACAGTCCTGAGAGTCAGTCTTTGTCTAAGGAAAAACCAGCCAGCAACTGCCTACATTTTGTTGTTTGGGTTTGTGGGAAAGTTAACCTCTGAGCAGATAGTTCAAGCGCAGCAAAACAATGGTTCACTATTTGCATGTTCATGCTATGCACTTCTTTGTACCTGGCACTATTTGCATATTTATAAAGGGGTTGCCTGTGGATATGTCCCATTTAAATGGAGTCTGTATGAGAAATGTGGTTCAGTAACCATCTTGTTTTCAAACATACCACTTAGGAGTTTCCCAGACTTTTCATAGGGGATGAGAAATAGGCTTTTCATGAAATTTTTACAAATAGCTATAATCTTTCTTGAAATAAAATATTGCATGAAATTCAAGAGGTATGCCAAGTCAAGGAAGAAATGCACAAAGCCAGGGATGGAACTGTAGGATGAAGGAAGAAATTATAAAAAGGCACAGGGAAAGAGTGCCTCTCCTTGCAAGACCAAGTTTCTGATATTTCTGTTTCAAATCCTCTTCACACTCTCTGTCTGCCCTCAGCTGAGCTCCATCACATGCATCTTTTCCAAGGCCTTCTTTATTCTAACTTTTTTCATTTCAAGACCTAGCCTGTTTTTGTATTTCCCACTTACTCCAGTCCAAATATTTATGATAAAGTACACAAAGACCCTAGCTGGGTTCTTAGTGGATAGAGCATCAGCCCGGCGTCTGGACGTCCCAGGTTTAATTCCTGGTCAGGGCACACAAGAGAAGCAACCATCTACTTTAACCTCATCCCTCTCACCCTACTCTCCCACTTCCCCTCTTGTAGCCAGTGGGTCCATGGGTTCAAGCATGAGCCCCAGGAGCTGAGGATAGCTCGGTTGGTGGAGCAGATCAGTCTCAGGTGTTAAAAATAGCTTGGTTGATTTGAGCATTGGCTCCTGACGCAGGTTGCTGGGTGGATCCAGTCCCAGGAGTCTGTCTTACTATCTCCCCTCTTCTCACTTAAAAATAAATAAATACACAAAAGCTCATCAATTTCTTTTTTTTTTTAATTTATTTATTTATTCATTTTAGAGAGTAGAGAGAGAGAGAAAGAGAGAGAGAGAGAGAGAAAGGGGGAGGAGCAGGAAGCATCAACTCCCATATGTGCCTTGACCAGACCAGTGCAGGGTTTTGAACCAGCAACCTCAGTGTTCCAGGTCGATGCTTTATCCACTGCGCCACCACAAGTCAGGCCAATCAATTTCAATGTATGCAAAACCATCCTCCTCCTTTGCTTATTTGTCTGCTGTTTCTATATAATTTATATTACCATCATCCACCCAATACAACTCTCTACATTTAAAAAATCTCAGAACTATTCTTGATATCTTTCTCACAGCCAATAAATTATCATGTCTTTGTGATGATATCTACCTACATTTCTCTCACATCCTTCCCCTCTGGCTACCAACTTCTACTTTCAGCATCTAGGCCCTTACCATCTCTTTTCAGTTAGTACAAAAATCTTCAACTGTTCTCTCAGTTCATGCCTCACTGCCATCAATATTATCTTTCTAAGGTGTACAATTGGTCACATCATTTCCTACATAAAAATTATCCAAGACTCCTATAATTAACAGCAAGTTTCCCTGGGTTAGATAACACTGCAGAATAAGGTAGAAACTCACATATAATATATACAAATCTGCTAAGTTAACTTATTCCTTTTTAAGTTGTAGCCAATCTCTTTTCCCCCACTGTCTGGACCCAAGTACCCCCTCCCCATGTGCAAGGTCTTTCTCATGGTCTCAGACACTCTGCATCCTCACTCTCTGTCTTTATGCTTTCTGATTAATTTTCTTGAGAGTTACAATCACCCTCATAGACAGAATTAATTGCTTTCCCATCTATTTTGACATTGAAATTTATATTTTCTTCTCTGACAGCGTTCTTCACATTGTATCTTTATTATTTATGTTTTATCTCAGGTTGTAATGCTTCAAGTACCCCTACCCATCTTTATACTCTGGGCCATGTGCTGGGACTGACAGAGAGGAAGTGATCTGGGACTATTCTCTGAATTGAATTAAGAAAATTCCTTTGTTACTTGTGAGGAATCAGAAGGCTACCTGACTAGGACACCAAAACCATGAATCCCCAATTACTTGCTACCAGTACTTATGACACTTGAAGGATATGTAATAGGTCCAGAACACCCCAGTGAAATTCAAAGTGTTTATTAACATAGGGCTTTGACCTATAAAACCTACTCTTGTAATTTACACTGAATATGTGAGGTTTAAAAACATTTTGGGCTCTTGCCTAAGATTTAACCCATTTCTTGTCTCTTGAACCATGAAATCCCATGGGCATGGGGTAAATAGAAAATACACCCCAAAGAAAGAAACTTTCTTTTAATGGGAAGTTTATTATTATTATTATTACCCTTTACACACACACACACACACACACACACACACACACACACACACACACACACACACACTTCTACTCCTTGTAGAAGGGCAGGATTTAATTTGGGGACATTGATCCATATTGCTATTTCCTTAAAGAAGCTGAGATTTTACCTTGAATATAACTCAGATTTATTTTTCCAAATATTTGTGGTCTCTTTTAGGAGGTCCTAAGGAAGTACCAATTTCAAAGAAATACAGTTTTTGTGGAATACCATTTCCTATTTTGGGGGGACTTTTATAAGCTGAGAAACAAGAGATACGAGAATGGAGTGGCACAGAATCTTTCTGAATGGCAGATGAGGTGGTGAGAGTCAAAATTCCACAAGATAAGAACAACAAGAAAAAAATGCATTGGAGCAACAGCCTTGAGGCAGGCAGATTAGAGCGGGGCACAGTTCAAGATTCTAGGTCAGAGGTTCCTGAGGTCTGGACTGAAAACAGTGGCAATTTGGGGAAAAAAAAACCCTGAATAACTGAATCTACAAGATATTTTTCCCATTTTATAGATTCAAACACTAAAGCCTAGAGTGGTATCTTAGATAAGTCACACACTTATTAAGTGGCAAAACTGGGTCTTGAATTTCAGTCTGATTAGTTGTAGAGCTCCTCCTCTCATGCTTTGAAGGTAAGATAAACAAGACTTACTGAGTTTCTAAACGTGTGGTATGTGAGAGAGAAGGAAGAGCCAAGATATGGACTTTAAATACTTTACAAGTTTGTCAATTATACCTCAGTGAAGTTGAAAAAATATAGAATAATAATATTCATGATTCTAAACAAACAAAAAAACAAAAGTAAACCCAAAGCTTTGTATTTGGATAGTTTAGAGTCTGGTAATCTCTTTAGTAGAAGTGGGGACACAAATAGGGAGGAATTGATTTCCTGGTAGGGATGAGTCGTGCACTCCTTAGAGTAAGTTTGAAATGCTCCCGGGACATCTAGACATTTAGTAGACTGTTGTAAATGGAAAACTAAAGCCACAGTGTCATTTTCTCCAATGGCCTGAAAACTAAATTTGGATTACAAAAATGGACATATAAATCTAACCTTCCAAGACAGATAAAGAGTTGAATCTCAGTGCTTAAAGCCCCTTTTAAAATGAACACCCCAGATAATACATTCCAGCTTTCTCTATATTCTTGCTTTTAAGCAAAGAGTCAGTATACAGTTTACATCATTAGAGTGTTTTTCCCCCACAGCCCTAGACCTCCAAATCAGGTCCTTTCCTTGTAAAGTAAACCTTTAGAGAGGAAATCCTAACTAAAAATTTGCATTTTCCCCATGAGAGCGTGTACATTGTATACTAGGCCATAAACCCTTCTATTCTGATTTTTAAAAATATATCAGATAGTACATCTGGTTAGTACCCCAGATTTTGTTTTTTTGAAAGTTCTTAAAGCAACAGTAATTAATATCTTTACCTTCTCTGTCTCATAATTTACCTCTTCCTTTCTTTGCTTCTTTCTCTCTTTTTCTTTTAAAGATACAGTTTAAAATGAGTCTATTTGGCAGGCAAATTTTCTAGAGGAATACAATGGTACCCCTTCATGTTAACAAATCTATTATATTCTTATATAAAAATATACTAGTTTGGATACTTTTATGAGATATAAAGAATATAAAGACAAAGTTAATAAATATTTTGAAGTAAATATTTCCAAGAGATTCATTATTAAGTGTAAACTAACCACAAAAACTCAGAATACTTCTCAAAAACACTTAGAATATCTGAGAAGAAGAAAAAATAAAGGGGGAGAAGTATAGGGAAAGTTTAAGTTTTAAGAGACCTACAGATTTAATATTGTGTGAATTTTATTTCTACTTCAACAAATATGTATTAAGCATCTTTTTATTATATACAAGATACCGTTCTCAGTGCCACGCAGGATTCAAAGAACAAGCCATTATGCCTCTGTCCTAAAGCTTTTATTCTAACGAACAATAGACTAGGATTGGTAAACATATGGCACACGTTTTGTTATTTTTTAATTATTTTCCTATGGCAGACATTACTGATCGTTTATGGTACTAAGTTGGACAAGATGTCATACTCCATTTCAATATTGTGATACAGGCACGACTAGCAATCAATCTAGTTTGGCACATAAAATAAAATCTATTTGTCACCAAGGTTAGATAGATGCATGCAAATTAACATTTTAGGCAGATTTTATTAAACGCTATATAAAGGATCAATACCTTCTTTTAGGAAGAAAGAGGAGAGGGGGGTTAATTTGAAATAGAGGCTTTTAAGAAAGGCTCTATAGAGAAGGCAGCATTGAGCTAGGCATTGAAGAATGAGTACATCACTCATCCATTCATTTATTTGACAACCAGTCACAGATCCTCTGGTATAATAGCATTATACTTTGTGATAAGCTCAGTGTTGCATTTGATTCAAATTTCAGTTCTACTGTTGAGTTTCACTACAAATACTTATAAAACCATTGAAACTTTATGGGCCTAAGTTTTCTTATCTGTTCATTAAAGAGACGAAATGATACGATTATTGGCAGACCTTGGAGCTATTTGCATTCTTCAGTGCCGTAGAGATTATTATGGCCAAAAATATGACAAGGTTAACAACCAAGACTCTTTTTCAGTATTCCCTAATCCAAATTATATTATAACCTAGAAAAATACCTGAAGTTTCTGGTTGTAGTCCAGAAGGGATAAGGAAATTAATGAGGTCAAGATGGAGAACAGATCATGTCCTCATTTACTAAGGGTACAAGGCTGAGAATAGTCTTTCCACATATCAGTGTTTAGGTAACTACTTGCACCAGTCGTGGTAGGCTGGAGGAGGCAACCTCAACTCTTAGTGCCTAGCAAAAAGGAGGGGCTTCTAATCACAGTCACTCAGAGAACCAGGATACTTCTATCTTGTGTCCTGTTTATCCATAGGATCTCAGAGTCCTCTGGCGAATCCCCTTTATGCAGCCATACAACAAGGAAATTACCATGAGGGAAGTACAGCTGCTCCAACTACCTTATCTCAGATGTGACCCTCTCATTTCGTTGGTGAGAATTTGTCTTATGATTACACTTAGAGGCAATAGGGATGGAAGTATAATATAGCTGAATGCTAGAGAAAAAATAGGGTTTAGTAAACTATATGGCATTTTCTCCATCCCACTCCAACTGATAGGTGGTAGACAACTATGTTTTCTCATCATTCAAAATATCTATTCTCCCTCCTGGCAGGTTAGAGTAGAAAGAGATATTATCAACAATGTAGACACAGAAATTTCTTCATTAATATAGCACAATCCCTAAATAGTTACGGCAAAGCAAAATCTTCCCAATGCATTTCTCTTCACTGATGAATAATCCAAGTCCTGTGATCAAGATTATTTGAAACAGACAGGCTACCAGTTTTCTAAAGATGCCCATGTCCTTATACCTAGAGCAGTGGTTCTTAACCTTTTTTGAGGTACCGAACCCACCAGTTTCATAAGTGCATTCACCAAACCCCTCTTTAGTGATAAATAAAATATAATATTTCCCCCAAATTCAAGACATAGGTATATGCTTTTTTACTGGTACACAAAATGAGCCTGCATGAACATCACCTTGCTCAAAGAACAAAAGCAACAAAGTGCATGAACTCACAACAAATTACAGTATTACTTTATTCTGGCCTCTGCAGCAGAGGCTTCTCCGAACCCCTGAGACCGACTCATCGAACCCCTAGGGTTCGATAGAACCCAGGTTAAGAATCACTGACCTAGAGCCTATAAATATGTCACCTTACATGAAAAAAGGGACTTTGCATATGTGATTAAACTAAGTATCTTGAGATAAGGGAAGTATACTGGATTATTCAGATGGGTCCAATATAATAACAATGGTCCTTATAAGTCAAAGAGGATGGCAGAAGAATTAGTCAGAGAAGACTATGTGACAGTAGCAGAGTCAGAATTGTACAATGCGAGAAACACTCTGCTGGCTATTAAAGGCACTAAAGATGAAAGATAGCCCCATGTGCCAAAGAATGCATGCAATGTCTAGAAGCTGAAAAAAGGCAAGGAAGCCTATTAATAGTCCTGATGACACATTAATTTTAGCCCAGTGAAACCCAGGGGTCACTGAGTAACCTGAAGAACTATAAAACATTTGCATTGTTTTCAGTCACTAAATTGGTGGTAATTTGTTAAAGCAGCATTAGGAAACTAATACAGAGGTACAATACGGAAATTGGTGATAGCTAATACTCACCGAGTGCACACTGTGTTCCGGGAGCTATTCCAAGCCTTAAAATTGTTACTTAATTCTCAAAATACACTTATAAGATACAAAGTATTATTCATGAGGCAATGAGAAACTAGGGAATGAAAGGGCAAGAAAATATTCCAACTTCACACAATTTAAAGTTAGTAGAAATAGGAATGTTCCCATCATTGGGATCATATCATTAAAGAAAAAAATAGATACAAGAGATTGACTAAAATGGGCCCTGGCTGGTTGGGTCAGTGGATAGAACATCGGCCCAGCATGCAGACACGCAGGTTTGATCACCAGTCAGGGCACACATGAAAAGCAACCATCTGCTTCTTTCTCCCTCCCTCTTCCCCTTCTCTCCCTCTTCTCCTCCCATAGCCAGTGGCTCAATTGGTTTGAGTGTCAGCCCCTGACACTGAGGATAGGTCAGTTGATCCAAACAACAGCCTCAGGTACGGAGGATAGCTCGGAATTCGAGCATCAGCCCCAGACAGGGGTTGCCAGCTATCTCAGTTGGAGTGCATGCGGGAGTCTGTCTCTCTATCTCTCCTCCTCTCACTTAAAAAAGAGAGAGATTGATTAAAGTGTACACACATAACAACACAATATTGCATAACTCCTTCTTTCAAATGCTTAGAGTTAAGACTGCTAATATAATTTTCAGCAAACCTATAAATGAAACCAGATAAATGACCCACAGATCCAGCTACCTATCACCATAAAAACCAATTACATCATTTAGGTTGGGGCTGGTGAGAAGGAAAGAGGTTTATTCAAACACCGACTACCTGAGAAGATAGGGGGACTCCTGTTTTCAAAAACCCATCTCCCCTACTTGGTGCAGGCAGTGATTTATAAAGAAAGAGAAGGAGGGAGAAATAAAGCCAGAAAAAAGAAATCAAAAGAAGGGAATTGAGAGTTCTTTGTTGAGGAGACTCAGCACAGTTCATTCAGATACGGAGATGAAGGTCCCGTATCTCTTGAAGCTGACACCTGAAGGTCAGAGTCCATCTGTTGTTACAGGAACTGAAGCTAGCAAGTAACTTATACACACTATTAGGGGTTTTGTTTCATGTAACAAATGTCCACACATTCCCACAGTCAACTTTGGCCTTGAGCAAGAATCAGAACTGTAAGTCTCAGCATGGTGGGAGTGAGGAGAAGCAGTTATTTTTCCTGCTCGGATATTAAACCTTGTTGTATATCAGCTGGGGAGGAACAGGTCTTCTGACTGTAAGAAGAACTTGGCCAGAGGTGAAAGCACAAGACTGACCATATACTTTTGATTTGCTACAGAATACACAATCTCGACCAGCAAACAGGTGAGACTGAATCATAGCTCCAAGAGCAATAACCTGGATTTAACATTTCCCAGAAATTCTTTTATAAGCTTACTTTGTTTGTACGCTCTTATTTAGCTCTATTTTATGGTTAGTTCGACTAATATAAGTAAATTAATAATGTAGCATATTTATTCTCGATTACATAAAGGGGAAAAGCCAAACCACATTGTTTTCAGAGTTCATTTTTCTACCTTTTGCATCTGGGCTTGGCCATGTGACTTGCTTTGGCCAATAGAACGTTATTAGCAAACATGATGAAAGCAAAGCTGAAAAAGTGCTTGCACACTGGAATTGACTATTTTCTGTGTTTGGAAGCCAGTCAGCATAAGAAGAAGCAAGAAAATAATTTACTAGATGTTAAAAACCATGGGGTCTAGTTGCTTCTCTCATCCCACCCAAACTCCAGATATGTGACTGAGGCTCTCTGGGACCACTGCTCTGAGCACAGCCCGCCCTCTGACTTACAGCCACATGAGGGAACCTGGATAGGACCTGCAAGAGAACAACCCAGCTGAGTCCAAACCAAATGGCCAACCCCACAGAGTCAAAATAATGTGTGTTTTAAGGCACTAGTTGCAGAGTAGTAGTTTGTTATACAGCAAAAACTAACTCAAAATTGGGCCATTGGAAAGTGATAGCACTTTGGGAACCATATTTCAATGCTTTTGACCTTCTCAACTACCTCCTTACTGTCTTCTAAGGGATTATCTGCTGGGTTTATTGAACTAATTCATTACCCTCCAAATTTCTTTATAGGTTTTAAGAAAACAAAAGGGGCAATCTCTACCACTGTGCTCTTAAGCAGAAGGAAATAGGATACTTTTAACCACAGATAACCTATGTGGTAGGATCATATTCAATAAAATGTTTAAAACTCTATTTAGCATTAACATCATCTGCAGCTTTATTAAAATGCTTAGCACTTTCATCTGTGAAGATCTTACTGGGTTTATTTTTATTAGCCATAGTTTCTCAGATCTTACTTTCCTATCTTTAAAACAGACAAAAACTTGGTTTCTTTTCTTCCCTAATAAAAAGTAATTGTTTGAACTAAAACTCAGGACATTATAAAGCAGTTTCTTTTAAAATATGAGGAAGGTTTTCTTGTAGTAAGTAGTATAGAGGAATTCAGGATCCAACAGAGAAGTTTCATAATTGTTGCTGCTGCCTCAATCCAATTCACTATAGAACGTTTTTGATCCAAAGCCAACCCATCACCATATTCCAGATTTCTAAATGTTCAAGATGAAAAGTCATGATTCTAGAAACCATACCACCGCTGTTCTTTAACAAACCTCATTTCATTTTTTCAAAATAGTTTATATGTTCTTAGAGTTATCAGAAAAATTTTATGTCTTGCCTTGGATTTTACCTAGGGAAATTATACTTGCCTATATCCCACAACCTTCTAATGCAACTGTACAAAAATCAAATTGTTTCTCTAGAAGTTTCCAGTAACAATTCTCATTTTAAGCAACACAAATAAAGCAGCCTGGGTTCCGGCTCATTCAGTGATTTATGACTAAGCCCTCTTGAGCATTTCCTATTTATACATTCATTTGTCGTGTCTCCGTGTGATATATTTTTGGCAGCATCACTGGACACAATATAGAGTGTCCTAGTTCTCCCCCTGAATCATAATAAAACATTTAGCAGAAGTGAAATGATATTGCCTTTTAATTTTCTTGTAGAAATCTATGGTTTGTGTAACATGACTCAGTCCAGTTCTGATTAATGGGGAAGCATTTTACTCTCTGCAACTGCCAAGTCCACAGGTATTCAAAGCTCTCACAATCCAAATACTGGAATTAAATGCAAAGCCCTATGAGCTCAGAATTTACTGCTCTAAGGAAGAAATTACAAAGGAATTGAAAATCAATCCAGTGAAATTTAAGAGGTTCCTGAGCTACTTGTTTCCCCCTGCAATGGATTCCTTCTGACCCTGAGTGGATAAGTTGCTTGGATAAGAGAAGACCCCAAGCTAACCTTTGCACAAGCAGTAATGTAAGCAATGACTCTCCTATAACTATGTGAGCATCACATATGAATTTGAGGTCTGATGCATTATATACAAAATAGGTTATCTCATTGGGACCATCAGTGAAGTCATGCCTGGTGTCAGTCTTCCTCAGACAGGAAACCTAAACATGGTAATCATTCCTCTCAAACTATTCCTCTGATCCCATTAGTATGCTCAAGCTTTGATTTTCTTATGCTTATGAAAATGTAACAATAGCCTCAGCTACACATTGAATTATATTAAAATGTTCAAACCCCATGTTCAGGTAAATATTTTGTTTATAGCCTGATATCCTATTCTTCTCCTCTCACTTTTTTCAACATGTTCCCTTTTACTGAAAATAGGATCTTTTATGTTTTGAGGCCTTCCCATGCTACTTCCGCATGAACATGATCCACCCTCCTTCAGCTGGAATTGATAACTTTAACCTTTGGAATGTTCTAGCGTTTTCTGTATTTTGGTACTTTGGTAGTTTTTACTGCCTGGGATGTCATAACAAAATACAATAGACTGGATGCCTTAAACAACAGAAAGTAGTTTCTCACACTGTTGGAGGCTAGATGTCAAAGATCCAGGTTCAGGCTGATTCAGCTTCTGATGAGAGCTCTCTTCCTGATTTGAGAGCCACCTTCTCATTATGCCCTCACACAGCCCTTTCCTCTGTGGACACATGTGGGAAGAAAGCAGGTTCCCTAGTGTCTCTTCTTATAAGGACACTAATCGCATCAGATCAGGGCCCCCATCCTTATGACCTCATTTAAATACTTAATTTAATTATTGATTACTACCTTAGAGTCCCCATCTCCAAATACAGCTGCTCTGGAAGTTAGGGCTTCAACATATGAATTTGGGGAACACAACCATTCAGTCCACAAAAGCTACCTACCTACTAATTATTTAAGTAATTTAAAAAAATATTAAGTAACAATGAGTCATTATATTAGATATTGGGAATAGAAAGATGAATAAATGATAGTTCCTGATCTCAGTGGTTCAAAAACTGGTAAAGGAGACACAGACTAATATTTCTTATTGTTACAACAAGGGGTAGGTAGCATGATCATTATTAAGTGAGTACATACATACCTTATTTCCTCTTTTAAAATTAAGCTACTGAGCTAAGTGTTTTCTGGAAAAAGATGGGTAGAAATTTGATTCCTTGACTCTTGATGAGATGTTTATTTCTAGAAAGACTCCAGCTTAGTCTGTCAGGAATGCAAACCCATCTTACAGGACACTCCAGAAAAATGTTCCCTTTTTATTATTAGCACCATCTTCAGTCTAAACCCTTAGGTGGTCCTCTACTGGGTGATGCTGGGTTAAACAACTGAAGCCCCTTTTATACATTTTTGTATCTCCCTCTCTATTGTCTACACTTGCATTCCAGGCATTCCCTGGCTGGACTCCCCTTGTTACATTTGTCCTTCCAAGGGCACAGGCAGTTCCCAGGATGCCACCTCCAGACCTCATTGTACCATGACCTTACTCTGAGAGAGTCACGGGTGAGTCATGAGGTAGACCCAAGTTTAACTCTGTATCTGTCAGGAAACGCACTACTCCCTGAGGTGATTGCATTGTTCATCCTCAATAATTTTATTTTGTTCCTGAACTAGAACTGCTCCTCCATCTGACGGTAGGTGATGCAGGAGAGCTGCAGGCCTGGAGATGAGAGATTAGAATGGGTGGCCCATTATTTCACAGTCACTAACCCAGGCATTGGCCCATAGTAGGTGCTCAGACAATTCTTATTAAATGACTAAATGAAGTAATTACTAGCTTATTCCCTGCCAGAGTTTATTTACTTTCTTAGACATGGAGATATATATATATATACTTATAACTGGTCTTGAAAGTCACTAAACTAACCTCCCACTCATTTTCTTTCCATCTGATTGATTGTCATATACATAACTGGATAAAAACCCATCCTTGGTAACACACAGTAACCTGAGGGCTCCCAGAAGACTTCTTCAGACAAGACACCTGCTGCTTTACAGCCCACATCCCACAATAGCCCAGATTGCTGGGTCTAGCTGTACAGGCTTCTAATCACCAAGCTTGTGGCTGCAATTCCTCCTTCCACATATAAGCACCTCCAAATGGAGCGCTGATCATATTGCATAAAGGTTTTCAGAAAAGGATAGGCGCATCAGAAACGTGAAAGGGACAGATTGTCTTGATCTTCATCTTAACCTCAGCGTTCATTGGCAGGCAGATTTCCACTAAATTTAGCCGTCTCTCAGCAACTATTTATAGAGGTCATTTGCTATACTGAGGCCTCAATTAACATTTTCCCCAACATTTTATTAAAAGTTTCAAACATACAGAAAAGTTGAAAAAAATGTAATTGTGACCACGCATATTGCTGCTGCTTAAATTCTATAATTCACATTTTGCTATGCTTGCTCTATCAGATATTACCTGTTATGGACTCAATGTTTGCATCCCCCAGCCCCCAATTCATACGTTGACATGATAATCTCCAAAATAATGGTATTTAGAGATGGGGCCTTGAGGGATTAATTAGGGTTAGATTAGATCACAAGGGTGAAACTTTTATGATAGCATCAGTGGCTCTATAAAAGTGGTTCTTAACCTGGGTTCTATCGAACCCTAGGGGTTCGATGAGTCGGTCTCAGGGGTTCGGAGAAGCCTCTGCCACGGAGGCCAGAATAAAGTAATACCGTAATTTGTTGTGAGTTCATGTACTTTGTTGGTTTTGTTCTTTGAGCAAGGTGATGTTCATGCACGGCTCATTTTGTGCACTAGTAAAAAAACATATACCTATGTCTTGAATTTGGAAAAAAAAAATCATATTTTATTTATCACTAAAGAAGGGTTCGGTGAATGTGCATATGAAACTGGTGGGTTTGGTAACCTCAGAAAAGGTTAAGAACCACTGCTCTATAAAAATAGAAAAGAGAAAACTCTCCCCTCCATCCCATGCCCCAAGCACAGACAACAAGAAGGAGCTGTCCCCAAGCCAGGAAGAGAGTTTTTTACTAGAAACCAAATTTGATGGCAACTTGATTATGGACTGTGAGAAAAGAAATGTTCATTATTTAAGCCATCCAGTCTATAGTGTTCTGTCACAGCAGCCTGAGCTGACTAAGGCAGGGCTCTGCTGTATCAAATACCTTAACATATGGAAGTGGCTTTAGATATGGGCAATGGGTAGAGGCTGGAGCAGCTTTGAGGTACATATTAGAAATATAAATGTTAAAAGAGAGATTCTGGTGAGACCTCAGAAAGACAAAAGTTGAAGAGAAAGCTTTCATCTTTTAGAGAACATATAAATAACCATGGACAGAATGTTGGTAGAAAATTTTGAGTGTTTAGGCCATTCCAGTGAGGACTCAGATGAAAGTCAGACTGAAAACTGGATAAAAGGTGATCCTTGTTGTAAGGCCAGGCAGCCAGGGCCACCATCACAGCCGCCTGGCCCATGCAAGTTCGCATTTGATTTGAACAGACGGTAATGAAACAATGGAGACAAAAACTGGTGAGCCATTAGCTTGAATCTTAGCTTGCACCCAGCAGGCAAGAAATACACACAGTGGGAAAACACTTCCCTTTCCATTCAGGGCTCCCAAAGCCACTGACTTATCCAAGTTTTCTAGAATCAAAGGTTTCTAGCTCACCAGCCTTATTCACCTCTGTTCCTCATCTCCTTCTTCTGCACAAACTCTCCACAAACTGGCTTCTCCTTCAGCACTCTTCTCTCTTGGCTTCTTCTCCTCTCCTCCATGTGGCCTTTCTCTGCTCTCCTCCAGCATGGGCTCCTCTGCCCCATTTTATAGTGTAGAAATCAAAACCTTTAATCCAATATACAAAAAAGGAAGTCTCTGATACAAAGTCACTTAGGGTGAGAAAGGCTAAGTCTTAAAACTATGCCTTAGGCTATAACGACCCTGCCTGCTTACAGCCTGTCCCCCACACCCACTGCAAACTATAAGCGAGCAAACATATATGTCATATTTACAAACTTATTTGACCGACACTTGTTATGAAGGAGCAATGAACTTTGGCTGAGTTGTGCTCTTGTCCTAGTGTTTTGTGGAAAGTAGAACTTGGGAGTGAGACAAGGAAATGAATTCTCACCAAGAACCTCCAGAAAGGGACACAGTACACTGACATGTTGGTTTTTGCCCAGTGAGATCTGTCATACTTCTGAAACACAGAACTGTGAGATGTGTGTGGTTTCAAGGCACCAAGCTTTGGAAATTTGTTACAACAGCCATGGGCAATTAATATATAAGTAGACGCAGGTTATCATGAGACCATGTGATGAGACCTGTGATTTAAGTAGCCATACAGTTATTCTAGAAAACAGAGCTGTTAAGAAAGGATTCACATCCTTCTTGATAAATGAGCAAAGAGTTTATTATGCAGAGAAGCAGAAAATAATTTTCTAGACAAAAGAAATATTTCTGTAAAGTCTTAGAGAACTAAAGAAATATATTCTTGAAAAGGTAAAATGTTTAAAGAGTTAGGGCATTCATTCTTAACCCTATGAAAGCCTCTCGATTTCTATGGATATTTTATAGTGCCTCCCTTATTATTCTGAAATAAAATACATGCCTATCATTACCTATGCACCACATATATACACATGTGTGTAGGTATATACCTATATGTATATAAATATATATTATATATAAATATATGTATTCACATAATAGAATCTTGACCATAGTATAATGGAGGAATAAAAGTAATTGATAATAAAATATTATACATTTAAATATACAATTGCTTCTTAAACATTTGAATATGTAATACAATAGTCATTTGCTTATATCTATACATAGATTCACAGTGAATGCAACAAATATGAATGTAAACTAATGCAGGTATGTCATATTGGCAACTCAGAATTCATAAGCATTGTTGCTCTCACTGACAGTGTTTTTCAAAAGTTGTGATAAAATCGAGGTAAATTTCTGGGCAACCGAAGTAGACTTTTAGTTCAGTATAAAAGGTAGTTGCATTTCCTAGAAAAAGCAATGTAAAGTAAAATTATGGGGAAAAAAAGAATTTCAGGTAGAACTTAGGAGAAAGATGATTTCCTCTTTGAATTAAAATACATTAAAAGAACCTTCTGATCTCTGCCTCCGGGAGTTGAGGGAGGGGTAGTGCTTCAACCTGCTGTGGACTTGGAACCATGAAGAGCTGGTTGAAGCCAAGAACCAAAGAGTTCCTGTTGAGACCATCGAGCTATTGATTTAATAAAACCTGGAAACTCTCTTTGTTGAAAATTCTTATTGCATAAGATAAACTCACTTATTAAGTCAGTTTTATTTTTCCCTGTTACTTACAGCCCTAAGCAGTGTAATGGGCATGGGAGTGATGCAGGCCTGTCTGTATGTCGCAGGCAGAGCAGGCTGGAGCCAATGCTGTCAACACCGTCTTTCCTTTCTCAGAGCTGTTATGAGGGTGCAAGCTAAACTTTGAAGAAAAAGAAAGAAAGAAAGAAAAGAAAAGAAAAGAAAGAAAGAAAGAAAGAAAGAAAGAAAGAAAGAAAGAAAGAAAGAAAGAAAGAAAGAGAGAAAGTCTTCTGTAACTGATAGTCATTATTCATATTATTTGAAAGATAAGCATCAGGTATACAAGGTATATGTTAGATTTCTAGTGGTGCTGTAACTAATTACCACAAACTTAGTGGCTTATAATAACACAAATTTATTATCTGACAGTCTGGTAGTTCAGAAGTCCATCGTGGGTTTCACTAGGTTAAACTCAAGGTGCCTGCAGAGCAGCATTTCTTGCTGAATGCTCTATGGGAGACACCTTTCCATGACCCTTCTAGAGGCTGCCCACCCACCTTCTTCTGTATTCAAAGCCAGCAATCTCATCACTCTAACCTCAGGTTCAGCCATTATATCTCTTTCTCACACTCTTAACTCCCCTGTGTTCCTCTTATTAGGACCCTTATAATTATATTGAATTGAGAGAATTATCTTTGATTTAACAATACTTACAGTTTCTTTTGTTATGTAAGGTGACACCATCCCAGGTCCTGCCTACCACCAGTTAAGAGAGTAATTAATTGCTGGATCTAATGATTCTATATGGTTAAAGAACATTTTGAGGGAAAAAATAACTAAGTGTTCTTCTTTGCTCATCTGAAGCTTAAACCCATTCTTTTCCTTATGCAGTAGCCATCTTTGGGTTGCTAATAATAGAAAAGCCATACAAAGTGGCTTAAATGAAAACTAGGGGGTGGATGAGTTGACTCACAGAAGTGATGGCTTCAGGCACAGTTAGTCCATGGACTGAAACATCATCAGGAATTTGTCCCTTTCTAAACTTTTGACTCTGCTTTCTTATACATTTTCTTATACACTTTGGGTCAGGTGGGTGGTCAAGACATCTTGCCATGAGAGGTCACATGTACATATTTTAACAGCTAAGGACCCCATGGGAAAAAGAAGTTTCTCCTTCAAGAAAGAGAGATTTATTTCCCAATAGTTTTAGCTAAATTCCCAGATCTGGCTGGTTCTGACAGTCCTATCCCCAGACACGTGCTCATACCCAGAACCAGCATAGGCGGTTAGTTCTAATTACATTACATGGACAAACTGTGGAGGGGAGCATTTCTCCAAAATTAAATCGAGGCTCTGTGGCCAGAGTATATGGAAATGGATGCTGGGCCAGCAAAATTTCAGTTTCCATTCCCAACTCCCTTTGCAATGACTGGTACTCAGCTTTCAGAGCCCCTGTAGGGTGGGAGCACCCAGATGCTGACACCTTCAGCTTCATTGCCATGGTGGGCAAAGGCTCCTGGCAGTGCCAAAGTGCTACATGTCAAACTGTAACTAGATTTAAGAAGAGAGCAGAGGTAGAGTTCGTTCCCAGGCCTGCTCTTCTGCAACTATGCCCATTCTCCTTTTTATTTTGTAGGAATAAAGAGTGATTTTTTTTTAATGTTTGCTGAGGGTTCAGGTCACCATCTGTAGGTCCCAGAAGCTCTGGCTCATAGGTGCTCAAAGACTGAGAAAGAGAAATGAAGGTTTGCAGACCTAGGAGTCCTTTCATAAGATGACTCCTTCGGTATGAATATACATGTAGTAGAAGCACAGGGTTGAGAGGGCAGACAGCTAGGGTAGACACCCAGGTTCATCTTTTCCTTACTCTGTAGATCTTATTTTGTTTTCCTAAGCCTATTTTCCTCATCTGCAAAACAGAGATCACAACTGTACCTAAGTTGTATCTTCTTTAGGGTTAGCTGGCATATTAGGAGTGCTGGGGGACAAGCATTTTATACATGGTCTAGTTCCTCCCACAAGCCCAGAGGTGTAGGATAGCTTGTCCAATGTCATACATATATAGGTGAACCAGAAGGGACTAGGGTTCATTCCTCTCTGCAGCCACTCAAGCATAAGATCAATCATTTGGTGCTGGAGTGACAATAAAACTAACTACCATTAAGCTCTTAGAATTGGCAAGGTGTATTTGAGCATTGTAAGCATTATTTTATAAAACCTTCACAAGAACTCTAAAACAGGGGTCCCCAAACTTTTTACACAGGGGGCCATTCACTGTCCCTCAGACCGTTGGAGGGCCGAACTATAAAAAAAAACAAAACTATGAACAAATCCCTATGCACACTGCACGTATCTTATTTTAAAGTAAAAAAAACGGGAACAAATACAATATTTACAATAAAGAACAAGTAAATTTAAATCAACAAACTGACCAGTATTTCAATGGGAACTATGGGTGCGGATGCATCCTGTGCTCCTCTCACTGACCACCAATGAAAGAGGTGCCCCTTCCGGAAGTGCGGTGGGGGCTGGATAAATGGCCTCAGAGGACCACATGAGGTCTGCAAGCTGTAGTTTGGGGACCCCTGCTCTAAAACAATCCTTGCTAAAAGGTATGAGAAAACTGTCAGTGACATTCAACTGTTTGCTCCAGGACACATATTCTCCTCCCTCCCTCCTTCCCTTTCTCCTTTCCTTTCTCCCTCCCTCCCTTCCTTCCTCCTTTCCTCCTTCCTTCCTTTCTCTCTTTCTTCCTTTTTTTTTTTTTTTTTTTAGAGAGAGAGAAAGTCAGGAAGAGAGAGACAGGAACATCAAGCTGCTCCTGTATGTGCTTTGACTGAGGAATCAAACTGGCAACCTTAATGCTCCAGAACAATCCTCCAACCAACCGAGCTATCTAGCCAAGGTCTAATTTTTATTGTTTTGTTTAAAGACAGAGAGAAGAAGGGAGAGAGGGGGGAAAGGGAAGGGAAGGATTCATTTGTTGTTCCACCTCAGATGTGAATGTTTTGGTTGCTTCTCATGTGTGCCCTGAATGGGGATCAAACCTGCAACCTTGTCCTGTTGGGACAACACTATTTGTTTTATTTTATTTAATGAGAGTCTGTCTCTATTTTGCTTGTTAATTCATTTTGTTCACTAGATTCCACATATGAGTGAAATCATATAGTACTTGTCTTTCTCTCACTGGCTTACTTCATTTACCATAATGCTCTTCAAGTCCATTCATGCTGTTACTAAAGGTAAGAATCATTCTTTTTTTATGGCTGTGTGGTTATTTCTTAATTTGTATCAGAAGACATCTTATATATTGTTTCAATATTGTTAAATGTATTAATATTTGTTCTATGGCCAGTCTTAATATTTCTGAAATACTTGAAAATAAATAACATGATTTTAATTTGGAAAATATTTTTTTTTATTTTATTAATTTTAATGAGGTGACATTAATAAATCAGGGTGCATATGTTCAAAGAAAACATCTCCAGGTTATCTTGTCATTCAGTTTGTTGCATACCCATCACCCAAAGTCAAATTGTCTTCTGTCACTTTCTATCTTGTTTACTTTGTGCCCCTCTTTCCCCCCCTCTCCTACCCCTCCTCCCTCCTCCCCTGTAATCACCACACTCATGTCCATGTCTCTTAGTCTCTTTTTTATGTCCTACCTATTATGGAATCATGCAGTTCTTAGTTTTTTCTGATTTACTTATTTCACTCCGTATAATGTTATCAAGATCCATCCATTTTGTTGTAAATGATCCGATGTCATCATTTCTTATGGCTGAGTAGTATTCCATGGTATATGTGTACCACATCTTCTTTATCCAGTCATCTATTAAAGGGCTTTTGGGTTGTTTCTATGTCTTGGCCACTGTGAACTATGCTGCTATGAACATGGGGTTGCATGTGGCTTTACGTACCAATGTTTTTGAGTTTTGGGGATATATACCCAGTAGAGGGATTACTGGGTCATATGGTAGTTCTATTTTTAGTTTTTTGAGGAACCACCATACTTTCTTCCATAATGGTTGTACTACTTTACATTCCCACCAACAGTGGATGGGGGTTTCTTTTTTTCCACAGCCTCTCCAATCCTTGTTATTACCTGTTTTGTTGATAATAGCTCATCTAACAGGTGTGAGGTAGTATCTCATTGTAGTTTTGATTTGCATTTCTCTAATAGCTAGTAAAGAGGAGCATCTTTTCATATATCTGTCGGCCATTTGTATTTTTCCTGGAAGAAGTGTCTGTTCATGTCCTCTTCCCATTTTTTTATTGAATTATTTGTTTGTTGTTGAGTTGTATGAGTTCTTTGTATATTTTGGATATTAGCCCCTTATCTGAGTTGTTGTTTGAAAATATCTCCCATTTAGTTGGCTGTCTGTTTATTTTGTTGTCAGTTTCTCTTGCTGTGCAAAAACTTCTTAGTCTGATGTAGTCCCATTCATTTATCTTTGCCTTCACTTCCCTTACCTTTGGAGTCAAATTCATAAAGTGCTCTTTATAACCAAGGTCCATGAGTTTAGTACCTATGTTTTCTTCTATATGATTTATTGTTTCAGGTCTTATATTTGCATCTTTGATCCATTTTGAATTAATTTTAGTACAAGGAGACAAACTGGAATCAAGTTTCATTCTTTTGCATGTGGCTTTCCAGTTTTCCCAGCATCATTTGTTGAAGAGGCTTTCTTTTCTCCATTGTGTGTTGTTGGCTCCTTTATCAAAAATTATTTGACCATATATATGTGGTTTTATTTCTGGACTTTCTATTCTGTTCCATTGGTATGAGTCTCTATTTTTCTGCCAATACCATGCTGTTTTGATTGTCGTGGCTTTATAATATAATTTGAAGTCAGGTATTGTAATGTCCCCAGCTTCGTTCTTTTTCCTTAGTATTGCTTTGGCTATTAGGGGTTTTTTATAGTTCCATATAAATCTGATAATTTTTTGTTCCATTTCTTTAAAACCTGTCTTTGGAATTTTGATGGGAATTGCATTAAACTTGTATATTGCTTTGGGTAATATGGTCATTTTGATTATATTTATTATTCCTATCCAAGAACAAGGAATATTTTTCCATTTCATTGTATCTTTTTCGATTTCTCTTAATGCTTTGCAGTTTCCATTATATAGATCCTTTACATTCCCTGTTATGTTTATTCCTAGGTATTTTATTTTTTTTGTTGCAACCATGAAGGGGATTATTTTTTTTGAGTTCATTTTGTAATGTTTTGTTGTTGGCATATAGAAATGCTATGGACTTTTGTATATTAATTTTGTATCCTGTGACCTTACTATATTGGTGTTTCTAGTAATCTTTTTGTGGAGACTTTGGGGTTTTCTATGTATAGGATTATATCATCTGCAAAAAGTGAAACCTTTACTTCTTCTTTTCCAATATGGATGCCTTTTATTTCTTTATCTTGTCTGATTGCTCTGGCTAGAACTTCTAGCACCACGTTAAATAAGAGTAGAGAGAGTGGACATCCCTGTCTTGTTCCTGATTTAAGGGGGAAAGTCCTCAGTTTTATGCCATTTAATATGATGTTAGCTAATGGTTTATCATAAATGGCCTTTATTATGTTGAGATATTTTCCTTCTATACCCATTTTGTTGAGCATTTTAAACATAAAATTGTGTTGTATTTTATTGAATGCCTTTTCAGCATCAATTAATAAGATCATGTGGTTTTTGTTCTTTTTTTTGTTGATATGGTGTATTATGTTAACCGTTTTACGTATGTTGAACCATCCTTGAGATTCTGGGATGAATCCCACTTGATCATGGTGTACTATTTTTTTAATATGTTGTTGTATTCGATTTGCTAGTATTTTGTTTAGTATTTTAGCATCTGTATTCATGAGAGATATTGGTCTGTAGTTTTCTATTTTTGTGCCGTCCTTGTCAGGTTTCATTATGAGGGTGATGTTGGCCTCATAAAATGTGTTTGGAAGTATTGCTTCTTTTTCAATTTTTTGGAAGACTTTGAGTAGAATAGGAACCAACTCTTCTTTGAATGTTTGATAGAATTCACTAGTATAGCTGCATAGCCATCTGGGACTGGACTTTTATTTTTGGGGAGGTTTTTAATAGTTTTTTTCTATTTCCTCCCTGCTTATTAGTCTGTTTAGGCTTTCTGCTTCTTCACGACTCAGTCTAGGAAGATTGTATTGTTATAGGAATTTATCCATTTCTTCTAGATTGTTGAATTTGGTGGTATATAGTTTTTCATAGTATTCTACAATAATTCTTTGTATATCTATGATATCTGTCGTGATTCATCCTCTTTCATTCTGGATTTTGTTTATATGAGTCCTTTCTCTTTTTTCCTTGGTGAGTCTTGCCAAGAGTTTGTCAATTTTGTTGATCTTTTCAAAGAACCAGCTTCTCATTTTATTAATTTTTTCTATAGTTTTTCTGTTCTCTATTTCATTTATTTCTGCTCTGATTTTTATTATTTCCTTTCTTGGGCTGGTTTTGGGTTGTCTTTGTTCTTCTTTTTCTAGTTCCTTAAGGTGTGAAATTAAGTGGTTTACTTGGGCTCTCTCTTGTTTGTTTATATAGGCCTGAAGTGATATAAACTTCTCTCTGATTACTGCTTTTGCTGTGTCCCAGAGATTCTGATAGGTCGTATTGTCATTTTCATTTGTCTGTATGTATCTTTTGATCTCTGTGCTTATTTCTTCTTTGACCCACTCACTTTTTAAAAATATATTGTTTAGTTTAGTTTCCACATTTTTGTAGGTGTGTTTACCTCTTTTTTTTCAGTTGAATTCTAGTTTCAAGGCTTTATGATCAGAAAATATGCTTAGTACAATTTCAATTTTCCTGAATTTGCTGATGTTATTTTTTTTGTGGCCCAACATATAATCGATTCTTGAGAATGTTCCATGTACACTAGAGAAAAATGTGTACCCTGTCACTTTGGGATGAAATGTCCTGTAGATGTCTATCATATCCAATTGTTCTAATGTTTCATTTAAGGCCAATATTTCTTTACTGATTTCTGTTTGGACGAATGATCTAGAGTCATCAGCAGTGTATTGAGGTTTCCAAGTATGATTGTATTTTTGTCAGTTTTTGTTTTTACGTCAGTCAGTAGCTGTCTTATATATTTTGGTGCATATATATTATGAAGTGTTATGTCTTCTTGATTCAGTGTCCCCTTGATTATTATGAAAGGATCATTTTTGTCTCTGATTAGTTTTGCTGTCTTATAGTCAGCATTGTTGGATATAAGTATTGCTATACCTGCTTTTTTTTTTGGATGTTATTTGCTTGGAGTATTGTTTTCCAGCCTTTCACTTTGAATTTGTTTTTATCCTTGTTGCTTAGATGTGTTTCTTGTAGGCAGCATATAGTTGGATTTTCTTTTTTAATCCAGTTTGCTACTCTGTGTCTTTTTATTGGTGAGTTCAATCTATTTACATTTAGTGTAATTATTGACACTTGAGGGTTTTCTGTTGCCATTTTATATATTGCTTTTTGTTAGTTTTGTATCTTGTTTGATACTTCTCTTTTGTTTTTCTGTCATTTGTTTTTGTTTGTTTGTAATCCATACTTCTTTCCTCTGTTACTTCCTTTTTAAAGTCATGTGCTTCTGTGGTGGTTTTTTCAGGGGTGGTTACCATTAAGTAATGAAAGGGGTACCTACCATGTTCATTGTGGTACACTATCTTATGAGTGCTTCTGTACTCCATCATCCTTTGCTACTGTTAATCTTCGTCCTCTCCCCTTTATTGTTTTTGTTGTCACAGTTTAAATTTGGATTTTGTGTGTGTGTGTGTTCCTGGTGGAGTTTTACTTGTGGTTTTGTTTTGTTTTGTTCCTTGTGTCTAGTTGGAAAACCCCATTTAGTATATCCTGAAGTGAGGGTTTTCTGATGATAAATTCCCTCATCTTTTTTGTATCTGTGAATATTTTTATTTCTCCTTCATATTTGAAGGATAGCTTTGATGGGTATAGTATTCTTGGTTGGAAGTTCCTCTCTTTCAGAACTTTAAATATTGGGGTCCTCTCTCTTCTAGCTTGTAGAGTTTCTGCTAAGAAATCCGATGATAATCTAATAGGCCTTCCTTTATATGTTGTATTCTTCTTTTCCCTGGCTGCCTTGAGAATTTTTTCTTTGTCGTTGGTTTGTGCCAATTTTATTATGATGTTCATTGGAGTAGGTTTGTTGGGGTTAAGATAACTCGGTGCTCTATTTGCTTCTTGAATTTGAGGCTTTAGTTCTTTCTACAGGCTTGGGAAGTTCTCATCTTTTATTTGTTTGAATATGTTCTCCATTTCATTTTCTCTCTCTTCTCCTTCTGATATACCTATTATTCTTATGTTACTCTTTTTGGTGGAGTCAGACAATTCATGTAGGGCTTTCTCATTCTTTTTTTTAATTCTTGAGTCTCTCTCTCTTTCTCTCTGTTGTGCCTCAAGTTGCCTATCTTCTTTGTCACCAATCCTCTCTTATATCTGGCCTGTTCTATTAGCTAAGCTTGTTACCACATTTTTCAGTTCATGAGTTGAGTTTTTCATCTCTGTTTGATTTGTTTTTATAGTTTCAATTTTCTTGGTAATATATTCTTTGTGTTCGTTGAGTTGTTTTCTGAGCTCCCTAAATTGCCTTTCTGTGTTTTCTTGTAAATCTCTGAGTATTTTTAGGATTTCTATTTTAAATTCTCTGTCATTTAACTCCAAGGTTTCCAATCTATTAAAATTTTTTTCTATAGATTTTTTCCCTCATCTATCTGTGCTACCTCTCTGTCTTTTGTATCTATGATATTCGATTTTCTTTTTCTTAATCACATATGAGGGTGATTTTGTTAATAACACTAATGTGAATAAAAAAGTAAAAAGTAAAAAAAAGAATAGACAATAAAAAGACAATCATTAAAAAATTTTAAAAAATTATTTTTTTCCCCTTTTTTTCCTCTCCTTCCCTATTTGAGAAAAATGCTGTGCAAAACTTAGAATTATATTGTGCTAAATGGAACAAAAACTACCTATAATGGAGGGCCTGAGTTGGGGAGAAGTGATAAAGGGGCAAAAAAGGAGGTAGGGACCCACAAAATGCAAACAAAGAAAAAATTTGGATCAAGAATAATATAATTTGCTTGTAAATGATGGTCAAAGGAGAAATATAGTGATGGGGATAAGAAGGAAATAAGAAAAGAAAACAAAAACAAAAGAACAGCAAAAAAAATACTATTGTATTAAGTGGATCAAAAAACTACATAGAATAGAGAACCGGGGTTGGGGGGAATGCTAATGAATTAAAAAGCAAAGTAAAAAGCACACAGAATGCCACAAAGAAAATATTTGAATCCAAAATAAAATAGCTTTTTCGTGAAAGAGGATCGAATGAGAGGAAAAGTAAAAGAGAAAAGAAGAAAATAAAAGAGAGAGAGAAAAAAGAAAAAGGAGAAAAATAAAAGAAACAAAAAGAGAGAGAGTTAAGGGTTTTGGAGTGTAACCCTCATAGAGAGAAAGAAAAAAGAAAAGAAAAAAATAAGAAATGTTAACACTTATGGGTAATATAGTTCAAGACGAAGAGAAAAGATTAAGATGAGCAGAGGATAAAACAACCAAGGTGGAAGAGAAAAAAAAAATAAAGATAAGAAAATGAAAGAAATAAAAAAATTGGAAAAAGTGATAAAGTTTGTGGATTTTTCTTGATATTGAGAGGTTATCTTCTTCCTTTTTCCTTCCTCTCCCTCTTCCTGGTTGGTGACACTGTACCCCAGGCTCTGCCCCTGTGGCATGCTTAGGTAGAGATTTGCCGTTGATGTGTCGCTATGGTGATGTCATATACTAGGCCTCAGTCTCGTTGGTAGTCGGGTCTTGTTAGCATTTGCAAGCTCCAACAATGGGAGAGTTCTTTTTCTTGGAACCTCTCTTCTTCCTGAATTAGCAGCCTGGTGGTCCAGCTATGAGGTCGCCACTGCCACTGCCTGGATAGTAAGAGGCTCAAAGAGCTGGCAAATTCCCACTCTATCTTTACTCAGCGCAAAGCTCTGGGTAAAGCTCTGTCAGTCAGAGCCGTCAGCATAATTTGGCAGGGCTGGGAGCCAATTACTCTCAAGGTGACCTTCTATGAGCCTCCAGGCATGTCCAGTATGTCTCAGCACTCTGTGGGACCACTCTCCCCAGGCTTTTTGCACTTTGTATCCTGTCTTGGCTAAGAAGGAGATGCCCTAGTTGCTACCTGCAGAACAGGAGGTCTTAAAAGCTGCCAAGTCCCTCTTTTTAGCATACAGCCCTGAGTATGAGAGCTCTGCTAATCAGAGCCACCGCATAGGCAGGTTTTGCGCCCTGTATCGGCTGACTGGAAGTTGCCCCCGCCCCTCCATACAAAGCAAGAAGCACTAAAATAAATCACGTCTCTTGTCTTAGATCCCTAAGCTAAGAGACACTGTGTCAGCCAGAGCCCCGAAAGCTAGTTGGGCAGTGAGCCTACTGTGAGTTAAACTAACTTGAGCAATTGGATTCACAGATTTGCTACAGAGACTGTTTGCAAGCTACCTGTGATCCCCTCCCCCAGTGCTAGCCTGAATGGCTGGGAGGTCGCCCCACTCGCCCAGAGAAGACCGGGCATAGGGAAGTTCGTTTTTGTGCGCTCTCTCCGCGCTGTTGTTGGTGGAGCAGGGATTACACCATTCCTCTGCTCGCAGCCCACGCAGGAGTCTCTGACCCTGCCTTTCTGTCCAGGAATGCAGGCACCCATGCCCGGGGCCCTAAGGGGAATCTTGCACACACTGCCCACGCTTGCTGACCAAGCTATCGGGGTAATGGAGGCTGTAATGGAGGCTGCCGCTTGCCCGCCTCTGCCAGGACAGGTGCCAGCGTTAGCTCGAGCGGGCTGAGCCGCAGCGTGGACACTCTTTCCTCGGTTTGCATGTCTGTGCCGCAGCCCGTCTCCTTTCATGCCCAAAACTCTCACTCTCAGTTCCAAGTGAAAGCAGCCCTTGCTCAGGTTAGTGAGGGAGGCGGAATGTTCCATTCTCTGTCTTATTTTTTTCAGCATTGCTTATAAATTTAGTCAGTTTTTTGACATTTCATACCTTTTTTGTTCAGTGTATGGGACCCACAGATGCTCCAGGGATCGATTTTTCTGTCTCTGGTTGTAGAACTTGTTGAATTTGGGGAGAGAAGTATCGGGAGTGCTCCTCACAGCGCCATTTCTCTGACGTCACTCTGGAAAATATTTTTAACTTGATAAGAAAAATCACAAAGTAACAAAATTTGTAGCATGTAGCTAAAGCATTGCTTAAATAAAAACTTATACTTTAAAATTTTATATTAAAAAAGAATAAAGCTTTATAATTAATAATTATAAAGATCTACTTTAAAACTAGGGTTTAAAAAATAACCTAAAATAAGAAGTAGGGTGGAAATAATGAAGATATGAACAAAATTCAATGATATAAAACAGACAAAACAAGTCAGCAAAACTAAAGGTCAGCTTTCACCATCCTATTCAGTATTGCACTGGGGAATGAAAGAAGTAAAACTGTCTTCAATTGCAGGCAATATGATTATTTACACATAAAATCCTCAGGAGTTTAGAAAGCAATATAGTAATAAATGAATACAACAAATCTTAGAATACAGATAATTTGTTTACCTATACTATACCAGCAAAAACACTTAGAAGATAAAATTATAAATAACATAAATAAAATTATAAGTATAAAGTATATTAAGGAAATGTTCACAGCAGCTTTACATTAATGTTCACATTAATTGAAATCTACCCAAACATTCATTGAGAGAAGAGAGAATACATACATTGTGGTATATATACAGGGTTGGACAAAAATAGGTTTATCATTTATAGAAAAGAATATGATAATAAATAAATAATAATACTAGAATAAACGCTTTCAAATACTCACAGGTGGAAACCTACTTTTGCTCACACCATTTATGCTATAAAACTCTTGGTGTATTTAGCAGGTGTATAAAATAGAAAGAGATTACTAATATATGCAACAATGTTGATAAATTTTTAAAATAATACAAGCCACATACAAAATGTATACACTAAATTGCTTTATTTATCTAAATTTCTAGTACCAGTAAAGCTAATCTATGATAAAAGAAACCAAAATATTGGTCGCCATTGGTTTTGGGGTAACAACTGGGATAGAATTGGAGTGAGTACAGAGAGCTATCTAGAATGATAGTAGTGTTCTATATCTTGCTAGGTGTGGGTTACATAGGTAATTGCGTTCACCATAGCTAATTGATTTGTACATCTGATCTCTGTGCATGTCACTGTATACTCCAATCAAAAGAAAAACAAAATAGAAGGAAAATAGACAAAGGAGAAAAGAAGGGAGAGAGGAAAGAATTAGAAGGAAAGAGAAAAAAAGCAAAAATAATCGTCCCAGGAACGGGGGACAATTTGAGCTAACAGTTTGGGATTGCAATACTTACAGCTAAGAAATGAGGAGAGCAGAACTCTGAAGGATCTGGTTTTCAGCCAGAATTCTGTAATTTTTCAAGTGGCCAAACTAAATCTTGATACAAAAGGAAAACAAATTTTTGGAGATGCAAGATGGGTTCTGAACTCCAACTTCTGCTTTATTCGTTTTAAATAGCACTCAGGGTTATAAAAGTTCATTCTCAGGGATTCATCTATGTAGTTCTCTATTCAGTCCCTTTAACTTTAAATATAAAAGTTGTTTCAAATTGCCCACTGTATTTCTGCCAAACTTTTATGTGAAGAACTGGGTGGCAGGTGTTTCATTCTGTAGTCATTCTTAGAATAGTTTGTTGCCATGTTTGAATGGAGTCAGTTGTATGCTGCTCCCTGCCCCCAATCTCTTTTTTGCGGCCTTGCCTGGAATCTATTCTTCTGGAGTATAGTGGAATGTTAACCCATTTATAATTGCAGTGACCATTCATCTCTATCTCTGTTGCTTTGCTGTGCCAAGCACAGCAGAGCTAAATTCTTGGCAAAGATGTTTTGCTTGTAATAGTACAAAAAAGGACCATATTCTTCCCTGAAGTGTGTACACTGGACAAATATGAGAAAAGTTCTAAAATAACTGAGGGGGGGTGTCTTAACAGCAGCAATTAATATATAAAAGTAAACTTTCACTGCAATTACTCTGAGGTACTTCCTATCCATGGGGACAAGTTCAGAAATAAATATCACCTTTAGAGCAGGAAATGCCAAAAACCCAGTATAAAATAATTTTATTCAGACACTATAATATAATCCTCATAACCACCCCACTCGGTAGTCATTATTACTCTTTTTATTTCAGATAATGAAATTTAGGTTCGAAGATAAACACTAAATAATTTGGCTAAGATAAAAACAATACTAAGTTACACAGTGTAATTTGGATTTTTATGTGTCTAGTTCCATATTCTAATCTGCTTCTACCTCAGCTTGTTCTACTATTATACCCCAAGGTCTGTCTAGTCCAGTGCCTACATGGAAGGGACCGTCAATAAATATGTGCTGAATAAAAAAACTTACATAACAGTTATCTCTTATAAGATATAGCTGAGAAGTCCTAGGAGAAAACATATGACTAATACATATGTCTAAAGCATCTCAATTTTCTTAGAAACAAAGGAAATAAGGAAAGTTGAAAGTTAATTAATGATATTATGGAGTATATTGCTCTTTAGCAATATAAATAGTAAGAGGCCTTGTGTATTTTCAAGAACCAGTGTTTGAAGAAACCAATATCTATTTATAGTAATAAATCACTTGAAAAGTTTCTGGCATAATCTGACCCAGCAATTTCTTTTCTGGGTATTTATTCAAAGACATTGAAAACACTAATTCAGAAAGATATATGTACTCCTATGTTCATTGCAGTATTATTTATAATAGCCAAGATATGGTGGCAACCTTGGTGTTGATAAATGAATAAAAAAGAAGTGGTACATATATACAATGAAATATTACTCAACCAAAAAAATGAAGTCTTGTTATTTGCGACAACATGGATGGAATAGAGGGTATTACGCTAAGTGAAATAAGTCAGAGAAAGACAAACACTATATGATTGCACTTATATGTGGAATGTAAAAAACAAAATAAATGAACAAACAAAACTAAAACAACTCACAGATACAGAGAAAAAAACCTGATGGTTTCCAAATCGGGTAGGGCAGTGGTCAGCAAACTCATTAGTCAACAGAGCCAAATATCAACAGTACAACGACTGAAATTTCTTTTGAGAGCCAAATTTTTTAAACTTTATAACTATATAGGTAGGTACATGCCTTATCGAGGTAATACCCACACATGGTATTTTGTGGAAGAGCCACACTCAAGGGCCCAAAGAGCCGCATGTGGCTCACGAGCCGCAATTTGCTGACTGGGGTGGGGTGGGGGGGGGGTTGTAGGGTATGGTTAAAAATAAGTGAAAGATATTAAAAAGTAAAATCATGGAGATATAAAGTACAGCATAGGGAATCTAGTCAATATTTTAATAATTCTGTATGGTGCCACATGGGTACTAGACTTATCATGGTGATCACTACATAAGGTATATAAATGTCTAATCGCTATGTTGTACATCTAAAATTAATTTAATATTGTACATCAACTATAATTTAAAAGTATTTTATACAGTCAAGTTTCTAGCATAATTAGGAACTTCCGTGCTGGACCCTAATGAGGCTATTTCAATAGTAAATGAGGATGTATTTTATAACTTTCCTGAAGTCATTTGACCTTCAAATTGGACCAAGACAACCAATCATCATCAACTCTAATGGGGTAAGACAGTGAAATTGTCAATGACATCCTGGTTGAGTTACATAATATCATTCATTCAGAGACAGATATTGATACTTTGGATTTTTTTTAGTTTGCTCATTTGCTTGTTTTACATTGGGCCAGAGGTCTTCAGCTTTCTGTGAAGTCCCTGACACTACTTGGAAACTCTTGTGGATAATATAACTCTTTTGGGAAAGGTATTATAACTTTATCATATCAGTTATGAGTCCATAAAACCAAAATTATTAAATACTATTCTAGACCTTAACATCTAAGGGATGGCATAAAAGCCTCCATTTTCTAAGAGTGGAAGCTCCAGCTGTGGAGGGTAACACTGATGACCTACTCTAATATCTTTATCCATTGTTGAGGGACCCACTGTAGTTTTGATATAACTTCTGCTATCACAGCAAGAAAGGATGGACTAATGAAAGACTGGTATTCTGCCAAGTCTAGAGTTGTTTTCATGAGAGTGTAAGAATTTGACAGTGTTTTTTCTTCAGTTAAGGCCTTTGGATATGGCCTAGTAGCCACAAGCCTTTTTTCATTATGCAAGTATTTTTTTTAGGAGATGGTTGTTGTCTATAGTACATAAAGATGACTGTAATCACCCACAATGTTCTTGAGATATGTGAACATATAAAAATTAATGGTGATGATTTAAATCTAGATGCATGCTGATAAAGGCAAAACAATGGAGACAGTCAAAATATCAGTAGTTCCTAGGAGTTAGGGGAGAGAGGGGGATGAATTGGTGGAGTACAGAGGATTTTTAGGGTAGTAAATACTCTGTAGAATATTATGATGATGGCTACATTCTATGGTTTTACATTTGTCTAAACCCATAGAATGTATGACAGTAAGAGTGAACCCTACTGTAAACTATGAACTTTGAATAATGAATGTGTCAACAAATATTCATTAATTGTGACAAATATGTCATTCTGGTGCATAGTATTGATAGTGGGAGAGGCTTTGTTTGTGTGGGAGCAAAGGGGTAAATGGAAACTCTGTACTTTAGGCTCAATTTTTCTGTGAACCTAAAAATGATTTAAAAAACAAAGTCTATTTTTTTAAATCAATGGTATAATGGAAAACATGTTATAATGAACTGAGAGATGGTTCTCAACACCACCATGGACAACTCTGGTGATTCCGAGTTGGAACCCTCACTCTAGCGCTATAGCCTCAAAGTCAATAAGCTCTTTTCAAACACTTAGCCAAAAATCAAGGTGGCACAATGTGTATTAAGCTCTCAAGCCTTGGTTTACCTTCTCCATCCAAATGAATGAAAGGAAAATGTAGGGCCAGAAACAGAGCCACCCAGATGGAACTTTTAATCATACAGTACCCACAAAGAAACCCAACCTGACTAATAATATGTACTTAAAAACACCTGGGGGAATAAGCAAGCAAGAGAACAGGTTGAAGTTCTGAGATATAAAGATACAAGTATGCTTTCTATACTATCCAACCATGCTCATTAATACCACTCAAATCCTTGTGCCCAACTTTAGAATTTTCAAACAAATTACTCAGAGTGACTGAATTCCCATATAGATTCCCCTTGAGAGGACAGACTAGCAAAAGAAAGTAGTTTGTCTTACTAATTTAATTTTTCCTCTCACTGGCATTCTAGATTACTTATCTGTCTCCTGGTAGGTGCTTGTTCTTGCAAATCCCAAACCCAGCATGGTGCTTACCCATGCAGATACACACAAATGTTTTCCCATTAAGAAAAAAAAATGGTTATCCTAAAATGGATATGCACTTAAATATTCACTTTAGAGCAATGATTCTCAAAATGCGGTCTTAAGACTAGTAGCATCAGCATCCCCTGGAGAATATATAGGAAATGCACTATGGATTTCATACTCCCAGAGTTGCTGATTCAATAGGTCTGGGGGTGGGGTCCAGAAATCTGAACTTTAACAACCCTTCCAGGTGATACTGATGCATGCGAATATGACAGGATCACTTTTTAGAACTTAGTCTAAAGCAGTGGTTCTTAACCTGGGTTCTATCAAACCCTAGGGGTTCAATGAGTCGGTCTCAGGGGTTCGGAGAAGCCTCTGCCGCAGAGGCCAGAATAAAGTAATACCGTAATTTGTTGTGAGTTCATGCACTTTGTTGGTTTTGTTCTTTGAGCAAGGTGATGTTCATGCACGGCTCATTTTGTGCACCAGTAAAAAAGCATATACCTATGTCTTGAATTTGGAAAGAAAATAATATTTTATTTATCACTAAAGAAGGGTTCGGTGAATGCGCATATGAAACTGGTGGGTTCTGTACCTCAAAAAAGGTTAAGAACCACTGCTCTAATGAACTAATGAATTGAGGTTCCCCAACTATCCAGTGACACCATGATGACTCACCAAATTTCCCTTCTGAATTGCTCATCGATAGCATATATGGTCCTATTGGAGTGCAATTAAAAGCTGCCTGTATGCTTCCTTCCAGAAGGCCTATTAAGAGGTGTTTTCCTCAGTAAACTAAACACACATCAGAATCTGACCCATATAAATTCAGATACCTGATGTTGGGCGACCCTATGTTACTGAAAGGAATACGTGTCATATTAGCATGCACTGAAATTACAGAGAGAGTCATCAGAAGAAATGATAAGTAAACCAGAATGACAACTTTAAAATTTATAATGAGAAATATAATGATCACATATGCCATAATAATAATCATGGCATTGCCTCTACATAGCCAGACCAACCTGGAAAAGTCACGACGCTTCTTCAAAAGCAGACAAACCCAAGAGTTAATTTACTGATACCAGTCTTTAATGTAAACAAGCTCAAATAACAATAAAAAGGCTAATATTCATTATTTTCTAAATGTCCATCACAGGGTAAATAATTTACATATATTTTTGCATTTAATCCTCATAGCGGCCCTATAAATTGAATATAGTATTAACCCCATTATTTAGATTAGAACACAGAGGGTTAGAGATGTTAAATAGTCTGACCAAGGTTATCCTGCTAGTAAATGCCATAAACCTCAATCTGTGTGGAGAAAGAGCAGTGCTATTAATTAGTGCATGGGGCTGCCTATTGCAGGGCTAACACAGCCCTCCCCAACTCAGGGCGAATCTGCCAATGGGGCCATAGCATCTACAGCCCATTTGCTAAGAAGTTTTCAGGAGAGAGAAAACAAAGCTAAAATAGGCTCTGCTACTGGCCACCTACATAACTCTTCTCAGAGGTGGATTAAGGTGGGTTGAGGCCCCGAGTGCAGATGAAAATATTGGGCCCTTTACATTAGAAAAAAAGTGTAAAGTTGGGGTTTTGCAGGGCCCTTCAGAACTCGGGGCCCTCAGCGCACGCTCAGTGCACCCACCATTAAATCTGCCTCAAGCTCTTCTTTTTCTCTCAGTTTCTGTGACCTGAACATTTCCCTTAAACTTGGAGGCCCATTTCTTTAACTATGTAAATACATTTAGTGAAGTTAGAGGCAGGGCCTTCAGCTGGAAAATTGTTACATCTCTTTCAGAAGACTTTGTATATCTCTGCTCTAATTTATTGTGGAGCTTACTACTTTTCTCTTAGAGAATAATATTTTTTACCACATTTCAATTTTCCCAGAGGAACCTCCTCTCAGTCAGTCTTCCTCAATTACCTGTAACAGTCAAAATGAATTGGGCAAGTTTTTCTAGAGACCATAGTTAAAGCAGACAGATTTTCCACTATTTTTATCAACCCCTCTTGGCTCAACACCCTTAAAATCCTAAAAGGAGAGAGGGAGAGAGAGAAATTTAAACCAATGTTTCATTCACAGTTTCATTTTACTATTTCACCTAAACCCCTCAGGAACCTATTTAACATAAATATTATCTCTGTTGTACAAATGGGGAAATTGAGGTCTAGAAAATGTTTTTTAAAAAATAATTTGAATCAAAACCTGCCTGTCATCAAAGCCTGAGTTTGTTTCTCTGTTTCATACTCTGGAGGTTGGTTGGAGATCAACTGGGGAGCCAAGGGGCAAACAGCCATTGTCCTCCCCTATAATGCTCTTGCAATCTCTTCCATTGTGTTGATGTCTTTCTGCCTACAAAACGCTTTGAGAGACTTTGCATCCTCTGTGGCTTTTAAAAGTGTAGGTAGGTAGATAGGTAGGTAGGTAGGTAGGTAGGTAGATAAGTAACAAGGTAGGACAGCTATCAACACCCTTGATTTGCAGGCCAGGAAACCAAAGCTCTATCTTATCTTGGGTCACCTATCTATGAAAGGCAGGGTAGGAGATACATCTTAATCTTCTAACTCCTGAGGCAGTGCTTTGACCACTATACCATGTTTCAGGACACAGAGCTGCTCTGGTTTCCAAAATAATATGAGGGATGATTCATGGAAGAACCCAATATAGGTTTTAAGAAGTAACAAGGCTGTGACTATAGTATCAAATCACCCCCCCACACACACACACACAGTTTCTGAAAAAACAGTGCTGCTTTCCTGAATCTCACATAGTCACTGAAAACAAAACCCACTTTCTGGTTGCTTCCATAAAATACATGTTTTAAGGTAAGAATCGTCATAAGAAAAAAATATTTCTATTTTACTCATTTCTAGAACTTTCTACAAGCAGGCTGGCAGGAAGGGAATCTGGTACCAACTTCTAGCTCTGCATTCACTCACTGATCTACTTGGCTTGCCTTTTCCCTTTAAGAAGTCCATGCTCAGAATTACCATCATAGATGCCTCTAATTTCAATTGTATTTACCTCTTAGTTAAAAGGTTATTTGGTCTCTAGGTAGCAGGAAGCATGCTGGGTTCTTTTTTACTCTTGGCATTTATTCAGGCTCCCAGGGACTAGTTAGTGACCAGCAAATCCAGTAAAAACAGAAATCGTTACCTCATAAAACACCAAGAGACTTTCCAGGCCTCAGGGAAAATAACACCCCTGCCCTTTCTAATTCGAAAACCACATTCCAATTGCAAAATGGAATCATTTTTGTTTTCAAAGTGATGCTAATTTATTAGCCATGGTGCAAATGTTGACTGTGGTAATGGGACTTCAAAAGGAATTTCAGCAGTCCAGAAAGCTTGAGGAGGAAAGGAAACCCAATCAAGAGGTAAACAGAATCCGGTCGAGTTCTCCAGACCAGACTGACTACACTAAGCAATTCATCCATTAATTAAGTTTGCTCTTCATTCATCAATTCTAGTAGTGACTTCCTAGATCCCGGTAACTTCTTGGTGCTAAGGGTATACATATGTTTAGTATATAATCTATTTTTTATGGAAATCACAGTTGGGTCAGGGACACAGAGTGTAAACAGAATGCTGAAGACAAGTTTGTTACCTATTAAAAGGGTGGAGGGAGATAACAGAAAAGCATGTAGTGTTAGAAGAATATAAGGAAAGGAACAAGAAAGCATATGAAACTTTTGAAATTTTATCATTTTAAAGTATGATTAACACAAACTTGATTGTGATAAAATCTTAGATCTTCCAAGAAATAATTAAAGGTGCATCTCTTAGAGAACATCCCTTGGTGGAAGGCGAAAACTTCACATGGTTCTCAAATTTTATTCTGGGTATTTTCTCGTCTTTGGACATCTCCATGCTATCTCCTTGGAGACTTGTTTATGTAAATATCTTTATTACTCGAGGTTCTTGGTTACATCCAAAAGAAAGAGACTGTGGCAATCTTAAACAGAAAAGGAATATACTGGAAAGTTTTTAGGGCCCCATTCCATTGGTAGAAGTTTGACAGAGCAGACTGTAAATCTAAGAGGAAATAGAAGAGCTAGCCACGATCGGGCAATAGAAACAGAACCATGGTTGGCCAGGAACAAACTGGTCTTACTCTGCACCTCAGAGGGGTGAAGTGCCTCCCTAAGACCTCAGCAGCAAAATACCCTTGGAGCTTCTAGAGCAGTAGTTCTTAACCTTTTTTGAGGTACCGAACCCACCAGTTTCATATGCGCATTCAATGAACCCTTCTTTAGTGATTGATAAAATATGATTTTTTTTTCCAAATTCAAGACATAGGTATATGTTTTTTTACTGGTGCACAAAATGAGCCGTGCATGAACATCACCTTGCTCAAAGAACAAAACCAACAAAGTGCATGAACTCACAACAAATTACGGTATTACTTTGTTCTGGCCTCCGTGGCAGAGGCTTCTTCGAACCCCTGAGACCGACTCATCGAACCCCTAGGGTTTGATAGAACCCAGGTTAAGAACCATAGTTCTAGAGCTAAAAGTGATTTCTAAGCACTTCTTTTTTTGGTCCCTGGTATAGACATAGTAACATTTACCATTGTTTGACTGTTACTATTCCCTTTTTTATTTGCATTTTCTTAAAACTCGATCCTGAATTTTTTAAAAATTATAATGAAATACACATAACATAAGATTAACCATCCCAACCATTTTAAAGTATCCAGTTCAGTGGCAGTAAGCACATTCACATTGTTGTACCACCATCACCACCAACTATCTCCAACAACTAAAACTCTGTACCCATTGAACAATAACTTCCCCATTAAATAATAACTTGCCTTCTCCCCTACCCTGCCTCTGGCAGCCACATTGTTTGCATTCTTACCTTTCTTTTTGTGGAAACCACCAAGCTGTGTAGTCCTGAAGGAAATGGTTGCCTCTTACTACAGATCTTTGTCTTCTTGCCCAGATTAGCCAGAAGGTGCCAGATGACTTCAGTTCAGCCAAATCAGTGCTCTCTCTTAGGAATTGGTACCTTTAGTAAGACATGCAAAGATAGGGAGCTTGTTGGAATTACAGTCATGTAAACTGTAGGGACACGTTGCCTGCCTCAGATCACACAACTTATTGAGTAGTAGAGCTAGGGTATCAACTCAGATGGTCTGAAATCAGCACCACAAAGATATTGAAATTGAGAGCTACATTACAGCCATGGATTGAACAGAAAATTTGTGAGTTTCTTTACATATTAGATCATAGAAATGCAAAAATTACATCAACAAGGTTCCTGCCCTTAAGGAATACTATTAAGTAAGGACATAAACTAACAATTACAATGCAGTTTGATGGGCATTTCTATAAAATGTAATATTAATATACAGAAAGAAAACCCTAACTTTGCCTGAGACATGGGAAAGGATTCTCAGAGGTCTTAGTCTTAAAGTTGGTGATAAGTCTGCATTGCAGGCAAACCCTGGAGAGCCAAGAATATGCAAAGGCACTCAGGCATGAGAGGTCACAACATTCCACAAATATTCAAAAAAACTCAAAAATTACTATAAAATAAAATGAGGAATGATATATGGCCAAAGAGGACTCAGGACAAGTGGTCAGGACATCAACAGGAGAGGAGGAAGGGTCACTTAATGCCATGCAAAGAAATATTATTTTTAAATCTTTCACAATTGTGCTTATGAAAAAGAAGTCCTTGGAACTCTGAAATATCCTACTGGAACCATATTAAAATCTCATTGGTAGATATTTTTCCTCAGGAGAAGATCGGGACTTTATATTCTCCTTTCACTGTGGTGAGTAGAATGTGGGCGTGGGGTAAAGACAATAGAGAACCATTGAGGTAGTATTGTTTTCAGTATATCTGTATTCTACCCAAAACTACTCTTTGCATTGGTAATTTACAATGTAACCACCATAGTAGCAAAACTGTCATTGCTAGTACTTGCCCTGAGGTGAAGTGCAGAGTGTCAGGAGGATGGAGGATGGGGAACAGAAGAGTGTAAAATACTAGGGGACTGATTTATTTTTTCCCTAGGAATAGCAGCAAGCTGATTGCCAAAACAATGAGCTCAGCCTGAATGTTAATGCAGCAAGTGCCAGGTAAATAAATTGTCTATTATTAGACTTTGCCATGCAGTAAGTGCTTTTGTCTCCTCCTTTCCTGGATAAAACCTGCTGTCACAATGCATATCAACTTTGGGAACATTGGTCCCATTAACATGGAAGGAACAGATAATGTGGTAGAGAAATGCTTGAACAAAGAGTGATTAACTGGAAAAGGAGCTTTGTTTAAAGCACATTTTTAAAACTCCATCTATGCTGGTGGGGTGGTAGTAACATCTGTCTTTTCTTTCCAGTTGGATTATATTTTAAGGCAGAAAACATTGGATGTAAATTTTCTTCTTTCTTCCCCTTGGCATTTCAAACTAAGGCATATAGTAAGTTCCTTTAAGAGGTATGCCATACTAAACTGAATTAAACTGTATCAATTTAAAAAAATACTTAGCAAAGATATAGTGAGCACCCTGCTACATGCAGAGGTAGTAGGAGCTCTCTCTCAGGTGGTTAAAATCTAGTAGGGTACAGATCTTTAATGATTGCTGAAGGTACGAACAAATGTGCTCCACAAGAAAAGATAACAAAATATAGTGCTTAAGATTTCAGCCATTTGGCCTGACCAGGCAGTGGCACAGTGGATAGAGCTTTGGACTGGGATGCGGAAGACCCAGGTTCTAGACCCTGAGCTTGCCAGCTTGAACGCGGGCCCATCTGGCTTGAGCAAAAGCTCGTCAGCTTGGACCCAAGGTCGCTGGCTCCAGCAAGGGGTTGCTCGGTCTGCTGAAGGCCCGCAGTCAAGGCACATGTGAGAAAGCAATAAATGAAAAACGAAGAAGTTGCGACAGCAAAGAAAAATAATTGATGCTTCTCACCTTTCTCCGTTCCTGTCTGTCTGTCCCTATCTACCCCTCTCTCTGACTCTCTCTCTGTCCCTGTAAATATATATATATATATATATATATATATATTTCAGCCATTTGAATCAAATAGGCCTGGACTAGATAGAGTTCTAGCTCTGCAATTTAACGATTCCATAACCATGGGCGAATTACATAAGCCCCCAGGTCTCAAGTTTTCTTATCTATGAAATAGAAATAGTAACACTGACTCTAGGTTTTATGTTTTGTTGTTTGTTTTATGGGTTAAGAGATACACTATATGTGATTTAACACATAATATGATGCTTCTGGTTGAAGAAAGCAACTAAAAAGACAGCAGATTCAAGAATAGTTCGGCCATTAACTCTGAGCAATGGTGTAGAAAAATTTTAACTAAGGAGTCAATATTTGACCTGAACCTTGAAGGATAAAGACAATTCCACAGAAGAATACATGAGAAGGGAAAAAGTAATAAAGCCTTAAAAAGTGCACAAAGTAGAGGAAGTGCATGCCAAAGATGTGGATGGAGAACAGAAGATAGTTCACTGTGGATAAAACCGAAACATACTCTGGGGGAAGATGAAGTTCATGGAGGAGAAAGGCACTGGACAACTAGATTCAAGTAAGATCACGAACAACCTTCATGCTTTGATAAGGAGTACAATTGAATGAGTAAATGAATTAATTTATTGATCCTATAAACAACAATGCAACAGTGAAATCTTTGTTCAAAACAACTTTTAGGAAGATCACTCTGGTGGATTACAGGAAATGACTAAACCAGCAGAAATCAAAAGTATAAAGATCCTCACTGCATTCTAGGTAACACATGGTGGCAGACTGATCAAAAGTAGTAGCAACAGGAATGGGAAGGTGAAAGCAGAAGAGAAGACAATTTGAGGGTAGAATCAACAAGCATCAAGAGACTCCTTGAAATGTGTGCCTGAGTATTCAATTATAAGTATTGCCAATTAAAACAAAAGGCACCAAAATAAACCAGTAAACTATATTGATGCTCCATGCTTTGCCATGAAGAGTTCCACCATAATTTCAGATGGCTTTAATTGACATAATTTAGTGCTCACATGCACTGTTTCAGTATATAAATAATGCTATAAAGGATGCTTTATAAAGCATAGCCCTGTATTTTCCGACTTCCAAACACAAAGTTGTGAGAACATCCTTGAAAATTCTAAGAATTTTTAAAAATTATTAATTTTAGGAAGAGAGGAAGGGGACAAAAAGAAAGATAAACATCACTTTATTGGTACACACATTTACACATTCACTGGTCAATTCTTGTATGTGCCCTGACTGGGGATTGAACATGCAAACTGGTGTATTCAGATGATGCCCTAACCAGCTGAACTTAGAAAATTTTTAACAAACCCAACAAAGCATGTACCTGGCCTAGACAGCCAAATTCCATTAAGCTTTAATAACATCTTGTGTTTTTCTCTCATAGCTTTTTATCACAATTCTAATTAATTAAGTGTATTTGTTTACTTTTGTATTTAATTTCTGTCTGTGTCCCTAGAGTAGAAGCTCTTTATCACTGATGAGCCAGTGTTTCTATTTTTAATACTATGCTTGAGTCACTAGCATGGCACCTGGCATGTAGTAGGTATACCATAAATATGTATATGCAACAAATATTCTTAAATGTATATAGAATAAATTGAATTGCATTTTACTTATAAAAATATAAAATATTTACCACAAAGTTTGATTCTGTCACATATTTTATCTTTACCAGGATTTCCAAGAATATAACTTGAGTTTCCTAGGAGGCTGGATGAGGAAATGACCTAAGAGGTCATCTAGAATTTCCACTTTATTGATAGATGAGGAAACTAAGGTCCAGAGATAGCAAACAAGTTGTTCAGTCACACAGCAAGTAATGATGGGTCTAGGCTAGAAGTCAGGTGTCCTTACTCATTGCTTAATGTTTTCACCTGTGACATTTCTTCACTTGGGCCTTCAACCTCTTCTGACAATGTTTTAAAATACTTCTGTAGTTATCTACTAGAAAGAAATGTGATAATGCGTTGTTGCGACACAAATGGAGACATGGGAATGCCTGCAGCTTTATGCTCATGCCAGCTTCCCTCACATGGGTCAGGGGGCCTGTGCTTCCAAACACAAACATAATCTATTTTCAGAGATTTGAACTTTGCTTAATGTTTTCTGGAGTGTATTAGGAAACTTTTGGAGGTACACTATAGCTGGGAAAGACAAAGATGTAGCTACAAATCAAACGTCTGCAAATCTGCCACAGCCCAATTCTGATGACCCAGAGAACGTTTTTATTTTTTCCACTCTCATCTCATTTAAATTGGCAAGTATAAACTTCTCCTCCTTTAATTCGTTATCAGATTGTGACAAATTAGTAGTAAAGGCATCACGGTTTAAGGCTGCAAATATGTTAAAATAGAGAACTTCACCTCTTCCAAGATTCTAAAACTTTCTTATAGATACCACCCTAAAAATAGCAAAACAAGCATATCCACAGTAAACATTCTGAGGAGTCATTTCTGTCTTTTGTTATTGATATCCTGCTTACTCCACGGGCTCCACAATATCCCTGTGATGACTTCTTTTTCCAGAAGCCAGCTCCGACAAAGATGTTGCTTAGGAAGAAAAATGCTCCACAAATGTAATAAAGAAATATATGAATGGACTGGCTAGAACATCCCAAGCTCTGAATTAAACAGAGGAAAGAATTTGATTTTCAGATTTGAAAGGATCATGGGACTGGTCTCTATTCACCACCTTGGGAAAAGCTACAAAAATTTATTTTTGTGAATGTAGCATAATTCTCATTCTCATGGAACTGTAGCTGCTGGAGGACCTGAGGGGAGACTGCTTTATGGCTTAACAAGAGCAAAGATAGATCTAAGTGGTTTCACACTCTTTTCTTATCAACGAATCTAGGTTTCTCGTAAATGCCATAGAAAGAATTTTAGAATTAATGCTACAAAGCATAAATTTCTACCACAGACTGAATGAAAAACTTTTAACTCATTGGAGTAACACAAAAAAGGAGCAGAAGAATTTCATGATAATATTCTTGTAATATTCTATTTCTTGTCTGCATATTTATTACATGGGTATGATAACTGAGTGTGTTGCACATTAACAATAATATCAGTGCTGGTAGGATGGCTCAGATGCTTAGAACATTGTCCCAAAGCACAGAGGTTGTGGATTTGATCCTCAGACAAGGCACACACAGGAATGGATAGACGGTCCTATCTTTCTCACTCTCTCTATCTCTCCATTTCTCTCTCACTAAAATTAACAAATAAAAAATTTTGCAGTATTAATTTCTATATTTACATATGTGTGTGTATGCATCAAAAATATACTAAAAGTTTTTCCTCTCACCTGATTGCTCTCGTAAGAATTTCCAGTACTACACTGAGTAAGAGTGTTGAGAGTGGGCATTCTTGTCCCGTTCCTGATCTTAGAGGAAAAGATTTCAGTTTTTTACCACTGAGTATAATATTAACTGAGGGTTTTTCATATATAGCTTTTACTATTTTGAGGTATTTTTATAACCATTATATTGAGTATTTTAATCATAAATGGATGTTGGTAGCTTATCAAGTGCTTTTCTGCATCTATTGATGAGATCACATGATTTTCCATTTTTAAATTTATTGATTTTAGAGAGAGAGAGGACAGAGGAGAGAGAGTGACAGAGACAGGAACATAGATCTGTTCCTGTATGTGCTCTGACCTGGGATCAAACTGGCAACCTCTATGCTTCCAGATGACACTAATAACCAAGCTATCTGGCTAGAGCTTAGAGCATATGATTTTTATCCTTTTTTTTGTTAATGTGGTGTTTTTTATTGATCAATTTGCATATGTTGAACCATTGTTGTGCCCCTGAAATGAACTGCACTTGATCGTGATATGTTATTTTTTTAATGTATTTTATTTGACTTGCTACTATTTTGTTTAGGATTTCTGCATCTGTATTTATCAGATATTGGTCTGTGGCTTTCTTTTTTTGTTTGTTTGTTTTTGTTGTTGTTGTTATCCTTGCCAGACTTTTGTCTCAGGGCTATGTTGACCTCATAAAATGTGTTACCTCTTCTACAGTTTTTTGGAAGAATTTGAGAAGGATAGGTATCAAATCTTCTTTGAATGTTTGCTAGAATTCATGGTGAAGCCATCTGGTCCTAGACTTAGATTTGAAGGAGGTATTTGATGGCTATTTCAATTTCCTCACTGTTGATTGGTCTATTTAGATCTACTAATTCTTCATGATTTAATCTAGGAAGGTTATATAGTTCTAAAAGCTTAGCTATTTTTTCTAGATTGTTGAATTTGGTGGCATATAGTCTTTCATAATGTTCTAGTATGATCCTTTGTATTTCTGTAATGTCTTGTGGTAACTTCTCTTTCATTTCTGATTTTGTTTGCATCTTTTCTATTTTCCCTTAGTGAGTCTAATTTCAGGGAAAAAATGAAAAAAATATTTCGTTTGCAATTGCAACCAAAAGAATATAAAGTACCTAGTAATAAATTTAAAGGATGTGAAGGACATATGTACTGAAAACTATAAGATATTATTAAAAGATATTGAAAAAGACACAATGAAATGGGAAGATATTCTATGTTCATGGATTGGAAGAATCCATGGCCATATTACTCAAAGCAATATATAGATATAATGCAATCCAATCAAAATTCCAATAACATTTTAAAGAAATAAAATCATCATATTTGCATAGAATCACAAAAGACTTCAAATAGCCAAAGCAATCCTGAGAAAAAAAAAACAAAGATGAAGTATTACACTACCTGAATTCAAATTATAGTATAAAGTGATGACAATCAAAAAATCATATTATTGGATGAAAAACAGACACACAGGCCAATAGAATAGAATTGAAAATCCAGAAATAAAACCACATATATATGGGCAAATAATCTTTGAGAAATGAGCTAAAAACATACAATGGAGAAAAGAAAGTTTCTTCACTAAATGGTGCTAGGAAAATTGGAAAGCCACATACAAAAAAATAAAACTTGATTACAATCTGTCCCCCCTGCACAAAAATTCATTCAAAATGGGTCAAAGATCTAAATATAAGGTCTGAAACAATAAATTACATAAAAGAAAACATAGGTACTAAACTCATGGACCTTGGTCATAGAGAACAATTTATGAATTTGACCCCAAAGGCAAGGGAGGTAAAGCAAAAATAAATAGAATTGTATTAATCTAAAAAGCTTCTGTACAGCAAAAGAAACTTCCAACAAAACTTCCAACTGAATGGCAGATGAAATTGGCAAACAACAGCTCAAAAAGGCTTAATATCCAAAATATGAAGAACTCATAAAACTCAACACCAAACAAACAATCCAATTAAAAAATGGGCAGAGGACCCAAACGGACGTTTCTTCTAAGAAGACATACAAATGACTAACAGATATATGAAAAGATGCTCAATTTACTAGCTATTAGGGAAATGCAAATCAAAACTGCAATGAGGTACCACCTCACACCTATTAGAATGGCTGTTATCAACAAACAAATAATAACAAGCATTGAGAGGTTGTGGAGAAAAAGGAGCCCTCATTCACTGCTGGTGGGAATGTATACTGGTATAGCCACTATGGAAAACAATATGGTGGTTCCTCAAAAAATTAAGAATAGAGTTACCATATGACCCAGCATTTTCTTCTCTGGGTATCTACCAGAAAAATTGAAAACATTTGTAAAAATATGTGCACCCATATGTTCATGCAACATTATTCACGGTGGCCAAGGCATGTAAGCAACCAAAGTATCCTTCAAAAGATGATTGGATAGAGATGCGGTGCATATATACAATGAAATACTACTCACACATAGGAAAAAATGAAATATTTCCATTTGTAACTACATAGATGGATCTTAAGAATATTATGCTAAACAAAATAAGTCAGACAGAAAACATAAAGAACCATATCATTTCATTCATATGTGAGATATCAAACTAAAAGTAGCAAATGAATAAACAAGAAAATAAAACAAGCAAAAAGTTGTAGATACAGACAACTGTATAGTGGTTATCAGAGGAAAGATGGTGGGGGGAGTAGTAAAGTGAAAGTGTGGCCAAATACATGGTAATGAGAGATAACTTGACTTTGGGTGATGGGCACATAATGTAATATACAGGGCATATATCATATATCAATCTATACTTGAAACCTATGATCCTATTAGCCAATATCATTACAATAAATTTAATAAAAAATACCAAAATGCATACACTCTTACATATCTGTACACATATACATATATACTCTTGTACATGCATATGTGTAAATGCATACTTAGATACATATTCATATTCATATATGTATATGTAGATATAGATGTGTTTATATATATATATATATTCATATATACATATATATGAAAAGACAGAAGCCAGACAAGAGATACCTTAGAAATTATCAGGATTTTCATATTGCCCACCTCACAGGAAAAATTTATATTACAGTATTTCTGTATAGATCCCCTTAGAGTTGAACTTGAACAGATTGTATAAACTTAATTTGATTACTGTGGAAGGTACCCTTTTATTAGAACTGCATTTCAAAAATATTTATTGATCCTTTATATTTCCAAGGACATTAAGCACAAAGAATGTTTGTTTAAATGTTGTTGAACTTATTTTCAAGGAGCTTCAGCCAATCCAGTTTTCATTTTAAACAATGTTTCAGAAGAATATTTACAAAATACTTTTCTATTAAATGTATGTATTTCAGGAATAAAATCTGAATTTATAACTTATACATTACTCTTCTAAAGACACAACTCAACTGCAGAGATTGCTACAGCTGTCCAGACATTAATTAAGTCATAAATATTTCATTCCTCAGTTCACTTTGTTTATTAGATTCCAAATATAAGTGATACCATATAATATTTTTCTTTTTCTGCCTGGATTTTTTCACTTAGCATAATCTCCAGGTCCATCCATGCCACCACAAAAGGTTAGACTTCCTTTTTTTTCATAGCCCTGTATGGGGACAGGATCAAGAGAAGGTAAAGGGATTAGTGAAACTATATATACACAACACAGAGATACAGATAACAGGACAGCAAACCCCAGAAGGAAAGGGTGGAGGGAATTAGAGGGAGGAGGGCAAAGGGGGTTTAAGGGGGACACGTGGGTGGGGGGTGAGAGTGCTATATTGAATGGGACACTTGAATCCATGTTAACACAATAAATTAAAATTAATTTAAAAAATTAGCTCATGAATAAGATTTTATGTCCTAAGCAATGTGTACCTGTCACTACCTTGTCCAAACATCACCCCTTCTCAGAAGCCTTGCTGGATTCCCCAGGCAGATATAGTTATTGTTTCTTGAACCATCCCCAGCATTGTACACAATTCTATTAGAGCCTGTGTTTTACTGAATAGAACTGATTTGTTACTTTTTTTTCCCTTGCTAGACCCTTTTTAGCCATCTTTGTATGCTCAGCACCTACTACAGAGTCTAACACATGGTGAGTGCTCAAAAAATACTTGAAGGTGAGGAGAGAAGATGAGGGAAGGGGGAGGGACAAAAGAGAGGGGAGAAAAGAAAGGCTTTTCTTAACACTAGCAAATTAAGGAGAAGATATTCTTGGTCAGAGGAAACAGCTGTTTGTCCAGCAAGTTTCAGTTTGCATACATTGTCACAAGGTAATTAGAATCTTTCCAGGTCATTTCACACTAACAACTGTAAATACTTAGAGAGTATTAATCTAGTGTTAGACTGGTGCCTCATGTCCTGCTACGCCATATGAATCGTTTCCCTTATGATTGGAGGACACTAAAATATTTTACAAATATTATCTTGCCAAATGAGTATGTGTAAAAATTGTCCTCGGGGCTTCCGGTGATGAAAGAGTATGCAGCACACCAACAAAATAGACATGCTTCCTCAACCCCCAGGCAGCATTTTTTACTCCCTTCTCTCCCAGAGCACATTACTCATTCCTCTGATGTAGCATTCAGCACAGCATAGCCATGTCTGTTGTGTTTTCTTTGCCCAATTATATTGTATGCTTCTGGAAGACAGAGTGTGTCTTCATCTTTTTATCCCCAACACAAGGACTGGCATATAGTAGATGTTTCATATTTATGTCTTGAATAATTAAACGAATAAAAGAACATCTTGTAATACTTGTATTTGAATATTTTTAAAATGTTCACTCAACCTAGCTGTCTGACATCCAACATTAGAGGCACCTCCAAAGTTAGCAACCAACAAAAGAGTTAAGAGTTAGCTCCTGACAATGTGGAGGAAACATCATAACCAAAAAGGGGCCTTACGTTGTTCTCAGTATCCTGGGAACACTCAAATCACCCTGTGGGAAGGAAGGAGACCCTCTGATCTGTAATAACACTCAGCAATAATTGTATTTTTCATGTGAAACCTGTTAAGCTCAGAGATGTTTGGAGACCTTTAAGCTAAGATTTAAAAAAGAATAAAGAAAAATAGAAGGATAGATGTGGAAAGGAAAATTGTCTTCTACTTAAGCACAAACATATGCCAAGCACTATGAAGATGCTCAGGATTTAATGTTGGAATAACATGGGCTCCATAGCCTGGCTTGCATATTATTTGGGTCTGTGGAATTCTAAAGTATTTCCTGCTCCAATCTTAAAATATTCTCAGAACATGGGGGAGAAAACTTTAAAACTGACCATGGAGACTACAGCAACTTGATGTTCAATGTTAGTGTTTGTGTAACACTAAAATACCATAAAATGTGTTCTTGATCGAGCAAGCAAAGTTAATAAACCAAAATGTCATAACATGGTTTCAATCCCACACTCCTCTTCAGGAGAAAAACAAGAACGCAGCAGCATCATAAGAAACAACACTGTTCCACCCTACATACGTATCCAATCACAAAACACAGAACAAGGAGCCTGAGCAGCCCACAAAACAAGTTCTGCATTGGGATTTTGACAATGGGATCAAGCATGAGAGTTATATCTGTTCAATTTGACAAGAAAACAAATAAAATATTTTCATGAACCCATAATATAAGCGTACCAAGAAAGGAAGGTTATATATCGGCTATATGTGGGGGAGGATTTAGAAAATTATAAAACAATCCTTAAAATTTTTATTTAAATATACCAATAATGATACTTTAACAAAATTATAATATGTAGACCAATTTTGATATTCTATATATTAGAATTTATGTGAATGTGCTTATTATCAGCTATCAAAGAAAATTTTTAGTAGCACAAGTTCTCCAAAATGTTTTAAATTTTCTAGAATTTTATTGGAAATAAATATAAAATGAGACCCAAAGTCCTGCCTCTTCAAAACAACTCACATTAAAACCTCAGTTCAGCCTGATCAGGCAGTGACAGTGTGGATGGAGCATCAGACTGGGAAGTAGAGGACCCAGGTTTGCAACCCTGAGGTCGCCTCTTGAGTGCAGGCTCATCTGGTTTGAGCTAGGCTCACCAGCTTGAGCCCAAGGTCGCTGGTTTGAACAAGGGGTCACTCAGTCTGCGATAGCCCCTGATTAAGGTACATATAGGAAAGCAATCAATGAACAACTAAGGTGCCACAAAGAAAAATTGATGTTTCTCATCTCTCTCCCTTTCTGTCTGTCTGTCTGTCCCTATCTGTCTTTCTCTCTGTCTCTGACAAAACAAAAACAACAACAAAGAAAACCTCAGTTAATTATTGGTTGGTATGTTGACTTATGCAGTAAATATGAATGCATTATACCATTTAATCTTTATTGTAGAAGGCACAGTCTGGAATACAATGAGTCTGATAAGGTCTGTCTCTCAGAAATTTTCAGTTAGTAAGTGGCATGATATATGCATAAAATGAATAAAAATAAAAGACGAAATATTTCTGGCCCTGGACAGTTGGCTCAGCTACAGAGTGTCGGCCTGGTTTGTGGAAGTTCTGGGTTTGATTCCCAGTCAGGGCACACAGGAGAAGCACCCATCTGCTTCTCCACCCTTCCCCCTCTCCTTTCTCTCTATCTCTCTCTTTCCTTCCTGCATCCAAGGCTCCATTGGAGCGAAGTTGGCCCTGGTGCTGAAGATGGCTTCATGGCCTCTGCCTCAGGTGCTAGAGTGGCTCTGATTGCAGCGAAGCAATGCCCAAGAGGAGCCGAGCATCGCCCCCTGGTGGGCATGCCGGGTGGATCCCGGTTGGGCATATGCGGGAGTCTGTTTGCCTCCCCCCCCCACTGCTGCCCCCACGGTTTCTTGCTTCAGAAAAATACACACACACACACCACACACACACATACACACACACACACACACACACACACACACACACACACACAAGATAAAATATTTTTGTATGTCTTAAGAGGTCCAAAGAGAATGTCATGAAATTTAGAGGTATAGAAACACTACCATCTGGTAAGGGCAAAAAATGAATCAAAATTATTGGGGGGAAATAAATATTCTGTTTAGGGATTATCTATAACACAGAAACATTAATGCCAACTTTACAGATGTGTTGTATTGATAAGAGTGTATTTGTAACAGGCTTCAAATATCATCAAACATATAATTTATGCTCAGTAAATAAGCTAAAACATTATCAAACTTTTGATGATTTCCTGCCAGTTTTTGTTTGGACCCTTAGTAAAGATCATTAGAAATATCGATCTAACTTCTATCCTTAGGAATAGATGCTTGCTGATATAAGTTTATCAATAATAAGCTTAAAGTGCCCTGATCTTTATCATTCTTACCAAATTCCTCATTTTGCATCCGTAAGTGGAGACCTGGAGTCAAAAGGCCAGTGCTTCAGGGACCTAGTGGGTCATGTAATATGTGGAACAATCTGGAGTAAAGTAATAAGCAGTGAAGATTTGGGCAATTGGAAAGCAACTTTCCCTCCTAAAAGCACTCACTGTCAAGTTTCAAAGGTTTTAAGTGCTATGCTTCAAAGGTTCAGAGAAATCCCTGTCAAAACCCCCAGCTGGTAGTTTGGCAGAAATTGAGAAACGAATCCAAAAATTCAGATGGAAATGTAAAGGGTCTAGAGCAGGGGTGCCCACACTTTTTCAGCTTGTGAGCTACTTATAAGATGACCAAGTCAAAATGATCTACCTACAATAAAAATGCAAAACATAAATTTATTTCTTCTATATTATCATTATTTAAGTTACTATTATTACTATTTAATATTGTGTATTCTTCTTTCATCTTTCACCTTTTCAGCTCTCTTTTTGGAGGAAAGTCAGTGTCATAGTTTTTATGAACAGTCCGAAAAAGCCACTCCACATTTCCCTTCTTTGGAATAGCAATGGCACACAGACAGATGAGGCAAATGAACTTAGAATATGACATAGTGAAAAAAATCCCCTCCCATTCTGTATGAAAGTGGTAGGTTTTAGGTTTCTTACTCGGACCAGCTACAGCACTCATTTTTATACCCTTTGTTGTATTTAGTTTAAATAAATTGAAGGCTAACTATGCATCAATGTAACTGAACAAGTTAGCACGGTTTAACGCGTAGGGTGTCAAAAGTTCAGACATCAGGTTGGCTACCCTGTATGCCAATCAAAAGACAAATGTCTTTTTAATGTCATGTGATCTTCCCACACTTCCTTTGCTATCGACCAGTAGATCGTGATCAACATATTGAGCACCCCTGGTCTAGAGAGACAAAACAATCTTAAAAGCAAGAACAAAACTGGAGGAATCACACTTCTTGACTTCAAAAGTTGCTAGAAAGCTATAACAATCAGGACAGGGCAGCACCAGCATAAAGATGTCATAATAAATGGAGTGGAGTAAACCCTTATTCTCACGATCAATTGAGTTTTGATAAATATGTCAGGATAATTTAATGTGGAAAGAACAGTCTGTTGAAGAAATGATACTGGGACAATTAGATATTTATATGCTAAAGAATGAATCTCTTTTCTTACCTCACACTATATACAAAAACTAACTCAAAATGGGCCCTAGACTAGGCGGTGGCACAGTGGATAGAGTGTCGAACTGGGATTCGGAAGACCCAGGTTCAAGACCCCGAGCTCGCCAGCTTGAGCATGGGCCCATCTGGCTTGAGCAAAAGCTCATCAGTTTGGACCCAAGGTCGCTGGCTCCAGCAAGGAGTTGCTCGGGTCTGCTAAAGGCCTGTGGTCAAGGAACATGTGAGAAAGCAATCAATGAACAACTAAGATGTTGTGATGGCAATGAAAAACTTATGATTGATGCCTCTCACCTTTCTCACCTCTCTCTGTTTCTGTCTGTCTAACTCTCTCTCTGTCCCTGTTAAAAAAAAAAAAAATTAAATTGGGCCCTAGATCTAAATAGAAGAGCTAAGACTACTAGAAATTATTAAAAGAAACCAGACCTTAAGTGAATATTTTTATATATGGCATCAAATGCTCAAGAGATGAAAGATAAAAATAATAAATTGGAACTTACCAAGATTAAATACTTTTGCACTTCAAAAGACACCACCAGGAAAGTGAGAAAGACAAGTTACAGATTTGGAGGAAAATATTTGCAAATTATGTATCTGGTAAGGGACTTATATCCAGAATTTAAAAAAATCTCTTATACTTCAATAAAAAAACAAATAAAACCAAATTAAAAATGCACAAAATATTTTAGCAGGCATTACACCTAAAAATATATATAGGCCAGTAATCTCATGAAAAGATGCCCAACATCATTAGAAATTAGGGAAATACAAATTAAGAGCATAATGAGATATCACTTTCCTAGAACGCCTGTAACCAGAAAGAGACAAAAACTAGTGTTAATGTCAATGTGGAGAAACTGGAAATTGGAATGTTAAATGATGCAGCCACTTTGGAAAATTGTTTGGCAATTTCTTTAAGTGTTAAATATAATTTACCATATGACCCAGTATTTCCACCTATACAAGATGCCAAGAGAAATAAAAACATATGTCTATGCATGCTTGTACATGAATATCATTGTTCATAGCAATATGATTTATAATAGGTAAAAATGGAAAACAACACAAGTGTCACCAAGTAGGCAATGGATAAACAATAATAGTATGGCCACTTCATGGAATACTATTTGGTAAACAAAAGGAACAAAGTACTGACTTCTACAACATAAATAAACCTTAAAAACATAATGCTAAGTGAGAGAAGCCAGACAAAAAAGTCACATATTGTATAATTACATTTCTAAGAAATGTCTAAAAAAGCTGAATCAATAGAGACAGAAAGAGGATTTACCATATTTCCCCATGTATAAGATGCACCTTAATTTGGGGGTCTGAAATTTGAAAAAGAAAAACGTAATATATAAAGGTATTGAACTCAAGTTTTATTCATCATAAAATTCACACAACTACTCATCACTGTCAAAACTTCCATCCATTAGCTTGTCCTCATCTGTGTCTGATAACGAATCACTGTCTTCAACAACGAGCACAAAAACAAGTGCGGAAAAGCAGGAAATGCAAGTTAAAAAATCTACAACCACTGTATAAGATGCACCCGGTTTTTAGAACCCAAACTTTTTTTAAAAGGGTATGTCTTATACATGGAAAAATATGGTATGTTGGTATGTTCGCTGGAGTACAAGTGGAAACAAGTGTGTGTGTGTGTGTGTGTGTGTGTGTGTGTGTGTGTGTGTGTGTGTGTGTGTTTAGGAAGGGGTGGAAAAGTTCTAAGGTTAGAGTGTGTTGATGGTTGCATGTAAATTATATCTCAGTAAAGCTGTTTGAAAAAATATTCTACTGGCTCAAGGCTTTCAGGCTACATTCTGCCTTCATGCACCTCTTGTGGCGACAATGAACTAACTACTCAGAGACCAGATGACATGCTCCAAGGGGCCAAGGAGAGGCAATAGCCCTGGTCAGCAGACTGAAGGACTGAAGCCCTGTCCCCAGTCTTACTCAGATATTCATTAGCCAGTGCAAGTAACTCAAGAAAACAGAGAGGAGAAGTTTTCAGGGGGTGAAATAAAGGACAAGGAACACGCTGACTTCTAATCTTTGTTCTGAGCGCTTAAACATATTCTGTGTTGCTGAATCTTATCCTGCTGTTTTGATGTTTTCCGCATGGGTCAGAGAGGCTGCTGGACTCTCATCTGCTCAGGGCTTTCGCCCTAGGGCACCTCACTGTCTCTACTTGTTATTCTAACTCTGCATATTTTCATAGCATATTCCTACATGCACCTATATGAAACTGCTAGATAATAAAAGCCTAGATGAATAAAAAGATGTTGAGCCCAAGAATCTCTCTACGAATTAATAGTATAGGTACTGTTGTTAGTATAGCTCTGTTGGTCAGAAATAGAGTCCAAAGGGAAAGTGCACAGTACCAAAGCTGAACAACTAGATACCAGATTTGGTTCATTAGTGGGGAGAAAGATTAATAAAGTATTAGAAAGCAGTTGGTAAAGGAGATCATAATAAAATATATTTTAGAAGGAACTAAAAACCAGAATACCTGAAAACCAAGAACAAGATTGAGTTTTACTATGAAGGCTTTTTGACAAACTGCAATGGAGGTCTTCCTCACGGCACTGGTACTTTCTCTGAGCTTGCCTGTGGGAGTATAGACTCTTGTCATGGACGTCATAGAGATACTGGCATTCTGCAGGAAGTGGCCAGAGTGCCAGCTGTTGATGAACTACCTGGTTTGTGGTATTTTATTACAGCGGCCTGAACTGGTAAATTAAGGAGCCCTCATCAAAGACCCGGGATTGAGTTTGAGCACTGATATTCCCCTGAAGTGGTAGTTAAAATCTCATGTCACAGGGTAGCAGTGAGGATGAAGGCAGAACCCAGACTTAGCCATTATGCACTATGCCTCGGCACATTAGGTACAGTATAAAGTTTACCTTTTTTTACCAACTGCCACCCATCATCTTATCAACATCATACCCTTCTCAACAGTCCCCCAAATTCCTATCTTCCTCTTTTCATATCACCTCTTATAGCATTAATTTCGCTAATGTTTTCATTTATTCTGAAAATTATTATTTCATAGCTGATGTTTCCAATGGATTTGTTAAGAGCTGGGGTTCAGATCTTACCAGACCTGGACTTGTACCCCAGATACTCACCAGATAGTTCTTTAAAAAATAATTTAACATCCCAGAACCTTACATGTAGAGTTAATTGTATTTCCTTCATAAAGTAGCATAAGAAATAAACAATCAATTATATTGAGAGCCCATTGTATGCCCTGACAATGAAAACTAGCTTTAAATATTGTTAGGATAAGTGATTTGTCTAGGGTCCCCAATAACAGGGAGGGAGTTAGAACCTTGTGTATCCCATTGTATTGTAGACTTCCATACTGCTTTTCCTTTCTCTATCTGATACGGCCCTTGCATTCTAGGCTGAGTGATGAAACTGTTTAGCAAAGAGCATAAACATAAGCATAAATGAGGACTGTATGCTAATCTTGTCACCATCATTCGTTAGCTCTATCACCCTGTCCAACTGTCAAATGATTGACTGTGATAGTATGTGCTAGGGTTCCTTAAACATTGTAGATGCTTTTGAAATGTTAGCTGCTTATTCTCTGTTTCTTTATTTGATGATGCCAATGAGGAACACTGAAATTCAAATTACCCTGTTTATCTTCATGACTCCATTTTTCCCTTCCTGGCATAGAGTGCCCTTATGCACTGCTGCCTTGCACTCCCCAACCCAAACCTACTTGAAGAAAGTAACCAATAGTTGAGAGCAATTTAGAGTAGAAATGACATTTACTTGGTTCATGGTCCTTTGATCTCATTCGCACTCTTTCTTCATGAGCTAGAATGGGGCTTCGAAGCCAACTCCATCCGGTGCTCCAGCTGCCATTACCAAGAGATGAGAGCCAAGATAGCAAGCTGAAACCTACTTGGGCACCTCAGAGTTGGTGTTTCATCCATTCCCAGTGTAATATTCTTTTAAAACATTTCACAAGCCACGTGTAAAGGTAGCAGGGGTTACCAGCAGTGGAAGTGAGGGGTGGGGTGAAAATTACTAAGAAAATTCCTGGCACAGTGAACTGACTCTGGAAGGCAGTTGCAAAAGGTTCACTAAAAGACAACTGAAACTCCCTCTGAAGCAAAACCCCTAATATCTCAGAACATCTGCAGGAAGTGGATCTGTGGGACTAATATTGCCCCACTCAATCCTACTCTCCAAGGGTCATCACAGTTAAAATTCTGTTAATACTGAAGTTGCTAATACTTCCCTTGCCTCAACTACTAGAACCAAAAGAATATTTAGATAACTTTTCATTTAACTATAGTAAAAATATAATAAAGATGTCATATAGAGACTCTCAGAGTTGGAATGAATCTTTGAAAATACCAAGCTGAAACCTAATAATCTCCTCAACCTTGCATTTACTGGATGCATGTTTTCTACAATTAAGGGATTATTCAATTTCTCCTTGAAGATTCTTCTTAATAGGGAGTTCAGTTCTCTAATAAGAATGAAGCCCAATCCAAGGGCATTTTAAATATAACTATTATTTGGGTCATAAAACATCTGCAAGATGACAAAAAGTACTGCAGAATGATGACAATCTGCAGGATGACAAAAAAGGTGGACATTTGACAAGTTATTAGGCCTCCTGTGCTTTAGGTTTTGTGTTGGATTTTTTTGCATTTTAAATTTTAGATGTTAGTATTACTTGTATCTTGGGCATGTAAAGATTAGATAAAATAATATGTATATAATACTTAATACAATGTTTGGTATATAGTAATTTCTCAATAAATTTTAGCAATTATCCTCATTATTATTAAAGTTTACTTTTTATATCTATCTATCTATCTATCTATCTATCTATCTATCTATCTATCTATCTATCTATCATCTATTGGCAGTCCCTGTGTTATGAATGAGATAGGTTCTGTAGGTTTGTTCTTAAGTTTAATTTGAATGTAAGTTGAAACAGGAACATTTACCAATTAAATGCAACTTAGACTATGTTTGTTTTAACATAATATTTTTGCCTTTCTGTGCATATAAACAAACATTTTCAAACCTACAGACATAGAAAGACTAAAATGAAGGTTTGTAATGTACTTTGCAAATTTCCCAAATAAAAGCAATAGTGATTTGGTTTATAAATATCATTTCAATAACTCTACTGACATGTCATAAAAATTGGATCCAAATGATCTGCCCCTCTGTTCCCTGATGCATATGTGTTTTAATTACTGTAAAAAGAACAATGACTGTCACTTACTGAGCCCCTACTTTGATGCTGGGGCTTTTCACACATTACCTCATTCAGTGCTCACAATAACTCCATAAGGTACCATAATTCAGATGAGGAGGCTGAGTTTTAAGGAAGTTAGGGCATCTTACATAATTAGGTCACCCAGACAGATCTCGTGTCCCCACATTCCCTGTACTTGCCCTAATGTCTTTTGTATTTATTCCTAAAATGTACCGTTGGTTTAAGAAACAAAATCAAGCTCCAGCAGGCTAGAGGTGAAACTGGGCCCGTGTCTCAATGCTTGCGGCCTGTATTGATCCTGAGTACGATTGCAAACTTCATGAAAAACTGGTAGCCTCATGCCTGACCAGGTGGTGGAAGGGCCCAGGTTCGAGACTCTGAGGTTGCCAGCTTTAGTGCAGGCCCATCTGGTTTGAGCAAAGCTCACCAGTTTGAGTCCAAGGTCGCTGCCTCGAGCAAGGGGTTACTCGGTCTGCTGAAGGCCCGCAGTCAAGGCATATAGGAGAGAGCAATCAATAAACAATTAAGGTTTCAAAATGAAAACTGATGATTGATGCTTCTCATCTCTCTCCGTTCCTGTCTGTCTGTCCCTATCTATCCCTCTCTCTGACTCTCTCTCTCTCTCTCTCTGTCTCTGTAAAAAGCAAACAAACAAACAAACAAAAAAACTGGTAGCCTCAGGAAGAAGCTGTCAATCTCAATTAAGATGTCAACATGTCAGGTGAAGAAGGTACTGCCATGAAGCCTATTGTTGAATTTGTGTCAGGTGAAATCAGTACTAATTACTGCATGATCCAAATGTGTCCGTTCCTTACTCTTCCCAAACTAAGGTCACTGAGTTATTATGACATGGTGCTTTGCACTGTTTTGGATTCCGCCAAGTGGCAGGTGGCCTGACAAACATGCAACTCAGCATGTTTTGTTGGGTTCCCACAGCTGTGCTGCCAATCAGTTCGGGATGGCTGCAAGTTAATGCTAATTAGCTTCTGTTGATCTGCATATTCCAACAGACTACCAGGATTCCCGTTTTGATATGCAAGATTGCCAAGTTGGGTATGTGATCGAATTAAGAAGCAAAAAAAGATTTTATTTTTCATGAAGGGATATGTGGGTCTGAATCCCCAGAAGAGGCTATTACCCATGCAGTTCATGGTTGGCAGCTCTGGCCCTCGACATGGGCGCCTGGGTTCCAAGCTAGAGGGTGCTGCACCCTGCTTATGAAAACAAAAATGATGCCTTAACCTTCTAGCACTATTAGGAGTAAAAATTCTTTCCATCTGGTCTGTGAACTGGCAATGGCAATTTAGATGGGTAAGGAATCTATAGTTTCCTTTTCTGTCTGGTTCAGATCTGTTTAGTTCAAATCATGTAAACACAAATGTAATGAAAAATGATTTCATAGAGCAAAGAGCACTAATTCCAAATGGTCACTTCCAAACTCACTGGGTGTCACTGGATAAAACCTTTTACATTTCTGGACCTCAGATTCCTCAGATGCAATTTTAGAGTCCAGTAAGGGAAAGAAGGTATATGACAAAGATAGCAAAATGTCTGACATGTGTTCACTCATGGATGTTGTAATACATTTTAAAAATCAGTTTAAAAAAATAAACAGCTATCCAGTGCATACTCTGTGTCAGTAAAACACACATGGCTGAATATTTAAATATAAATAAGATTATTGATTACTCTCCAAGAGTACATAGTAAACAGTCAATTGCAATGGAATAAATAAAGCCCCTTCTGACAATGGTATTCTATAGTTCTATTCTTCCTTTCTTCTGCTATGACTACAGAGAACACCACAAGTTTCTGGCTCCAGCACTTAAAAACTTTGTTTCCCTGAGTATGTGGCTGAGCTTCTCTGGACCCATGTTTCTCTTTTTGTAAAAATAATACATACCCATACCACATAATGTCAGTGAGTCAGTTAAAAGAAATAACGCTCATTAAAGTTACTGAGAGGTATTGAATGAATAACATTTTTTTGCTTTTTTTTCTTTTAGTGGGTATTCTTAGAATCACATTAAGTCCATTCTGGGGTGCAGGAAAGAGGTAAAAAAAAAGAGGTAGAAGGATTTCACCCACACTAAGAAAGGAACTGCAGGAAATGGCACTAGTTAGATTTTGCACCTGTATTTCATCAGGGCAATGAAAGTATGATCTCACTGGGTAAACATTACAAAAACAGTTTTCAAAAGTTTAACTTGGCTGTAGCTTTAGAAGGTTCTGCTTCCCTAAAGTGATTAAACAATATTTCTGGAAAACATTTGCTAAGTATAATTGTAAGGAAAGTTTTTTTTCTCATTTTTATATTGTAGGATTTAGGAGGTCCCATTGGATTACTGTAGAAAAAGTTACTAAAGCTATCGCTGTATTTCTAGTGTATATTTAACACATATTGTATATTTTTGTATTTGTGTGTGTATATATAAATATCTATGTCTCCTTTTCTCTATGTATAGGTATATTGCACATGTGAGAATGTGTCTATATATAGTGTATATAAATGAGTCTATGTATATACAGATTTATGTTCATTATGACTATGATTTGAGAATTGAATACATGCATTCACATATACATGTGTTTTGTAATAAGGCATCTGTATTTATCATTCAATTGGGCATTATATTATAGTGGCTTAAAGCTCAAATTCTAAATCCAGACGTCCAAAACTTAAATTCTAGTTCTAGCACTTACTGTTGTTTGACTACAAGCAAGTAACGATCTCTGCATCTCAGGGATTATTATAAATAATGTCTTATTGAGGCATCTGTAAAATGAAGATAATGACTGTATCCACCCCAAAGGAATAGTGAGGATTAAATAGTTTCACATATATGTAAGTGCTTAAAAATAAACTTGGCAAATAGCTTTAATTGATCTTATTACTAATGTTATTGTTATCATGACTTTGTTATTGTTTTGAACATTTTTATTGCTGTAATTCATTCACTTGTTCTGGATTAATTTGACTATAAGATATCTTTGTTTGAAACCTCAACAAGTGGAAATTTTTAAAAAGTAATATCAGAGCCTTTCTAGTTTACAAGTGGTATGTATTTTAGTTAAATTTTGAAGCATATCATTTCTTTGTTGTGGGAAGAAGCATCTGGATAGATGTACTTAGCTATGCAAATGGAACATAATTACTCACCACCCCAGCCCAACCCCCTGCCATCCCTCTTCTTGAAGAAAAATAGTGAAATAACCTGAATGCATATGTTTTAGACTAGATGGATAAATGTGCTATTTGGCGATGTAAATTAAGTGTATTTTTTAGCAAAGCTATTTCTTTGCATACTTTGTTGCCTCCTTGAGAGATTTATTAAGTAGGAATTTAGGCTGCAAATTATTGCTTATTTTGACCAAGAAGCATATGCTTTTATTTGATCAAAAGAGTTTAGTCATAGAGACTCTGTGATTGTAGAAAAAGAAATGCAGGCCCAGAATTTCACTCAAGCTGGAAGCAAAACTGGATGAAAGCAAGAGCTGTGTGGGCTTGGCATAACTTAGACTGAACTAGATTTGGATCTCAGCTCCATCTCTTCCTGGTGTTGTGACCTTAGGCAAGTGGTGGATTTGGAAGTAAATAACCTGAGTCTGTCCAACAGTATTGATGTTGGACTGTTGCCCTCTTGTTTCATTGTCTTGTGGCCATAGAGCCAGACAGTACCACTGCCAGTAAAAGGTGGAGTTCTTCATAAAGAATGTGGGCATTCCCACAATCATCCTAGGGAAAATTTAATCCTGGACTGAAATGAGGACAGGAGAGAAAAAAATTACATGTTTTGTGGCTTTCATTTTGTTTCTTCAAGAAATTCAGTTAACTATGGAAACTAGACTCCCATTCTGGGTCAGGCACCGATCAAGGTGCTTAGAACAAAATATATAAGACATGGCCTTAAAGTGCTTATAATTAAACTGGGGACATTAACATGCAAATAAATAAAAGTCACCAATCAGGGTGATGAACGCTATGGTAAAGTGCAAGAATCTGTGGATACAGAGGAAGAGGAAAAGGCTGTCTTTCTAGGAAGAAAGAATGATGTCTAAAATGAGATGAACTATGAGCTGTCCTTGAAAATAAAAAAAGGAGAGAAATAAGACAAATGGGAAGAAGGGGAGAGGTTTCAGATGAAAGGAACATTAAAAGTCACTGAGGCAAAGAGTTGTTCATTGTACCTAGATCTTAGGATGTGAAGAGGGGAGTACCAAGCCCTAGGCCTGAGGTGATGATGATTTACCCAACTACGATGACCTATGTATGCAGTGCTAAACTGAGATTTATTTTCCTAAGGGAAATATAAAGCCACTGAAAGGTGTGAAGCATCTCAGAGGCATTTATATTTTTATTTTAGACTGTGCATTACTACAAGTATGTGAAGCATAAATATGAAAAAGAAAGAAAAGTAGGAAATTGTTAAAGAGGGCATAATAGTAATAGAGACAAGGAATAACAAAGGTTAGAGCTAAGGAAGGGATAGTGGAAATAAATACAAAGAAACACTTCAAAAAGAATCTTTAGAGAGAATCTTCTCTGAGACTTGAAAATTGGTCCATTGAAGAAAAGGGTCACGGATAATCCCAGATTTCTTGTTTGGAGGAGATTAAGTAAATATTGGAATACAGGTGGAAGAGCAAGTTGAGAAAAGGACAAGATTTCATTCTGAAAATGATAAAACTGAGATGCTTTGGGAATATTCAAATTGATATGCAAATTTGGATATATAGATTTAGAACTAAGAGTAGAGAATGAAATGAGGTAGAGATTTAGAAATAATTAGCTTAGAGATCATCATTATCAGAATAGATAACCCACAGAAAGCCTTTAAAGCAAGATAAGAATATGGACAAGGGTGGGGGGGATCATGGATAATAACATTTATAAGGAAAGATTATTGTCTATCTATCTAAGAAACACAGACTTTTAGTATATCAAATGATGCCCTAGATTTGCTGAAAGAGCTTGAATTAGCCCTACTATATATTGTATTCTTCCAGAATTGTTTACTTTCTCTGTCAAATTGAAGCCATCTAAATTAAGAATAGCAATTTTAAGCCCATAGAAAAAAATAATTAATAGAAGAATTAAAAATTTGATGACCACTGTTTGGAATGGCACATCTCATATTTTCTCTAACACAATAAGGGACAATGGGACATTTCACTCTTAAGGTAATTAAGCATCCAAAGGACAGGGCTCTATTATATAAAAAAAACAGTCATTCACATCCTACATTGCTAAAATAAAACAAGACATTAAAAGCCCATATTTGAGAGAGACGGGAAGATGGCGATGGAGTAGGCGGACGTACCAACTTCCAACTCCCAGAACCAAAGTGGATTATAACTCAATTTTAAGAACCATCATCTGGATAAACCAACTTTGAACTAAACTAAGTGGACTCTTCAACCAAGGAAAACTGCAGAAGCCACATTGAGACTGGTAGGAATAGCAAAAACGAGAAGAGGGCTGCCCAGCTCTCCAGAGCAAATGGCAGCCCGGAGAGACCCGCGTGGCGGAAGGAGAGTTTGGCGGAGAGGGAGGGACCTGGGTCCCAGGAACAAAGCCCCAGCCTGCAGTCGCAGAGCCTAGAAGAGGCGTTTGGACAGTATTGAGCTGTGAAACAAGTGAGGATACTGTTTGTGAGAAAGAGACAGTTTTCTCAGACCCAAGATTCGTTTTAAAGGGACAGCACAGAAAACCTCTCTCACAACCACGCACCAGGGGCTCCGGGGAACTGGGACAGAGGAGAGGAACAGAGCAGCGGGAACAAAGAGTGAACTGAAGGCACAGAGACACTCTGAGGGACAGCCACCCTGACCCCTGGGCTAAGTCACTTCCCTAATCGAAAATGAATATTTCCCCCGGAACTAGCAATACCAGCAAAGGGAGACAGGACACCAGCCAAATAAGCTCTCCAGCGGCAATTAGAGCAGAGCTGCTTAGAGGGAGGGAGCTCCAAGGCCTACAGTATGGAGACTTAGGGCACTTCCTACTCTGCTGAGAGTTGCTGAAGGATATGGTGGCGGTGAGACGCTGAAACGTGGTTCTGTCGGTGGGGGCGGAGGCCCAGTCTGTGTGAGCTTGGTCTAGCCCAGGAAGGGTGGAGGGGATGCGTAAAAGCGGTCCGGCAGCTGCGGGCCCATCTGTGACCCACCTGCAGGGGAAAAAGCGAAAGGCCAGGAACGGGCAGAGATCTGCTCTGCAACCCTGCGCAAGCCGGCCCTGACCGCGGGGACAGGGCTAGGACCAGGGATGGGCGGGTGCTCGCGGCTGAGCTCACGCTACCAGCCCCACCTGGCCAGAGAAACCGCGGTTTGCCATCCTGTATGCGTGAGATGGCTCCGAACACAGGGGCAGAGTAGACCCCGGGATGAGCGGAAGTTCACGACTGAGCTCACGCTAGAAAACACGCCTGGACCAATAAACCACGATTTGTGACCCTGCGTAGAAGGGCCCAGGCCTCAAGGGCGGGGCTAAAGCTCTAGAAGGGCAAAGGCTCACAGCTGAGAGCACGTCAAAAGCCCCGCCCAACCCACAAAACTGTGGCAAGCAGGCTCTGACTGCGGGTGCTGGGCGAAAACCAAGACACAGGCTGGATCCGCAGCTGAGCAAAGGTGCTCACCTCAACCCTATGTGCTGAGGCTTGTGGCTTGAGTGACAGCCCCTCCTGCAGAGGAGAGGCGGAAATCACAGCAACAGCCGCAGTGGGCCAGCACTGGCAATGCCCATACCCAACCGCCCTAGGCAGCGACAGAGGGGGTGGCAGGTCTGCAGACAGACCACACCTAGAGAACACAAAGGCAACACCTACTGGACTCCAGTGGACACAACTTGCTTATACACAGACAAAATGGACAGGCAGAAGAATGCAAACCAAATGAATCAAGAGAAATCCCCAGAGAAGGACCTGAATGAACCAGATATAACCAAATTACCAGAAGCAGAATTTAGAATAATGATAGTTAGGATGTTCAAAGAAATTAGAGCAACAATGGATATTCATTATGAACACCTAAATAAAAAGATAACAAGTATAAAAAACAAAATTGAAATGATAAAAAAGAATCAGACAGAAATGACAAATATAGTATCAGAACTGAAGACCACAATGAAAGGAATTAAAAGCAGGATGAATCAGACTAAGGATGGAATCAGCGAGTTAGAAGACACAATAAATAAAGGCAGAGAAGAAAAAAGAAAAGAGACTCAAAAAATGTGAGGAAACTCTAAGGGAGCTCTGTAACAACATGAAGAGAAACAACATTCGCATCATAGAAGTGCCTGAAGAAGAGGACAGAGGACAGGAAATAGAAACTTTGTTCAATCAAATTATAGCAGAAAACTTCCCTAAATTAAGGCTGGGAAACACTCCACACGTTCAAGAAGCACACAGAACTCCGCTAAAGAGAAACCCAAAGAAATATACACCAAGACACATCATAGTTAAAATACCAAAGCTAATGAATAAAGAAAAAATATTAAAAGCTGCTAGAGAAAAAAAGGCTATCACCTACAAAGGAGCCCCCATAAGGATGAAATCAAACTTCTCAACAGAAACACTTGAGGCCAGAAGGGAATGGCAAGATATAATCAAAGTAATGCAGAACAAAAACCTACAACCAAGACTACTCTATCCAGCAAGGCTAACGTTTAAAATTGAAGGAGAAATAAAGAACTTCCCAGAAAAAGAAAGCCTCAAAGAATTCATTAAAACCAAACCAATTCTGCAAGAGATACTAAGGGGCCTGATTGGAACAGTTCAAAGGGAGAAAAGAATATAGCAAAAGAAGAATACAGCTTTAAGAATAAAATGGCAATAAACAACTACATATCAATAATAACCTTAAACATAAATAGATTAAATGATCCAATCAAAAGACATACGGTAGCTGCGTGGATAAAGAAACAGGACCCATATATATGCTGTTTACAAGAGCCACACCTTAAAACAAAAGATGCACATAGACTGAAGGTAAAAGGATGGAAAAAAATATTTCATGCAAATGGAAATGAAAGAAAAGCTGGGGTAGCAATACTTATATCTGACAAAATGGACTTTAAAACAAAGGCTGTAGTAAGAGATAAAGAAGGATACTACATAATGATAAAGGGAACAATTCAACAGGAAGATATAACTATTATAAATATCTATGCACCAAATATAGAAGCGCCGACATACATAAAGCAGACTTTGATGGATATAAAGGGTGAGATTAACAGCAACACTATAATAGTAGGGGATTTCAATACCCCACTAACAACACTGGATAGATCCTCAAGAAAGAAAATTAATAAAGAAACAGCAGACTTAAAGGATACACTCGATCAACTTGATTTAATAGATATCTTCAGAACTTTTCACCCTAAAGCAGTAGAATATACATTCTTCTCAAGCGCTCATGGTACGTTTTCTAGAATAGACCACATGTTAGGACACAAAAATGGTCTCAATAAATTTAAGAAGATTGAAATCATATCAAGCATCTTCTCTGATCACAATGCCATGAAACTAATAATTAACCACAAAAGAAAAACTGAAAAATACTCAAACACTTGGAAACTAAATAGCATGATATTTAATAATGAATGGATTAACAATGAGATCAAAAAAGAATGAAAAAGTTTCTAGAAACAAATGAAAATGAGCATACATCAACTCAAGATTTATGGGACACAGCAAAAGCAGTACTGAAAGGGAAGTTTATTGCACAACAGGCATATCATAAGAAGCTAGAAAAAGCTCAAAAAAGCAACCTGACCCTGCATCTAAAAGAACTAGAAAAACAACAGCAAATAAAATCCAGGACAAATAGAAGGAAGGAAATAATAAAGGTCAGAGCAGAAATAAATGACATAGAGGCTAAGGAAACAATACAGAGGATCAATGAAACCAGAAGCTGGTTCTTTGAAAAGGTAAACAAGATTGATGAACCTTTAACTAGACTCACCAAGAAAAAAGAGAGAGGACTCAAATAAATAAAATTAGAAAGGACAGTGGAGAAATAATAACTGACACAAGAGAAATACAAAACATTGTAAGAAAATACTATGAAGAACTCTATGCCAAATAATTATTCAACCTAGATGAAATGGACAAATTTCTTGAATCATATAATCTTCCAAAAATCAATCTGAAAGAATCAGAACACCTAAACAGACCAATTACAACAAATGAGATCAAAACAGTTATCAAAAAACTCCCAAAAAAGAAAAGTCCTGGGCCTGATGGCTTCACAAGTGAATTTTATCAAAAATCCAAAGAACTAACTCTTATCCTCCTCAAGCTATTTCAAAAAATTCAAGAGGAAGGAAGACTTCCAAACTCCTTTTATGAGGCGAGCATAATTCTAATCCCAAAACCGGGCAAAGACAACACAAAGAAAGAAAATTATAGGCATATATCCCTGATGAATTTAGACACTAAAATCTCAACAAAATATTAGCCAACCGTATCCAGCAATATATATTAAAAAATCATACATCATGATCAAGCCGGATTTATTCTGGAGAGGCAAGGCTGGTTCAATATTCGCAAATCAATCAATGTGATTCATCACATAAACAAAAGGAAGGACAAAAATCACATGATAATTTCAATAGATGCAGAAAAGGCATTTGATAAAATCCAGCACCCATTCATGATCAAAACTCTCAGTAAAGCAGGAATACAGGGATCATTCCTTAACATGATAAAGGCCATCAATGACAAACCCACAGCAAACATCATACTAAATGGGCAAAAATTAAAAGCAATCCTCTTAAGATCAGGAACCAGGCAGGGTTGCCCCCTTTCACCACTTTTATTCAACATAGTTCTGGAAGTCCTAGCTACAGCAATCAGACAAGAAGAAGAAATAAAAGACATCCAAATTGGAAAAGAAGAAGTAAAACTGTCATTATTTGCAGATGATATGATATTGTATATTGAAAACCCTAAAGTCTCAGTCAAAAAACTACTGGACCTTATAAATGAATTCAGCAAGGTAGCAGGATATAAAATTAATACTCAGAAATCAGAAGCATTTCTATATACCAACAATGAACTGTCAGCTAAAGAAATTAAGGAAACAATCCCCTTCACTATTGCAGCCAAAAAAATAAAGTACCTAGGAGTAAATTTAACCAAGGAGGTTAAGGACTTGTACTCGGAAAATTATAAAACATTGATAAAAGAAATCAAGGAAGATACAAACAAGTGGAAGCATATACCATGCTCATGGCTAGGAAGAATAAACATCATTAAATGTTTATATTACCCAAAGCAATTTATAAATTCAATGCAATACCAATTAAAATACCAATGACATACTTCAAAGATGTAGAACACATATTCCAAAAATTTATATGGAATCAAAAAAGAACACGAATAGCCTCAGCAATCTTAAAAAGAAAAAATAAAGCAGGAGGTATCACTCTTCCAGATATCAAGGTTTACTATAAGGCCATTATACTCAAGACAGCCTGGTACTGGCATAAGAACAGGCACATAGATCAGTGGAACAGAACAGGGGACCCAGAAATAAACCCACAGCTTTATGGACAACTGATATTTGACAAAGGAGGAAAGAACATACAATGGAGTAAAGACAGCCTCTTTAACAAATGGTGTTGGGAAAATTGGACATCTACCTCCAAAAAAATGAAACTAGACCATCAACTTACACCATTCACAAAAACAAACTCAAAATGGATAAAAGACTTAAATGTAAGCCGTGAAACCATAAGCATCTTAGAAGAAAACATAGGCAGCAAGCTCTCCGACATCTGTAGCAGCAATGTATTTGCCGATTTATCTCCACGGGCAAATGAAATAAAAGGCAAGATAAACAAATGGGACTATATCAAACTAAAAAGTTTTTGCACAGCTAAAGACAATAAGAACAGAATAAAAAGACAAACCACACAATGGGAGAACATATTCAACAGCACGTCTGATAAGGGGTTAATAATCAAAATTTATAAAGAACTTATAAAACTCAACACCAGGAAAACAATCCAATCAAAAAATGGGCAAAAGAAACGAATAGAAATTTCTCCATAGAGGACATACAGATTGCCAATAGGTATATGAAAAAATGCTCAACATCACTAATCATTAGAGAAATGCAAATTAAAACCACAATGAGATATCACCAAGCACCAGTCAGAATGGCGCTCATCAGCAAAACAACACAGAATAAGTGCTGGCGAGGATGTGGAGTAAAGGGAACCCTTCTGCACTGCTGGTGCGAATGCAGACTGGTGCAGCCACTGTGGAAAACAGTTTGGAGATTCCTCAAAAAATTAAAAGTCGAACTGCCTTTTGACCCAGCTATCCCACTTATAGGAATATACCCTAAGAACACCATACCACTGTTCGAAAAGAAGAAATGTTCCCCCATGTTCATGGCAGCATTGTTCACAATAGAAAAGATCTGGAACCAGCCCAAGTGTCTGTCAGAAGACGAGTGGATTAAAAAGCTATAGTACATATATACTATGGAATACTACTCAGCCATAAGAAATGATGACATCGGATCATTTACAAGAAAATGAATGTACCTTGATAACATTATACGGAGTGAAATAAGTAAATCAGAAAAACAAAACTGAGAACAGCATGATTTCATACATAGGTGGGACATAAAAGTGAGACTATGAGACATGGACAAGAAAGTGGTGGTTACGGGGTGGAGGTAGGGAGGGGAGGGAGTTAGAGGGAGGAGGGGAGGGGCACAGGGAAACCCAGATAGAAGGTGACAGAGGACAATTTGACTTTGGGTGATGCGTATGCAACACAGTTGAATGATAAGATAATCTGGAGATGTTTTCATTGTACATATGTACCCTGATTTAGTGGTGTCACCCCATTAAAATTAACAAAAAAAAAAAGAAAAAAAAAGACCATATTCATACAGTAGTAACAAGTAATACACTCTTTTTTAAGGGGCAATTTTTTTTATTTTATCTATTTTTAGAGATAGAAGGGAGAGAGAGAGAGACATGGGGGACGAGCAGGAAGCATCAACTCCCATATGTGCCTTGACCAGGCAAGCCCAGGGTTTTGAACTGGCGACCTCAACGTTCCAGGCCAACATTTTATCCACTGCGCCACCACAGTTCAGATACAATCATCTTTAGATTGTTGTTGATTGAAAGAAATTTTTAACTCATGAATTAAAGGTCTCCAAATGATGTGGGCCCTGTGCTTTTTCTCAGACAATTTAATAAATATGAGACCCAGGACTAATTTAAAGAATACATTTTTTATGAAATCTGAAGTGAGAAAAAACCTTAGGACATTTCTTAAGAATCAAAGTTAAGTTTCAATGAATTGGGTGGAGTCAATAGAACCTTGAAGTTTATTTTCCTCTGTCTGAAGAACACAATCTCACAGTGATAATGAAAGTGGTATTTTTATGATTCATGAAAGTTTCTTTTTTAAAAAAGTAATTATAAATAAATTTTCTAGGTCCTTAGATTCAGAAGGCAACATCCATTTATGTAATTTACTTATTCTTTGGAAAGGGACTTTACAAATATTTGGAAAAAGATTTAGTTTTGGATAAAATACATTGAGTTCTTTTTTAAAAAAGCATGGCAGGTATAATAAATTTATTTACTCTCGTGAGGTTGAGCTCTGGTTACTATTCTATTATTAGCTGAACTTTGGCCTTCTTCCCCTGTAACTCCAAAAAATCAATGTTTCCTAAACTCACCTAAGTTACATGTTATTCAAGCTACCTGGCATGCCTTCCTTTCTTCTTTCTTAGTAAACTCTTTATTCTTCAAGATCTGCCACAATTTTATCTTCTGTAAAGTCATTTCCAATTCACTTTATTGTTCCTTTTTCTGTGCCTCAAACACAGTTTGATCATACCCTTTTATGAATGTTTATTAACTTATACTACAGCTATTGGCTGCATCTCTATAGCTGGACTGTGCTTAGCGTAATGCATGGAATGCAACACATGTTCAGCGAATACCTGTTGTTATGATGACATGACTATTCTTCAATCACTATCATCACCCATACGTATATGTGTATATGTACTTCTACCTGCCTTGCTATGTTTCTATCTTTAATTTACACAGAAAATTCACAGATACGGTCTCTTTTGAATCTGAAGATAACCACACAAGACTGTAAGGACAGTTACTTTTAATACAATTCTTTAGATAAAAAAGGTGAGATGACTGGGACTCAGAGAAATCTTGTCCAGTATTCCATGGAAAGTAAACAGGAGACAGAACATCAATTCTCTTTTCATTTACTTCAATTTTATTGCAACATATTCAATTATATGGAATTTTTAAAGCCAATTGCTCATAAATTTATTTCTTATAGTTCTTTTTATTTAGATCCCAGGTGCACAAAATTGGATTAAGCATATCCCTAGGATTATCACAGTCATCATTAGTTAATGCATGTCCCTGATTTTTATGTGCATATGTGTTCATTTTTTAATAATATGAGTAACATCCATGAATCCATCACTCATACAACTAAAACATTGCTATTAACTACCTTACTGTACTCCTTTTCTAGCTCACCAACTTCTAACTAATCACCCAACCCTAAGCTATCTTTAATTTAAATTTTGTTTATCATTTATTTCTTTATATTTAGTATATTCTTATTTTTGAGCATTATATTAACATCATATTGTATGTGGTCATCTGGAACTTGAGTTTCTTAATTAAATATTATATTACTAATATTTATCCACAGTATTTTATATAAGTCTAATTCCTTAATTTTCACTGCTAAATAATATTTCAATTCATAAATATACCACATTTAAAAATTATGCTAGCCACAGAAAATAGGGTCATTTTTATGTTTTTTATTTTTGCTACTGTGAATAATGCTGCTATGAATATTTCAACATTCATTTGAGTATATATCTGGGAGTAGAATTGCTGAGTTGTAAGTTATGTAAATATTTAACTTTACAAAACAAATGCCAAATTGCTTTTACAAAGGAATTATAACAAATTTATAAACCCACCAAGGTATGGGAGGAGAGAGTCTGATGGTTCACATTCTCTGCAATAATTATAATTGTCAGGCTTCTTATATCTTGTCAATCAAGTAGACGTGAAATAGTATCTCATTATAGTGCTAATTTGCAGTTCCCCTTGAGCTTGAGAATGTTTTTATACATTGGCCATCCATATGTATTTATTTTTATTTGTAAAACTTCTGTACATATCTGTGTCCTATAGATCTTCAATTTATTAACTACCCAGATTTTATTTGCATCAATATAATCCTCTGTTATTTATACATGGTATAAGTATCTTTACCTGGTCTGTATCTTGTCTTTTGACTTTCCAAGTAGATGCTATTTATGAATAAATGTTAAACATTAAAAGTTTACAACTTCATTTCTCTTAAAATAATTATACATGGGCATTAGATCTGCCTCACCCAAACTGTGGCGATCAACCTGAAGCCAATAATTGACTAATGCTATACAGATACAAAATGCTGACCCACATCCCTCAAGGCAGGACTTGCCCTGTGGTACAATTCATGCCTCAGAGCTTCCCAGGAGATTAGGTTAAAACTAGACTGCTGCTGAAACCACATTCTTGCTCAGCTTTTTCTCCACCCTATACTCCTTTCTCCTCTCTCTAAAGGTTCCTTCTGAGAGCATATCCTCAATAAATTACTTGCACTAAGTTCTCTAGCTTGGATCTTGTTTCTAGAAAATCCAACTTAAAGATACTTTCTTTGCAATATTATTTTTCCTAATGAACACTTCTGATTTTAGTAGTCAAATTTTAGTCTTTTATGGATTTCTTTTTTAAAAAATCTATTAATAAATCCTTTCTTTTCCCATGTTCAGAAAGATATCATGATCTGTAATTCCCATAAAATTTCTGAATTTCGCTTTTGACATTTACGTTTTAAATCATTCTGGAGTTAATTTTGGTATATAGCATAAAGTAGGGATCCAATGATTTACTTTATAGTAAATAACCATTTTGACCAAAGTAACTTATTGAATCTCTCTCTTCCTTTTCTTATAATGTATCTTTTTAGAAAATGTGTATTTTATTCAATGTTTATTTAACACATTTTTAATGCTTTTTATATATTAGGGCTTGACTTAATGTTGTGGAGATAAACAAAATGATACAGTCAATCCCCCCACCGCTGTCATTTAAAGGGACTTATATACTGTGGAAGCAGAATATGTCTACAGTGGAAATATATACAAATATACAAAGAAAATTGACATCTACTAATAGGAGTCGGGATAAATGTCTTAAAGGAAGTGAAACTAAAATAAATATTTTCTAGTTGAGAATGGTGGATGATTCATGATGTTTCCAAACTGAGGAAATACCATTTGCAAAACCGCAGATTGTATACCAACATAGACTATTTAAGAAGGCCTGGAGTTCTGTATGGCACAAAAAGTGTGACAGCAGGTAAGAATCGAGAAGTAGTCTGCAGCCAAACCACCCTGCACTTGCCCGATCACATCTGATCTTGGAAGCTAAGCAGGGTCATCAGGCCTGGTTATTACTTGGATGAGAGAAGTAGACAGGGGTCTATTTATAAAGGCAATTTTTGATAGAGTACCATAATTACTATCCTGTGTCTCCCAGCACACTCCCCTTCCCTTCCCAGGAGGCTTCCACTCTTCCCACTGGTTGGAGGGAATAATGTGACTCACCCTTGAACATGGTACTCTAGTCCTTTGGACACATGGATTAGGCTAGCAGTGGGCATGTGATGCAAACAGGTCCAACCACAATCTCCTCATGAGATGAGTATGGTTTATAGGTGTTAATATATGTGTGTGTGTGTGTGTGTTAAAGTTGCTCATCTGGAAATGAGAACATCAGGTTCCCTACCACACAAAAACACCAGAATATCATAGTAGAAAATAAAGCCCAGATTCACAGGAAAAAAAAAGAAAATGGGAAGAGAGATAATAGAAATGTGAAACAAACATGAAAGATATTAGGGTAGCATTGGCATCCACATTCCATTACTTGAGGTTCTGTGTCCAATAGATCTTCACTTTATTAACTACCCAGATTAACTGCATCAATTCAATATAAGTCAATCAGTTATCCTTTTTTTATTTTATTTTTTACAGGGACAGAGAGAGAGTCAGAGAGAGGGATAGATAGGGACAGACAGACAAGAACGGAGAGAAGTGAGAAGCATCAATCATTAGTTTTTCATTGCCGTTGTGACTACTTAGTTGTTCATTGATTGCTTTCTCACATGTGCCTTGACCCTTGACCGCGGGCCTTCAGCAGACCAAGCAACCCCTTGCTGGAGCCAGTGACCTTGGGTCCAAGCTGGCAAGCTCTTTGCTCAAGCCAGATGGGCTCTCACTCAAGCTGGTGAGCTCGGGGTCTCAAACCTGAGTCTTCCGCATCCCAGTCCAATCGATGCTCTATCCACTGTGCCACCGCCTGGTCAGGCCAGTTATCCTTTTTTATTAAACATACACTGAATCTGATATTTTCAACTGAAAGAGAGAATAAACAGGAAATGGTTTATTCCTGATGACAATAGAGGGCTTCACAGGACTTTTCTTAGGGAAGTATCATGGTTAGATTTGCCTGGTGGAAAGTCTCCCGTGGCTACAAAGAAGAGAGTTGATTACAGGGGGCAAAGATAATCTGGTAAAAGAAAAAACAAAAAAAATGGAAAATAAAGTGATAAAGGTCATGATCTATATCTGCTTGGTTATTCTTCCTTTCCTCTCTGAAAGCAGGCAGATTCTATTATCTACCTGTGTCAAATGGTTTAATAATACTTTAGGATTCCTAAAAAAAAAATGTTGGTGATACATAATTTTATTCTTGAGAAACAAACAACAACAAAGAAAGAAAAATACATTGAAAACTTGTATTCTTGTTAGCTGTAAGGCATTAGAGACATAAAAATTCAGAAAAATTGGAAAGTTCTAAGAATATTAAAATCACCCATAACCCTAACAATTCAAGGAAAATATATCCTTAAAACATACAGTTAAAAATATACTGTCTTATTCTTCAGGCTCATAAAAATGTGGAGATCTTATTTTACAAAATACAATTTATTTCATTTTAATCAAGTATTATACCATAAATAATTTTCCATATAAAATATGTTATGAATATTCAATTGCTACATTTCTTAATATGGATGTATTATATTGCTTAGCCATTAGTCTGTCTTTTAGAGACTTTGGTTGCTTCCAATTTTTATAATTTTAAATAATGTTGCCATAAGTATCCAACATATAGATCTTTTTCTGCATTTTAGATCTGGGGTTGGACAAATTCCTAATGCAATTCTTGGGACAGAGGTTATATACATTTTTAAGATGCTTTCCACAAGAGAACTTTTCAAATTAGACTATATGTTTTATTTCAGCAGAATATGACAAGTCTGAAATGACAGATGATCCCAATTCCCAGAATTTCACAGCACTTAAGGTGCAGGGCAATCAGATTCAGCTGATCTTCTGCATTGCGGCATAATGTGATGGACTGATTTTTCTTCTCTATCTAGTGTTTTTGACTGATGCAATCTCTTTAAAGTTCCCCCTTCCTTATAGGAATGACATAATCTAAAATAACACAGAACTGGAGATTTGGAGTCTCCCCCGAATTTTTAAAAGCTACTTTGAGGGTGAAGTGGAATGTGGTATTATTTCCCTTCCTGAAAACAAAAAACGGATTACATATTGAAGGCTGTGTGTATATGTATGTGTATACATACACCAAGAATCTTACACTCACAATCTCATTTAATCTCTCTCAAAGCATTTGAGAATTTGAGTAGTATGTCAGAAAACATGCATGTTTTGCAACCAGCCTCATTTGTAAATTGAAAGGTAAATTCAGGTGTCATCAATTAATTGCCAGTAGTGTTACTTGGGTTACCTTCTGCAAATTATTAATTTCTCAGAGTATAAGGATATTTTATAAAATCCTGGGGATATGAATCAATGAACAACTAAGGTGCCGTAACAATGAATTGGTGCCTCTCATTTCTCTCCCTTTCTATCTGTCCCTGACTGATCCTCTCTCTATCTCTCTCACTTAAAAAAAGAAAGAAAGAAATCATGGGGATATTAATAAATATATTACTGGGTTGATATTTTAAGTAAATGAGAAATGCAGGTGTGGGGAAAACAGCTGTGTTAGGCTTGCTCACTAGTCTCCTGTTTGCAAGCACTTTGCACAATTAGTGTGTGAGCACATGGCAGAAAGCCATGTGTGTCTCTCTATGAAAAGTTATGGGTACTTTCCCTTGGAGGTGACTTTCTCAGATTGCTCTCCCACCACTGCAAGGTGCGGTTCCCTGATCCCTTGCTCTTCACTGTAAAAAACGGGTTTCCTTTGTTTATTTGCTTGCCTGTCTCTGTAAGCCTCTAATAAACAGGAATGACCTGACACTTCCCAGCTCTGTAGTTTCTCTACCATTTGCCCAAATTCAATGTGAACCTGCCTGGCCTCAACCACCAGCATTACATCTGGCATCATGGGCAGGATTTGAATCAGATTGGTATGAAGCCACCAACTCCCTTGAAGGGTGGGATAGAGGATAGTGGTCATTGTTCTCCAGCATATGGTTTCCTGTGGCTGTCCTTTCAGGTTTTTTATAACCCTGTGAGAAGAAGCCTCTGTGTGAGAGGCTGCCCATGATCAAAAGATCCAGGATGAACTGCAGACTGAGAATCAACAATGACATGAGCTGCAACAGTCACTGGAGAGTTACGATCTGAGAACTGCAGTTCAATCTACAAGCTAAAAAACAGCAATGGCTTGAACTGGAAAGACTGCTGGAAAAGGAGGTCGACCACTATCAGAGCTGCAGTGTGAAATGCAGGCTGAACACCAACAGCACCTAGAACTAGAACAGTCACTGGAGAAGGAATTATGGGTTCACAAGCTGCAATTATCCCTAGAAGCTGAATGTTGGCAGAAACAGTCATTGAAGAAACAACCGCAGGTTAAAACACTCGAGCTTCAGCTTCAGGCCAAGAGCCAAAGCAGACACTAAAGAAGGAGCAGCAGCTATGCTGGCAAAGTGACTTTGAGTCAGCAAAGGCAGGGATTTCTAACTTTTCTTCTGAGGAGGAGGTTTAGGCTGAAACTGCCATCAGCAGACTCAGAGCCTGGCTGGTGGTTACCAGAAGGTAAAAACCCAGCAGCTAAGAGTGCCTCAGGGGAAGGCACAATCCCCTCTTCAGGTAGTTGAGAACTCTGTGATCCAGCCCTACACCCAGGCAAAGCTGATGGAGTTAGGGGCAAAATTCAGGCAGAAACTCACCAAGCCCTGGCAGCCTGGTTGCTGCATTGTGGAACATGGGGTGGATGGCATCATGCTCTCTGGAACAGAAATAGAGAAACTGGACGCCATTACCATGCACTCTTCAAGACAACAGCTTCAGAACTGCCATGACCACCCAGGAAACCATACCCTATTAGAATGGGTGATGGCTGCCATTCATACAGTCTAGCAGAATACTGGGGACATGCCAGGGGCAGTAAGTTGGCAGCAGTCATCATATATGGAGCTGCAGTAAGTCTTCCAGGAACTCAGTATGAAGAATGTTGCTTTCAACTTGAGCTCCTATGGGCCAGATGAGGAAGTTGTTATGGCAGGGATGAAGAACCTTCTCTGCAGCGCCCCATCAGCCCTTTTTGGTTCACTAGTGGCTATCTTGAGCCCCTATGTGGGGCAACCCATCAACACAGTTACACAGATGTTAGGAGATTTGTGCTAGGTGGAGGCAGCACAAAATCATAAAGCTGTGAGTGCTTCTGCCTCTGCTGCTCCCCACCAACTAATAAGAGAAACAGACCTGTAAGGTTACCCCAACACAGATGTGGATAGATTTGATTGAAGCTGGGGAAGATAGAATTTAGATGGCAAGTCTAATAAAGTTCTGTTGGAGCTTTGGTGGTAGTTTAAACCAGATCATTTTCCAGGCACTGAGACAAATGCTCCCAGAAGCTACCAATAAGACAGTTGGTGAGTGGTTGGCACAGTTACAAGATTACATGAAAATAGCTGAGGGAGAGGAGAATTCCCAAGATCTGTTCTTTCAGTTTTAATAGGGGGAAGACCCTGGTACATGTCTAACAGCTATGGGCAGGGGCCAGAGACCCCAAGTGAAATTGAAAATCCACTGGTCCCCTACTAATTATGTGATGGGTGTTGCCTTGGTGGATACAGGTGCAGAATGTTGCTTCCTACATGGGAACCCAGAGTGGTTCACTGGGACCCTGGTGGTCATTGACAGTTGTGGGGCCAAATGGTTCAATGAAGCCTATAACTATCCCATTAAGGATAGAAAGATGGCCTCCTAAGCCATACAAGGTTTACATATCTCCTATTGTTGAATATATTTTGGGGGTAGATATCTTACAAGAACTGTCATTGGAAACCACAGCCTAGGAGTTCTATCTGTAGGTTTAGGTCATGAAGGCAGTGTTGTGGGGACACAAAGTACATTTCTCTTTGCAATTGTCCATTCTCCAGCATGTGACAAGCACAAAGCAGTACCACCTGCCAGGAAGATATGAAGAAATCACAGGGACAATCCTCAAACTAGAAAAGGTGGGGATCATCCAGCCGGCACACAGCCCTTACAACTCCCCATTATAGCCTGTGCAAAAACCAGACAAAACCTGGTGAATGAGAGTAGATTACAGAGAACTTAATAAAGTTGTTCCCTTTTGCATGCTGCTGTTCCCTTGATAGCTAACCTGATGAATTGGCTAAGCCATGAGTTGGGGACATATCACTTTGTGGCAGATTTGGCTAGCACCTTTTTCTTTATAGATATAGCTCCAGAGAGATAAGACTAATTTGTCTTCACTTGGAAAGAGTGGCAGTGGACCTTTACAGTATTACCACAGGGTTATTTGCATAGCCCCACCTTGTGTCATTGGCTGGTGGCTGCTGACCTGGCTAAATGGAAACAGACAGACGTGGTTTGTATGTACCATTATATCTTTGATATCATGCTACCCACTGACTCTCTTTCAGAATTGAAGCTAGCAGTCCTTAGCCTCCTAGCCCATTTGAAAGTGTGTGGCTAGGAAGTCAATGAGAGCAAATTACAAGGACCTGAATTATTCGTTAAGTCCTTGGGGTTTTCTGGTTGGGTAAGACAAAAGTTATCCCTGAAGCAGTTATAGGTAAGATCCAGGCATTCCCTGTGCCCACCACGGTAAAACAGTTATAGGAATTCCAAGGGCTGTTGGGGTATTGGTGAGCATTCATACCCCATTTGGCTCAGTTACTGCACCCCTTATATAACCTTATTCAGAAGGGGGTTCACTGGGATTGGACTGAGAAAAAACAAGGTGCATATGAAGTGCCTAAGAGAGCTGTCAAGGTGGCACAGGCCTTGAATGTGTTTGATCCCACCAGGCCCTGTGAGCGTGATTTCCATGTAACCTCAGGGGTTTGGATGGGGCTTGTGGCAACGAACAGAGTGCTTACGGCAACCTATTGGGTTTTGGTCCCAGTTGTGGAAAGACACTGAAGTCCATTACTCATTTGTGGAGAAACAGTTGGTAGCTGTGTATGCTGCCCTCCCAGTCACTGAAAGTATTATGACCACAACTCAAATTATGGTCAAGACAACATACCCTATTGCAAAATGAGTGAGAGATTGGTCTACCAAACCTTTAGTGGTACTGCCCTCACCGCCACCCTGGTCAAGTGGGGTGCATACCTGCAACAACACTGTGCTCTTATCACCAGCCCATTGAGGGCAGAACTGCAGAAAGTCTTGGGTCCCATCACCTATATGACCTTAAAGTCAGGTACAGCTGGAGCTCAGGAGGCAGAACCTGAAGTCACTACCTACCAGGAGGGGCAGACACCCATCCCCTAGGATTCCTGGCATACTGATGGTTCCAGCAGAGGCCAACCTGCCAAAAGGACAGCTATAGCCTTCCATTTGGCCACTAAGACTATTTGGATGGACACAGGTATGGGCCAAAGCAGCCAATGGACAGAATTAAGAGCTGTATGACTGGTTGCCTATAATAAACCTTTACTTCTGGTGATTTGCACTAACAGCTGGGCTGTCCATTGTGGACTCCTTCGGATAGCTACTTGGTACATTAACCAGTGGATGGTAATGCACCATCCACTATGGACTCAGGCCATGTGGCAGGACTTATGGGAAATAGAACACCAGAAGAAGGTGACAATATATCATGTCATAGCAACTGCTCCTCTAGCCTCTCTTGGGAATAATGAGGCAGACACCTTGGCAAGTGTATAATGGTTGGAGACTGTGCCACAGGTAATGTGGCACAGCGGCTCCACCAGCATTTGCTTTATGCAGGGAAGAAAACTGTGGGCTATGGTTAAGGCATGGAACTTGCCTGCATCTTATGCAGAAGTACTTATAGACTGCAATCAATGTGCAGTGCAGTAATCAAGCTTAGAGACAACTGGCATCACCTGTATAGACATCACTGGACCCTTACAGAAGTTGAATGGGTACCAATATGTAGTCACCTATGTAGATACTGCCAGCAGTCTGCTTGCTGCTTACCCCACCTATAACTCAGACCAGAGGGCAGTCATACAGGCTCTGGACCACTTGAGTACTGTGTACAGGTAGCCACTGATCCTTTAAAGTGACAACAGTACCCAATTCATTTGTTCTATGCCAGCAGTGTTTGGCAAACTGTGGCTTACAAACCACAAGTGGCTCTTTGGCCCCTTGAGTGTGGCTTTTCCACAAAATACCATGTGCAGGCGCTACCTCGATAAGGAATGTACCTACCTATATAGTTTAAGTTTAAAAAATTTGGCTCTCTAAAGAAATTTCAATCATTGTACTGTTGATATTTGGCTCTGTTGACTAATGAGTTTGCCGACCACTATAATCTATGGTGAAGCAATGGGCTCAGGACCTGTGGGTGGACTGGAAGTACCATGTTTCCTACCACCCACAGGCCTCTCGTATCATGAGCGGTATAGTGGACTATTAAAGCAGGGACTGTGACAAGAGGGGAGCACCAGCTCCCTTACTGGATGGACATGCTGCTTGTGGATGGTACTCTGGATTTAGAATGAGAGACCTCGATGGGGGGAGGGCAGCTCTGGTGGAGAACCTCCTGTACTGGGAAGCTGCTCCCATCCAGTTGCAGATATGCACCAAGAACACTTTACTCAAGCTGAGCTTTGGATGGCAGGGCAACTTGTTCCTGCCTTCCCCAGCAGCCCTTCTTAAAGACCAGTGGCTTCAATGGACATGTCCGTGTACTATACATGCCCTGTGTCTACAATGGGTGGCCTAGTAGGCACCATAAGGTAGGGGGCTGGAGGTGGGTCTCCACTTAACTGCCTGGGCAACCAGCACCTGGCCACCTAAAATAGAAGTGAGTGCTCAGAGAGACAGCATTATGAAGGGCACCTTTGCAATTTTCTTATGACCTGTAATGAGTTCTCCCATTTTGTTATTCATAGAACCAGTAGTTCCTGGGTACGGGCCAATAAGGTTTGATACACCTGCCCAGGGCACCCTCTGGTACCTGCTACTGTGCTGTCTGTGGATAAAACTGTGACCTGTATTCTGCCAGAGGGGAAAGATTTGCCTCTCTCAGGGCCACTGACAACTCTCTTGTTTCGCCCATAGCTTGTGTTCTTGTAATTCTGTTGCTGTAGACTGTACTGTTTCTGTTTACATAATGTACCTCACTCTTCACACAGGACCCATCACAGAAGATACCTGTCCACCTAGATTGTGAGGTGAGTGTAAAGTCAGTGGCCAAGGCCACCATCACAGCTGCCTGGCTCATGCAGGTTCACTTTAGATTCTAACAGACGGTAATGAAACAACGGAGCCAAAAACTGGTGAACCATCAGCTTTAATTCTAGCTTGCACCCGGCGGGCAAGCAAAAACACAAACTGGGCTCCAAAACCCACTCATTCAGTGCTCACAAAGCTACTGACTTATCCAAATTTCCTAGAATCAAAGGTTTCTGGCTCACCAGACTTATTCACCTCTGTTCCCCATCTCCTTCTCTCTACACAAACTCTGCACAAACTGGCTCCTTCCTCATCACTCTGCCATCTTGGCTGCTTCTTCTGGCCTCCACCACGTGGCCTTTCTCTGCTCTCCTCTCTAATACTAACCTCAGGAACCGAGAGAGCAAGCTCCCGGTCTGCCCCACTTTATAGCATAGATTCAAAACCTTTAATCCAATCTACAAACAAGGAAGTCTCTGATACAAAGTCACTTACCTGAGGCATAATGGGAGGATTCCTCATGAGAGTGCACCACCCTACATCATCCAGTCAAGGGTGTGGGGGAAAGCTTACTCTTAAAACTAAGCCTTAGGCTATAACTACCTGGCCTACCTACAGCCTGTCCCCCAAGACACATCAATATCAACGAACTTCCATGTGGGCAGCGCCATCTTTAACAAAGTGAGCATAATATATCGTATCTGCCCAACAGTGAGCAACTCTAAAGGGGTGGAATATGGGGAAAACAGCTATGGTTGGGTTTGCTTGCTGGTTTCCCAGCTGCAAGGACTTTGCACAATTAGTGTGTGAGAACATGACAGAGAGCCATGTCTATGTCTCTATGAAAAGCTATGGGTGTTTTCCCTTGGGGGCGATTTTCCCAGATCACTCTCCCATCACAGCAAGGTTTGGTTCCCAGATTCCCTCAGCTGACACCCTGAGGGTGGTGTTCCTGATCCCTTGCCCTCCACTGTGAAATGTAGTTTTCCTTTGTTTATTCACTTCCCCTTCTCTGCCAGCCTCCAATAAACGGGTAATAGCCAATTGCTTTCCAGCTCCGCAGTTCCTCTACCATCTGCCCAAATTCATGCAAACCTGCCTGGCCTCCACCACCAGCATTACATCAGTTAAAGCACTTAGTGTAGTGCACGTCTCTGTCTGAGTTGAGGAAGCTCTCTGGTCAGAAACGAAAGCATGCTTATGGTTTATTCTACAAGTGATCCTCAGGAGAAGTGAAGGTTCAGGGAAAAGAACAGGAAAGAATAGAAAACTAGTACAAAGATGTTATAGAGTTTGTCACTAGCATAGATGACTGGTGTGTGACCTTTGTGCCTGGAGTGTTATAAAATGCAACTTAGAGCTCTTTCCCAAAGGAAAAAATGAAGTATTTATTCATCATCGCTTATTCCCCACTAATCAACAACAGCTCTAGGGCACACATTTCCAGGGTGTAATGTTTGTCTGGGAGTTTCTGCAGCTGTCAGGGAAACCTTCAGCAAGATATGTAAGGGACAAAATGCACCTGGCTGCAGCTTCACAAAGCTCGTCAGATTACTATAGCGGCAGCTGGGCAAAATATGGAACCCACAAAAATTTCCAGTGACATACAAGATCTGCCATTGTTTCCTAGTGCTAGTGTAGTATTGGCTAGTATTATGTAGTGTAGTACTATTATGTACTATTAGTACTAAACTAATAGTAATATTAGAATAGTACCATTAGTCTAGTACTATTATGGCACATTATCACAAAACTAGCAGCTTAAAACAACACCAGTGTATTACCTTAAATGCTGGAGCTCAGAAGTGCAAAAATGGCTCTTACCTGGCTACAGTGAAGGTTTCTGCAGGGCTGCCTTCATTCTGGTGACTCTAGGGGGACGTTCGCATCTTGCTTTTTCCAGCTTCTAGAAACTGTCCTCATTCCTTGGCTCACGGCTTCCTTCCAGCAATGACATTACTCCGACTTCTCCTTACGGCATCACACTTGCTTTCCTAGCTCCTACAATCTTACCCCCACTTATACGGATGCTTGTCATTACATTGGGCTCACCTGGCAACCCATGGTAATGTCCCCATCTCAAAATCATTACTGTATTTACAAAGTCGCTTTTGCTATTTAAGATAACATTTCCACAGGTTTTATGGATCAAGACATGAACATCTTTGGGGAATTAGTATTCTGCCTACCAGTGTCCAGTATATGAATCTAAAAAATGTTTATTAGGATTTTTCCTTTTGTTGATCACTGAGTTTATATCCTGCCTCCAACTCCACCTGACACAAATTTTGATGAGGACATGTAATTAGTAAGCAAATAGGTAAAGCCACAAATTCAAATTATCTGGTTGTAAATCTGTTGATTTGGGAGTTTCAGCCATCAAGCTGGTGAAGGATGTGGGTGTGGTGCTGTTGCTAGAACAAGGGCTAGTGTGATTTCACCAAAAAGGCTGTACTAGAAGCCCCAACACTTATAGCTTCTGCTCCCAATGTGATTATATTAAATTTCTTTAAATTCACAGGGAATGGGAATACACTGTTTTTAAGTTATCAAAGACAAGAATTTTTGACTGAACAATCAATTTTCAGAATCTAAAATAGATTATAATTTATCTGGAATCTTGACTATATACTAAATGAGAAATAATATTTAGCATGACTTTTTAGCAAAACAAAACTATACTCAGGTTTTTTGTAAAAATCAACACTTAATAGAAGGTCTAGGTGAAATTACAACACAATTTCTCCAGTTGGAATATTTATTTAAAATGTACATTTAAAAAATAAATATTTCAGCGTGAGGATGTCCCAGGTTCAATTCTCAGTAAAGGTACACAGGAGAAGTGCCCCTCTCCTTCTCCACCCCTCCTGCTCTTGCTCCTCTCTCCCACACCCCCTCCTGCAGCCATGGCTCAATTGGAGCAAGTTGGTCCTGGCTCCTGAGGATGGCTCCATGGCCTCTGCTTGAGGTACTAAGAAAACGCCCAGATGGCAGAGCATCGCTTCCTAGTGGACTTGCTGGGTGGATCCCGGTGGGGGTGCATGTGGGAGTCTGTCTCTCTGCCTCCCCTGCTCTCACTGAATTAAAAATAAATAAATAAACATTCATATAACTACTATTTAATGAGAAAAAAACACATTGCCATAACATGGTACATGACTATACAATGCCATGAGAACTCCTGTACTTCTCTCTGACCTAATTTTCTACTCCACTCCCTAAATTGTGTATTTAATATACCTTTTCTTTTCTTGATTGCTTTTTCAAATTATCTATATATCCCTGAACAGTATATTGTTTGCTTGTATTTTATATAAATGGGTTCATGTCAATGAGTTCTTATGCTATTCAGTAATGGTGCTGCATGCAGCTTTAGTTGATTCAGCTTTTTATTGCTGTGTATTAATTTGTTGCATTAGTGAACTACAATTTATTTATCTACCCTCTTGCCAATGGAGTCGTTTCCTCTTTGGTGGTATTTGTTGTTATTGCTTTGTTTTTGTTCCTTTCTTGGCTTTTACAAACTAATGAACATGTCTGTATTTGTTTCTCCATGCACATGTGCAAGAATTTCTTTTAAGATATATATCTAGAAGAGGAATTGCTTATTAGGAAGATAGGGGTATCTTCAAGTTAAAAGATAATTCAAAATTGTTTTCCAAATAGGTGGTAAAATGTAAAATATAGTTAAATGTATAAAAATTTATTTTTGTGGTAGTGATTTTGTGTCTTTTTTTAATAAAATCTTCTGGGGAAGCAAGATGGCGACGGAGTAGGCGGACGTACCAACTTCCAAGTCCCAGAAGCAAAGTGGATTATAACTCAATTTAAAGAACCATCATCTGGATAAACCAACTATGAACTAAACTAAGTGGACTCTTCAACCAAGGAACACTGCAGAAGCCACATTGAGACAGGTAGGAATAGCGAAAACGCGAAGAGGGCTGCCCAGCTCCCTGGAGCAAACGGCAGCCCGGCGGGAGGAAAGCTTGGCGGAGAGGGAGGGACCTGGGTCCCAGGAACCAAGCCCCAGCCTGCAGTCCCAGAGCCCAGGAGAGGCGTTTGGACAGTTTTGAGCTGTGAAACAAGTGAGGGAGATCCCAGGCCTACAGTGTGGAGTATTAGGTCCCTTCCTACTCTGCTGAGGGCTGCTTGGGGGTTTGGGGCGGCAGGACGCTGAAAGGCGGTTCTGTCGGCGTGGGCAGAGGCCAAGCCGGTGGGAGATCGGTCTAGCCCAGAGGGTCGGAGAGGACGCGCGAAAGCGGTCCGGAAGCTGCGGGCCCGCCTTTAATCCCACTTACGGGGACAAAGCAGGAGGCCAGGAACAGGCAGGCCCTGCGCAAGCCGGCCCTGACCACGGGGACCGGGCTAGGACCAGGGACGGGCAGGGGCTCGCGGCTGAGCTGACGCTATCAGCCCCCCACCCCCCGGGGCGGAGAAACCGTGGTTGGCCAGTATACGTGCGCGAGCGGGCTCCGAACGCGGGGGCGGGGTAGAGTCCGGGACGAGCGGAAATACGCAGCTCAGCGGAAGCCAGCAAACACGCCCGCACCAATAAACCTTGGTTTCCGACCCTGCGCAAAGGGCCCTGGCCTCGAGGGCGGGGCTAAAGCTCCGGACGGGCAAAAGCTTACAGCTGAGAGCACGTAAAAAGCCCAGCCTAACCCGCGGAACTGTAGCGAGCAGGCTCCGACTGCTGGTTCTGGGCGGAAGTTCGGAAATAGGCTGGGTCCGCAGCTGAGCAAAGGTGCTCACCTCTACCCTTGGTGCTAAGTATTGTGGCTTCAGTAACAGCCCCTCCCACGGAGGAGAGGCAGAAATCACAGCAAAAGCCACAGTGGGCCGGCGCTGGCAACGCTCATACCCAACAACCCTAGGCACCGGCAGAGGGGGTGGGGGGCCTGCAGACAGACCACACCTAGAGAACACAAAGGCAACACCTACTAGACTCCAGTGGCCACATCTTGCTTATACACAGAAAAAATGGGCAGGCAGAGGAATGCACACCAAATGAATCAAGAGAAATCCCCAGAGAAGGACCTGAATGAACCAGATATAACCAAATTACCAGAAGCAGAATTAAGAATAATGATAGTTAGGATGTTCAAAGAAATTAGAGCAATAATGGATAGTCATTATGAACACCTAAATAAAGAGATAACAAGTATAAAAAACGAAATTGAAATAATAAAAAAGAATCAGACAGAAATGACAAATACAGTATCAGAACTGAAGACCACAATGGAAGGAATTAAAAGCAGGATGGATGACGCTGAGGATCGAATAAGCGAGTTAGAGGACACAATAAACAAAGGCACAGAAGCAGAGAAGAAAAAGGAAAAGAGACTTAAAAAATGTGAGGAAACTCTAAGGGAGCTTTGTGACAACATGAAGAGAAACAACATTCGCATCATAGGGGTGCCTGAAGAAGAGGAGAGAGGACAGGAAATGGAAACTTTGTTCAATCAAATCATAGCAGAAAACTTTCCTAAATTAAGGCTGGGAAACACTCCACACATTCAAGAAGCACACAGAACTCCATTAAAGAGAAACCCAAAAAGATCTACACCAAGACACATCATAGTTAAAATACCAAAGCTAATGGATAAAGAAAAAATATTAAAAGCTGCTAGAGGAAAAAAGGCTATCACCTACAAAGGAGCCCCCATAAGGATGACATCGGACTTCTCAACAGAAACACTTGAGGCCAGAAGGGAATGGCAAGATATAATCAAAGTAATGCAGAACAAGAACCTACAACCAAGACTACTTTATCCAGCAAGGCTAACGTTTAAAATTGAAGGAGAAATAAAGAGCTTCCCAGAAAAAGAAAGCCTGAAGGAATTCATAAAAACCAAACCAATTCTGCAAGAGATACTAAGGGGCCTCTTGTGAACAGTTTAAAGGGAGGAATGAATAGAGCAAAAGAAGAATATAGGTTTAAAGAATAAAATGGCAATAAACAACTACATATCAATAATAACCTTAAATGTAAATGGATTAAATGATCCAATCAAAAGACATAGGGTAGCTGCATGGATAAAGAAACAGGACCCATACATATGCTGTCTACAAGAGACACACCTTAAAACAAAAAATGCTCATAGACTGAAGGTAAAAGGATGGAAAAAAATATTTCATGCAAATGGAAATGAAAAAAAAGCAGGGGTAGCAATACTTATGTCAGACAAAATGGACTTTAAAACAAAGGCTGTAGTAAGAGATAAAGGAGGACACTACATAATGATAAAGGGAACAATTCAACAGGAAGATATAACTATTATAAATATCTATGCACCAAATATAGGAGCCTCAACATACATAAAGCAGACTTTGATGGATATAAAGGGAGAGATTAACAGCAATACTATCATAGTAGGGGATTTCAATACCCCTCTAACAACACTGGATAGATCCTCAAGAAAGAAAATTAATAAAGAAACAGCAGACTTAAAAGAGACACTAGATCAACTTGATTTAATAGATATCTTCAGAACTTTTCACCCTAAAGCAGTAGAATATACATTCTTCTCAAGCGCTCATGGTACGTTTTCTAGGATAGACCACATGTTAGGACACAAAAATGGTCTCAATAAATTTAAGAAGATTGAAATCATATCAAGCATTTTCTCTGATCACAATGCCATGAAACTAGAAATTAACCACAAAAGAAAAACTGAAAAATACTCAAACACTTGGAAACTAAATAGCATGTTATTAAATAATGAATGGATTAACAATGAGATCAAAGAAGAAATTAAAAAGTTTCTAGAAACAAATGATAATGAGCATACATCAACTCAAAATTTATGGGACACAGCAAAAGCAGTTCTGAGAGGGAAGTTTATTGCACTACAGGCATATCATAAGAAACTAGAAAAAGCTCAAATAAGCAACCTGACCCTGCATCTAAAAGAACTAGAAAAACAACAACAAATAAAACCCAAGACAAGTAGAAGGAAGGAAATAATAAAGGTCAGAGCAGAAATAAATGACATAGAGGCTAAGGAAACAATACAGAGGATCAATGAAACCAGAAGCTGGTTCTTTGAAAAGGTAAACAAGATTGATGAACCTTTAACTAGACTCACCAAGAAAAAAAGAGAGAGGACTCAAATAAATAAAATTAGAAAAGACAGTGGAGAAATAACAACTGACACAACAGAAATACAAAGCATTGTAAGAAAATACTATGAAGAACTATATGCCAAAAAATTAGACAATCTTGGTGAAATGGACAAATTTCTTAAATCATATAACCTTCCAAAAATGAATCTGGAAGAATCAGAACACCTAAACGGACCAATTACAACAAATGAGATCGAAACAGTTATCAAAAAACTCCCAAAAAAGAAAAGTCCTGGGCCTGATGGCTTCACAAGTGAATTCTATCAAAAATTCAAAGAAGAACTAACTCCTATCCTTCTCAAGCTATTTCAAAAAATTCAAGAGGAAGGAAGACTTCCAAACTCCTTTTATGAGGCGAGCATAATTCTAATCCCAAAACTGGGCAAAGACAACACAAAGAAAGAAAATTATAGGCCTATATCCCTGATGAATTTAGACGATAAAATTCTCAACAAAATATTAGCCAACCGGATCCAGCAATATATGAAAAAAATCATACACCACGATCAAGTGGGATTTATTTTGGAGAGGCAAGGCTGGTTCAATATTCGCAAATCAATCAATGTGATTCATCACATAAACAAAAGGAAGGACAAAAATCACATGATAATTTCAATAGATGCAGAAAAGGCATTTGATAAAATCCAGCACCCATTCATGCTCAAAACTCTCAGTAAAGTGGGAATACAGGGATCATTCCTTAACATGATAAAGGCCATCTACGATAAACCGACAGCAAACATCATACTAAATGGACAAATATTAAAAGCAATCCCCCTAAGATCAGGAACCAGGCAGGGTTGCCCACTTTCACCACTCTTATTCAACATAGTTCTGGAAGTCCTAGCTACAGCAATCAGACAAGAAGAAGAAATAAAAGGCATCCAAATTAGAAAAGAAGAAGTAAAACTGTCACTATTTGCAGATGATATGATATTGTATATTGAAAACCCTAAAGTCTCAGTCAAAAAACTACTGGACCTTATAAATGAATTCAGCAAGGTGGCAGGATATAAAATCAATATGCAGAAATCAGAGGCATTTCTATACACCAACAATGAAATATCAGCAAAAGAAATTAAGGAAACAATCCCCTTCACTATTGCAGCCAAAAAAATAAAGTACCTAGGAGTAAATTTAACCAAGGAGGTTAAGGACTTGTACTCGGAAAATTATAGAACATTGATAAAAGAAATCAAGGAAGATACAAACAAGTGGAAGCATATACCGTGCTCATGGCTAGGAAGAATAAACATCATTAAAATGTCTATATTACCCAAAGCAATTTATAAATTCAATGCTATACCAATTAAAATACCAATGACATACTTCAAAGATATAGAACACATATTCCAAAAATTTATATGGAATCAAAAAAGAACACGAATAGCCTCAGCAATCTTAAAAAGAAAAAATAAAGCAGGAGCTATCACTCTTCCAGATATCAAGGTTTACTTTAAGGCCATTATACTCAAGACAGCCTGGTACTGGCATAAGAACAGGCACATAGATCAATGGAACAGAACAGAGGACCCAGAAATAAACCCACAGCTTTATGGACAACTGATATTTGATAAAGGAGGAAAGAACATACAATGGAGTAAAGACAGCCTCTTTAACAAATGGTGTTGGGAAAATTGGACATCTACCTGCAAAATAATGAAACTAGACCATCAACTTACACCATTCACAAAAACAAACTCAAAATGGATAAAAGACTTAAATGTAAGCCGTGAAACCATAAGCATCTTAGAAGAAAACATAGGCAGCAAGCTCTCCGACATCTGTAGCAGCGGTATATTTGCCGATTTATCTCCACGGGCAACTGAAATAAAAGGCAAGATAAACAAATGGGACTATATCAAACTAAAAAGTTTTTGCACAGCTAAAGACAATAGGAACAGAATAAAAAGACAAACCACACAATGGGAGAACATATTCGACAGCCCCCATCTGAACATAACCCCATGTGATAAGGGGTTAATAACTAAAATTTATAAAGAACTTATAAAACTCAACACCAGGAAGACAAACAACCCAATCAAAAAATGAGCAAAAGAAATGAATAGAAATTTTTCCAAAGAGGACATACAGATGGCCAATAGGCATATGAAAAAATGCTCAACATCACTAATCATTAGAGAAATGCAAATTAAAACTACAATGAGATATCACCTCACACCAGTCAGAATGGCACTCATCAGCAAAACAACACAGAATAAGTGCTGGCGAGGATGTGGAGAAAAGGGAACCCTTCTGCACTGCTGCTGGGAATGCAGACTGGTGCAGCCACTGTGGAAAACAGTTTGGAGATTCCTCAGAAAATTAAAAATCGAACTGCCTTTTGACCCAGCTATCCCACTTTTAGGAATATACTCTAAGAACACCATAGCACTGTTCGAAAAGAAGAAATGTGCCCCCATGTTTGTGGCAGCATTGTTCACAATAGGGAAGATCTGGAACCAGCCCAAGTGTCCGTCAGAAGACGAGTGGATTAAAAAGCTATGGTACATATATACTATGGAATACTACTCAGCCATAAGAAATGATGACATCGGATCATTTATAACAAAATGGATGTACCTTGATAACATTATACGGAGTGAAATAAGTAAATCAGAAAAAAAGAAAAACTGAGAACAGCATGATTTCATACATAGGTGGGACATAAAAGTGAGATTATGAGACATGGACAAGAGAGTGGTGGTTATGGGATGGGGGGAGGGAGGGAAGAGTGGGATAGGGAGTAGGGGAGGGACACAGGGAAAACCAGATTGAAGGTGACAGAGGACAATTTGACTTTTGGTGATGGGTATGCAACACAATTGAATGATAAGATAACCTGGAGATGTTTTCATTGTACATATGTACCCTGATTTATTGGTGTCACCCCATTAGAATAATAATAAAATATATTAAAAAAAAAATCTTCTCCTGCCCCAAAGTAACATAAATATTCTCCTATATTACATTTGAAAATTTGATGGTTCTCTTTCAGATTTGAGTCTGTGATCTAACTGAAGTTAATTTTTGCATATAGAGAAATAGAAATCCAACTTTTCTCAGTGTTTTTCAACGCTGGTCGTAGACTCATCTGCCAGAAAGTTCATGCCACTGTGGGAATGAGTTAACCACTCTTATGTTGTATAAAGATTACAGACCCCATGATCTTAGTCAAATTTTCTTATGCTCAGGGTGATTTCTGCCTTCGTGGTCCCCAAAATAATTCTACTTTCACTAGTCCCCAACTGTAAAAAAGATTAAAAGTCATTGAGATAGATAATGTTGTACATCGCATCATTATTTAGTCTCTTTAACCAATGACTTGAGCTGCATGTTTTGTTGTATATCGTTTACATATACTTATGAGTTGGTTTTTACTATTTCTATTCTAATTTTATTGGTTTATTTGTTCCCAAAATTAAGCTCCACTACTGATTATTAGTTCTTTATATCAGGTTCTTGATATTCAATAGGTCATATCCCTACTTTCTACTTTTCTTCTCTTAGGATTGTCTTGGATTTTTTTTTCTTTTTTTTTTAGTTTTTCCTCCCTCATAAAAATTTTATAATCATTTTGTCAAATTGCACAAAAGCCTTGGTAAGAGTTTCAAAAAAAGAGATAAATTTAAAAAAACTTGAAAGTTTAAACTTTTGAATCTTTTTATTCATAGACATGGTTTGTATATCTTTTTATTGTTTTAGCTCATTTTTAATTTTCTTAAATTAAATTTTATACTTTTCCCATTAATTCTTGCAAATATTTTTAAGATTTCTTCTTATATGTGCATATGAATATAGGTAATATTTGTTATATCACTTTTTAATTTTTAATACTCTCATTGGTAATGCACAGACAATTTTATAAGATGACATTGCTTTGTTCAATGTTGCAAAATTTCCTAGTCATGTCTAGCAGTTTATTAGTACATTCTCGGCATTTTATATTAAAACAATCAGTGTATGTATGAATGAAAATGGCAATATTGTGTCTTCCTTTTCTATATTTATGCCTGTTATGTCTTTTTCTTTTCCTGAACCCTAGGAAATCATGGAAAAGAAGTGGTTTCAGTGAAGCTTTATGTTTTGTAAATATTTTAATATTTCTTTATTAAATGTCCTTCCATAGATATCAAAGGGAAAGTAAAAATACAATAAACATTGTTTTGAAAAACCACCATTATTTCAAAATATGGGTATTTTCTCCTCGTGATTACATCTACTCCTGGAAACAATCCTTGATGTAGGTATTATTGCACCCTCTTTTGGATGAGCAAACTGAAATTTATAAAGGATAATAAATAGGTTCAGGAGTTCACATCTGAACTGCACTGTCTGGTATAGGTAAGAGTCATTGTTAGTGAAATTGCATGAAAGATATTAATCTCAGTGAATAGAATTCCTTGCCTCGCAGTAATAAGTAGAGGATTTGTGGACTAGGTAAGGCTCCTCTGTCAAGATGAGACAATGTCCAGTATTCACGGGAGCAAACCACAGGTTTTCACACTGAGGCTGGAGAGCATAGCCTTTGAACTCAGACAGATTATGACTAGTGTCCCAGAGTTGAGGATGTGAATTGTTGCAAATTTCTTTTCCTTTTTTTTAAACTTGTTTTTGACATGATTTTGGATTTAAAGAAAAATTTACAAGAATAATACAAAGAATTTCTCTATACCTTCTCCCTAAGTTTTTAGAGGTTAACACATTTGTTTTACCACTCACATACATATATACACACATTCATTTCTGAACCATTTGAAAGCTAGTTATAGATATGATGACCTTTAATAATTATGTATGTATTTTCTAAAAACAATGGCATTCCATTATATAAACATAACACAATTACAAAATCAAAAATTTAACATTGACCTAATTCTATTATCTTTCAGATTACAATCATATTTTCCCACCTGTCCCTATATTGCCATATATATATATAGCAATATATATATATTATCCTGAATTACATGTTATATTCAGACTCTGCCTTTCATGGCACTGACATTATCAAAAAGAACAGGTCAGATATATTTGGCCCTGGCCAGTTGGCTCAGTGGTAAGGTGTTGGCCCAATGTGTTGATATCCCCGTTTCAATTCCTGGTCAGGGCATATAGGAGAAGCGACCATCTGCTTCTCTACCACTCTCATTTCTCTTTCTCTTTCTTTTTCTCTTTCTCTCTCTCTTTCCCTCTCTCTCTCTCTCTCTCTTCTCTCTCTCTCTCTCTCTCTCTCTCTCTCTCTCTCTCTCTTTCTCTCCAGAAGATGTGGCTCAGTTGGAGAAAGTTGGCCCTGGGCGCTGAAGATGGCTCCATAGCCTAAACACAGGCACTAAAATAGCTTGGTTGCCTAGCAACAGAGCAATGGCCCCATATGGGCAGAGCATTGCCCTATAGGGGGTTTTCCAGGTGGATCCCAGTCAATGTTCATGCAAGAGTCTCTCTGCCTCCCTGCTTCTCACTTAAGAAAAAAAACGATGTATTTTAGAACAGGGTCCCCAAACTACGGCTTCTGGGCCACATGTGGCCCCCTGAGGCCATTTATCTACCCCCACCACACTTCCCGAAGGGGCACCTCTTTCATTGGTGGTCAGTGAGAGGAGCACAAGATGCATCCGCACCCATAGTTCCCATTGAAATACTGGTCAGTTTGTTGATTTAAATTTACTTGTTCTTTATTTTAAATATTGTATTTGTTCCCGTTTTGTTTATTTTTTTTTTTTACTTTAAAATAAGATATGGGCAGTGTGCATAGGGATTTATTCATAGTTTTTTTTATAGTTCAGCCCTCCAATGGTCTGAGGGACAGTGAACTGGCCCCCTGTGTAAAAAGTTTGGGGACTCCTGTTTTAGAATGTCTCTCAGTTTTGAGTTTTCTTCTGAGTTTCAGAGCCTGCATTTTTTACATGATACTACAGAGGTGATGTGTGTCCCTCTCAGTACATGACATCAGACAACAAATAATATTACAGTACTTGTCTAATTTATTTTTAATTAATAATTATCATATAATACAAAACTTTGGGGTTCAGATAGATATTTTAGTTCCATCAATGTTTTTAACTCACTAGTTTTATCATCAGTGTATATAATTTTACTCTTAATCAACGAATATTGAGATGCTTGCCAAATGGTAATTTTTCATTTTTCTTTTTTCTTTTAGTGAGAGAAGGGGAGATAGTGAGACAGACTCTTGCATGATCTGGACTAGGATCCATACAGCAATCCCCGTCCAGAACTGATGCTTGAATCAACAGAGCTATCCTCAATGCCTGAGGCTGATGTGCTCCAGCCAAACTAGGCTCAGTATCTGGGGCCATACTCAGACCAACTGAGCCACTGGCTGTGGGAGGTGAAGAGAGAGAGAAGGGGGAGAGGAATAGAAGTAGATGGTCACTTTTCCTGTGTGCCCTGACTGGGAATCGAACCTGAGATGTCCGTACCCCTGAGATGTCCATACCGTTGCTCTGTTGCTAGGCAACCAAGCTATTTTAGTGCCTGTGTTTAGGCTATGGAGCCATCTTCAGTAACGACATACCCCAGGCTGACACTCTATCCACTGAGCCAAGTAGCCAGTGGCTCAATGATTTTTTCTAATCTCATCATTATTTCATCATTTATTAGCTGAAAGAGGAATAATCTAAGGAAGACCTTTTGCTTTTTGCCATTTATTTATTAGCTTATTTATTTATATCATTCTGTACAGAATCTATGTTGCAATTTTCTTAATCTTACAAACCTCAGTTCTTTCTCTGTAAAATGGCAATGATAATATCTGTCATCTAGACTTGCCATATAGATTAAATAAACTAGCATATGTAAAATTCTCAAAAGCATAAGCATCAAATAAATTGGAGCTATTTGTATTTGTAATAGTAATAATAATAATAGTAGTCTAAATCTCTCTTTTTATATAGTGAAAAGATTTAGGTGCCATATTTTATCAGTACTGTATGGTCTTGAGCAAGTCATTTAACCTCTCTTAGTCTCATTTTTCTTAACTGTAGAACCACAGAGTTTGGTTAAATGGTATCTAAAGTCAATTATAGTACACGTGTAAGACACTAAGATTCTGAACCTATAATACATTTGTACATAAACCCATTTTCTTTCAACAAACTCTCAAATATTCTGTAATAGCTTTGCAATATAAATATCTTCCATTATTCTTACTGTTCTTTCAAAATTTCAAAGAATATATATTTTATCTCCAAATAAATATTTTTTGTATTTACTTATACTTCACATTTAGTAATATTAGTTGGTCACAGCTATTTTCTAAATATGTTGATGATTTTTGACAAAATGTGAAATAGCTAAAGACAGATGGCTTGCAGCTCCAACTGTTGGCGTTTCTTTCCTTTGCCAGCAGTGTCCATGATCCTTTAATGAACTGTGGCCTCAGACCACATGATGGTTCTAATTTGCATATTAAAGAAGAAACAATGTGTACTTTTATAATTTCTTTCTAAAAGACACATCTCATCATAATGTATGACCAGGAGATAGCATGGAACTTTCTTATAGGTAGCCTGAACAAGTCTAGGCATATCGTAAAAATGAAGAATTTTTTAAATGGATTACTCTCATTAGTAAACATTTCCCGTAGGAAAGATTGTCTGGAATAGTGGAAAGGTCTCTGGACCTGAAATTTGAATATCAGGGCTTAAATTTTATTTCTTTCTAGTGCTGTCAACTGGGTCAAGTTCTCCGAGTTTGAATTTCTTCTCATGAAAACTGGAATAACATGACACATCTCATAGAGATATTAGTGAAGCAAATAAGTCAGTTTCAGTGAAAGTACCTATCATATAAATGGTGCTTAATAAGTATTCAATAAATACAAAAGAATAAAGAAAAGCCCTAGGATAAATAAGGTTCATGATGGCCTAAGCAACCATCTTTAAAATCTTCTACTAACCCTTGAATTTTTGTAATCATCACTGACTTCCTGTCATTATAAAACACAATAAAAGAGTCATATATTTTCAGTTTTCTCTTTAAATCATCTCCCTAATCCATTGTCTCTAAATGAGGGATCATCTTGAATATAAGCATATGGGCAAGAATTATTAATTAATTTTCACAGTACTTTATAGTTTACAAAGCTCTGTCCTTTATATATTATCAAAACAATGGCATAACAGTGAAAGAACAAAATATTTGATGTGCCAAGATTATGTAACTATGTTGGTCTTAAACCCAAGACCTTTGATTTTGAATCCAACACTTATTTTACTGTATGCATTGAATATGCTGTATGAACATAGGTACAATCACTAGAAAGTGTGAGTAGTAAGAACAATTTATTTTCTCCAATCCTAAAGGAAGAAAGGCAAAGAGCAAAGAACTATAGGCACCCTTCCATTTAGAGCTACTAAAGGGAGAAAACAAATCATCACCTGAGGGTCCCCTTGTTTCCCCCAGCTGGAGAAATGGGAACTACTGGATACTAGTCAGTAGACAGAGGGAGCAGCCAACCCTGGTGATCACCACATGATAACTGGATTTTCTGAATTGAGATATTCCTTATGCAGAATTATTTTTACATAAATTAATCATTAATATTCTGAATCAGAAGTTCTCAATCTGACATTATTTTTTCCACCAGGGGACATTTCACATCTGTAGTTACTTTTGTCAACACTGGGTGGGAGTTGGGGGTTGCTACCAGAATCTAGTCAGTTGAAGCAAGGGATGCTACCAAATATCTTACGATGTACAAGATACCTAGCTCCACAAACAAAGAATTATCCAGTTTGTGGCACATGCTACAAAGAAAAATTAAAAATGAAAAGAATGTATGTGCATTGAGGAAAAACCCACTAGCACCACAACTCCCATCATAAGCACCAACTATTTTTAAAGGACTACCTGGGCTTCTCTGCAAGTAACCAGAGAAACAATAAAACCCAAGCCCTTCTGTAATGCCAGTGGCTACGTAAGGCCAGGCAGGTCCACATTGGATTCGGGCAGATGGTAGAGGAACTACAAAGCCAGAAAATAGTGGACCATTCCTGTTTAATATATTCTTGCAATGGCAGGGGAGCAAGTAGGCAGGGGAAAACTGCTTCTCAAAACAGCAGGAAAACAAACTGCAAAACTGGCCCCTCACAGTGGCAAGTAATCCGCAATCCCCCCTGAGAGGAAGTACCTGTTGCCTTACATAGACTATAGACATGTGGTGCTGCCACGTAATCACACACTAATCAGGCAAAGTACAAGCGAGCAAGCCTAACACAGCTGTTCTCCCAACACCTAGAGTTTTAACTAGAGTTTCTCAAACCCCATAGTACTGGCCTGACAAATGTGTGCTGGTTTCCTTGAGTTAATAGAATTTTCTCAAGTCTGTATTATTCTGCATGAAATGTATGATATTCAATAAAAAAAATTACAAAGACACAAAGAAAACAACCCATCTTCAAGAAGAAAATCAATTTTAATAGTATCAAAATCAGAAAGTCCCCAAGTGTTGGACTTTAAAGTAACTGTGGTTGATATGAAAACAATTTTAAGAAAAACATAAACATTATTGGGAAATTTCAGGAGAGAAGTGGAAATCAGCAGAGGCAAATGGCAATAGGAGAAATATAAAAATGACTGCATTGGAGATGAAGAATTCCCTCGTCAGGCTCATCATTATATTAGACACAGTCAATGAAAGAACCAGCAAATATAAGAATAGAACAACTGGGCCTGACCTGTGGTGGCACAGTGGATAAAGCGTCGACCTGGGAACACTGAGGTCGCCAGTTCAAAACCCTGCACTGGTCTGGTCAAGGCACATATGGGAGTTGATGCGTCCAACTCCTCCCCCCTTTCTCTCTCCCTCTCTCTCTCTCTCTCTCTCTCTCTCTCTGTGTGTGTGTGTGTGTGTGTCTCCTCTCTAAAATGAATAAATAAAAATAAATTAAAAAAAATAAAAGGAATAGAACAACTGGAAAGTGAAAACAAACAAATAAAACACACAGAAACAAACAGAAAAATAGAACACAGCATTCAAGAGCTGTGTGACAATATCAAACAGTCTAGCATACAACTGGAGTATTAGAAGAAGAACAGAGACTGAAATAATGAATCAGAAAACAATATCTGAAGAAATAAAGGTCAAGAATTTCTTGAAAACAAAACAAAATAAAGCAAAAAGGAAACAAACAAAAAATCAAATGACATCAAGCCACAGATCCAAGAATCTTAGAGAATACCATGCACAATAAATACTAAATACCCCATTTTGCCTATCCTCTCAAGGACTATGATGGAGCCATAGTAAATGTCTATATTTTTATTGATAAGGAAAGACTGAGCGTTTTGTCTACATTCATACAAGTTGTATGGAGACAGAACTCACCAGGTAACCAAAGGCTTCTCTTTTCCATCTGCTAAATTGTTGAATTTGCCACCTCTCCTACTACTTGCTGTGCAATCATGGTCTTATTACTTAAATCTCATTTCTTCCTCTTTAAGAAATAGTCTACTAATATCGGGTTGTTTTCAGAAAATATATTTAGAGACTACAGCACCAAACTTGGCATAATTCGGCACCCTACGATTCCTATGACTTAGCGCTGGGGGGCGGGAGGCATCTGTGAATCTACTCTCTGAGTTATGGGCAGGAGGTGAGTATGGGCTTCTCCTATTCTTAGATCCCCATATTTATCTGAGATTCTATGGTTTATTCCTCATCATGGCTGGAGGAAAGGGGGAAACAGGACAGGCCATCAGTGGGGACTAACTTTTGTATTCTATATTCTTCAAATGTTCTCTTCTTCCCTAGCTTAGAGAATCATATTTAACTACTGTATTTGTTTGGGTGAGCATGGGAAGAAAGAATTGGATAAAATTACTTCTGGCCCTATCTTTTTCCAAGTCTTTTTTATACCCCAACTATTGTTTTTTAAAACATAAAAATAATAATTGTGTTTATTTATTTATGTATTTATTTTACTTCTCATTCTCTACTGACAGCTCTTCTGCAGCAATACTTATTTCTTGTTTCTGAGCTTGAATGAAAAATTATTTCAGAGTTAAATAAACATGCAAAATAAAAGTATGAAATAAAATTACTTCAGTTCATTATATCACATACTATCACTATCATCCATAATGATGATACTAATTATCATCACTATTAAATCACAACTATTTTAATAAACAAAATTTTTTATTGTTTCTTAAAGATCTCTGTCCCCATGGTTTACTAAAAGCCAACTAAAATATGCTGTGGACACTCTGGCAATCAACTAGCAACCTCTGCAATTATTTATAAAGTATCTCCTATGTCTTTCCAGTTCCTGGCTTCTGCCCTTACCTTGAGGACTTCCCCTTAGTTTTGGTTTCCTGGCCCCTTAGAAGACTTCTAACTTCTAATGCATTGACTCTTTCCATGTTGACTGTCTCAACAAAATACTTCATTCTTGTTCTGACCCCAGGGACCCAAACTTTAATGTAGACCCTTCCCAATAAACAGGCAGGCTCTTTTTAAGATTGAGTGATAAAAACATTGCAAAGGAACAAAGCTTCAACTTGCTCCAGCGATAGATAGTTTCTGTCTGTCTGTCTGTCTCCTTTTCTTTTTTCTTTCTCATAAAAAAAATCTGCTCCAAAGTATGCAAACATTTATTGTGAAACATATTTCCTCTTTCTGTATAAAAGAATATAAACACAGCAGCTGACATATGGGCCCATGTGTTCCATCACCAAGGTGTGATGAGATTCAGAACAGCATATGCGCCAGGTGATGGAGAGCTTGCCATTGTGCAGGCGGGAGTGCTGCTGTCTTGTGAAACAGGTGCACAAAAGCCCGTGTGAATAGAAAGCCCTGTGAAGTGAAATTATGGTTACTCGGACCCACCGTACTAGCACAGAACTATTAAATTCAGATTCAGCTCAGTTTATTTAGCACCTTCCATTTGAACTTAGTGGACGTTAGGACTTATTAAGGCACAGAAATCACTTTGCAGAATGAAAATTGTACCCACACAGTTAAGATTTGGGGACTCGAAGAAAATAGGTAAACTTTTTATAGTGATCATTCTTAAATGTTAGCATCATAAGAATTATCTGGTAAGCCATTAAAACACAGATTTGATGGGCATGACTTCCCCTCCCCCAGAGTTTCAGAGCCCGCATTTCTGAAGGGCAGCTATATCATTTGCACTTCTAACATATTCCCAGGTGCTGCTGCTGCTGCTGCTGCTGCTGCTGCTGCTGCTGCTGCTGCTGGTCCAGGAACTACACTTCAAAACTTTTCTAGCATGCAGTGCACAGTGCTGAGGTAAAAATCCCTGAGAGATTAAAGTATGAAACATCCGTGCTATTACTCAAAACCAGGAAAGCCCAATCACTCATTATGCTCAAGGGGCAGAACAGGGTGCAAAACTGGATACCAAGCCAAGGAAGTCAGAATAGTTCCAGAAGTAAAGAGCCAAGTCAAAGGGTTTGAGGTGATTGCCACAGATACATCTAGACTTCCCCAACAGTTAGCTGCTAAAGACGGAGTTTGAGGTGGGTCCATCAGGTTTAAATATATAAGATTAGAGTGATCAGAATAAGATACCAGTTTTTGAGTTTTAAGTGATTAATTTTCACTGTTCCTTTGCCATATGGTAAACTCAATTTACAACAAAAGTCAATAATCCCGAACAGAAATGATCAGTGTATGTGTGCATGTGAGTTTTTTGTTTTGTTTTGTTTTTTTACTAAGAATAGATGAGACTCCTTTTAACTCATACACTGACGTTTTCTTTGTAGTATGAGCACCCCGTTGACTATGGGAGCAGGAATGAGTTCAGGACTAAAAGTAACTGCCCTGGACTTTAAAGATCTTATATCTAGTGAGATGTGTCTACCCCAGGTCAGAATGTGATAAGGGGCCGGCACAAAGGAAAGAGGGATTAATTAATTCTAATTAGAGAGAAGCAGTGTCTGAGAAAGGAGACCTTTTCATGAAAAGGGTGTCATTTAGGTACACCTGGAAGATGAGCAGGAATTTTACTGGCAGAGACTCGTGAAAATAACCATTTACTAACTTGTGAAAGGAACAATCTTTTCCTGTTTTAGTAAGGAAATGATATTCTCCCTTAGAATCATTTCTAACCTTTCTGAAGAAAAACTATTTTATATATATATATATATAAAGACTTCCAACATATAGGGTAAATATATAGGAGAGAAGGCAGTTAAAGAAAACACATGTTACAAACATAAAATATCTCCCTGAGTGGGAAACATTTTGTTTTATCCTAATTTCTTTCCTGCTTTGACCTACAAAGGAGTGTTACCTTTAGGCCTGTGTAGTTTCCTGAATTCCACTGTGTGTTTGCACAAACTTCTGAGAGTCGGAGTTTAAAACAAAGAAAGTTTTGTACCTCTGGAGCATCCTGTTTCATTCTGTATACAGTATATTGGTTGTAAAAATTAGCTGCTACTATTAATAGTAGTAAAATATAATAATTATAATAGGTATTGTTTTATAATTTCCAAAAGTAGACTTATATTAGTTAGCTTGGGCTGCTATAAAATACTACAGACTGGGTAGCATAAGCAACAGAAATTTCTTTTTCACAGTTCTGGAGGCTGGAAGTCCAAGATCAGGGTGCCAGCAGGGTTGGTTTCTGGTGAGAGCACTCTTGCTGGACTGCAGGCTGCCTCTCACTGTGTCCTCGCATGACTTCTCCTCTGCACATAGGGAGAGAAAGAGGTCTTTGGTGTCTCTTCTTTCTTATAAGGACATCAATCCGATCAGATTACAGCCCCACTATATGATCTCATGAAACTTAATTCTATCCTAAAAGCTATATCTCCAAATACAGTCGCACTGAGGGGTAAGGCTTTAATACATGAATTTGGGGGCAGCACAATTTAGTCTATAACAGGGCTGTAAGCTCTTCAAGGTCACATGCCTTATTTAGTTTATTTTATTTCCCCTTTTCCCTTGCATTTCCTACCCTATTTCTTAGTACATATAGATTATTTGACTTGAATGTAATTTACATTTACCCTCTGAATCATCCCAACATGATGAAATGAGTAGGGGAGCCCTTATCATCACCCCAAATTTACACATGAATAATCATGGCTCTCAGTATGTATATAGTATATGCCAGAGACTCTTCTAAGCTCTGCATGAATTAACTAATATCATTCTTATTTTAGTAATGAGGAACGGAAGGCCAGAGAGGTTAAATAATTGCTCATGGTGATATCTCTTATGTGGCAGAATCAGTATCCAAATACCAGTAGTCCAGCTACAGAGCCCATGCTCTTAATTACTATATTACATGTTAGTCCCTGAGAGCCACTGAAGTCATACGACTTGCCCAAGATTTCTTATCCTGCACCTATATTAGTTTCCTAGGCTTGCCATAACAGGTTACCACAGATTTGGTGGCTTAGAACTACATAAATTTGCTCTTTCACAGTCTAGTGGCCAAAAGTCCAAAACCAAGATATTGGCAGGGCCACACTCTCTCCCAGTGCTCCAGGAGAGCACCGTTCCTTCTCTCTCCGGCTTCTGGTGGCTCCAGGCATTCTTTGGCTAATGGCTACATTATTCTAATCTCTGCCTTTCTCTCGACATGGCCTTCTCCACTCCCTGTTTTCCTCTGTGTGTCTCTTATAAGGACACTTATCATGGTACTGAAAGCCCACTGGACAACCAGGATGATCTCATCTCAACATCCTTAATTATACCTACAAAGACAGTTTTTCTCAAATAAGTTCACATTCACAGGTTCTAAAGGTTAAAATGAAGCCGTATCTTTCGGGGAACGACCATTCAGACGACTACAGCACCAATAGCAAGCAGTGATCCAGTACGGGGAGCAACAGCAACACACTCTCTGCCTAGCACTTCTTTCCCAGAACTTTTCCTCATGCCACTTCCCACGTCTCATCCAAAGGGGCACCGTGTTCCTCACAGTGTGAACTGTCCCCAACTCCTGACCATAGTTAGTTGAATCATGGCGCACACTAACTCAAACTGATCCGAGATATACCTCCCCTACTGGCTTGTGACCAAGAGAGAAAAATGACAAAAAGAGATTTTTCTTTTAAGTTTGGTTTCTCTTGAAAGTCATATTTTTCAGCAGGGCAAGGTAGGGTGAGGCAAACAAGACACCCAGGGCACACGTTGAATATCAACACTTGCGAGAGTGGAGAGTGAGATCCTCTTTCAATTTCAGACCCAAGGTGCCACACTTTCCTCCCCCTAATCTTGACTCTGTTTCCCAGAGTGAGTTCCAAAGGGTTAGAAGAGACCAGTACGGAAAGAGAGAGAAAGAGGAGCAGGGAAAGAGAATATGAACAGACCTGTGAGGTTTAGCTTCATGGAAGAAAGAGAGTCCTGGAGGCATTCAAGTCACTGGTTCCACTTTCCTTTAGCCTTAGTAGCATGATTTCTTGGATTTGTTTCTATGCTTCAGTGACCACATTAAGATATTAATTCATTATATATGTGTGTGTGTTAGCATAGACTAACTAACATTTAATTTTTAGCTTATCAAAAAAAAAAATCTCTATTCCTTCTGCAAACTCTAGATCTCACTCTGACCTTGAGAGAACCCTTCTCGTGTCAGACACAGACAATAGAGTCCTAAGTAAGACCACCATAACATGATGTCCCCTTCTAGAAACTTTAGGGGGAAAACAAAAGGAATTATAGAAAGTATCAAGTAAGGCCAATTTTATTGGTCTCATTTACTGGTTTGCTTATATGGCAAATGGGTTCCCCTTCTGTCTAGGGCAGTGGTTCTTAACCTTTTTTGAGGTACCGAACCCACCAGTTTCATATACGCATTCACCGAACCCTTCTTTAGTGATAAATAAAATATGATTTTTTTTTCCAAATTCAAGACATAGGTATATGTTTTTTTACTGGTGCACAAAATGAGCCGTGCATGAACATCACCTTGCTCAAAGAACAAAAGCAACAAAGTGCATGAACTCACAACAAATTACAGTATTACTTTATTTTGGCCTCCGTGGCAGAGGCTTCTCCGAACCCCTGAGACCGACTCATCGAACCCCTAGGGTTCGATAGAAACCAGGTTAAGAACCACTGGTCTAGGGACACCATCACCTTTAAAGGAATAACAGTAATTGCCATTTGCTGAATGTCTATTCTGTCCCAGGAATTTTATATAGTCTATCTCATTTAATCCTTGACAGCTCTTACTTAAAGATTAGCAGCCCTATTTTATAAGTGAGAAAACTTGGGTTGAGAGAAAATAAGGAAGTAGGTTGCCAAAATGCATGGACCTACCGGATGGTAAAATGAAGTGAGACCCAACACCTGTGTTCTTTCCATGGTCTAGACAAGGCCAGGATAGGTCTATCCTTGCTTGGCCAGCATTTAGCCTGCACTCCAGGGGAATGGGGAGAGGGAGCCTTGGGATCAGTAGCGCTCTTGGGAAATTCACAATGATTTGTTATGTACCTGCATTTGTTTCTAAGTGGCAAAGTAATCTATTCTACTCCAAAGCTGTTGGGAATTCTTTTCTTCTCCAAAGCCAGAGACCCAGCGCCAGGCTGGCCTCAGTCTGATATATAAGTTAGTAAATTTTTCCCTGTCTCTTTTCCTGCTATAGTTGTTAGTGCATTTTTCTTCATTTGCCAAATGTTTAATAAATTTTTCATTTTCAAACCCTTTCCATAAGGCTAGTGGTTAATGGTTCTTTCCTTATTTCCCCAGAGCTGTTCTCTGTCTCCAAATTGTTCATCATGGGTTCCCACCTGGGCCTTTCGCAGTTATGTGACTATGGGCATGTTTCTTTCACCCTCTGAGATTCAACATCTGTTTGCAAAGTGAAGAATTGAGTTTCAGAGACTCCTCGAGCCTTGCCTGCTGAACTCATAGCAATCTGCACAGCCTTTTGTGTTGTGAGCACTAGTGTGTGAGACAGGACTTTCTTCAGAATTCTCTTTCCAAAAGGAAGCAGCTACCACAAGTCATCTTTCTCAGGTAAGAGGAAAGTTTAGTTTATTCATACTCCCAGGATTCACCCCTGTCATTGTTCAACATTCATATATTTAACTAACCATTAAATTAATAAACTAACCATGTGGTAGAAATGGGAGATTCAAAGATGAGCAAGACACAGACCCTGCCCTTAGGTGCACAGGCAGGTACATAGCAGGGACTCAGAGCAGGGAGCCTCCCTCACCACGGCCAGTCCCAGCATTCAGGAAATTCCCCCGGAAGAGATAATAGCTAAACTACACCTTTAAGCTGGTTACTAGATGTTTATGAGCGTGGATCCTGCAGTCAGACAGATCTAAGATCAAGCCAGACTTAAACAATCAGTAGCTCTAGGACCTTAAACAAGTTGCTCAACCTCTCTAGGCTTCCCTTCCCTTCTTCTGTAAAATAAGAATCACAACACTAAGACCATAGGATTGTTAGGAAGAGTGAATAATATGTATTCATTAGAAACACAAAAGTGCATATCATGTGCCAGGAACTATGCTGTATTCCAAAAAAACAAAGGTGAGTTAAGAAATTATAAAAATTATATATCTTCAAAAATAAAAACCTACGCACCATCCTTAGTGTTCTGCATGTATTAATTAATTTAATTCTCACTACAACCCGATGAGATAGACACTATTATTATTTATACTGCTCACAAAAATTAGGGGATATTTTATCAGTTTATATTCATTTTGAAATATCCCCCAATTTTTGTGAGCAGTATATTACTAGTCTTATTTTAGGATGAGGAAATAGGCTCAGAAAGATTGATTATTGACAGAGCCAGTAAGTAGTGGATCCCCACGTCTGACTGAGGCAGTCTGACTCCACAGTCTCTTCTTTTATCCACTGTATCACCTGCCCTTAGAAACCTACTCACAACTCTGCTACTTCCACAGGGTCCTGTGAACACTCTAAGTGCAGTGAACCCTTGTGAAGCTTTTAGTGTGGTGGGGAAACACAATCAAACACACAGGAACCATGAAATAGAGAGTTGCCCTAGGCTCTAGGGCTGGCCCCGCACCCAGGTCTGTCCAATTAGAATACTATGTCTCCCTATCCAAGAGATTGGTTCAGTTATATAAACTGGCCCTAGAAATTCTACTGGGATGAATGAGAAAGGAGAATTTTTATAGAGACTATCTGAATTGGGAATATGCAAGACTGGTGCTGTTGATAGCAGGGCTAGCATGAGACCAAAGCCAACAAGGGGACAGAGCCATTAGATCCTTGTTGGGCAGATAAAATATATTATGCTCACTTTGTTAAAGATGGTGCTGCCCACATGGAAGTTTGTTGATATTAATGTGTGTTCTGGAACAGGCTGTGGGCAGGCTGGGTCGTCATAGCCTAAGGCTTAGTTTAAGAGTAAGCACTTCCCCACACCCTTGACTGATTGGATGATGTAGGGTGGTGCACTCTCCTGAATAATCCCATTATACAGAGACTTCTTTGTTTGTATAATTGGATTAAAGGTTTTGAGTCTATGCTATAAAGTGGGAGAGATCAGTAGCTTGATCTCTCTCTCGGTTCCTGGGTTCCTGAGATTAGTATTAGAGAGGAGAGCAGAGTAAGGCCACGTGAAGGCCAGGAGAAGCAGCCGAGATGGCAGAGTGCTGAGGAAGAAGCCAGTTTGTTAAGAGTTTGTGCAGGAGGAGATGGGAAACAGAGGTGAATTAGTCTGGTGAGCTAGAAACCTTTGATTCTAGGAAACTTGGATAAGTCAGTAGCTTTGTGAGCACTGAATGTGTGGGTTTTGGAGCCCAGTGTGTGTTTTTGCTTGCCCGCTGGGTGCAAGCTAGAATTAAAGCTCATGGCTCACCAGTTCTTGACTCCATTGTTTTATTACCAACTGTTCGAATCTAATGTGAACCTGCACGGGTCAGGCTGCTGTGAAGGCGGCCTTGGCTACTGGCTTTACATTTGGCGTAGTCAGCAGGATTTGATACAGATCGGCATGGAGCCACCACCACCTTTGAGTGGTGGAGTAGAGGACTGGCTGCTGTTATGGTTCCCTATGGCTGTTTTTTGGGGGACTGTTGGCTGGTTGACTTTTATAGCCATACGTGAGGAAACCAAGAGCTCTATGGAAGAGGCTGCCCAGGACCTGCAAACTGAGCAGTGGAAGGAGCTGGAGGAAACTTGGGAGAAAGGGATGCTGACCCTGGAGCTGGAAGAAACACTGGAGGAGGAGGCCGACCAGGTTCGTGAGATTCGCCTGGAAATGGAGCAGCTGCCAGAGAAGGAATCACAGGTTCGTGAGTTGCAGATTGCCCTGTACATTGTGGAGAGCCAGCAGCAGCAGGAGGCCGAGGCTGAGGCCGGGGCTGGAGCTGCAACACCTGCTGAGCAGAAGGCGATGGCAGCCCAGGACTAGAGTCCAGCAGCAGGAGCTGATGTTTTCAGTTCCTCTTTGGAGGATGAGGAGAATTGGTCTGGAATTGTGATCTACAGCCTCCAGAAGGTGAGAGCCCAGCAGCAAGGAGTAGCTACACTGCCAGTAGGTCTGCGATTTTGGGACATAGGGGCAGATGCCATCATGCTCCCCAGAGCAGAGATGGAAATGCTGACTGCCATTGACACATGCTTTTCTTTAGGACAGTGTGAGACTTGCCATGATGGCAGGAATGAGGGGGGAGGCTAAAGCCCTATGTGGTGGCTTTCGACTGTTCGAATCTAATGCGAACCTGCATTGGTCAGGCGGCTGTGATGCTGGCCTCGGCCACAGGCTTAACAATCCTAAGGGACAGAACCATGATGACAACCATCCCTCTATCATGAGCCATTAAAAATATTTTGTTTCAGCAAATTTGTCTTGGGCCTCTCACTTGCAACCAACAGTCCTGACTAGTACACTCAAGAAATTATATGTAATATGCATTATTCATAGTACCACTACTCGCCTGGTTAAGCAAGTAGGAATTATCAAAGTAGAGAAGAAAAAGACATTCTTAGCAGATTGACCAATACGTATGTGCAAAGGCAGAAAGGCACAAGAGATCATTGCCTTTTAAAGGACACTGAATGTCCTGTTAACCCAACAATAACATCCAGACCTCATCTTATTAATGTCATCTGTTGACCTCCAGAGAAGTCATTTTTAATGAGGACTTTAGTATCTGGCCTAGAAGTTTTCTTTTTTTCATGCTCTGGTGAATTTTATGCAACTACAGAAATATATTCTACTTTGCTACTTCTGTTACATCTGCAATAAATTGGCTTAAAATGAAAGATTGCTGATGTCAGAGCATTGGGTTTTTAAGATCATGAAAAGTATAATCTTACCAAGTATTTTATCAGGCTGCTCTAGCATATTGCAGAGCTCAGTCCTTTCTGATCAGCCTGTCCTTCAGCACGTAATCTTTATAGCTGTTATCTCTATTTCATGGTAAAGAAACAAAGTCTCAGAAAGTGTAAGTAGTTGACTTGACATTGTAGTAGTTGACTTGACATTGTAGTTAGGCTGTGGTGGTTCTGGAACTGGCCCAGAGTTTGCCTGACTCCCAAGCCCATGCCGTTTGCTTTATTCAGCCTTTAGTTAACACTTTTGTCCCAACTGAAACGGGAGACTTGGCAATAATCCTTTTTATTACCCATTACCATTATGTGATTTCACAGAGATCATTTGTATTCATCTTCAAACTCCCATACAGGCTTAAGTGACTGTGTCTTGACTCTGCATGGAACACAGATGACACAGAATTACTGCCAGCCACCCACTGGGAGAGACTACAATGAGAAAACAGATAAAAAAGAAGACAGATAAACTTCCCTTGTCAACACTGGCTGATTGATTAACTGTGGCAGGGATCTCTTTCCTGGAACGCCTGGGACTCTTTTCTCCTTTTTATTTCTGTTAGTTTCTAATTCACATACTTTTGGGTCTAAGGTAAATAAAATTTTAGAATTGGGATGTTTCACTGGTGGATTTGCCTCACCTCTTTAAATAATTATAAAAAATCTCTATTTAGCTCTGTCAATACTCTTTGCCATGCAATCTACATTGTCTGATAATACAGTGTGTCCGTAAAGTCATGGTGCACTTTTGACTTTTGACCGGTCTTACAATGTAATGAAGCTATACTAGCATCTTATGATAAATATTTGCATGGTATATCTTCTCCCATACTTTTAACTCCAAATATTTTGAGTCCTTATATTTAAGATGCATCTTTTACAAACAGACTTTATTTGAATAACTACCTTGAGATGCTTTGACATTTTATTAGAACATTCTTATTACATTTAATGTGCTTACAGGGGTATTTGGGTTAAAATCTCCTATATTCCTATTTGTTTTCTCTTTGTCCTTTGTAATATTTATTCTTTTTCTCCTTAAATTTATGGTGTATCCTTTTATTATATCATTTCCCCTTCATGAACACACTAAGTATGCATTAATATTTTGTGATAATTTTACAGATTACAATATATATATATATCTTTTTAAATTTTTTTAATTTAATTAATTGTGTTTACATAGCTTCTAGGGTCACCCCGAATGCATCCAACCTCTCCCATATTCTCCTCAACCTCTCCCTTACCCCCCTCCCTACAGCGCCCTCCCCCCTTCCCTTCAGGTTTATCCCATCCTATCATCCCCTTTTTCTCTGTCCTCTTTTCCTCTGGTCCCTTTGATCCCTCCTCTGTCTCTATTTCATTCCTCAGTTCTCATTGTTCCTTGGATTCCTCAAATGAGTGAGGTCATATGATATTTTTATTTCTCTGCTTGGCTTATTTCACTGAACATAATATATCTTTAGTTATCAGAATCTTCTATATATTAGTACTTTTATCACTTAACAGACAATTCAAGAACTCCACAGCACTTTAACCAAATTCATCCCTATTCTACCTCTTCTGTTCCTCTTGTTATGAACTTTGATTGTATATACATATTAAATGCAATAGCAATTATTACTGTTTTGTGCAGTCTATTTTTATTTAGATTCACCACATAGGTTTACCCTTTTTATTACTTTTTATTACATTTTGAATTTCCATACTTCCACCTGAGATCATTTTCCTTTTGCCTAAAAAACTTACTTTAGTATTTTCTCTTGAGAGATCTCCTGTCAATAAATGATCTTGAAAAGTTTATTTGAAATGTCTTAATTTTTTCTTTATTTTAGAAAAATGTTTTTATTGTGATTATAATTCCACATTAGCAGTTATTTTCTCTTCATTCCATAAAGATGTCACCCCATTATTTCCTAGTCTCTAGCAGTTAATTCTCACCAAATTGATCAGCATGCTCAAGATGGACCTAGAATAGCCAAAACAACTTTGAAAATAAAGAACAAAATTGGGGTACTTAACTTGAGTTTAAAACTTATTGAAAAGCTTTAGGTTCCAAAGCAGTTTGATTTTTGCTAAATGATTACATATAGGTCAAGGGAACAGAATGGTGAACACAGATATAGATCTACACAGATATGGTTCATGGCTTTCTGAAAAAGATATCAAGGCGGTTCAATGAGAAAAGAAAAGTGATTTCAACAAATGGTACTCAATCAACTAGACACCTATAAAGCAGTAAACATCAACTCTTACTCCGGACACAAAATATACTCAAAATAATTCATAAAAATTAATATAAAACCTAAAAACTTATAAAGTCTAGAAAAAATATCTTTGTAGCCTTTGAAAATGTAAAGTTTTCTTAGAACATAAACAACATGAGCTATAAAAATAGTGATAAAGCTTTATCAAAATTAAAGTTTTGCTCTTCAAAATTCCTTATTAAGAAAACCAAAGGAAAGTCACAAACTATAATAAACTATTTTCCACACATCTATCAAAAGACTTCTAGCAAGAATATTTAACAAATTCTTACAAATTAACAGTAGGATGGACAACAGATTAAATAAATGGGCAAAGTTTTAAGTGGACACTCTCTGGAGAAAGATGTATTAATTGTCAATAATGTTTAAAAACATACTCAAAAACTTTAGGTATATAACATATTCAAATTGAAACAGTATACTACACTAAAAATTCTTTAAAGACAAACTTTATCAAGTGTTGGTGAAAATATAGAGCAGGTAAAAATCTCTTTCATTCCTGCTAGAAACAGAGAATGTTACATTGATTTAGAAAACAACTTTATAATTTCTTACCAATTTATGCATATACCAGTCATAGAATCCAACTATTTTACTGGTAGGCATTTACTCAAGAGAATCAAAATCAGATATCCATGCAAGGACTTTTACACAAGTGTTCATAGCAACTTTATTTGTAATAGGCAAAAGCTGAAAACAACTTAAATGCCCATTAACAGGTAAATGGATAAACAAACTGTGGCATGATCATGCAATAAACCACTACTCAGCAATAAAAATAAATGATTTATACTCAGAATAATGTGAATGAATTTTTAAATTTCTACCCTTAGTAAACGAAAATAAAAGAGTGTATACTAAACAAAGTGTATTCTAAAAAGGCTAAAAAAGAGTGTATATTATATTGTTGTATCCATATAAAAATTATAGACTATCAAAATTAATTTACAGTGACAGGAAGTAAATCAATTGCCTGGGGATGGGTACAGAAAGGACTGGATTACAAAGGGGCACAGGAACATTTAGGATAAGGTGACCAGACGTCCTGCTTTTGGCGGGACAGTCCCAATTTTTAATAATTTGTCCCGCATCCCACAGCATTTTTAAAAAGTCCTGATTTTTGGAAAGAGTACACAAAAAGCTAGGGAACGGCCGGAGAACGAGAAGGGAATATATGGTTTTCGGCAGGAGACCCTGCCTCGACCTGGAAGCACCTGCCCTGCCACAAGAGCTGGCTGCCCCTTGCGGCCCTGAAACACACAACTTGGGGCGGATGTGCCTGCTGGGGTGGCAGCTGTCAAGTCCCCTAACTACCCATAGGCCGGCATCCTGGACACCGGCGTGTGGCTCTGGGCTCCGTGAGGCGCAAGCCACTCGGTCTCCAGCGGGCGGCGGGGCTGGACGCGGAGAGTGCTTGTGCAGTTCCGGCATCGGTTTTGGGACCGTGTAACCTGATCCCTCTGACTCACTCAAAACTTCCCATATAGTAATATTTCCTAAAATGATATTTTAAATGAGGTAACATTATTAAAAAAATAGATTGATAAGGAAAAGGTTAAATCTTGGCCATCAGCAAAAATCACAATAGAGAACAAATGGTTAGAAATATTTCATCATTTTGAAACAAACCATGTTCCACACAATAATGCACTAAAAATTGTGGAATACGCGCTGTCTTTACCAGGAACTAAGGCTGCGACTGAACGCATTTTTTCTATGCTAAATAAAGTGTGGACATCAGAAAAATCACAATTAAGTGTTGACACTTTGAAAGCCATTTTATGTGTGAAATAGAATTTAACAAATTCTTGTGAAAAATTTCATGACCTTTTAAACAATGATAGCACTCTACTAAAAAAAATTCATTCAAATGAGAAATATGCCAAAGAATAAAATAATACTATACATAATTTTTTAATGTATTGTATTTGTAAATCGTACTTATGTTGAAATTTAAAAATATATATTACAATACTATTTTTGCATTCTATGAAAATTTTTTTTGCTCCATATAGACCAAATTTTAATAAAGACCCCACCCCCACCCCCCAGTCAATGGTGTTCCGCGTTACCAATTTTAAAATCTGGTCACCTTAGTTTAGGAGTAACAGAAGTATTTATAGTACCTTTATTGTGGCTATGGTTTCACTGGTTCATGTGACATATGCCAAAACTAATCTAATTGTACATTTTAAATACATATAGTGTAGTGTATTTCAATTATACCTCAATAAAGTCTTATTGAGTCTTTAAGGGAAATATGTATTTTTTTCATCTAACTGCTATCAAGATGCTTTTTTTGAAGCATGCATGAAATGTTTACCAAGATTATTTGTAGTGCTGCTTCTTAAGGTATATAGAATTCTTCAATTTCTGTGGCTTGGTGTTTTTTGTAAGTTTTGGACAATTTTTGGACAATTGTTACCCCATTGTTTTTCAAACATTTCTTCTATCTTCTCTTCCTCTCTGACTAGGCCTCTAATTTTATATATATATATATATATATATATATATATATATATATATATATATATATATATATATATATATGAGAACTTTTCTCCATGCTCCACATTCTTTTGTGCTCTTTTCTACATTCCTCATCCTTTTTTCTGTTTTTTATCTTTTCTGCTAACTTTTATTTTAATTACTTTTACTCTCTTCTTCTGTATTAAATATATTAATTTTTAGGTTTTTTAAAATTAAATTTATTTGGATAACATTGGGTAATGTACAATTCCATGATACATAATATGTATATTGCATTGTGTTCCCACTATCCAAAGTCAAATCATCTTTCATCACCATATATTTGGCCTCCTTTACCCTATACTACATACCTGACCCCACCCTCTGGTAACCATTATAATTTTGTGTGTGTCTATGAGTTTCAGTTTTATACCCCACATATGAGTAAAATCATATGGTTCTCAGCTTTTTCTGACTGACTTATTTTGCTTACCTAATATTCTCAAGGTCCATTCATGTTTTCAGAAATGGCAACAATTCATTTCTTATTATTATGGCCAATAGTATTGTATAGCATATATGTACCACATCTTCTTTATCCAATCCTCTATTGAAGAACATTTTGGTTGTCTTGGCCACTATAAATATTGCTGCAGTTAATGTAGGGGAACATATATCATTGGAAATAAGTGATTTTGAGTTTTGGGGGTAGATACCCAGTATAGGAATTGCTCTGTCATATGGTAACTCTATTCTTAGTTGTTGAGAAAGTACCATACTATTTTCCATACTGGCTCTACCAGTTTACATTCCCATCAGCAGGGAATGTGGGTTCCTTCTTCTCCACAACCTCTCCAGCACTTGTTATGATTTGTCTTGTTGATAACAGTCATTCTATCAGGTATAAGGTAGTATCTCATTGTAGTTTTGATTTGCTTTACCTTAATAGCTAGTGAAGTTGAGCATATTTCATGTATCTGTTAGCTATTTGTATGTCTTCTTGGTACAAGTGTCTGTTCATCCCTCTGCCCAGTTTTTAATTGGATTGTTTGGTGTTGAATTGTATGACTTTTTAATATATCTGGGATATTAACCCCTTTTGGAGCTGTGGTTTGCAAATATCTTCTCCTATGCAATTAGTTGCTTTTTAGTTCTGTTGGTGGTTTCTTTTGCTTTACAGAAGCTTTTTAGTTTGATATAGTCCCATTAAGTGGTGGGATTCAACCGGTTTGCACCAGTTCAGCAGAACCAATACCTAATTTTTTGTTGAGTTTGTTAAACTCAACAAGTTAAAATGGCACTTGTAATCAGAGTTCTCTCTAAAGTGGATGCCTGGTCAGCTACCCAATGTGGAAATCACAAATTTACAGTCGTTACTCTTGTTTAATGTTCATCTGTGCAACAGCGTATTCTAAGCACCTCTAGTAATGTTCATTCCTCCCATAGGTGAAAAAATTTTATAGAACGATGCTTAATATTAATTTATTTATTTCATAAAACTCATTATACTTTTGATGAAATACTACATTTTAATTCTTTTATGTTTGTTATTTCAGTAAACAAACATATAATGTAAAGAGAAAGAATGCCAACCAACCAGGGGGTGACAAGCTGTCATTTGTTTTAGCTTTGTGTTATTCCCAAAATTCCCTAAGATATTATGAGTGCACTGGTGTTACCTGAATGGTGAAACCAATAGGAAGCTAGGACACAATGAACCAATAGACATATAGATTTCAGAAGTTATCTTATCGCTCATTTTGGAAGCCATGAAAGTATTAAATGCATGAAATAATAAACTATCTTTCAGCATATCTCTTTTTATACTTAAAATGGTTATTAAGGCAAAAAACTAGTTGTTAAATTATTTGAATCCCACCATTAGTCCCATTTATTTATTTTTGCTTTTACTACTCTTGCCTTTGGGATCAAATAACAAAATCTTCTCTAAGACCTAGGTCCATAAGTTTAGTACCTATGTTTTTCTTCTATGTAATTTATTATTTCAGATTTTAGACTTAGGTATTTGATTTATTTTGAATTCATTTTTGTGCAGGGGGGACAAACTGTAATCTAATTTTATTATTTTGCATGTAGCTTTCTAATTTTCCCTGCTCCATTTATTGAAGAGGCTTTCTTTTTCTATTGTATAATTTTGGCTCATTTGTCAAAAATTATTTGCCCATATAAGTGTATATTTTAGGGGACTCTCAATTTTCTTACATTGGTCTATGTGTCTGTCTTTCTGCTAGTACAGTGCTTTTTTAATTATAACTTTGTAGGATAATTTGAAATTAGGTAGTGTGATACCTCCAGCTCTCTTCTTTTTTTCTAAGGATTGCTTTGGTTATTCAGTCTTTTGTGGTTCCATACAAATCTGATGATTTATTGCTGTAGTTCTTTAAAAAATGATATTGGGATTTTGACAGGAATTGCATTAAATCTGTTTATTGTTTTTGGGTAATACAGACATTTTAACTATGCGGATTCTTCCAATTCATGAACACAGTTTATCTTTCCATTTCATTGTGTCTTTTTCAATCTCTTTTAATAATACTTTATAGGTTTCAGTATATAGGTTCTTCACATCCTTTCTTAAGTTTATTCCTGGGCATTTAATTCTTTTTGTTGTAATTGAAAAAAAGATTATTTTTATTTCTGAAGTTTTATTGTTAGTATATGGAAAGCAGTGAATATTTGTACATTGATTTTTGTATCCTGCAACTTTATTGTTTATTATTTCTAATAGTTCTTTGGTGGAGTCCTTAGGGTATTTTATACACAGAATAATGTCATCTGCAAAAAGTAACACTTTTCCTTCTTCATTTCTTTTCTGTCTCTCTCTTGCCTGATTGTTTGGCTAGGATTTCCAGTATTATGTTGAATAACAGTGGTGAGATTGACACCCTTGTCCTGTTTCTGATTTTAGAGGAAAAGTTTTCAGTTTTTTACTTTTGAGTATGATATTGGCTGAAGGTTTGTCATATGTGGCCTTTATCATGTTGAGTTACTTTCCTTCTATACCCATTATAATGAGTGCTTTAATCATAAATGGATGTTATATCTTAACCAATGTGAGGAAATTGAAACAACCATCAAAAACCTCTCAAAAAATAAAAGTTCAGGACCAGAGGCCTTTATTAGTAGATTCCATCAAACATTCAAAGAAGATCTGGTACCTATTCTTTTCACTCTTCCAAAAAAAGAAAAAGAAAAGAAAAGGCAATACTTCCTAATATATTTTATAAGACCAACAAATCCTGATACCAAAACCTGGCAAGGATAGCACACACACACACAAATTATAGACCAATATCTCTGATAAATACAATTATAGAAATTCTAAACAAAATACTAGCAAATTGCAATGCAACAATACATTAAAAAATAATACATCATGATCAAATGGGGTTCATTCAGGGACACAAGGATGGTTCAACATAAGCTAATCAATCAATATAATATACCACATTTGCAAAATAAAGGATAGAAATCTTATGATCTTAACTTTTCATTCTCAATACTTATATTTTGAAACTGTAGACTTTCCTTTTTGGTTATATTTATAGATTTGTTTCACTGATGAAATTTTTAATCTTATAGATGCATTTTATATTGTATGTGATACCTGTCTTAGATATAGATCAAGATGAGGCTGTTATAACAAAATACTGTAGACCATGTGGCTTAAACAGAAACTTATTTCTCAAAGCTCTGGAAGCTGGGATGTTCAATATCAAGGTTATAACAGATTTAGTTCTTGGTAAGAGCTCTATTCCTGTCTTGCAGATGGCCATCTTCTCCCTGTATACTATCATAGTAGAAAAAGGAAGTTCTGTTTCTTCCTCTTCTTACAAGGACATTAATCCCATCATGAGGGTGACTTGCTTGGCCTTATCTAAACCTAATTACCTCTCAAAGACTTGACCCCCTAACACCATCACAGTGGGTATTGGGGCCTCAGCATATGAATTTAAGAGGACACATTCAATCCAATGTCCTTTGTGTGTAATTTCACTGTAGTCATTACTTATAGGGTTGTTTTGTTGCTATTAATTTAATTCATTCCAAGAGGAAGTGAAACAGAATATGTATAACTAAGCTTGCTTTATGATTGCTGATTCTACAATGCAGTTCTCTGAAAATGTTGTAGTTTTTATTCTTCTAACAAAAATGACAGACTATTTTGTATATAAAAATGAACACTATTTCAGACAGACTCACACATAAAGAGCAGGATGACAACTGTCTGGGGGGCTAGGTAAGGAGGGTAAAGGTATTGCCCAGAAAAAAACAAAAAAAGAAAAAACTCATGGACATAAACAACAGTGTGGTGATTGGTGGGGAGTAGGTAGAGGAGGGTATGGAGGGATAAATGGTGATGGAAAAAAGACTTGACTTGGTGGGATGAACACCCAATATGTTATACAAAGATGTGTTGTACCATTGAGCACCTGAAACCTATATTAGTATATTTACCAGTGTCACCCCAATAAATTCATTTAAAAATGATTACTATTTCATATGTTATTAGCTCTTTTGGGCTACCTTTATTTTACTGGATTTAAGCCAACCCGTGAAAGTGTTTAAACTAGTTTGTTGGTGAAGTATAATGTGTGTGGGGGGGGATGTAGTCTAAGAATTGTTCTTGACTCTGCCATTTACTAGCTTTGTGGCTCAAAGCAAGTCAAATAAATTCTATGAGCCTCTCTCTATTTTTGTATCTCTCAAATGGACATGATGGCATTACTTAATATTTACTCTCCTGTCTTAGAAGAATATTTTTCAGATACATGAAATAAAGAATGTAAATGTGTTTTATAATATCTAAAGTATAGAAAATAACTATTTAATAAATATTTTGAATAAATATCAGGTAACATGTTTTGCTGTAACAAGTTATATAACCTTAGAGAAAACTGGGGGATGTAGATATCTGCCTCCAAAGCCAATGATCTTAGCCATACTTTACACTGAGGCAACTCTATGAGATAGGATGTGGTACTTTTCCAGCAGATGAGCACTACAAAGAATATGTCATAACAGACCTATAATAAATTGAAAATAACTTAAGAAAACAGCTAAAAATATATTCTTTATATTAAATGTACTTGATTCAATAGCACCCAGCTCTTTTCCTCCACCTGTATTATTATTGAGCATACCTCTTGTGCTCTTACATATTCCAGACTTGCCCATCCGATCGAAAAACACGACTTTGGTACTATCTAGCTTCCAACCTAAATTCCCTTTCTTGGGTACAAATCACATTGCTTTGAACAGAATCAGAGTTCTTTCTTGAAAACAGAAATTCAATGACAGAAGAGAAAGATAGGAAGAAGAGGAGGGGTAGAAAGTAAATCTGGCAGAACTTCACTATAGTATTGGCAAATTTTCTCCAGAGTCAATGCAGGTCAACTCCTTACTGCTAACCCAGCCATTCCATTCATAGATCAAGATAGATTGGAGGAGTAGGTAAGGTTAGAAAGCAAAGGGAATGTTTGAAGATGTAAGAGAAATAAACTTGCCCAAAAATGACTGGTCACAGTGGTTGAATACCAGATATGCAAAGATATACCTCTGCCTGTGATTCAAAGACATATCTGCAACTGGTGATTTAGCATTTATAGATTTGAATATTACAGAGAGATTGTGCTCACTCCTGCTTCTCATAGTCCCCAACAGACAAGACTGACTTCCATTCTGTGTTCACTCATTTCCCTTGATCCCTGAGGCATGATAATTTGTGATGTCTATAGTCTTAGGTGAAACCTGTACACATTACCATTTTTGCAATGTGAAAAGGATTATATTTTCTGGCCTAGTCCTGTTCTTTTCAACTTATAGGCATTGAAGTAATCCTTTTATAATAAATAACTAATTATAGGTAATTAACATTACAATAATCCTTTTATAATAAATAACTAATTATAGGTAATTAACTTTTTCAAATGATCTAAGTTGAATATTAAGGTCAACCATTGTAATTTAGAAACTGAATTTTGAAAATGAATATAAAAAGTTTTTCAAAAGCCTGAATGGACATTCTTAACTTTCCTTGCAGTCTAGTTGGTCATCAGAATGTTTTTCAGCTTTACTATTGTGTATATTGTGGTTAGCGCACTGCTATGAAATCATGATGGCTGCATTTTTTACTCCACAGGATGTAATAGCTTTATCGGTTCTAAATAAATATCTAATTGTGTCTACTTCAATGGATTTTTCAGCTAAAATGCCCCAAGGCACAAGGGCCTTTCCCTTAAAAGGTTCAAAATATATACACATTTATATTATAAAGTTTACATGACCTAACATGGTATACATGAAAAGAAAGTATCTTGGCTTGAATTAACTAAGTGCTGAGTATTCTCAAGATAGGTAAACAGGTATGTACTCTTATGAGACACTCATGTTCTATCAGCTCACCTTAATGATAGTAACTGTCTCTGCCACTGGAAATAAAGGGAAAAATGGCCTATGACCATGATTGTGAATCTATGACATGCGTGTCAGCACTGACACGCATAGCCATTTTCGATGACATGCGGCCACATGTGGCCACATACCAAGAAGTATGGGGCCACATGCCGAGAAGGACATTTCATCCTCAGCTCCTGCACAGCCAGGTGCAGTAGCAGAGGATAAAACATTTGCTGTAGTGTAGACACTCTGTGCATGAGGTGTGTAGGCCACAACATTTTTGTTATTTAAACGATAAATATCATGAAATTATGGTTTTTTTCTCAAAGTGACACACCACCCGAGTTATGCTCGGTCTTTGGCAAATTTTGACACACCAAGCTCAAAAGATTGCCCATCACTGGCCTATGGAGTCAGTGGCCAAGATAGAATGTGCCAGGTTTTTGTCAGATTCTTAGAAGATCTTTCAGTCATTTTGGATATAATATAGTTGGGGTGAATGGGGAAGAATATGTTGAAGGTGGCATTTAGAAAAATCCATTTTGCCAAACCCATATGTGTACATTCTAAAGGAAGTGGAAGCCATATGTTGCTGATTCATTTACATGTAATCCATCAAAATATTATTTTGTAAAAGATATTTAATGTCCAAGAAACTTGCCAAGCTTTCTTATAAACATTTTTTCCAAAACTCCAGCTGCTTTAAAACAGCTGTATAAGAAGTTATACTTTATAAAAATGGAACTGGTTTCAGTCTCAAGCTCATTCTAAACTTCCAAGGAAAGCTTGGCTGTGATAGAAATAGTACAGGCTTTGGGATTGAACAGACTTGGATTTAAAATTTGCTTTACAGCTCATAACCTTCAAAGAATTTATTTCTTTGTATTTATTTGTTTGTTTAGAGTCTAATTTGTGCTGAGCAGAAGACACAATATTGAAATAGCGGTATAACATAATGATTGGAATAAACAACATCCCTCCTGTCATAAATGCAGTTATTTAACTTATCTGGACCTCTGTAAGGCTGGGGGCCATGGCCATGCAGGTTCACCTTGGATTTGAGCAGACAGTAGAAAAACAGCAAAGCCAGAAAATGCTGGGCCATTCCATTTATTAAAGTCTCGCAACAGCGGAAGAGTAAGCAGGCAGGATAAATCACTTCTCTCTCTCAGGGCTAAGGAGCAAACTGGCCGAGGAAAAAGAAAAAACATTCTCTGCTAATAATATCAAAAAATGGCCCCTCCCAATGATGGCAGGTAATCCACAATCTACAATCGACTGCCTTCAGGGCAAGCATCCGCAGACTTACATACACTATACACACGTGGTGCTGCCCTGTGCTCATGCACCAATCAGGCAAAGTACAAGCCAGCAAGCCTAGCACACTTGTTTGCCCAACATTCCAATCATTTAGGGTTGTTCACTTCACAATCTACATGACAGGTATCTTCCATAATAATGGTCCATGTGTGAGGAGTGAGGTACATTATTTTTTTTTTATTATTTAATTTACTGTGTTTACATAGATTCTAGTGTTGCCCCAATTGCAAACCCCCTTTCCCGTATTTCCCTCAACATATTAATTATCCCCCTCCCAACAGCTTCCTCCCAGCTTCCCATCAGGTTTAATTCTGTTCCTCAGCTCACATTGTTCCTTGGATTGCTCAAATGAGTGAGGTCATATGATATTTTTCATTTTCTGCCTGGCTTATTTCATTTAACATAATAGTTTCCAGGTCGATCCATGTTGTTGCAAAAGGTAAGATTTTCTTCTTTTTTCATGGCCCCATAGTATTTCATTGTGTATATGTACCACTGCTTTTTAATCCACTTGTCCACTGATTGACATTTGGGCTGTTTCCAGCTCTTCGCTATTGTGAACAATGCTGCCATAAACATGGGGGTGCATTTCTTTTTATGAGTCAGTGCTATGGTGTTCTTAGGGTATATTCCTAAAAGTGGGATGGCTGCGTCAAAAGGCAGTTCCATTTTTTATTTTTTGAGGAATCTCCATACTATTTTCCACAGTGGCTGCACCAGTCTGCATTCCAAGGGTTCCCTTTTCTCCACATCTTCGCCAGCACTTGTTTTGTGTTGTTTTGCTGATGAGTGCCATTCTGACTGGTGTGAGGTGATATCTCATTATAGTTTTAATTTGCATTTCTCTAATGATTAGTAATGTTGAACAGTTTTTCATCTGTCTATTGGTCATCTGTATGTCCTCTTTGGAGAAGTGTCTATTCATTTCTTTTGCCCATCTCTGATGTCTTCCTGGTGTTGAGTTTTACAAGTTCTTTATAAACTTTGGTTATTAACCCCTTATCAGATGTATTGTCAAATATGTTTTCCCATTATGTGGTTTGTCTTTTTATTCTGTTCATATTGCCTTTAGCTGTACAAAAACTCTTAGGTTTGATATAGTCCCATTTGTTTATTCTGTCTTTTACTTAACTTGCCTGTGAAGATAAATCAGCAAATATGTTGCTGCGAGAGATGTCAAAGAGCTTACTGCCTATGTTTTCTTCTAAGATGCTTATGGTTTCACAACTTACATTTAAGTCTTTTATCCATTTTGAGTTTATTTTTGTGACGGTGTAAGTTGGTGGTCTGGTTTCTTTTTTTTTTTTTTTTTTTTGAAAGTAGCTGTCCAATTTTCCCAACACCATTTGTTAAATAGACTGTCTTTACTCCACTGTATGCTCTTACATCCTTTATCAAGTATCAATTGTCCATAAACGTGTGGGTTTATTTCTGGGTTCTCTATTCTGTTCCATTGATCTATGTGCCTGTTCTTATGCCACTACCAGATTGTCTTGAGTACAATAACCTTGTAGTATAACTTGATATCAGGAAGTGTGATACCTCCCACTTTATTCATCGTTTTTAAGGTTGCTGAGGCTATTAGTCTTTTTTTTTTTTTTTGATTCCATATAAATTTTTGGAATGTGTGTTCTATATCTTTGAAGAATCTCATTGGTATTTTAATTGGTATTGCATTGAATTTATAAATTGCTTTGGATAGTATAGACATTTTGATTAGGTTTATTCTTCCTAACCATGAGCACAGTATATGCTTCCACTTGTTTGTATCTTCCTTAATTTATTTTTTCAATGTTTTGTAATTTTCTGAGTACAAGTCTTTAACCTCCTTGGTTAAATTTACTCCTAGGTACTTTATTTTTGTTGTTGCAATAGTGAAGGGGACTGTTTCCTTAATTTCTCTTTCTGACAGTTCATTGCTGGTGTATATAAATGCCTCTTATTTTTGAGTATTAATTTTGTACCCTGCCACCTTGCTGAATTCATTTAGCAGGTCCAGTAGTTTTTTGACTGAGACTTAAGGGTTTTCTATATACAATATCATATCATCTGCAAATAATGATAGTTTTACTTCTTCTTTTCCAATTTGGATGCCTTTTATTTCTTCTTCTTGTCTGATTGTTATAGCTAGAACTTTCAGTACTATGTTGAATAAGAGTGGTGAAAGGGCCACCCCTGTCTTGTTCCTGATCTTAAGGGGATTGCTTTTAATTTTTGCCAATGTTGGCAGTGGGTTTGTCATAGATGGCCTTTAGCATGTTCAGGTATGTTCCCTGTATTCTCACTTTGCTGAGAGTTTTGATCATAAATGGGTGCTGGATTTTATCAAATGCTTTTTCTGCATCTTATTTAAATTATTATGTGGTTTTTCTCCTTTTCGTTTATGTGATGAATCACATTGATTAATTTATGAATATTGTAACATCCTTGCCTCCCCAGAATAAATCCCACTTGATCATGGAGTATGATTTTTTAATATATATTGCTGGATCCGGTTGGCTAATATTTTGTTGAGGATTTTAGCATCTAGATTCAAAAGGATAATTGGTCTATAATTTTCTTTCTTTGTGTTGTCTTTGCCTGGTTTTGAAATCAGACTTATGATTGCCTCATAAAAGAAGCTTGGAAGTCTTCCTCCCTCTCGAATTTTTTGAAATAGTTTGAGAAGGATAGGAGTTAGTTCTCCTTTGAATCTTTGGTAGAATTCACCAGTAAAGCCATCTGGTTCAGAGTTTTTGTTTGTTGGAAGGTTTTTGATAACTGTTTCGATCTCATTTGTTGCAATTGGTCTGTTTAGGTTTTCTGATACTTCCAGATTGATTTTTGTAAGATTATATGTTTCAAAAAATTTGTTTATTTCACTTAGGTTGTTTAATTTTTTGGCATAGAGTTCTTCATAGTATTTTTTTACAATATTTTGTATTTCTGTTGTGTCAGTTGTTATTTCTCCACTACATTTCTAATTTTATTTATTTGAGTCCTCTCCATATTTTTCTTGGTGAGTCAAGTTAAAGGTTCATCAATCTTGTTTATCCTTTCAAAGAACCAACTCTTGGTTTCGTTGATCCTGTGTATTGTTTCTTTAGCCTCTATGTCATTTATTTTTACTCTGATCTTTATTATTTCCTTTCTTCTACTACCTCTGGGATTTATTTGCTGTTCTTTCTCTAGTTCTTTTAGATGTAGGGTTAAGTTGTTTATTTGAGCTTTTTCTAGCTTTTTAAGGTATGCCTGTGTTACTATGAACTTCTCTCTCAGGACTGCTTTTGTTGTGACCCATAAATTTGAGTTGTTTTATGCTCATTATCATTCATTTCTAGAAATTTTAATTTCTTCTTTGATCTCATTGTTAACCTATTTGTTATTTAATATCATTCTATTTAGTTTCCATGTGTTTGGGTATATTTTAGTTTTTCTGTTGTGGTTGATTTCTAGTTTCATGCCATTATGATCAGAGAAAATGCTAGATGTGATCTTAATCTTCTTAAATTTGTTGAGACTGCTTTTGTGCCCTAACATGTGGTCTATCCTAGAGAATGTACCATGAGTGCTTGAAAAGAATGTATATTCTACTGCTTTAGGGTGAAAGGTTCTGAAGATATCTATTAAATCCAGTTGATCTAGTACAGTGGTTATTAACCTGGGTTCTATCGAACCCTAGGGGTTCAATGAGTCAGTCTCAGGGGATTTAAGAAGCCTCTGCCACGGAGGCCAGAATAAAGTAATACCGTAATTTGTTGTGAGTTCATGCACTTTGTTGGTTTTGTTCTTTGAGCAAGGTGATGTTCATGCACGGCTCATTTTGTGCACCAGTAAAAAAAATATACCTATGTCTTGAATTTGGGGAAAAATCATATTTTATTTATCACTAAAGAAGAGTTCAGTGAATGCGCATATGAAACTGGTGGGTTTGGTACCTCAAAATAGGTTAAGAACCACTGATTTAGTAAGTCTTTTAAGCCTGCTGTTTCTTTGTTAATTTTCTTTCTTGAGGATCTATTGAGTGATGTTGTAGGGTATTGAAATCCCATACTATTATAGTATTGCTGTTGATCTCGCTCTTTATATCCACCAAAGTCTGCTTTATATATTTAGGTGCTCCTATATTAGGTGCGTAGATATTTATAATGGTTATATCTTCCTGTTGGATTGCTCCCTTTATCATTATGTCTTGACCTTCTCTATCTCTTACTATAGCCTTTGTTTTAAAGTCCAATTTGTCTGATATAAGTATTGCTACCCCAGCTTTTATTTTCATTTCCATTTGCATGAAATATTTTTTTCATCCTTTTACCTTTAGTCTATGTGAATCCTTTGTTTTGAGATGTGTCTCTTGTAGACAGCATATGTATGGGCCCTGTTTTCTTATCTACACAGCTACCCTATGTCTTTTGATTGAGTCATTTAATCCATTTACATTTAAGGTTATTATTGATATGTAGTTGTTTGTTGCCATTTTATTCTTTAAAGCTATCTTCCTCTTTTACTATATTCTTTTCCCCCTTTGTTCTGTTTGCAAGAGGTCCCTTTACATTTCTTGCAGCATTGGTTTGGTTATTAGAATTTTTTGAATTTTTTTTTTGTCTTGGAAGCTTTTTATTTCTCCTTCAACTTTAAATGATAGCCTTGCTGAATAAAGTAGTCTTGGTTGTAGGCTCTTGTTCTGCATTACTTTGAATATTTCTTGCCATTCCCTTCTGGCCTCTAGTGTTTCTGTTGAGAAGTCAAATGTCATCCTTATGGGGGCTCCTTTGTAGGTGATAGTCTTTTTTTCTCTAGCATCTTTTAATATTTTCTTTTTTTATCTCCTAGTTTTGATATTTTAATTATGTGTCTTGGTGTGGATTTCTTTGGGTTTCTCTTTAATGGAATTCTCTGTGCTTCTTGAACTTGTGTGACTTTTTCCTGCATCAACTTCGGAAAGTTTTAAGCTATAATTTGATTGAACAACGTTTCTATCCCTTGTTCATTCTCTTCTTCTTCAGGAACCCTTATGATGAGGATGTTATTTCTCTTCATGTTATTACAGAGCTCTCTTAGAGTTTCCTCAGACTGTTTGAGTCTCTTTTCTTTTTGCTGCTCTGCTTTCGTGCCTTTGTTTATCTTGTCCTCTAACTCACTGATTTGATCCTCAGCTTCATTTATCCTGCTTTTAATTCCTTCCATTGTGGTCTTCATTTCTGATATAGTATTTGTCATTTCTGACTGATTCTCTTTTTATTATTTCAATGTCCTTTTTTATTTAGGTGTTTGTTATGTCCATCTAGTTCTGTTCTAAGATCTTTGAGCATCCTAACAATTATTATTTTAAATTCTGTGTCCGGTAATTTGTTTATATCTGACTCATTCAAGTCCTTTTCTGGGGATTTCTCTTGATTCATTTGGGTTGCATTTTTCTGCCTTCCCGCTCTGTCTGTGTATAGGGGTGTGGCCACAGAAGTCCAATGGACATGGCCTCTGTGTTTCCTAAGTGTGGTCTGTCTGAAGGCCCACCATCCCCTCTGCCACTGCCTCAGGTGTTTGGTTATGAGCGTTGCCGGAGCCAGAGGGCTGTGGCAGTTTTTGTGGTTTCCACCTCTCCTCCACAGGTGGGGCTGTGTTTACATACCTGGGCTACAAGCCCTGGCCGTCTTCCGGCTTTGCCCTGCTCCCTTGGGTGGGGCTGTGCTCCGCGCTGAGTCACAAGCCTTGGCACTGTGGGCGCCACTGCACACCTATGCTCAGCCACATGTCTCCGCCTATTCTTGGCTTTTGCCTTGAACCCGCAAGCGGTACTGTGCTCCCAATGGCCACAAACCTGGCTCCATGGGTGGGGCTGTGCACCCTTGCTCATCTGCGGGTCTCTGCCTGTTCCCCAGCTTTCTCCCCGTCCCCAATTGCGGGGCTGCCCTTGCACACCCCTGCTCAGCCGTGGCTCTCTGCTGGTTCTCCTGCTTTCGCCTGGCTTTCACCTTGCCCCTGTGGGTGGGATTGCAGGCGTGATTGCTCTTGCTCACCCAGTCCACAGCTGGGTCGGACCACTTTCGTGTGTAACTTCCACCCCCACCAGGTGGGACTGAGCTCACACTGGGCTTCAGTCATGGCCAGCCCGGCCTCTGCCCCCACTAATGGGACCACACTTCTATATCCCACCACCGCCCACCCTCTGGCAAGCCCTCAGCAGTGTGGGTGGGGGCAATGCAGCTCTGACCCTAGCACTCAATACTGTATTCCTGATGGCTCCCTTCTTCTAAGAAATTCTGCTCTGAGTGCTGCAGAAGAGCTCGTTTGGCTGATGTCCTGCTTCCCTTTGCTGATATTGCTGGTTCCAGGGGAGATATTCACTTTAGATTTGGGGAGCGACTCAACCCAGGGGTTACTGTGGCTGTTCTAAGTGTTTCTCCCTCTGCCTCCTAGATTACACTCTCTTCCTGCTACTCCAGTCCTCTCAACTCTCCCAGTCTCCCAGAGTCCAGGGTGAGTGGTTGTGGAAGAGGTTTTCTACACGGTTCCTTTAAGAAGAATCCTGGGTCTGAGAAATTTCTCTCTTTCTCACAAACAGTATCCTGGCTTCTTGTGCAGCAAAATACTGTCCATATGCCTCTTTTAGGTTCTGGGGCTTCAGGCTGGGGCTTTGGTCCTGGGGTCTAGGACCCTCCTCTCTTCGCTAAACTCACTTCCCACCACGCGAGTCCTTCTGGGCTGCCATTTGTGCCCAGGAACTGGGCAGACCTCTCCACATGTCTGCTTTGCCTACCAGTCTCAGTTTGGCTTCTTCGGTGTTCCTTGTTTAAAGAGTCCTCTTAGTTTAGTCCAAAGTTGGTTTTTCCAGATGATGGTTCTTAAAATTAAGTTGTAATCCACTTTGGTTCTGGGAGGTGGAAGTTGGTATGTATGCCTACTTCATTGCCATCTTGCCGCTCTCTGGAGTGAGGTACATTGTATAAACAGACTATAGCAACAGCACAAGTTATACAATTATAGTAATTACAAAGATACCCTCACAATGTCTCCCAGAGTGCTCTGTGCAAGGCGTTAACTGGAGGTCCATCTCTTGCCCCCTACCCCAATGTAGGGGAGGGCCTGTACAGTCAATGGCTTTGTCCATGGAAACCATAAAATGTCCTTGGTGATCTCTGCAACTGGATCAGAGCAGCTTCCAGGTGCAGGAGGGTCTCCACCAGAGCTGCCCCTTGCACCCCTCCCCCCCATCAGGGTCTCTCATACTGTCCAAAAGCTGCATGTCCATTCAACAAGGAAGCTGGTGCCCCTCTCTGCTTGCAGTCCAAGAGTTCATTACACTTCTCAATGATCAGTTCATGATAAAAAGCCCAGCTGTCTGCACAAATCACCAAGATAAAGGTCTATTACAGGCAACTAGGCATACAGTTCTTTATTAACAGACCTCAGCACCTTTCCATAAGTGCACTGTCCATTGCCACAAGCCCCATCCAAACCCATTCTTATAGGGCCTGGCAGGTCAAACACATTCAAGGCCTGTGCCGCCTTGATAGTTCTCTTATCTATTGCCGCTGCCACTGCAAAAAAAGCACCTAGTATCTTCTAATGCCAACACCTGCTATACATTAGAAGGTGATTAATGGATTGTCAATTTCACATGGGGCCTCAGGTCTCCCCACCTATCGCTGTTAGGCAGGTCTCTCGGCCTTCCCCTTATTCAAACTGGAACAACAGGTCCTGGGGAGGATCCTATTTTCACACAACTGTCTCCAACAACTAATCCTGCAACCATGCAATCTGAATGCCAGCCATTTTCTTGGCAGCTGCAGGGGCTGCCCACTTTTTCAGTGACTGGAACTTCTGTTTTAGCTCAAGCTGCCACCAAAACTCTAAAAGAACTTTATTAGACCTGCCATCCAATTTCTCCCTATCTGCCCCAGCCACAATCAAATCTACCCACATCTGTGTTTGGGTATCTTTTACATGCCCATTTCCCTTATTAGTTGTGGGACAGCATGGGCAGCAGCCCTCACTGCTTTATGATCCCATGCTGCCTCAAGCTCCCCCAAATCTGCTACCATCTGAGTAACTGCATGGATGGGCTGCCCCACATAGGGGCCCAAAATAGCTACTAAGGACCCAAAAAGGGCTGATGGGGCACTGCAGAGAATAAGGTCCCTCATCCCATCTGTAAACACTTTCTCACATGGCCCATGGGACCTTGGGTTGAAAGCAACATTCTTCACACCTCATTCCTGAAGAACCTTGACTATCTTGCTATAGCAATGCCACCTACTTACTGCTCCTGGCATGTCTGCAGCATTCTGTCAGACTGTACAAATGGCAGCCATCACCCATTCTAATAGGGTATGGTTTCCTGGGTTGTTATGGCAGTCCTGAAGACACTACCTTAAGGTGGAGTGCATAATAATGGTGGCCAATTTTTCCATCTATGTTCAGGAGAGCATGATGCCATCCACCCCTATATCCCACAACCATAGCAACCAGGCTAACAGGGCTTTGGAATGTTTTTGCCTAAATTGTACCCCCAACTGCATCAGCTCTGCCTGAGTGTGAGGATGGACCACTCCACCACCTGTGGAGGGGGTTGTACCTGCCCCTGAGGGACTCTTGAATGATGGCTTTTTATCTTCCTGGCGACCACTGGATCAACTCTGAGACTGTGGGTGACAGCTTCAGCCTAAACCTTCCTCTCCTCCTCAGAAGAGTCAGAAACGTCTGCTCCCACTGGCTCAGAGCCACTCCACTGGCTTGGATGCAGCACCATCTTCAGCACCTGCTTTGGTTTCTGCAGCTGCTGGGTCTCAGCCTGAAGCTGAGATTCCAGCTCTAGAACCCACAGTTCTTTCTCCACAGTGTCGGCATTCTGCTTCCAGGACAAACTGGAGCTCACAAACCTGTAACCCCTTCTGTAGACATTGCTCCCATTCCAGATGACATTGGTGTTCAGCCTGCATCGCACACTCCAGCTTTTGAGAGCAGTTGGCCTTCTTCTCCAGTACTCGCTTCAGTTCAAGCCATCTCTTATTCTAAGTTTGTAGCATAACCTGCAGTTCTTGGACCTGCAGCTCTTTCTCCAGTGACAATTCCAGCTCATGCCTTGTTGCTGCTGGGTCTGCAGCTCATCCTGGAGCTTTTGACCTCAGGCAACTTCTTGCCAGAGATCTTGGTTTCCTTTCACAAGGTTGTAAAACACACTCAGGCCATGATCCCTAAAAGGAGAACCATAGGGAACCATACACTGGGAAGCAACGATCACTCCTCTACCCCAACCTTCAAAGGTGTTGGTGGCTCCATACCAATCTGATCCAAATCCTGCTGGATGCGTGAGATATAAAGCCAGTGGCATTACTGTGCAGGTTTACCTTGAATTTGGGTAGATGGTAGAGAAACTGCAAAGCCGGAAAATGGTGGGCCATTCCATTTATTAAAGTCTTGCAACGGCAGATGAGCAAGCAGGCAGGGAAAACTGCTTCTCTCTCTCAGGGCTGATGGACAAACAAGCCAGGGGAAAAACCCCTTCTCCACCAACAATAGCAAACAATGGTCCCTCCCAATGGTGGCAGGCATCCTCAAAACTACAATCTGCCACCCTGAGGGCAAGCACCCACAGCCTTACACAGACTATACACACATGGTGCTGTCCCGTGTTCATGCACAATCAGGCCAAGTACAAGCGAGCAAGCCTAACACACTTGTTTTCCCAACAGCCTCTATTTTCTTATTCCAAGAAATGAAGCTAGTAATGCTCATCCTAAATGCTCTTCAAGAATATCATCTAGAACAGACTCATAGATCACAGAAAACAGACTGATGACTGGCAGAGGAGAGAGCGTTTGGGGGTCTGGGTAAAAAAAGTGAAAGAATTGAGAAGTACAAATCAGTAGTTACCAATTAGGGCCAAGGATGTAATGTGCAGTATAGGAGATATAGTCAATAATCTTGTGATAACAGGTATGGTGCCAGGTGGGTACTTGAAATATTGGGAGGAGCATTTATAAAATACAGGTATTGATCGACTTATGATCTATGTAACTTACGACCATTTGACTTTACGACCACACTTGCTAGCCAAGCCTGCTCCACGTCTGGAGCATAAACCTGACGAATATAAAAATAAGAAACAAAATGGTGTAGAGATGATACAAACGGCATAAAATGAACAAAGAAAATTATGATATATAACAATAATGAAAGAAAATTATGATAAAATATGACTTAAAGATTTTTATAACATCATTTCACAGTACTGTACATATAGCCTGCTCAACTTATGACCAAATTGTGTTACTACCAGTCTGTCAGAACCAATAGTGGTCTGTGGTTGTAAGTCGAACACTAGCTGTATCTAATTGTCTAATCACTATGATGTACACCTGAAACTAAAACAAAATAATATTGAATGTAAACTGTAGCTGAAAAATAAAAATTTTTATAAAGGGGGATGGGGGAAAAAAGGAAATTATTTTGCGTATCATACAATGCCTTGCATGCTAAACACACTCAACAAGTTTTCTTCTGTTTTAACTTTTTTCCCTTTGAAAGCACTTCCCCTGCAAACTGTCTGCACATATACCTTCACACAAGGCCCCTGCTCCTCAAGCACCCACAGAGACCACAATCATTAAGTGCCTTACATATATTTGGCTCATTATTCATTATGTCAAAGTGGCTTCTTTCTGAGAAATACAAAGCCATATATATGCTTTAAACTAGGACTAAGTGACAATTTATATTGAGGGTAATGGGGAAAAAAACAGCACAAACTTTTGATTCAGGACAAACCAAACTTGAATTTTGGATTTGCCATTCACAGCTTTGTTTGTTTGTTTGTTTTCTTCATGGTCAAATTCCTGAACTTCAGTTTCTACATCTGTAAAATAGAATTAAAATAACCTAATGTGTTGTATTACTGTGATAAATTAAATGAAATAACATATGAAAGGTACCTAGCTCAATAATAGCAGATCTTACTACTGCTGTAAAAAGTAAATCAAAATACTTCAATTTAAAGGTTTAATGTTCAAAGCCACAATATCATGATCTTCTTGTAAGCAACTTGATAAAATTATCAACACCATCCACAAAAGGTACCTACTACGTATATATACCTGTTGTGACTCTTGATGATGCCCAAGTTTAAATCTCTATAACAAGAATGCAAATATGCGATAAGTGGCTTGCTGTTCGCCCATTAATAGTTGCATTGAAGCCATGGATAATTAATCACAGAAAAGTTTTCCACTAAGCATATGCTGCCTCAAAGTCCTCTCATCAGCACTTCATGTGGCCACTACAAATCATTTGGAGCTGGCAAGTAAGGTACCACATTTGCATCCCTGATGTAATTCATCAGTTTGCATGATCCTGCCTCCTGAAACCTCAGGTCTATTTACCTAACATTTATTTAGCCCTTACTGGGTACCTGGGCATGGAGTTATAGACATAAGGAAGCCATGGCTCTGCCCATCAGGTTTACTACAAGACAGAGTAAGTAATTGCCAAATGGGGATATAAATTGCTACAGGAGAGGAACATTAAAGAATTAAAGAAAAGAGAGATTTGTTGTTTCTTATTTGTCCATTCTATTCAGTGTGCCTAGAACAGAACTAGCAAATTGTAGAGACCAAAAACTGTTTTTAAGCAAATGAATGAAATGATTGTGCTGAGCACCTATTGTCTTCATCTGACAATTGTTCATTTAGAAAACAATGCCTACTAAGTGAGAAAGTTGGGAGCCATCAAAAGGAGAGCAGCAGTTCAGCTGGATTTAAAAGCTACCAGATAGAAGGAGGATGACAGTGCAAACAAAGAAATGACCTGACGAAAATACAAATAATATGAAAATTCATGGCCTAAATATACTTTATATTTTTACAGATCTGGACTATATACCTCGCCCTGGCCACCTTGTATGCTGGACAAACAGAAAAATAACAGTGCCTGTGGTTAAGTATATAGAATAAAAGAGTTTGGTCAAAAGAAGGTAGTGAAAGATGCCAAAGAAACTGCTATTCATGGATTTTTGGACTTTACTAATGCTGTATTTCCCAGCAGTCACTGCTGCCTGCTTGATCATTAGCACCCGAACATCTTGTTTGTTTCCACCAGACGGAAGTAATATACAATTATGCAAATTATCTTTACTCCAAGTAAGGAATCACAGGCCAGTCAATAATGTTGATGCATTATGAAAGGGCAGTTCCTCCCGGAAGAAATAACACGAGGAGCCGATCATAAGCAAACATTTTGAAGCCTGCAGAGGACTGGTCCCTGCAGCGCAATCTATTATCATATTTCCACATAATTAGTTTGTTTTCCACTTGAAATCAGAAAACGATTCGACATTGCCTTCCCTGCCTCAGGATGGAAGAGCATCCAGTGGAATTCTCCTGCGAAGGTTCATATGGTGAATAATTAGTGAGAATTAATCTGTGGAAATTAAAGTTTGGAATATTGTAGAACTCATGAATAGTGCATGGGACAATGGGGTGGAGGAAGAGAAGAGCTGCACTTCCGCGGTAGACAATCACGGATGACTGCTGGCAATTCGGTTTTTAATCAGTGCTGCACAAGCCAGAGGGTTGTATCTGGCTACAGGCTGCAGAGAAATAATGTCACATTTTACAGGCAGGAAACAGAATCATTTTTAAAGACAGCTATCTTTCATTTTTAGTAGTTTTATTTGGGTGGAATACCCTGGAATCAGAAGGGTTTTCTTCAATTGATGTTGGTGGTATTATCTACTTTAATCCTTGCAACTTGCCCTGTGTCTTCAACTCTATTATTCCCATTTTACTGACAGGAAAACTGGAACTTAAAGAGGCACAGGAATTCGCTGGAATCAACAACTGCTAAGTGGAGGCACTGAGATCAAAAGGCATGTCTTTCTGAATACAAAACCCAATAGCTTAAGGGTAAACGTGTCTGGCACATAAAAGGACATAATGAATTATATTTCTACAAAAAATGATAAAACAAATAATTTCTCAAAGATTAGTGTGACACTAAAAAATATAGGTATCTCAATACACATTGGAAATAATGGCCTCAAATGATTTCAGGGTCAAATCAAATAACAACTGCTTTGGTTTTACAGCACCGTAAGGGCAGGTTTCCTAAGTTTCTGCTAACCTGAAAGTAAATTTCAATGTAAAATTTGCAAGCGATCAGGGTTAATGTCTCCAATTATTAAGTAAGTAAAAAAACAAAAATGGAACAGCAGGAACACACAGCAGGGGAGCATTTATTTAAGAAATAAAAAGCAAAGATACTTTTTGTAGATTATAGAGTGGTTTTATTTTCCATAGCTCTAACACACTATTTAGCACAACTATTTAGCAATAGTTGCTTATGATTACCAGAACAATATGCTCACCAGAGTTAAAAATACAATAAAAGAAACAGAGCATGTTTTCAAAAAGAAAAAAAAAAAACAGTGTATTTTCTTTTTTTCCAATTATAAATTTAAAACGTATTATAGATGTGTGTGTATGCTCAGACAATTGTTTGGTTAAGAATGTGAATTCAAGTGCAGTTCAATATTAACTTCAGTATAAAAACTGCAGATTTTTGTATAGCTGATCAAGTTCTTTGAACAGAAAATACTTTTTTAAAAATGTAGGTGATAGCTTTCCAAGGGGCTACTGCATACAGTTAGATTTTAAGTCTTCTGATGTTAAATGTTTCTAAATATTTAATGGTTTTTTTAATTTCTTGACTTATGTATGTAGCAAAGACTCAGGAATTAGTCTCAATTGTAAATTTTGGGTTTTTTAGAATGTTGCATTTTGGTTTTTAAAAAATTTTTGTAATAAAAATGTGTGTATTAAAAAAACTTATTACGGAAGAAAAAAACATAAAAATAGAAAAAAATTAATGTATACTTAAAGATCTACCCTGTTAACATTGACATTTTGGTTGTTTTCTTCCAATTATTTTTTCTGGGCACATTTTTTCCATAATTGTTGTCATAGTCTATCTGAAATTCAAATTTTTCTTTTTACTTAAAATGATAAAATAAGTGCTTTTAAAAAGGTTTTAAAGGCATGAGAATTTTTTTAAGTAAGACATAACCAATGTACAGAATATTAATTGCTCTCAAATCAAGGAATTGTTTTTGAGTCCAAAGATCACCTTTTGTTGCTTAATCTGAACGAGTGGTTTCCGATCCAAATGCACATTTGCCTCTCAGGCATCTGTTGGACTTGGAAGAGGTTTCCAGATTGAGTTGAGAAATGGTCATTACAGTTAAGCTGCAACTTCAATCTTGAAAATGAATGAATGGATCCAGTCCAGTCCTTTGGCTGGGACCCAGTCATTAAAATACAGCAGAACAATGAGTGTGTGGCTTCATAGCCAGCTGGTATCAGAATTGGGCAGGGAGAGTGTCAAAATATTAGTGACTTTTTTACATTCGTCAAAGCTGAGGCCAATACAAGAAATGCAGACAGCTTGCAAATGTGGGTTGGGTTGTGCACCAAAAGGTTTTCTGTGTCTGTGTATTTTTTCAGCCTTGCCCACCGGATGTCAACATTTCCTTGCTTTCCGTCTACATCTCCAACAAAGACAGAGTGAAATATCTTTTACTTTGAATATGAAAACCACTATAGGTTTATCATCAACTCATCAGCCATTAATTTATTATTCTAGGGCAATGTACTCAGCTGGAATAAAAGGGCCATCAGCATTTCTATGGCAATTCTTCCTTTTCTTTCCTTGGTTTATAACTCATCTGCTTACTCAGTTGTTCCGGAACCTGGCAGGCAAGGTCTCAGTGGGAGAATAAATATATTTATACAAAATGTTTAAGGAAGGCTGCCCACATTGAGTTAGAAAAATAAGCATATGCTAGTGCTGTCTGGCACTGTCTTTGCAATTCCTGTATCTCTCCAAAAGAAAAAAAAATCTACAACTGAACATTTTTATTTAATTTTTAAAAGAAACATCGCTGGCAGCCAATGTGCAATATGGGCTTGAGAGGGTTTTTCTTTCTCTTTTTCCTCTTTATCTTTTCTTTGAAACACACACACACGTATATATACACACACAAACTATACAAATGACTAAGCTCAATGCTTTCTGAATAAAATAAAATCAAGTATTCACATGTATATATAGCTGAGGTGTCTCTTTCTCCATCTTTCTTCCTTATTCCTGAAATAAAAAGTAGACTGTATAATGCACATGACCAGCTCATGTTCGATGTACTGGTGAGAAACAGAGTGAATCAAACACCACTAGATCTGTGTCATCTTCTACCACATGTGAACTGTGTAAGCTGAGGCATATAAACCTATTTGTAATAATGGACACACTAAATATACATTTTGGGAATTTGCTGGCTCAGATTATAATTATCTTTATTAAAATGGAGGAAGGTAAAGGAGGAGAAGGAGAAAGAGAATAAGAGGAAGAAGAAGAAAAAGAAAAAGGGAAAAGAAGGTGACAGAGTCTATAGAGTCACTAATGATGATAATGAAAGATTAAATAAGATTTCTACAGTATTTAAAGCTATGAGGTACTTGTATTTTCTAGGTCACTTAAGCTTCACTTTATTCTAGTGAACTAGTTGATATTATCATAACTATTCCCATTTTGCTAGTGCAAACACTGAAGGTCTGAAAAGCTAGGCAACTTGCCCAAAGGTACTAGATTTTGAATGACTAATCAGACACAAGGAAAATAATAATGGTGACTTTTGACAATGTTGAACTGTATATCTAAACCTTGTGCTCCTGGGAAACAGCAATGGTCAAGTGTCAGGTCCAAGTTGGGAGGCAAGGGACATAAAGCTGCAAGGCGACAGTGGCTGAGAAAATATGGGAGGAGCTTTGGGCAGATAGGATATACAGTGTGTCCGTAAAGTCATGGTGCACTTTTGACCCGTCAAAAGTCAAAAGTGCACCATGACTTTACGGACACACTGTACCTTCTTAGTAGCGGCAGCCAGGTGCAGTACAGTGGCAGGAACAACAGTAGCCCAATGCAGTTCGAAGGTATTTTGTAGTACAATCACACAAAACTGGAACCAAGCCATGATTACAAAAAGTGGAGGTAACATTATCAGTTATATGAGGGGGGCACACATGTGTACTATAGCGGGCCTGTTTCCCGTAGTCGTGCATGCTTGGATCTGATGTAGAGGATCTGTCCATACTGACTCCATCTTGTGCAGGCTGTTTACCAATTCTGAGGAGACCAGCTTCCCCACATCAAAAAATCCCCTTAAACCCCTTTTGTTTCTAAAAAATGACTCACTGCGAAGAACCACTCTTCCCTGTGACTTACCCATGACTCCTGGATGACCCCCTTATTTACCTTTGAAAAGACCAGAAGCAGACTTTCCAAATTTCCATTCTTTATCTCATAAAGAATTAGCTGGACTATTATTATCTTTCAACTGGCTGATTTGGACAAAATGTCCTTAACCTGCCTTGACCAAACTTAACTCAGAGTTCTCTAAACTTTGTCCCTCCATTGAGCATGGAACTGGGATCAATCCTTCCGTAATGGCTCCTCCTGAGAATCAGCTGACTTTGGTGGTATTGACTCTTCTCTGTAAACAAAAATTCTTTTTCTGTTTGAAGTACTCACAGATCTTATAATCAAAGAATTTTCTATATTGCCATAGTTTCACTTTCGTTCTTATAATACAGGTATTCTTTTTCAGTAATGTTTTTATTACTTAAGTCCAGATTTCTTGTTATTATTTATTAGTGAAAGAGAGGGGTGGAGAGACAGACAGGGATAGATAGAAAGGAATGGAGAGATATGAGAAGCATCAATTCTTCGCTGTGGCACCTTAGTTGTCCAGTGATTGCTTTTTCATATGTGTCTTGACTGTGGAGCTCCAGCCGAGCCAGTGACCCCTTGCTCAAGTCAGCAACCTTGGGCTTTAAGCCAGTGACCTTTAAGCTAAAGCCAGCAACCATGGGGCCATGTCTATGATCCCACGCTCAAACCAGTGACTCCGTGCTCAAGTTGGTGAGCTCGCACTCAATCGGCAACCTCAGGGTTTTGAACCTGGGTTCTCAGCATCCCAGGCCAATGCTCTGTCCACTATGCAACCACCTGGTCAGGTCAGATTTGTTTTTTTTTAATTTGCCATAGTAGTAATAACATTAATGATTGTTAACATATGTGTAGTACTTAGAATTAAGATTTTTTACAAAAATCGTAGCCTATATTTGTATGGAGCTACATGGTTATGTTTTGTTTTGTTTTTAAAAATACTTTCCCATTAATTATCCCATCAAAATAATTCTTTATCATTAATAGAAAAATTATTGCTCCACTTAAAAACTAAAACCCATAAGGATGAAAAACTTCACAGAATCTAGTAAGTGGAAATAAAGTGAGTAGTCCTGTACAAGAACATAAGCCTTCTGTTTGTTACCTGGTTCATTATCCTTTTACTTTCTGTGTGAAAACAAGCCAAGTTTGGCTTACGTCAATTTGAGAAAGGCCAGTCCTCTGTGGATTGATGATAAAGGTAATGAAGCTTAAGCTGGAGGGCCTTAATTTACACAAATCACCTCCAAAACTTAATTTTGATTCATAATTGCATTTTCTATGTGTAAGAAAGTCTCTACCAACTGTATAATCACAAGTCCCACAAAGCCCCTGAGAATAATGTTGATATGTTATATTTGAAGAGGTATACTCATATGACTCTACTCTCACAAAAATCACTCCTTCCAGGCAGTACAATGCCAGAATTTCCATAAAGACAGTTTTTTATTAAGGCCCTGGGTTTCCCAAAGTGTGTTTTGCATCATGCTGATTTTATAAGACATTAACTGGCAATCCACAAAAAGAGAATTTATTCAAACAAAGAAAAGATCATTAAGTTAGAAAAGCTAATTTTTTTAAATCTGCATGATTCCTCAGAGCTTTAATATGTTAACCAATATAGTGATTCTCAAGAATTCTTTTTTAATGGAACAAGTCTTACATTTCCATTTCTAAGAACAGCTTTAAAAGAAAAGATACAATGCAAGAACATGAAAATAAGCTAATAAAAGTATTTTATACCTTAGGATAAATCAATTAAGCAGATGAATTTTAAGTTTAGTAATACCCTAATGCAATAAGATACCAGAAACAGGTTGATTTGCATAGGTAGTCAGCAAGGACCTTGAACCAAGGTTATTACCTAGGTAGTAATAGGTGGTACCCCAAAGGTATGTGGAAGCACTTTGTTTATAACAAGAAGCAAGCCCAAGAAGACACAGGACACTTGAATGACAGAAACCCTCAAAAAAGAGGAAGGGGGGTGGGTTCAGCAGACATTGACTTCATCCTCTGAAGAACAATAACTAGTATGTTTACATTTTTAGTTAAAACACTGTTATTTTTTAAAATTCTCCTTTGCTTTTTTATCATTGAGCAGCTGTGATCTGGGCAGATAGCCCTGGATTTTAAGCCCAACAGATATAATTTTGAATACCAACTTTTTTACATCTATCTTATATGAAACTGAACAAACACTTTACCTCCCTGAGCCTGAGTTTTCCATTTTGAATGAGGAAACAATAATTTCTACCTCAAGAGATGGCTATAATTTATTGAGATCCTGCCTATGAAAGAGTAGGTCAGACAATGACATATAGTAGGACACTAAAAATACAGATGTTAGATCTGAACTAATACCCTGGGAGGTAGATATATTTTAACTTCCATTGTATAGATGAATAAACTGAGTCTCAGAAACATAAATTTCTTGTTCAATGTTACTCAGCTGGAGAGCAGGTGAACAAACAGAAACTGAAACTTCAAACTGTTAATTGTGAATCTTGGCTCCTTCCTACATGCCATGTGTTTCTTTTCATAAGTGTGCTTCGGGTCACTCCTAGGAAAAAGTTATAAAATAGCTAGAGGATGCCTGAGAAGACAGTCTGGATCTCCTCAGAGAAATCAAAACTGGTCATTTGACAGATTGGAAACTGAAGCAATCAAGCTCCTTAGCATCTTAATTGGTGGAGCCACTATGGAAAGCAGTATGGTGATTCCTCAAGAATAGAGCTACAGTATGACCTGACAATCCCTTTCTGGGTATCTACCCACAAAATTTGAAAACATTTATTCATAAAGATATAGATACCCTTAAGTTTGCTGCAGCATTATGTACAGTAACCAAGACATGGAAAAAAATGGTGTCCTTCAATGCATGATTGGATTAAAAAGATGTGGAACATTATACAGTGAGACACTATTCAGCCATAAGAATGAAATATTGCCATTTGCGACAACATGGATGGATAAGTTATACAAAAAAGGACACGAACCATATGATTTCACTCATATGTAGAATATGAAACAGAAAGCAACAAACTCATAGATACAGACAACAGTATGGGAACACTATGGGGGAGGGGGTTGGAAGAGGATAAAGAGGGTAAAGGGGGTCAAATACATGGTGATGGAAGGAGAATAGACTGTGTGCTGAACACAAAGTGCAATATACAGATGATGTATTATAGAATTGTATACTTGAAATTTGTACAATATTATTAACTAAGGTCAACCTAATAATTTAATCAGAAAAAGAAATACACCCTTATGGTCTAGCCTATACTTACTTTTCCAAATGCTTTTCTTGCCATTTTATCACCTCATCCTTGGAGCTCCAATTATATTATTAACTTGTATTACCCAAAATATGCCTACTGTTTCACAGTGCCTTGGATTTGTTCATGCTGCATAAAACGCCCTTTTCCTCCCCACTATTTTTTAACTAAGATGATTATTAATGTTCATAACTCCCTGTAGGTGATGCCTCTTGTAAGCTTTCTCTGACCTTTCTGGGCCAGGTTTAAAGCACCCCTATTTGCTAACATAGTAACTTGCCCACACATTTATCATAGCACTGAACACTGAAGTACATATACATTTTGGTTTATGTGTCTCTTTATATACATAACTGTTTCTTATAAAAAATTTATTGCAAGATACAGAAGGCTTCTCAAATTCTCTTGAGGCCACTTTGAGATCCAAAACGGAAAGTAAACAATCAGGTCTCAGGACATCAGGTGGCTTTCCCAGGGATCAGAGCAGGAGGAATTCATAAACATCTATGTTCAATCATTTATATAACTAAGGGGCTAAGTCTCTCAGGATTTGTTTCTTTAATTCAAACTTTTAATAAAGAGAAACTATCTCCATTGGATCTGGTGGCTACCTATAGACAAATACTGTGTCTAGAAGAAGAGACAAACTGTTATTAACACCTGACTCATCTCTTAATCAGGGACATGGGACCCTTCCAAGGATCCTGATTATGCAAACTAGAGACAGAGAGGTCCTCAAAAAAAAAAGGGGACAATATCTTAACCAACTTTATATTCCCACTGGTCAGCAAAGTGAGAGAACATTATGAACACACTATAAATAAAAATAATGAGAGAGATGACTTTTACTGTTTAGAAAGCTTGCAGCCTCCTTGAGTCCAACTCCCATCACTACAAATAGATAAGATCTTGAATTACGAGAGATTAATTTCATTTGGCCATCAGGCAGGAGTGCTCACTCAGCAATTTTAAATGCAAATCCAATTGTGGATTGCTCACAAGGTAATTTTGCCTTATTTTCTCCTTTTTTTGAAGGAAAAGACTAGGATTCAATTCCAAAGGATAATGACCACAACCAGTTATATTAAAATGTCAGATATAAAGTAGAAGTAATTATCCATCCTTCAAGAAAATCTTGATGTATGGCACCAAAAGCCGATTATATAGTCCATTCATCAACATTTATTCAATACCCACTATGTATACAATATTGTACTAAATGAATAGGAAACTTTCAAAAGGAGGTGAAGGCCAGCTTCTGCTCTGAGGAAGTATATAGAAAGTTAGCTGGAATAGATTGTGACAATGGAACAGATGCTAATCAATGAACTCACACTGTACTCATACAGTATACTTTACCAAATATTTGAAAGAATGGGAAGATTTAGCCTGAAAAAGAAATTAAGGAGGAAAACCATTAGTAATTCATTTAACAAGTATTTACTAACTAGTAATTATACACTACACTTGTTATAGGCACTTGGTGTATTGGTGTGGCACTTGTATTCTAGAATACTTGTATTTTACTGCAGGAAGATGAATACTAAGTAAACAGATATAACAATTTTACATAAATAACTATGTGAAAATGAAACAGGGTGATTCAGTAAAAGTGATATATAGCTTTTAAGTGGTTTCTTATGATAGGGTAGTCAGGAATGGCTTCTCTGAACTGAATTCTTCATGACAAGGAGAAACTAGACATAAAAAATTTCCAGGTTCAAGGAATAGCAAGTACAAGGTTCCTGAGAAATAAATAAGTTTAGTGTTCAAGAACAGAAGAACACCCAAGAGGCTAGTGTGAATGAACAAAGAGAAGAGTGACAGAGATGGATTTGGGCAATAACCAGAACAGGTAAAATTAGCAGGACACAGTAAGAAGTTTGTATCATTTTTAAATTGGAATGGAACATCATCATGATCAAATCAGGAAGTTTCTCATACTGTTTAGATAAAGAAACAATGAATTTGTAAAGGTTTGACTAAATAACAAAACATAGTTTTGGGTGCTCATTTATGAGAAATCTAAGAAAAATCTTGGCTTGGTTAGTAAATTAGTAAAGAGGTGACAAGGCTTTACAAGCTATATAGTCTCTGTCTTAATTCTGCAACTTAGCCCATGTAGTGAGAGAGCCATAACAGTATGTAAATGAATGAACCTATCTGTGTTTCAATAAAACTTTGTTTATAAAAACAGGAAGTGAACAGGATTTTGCCTGTGGGACATAGTTTACCAACCCTAATCTAATGTATGGTGCAAGGTATGAGAAAGGTTTTCAGTGGTATCCTTGGTGTACAGGTGATGGTGAAAGTCTGAATTTATATGGATTGCTATTTAATTCCTCTTAGTGCTACATTTTAGAAGATTGACTGCAGGAAATAACTAGGTAAGATTAGATAGCCAATTTCAAACTGAGGGTGAATTCAGCATTTTCTCCCCTGAGAGTGCTCACTTTGCATATTACAGGCTGTGCATTGCCATTGCATTAGGAAAATATTTGAAATGGGGAGGTGATGTACTACTTAGGAGTACTGCTCCTTAGTTATGTGGCTTAGTCAAGTTACTTAGGTTCTTAAGATCAAAATCTTCTATAAAGTGTGGATAATTTTAAGACATATTTTATTAGCTTACTGTGATGATCAAATAACATAAGTGGAAGACAGCACATTCTCTAACAGAGCAAATACTCTGAAGTCATAATTAGGTGTAAATACAATTGTATATTTAAGCATATAAGGTCATCAGTAGAGCTATTGGTATATGAATAAACACAGCAGTATTGGAATAAATATAGACATGGATGAATGGTGAAACAGAGGGCTCTTGGCCATTGGATGTGTTCAAGGGAGGGCAGGATATTCATTTTTTACAAAAAGAACAAGTTGGACAAGGAAATGCTCTGAGTTTCTGATTTTTTATTGAATTTATTGGGGTGACATTGGTTAAGAAAATTATATCAATTTCAGGTGTACAATTCTATAATACATCATCTGTACTTTGTGTATTGTGTTCACCATCCCAAATCAAGTCTCCTTCCATCACCATTTATCTCCCTGAACCCTCTTCTCCCTCTCCCAACTTTCCCTCTGGTAATCACCTTATTATTGTCTGTGTCTATGAGGGTTCTTTTTGCTTAATTCTTTCACCTTTTTTATTCAACCCAACTTTCCTCCCCTCAGATTTATTTTGTACATTAAATTCCACATTTAGGTGAATTCACATGGTACTTGTCTTTCTCTGACTGGCATAGTTCACTTAGCATAAACTCTTCAGGTTTATCCATGCTGTTGCATAGAAAATCAGTAACTTTCTGATTTTATATTTTCAAGTTAAGGACAGAGTTACGATGGTTAGACACTGCTTAATATTTTTAATTAAGGTTTTCCATCAGAACTAGGTTAATTAAATATTATGCAATTTAAAAAGCATGCAACATGCTACAGTGGAAGAAGCATGGACTTTGGCATCTAACAGGTATGAGTTTGAAATATCAGCTCTGCTATTTTACTATCTATTTGACATTAGGTCTGTTGTTTCATCTACTTCACCTCTCTCATTAATTCAAAGAGGATCATACTCCCTAAAATAATTAAATTAGAATATATATAGCAGCTGACATGTATTAGATAATGTTACTCCCTTCTTAGCATTTTATTTTTATGCTGAATACCCCCAGTACATCCCATGTGTCATTCCAAATGAGGTTTCTACCATAAGTTTTTCCCTTAATCCTTCCTATTTCTTTATCAGGAGCAAAATTAAGTTTCTATTTAGTGCTCAGTGATATTACACTGGCATCTGAACTATCCAATGTGAAACACACACACACACACACACACACACACACACACACACACAAATTTAATGTGTAGACATGCTAATCAGAAGGGAAATGTCAAATCTGCATACATTTCAAGTGACCCAACAATATTTACCTTCTAGCTAAATCTCTTATTTTTCTGACAATTGCCTCATTGAGGAAGTGACTCATTCAGCATACCAAGCCCTATTCCATAGGAGAACTTTACCTCAGACTGGTTTGGAAGCATCAAAAAGATGAATGTCACTGCCTTGCAGTTAGTAATAAACCTGATTTGATTTGACAAATGATGTTGATTTTGAAGGGGTCACTAACCATTAGAACTGCTGAGGACAAAGAATGCCTTGGAGATAGATAAAAATTGAATGTGGAAACAGTTTGTTATGCAAATTTGCTTTTTACCTGTCAGGAGAGGGTAAAGGATAGGGGTAGAGAGCCTGGTAAGGTCATCCCCAGGATTGATGGCCGCCTGGCACAGTCCTTAGTTACTGTGCAGAGAAGGTTTTGCGGGGCCCAGACTGAGGGTATGCTGCTCCATTTACCCAGGGGGAGAGGGAGGTAAGCACACTTCCACAGGAGTTCTGAGCTGCTCCATGCTCCATCTCTCATAGCCAGTTCTCTACGGCCATCAGAGGAAGTAAGAGTTCAAATCAAGCTTTACCCGGAATGCCAAATCCTACATTGGCAAATCAGCTTTCAACTGGCAGAAAAAGATAAATACTTCCTCCTGAAGGTTAAACTGACATCCTCAAGGAGCATGAGCATGTCACAGAGGCAGTGCCTCCTTCTTGTCTCTTGTGCCCATAGGAAATTCTTTGTCTCCAAAACTGCTCACTCTTCATTTTTACTAGAGACTTTGTTGTTGTTGGTTCTGTCTTTAATCAAAGTACCCTAAAGGAAGGCTGTGTTCTCATTTATGCCCCAAACAGTGGCTGCAACTTAGTGTTGGTTCCCTGAGAAATGGCTTTGTCTTTCAGATGGCACTGCAGCCCTGTTTTTCTCTCTGTGCTCTGTGCATGTGAGAGCGGTGTTCTACCCTTTGTTTGGTTTGGGTTTTCTCAAACCCCACCACGGAAATGGAAAGGTTTGCCCCTGCTTACTTTCCTGGCTGGGGCCTTAACTAAAGCAGGTTCTCCCACATGGGACAGCATGACAAAGACCATATTATTCCCATGCTATTCCATTGCACCCCCATATCTGCAAAAGTGCAGATGTTACAGGTGTTAATCTCACTCACAATATTGTGTTTCCTACACTCAGTTTATGATAGCAAATTGGTCATGAATGGTTTTGTGAGCTGTCATGAGAACATTTGGCATTACCTTGAGTGAGACAGGAAACCACTGTAGAGTTCTGAGTACTTGCTTATTTTACAACTTCTGGACAACAATATGCCCTAAGAGGGTCGTTGTGAGATAATGTATATAGAACACATAACACAAGGACTGTTATATAACTGGTACATAATAAATGTTAGCTACTGCCTTTATGAACATTAAATTCATAGCCTCCTCACCATGGCCTTTTCATCATATTTTACTGCATTGCTCTTTCTTTTGGTGGAAGGGAGGATATATAATAAATCGAAAGAATGCCCTTGCTCTTGTAACACTGATATATACTTATGAATAGTTTAACAAATACCCAGAAGTTCCAGACTACACATGCTTTTAGCCACTGAACCAAAGCCAGGTTCCTTATTTTTAAAATCTTCATGGCAAGAACTAAAAGAACATCTTGTGATTAAAGGAAATTGAAAGCTGGGTATGATTTGCCTTTGTCCATTAATTCAATAAAAAATGTACATGGAATATACTTTTGTAAAGTACTATGGCTTTGAACCCAAAAGCCCTGGTTCAAATGTCAGCTCTGCCATTTATTTAATGTGTCACTGTGGGTTTGTTACACAATTTCTTCAAGACTATATTCTCACCTTCAAAATGGGAATACTTTAGAAGGGACTTTGTTGAAGTGATTAAAAAAAGGAGCTAAAATAATATAGTATGATCTTGGTAGGAGAGATCAGAGAATAATAATAATAATAATAATATAAAATTGTGTTATGAAGGCATCTATCATCTTCCTAAATAAACTAAGTGATAATTAGGAATAGTTTGGTTCAAAGTCTACCATCCTGAAAATTTTCATTTTAATCATTGAGTACCTATTAGAAAAAATATTCTGCTAATCCCTGAGAAGGACATAAAATTGAATGCTTGTCTGACTCAGTTAAGATCTCTTAGAATATTGTCACTACCCAGCAAAGCATGCTGGGAACCCCCAGCTTATAACCTGGGTTCATGGACTATCTACCAAACTATCCCACTCCACAAGCAAAGATCTTGTTTACTTTCATTATGGCTATAGCTCTTACAATACTTTTTTTTTTTCTACAGGGACAGTGAGAGAGTCTGAGAGAGGGATAGATAGGGACAGACAGACAGTAATGAAGAGAGATGAGAAGCATCAATCATCAGTTTTTCAATGCAACACCTTAGTTGTTCATTGATTGCTTTTTCATATGTGCCTTGACCGCGGGCCTTCAGTATAACGAGTAACCCCTTGCTCGAGCCAGCAACCTTGGGTCCAAGCTGGCGAGATTTTGTTCAAGCCAGATGGGCCCGTGCTCAAGCTGGCAACCTCGGAGTCTCGAACCTGGGTCCTCCACATCCCAGTCTGATGCTCCATCCACTGCGTCACCACCTGGTCAGGCACAATAATTCTGTAAATATTATCATCTTTATTTTCAGATGAGGAATGAAAGTAAGACAAAGTCACTTACCCAGTTTTCCAGTTCTGATTCTCACTTTATTAAATTTTGGCAAATATTTGTGCAGTACCTACTGTGAGTCAGAGACTTTCGTAGGTGCTGAAGTTATATAACAGTGCCAAACTGTTTCTGACCTCTAGGAGCTTATGTTCAAGATTTGAACCCAGATCTGACCTGCTTCAAAACCTTAATCTTTCCACCAAACTCAACTGCATTGGTACTGTGTGGGAAGATGAACCTGACCCCAATTCAATGAGTTATGATGTTCCTGTTATGCTATTTTCATTCCCTTTATGATTTAATCAGAACACTTGCTGAAATTAAAATATAGCTTAGTCATGTATATGATCTTTTTCTCCAAAACATTTTTTCATTGGGCTGTCAGTTTTGCAAACTGGCTTGATTTAAGCAGAGATTTTATTCAGAAATAAATTGAATTAACAATTTAAAATGCAGAACAGAAAAGCCTGCCAGTGTGCTAATAGCTCCATTTCCCTGATTAAGAGGGCTTTCTCCAAGATGGCATAAAGAACAGAGCCCTCTTTGACCTAAAATTCATTTAGACAATGGTCTTGAAAAAGGTAGATTCTAGAAGAATGTTATCTTGTCTGAGGAACAGACATCCACTCCAGATCTTACTGCTATACTAATCTTTAAAAATATTATTTTACATAGGTAAGTTGATCGTAAACGTTTGTGGTTTGAATGCTTATAGAATAAAAATTCAAAAGTCACTCAAAGTCACAATCTTTTCAATAACTTCTTTAGTCTTATCCCTCGCCCTGCCAGTTTCCTAAATCCTAAAAGGTTGCAGATTGTAGTTTGAGTCTGCACACTACTACTTAGTAGTGGTGTCACCTTAGTCAAATCACTCTGCTTGTCAGTTTCTATGTCATCCTTATGCTTCAAAAGGAGATACTAGAATTTGTCCACTCCTCCCATAAGATGGGAGGAGAAGCTCCAATGAAGCAAAATATTTTGTAAACTTCAAAGCACAATACATAACCTACCGTGCAATATATCTGCTTCTCCCATTATGAGAGATTCTTCTTCCATACTAAACTAGTATTCACATTTCTCTTAGAAGTCATAATTTCCTTGCCACAATGTTCATGCTCCCTACTTTCTGTCTGTATAAATAAGAGTTGGTCTTCATTCAGAAGCCCAATCTCCTAAAAAAAGTTAGTTGTTCTAACTCTCCTACCCCTCAAGAATTTCCACTAACCTGCCAATATATATTTTTTTAACTTGGCACTTGGTATTTTTCTGACTTAATGCTGTCATTCTTTAGTGTCTTACCAACTAACTTGTAAGCCACAATGAGGGAGAGATTGAATTTTACACCAATTAATATTAGTGCCATATACTATAATTCAGATTCAACTCACATTTATTGAATGCTTGCCCTGTGTCAAGAACAGTCATAGGTGCTTTTCTGTTTATTATCTCACTCTTCATAAGATAAATATTTTAATCATTCACATTTTATACATATGGAGATGGAGATTCAGAGGAGTTAACTCTTCATTGTTCCACATCTCATGGTTAGTGAGTGGCAGAGCTGAAAACTGATTCCAGGACAGATTTCAAAGCCCATGTTCTTTCCACCAAATTATGTCGTCTCCTTTATTAAGTGTCGGCTGATGCCCATCCTCATCGTGATGATGGTAGGTAACTGGGGCATCAAATGGGGTCTCTAGTAGCTCAGAGCACTAACCATCTGGACTTCATTATAATTGACCATACGGATTCATATCTGACTATTCATCCTATAACTGGATGTTTCTCTGGCTTTTATTTTTTACATAGCTTAAGCACGTAAAAGCAAAGGAAATGATATAGATAAAAATGTATAATATAAATTGAAATGTCCTTTGTACTTTTATTATAATTTTAGTTATTTTTACTTCCTTGTGCCCTAGTTTCCTCCTAAGAAAAATGAGAGCACTGTTACTAACTTCACAGGGTAGAGCAAGGTTGAGACAATAAACCAAAATCTGCCTTAGCAGTTGTTACAAGAATAGTGGAAAATGCATAGGAATTATGTTCGGTAAGTTAGTGCTTATGCCAATATCAGGTGAATGCTCTCTTTGTAAAACCTCTGAATAGTGATTATTCTGGGCAGTATGAAAGGAAGAGAAATGTGTGTGGAGATAAAAATGGTTAAAACTACTTATGAAAAGGCAAACTCTTCACAAAAATATATAAGACATTTTAAAACCTGTACTCTAGTATGCTTTTTATTACTAGAGGATTTCTAATACAGAACTGTTGAGAAATAAATTTCTGTTGGTTAAGTCAAATAGTCTGTTGTAATCTGTTATAGCAGCCCAAGTTAACTGAGACATCCTGCTTCTCCTGCCCCATTCTGCTAAAAGCATTCATAAGATGTGTACTTAGTAATATTAAATATGTAAGTTCACAGCAACCCACTCAAAAAATGGTCCCTTCACCCTCCTACACAATATATAAAGCTATGTTGTTGAGCTTTCTCACGCTGTCTGCAATAGCCAACACATGTCTAGCGTAAAGGTGAAAACTAGAGTTTCTTTCACCTTCCTTTCTAGAGGTTTAGTTAAAACCTCTTGATTGGCTGGAAAAAGGTTATTGAGAAAAAGTAATGTAATCAGAATTTGGGTACAGGAAAATTAAAATGGTGAGCAGGTGTAGAATTAAAGGGGGAGAATGGACTGGTGAAACCATTTAGACTCTAATAGAAAAATGTGGCATGAGACTCAAAAAAGCAAGAAATAACAAAGTGTCAGTAAAACCTTAACATTTGTAAGATTAACATCAATATATTTTAGGTATATATTGAAGACCTAAAACAAAGCAAAAACAAGCAAGGTCCTTAGTACAACAAATTTCTCATTCTTTTGGGCCATGAACATGAATTAAGTGCTCTGTGGGACAGATATCTAGAAATGAGTCCCTTGGTCTACTAACTGAACCTAGCGGAATGCCCAGTAACCACCCTTCAACACAGTGTACTCTACTGCCTCACACATGGGAAGGGGTCAATAGTCACATGAATAAATTGTTGGCCAGATACAAATTTAAAGATTGGGAGTACATTTGAATTCTACTACACAGTGTAGCTTGAAGCAGGAATATTAGATACCTATTTCCATATCTGTAGATTTATCTTTTTTCATCCATTAATGTTCAGTCTTTCAAGACTGTGTGTTTTATATATGGCCCTTGTGAACAATATTTATCTTGAGTTGGTTTAGTAGAGATATCCTAATAATGTCTGACTCTCAAATGAAGAGTTGAGTTCATTTACGTTTATCATAGAATGACTTACTGAACTTCTTACTACAAGATTATCATGTACTTTCTCTTGTACATGTCCTAGCTTTTCTATGTTTTTTCTTTCTTATCTACTTTTAATTGAATATTTTTATCATTTAATTTTTTCTCTCTATTCTTTATTATATTTTTATCATTTTAGCAGTCATACTAGAAATTTAACATGAATACTTAATTTATCAAAGTCTAATTTTATCAATACCTATGCTTCTTCTTATCAGTACTCACCCAATTTATGTAGGCTATTGTTGCCATATATTTTTGTTCTGCTTTGTTTTGTTTTAACCCCACTAAAACATTTTTGTTTTACATGATCAATATTTATTCATTTGATCGTTGTTTCTACTATTGTTTATCATTCCACCTTACATATCTGAACTTTGATCTAAGACAATTTCTGTCTCCTTGAAGTTCACAATTTGGAATTTCTTGTAATAAGAATCTGTTAATAAACTCAAATTTTGTTTGAAAATAACTTTACTTTTATTATTAAAAGATAGTTCCACTGGTTATACAATTCTGTGTTGACAAATATTCTCCCTCAACATGTGGGAGATATTATTCCACTGTCTTCTAGCTTCCATTATTGCTGTTCAGACTAATTAGTATTTTTTTATAGGTAATCTGTCCATTTTTCCTCTAGCTCTTTTATAGCTGTTATATCAGTGTTTAATTCTTTGCAATTTTACAATGATGCAAATTTTACTCCAGTTTTATCATTATGTGTCTGGTTGTATATTTCTTTGTATTACTCCGCTTGAAATTAATTAGGCTTCCTCAATTTGAGAATTTTGTCTTAAGTGCTGAAAAATTCCCAGCCATGCTTTCTTCAAATATTTCCTCTTTCTCATTCTCTTTCTCTCCTCTGGCCAAATCTTTGTTAGATTTTCTCACTCCGTCCATGTTTTTTAACACTCCTACTCATACTTTCTTAATCTCCTTGTTTTATGTGTGTGTGTGTGTGTGTGTATATATATATAGTTTAGTATGTTAATTCTCTCCCCAGCTATGTCTATTCTTCTATAAAATTTCCACTGCACCTTTTTTTAATTGAATTTCTTGAGGTGACATTGGTTAATAAAATTATACAAGTTACTTCAAATATTATACTTTTTATTTTATATATTAATATGTTCTTTTTAAAATTTTGTCATTTGTATAGTGTGCTTATAAATATTTTCCTACTCTCTTTTATTTGTTTAAGCATACTGATCATGTCTATTTTAGAAAAACTGAATTTTTGTTCATTAAAATATTTATTCTCCTCTTCTCCAAACCTGTGGGAGAACTATTCCTCTTTGTATCATTGATGTTGGACCTGGCTGTGATTTGATTTACCCAATAAAATGTGAACAGATATTATATGCACCTGGTTTAAGCAGGGCTTTAAATATGCTTGCATTATTTGGTTTGGTCTCATGCACTCCTGCAAGCCACCATAAGAAAGGCACATCCCAGCTAACATTTATTTTACCTTAGTCACAGAATTAGAAGCATATGACATAGACTTGAAGTGTTCAGCTTGAAGTCAAGTTCAGCTAAGCCCATTGCATCTAACTAAACCCAAAAGGAATACCCACACTAAACAAATATCCACACCAACACATCTTAGCAAGAAATTAATGCTTATTTTTGTAAACCATTAAAATTTAGGTAATCTGTTAAATAGACTTATGTAAAATGTATTTATATATTTAATTTATATTCTGTCTAATAATTTCAATATCTGGAATTTTGAAGGTTGAGCAAGATTTTATTTTCTGTAGTGTGCTGACTCTTGCATGTGCATTTTTGATGTTTTGTAATTTTTAACTGTTAATTTATATCCTTTAAAACTTTAGGTATTTGTCAAAGCCTACTTTGAAGATTTCTAGAGAGTAATTACATTTGTTTCTTCCAGGCATTCTGGGAAATCTAGAACTTTTTAAACTAAACTCTCAAATTGAGATATTTTTTAACAACTCAGATAACATCAATTTATCTACAAATTTTAATGATAGCTATTTTGTAATTTAAATTGTTAGTGTTTATCTCCAACAAACACAAAAGAATAATATAGATACTTTTCTTGCTATCTTCTTCAGGTTAGAAATTTCAGACTAAATAGTGGGTGCTCTGAGAGGTATCCTCAATCATAAGAAGGCAAGACAGGATTCCCTACACCATAGACTTGACTTTTGTTCATGGTGCCCTTCAAGGTCATGCAAATCAAGGTTAGCAGTGTTCACCAAATACCTTCAGAGCAAAACCAATAAGCAGTGATATGCTTATCTTTCTGGGTTTCTGTTTTCATGTTGGTTTTGACCTTGTTTCTTGCTAACTAATTAGTTCATTTTAAAAGATTCACATAAAATCTAGAGCTTCTTTTTTTTCAGCAAGAGGGTCAATTAATTTATCTAATCAGACATATGACTAAAAATAGACTTTTTCACACGCATTGTCTTTCATAAATTTGTTTAAATATCCCACCCGCTATGGCCTCTCCTCAGCTCTTTGTGTTATTCATTTAATCATTGATGCAGTTAACATTTATTAAGTGCCCAGCAGGTAACAAGCACTTTTCTAGGTTCTGGAAATATGTAAGTAAACAATGCAGAATGAATCATTGTTATCATTATGGGTTTTAATTTAATTATTTACTATAATTATGCAGCTAAGGAATAAAGGTGAAATAAACATGAGTGACCAATCAGCCAATGTTAACTGATGACCTCTGAAATACTATTTAGTTTCTACCACTTTTTTGAGCTTAATACAGACTGTATGGTATTTATATTATTTATGTACTTTTTTTATACATTCATAAAATATTTCATCATGAATGAAAGCACTTTATCAACTTTGATGAGCTAAGCAAATGGTAGGTAGCAATAATATTTCTGTTGTTACTAGGTTATAAAGTCAGTGGATGCAAGGAGTATATAGAAATTGTCATGTAAAATAGCATGCTACACTTAAAAATGTCAGAGAGTGTTTTTCATTTGAAAACACCACTGGCAATGGAAGGCAAGGCAGAATATTTGATGATTCGTCATCTGCTAGAACTAGGAAGAACCAGAGTAGAGACTGAATAAATGACCCCAGTTTACAGAGATGAACTGAACAGGAAACATGCTAAGCCCAGAGAAGTGAAATTGCTTATTTAAGGTCTCATCAGCTTGATAAAACAACAGGGGCCAGTATTTCTTTAGTATTTATAAATACACTAGAGCTTTTTATATTGAGTTAGTTTATAATTTTTTCAATATTTTGTCTGTAAATGTTTTTGAATTTTTAATGTAGATGATCATTTCATTCACAAAAAATTATGTTTAATTTCTTAATTTCAAGTCTTTGTGATTTTAATATATTTTTCTTTATCTGCTGAACTGCCTGGAACTTGAATACAAATTCCTTGACTTAAAAATACTAAATTCAGCCTGACCAGGTGGTGACGCAGTGGATGGAGTGTCGGACTGGGATGCAGAAGACCCAGGTTCGAGACCCCAAGCTTGCCAGCTTGAGCGTGGGCCCATCTGGCTTGAGCAAAAGCTCTTCAGCTTGGACCCAAGGTCGCTGGCTCCAGCAAGGGGTTGCTCAGTCTGCTGAAGGCCCACGGTCAAGGCACATGTGAGAAAGCAATCAATGAACAACTAAGGTGTTGCGACGGCAATGAAAAACTAATGATTGATACTTCTCATCTCTCTCCGTTCCTGTCTGTCTGTCCCAATCTATCCCTCTCTCTGTCCCTGTAAAAAAAAAAAAAAAATCCTAAATTCATTATTAGTACTATTGATTTTAATATTACTAGTAACTAATACTACCATTAAAAACACTTTTATATAATTGCTATGTTTCAAGTACTATTTCTTTTATATTTACAACAACCTTATCATTCTCTGCATTTTACAGATAAGGAAACAGAAGAGGTACAGAGAATTTAAGTAAATTACCTAAGTTTATGAAGTTAGTTGGGACAGATTTGGGTTGAATATTGGCATTTGGGATTCAGAATATATATCTTGATCTTGGTATCCATTTGATTTTTTTACTTAATTCTAAAATTTCTCAGGGCTAAAACCTCTAACTTATTAGGCCAAATAATTATATCAGACCACAAAATCTTTCATATTATCTTATGTAATATGGGGTTATCTTTTCCACTTGCTTCCACTTGCACAAATACCAGAGATTATTGCTTCATTAGTGACTTCATAACTCAAAAGAGGTTCACATGTAGCCCAAAGCTTATATACTGTTCACAAAAATTAGGGGATATTTCAAAATTAATATGAAGTGATAAAAAAAGAAGCCTTTGATCATTTTTATTAAACAAGAACGTCAGAAAAGCAAATGACAAGTCAAGGAAAGTTGTTTGATTATGCAAATGAGATGCAAAACAAACTTTTATTTCATTGGTGAAAATGCACTATACAAAAGGCTGAAAGTACTGTAGTATCTGTACGTTTTCTGATCTCCTAATTTTCGTGAGCAGTGTACTTAAATTATAATGTACATGCCTACCTGGTAGCTAAGCCATTTGATAAAACTTTGTATTTTTTAATTCATAATATACTTAAAGACCTTTAAATATGAGAAGAATCAATAATTGTTTCATAAACATAAACTCTGTCACATACATTAAAATGATACATTTCCAATATAAGCCTTCCATTACAAAAATGGCCACATTGTATTTGAATAATAGTTTTTTCGCACATCTATTTCTCAGACAATGATTTGTTATGACATGGGCTCTTTTCATCTTTGCATCCTTAGTGTCTAGCATGATTCCTGTCATTTAGCAACTACTCAATAAGTTTGTTGAGTTAACAAAAGGCAGCAACACACAGGGCAGGTGTAATATCCCTATTTGGCAGATGTTAAAAAGAAGTTTGCTAAAATAAATATGACCCGATAGTTACAAAATTTGTCCATAGCAGAACCAGAATTTAACTGCAAAGCACAATTTTTCATTAAACCACACAATGTATAGAAAAGACTTTACTGTGTCTATTTTCAGCTAGACTATGACTAAAACTCCTTTGACTTCTTGTGCCATTTACATAAGAAAATCAAAGTTTAATGGGATAGGATAAAAGTACTAAACTTAATCATGAATTTATATACTTGTCTCTAAAAATAGTTTATTTTATAAATATAGTAACAAATACCAGAAGTTCATTCCAGACTTTGTCTTACTAGAAAACTTCTTCTTTTTCTCTAAAAAATGACATATTTTTACAACTCTGAATTCTAGAAACTGTAATGAAAAGCTGTGTAAAATAAAATGAGAAAAGATAAACAAATGGGACTACATCAGCCTGGTACAGTGGATAGAGAGTTGAACTGGGACACAGAGGACCCAGGTCCAAAACCCCAAGGTTGCCAGCTTGAGCACGGCTCATCTGGTTTGAGCAAGGCTCACCAGCTTGGACCCAAGGTTGCTGGCTTGAGCAAGGGGTCACTCAGTCAGCTGAAGGCCCGCAGTCAAGGCACAAAGGTGCTGCAACAAAGAATTGATGCTTCTTCTCTCTCTTCCTTCCTGTCTGTATGTTTCTCTATCTGTCTCTGTCACAAAAAAAGGAAATGGGACTACATTAAACTAAAAAGGATTTGCATAGCAAAAGAAACCATCAACAAAATGAAAAGACAACCTGCTGAATGGGAGAACATATTTCCAAATGATACATTTGATAAGGGGTTAATATCCAAAAAATTTACAAAGAAATGATAAAACTCAACACCAAAAAAAAAAATCCAATTAAAAAATGGGCTAAGGACCTGAATAGACACTTTTATAAAAAGGACATACAGATGGCCAATAGATGTATGAAAAGATGCTCAACCATTAATCATCAGGGAAATGCAAATTAAAACCACAATGAGATATCACCTCACACCTGTCAGAATGGCTATCATTAATAAATCAACAAACAAGTGTTGGTATGGGTGTGGATGGAAAGGAGCCTTTGTGAACTGTTGATGGGAATACAGATTGGTATAATCACTGCTCAAAGCAGTTACCTCAAAAAATTAAAAATAAAGTGCTTTTTGACCCAATGATCCCACTTCTGGGAATATATCCTAAGAATTCCAAAACACTAATTTGAAAGAAAATAGGCACCCTATGTACATTACAGCATTATTTCCAATAGCTAAGATCTGGAAAGAGCCCAAGTACCCATCAGTAGACAAGTAGATAAAAAGCTGTTATAGGCCCTGGCTGGTTGATTCAGTGGTACAACATCGGCCCAGCATGTGGATGTCCTGGGTTGAATTCCAGTCAGGACACAGGAGAATCAACCATTTGTTTCTCCACTCCTCCTCCTCACTCTTCTCCCTTCCTCTCTCTCTTCCCCTCCCACTACCATAACTTGATTGGTTCAAGTGCATCGGCCCCAGGTACTGAGGATGACTTTGTGGAACCTCCACCTTAGGTGCTAAAAATAGCTTGATTGTGAGCATGGCCCCAGGTGGGCAGCATCAGCCCCAGAAGAAAGTTGCTGGGTAGATCTCAATCAGGGCACATAAGGGAGTCTGTCTCTCTGTCTTCCCTCCTCTCACTTGGAAAAAGTAGAAAAAAAATATTTTTAAAAAGCTGTGGTAGATTTACATGATGGAATACTACATGGCCATAAAAAAGAACAAAAGCTTACATGTTGCAACAGTGTAGATTGACCTGAAGTGCATTATGCTAAGTTATATAAGCCAGTCAGAGAAAGAATACTACTATTTGATTTCACTCATATGTGGAATCTAATGAACAAAGTGAACTAACAATTAAAATAGAAACATGTCTGACCAGGTGGTGGTGCAGTTGATAGATCATTGGACTGGGATGTGGAGGACCCAGGTTCAAAACCCCAAGGTTGAAGGATTGAGCACAGGCTCATTCGGCTTGAGCGCAAGCTCACAAGTTTGAGCGTGGGGTCGCTGGCTTGAGCATAAGATCATAGATGTGATACCATGGTTGCTAGCTTGAGCCCAAACAGTTGCTGCCTTGAAGCCCAAGGTCACTGGCTTGAGTAAGTTGTCACTCATTCTGCTGTAGCTGCCCCAGCAGGGCACATATGAGAAAGCAATCAGTGAACAACTAAGGTGCCACAATGAAGAATTGATGCTTCTCATCTCTTTCCCTTTCTGTCTGTCTCTCTTTCTGACTCTCTGTCTCTGTTAAAATAAATAAATAACAAAATAAAATAGAAACCGACTCATACATAAAAGGTAGTTGTTGGGCAGGGGGCAAAGTGGTTGGGTGAGGGGAGAAAAAGGCTAGAGTGAAAAAGGACCAAAAAAAAAAAAAACCCTAATGGATATAAATAACAGTGTGGTGTTTGTCAGGGAGAGGGGGAGGCAGTAGAGTATATTGATTGAGGGGATAAACGTGACTTGGCGGTGGCATCGAACACACAATGTGGTGTACAGAGACGTGTTGTGGAATTGGGCAACTGAAACCTGTATAATTAAGTTAGCCAGTGTTACCCCAATAAATTCAATTAAACAACAACAATGTTGTTTTTTCAAGTTACTACTTGTTTGAGAAAATCACAGAAAACCAGAAATAAGACAGAATATCCAAGGCTAAATGTGGTATAATTTCAAAAAAGAAAGTAAATTTTTAAGCAAATTTCAAGAAATTAAGGTATGGAAGTATGACTTTATCCTTGGCAAGAGAGATAGTCATGAACAGACTTCTTTTTGTCATGTGGGAAAAGCAAGGTGATCACTTGGAACCATCATGAATTCACTTGGAAAATATTCTACAAAACAACCTAAATGCAATACCATGCCCTCTGACAAGTAATAAAATGTCATAAAATTTCTCATGTAACAAAGTCAAATGCCACATAATAAAATCTTTCATGAGAACTTTATGGACAAGATGAGGTAGTTAGGATTAGCTACACTATTAAACAATAGTTGGTAGAACAATTTTAATTATTGATATTAACTCTTTGTTGCCATAACCATTAGGTCAGTCAACACTGCTTTCCAGGGAAGGAAGAGAGACAGTAATGAGGGGGAAGAGTTGAGAAAAGAGTAAAAATGTGGAATGAAAACTACCTTCATCAAGGACTACATTTTAACAGAGTCATGTCAATTTGATGCAGTTCTAGATTAAATATCAAGAGTCTGAGAAATATTGTCGTGGGGACTAGGCATAGACTGAAGAAGTTTGGAAATTTCAATACAGACATGAATCCTTGCAGGAATTTCACCCAGAAACCACTCTCTGTCCATCTCCTTTCCTCAATTCTCCTTGTCTTAATATTGGAGTGGCCAGGAACAAGTTCTCAGTTTTCTTCTCTTCTGTATCTGTACTGACTGGCCTGGATAACTAATCTAGTCTCATGGTTTTAAATGTCATCTACATTCTAACATCTCTATTTATCTCTATCTCAGACCTCTCTCTTGAAGTCCAGACTTATCTATCCAATGGTTTACTCAACATCTCCACTTGAAGTGTCTAGTAGACTCTCAAAATTAATATGTCTAAAACTGAACTTTGTTTTCCCTCTGAAACCTGCTCCCTCCACAGTCTTTCCTATCACAGCTTCTATCAACTTTTTTCAGTTGCTGAAGTCAAAATCTTTGGAGTCATTCCTTGATACTTTGCTTTATCTCATGCAACACCTAATTTGCCAGGAAATCTTGGTAGATCTATTTTTAAATTACGTCCAGAGTCTGGCCAGTTTGTGTTACTGCTGCTATCCCAGGCCAAAGCACCAATACTTATTTCTGTAACAACAGCTCTCAAATAGCTCTCCATTTCACTCAGACTAAGAGCCAAAGTCCTACAAAGCCCACTAAACCCAACATGACCTACTCTTCTATTAATTTTTTGGACTCCTACTATTTCCTCATTATTGACTCTGTTCCTTGATGTTACTCAGAGATGCCAGACTCACTTCTACCTCAGAGCCTTTAATCTATCCATTCTGCTTGTAATTCTCTTTCCCCAATACCTACATAATTCAATTCCCCACCTCTTTCAGGACATTACTCAAATTTTACCTTTTCACTGAGGTCTCCCTTAATCAATTAACACAAAAATCTGTTCACCCATCCTGTCCACCTCTCATCTCTCTGACACCTCAGCTTTGTTTTTCTCCCATAGGAATTATTAGGTAGCTTTTAAGAAACTGCCTAATTTACCTGCTGGTTTCTTTAGTGTTTATTATCTAATTATCTCTGTTAGCACAAAAGCTCCCAAATCACTTTAGAAAAGTACCTGGAACATAGTCAGTGGTCAGTTTAGAACCGTTTCTACCTTGTCTCTACATCCTATACTTAAGGAAATAAGAGTTCTGCATTCTCCCACCTGGACAGAGACATTCCTACTATTGAATAAATCCAAGCAAAGGAGATCAGGACCTGAGAACAAGGGAATTCTGGACCACCTGAAAGCATCAGGGAAGCACTTTCACCTTTTTGGCAGTGGAGCAGTATTTATATATTGCCTGATTGGCTTGTCCTTAGTTTGGGGTTAGGAAACTCTACTTTTGGAAGTAATTAATACTCTTTCTTATTAACTGAGATAAAGTAACAATCCAACCAGATTTGAGAGTATAAAAAAAGAGATGATTGATGTCAACCTATCTCCATTCAGCATTACTCATTAAAAGTGCTTGGCATGTATGACCAGGCAGTGGTACAGTGGAGAGAGCATCAGCCTGGGATGCTGAGGACCCAGGTTCAAACCTCTAAAGTTGCCGGCTTGAATGTGGGATCAACAGCTTGAGTGCAGGCTCACCAGGCTTGAGCGTGGGTCACCAGATGAGCATGAGATCCTAGACATGATCTCATGGTCACTGGCTTGAGCTCAAGGTTGCTGGCTTAAGCAAGGGGTCACTGACGCAGCTAGAGCTCCCCGGTCAAGACACATATGCGAAAGCAATAAATAAACAACTAAGGTGCCACAACTATGCTTCTCATCTCTCTCCTTTTCTGTCCATCCCTATCTGTTCTCTCTCTCTCTCTCTCTCTCTCTCTCTCTCTCTCTTAAAAAATAGTGCTTGGCACAATAACACAAGAATGTATCATGTATATATGTCATGACCTCCTACCGATTCTCTAGAGAATTCCTAAAGGCTTACCTTCTGTCTCTATGAACCTAACTTATGACTTCCCCTGGTTTCTTTTCCCCACACTAGCTAATTCTCTGTAAGATGTCCCTTGGGTATTGACCTTCCTCCTGTGGAGTAGAACTTCCTTGTCTATTTTCTTGGATAGCCACTTAAACAGGACCAAGTGGTACTACACTGTCCCTAAATCACACTGATTATCTGAAATGCTGCCTTGTCAGATTTGCTCTACATCCAGCCACAGCTGAATGAAAACACAAATTTGAAAACCTAAGAGAAATATTTCAGTGGTTTCTGCTGTCTTCTTTATTCGTCCCAATGCTGTTCAACATGTTTCCTCAATGACTTGGATAATTACAAGGTAACATGCTTGTCAAATTTGCAGGTGACTAACAGCTGGGAGAAATAGCGAATATTTTAGATGACTGACTCAAGAGCCCAAAATAATTCAAGCAATTAAATCAGTAGACCAAAATAAATAATGTGAATAATGTGGTAATTCATAGTGATAATTAGGCCAGTATCTGACTCATAGTAGGCACTCAATAAATGTCTATTAGATTAATAAACAAATAAGATAAAAAATACAGATTTGTATACTATGCTCTAAAAATCAACTCTATACATTCAGAATGAGGAATGACCTGGAACAAGAGTAGTTTATGGGGAAATACATTTATAGTTTTATTGGACAAGTGCCATATGAATCAGTTCTGTGAGATAACGGGTCTGCTGCTGGTGAGAGCACACCTACAGCTATTGGGTTAATTTTTTGGATTCACACTTATCAATTTATGTTGAGAAATTTGAGTGATACCTGAGAAAACTGTGATACTGAAATGTTATATATTGATATATTAATTCATTAAGTAATCTTGAGTCTCTACTATGTGAAAAGACTTTGGTTAGTCATTAAAATTTTAAGATGTTTATATATGGAATGGTTGAAAAAAAGGAATATATTATTATTTTGCTATTATTAGCTAATATAAGAATTAATACTATAATATATAGTTAAAATACTGACTTTATTTTTAATAATAATATATTGAATAATATAATTATATAATCATTATTTTATACTGAACACAATAATATACTATGACATAACAATCTAATTTTTTTTTATTTAGTTAGGAGGGGGATAGACAGGGACAGTTAGGAAGGGAAAGAGATAAAAAGAATAAACTTGTTGTTGTGACATTTTTAGTTGTTCATTGATTTCTTTCTCATAAGTGCCTGGACCAGGGGGCTCCAGCTGAGCCAGTGACCCCTTGCTCAAGCCAGTGGCATTGGGATCAAGCCAGTGACCATGAGGTCATGTCTATGATCCCATGCTCAAGCCAAAGAGCTCATGCTCAAGTTGGTGAGCCTGCACTGAAGCTGGCAACCTTGGGGTTTTGAACCTGCATCCTCCATGTCCCAGGTCGACTCTCTATCTACTGCACCATTGCCTGTTCAGGCTAACAATATAATCCTATGTCATATTAATATGGCAGTATTTGACTCCATGTTATTAATAGTAGTAAAATTACATACATAATTATTTTTATATGATAATCTTTCATATATTAGATTTCCAATGGAACTTAGAATGTTATATCCATGAGAGCAAGGATCCATCACCTCTATATTATTCAAGTTCAATTAAAACTTTAACATATGTTTAAAAATCTAAATACAAAATTTTGATATTTTTTAATCTTTATAATATTTTTGCTCTCATCTTTGACAGTAATTCTCTACATGCACCTCAATTGACTTTTTCTAAAGCATTAACTGTACTTTTGTTGAAACAAAACCTGTATTTTTGCTGTAATATTTTATTATTTTACATAATATTTACTCAAATTACATATCTATGGTATGAAATGCAGTTGGCATAAATGAGTTGATAACTAGCAAAGTAACTGCACACATAAAGTTTGCTGATTGGAGCAGAAGTATATGAGAATACTAGAGAATTATCTGCCAACCATAAACATGCTATAGAAGTCCATCAGAATGCTTGTAGAGGGGACAAAGAGTGGCATTTAATCTTGTGAGTCAGTTAATTTAGTCAATTGCTTAAGTAGAAGGTGGTTAAGTTAATATTAACTGAACACTCAACCAACTTTCATCTAGCTTCCAGAGATTTCTCTCTAGAAACTCCTCCCAAACATTCCAGTCTCCACCTTCAAATCCTTGACTGGCTATAAAATAAAGCCACACTCTCTGGACAGAATGCTATTTCAAAAATGAAATTTAACTTATCTAAGAACAATTCCCTTCAGCTTATTATTGAAATCTGGATAATTTCTGTGAGAAAATGTTCTTTATAGAAATAATCATGGCCTAGGTCACATTTTTTCCTTTAGATTTGACTCTGACAGGAGTTAGGGGCACTAGCAAATAGAACTTCACCTTAGGCCATTTATAGTGAATATCTGAAAAGCCAGACTACTTCTGACTTACTCTCCCATCTTGAGTGGAGGCTGTTGGATTCCCAATTCAAAGCATGACTGATTAGCTGGAGTTCTCCATCCACAATAGGCCTTGGATATCACTTCCAACCTCTCAACTGCTTCTGCCTACACTGGCAGATATTCCTGATGGCAAAGAGCTCTATCTGTTAGACTTAATTTCTCAGTTTGCTTCTTCCAAATGAGACCCTGTGATCATTTACTACGTTAATACACTGGGAAACAATTTTTTTTCCATTTTCTGTTGCATGAGATTTTAGAACTGTTTCTATATACTGCTGAATCGGTGATTCCAAATATGGAATCTGTTTTTCGGTGGATGCACCAGTTTTTATGCAATTTTAATTTCTTTTTGTTACAGTTAATGACATGCATTGGTTTTTAAATTGGAGTTAAAGGGCAATGGCTCTTGAATTGAACATAACTACAAGGCAATTAACGTTTGAAAAACATCACTTTGACATAATTATAGTTGTTTTTAAATGTGAAAAATTATTATCTGATAAAAACACCCTCTTATTTTGTTTTAAGATTGAATCATGGGCCTGACCAGGGGGTGGCGCAGTGGATAGAGCATTGGATTGGGATGCAGAAGACCCAGGTTTGAGACCCCAAGCTCGCCAGCTTTGACCCAAGGTCGCTGCTCCAGCAAGGGGTGGCTTGGTCTGCTGAAGGTCTGCGGCCTACGCACATGTGAGAAAGCAATCAATGAACAACTAAGGTGTCGCAATGGCAACAAAACACTAATGATTGATGCTTCTCACCTCTCTCTGTTCCTGTCTGTCTGTCCTTATCTATCCCTCTCTCTGACTCTCTCTCTGTCCCTGTAAAAAAAAAAAAAAAGATTAAATCATGGCTTCTTCACGTAGGCATAAATGTAAGAATAGTCCTGATACCTTCTGTTATAAATGTAGCTGTTACACACTTCAAAGTCAAAGGCACAATATTTCATCATTAGTGACATGTGCATATATTGCCTATTTCCTTGGCGGTCAAGACAAGAATTGGGCTCCTCATATTGTGTGTCATAATTGTGAGGAAATGCTTTGTGATTGGACAAAAGGAAAATGCAAAGGAATGCCTTTTGGTATTCCCATGGTTTGGCGTGAACCTAAGGACCACAGCAGTGACTGTTATTTCTGTCTGATCCACACAAAGGGCATTGGCAAGAAAAAATGGCATATGATTGCTTATCCTAATATTCCTTCAGCAATACGACCTATCCCACACTCTGAGACACTCCTGGTTCCAGTTTTCAATGGTTTTATTTCTTTAAGGACAAAGAAGTGAACATGATGATCAAGTGTATTTTGATAAGATGCATGAGGAAATGGTTGTAGAATCTGAAGGGTCTTCTTCTGATGCCGAGAAGTCATTAACCCCTCATGAGTTTAGCCAACCTGAATTGAATGACATAGTAAGAGATTTGGGCCTATCAAAGAAAGCAACTGAGTTATTAGCCTCCAGGCTTCAAGAAAAGAATGTACTTCACTGGTAAGCTAAAGTATCCCATTTCTGGAAGCATGAACAAAGTTTTGTGGACATTTTTTCTGAAGACACTTTGTTTACTGTCATGATATCAGTAGTCTTCTCAGCCAGCGAAGTGTTACCACTTACAGTCCAACAGAATGGCGGCTATTTTTTGACAGCTCTAAACAGAGTCTGAAATGTGTTCTCCTACACAACATTAATATTTATGCAGTGGTTCCAATTGGTTATTCAACTCATCTGTGAGAAGATTATAATGACATAAAAAAGGTCCTCAACTTTCTGAAGTATGAGGAGCATAACTAGATCATTTGTGTGGATCTTAAAATGATAAATTTCTTGCTAGGACAACAGAGAGGTTTCATGAAGTATCCTTGCTTTCTGTGTTTGTGGGACAGCTGAGTTAGGGAGAAACACTGGACACAGAGGAGTAGCCGAAACATGAAGCTCTCAAGCAAGGATGCAAAATATTGTGAATGAACCTGTAGTTAATCGAGACAGGATCATTTTTCCCCCACTTCACATCAAACTTGGCTTAATGAAGCAGTCTGTTTAGTCTTTGAATAGAGAAAGTGAATGCTTTCAACATATTATTTCTGGTTTTCTTGCCTTGTCTTTCAAGAAGATAAAAGCAGGTGTATTCGATGAACCTCAATTTTGAACCCTCATACGTGATGAAGAGTTCGCCAGGAAGATGAATAAGGAGGAGAAAGCAGCATGGCAGTCTTTTGTGGAAGTTACAAAGAACTTCCTTTGCAACAAAAAAGCAGAAAACTATGAACTTCTGGTTAAAAGAATGCTGTTGGCTTTCCACAACATTGGATGTAACATGAGCGTTAAGATTTACTTCCTGAACAGTCACTTTGATAAGTTTCCCAAAAATCTTGGAGCTGTTAGTGATGAGCCTGGAGAATGCTTTCATCAAGATCTAAAGAAGATGGAAGAGCATTATCAGGGGCGATGGGACAAAAATATGATGGCAGACTACTGATGGAGCATCAAACAAGATTGTTCCCAACAAGTACCAAACACAAGAGCTGCAAAAACAAATTTTTGCCTGAATAGGATTTAAATAAGTTTTGCACAAATTTTATGATTGAAATAAGTGTTTGAATATGTTTTATTTCAAAATTGTAGACATATTCTGATGCAATCGTATCTTTTAGTGTATTAGTGCACTTACTGAATTATATAAATTATTATATTTTCACAAAGATGATGCCCAAGAAGATATTCTACTTCATTATGTTAAACTAAATGTTGAAAATTTTACAATAAGATGAAAACATAAAATCTTGAATTGCAAAATAATTGTAGCTTACAGAGAAAAACTAATGTCAGATTTGAGATCAGCACACTCGAATTAGGTAAGAACAAGTGTTTCTGTAGAAGCAACAAAAATTTTGTTCCCCAGTGTAATGTTTCCATTTTTGCAAGCAGATGTTAATATTTTATCCAGTAGAGTGTTGATTTGCATCACTTATTACTGTATTAGTGAACCCTTCCCACCCTTAACTCTTTGTAAATAAAGAAAAATGGGGTCCCAGAGCTGAGGCCAGAAGAAAAAAGAACTATATCTGTTTCTATTACTTACTAGACTAGTTACCTTGGGCAACTCTCTCAAAAACTATGTTTCCTCTACAGAATTTTATGTCCCTGTTTTAATGGGTTTATGTGCAATTCACTGAGGTATTGGTAGAAAAGGATTGTAAATTTCAACTATAAGTACATTAATATTTGGTTATAAAGCCCTGGCAGGTAGAGTTTCTACCCGGCATGTGGAAGTCCAGGGTTCATTTCCCGGTCATGGCACACAAGAGAAGCAACCATCTGCTTCTCCTCCCCTACTCCCTGCTCTCTCTTTCTCTGACTCTTCCACTCCCAAAGCCATGGCTCAAATGGTTTGAGCAAAGTTGGCCCTGGGCACTGAGGATGGCTTCATGGCCTCACCTCAGGTGCTAAAATAGCTTGATTGCCAAGCAATAGAGCAGATGCCCAGACAGGCAGAGCATCACCTGATATGAAGCTTGCTAAGTGGATCTGGTCAGGGTGCCTATGGGAATTAGTCTCTGCCTCTCTGACTCTCAATTTAAAAAAAATATATATATATATATATATATATATATATATATATATATATATATATATATATATATGATTATAAGATAAGGTAAAGATTAATTTTTCCTTTTTCAATGTCAACAGTTTTTATTTTATTATATTAATTTATTTGCTTAACATTTATTATATGCTTGCTCTGTTATGGGCCTGGTTTCTTTTCTTTTCTTTCTTTCTTTCTTTCTTTCTTTCTTTCTTTCTTTCTTTCTTTCTTTCTTTCTTCCTTTCTTTCGTTTTTTAGAAAATTAACTTTAACAGCATGATATTGACCAATAACAGTACCTAGGTTACAGGTAAACAAATATATATATATATATGTTTGTTTGTTTTTTACAGGGACAGAGAGAATCAGAGAGGGAGATAAACAGGAACAGACAGACAAGAACGGAGAGAGATGAGAAGCATCAATCATCAGTTTTTCATTGCAACACCTTAGTTGTTCTTTGATTGCTTTCTCATATGTGCCTTGCCCGCTGGCCTTCAGCAGACTGAGCAACCCCTTGCTGGAGCCAGCGACCTTGGGTCCAAGCTGGTGAGCTTTTTGCTCAAGCCAGATGGGCCCGCACTCAAGCTGGCAACTTCGGGGTCTCATACTTGGTTCTTCCGCATCACAGTTAGATGCTCTATCCACTGCGTCACTCACTGCCTTGTCAGGCCAGGTAAACATTTTTATAGCATTTGAACTGTTGATTATGTTCTGTACCCAACATCCAAGACAAATCATTTTACATTACCTTATATTTGTTCCTCTAAACCCTTACCCCACTCCCTCCCTCATCCCTCTCCTTCATGGTTCCCTTTCCCTAGTAACCTCTTCACTTTTATCTACCTCTATGAGTTTCAGTTTTATATCCCACCTGTGTGTGAAATCATATAGTTCTTAGCTGTTTTTTTATTTACTTATTTCACTCAGTATAATGTTCTCAAGGTCCATCCATGTTGTCATAAATGGCATTTTGTCACTGTCTCTTATGGCTGAGAAGTATTCCATTGTATATATGTACCACATCTTCTTTATCCAATCCTCTTTCGAGGGACAGTTTGGTTGTTTCCATGTCTTGGCCACTGTGAACAATGCTGCAATGAACATGAAGGTGCACGTGTCTTTACATACCAATGTTTTTGTGTTTTGGGGTAGGTACCCAGTAGAGTGATTGCTGGGTCATATGTTAATTCTATTCCTAATTTTCTGAGGAACCATCATATTTTCTTCCATAATGGTTGTACTAATTTGCATTCCCACCAGCAGTAAATGAGTGTTCCTTTTTCTCCAAAGCTTCTCCAATACTTTTTACCCGTGTTGTTGATAATAGCTAATCTAACAGGAGTGAGGTGGTATCTCATTGCAGTTTTGATTTGCATTTCTAGAATAGCTAGTGAAGATGAGCATCTTTTCATATATCTGTTGGCCATTTGAATGTCCTCTTGGAAGAAGTGTCTGTTAGGTCCTCTCTTCATTTTTTAATTGGATTGTTTGCTTGTTTGTTGCTGAGCTTTGTGATTTCTCTATATGTTTTAGCTATTAACCCCTTTTCAGAGCTATTGTTTGCAAATATCATGTCCTATTTAGTTGGCTGCCTATTTGTTTTGTTGTCAGTTTCTTTTGCTGTGCAGAAGCTTTTTAGTTTGATATATCCCATTTCTTTATTTTTGCCTTTGTTTCCCTTACCTTTGGGATCAAATTCATAAATTGTTCTCTATGTCCAGGGTCCATGAGTTTAGTACCTATGTTTCCTTCTATGTAATTTATTGTTTCAGATCTTATATATAAGTCTTTGACTTATTTTCAATTAATTTTTGTGCAGAGGGACAAACTATAGTCACATTGCATTCTTTTGAAAGTGGCTTTCCAATTTTCTTAGCACCATTTATTGAAGAAGCTTTCTTTTCTCCATTGTGTGTTTTTGGCTCCTTTGTTGAAGATGATTTGTCCATATATACTGTATTTCTCCATGTATAAGATGCACTCTTTTCCAAAATATTTGGAGTCTAAAAACTGAGTGCAGCTTATATGGCAGTTGTAGATTTTTTTTTATTTGCATTTCCCACTTTTTCTCATGGTTGAGGAGTTGTATAAATTTTATGATGAATAAAACTTGAGTTCAATAACGTTATGTAACACACTTTTTTTCAAAATTTGAGCCCCCAAATTAAACTGTTTTTTATACATGGGATCATCTTATACATGGGGAAATACAGTATGTGGTTTTATTTCTAGAGTCTTGATTCTGTTCCATTGGTCTGTATGTCTGTTTTCCTGCCAATACCATGCTGTTTTCACTATCGTGGCTTTATAGTAAAATTTGGAATCAGGTAGTGAGATACCTCTGGCTTCACTGTTTTTCCTCAGAATTGCTTTGGCTACTAGGGGTTTTCATAGTACCGTACAAACCTGGTGATTTTTTGTTCTACTTCTTTAAAAAAATGACATTGAGATTTTGATAAGGATTGCATTAAATTTGTATATTGCTCTGGGTAATATGGCCATTGTAACTACATTGATTCTTCCAATCCATGAACATGAAGTATTTTTCCATTTTATTGTGTCTTTTTTAATTTCTTTCAATAATGTTTTGTAGTTTTCAGTATCAAGGCCCTTCACATCCTTTGTTAAGTTTATTTGGTATGATATTAGCTGATGGTTTGTCATATATGGCCTCTATTATGTTGAGGTACTTTCCTTCTTTTCTCATTTTACTGAGTGTTTTAAACATAAAGAGGTGTTGTTTTTTTTATCAAATGCCTTTTCTGCATCTATTAATAGAATTATAGGATTTCTCTTCTTTGTTTTGTTGATGTGGCATATTACAATGATAGATTTACATATGCTGAACTTCACGTCCTTGTTCTCCTGGAATGAATCTCACTTGATTGTGATGTATTATTTTTTTAAATGTGCTGTTGTATTTGATTTGCTAGTGTTTTGTTCAGGATTTTTGCATCTGTATTCATTAGAGATAATGGTCTGTAGTTTTCTTATTTTGTATGTCGTTCGAGCCACGTTTTGGTATTAGGGTTATGTTGACCTCATCAAATGTGTGAGGGAATATAGCTTCTTTTTTTCTAATTTTTGGAAGACTTTGACAAGGATAGGAACCAAATGTTCTTTGAATGTTTTTTAGAATTCACTAGTGTAGCCATCTGGTCCTTGAATTTTGTTTGGGGAAAGTTTTTGATTGGTTTCTATTTCCTCCCTGCTTATAGGTCTATTTAGGTTTTCCTCTTTGTGACTCAGTCTAGGAAGATTGTATAGTTCTAGAAATTTATCCATTGCCTCTAGGTTGTTTATTTTGGTGGCATATTATCTTTCATAATATTCTACTATGATCCTTTGTATACCTATGATGTCTTTGGTACTTTCTCCTCTTTCATTTCAGATTTTGTTTATATTAGTCCTTCCTCTTTGTTCCTTACTGAGTCTAGCCAGTGGTTTGTCAATTTTATTGATCTTTTAAAAAAACAAGCTCTTTGTTTATATTAATATTTTCTATAGTTTTTTTTGTTCTCTATTTCATTTAGTTCCACTTTAAATTTTATTATTTCTTTTCTTCTGCTCACTTTGGGTTGCCTTTTTACTTTTTTTTTAATTACCTAGGTGGTAATGTTAGGCTGTTTACTTGGGATCTCTCTTGTTTCTTGATATAGGCCTATAATGATATAAACTTCCCTCTTATTACTTTTGCTGTATTCCAGAAATGTTGGTATGTTGTATTGTCATTTTCACTTGTCTGTACATATCTTTTGATCTCTTCTATTATTTCTTCTTTGACCTAGTCATTTTTTAGAAGTATGTTATTTAATTTCCAGATTTTGGAGATTTCTTTACTTCTTTTTTATAATTGAATTCTAATTCCAAAGGCTTAAGATCAGAAAATATACTTGGTAAAATTTCAATCTTTTTGTATTTGTTGAAGTTAGTTTTGTGGCCCAACATATCGTCTATCCTTGAAAATATTTCATGCACACTGGAAACAAATGCAGAATCTGACGTTTTGAAAGAAAATGTTTTATAAATGTCTATTATATCTTTTTGGTCCAGTGTGTTGTTTAAGGCCAATATTTCTTTATTGATTTTTGGTTTGGATGATCTATCTAAAACTATGGTATGTTGAAATCTCCAAGTATAATTCTGTATTTGTCTGCTTCTATTTTTAGATAAGTTAGTAAATGTCTTACATATTTTGATGTTTCCTGGTTTGGTACATATATATTAAGAAGCATTATGTCTTCTCAATACGATGTTCCCTTTATCATTATGCAATGTCTATCTTTGTCTCTGGTTTCCTTTGTTGCCTTGAAGTCAGCATTGTCAGATATGGCTACACCTGCTTTTCTCTGGATATTATTTGCTTGGAGAATCATTTTCCAACCTTTTACTTTGAGTTTACTTTTGTCCTTGCAGCTTAGATGAGTCTCTTGAAGGCAGTTTATGGGTGTTGCTTTTTTTAATCCAATTTGCTACTCTGTGCCTCTTTATTGGTAGGTTCAGTCCATTTACATATAGACAAATTATTGACAGTTGAGATTTCCTATAGCCATTTTATGTTTTGTTTTCTGGTAGATCTGTGTCTTGTTTGGTTCTTCTCTTTGTGTTTCTGTCAGTTTTTGTTTGGTGGTATTCCATACTTTTTCACCCTGTTTTTTCTGTTTTTTTAAGCTGTATTTCAGTAGTGGCTTTTTTGTGGCTGGTTACCATTAGGTTAGTAAGAGAAAAATGTTCACATGTACAAGAGTTCTTTGTCTTATGAGTACTTTTGCACTCCATCCTCCTTTGCTACTACTACAGATCTTTTTCCTCTCCTCTTTTATGTTATTGTTGTCACAAATTATCACTGGTTTCATTGTGACCTTGTTGGAGCTTGTACTTGTAGTTTTGATTTGTTTTGTTCTTTGTATTTCGTCAAAAAATTCCCTTGAGTATTTCCTGCAGTGGGGGTTTTCTGGTGATAAATTCTCTCAGCTTCTATATGTCCGAAAACATCTTTATTTCTTCTTCATATTTGAAGAATAACTTCGATGGATATAGTATTCTTGGTTGGTAATTCCTCTCTTTCAGTATTATAAATGCTTGGGTCCACTTCCTTCTGGCTTGTATAATTTCTGCTGAGAAGTCTGATGATAACCTAATGGGCTTTTCTTTTTTACATATTATGTTTTTCTTTTCTCTAGCTGCCTTGAGTATTCTTTCTTTTTCATAGATTTTTTTTTAATTTATTTTTTTTATTTTTTTATTTATTCATTTTAGAGAGGAGACACAGAGAGAGAGAGAGAGAGAGAGAGAGAGAGAGAGAAAGGGGGGAGGAGCTAGAAGCATCAACTCCCATATGTGCCTTGACCAGACCAGTGCAGGGTTTTGAACTGGCGACCTCAGTGTTCCCAGGTTGATGCTTTATCCACTGTGCCACCACAGGTCAGGCTCTTTTTCATAGATTTTTGACAATTTTATTATTATGTGCCTTGGAGTAGATCTGTTTCAGTTGAGGTAACTCAGCATTCTGTTTGCTTCTTGAATTCAAGGCTCTAACTTTTTCCTTAAGCTTGAGAAATTCTTATCCAATATTTTTGTGAATAGATTCATGATTCCCTTCTTCCTCTCTTTTTATTCTGATATACCCATTATTCTTTATTGTTCTTCCTGATAGATTTAGACAATTCTTGTAGAACTCTCTCAGTTTTTTTAATTTGTGAGTTTTTCTCCTCTTCTTTCTGTAGCATCTCTAGTTGCCTGTCTTCAATGTCACTGATTCTTTCCTCTATCTGGCTTGTTCTATTAGCTAAACTTGCTACCTCAGTCTTCAATTCATGTACTGAGTTCTTCATCTCTGTTTTTAAAGTTTCAATCTCCTTGCTGAGCTCATTATATTGCCTACTGGTGTTTTCTTTCATCTCATTGAGAATTTTTACAACTCAATTTTTAATTCTTCATCATTTAACTCCAAGTTTTCAATCTGATAGAGGATTTTTTCTGGAGATTTTTTATTTTCTTTCTGAACTACATCTTTGTCTTGTGTAGCCATAGTATTTGATTTCTTTATCCTTGATGGCATTTAAGAGTGGTATTGTTAAGAAACTCAACAAAAATAATCTAAAAAATAATGAAAAATATAAATTAATAAATGTACAAAAAAAATTTTTAATTTTTTAAATTATGACAAGAAGAAAAATACAGAAAAAGATTGAAATCAAACAAAAAAATAAAAAACATAACATCCACCAAAATATAAGAATAGATAATATAAAAATTTTTTTTAATAAAATTCAAAAGAGAAAAAAAGAATAAAAAATAAATAAATTTCAGTTTTGAAAGGTTTCTTTCAGTAGGTGTCACTGTATTACAAGTTTTAGCTTTGTAAAGTTCCTGGGTTGTCCTCCACTGAGATGTTGCTGTGGCATTGATGGGTGGGGTGTACTTGTGAGCTTTATGACTTTGGTTTTACAGCTTATGCTTTACAGCATTATGGTTCTGGCAATGGTGATCTCAGGCTTCTGGGCATTACTCCCCACTTCTCAACAGACCCAGAGATCCAACACAGAGCAACTCTATTTTTCAGGGGAGAAAGTGACTCTGGAAAGCTAGCTGTGGGGTTTGTCTCCATTACTCTTTATATCACGAGGTGAGGGAGATGGGATTTGGGAGGCTTGGGGCCACATTTTAGTTTTCTTTGTCTCTGACAAATAAAGGCTACAGGAAGACCATGGGAACACTGGCTATTCTGGCCACTTGGTTTTATCTCCCTCTCTGCTCCTCTGTCTCATTGCTCCTCCTGGCAGGAGTCCCAGTCACTCTGAATTTCCCTCTTCATACCCTTCAAGAAAAAATTCAGAGAGCCTGCACTTCCCTCCTCCTGGTAGTTCAGCAGAGAAAAAAGCCCAGTCACTCTGGTTTGTCTCTTCTCCTGAGTCGACCACAAATGCATTTTACCTTCCACCCCCCCCCTTTGCAACCCACCCCACCCTTAGTCCATTTGGTGCATGGATCTTTTAGGCATGCCTGCAAGCCCAGCTGGGTGTCCTCTGTTGTGTTATAATTATTCAATTTGTTGAAATTTCAAGGGGAGATATCAGAAGTGTATCTCACACCACCATTACTCTGATATCATTAAGAGAAAACTGAGCCTGGTTCTAAGCCCTGTTGATATAACAATGACATAAAACCTTGCCTGGATTCAAAAAATTTTAAAGGGCTTTATATAGATCTCTTATTTTTCATAAATCCATTCATGATCAGGTTTCTCTGTCATGCAGCCTCCTGCCATTATTAGCTCAGTTATAATTTAATTTCATGGTATTTATTATAGTTTTGTTTCTATTTTCATTTTATATTATTTTAAGTGTCTATTTCTACTACTAGACTGCAATACCTTAAGAGTCGCTACCATGCCCACATTATAATCTATAAATTATTAGTAAAGACATGAAAGGAATAGAGGATAGATTAATTATTTGGGGTTAGGTGATCTAATAGAGTGTGGCAGCAGATAAACTAGAAAAGCAGGTGGTGCTTAGTTTTTGAGGAGCTTTGAATGCCATGCTAACTCATTGAGGCTTTATACTTCAAATGGTGAGGAACCATGGCAAACCAGATAATAGCATAAACAAAGGCAAGAAGATATAGATGCTCAGCCCTAGATAGAAGAACAACAAGTAATTCTACTAGGCTAGAGCATATAGCACAGTGCTGCCTCAGGTCACTAAGTCAGAGAACGGCAAATAGAAGCACCTCATTTCTTCTTATAACAAATTTGGTTCCTCAATCTAGAAAATTGCTTCACATCCTCATGACTTTATAAGATATTCTTTAAGAGAAAACAATAGCACTGATTGGGATAAAAAATCTGGGGTGAGTTACATCTCTTAAACCAAACTTGGGGGAGCAGGAGCACTGTAGCAGTCAAGTAAATTGATTGTGACTCTTTTTATTGAATTTATTGGGGTGACATTGGTTAATAAAATTATAGAGGTTTCAGGTGTACAGTTTCAAATTACATCATCTGTATATTATACTGTGTGTTCAGCATCCCAGGTCAAGTCTCCTGACACCATTTATCTTCCCTTTACCTTCTTCTACCTTCCCTCAACTCCCTTTTCTTCTGGTAATCACCATAACTGTTGTCTGTGTCTATAAGGGCTTTTGTTTGTTTGCTTGCTTATTTATTTTATCCATTCATTTTTTTTCCACCCAGCTCTATAAACCCCTTTTTTTCTTAGATCTATCTGTTCTTTGTATCTGTGAGTCTGATTGCGACTCTCTTGAGATTGTCAAGGACATTTGAGGATCATCAGTGCTAGCAAATGTTGACTGTCACAATCTTAAATGGTGTCACAGGGAGAGAACCCACAGGAAGAGCTGGAGCATGTGAATGGAAATCAGGGACTCCTCTGCTTGGCTGAATCTCCCATTGCAGGATCTAAGAGATGGACAGAATATTTGCTTAATCATCCAGTAAATGTTTACTGAACACTTACAAGCTGCCAAAGTACTGCCTAAACCGAACTCTAGAGGTACAGATTTGAAGAAGTGGTCAATGCTGCCTAGAAGTGCATAGTCTATCTGGGGAGAATGTCAAGAACTAGGGATTTAAATAAAGTATGACAAGTGTTCTGTTACTAATAGAACAAAATGTGAGTCCAGAGCAGTGATCTCTAAATGTGGCAGCATATTCAGGAAAGGTTTTTGGAAAAAAAAAAATTAACTTAGACATTTAAGCGTAAGTTCAAATTAGCCTAGCCAGAGAGCTGTATTGTTTAAAACTTTTAGATGCAAGAAACAAAACCTAATGCTACAGAAAGTAGTTTTCCATTATTGCTATTGTTATTACTCTTATTAACAACAACCGTGATAGGAACTAACATTTTTGAGTGTAAACCATGTGCCAGGCATTGTTTCAATCACACTGCATATACAGTTAATCATGCCAAGCACTCTTTGTAGCAGACACTATAATTACCCCTATTTTACAGATGAAGAAATTAATGTAAAGAAAAGTTGTGTAGTTTGCATAAGATCACACAACCAGTAACTGAAATAGAGAAGATTTGGACTCGGGTTCTCTGACCTTGAAGCTCTGTTGTTGCTGTCCCTGTCAGAAAATACAGGCAATGCCTGTCTGTTCCTTCCTTCTTGTGTCATGAGCTCCTGAGCCAAACTTTTATTGGCAGAGATTACATGATATGTCCTGATGATCAAAAAACAAAAAGAGTGATAAATATCAATGACAGGGATGAAAAATATTATAGAAACAGGAAGACATTTACAAAAGCATAAAAGTTATAGAGAATACAGTTTTGAGAAATTACAGATAGTTGTTATAACCAACACAAAGAATAAGTCCAGGAAGGATACAAATACAGCAGGTTCAGATCATGAAGGGCCTCATATGCCCTTACAAAGGCACTGCCTTTTATCTCTAGGGCAATGGTGTAAGGAGTTTTAAGCAGAGGAACAATACAATTATAATTGCAACTAGAAATATTCTACTGAATGCAGAGAATGAAGGCAAGAAAAACACTATTGTCATCCAAATTATATATGACTATATAATTCATTGTATCCAAATGGAGACCTTGAACCTGGTATTTATGGTCACCACACTTCAAGTATAAAGAGGGAAAGAGGAAAAGGAAATAAATTATTTGCTGAATAGCTTCATCAATCAATGGCCTAGACAATTCAAATACATTTTCTCATTTACTATTCAGAAAGGAGTCATTTAGTCATATCCATTTATCGTTATGAGAAATAGGTTCATTGATATTAAATTAGTTGTCCAGGATCTCAGTGGTAGGAAAGCAAAGAACACTAATTCCAATCGAGTTCTGTCCGTCCTAAAAGTATGACCTCCACTCAATTTTCTTGACCTCTTCCCTATCCCACATCCAAAAGACTATTGCCCACCTGCTGTGAACCAGAATAGGGATTAAATCATGACTGGCCATAGCAACTCTAGGTTTGAAGACTGGTTATACCACTAACTAACCAAGTGAGCTGAAACAATTCCTTTAACTTTTCAAAGTTTCAGCTTTTTCTTCTGTAAAACAGAAATCCTAGCAGTATCTATATCAAGATTTATAGTGAGAATGAAATGAAATAGAGTAGCCCAGTGCCTGGTAAACCAACTTTTATATTACCAATACTTGATATATTAACTGGAGCAAAATAAAGAATGAGTGAATAAAATAAAAGGCTGCTTTTACACTGAGGCTAAGGGTGCTTTACTTTGGCTCATTATTGGGAGTTAGAACAAGGCCACATCATCTAGTAGAAGGATCTCTGGGACTAGTCAGATATGGGAGGGTCCAGTGAGGGGAAGCCAAAGAGGAGAAATGGAGTGGAAGCTCATAGGAACTACTCTATCCACAGAACATCAGGCCATGTCTAGAGAGTTAAACTAATTTCTAGAACTTTCAAAAAATATTGAAAATGGAACGCAAGAAGAAGAAAGAGGTTATGGTGGTAAGATGTTAAAAGCAATGTGTAGAAAAACTAGAAATGTTTAACCCAAGGACAATGGACTGATAACGAGAATCTACTCACCCTTTTAAAGTTCTCTGTGGGAAATGAAGTTCTAATTTCCAAGAGCTGACTTGTATTTTCAAATTGATATAGTTTGTTCACAAATTAGGTTCTGTCTGTTCTTTTCTTTTCCTATGTACTGTAGATCTATACCTATTTGTTCATTGATCATTTTTGGAGGAACATCTCTGTACCAGTTAGAAAATTTGGTATTCTGGAGGATAAAATGATGAATCAGAAACAGAGGTTACCTCCATGTAACATAATATTCCAGTGATAAAAATGTTTCAATGCAAAAAGTGCTAGGGCCATAATAGCACAACAAGTAAAGCATTAAAAAGTCTAAAAAGAAAAGGAGATCATTCTCACTTAAGGAGAACCAGGGAAGACTTCATGATGGCATTGTCCTTTGAGCTGGGTCCAGATGGGTAGGTGATCAAAGATGAACCAACCCCACAACCAAAGACCTTGGAAAAGGGAAACAAGTCATACATGTGGACAATAATTTCTCTTAGAATGACTGCTCAAATAAAGACTTTGGTTTTGTACAGTCAGCATAAAAGAAGCAACTGCTTTTCCTGACCAGCATCTTGGATCAACTATCATTGAGATGTTACAAACAGGTTTGTCAGTGATGGTCTGGTGCCCTTTCTTTCTCTGTGAAACCATTAAAGTAACATGAAAGACAGACAAGACCATTGGGGAACCACACACTATCAGCAGCTGCTTTTAGATATTGTCAACGCATTCCAAGTGCCACTTTTAGCTCATGTTCAATGCCTAGTTAAACTGACATAGCCCTTTTAGCAAATGAACCACGAGGTTACTCTAACATTTCTTTCTGAGCCTGAAAGCTGCTTCATAAAGTACTTTTCACTAAAACTCTTCAAATTTAGAAACTGGCTTATATATCTTTATTGATGATAAGAAAAATACCTTTTCAATTACTTTATAGTTTTCACATGTATTATTATTATTTTTTAATTTGTAGAGTAATCCTAAAGGTTAGGAAGACAGGGACTATTGTTCTCCTCATTTTAATGAATGAAGAAACTGAAATCCAGAGAACTTAGTAACTTGCCAGGAGTCACACAGCTCATATGGGCACAAATAGGGCATGACTTTCAGCTAATTCCCAGAGCTGTACTCCTTCTCACTACATCCCCAAGCTTATCTGGGAGACAGATGGGACCATGATCTGCACTCTTAACTGCATCCATTGCTCACTGTATTAATGAAAACGTCAAATAAGAAAGTTTGAGGTTTAGAAAAAAACTAAAAACAAGTGGTATTCTTAGTGTTTCTCCTTTTCTCTCTTCCCAAGTAAGACCATGCATTATCAATTAACCATTCTTTTATTTGGTCAGGAGAGACCATTCTCCATTCAGGGTATAACTTGATGGCAGGCTTATCTCATATGACCAGAAATAAACACACACAAATACTACACTACACTACATGTGAAGTTTTTGCTTGTTTGCTTAAGAATAAACAGATAAGTTTCAATTCCTTTAAATTCTAGCCTCCACTTAGAAGGAACATTGCTTAAGAACTGGAGGGTTATTCAAGTGGCCAGCCTTTGTTGCTTCTGCATCAGCCGTAAATGTCTAGTGTCCTTCCCTGATGACTGCCATTACTTTGACTCACCCAATCTTCTGCTACTACCAACAAATTCTGGGCTAGTCTCCTTCCTTGTTTACTCAGTTGGGTACTCATGTCTTCTATTACCTCAAACTTCTAGTAAGTCCCCTTTTCTATGTGCATTATGGCTTCAGCCATCGCTACTAATTGCTGTCTTTCCCTTGTTGCAGCCTACTCAGATTCACTGAGGTCATATCTAATTGGTTCATTTGATGATTAACATCTCTATTGGACATGATCTATTATTCCAGGCCCTTGATTGCCCTTGAGCTAGGTATCCACCCCTGGCTCGGTCAGCTGCAACCAATCTGCTAGACTCACACAGGCAAATGTTCTATGAAGTAAAGTAGTGCCTCATAAACTCCTCTTTAATAAAATTAAAAAGAGGGTAAAGAATATCTGACTTACCAAAAATAGATGTACATGGAGCCTAGAGGAAAATAGTCCAGGAATATAAAATAGTAAGAAAATCCTTACACCTTTTAGAATATATATCCAACTTCAGGTTGTTTTGGCCTGATTCACTGTCAAATTATTAAATGGGTCATAAAGAAACATAACATAACAAAAAAAAATTTAGAAGGCTCAAACACTTCCTTAACAAGGCAAAGCTAATGGTTTGGGTTAGAGTAGAGAATATAGTACATTACACATTCTTTGTATTAGTGGCATGGGACAGTAAAAAGAACCTAGACCAGTGATGGCGAACCTATGATACGCGTGTCAGCACTGACACGCATAGTCATTTTTGATGACACATGGCCACAGGCAGCCGCATACCAGAGAAGTATGGGGCCGCATGCCGAGAAGCATGTTTCATCCTCGGGTCCTGCACAGCCAGGTGCAGTAGCCGAGGATAAAACATTTGCTGTAGTGTAGACACTCCGTGCCGGAGGTCTGTAGGCCAAAACAACAGAACTCCGGCACAGAGCGTCTAGTTCTGGGACTTCCGGTTAGGCCGTTTTTCTCGAAGTGACACACCACCCGAGTATGCTCGGTTTTTTGGTGAATTTTGACACACCAAGCTCAAAAGATTGCCCATCACTGACCTAGACTTTGGAAACAGATGAACATATTTTATACTCTTGACTGGGAGGTCTTCTATTCAGGTAACCTTGGATAAGCTTTAACTCATATCTGGACATTGAGAATAGAATATTTAATTTGTGAGGGTTAAAATAAGAAAATATGTATAAAGTGTTTAGCATAGAGTAAACTCTCTAGAAATGGCACTCAATAGTCTACTTCTACCACTTAAAAAAGAATGAAAGACCTCATTATTAACACCCTCCAACTTCATATTGAATAAGTAATTGATAAGAATAGAACTTCTTTAGATATTTATATTTATTTGTACATGTAAATGGTTTAACATTTTTAGTAATTTGCAGAGTGAGTTCTTAAAGTGCATATATGTGTGAACACAATGGAATCCCCAGAACCTCTTGTGGACAATAAAAAATGAATATTGAAAAAACAAATTCTGAAAACACCCTATATCCACTTTTTTAAAGAATAAAGTATATTATATTCTCAATCTAAAATTAATATTTTCATTTGAAAATGGAAGTGTAAAAAGTGAAAAATCACTCAGTTTTTTCCCAAAAGAAAAACCTCTGTTATTAGTGAGAAATACTCCCATTATAGTTTCTCCACCTTTAGTTTTGTTTTACATAGTAGTTACCTTCTTCAATATGCAGTTCTTTAGGTTGATTATTTGCTCTTAAAATTATAGTATAGTTTGGCCCTGGCCAGTTGGCTCAGTGGTAGATCATCAGCCTGGCATGTGGAAGTCCCGGGTTTGATTCCCCATTAGGGCACAAAGAAGAAGCAACCATCTGCTTCTCCATCCCTCCCCCTTCTCTTTCTCTCTCTTTCCCTCCTGCCACTATGGCTCATTTGAGCAAGTTGGCCCAGGTGGTCAGGATGGCACCATGACCTTGCCAAAGGTACTAAAATGGCTCGGTTGCCAGGCAATGGAACAACATCCCCAGATGGGCAGAGCATCACCCCCTAGTGGGCTTGCTGTGTGGATCCTGGTTGGGGCACATGTGGGAGTCTGTCTCTGCCGCCTTGCCTCTCACTTAATAATAAAAAAAAAAGAAAAAGAAAAAATATATAGTATATTTTTCATGTCATATAAATTCTTCACAATGAATTATATTAAATAGATGTATAACAAAGCAGAGTGGATCTGTGTTGATTTACTCAACCTTTATCCATAGCCCATGGTAATTGGGTTTTGTTGTTACTGTTGTTCTATTTGGAGGAGGGGGTGGCTATCATAAATAATGCTATGATAAAAAATAATTGCATAAGCCCTGGCCAGTTGGCCCAGCAGTAAAGCATCAGCCGGCGTGTGAAAGTCCTGGGTTTGATTCCCGGCCAGGGCACACAGGAGAGGCACACATCAGTTTCTCCACCCTTCCCTCTCTCCTTTCTCACTGTCTCTCTCTTCCCCTCCCATAGCCAAGGCTCCATCGGAGCAAAGTTGGCCTAGGAACTGAGGATGGCTGCGTGGCATGGCCTCCGCCTCAGGCATTAGAATGGCTACAGTTGCAGTGGAGCAATGCCCCAGATCGGCCGAGCATCACCCCCTGGTGGGCATGCCAGGTAGATCCCAGTCAGACATATGTGGGAGTCTATCTGCCTCCCCAACTTCTCACTTTGGAAAAATACGAAAGAAAAAAATTTCATAAAACTTTGTCCATATCACTGATTATTTCATGAGTCCAGATTGTAAAACAACTATATCTCCTTGGAGAGTGAAAGTGTGCATCAAATATATCTTCTTGTGGAGTGAAAGTGTGCATTCCACCATAACTGTGATAACATTATGTAATCTGACTTTTTGTGGATTGATTTCAGAGTTCATAAGTCTCTTTGTGGGGGCTCTGGGGTTCTTTGCAGATCCAATGAGTCTTCTGCTTCCCTGAACCTTCTATTGGGATTCCCCAAACCCAACGGGATTGCACAGAAAGAAAGAATATGCCCCCCTGCTCCCATATGACAATCTAAGGGAGTTCTTATATCCTGAGACTTATTTTTAGCAATAAGAGAAAATGCCTCAAAATGTGACTTTTTTTTTTAAAGAAAATACAATTTTAAAACAAATGACCCTAAACTTTTTGTAGTAAAGTTTCAGTTTGAGCATTGGGACTCTCAGGAGGAAAAAAATGTCTTGTGTCCAAGGCTTTTCACTGCTGCCAATATCATAGTTCCTCAGGGGGATAAAGGACACTCTATTCTACTCTATTCTTTGAGGAATGAAAAACTGAAACAGAACTTATAAACGACAATAATGGCAACAGTGACAGCCATAAAGGTAATACTAGCTAACATTTCACTGCTTGCTGTGTTGTTATTTCTATAGGCTTATACAACTCTCTCAGTAATCCTCAAATAAGACAATAAAGTTGTATACAAGCTGTTCTGACACAAAGTTAAATCTACTTGTTTCAAAAATGAAGAAAGGGAGGAGATAAAGTCGTTGTCATTAAGACCAGATGGATTACCCTCTATATTCATTTTCTACTGCTGCTCTAACAAATAACCACACAGTTATAGCTTAAAGAACCTAACACCTTTACGTTGGAGGTCAGACTCCAGTGCTGTCGTCCTGTGCTACTGTCAGGGTGTCCACTTGGCTGCTGCATTCCATTCTGGGGGAGGCTTTGTTTTTTTGCCCGTTCTAGCTTCTGGAGGATATATGCATTCCTTAGTTCGTGGTCCCCGTTCCCCATCTTCACAGACAGTGACAGCAGATTTAGTCCTTCTGACCTTGCTTCTTTCTGACACTTCTTCCATTATGATATAGCCCTCTCTATCCCTCCCTCCCTGCCTCCCTTCCTCCCTCTGATAACAGCCTAAAAATATTTTCTACTCTTAAGAACTCACATGATTAAATCAATCCCACTGTCTAACCCAGAAATATCTCCCCATCTTAAGGTCTGTAATGCTAATCACATCTGCAAGTCCCTTTTGCCACACAAGGTTCCTAGAATTAGGGTATGAACATATTTGGAGTGTCATTATTCTGCATATGACAACCTATCAGTATGATTTTATTTATTCTTGCCAGGAAACCTCCAAGGTAAGTATATTAGTTATCATTATTGTATAATAAATTACTATAATACTAAGAGGCTTAAAATGACAATATCTGTTACCTCACAGGGTCATAAATCCAGCTGAAGCTTAGCTATGTCCCCTTTTTCAGATTTTCCCAAGAAACTGCAATCGAGGTGTCTGATTAGGCTGCAGTTTCACCTAAAGGTCTGACCTGGGATAGCTCTGCTTTCAAGCTCACCACCAGGTTATTGGCAGAATTCAGTTCCTCAAATGCTGTTGACTGAGGGACCCAGTTCTAACTGGCTGTTAGCCAGAGCCCACCCTCAGTTACTTTTCAAATGGTAACTTTCTTCTGTGGACTGAATAAGTAGTTAATGAGAAAAAGTGCCAGCAAGATGGAAGTCATGATCTTTTATAACCTAATCTCAGAAGTGACATCCCATTATTTTTGCCATATTCTATTAGTGAAAAGCAAGTCATGATGTCAGTATGTCTAACCCACATACAAAGAAAAGAGATTATACAGGGTTGGGTGGGCAGTTGATGATCATGAGGAAAGAGTAATTGAGAACCAATTTAGAAGTAGCTTATCACAGTATTTATATCAGTTAGCTGTTGCTGTATAACAACCCATCACAAAACTCAGTGGTTAAGAATTATTCATTTTTGCTCATAGGTTTGTGGGTCAACTGGGACACAGCTGCCCTGGCTGGGCTTCTTGCTGTGAATTAGGTGTAAGTTTGCTTCACTGGGGTCCAGGCTGAGAAGGCTATAAAATCTTAGGGAAGTTCTTCTGGATATAGCATACTAAATAAATCAGAAAATGCTAAGAACTATCACACATCAGTGGGATATAAAAATGAGACTCATGGACATAGATGAAAGTGACGTGGTTAACAGGGGAAAGAAATATGAGGAAAGGCGGTAGGAGAAAGTGGAGGAAAGGGGGACAAATGTAAGGTGACAGAAAGTGATCTGACTTTGGGTGATGGGCACACAACAAAATCAACAACTCAAAAGCTATAGAAATGTTTACCTGAAACCTATGGACTCTTATTAATCAATGTCACCCCATTTAATTTAATTTTCTAAGTAAAATTTAAAAAGGAAAAACAGCAAAATTGCAAAAAAAGGAAAGAAGGAAGTAACCCCCATCATATTTCATTGGTCAAAGCAAGTCATATGACTAAACCTTGAATAAAAGAACAGGAAAGCATATATCCCTCTATATTTTCCTCTAGTAGGAGCAACTGTTGTCACAAAGTAAAAGTAAAAACTACAGGGAGAGGTAAAGAATTGGGCCAATAATTCCACCTCCCACAGCATCACTTTTGCATGTTACAGATAAAGATAATTATGACACAAATAAGCTAGTTGACATACTGAAGGTCATGGCACTCAAATTCAGGTTGGTCTGATTTCAAAACTCATTCTCCATTGTTTTATACCACAAGGCTTCAATATACAGCCTCTCTGGATCATTGCCTTCCAGATAAGGGAGTTCACTAATTGCCATTAAAAAATTCCTTTTGCAGACATTTGTCAGAAATTCTATTTTGCTCTTCTGCCTCCTGTTTCACTTTATTAGCCTAAATTTGTAACATGGGCCCGAGCATGGAGATAAAATCAGCTCTGAAAATGAGAAAATGGATTCTCTTGCCATGCCTTTGCATTACAAATGGGCCCAGTCCACAGCAATCATGGCTACACCGGGAACAGTGCACAGGCCCATGAATAATCCATGTTCTTTGCACACGCTCCTCACGCACGCTCCTCCCTGAAGTGCTGACTCAGCAATGGTTCTCCCACTTTCTGCAAAGCAACAGCAGCATATAGGTCAGGTGAAGCCTAAGAATGCAGCAACACTCTGAACATTTGGTTGATTCTCGAAGACAGACAAGGGACTTAAAAATCTCATTGGACTTTAACCAGACTGTGACGATTCCCATCTTAAACCATTTCATTACCTTCAAGACTAAATCCAGACGCCCTTATATAAGTGGCTCACAGAAGTTTTCATGATTTGACCATGGCCTCTCTATCCAGGACCTCATCTTCTCATTTCCCTGTCCTTCAACTTGACTCCTTTCATCACCTCCCTTAACCTTTAATGCCAGCTATACCTAAGTGTTTGTACTTTTCTGAATGCAAATACATTTACCTGCAATCCTTTGCATTATTCTTCCTTTGTCCTAGAAAACTCTTCCTCACTTATCTAAACTGAACCCCTTTTTGTGAAGTAGCACAGGGGACCCTCTTTGCAGAAAGTCTTTGCTAACCTAACCCTCTCCTGGCACCCAGCTCATTTGGGGTTAGGGGTTTCTTGCTGAGGAAACACTGGTGCTTCCTCTATAGCCCTTATCAGTCTATATTAGAATCACCTCTTTCCTTGTCAATCCCCTAAACATGGAGCACTTTGAAACTGACTCTCTTCCAGTTCTAAATTCACATGTCTCTAGGCACAGTGCCCAACAGTCATTAAATGTTTGCAGAAGATTGGGAAGGGGTGAAAAAGGAAAAATCAAAAAGAAAGGATGGGAGGGAAGGAAGGAAACAGGATGAAAATGAAGTAGAAAATAAGGAAAAAGGGAAAAGAGAAAAAATAAAGGAAAATGGAAAAACCAAAATCATGTCTGAGAAGAAATTTTGTACATGGCACATGGCTGCATGACTAGAAGAAACCTTATTCATTTTCACCTAGAACAGGCTCATGTACATGGTTTGCTAATCTAAGGACAAGCCTGTCTTAAATCCTACACTTTCACAGTTCAGACTTGCTAACATCCTTTGTAAATTCAAGCGAGTGAACTTTTTAAAAAGTGGAGCTCAACTAGTTCCTCAATGTGTTCCAGTGCAATCAATAAGCTATCCAGATGACAAATTAATGTTAAATGCAGTTTGAAGAATGGCAGGAAAAACCATCGTGGGAGAGGATTAGTGGAGAGTCTCTCCGGAATTGTCTCGTGGAATGCTTATGGACCCTGCTGTGATTCCATGTGTAAGAGCATGAAGGCTAAGAAGATGGACGGTGAGTTGGTTTGCAGGTGATCGGCAATCTGGAGTGGGGGGGGGGGGGCGGGGAGGGCCCTCCAGAAATGGAGTCATCATTTCTGCTGTAGAAATTGGACTCTTGAGTCAACATGAACAAGTTACTAGATAATAGTTTCAAATGCCAATTGCTGCTATTTTTGCTTCAACACCAGACTGACTGATTGCTTGATGGTTTTGAAGCTGCCTTTACACTCTAATAATTGCACTCTCCGAATTGCACCTGAGGCATTACCATACCTGTTAAGGCTCTTAATTGAGGTTTTAGTATACTTACTTAGAAAACGCATCCTTGGAAAAAATAGTTTGAACAGAAGATAGATCAATATGCTCTAGGACTATTCTTTGCAGTCATATGATAAACGCTACTTTCTGCCTACCCCCTACCCCAAAGACCTCAACAATTTTATGATATTAAGCCTTCATAAAGTTGCTAACACTCTGGTAGCTTTGCTCTTCTAAAAAAAAAATCCTTATTTGATTTTCGGTGACATCACCACAACACATAGCTGAAGAGGGGGAGATGTGGCTGTTATGATTTAGGGTTGCAAGCTGTTGACCCTTGCTGTGACTTTAAAGCCGTATTTGTATTTGAGTAAAAACAGCAATAAACTGAGAGCAACTTACTAGCTGAAACTCTCTGAACCTCAATATTTTTTTTTTATTTGTAAAAGAGGGGTAATAATATTTTCAGTGGACTGTAGTAGGAATCTAGTGAAATTTGATAGATAAAAAGCAAAGCAAAAACTAAGCTACTTTGCATGGTTGGGAAATTATGGATTCAAATTAAATTTGTGGGCTAGAGTTAGTTGGCTGGATCCAGAAAAGAGAGTAGACATAGTGGTCTGCTTGGGCTGCTGCAACAAAATACCATAGGTACTTTAGATTGGGTTGCTTAGATAACAGGAATTTCTTTTCTTCATCATTCTGAAGACTTGGAAGTTCAAGATCAAGGTCCAGCAAGGTTTGGAGTTTGGTTTCTGACGAGAGTTCTTTTCTTGGCTTGCAAATTACCTCTTTAGCCTCACATGGCCTTTTCTCTGAGCATAGACAGGGAGTTCTCTGGTGCTTCTCTTTCTCTTCTTATAGAACACCAGTTCTATCAGATAAGGGTATCACCCTTATGATCTTATTTATACTTCATCTTCTCCTCAGAGGCCCAACTCCACATATAGTTGCACTGAGGGTTAAGAATTCAACTTATGAATGTGCTGTGTGGTGCGGACACAAATATACATTTCATAACACACAGGTTAACACATAGGTTTGCCCAACCTGTGGTGGTGCAGTGAATTAAGTGTTGACCTGGAACACTGAGGTCACCAGTTCAAAACCCTGGGTTTGCGTGGTCAGGCACATATGGGAGTTGATGCTTCGTGACCCCCCTTCTCTCTCTCTTTCTCTCTCTTTTTCTTCCCTCAGTAAAATGAATAAATAAAGTATTTAAAGAAGATTAAAGCATCTTTTTATTTTCTTATACCTTTCTCTTACAGAAATCACACATGACTTTGGATTCCATTTACTGTACCATGTTTTAGGCTGGTTCAGAATGTCACCCTTTTAAAGAATTCTCTTCCCAGCAGGACCAATTTCTGCTCTCTCTTTGCATCTGCTAGAACTCTCCTCTCCAACAGCACTTAGTTCATTATTACTTGGCTATTTTTCTTATGAGTGGAAGTTCCTCTCGGTCAGAAGGACGTGTCTTCTTTTCAGTTTTATATAACCAGATAATTGAGGAGTTTCAATATAACATGATAAATACAGGAATATATTTGAATTTCTTTGTCAGTAACACCTTAATTCACATTCTGACAAGTCTCCCTTTCCAATTTCTTTACAATATCTTGGGCATATTTTGTCATTTCTAGTCATTTTTATGACAGAAGTACAGTTGAAAACTTTAGTCTCAAAATTGATTTAAAACTCATTTTGTCCCCCTTTCCCAGTAAAGCCTTGAAATGTGACCCAGGCTTTTCAGAGTAGGGGATCAGAAGTGATACCAGGCAGATTAGACTGAGATTCTTACAGGGTAATGGCATAGATTTATGCAAAATATGGGAGCAAGATTCTTATGGGCCCATTTTCCCTATGGCTGTCCAGTACAAAATCTGCAAAACCATAAAAAGAAGCCCTGAATACATAGCCTTCTACTCCCTCTTCCAGGGTTAGTTATTCCTGAGTTTTATAAGGATTCAAAGGAGAACAGAAGAAGAAAGGGGTTGTTGTATATAATTAGTCGCATCAGTAAAGGGAAGCTATCTCTGATCTTGCCCTGATTTTGTCTGGTTTACCTTCTGATGATGATTTCACAAATAATAACAAAAATTATAACAAGTGATAACTATAATTATAATGATGTCATATATAATATTTTTGAGTACTCACTATCATACTTCATAAATTAAAAAATATACTCTTTCATATTCTAATACATATTTTTAAAATAGCAGCATGATTTGTAACTGATTATGTATCATCCTTTAAGTGTAAGCATTTTTTTTCTCTCTTAGTGGTAAGACAATAGCGAATCTAACAATTGATGGCCTCTGAAAATTAATGCAATGCAGAATGTAGAAAACAATTCTAAGCATATTACATGAACTAACTTATGAATACAATAATATTGTGAGATTATCTATGATAACTATTCCATCTTACTGATGAGGAAACTGGTAAGAAGGTTAGACACCCACAGTCACTCCTAATAAGTAGAGGACAGAATAAACTTTATGTACAGGGGGTACATCTTGGGCTTTCTTGGAGTGGTGTTTGTCTTCCTCCTTACCCCTTGCATCTGCATAGAACCTATCAGAGAGAGACAGCCATGTCCTCTTTAGCCACACCAGTAGCTCATTCCCCAGTGTCCTTTCTAGGTGGATGTCTTTGTGCTTGGTAATCTCCTGAACGCCCTGTGGTTTCTGCCACTTTTTACCTTTGAGTAAGACTGTATTTTACAACTTGGAGGATTGTGAACTGCTAAGGTCTTCCTTTCCACTGTCTTTAGGACTGAACAACCACTTTAACAATCCCAGTTCGATAAACATACATTCTTTCCTTGGCTTCTTGGTTTATCGGCTCCAGCAAGCACTTTACATTCAGGAAACCCCATAATGGAAAAGATGGTGTCTTCTGTGCTAAGTAAACTTTCCACCTTCCAGGCTCACATGTCAAGCTCTTCCAAAAACTTTCTCATCAGGTTCCCAAGACAACATTCAAACAAGGCAAAAGATTCTTCAGCTCAAGTCCATTTACCCAGGGAGCAAAATGCCGGTCTCTGTATCTTGTAACTACTGCAGTCTCAACAAGTAACTCCTTAGAGCTACACCTCACACCCACCCTCACTCCTAGCTTTCAAATAAAAAGGCACTTCCTCTGCAGAAATATCACATTTTTCATACAATTGAAAACACTATGCTTCCTTTACATGGAGTTGGGGAAAGAAGAGGTTTAATTGTTGCAGGGCCATTTCTGGGCACAGTGTGGCAGCCTCTACCCCCAATTCTGGATAGTTATCTTTTACATTGATAGGGATGTCTGTCCCCAACTTAGACCCTGTTCAATAATTCTGGCAATAGATATAATTAGTTAACACTCTGTTATGTTAGCTTTACCCTGAATCTAAAATATCTCAGAGCAGCCAGCCCTCCCTTTTAAAGAACCTGCTGTGTGTAGAATAGTCAACTGGAGGCTCGCGTTGGCCACACCTTTGGATTTGAGGTGGTATTCATGCCAAGGCCGCGCTTCCTCCCAGCTGCTGCCCCGCCATGACTGGGCATGGTAGGAAAGGTGTGAAATCCAAAACAAGATTTTTCTAATGGAAACCTTTTCTTGCCTAATCCCCAAGGTCTGTTACTCCTATTTGTATGGTTAATTGTATGTATATGCTAGATAAAATACAAAGGTGTATTGCAGATCATGCTGAAACATCTTCTTTCAAAGCCTTAAAAAACTTTTGGGTTGTTAAGAGCAAGGTCTAAGGAGGGACAAGTAAACCGTGAACAGTAACAATACAACATTGACAACAACAAACACCGTCCACTTAGTAAATTTAAGGGCTCAGGTTAGGAACATATTATAGAATTCTCTGTAAGAGGAATAGGGGCAATATTTATGCACAGGCCCAGACTCTTGCATTTCTAAGAAACCTTTCCTTCTCTCAGACTATTATGGATGGTTGAGCGTGAATTGCAGGAACAGGCTCTTTAAGCATACAGTGTGAAATGTAATACAGTGGTACCTTGAGATACAAACAAACCAACATTTTTTTAAGATACAAGCTGTGACTTGGTCTGTATTTTTGTTTGAGATCTGAGCGAAATTCTGAGATACGAGTCGTGATTTGGGAAGCTGCTGCTAGTTGGCGCATTAGCGCACGGGTCCATTATCGGCAGTTTGATATACGAGTTGACTGACCTACGAGCTTGGTTACAGAATGAATTAAATTTGTATATCAAGGTACCACTGTATTTACAATGTTGGGTCTAATGATGTCTTATCAAATGTTGGTGTTGGGTGAAGATTGAAATTCAAGAACCCTATGTCTCCTCTGAACGTTTCACTGGCCCATGTAGATGCACAACAGGGGTTCTAAAAAGTAATACAACTTGAATAAAACCACAGAAGTTAAATTTCCTAAAAGGATTTAGGTTCTATTTTGATTCTAGTAAAATTGCAAGAGGCCTTTGAATGCTTGTGGGCATTTGTGAATGTTCAGTATGCTATGAGGAATTAATTAACATTCTTGACAAATAAAATAGAATGATATGTAATATACTTTAGAAAAATTAATCTTGCCACAGTGTGTGAGGAGGATGGGAGTGAAAGATGCAAGTATATGAGACAAATACTTGACAGATAATAATAGTAAAGTATAGACTATACTATAGTCCAGCTGATAGTATAGTATTGATTCTCAGTTCTCAGATTATGTAATGGAAAATTGGGGTTGCCAGATAAAAGACTTCCAAATCTCATCAGAAGTCATTAAGTATTAGGAACTATCAAGTTCACAATGGTAGATGCAGTTTTCAAAAATTCTGATTTTTATTTGAAAGTTTAAATTTTATCATTGGCAACAAATATTATTAGTTGTTTCCCTTGAAGTGACAGGGTTATTTTGTTTATGAATGTGTCTGCCAAATGTCCAAATCTGAACGTAGTTTTTCTGTAAGTTATTGTTCAATGTAAAAATGGTTTCATGAAAAAAGGCAGCTAGTGCAGTTTGCAACTCAAACAATTGCACAACTAATCTTTTTCAAGGTAGCGTTAATACTTCAGTATGCAGCAAAATAACTTTATGGCATAACTACTTTGTCATACAGATATTGAAAGGCATACAAACAGCATTAATATTTGATAAAATTAATAGCTTAAAGTTTATTCAAGGGCATTGTTAAATTAAACTGGCATTTTTAGCTGTGAGTGCAAGATGCTAAAAAGTACAGTAATCACCTTCCAGCTGGGTGTCACTGCTTTGATTTATGCTGAGGTGCCAGCAGCTTTACCTACCATTGTTTTTGTAACATCACTGCAAATGTCAATGTACTACACAACAACAAGCCAAAAAGGAAACAATGTCTTAGTATGATTAACGAAGTATTTTTGACCTCACAGACTCCTTAAAAGGGTCTTGAGAACCCCAGGGTCCATGGACCGTACTTGAAGAACCACTCATCTATGGAACCATTAGCTTGATCCTATTTTCCCTCTTTTAAAAACTGCCTCTTTCAGCTCCTCTGATAGCTTCCTTTTCAGCTTCCTGTGGAAGCTGTCTATATCTCAATAACCCTGCCCATAGCCACATCTGATTGGCTTAGAAGTGAACCAATGAATATTATCTCCAGAAATTTTAGCCTCAGAACTTTGGAGTGTGGACAGTACACTGAAGCCACTTTTTTCCAGTGTCTGAAGCTGTAAGATATAAAACTTTGGAATAGTCACTAATAATACTTCCTGCCAAAGACACCAAGAGACAGAGATAGCCAGTCTGCATCAAGATTGAAGCAGAGATAAGAGGTGAAGAGACAACTGGTTAATATTCAAATAAATGGACCCAGTTTTCTGTGGGCTTAACTGTGTTGCTATCCTTGATTACTATGAAACTCCCTTGTGTCTTTATAATAAATACCTCTCTGAGACGAAATAATTGATATCGATAGATTTTTCTATTACTTAAAATTAAAAGCATCAGGAAAAAACGATTCTGCACAAGGGGACTCCTCATCTTGAAACCTCCCTAGGTGAATTCCATCCTCTAAGCCAAGTTGATAGCCGCACCTTTGAGCCAACATTAAACCTAGCTGTCATCTCCGGCAGAGCACCTCCCTCACTGCAATCTCACCACATTGTGATGCTTTCTCACTTGGAAGCTTCCCCTAATACATTGTAAACTCCTGGAAAGCAGTGGAAGTATAGGACTTATTGTTTCTTTTAACCTACATCTTAGCAAATGAATAAGTAAGGGGAGAGAAAGAGGAAAGATGAAGAAAAAAAAACCCTTGATACAGACATAAAATTTTATTTTATTCCTTTGTGGCTAAGTCATTTCATTTTGTTATACCTCCATCCACCCACCTGAAAATACCTGGGCCCCTAGGCTGAGGCTGAACTAGGTAAGACACTTGAAATACATTCAGTAAATAAAGGTCTCCTCGGTTCGGACTACACCCCCCCCCCTCCCTTTGCTGTCTCAGGAACACTGATGCTACAGAAACCATGTCTTTGATGGTTTCTCTAGGAGCCATGGCGACCTTTATGAAACTTCGCATTATGTAAATTTAAGGCATCCAAAATGATCCCACCCACCTTTTCCCATTCAACTACATTATTCAGGAAACTTGAAATTTAAGTCGCCCAAACCATTAAGCAGGCCTCACCCAGTTATAAATTTTATAGCTCTCTGAAAAATCTTTTAATCTCCATTTCCTAGTCTGTAAACAGGAAAAATACTATCCTATATGGGGTTCAATGAGACAGTTTGTTGAAAAAGGTGCTAACAGTGCCTAGTACGGGATAAATCTATTCTTTTACAAGCTTTTTCTCCTTTCCTAGAAACATTATGTACTTCAGGTTTCCTCTCAGGAAGTTCAGATCAAAATAACATTTATCTGTGAGCTGAAAAGCGGAGAGGAGTCATGAGATCGGCCTATGTTCCCACAGCAAGTGACCACAGCGGCGGGAGCAGAGCCCAGCTTCCTGCCTCCAAACCCTGGCTTCCCACACCTCTGGTCTCGCCCACTTCATGGACAAGCATCTTATCTCACCTCTGGGTATATGAGCAAATAAGTTTTGTAAATAATTGAAAAGAACCAAAAAATGATGCAGAGCATTAAAAGACATTATGGGACGATTAAAAATAATGAGAAAAAGATCGAAAAGAGGAGGAGGTGAATTTCCCTCACTTACTCTGACACTTGCGAGCTTAAAGAGTCGGGCAAGTCAGTTATGCAAAATGTACAGCAACTTCGTCACGTGTAAAATAAAAGTATTCTTTTCTTGCCTTGCAGGGAAAGAAAAGAAACTAATTTTCTGAGCACCTACCCATGTACTTTAGAAACATTATTTTCTTAATTCTTATAACAACTCTGCTCATCGGCTCAGCAGGCATTACCTATTTTTCTCTGACAAAGAATCTGGTATCCAAAAATTTAACTGAATTTTTCCAAGTGTGAGTCTGACCACCACAGACCGTTCTACAAGCTTCAAACAATGTTTGCGAGATAACATACAATAAGAAGTGAGAACAAATACGTCACACTGTCCAAACCTGGCACCACTAGTGACAGCAGTAGAATGATCTCTGACAGTCAAGTCAGGAAACCTGAGTGTTAAGTTTTTTCTTCACCACTTAGAAACTGTGCAGTCTTGACCACATTCTGTCTCCAAACCTCAGTTTTCTCACCAGTAAAATGGGCACATAGAATCAGAAGTCTAGACGGCTGACTGCCAGAGCAATTATGAGGTCCCAGCGAGACGGCAATTGTAAACACATTTTGTGCTCCAGACAACCCTATCCAAATGTGTGCTTGTATTAGTACTATTGCTATTACCATTATTATTACATCCTGTTCTTTGGGTAAGACATTTATGTTAAACTGACATAGCACATAATTGGAGTGCTCAAGTTAAATAAATGAAGTCAGCTGTCTGACTCCTTTAAGATAAATGATGTTATTATAACATAATTGTATAACCCCATATAGCTTACAGCAGCAAAAGGATGTGTATTTCACATGCCCTCCTATAATTACATCCCCATTATAATTTTACAGTTAGTTGTGATGAGCTCTGGTCATGAAAACATGCCAATTTTGTAAGGGATTGAAGTCTGCCTAATTTTAGCAAATTGAGAGTCACACAAAAGAAAAGAGATAAATACTATGTTGTTATTTTTCATTAGAGAATTGCTATATTAAGAGGCTGCGATCCAGCTGTGTTTGTTTAAATAAAAGTGTGATTTGAATACCTCCTACAGCTAATGTTCCTGCCAATGAATAAAAGATAAAAATGTGGCTCTCCTCTTGTTGGATGGGAGTCTCTGCATTCTAGCTGACTTGGAGATTTATTGTTCCACATAAGGAAGTTGAAAGCATGGAGGGCAGACCACACACAGGGGCCTTTTGTGTATTGTTTCAAGCCACACCACTAATAGATTTCTTCCACCAAAGCTCTCAGCAATTCAGCTGTGCTCATATGCTCCACTTAACTGTGAAAAAATAATAATAAAATAGTAATTATGCCTAAATGGCAAATGCAGGCAGCTCAATGCCACAAGAAAAAAGTAAACAGGAACAAATACCATTTAGAGAAAGACTGCTGTATTTGAGTGGCATTGTGATAATGGATTTAAGACTCCTTTATTTCTTCCAAACAGAACCTCTCATGGATATCCCAGTGCTTCTCTGTCCCCAGTCTCCCCCAAGAGCCAGCAATTTCTCCTGAAATTTACTGCTCTGCAGACTGAATAATTCAGAATGAAAGACAAGATGTGATATCTAAGCTGTAGTTACAATGTAGTGCAATTCTAAAGCATCTAGAATGATGCTCTAGAAATCTGACATACCCGAAAATAAGAATATTAAAATCTCTCTCTGTTCTCTGGTAGCTCATGGTCTAATGATGGATATAAGATACATACATATTCTCCATTCTTGTCTAAACCATTAAGTATGACTTTTTAAAATGTCATTATCTGGACGCTGCTTGCTCTTGCTGACCTTGTCCTCTATCATACTCAAACCAAACTTCACACACACACACACACACACACACACACACACACACACACACACAGAAGCACCCCATTATGTCTTTTACCTTCAGGCCTTTTCAGGTACTACCTTTACCCTCTACCTGACTTTCCTATTCTCTCTTAGTTATGTAGTGATCTCATCTTTATTTAATTCAAACAACAGCTCCCAAAATATTTCCCTGCACCACCCTCATGAATGCCCCACGTGCAGGATGAACACCTGTGCTCACTTCTGATGCTGAACCCCAGCAGAGGAGTCTGACAGGATGTGCATTGCATGTTCCCCATCTCCATTCTGGGGAGAAGGGAGCATATCTCTTCCCTTCTTTCCCCTTTTTCTCTCCATCTGTCCTCATTATCCAACAGAGTCCTAGCCATCACAAGCAACTGTAACTGACAGGAGTGCATTTTTCAGATGTGTTGATCTGGAATGGAAATAGAAAAGGGTGGTTGTATTGAAATAGTCTGTTTATTCATTCGTCTCTCTACCAGACCTTTGAGGAGAAACTGCAACTTTTACCTCTGTATACTCAGGGCCTATAACAGTGCCTGGAACTTTATAGATATATAGTAAATGAAAGATGGATGAATGAGGAAATTAACATAGTTTAGGAGAGAAGGTGATTAGTGACATACAAAAAGTTAAAACAATATGCAATGAGAATCAAAATGAAGAAGTTTATTTACAGCTGGAAAAAATTGGAGGAGTCTTATGGAGAAAGGGACCATTGAGCTAAGACTTAAAAGACCTTGTTATTAGGAACTTGACATTCCAGGCAGAGAGAACAGTAAAAGTGACTGTTTAATAAACACACCAGAACCTATACTATTCAAAGGCTATAGTTACTATAGAAATAAAAGCTGTGAAAGGCTACATCTTGTTCTAATAGTAACCAATCTCTGAATACTTTAGGAGTAGTCTTCAGGATCTACCTATAAAGGCACTGAAGAAAATCTATCTCAGATGGCTTTGGTTTTTGTTTGTTTGTTTTTTACTAAATCTGGACTACCTAGCTTAGTTTCCTGCCTCACAATTTCTTCAAAGATTGAATAAATATGATTCATATGCATAGCATGGGCTGACTATATTGAATTAAGTCAGAGGACTAACAAACTTAGAATTGTCACCACTGGGTACAAAGAAAGTATCTCATGACTTCATCATAGTCACCAGTTCACAGTGAAAAAGAATTGCCTGATGGAAAAATGGACTATCTGACCCTGAGCATATTGTATAGCCTAGGTAAGTTTCAATTTCCTCTTTTGCAAAATGACATTAATAGTTGTCTCATAAAGCTATTTTTAGGATCAAACAAGACAATATTAGGTTCAATCATATGAAACTGCTATTTTGTAGATGGAAGATCAGCAATTTCATGTAATAAAACCTAATAGAACATGATTTGAATATAGTAAATGCTCAATTTATGTTAAGAATAGATCTTTATTGTATATCCTTAATAAATGCTAGTTTAGACTTTAGTTATATCATTTAACAGCACTTAATGGGTAAGTCACTTATTCTTTTAGTCACTTTTTATTTTTTCCTGATCTTTAAAATGTAGTTGATAACATTTGCCTTGTAGGTATGCTGTGAGAATAAAATAAATTTAAAATATCTGATACAAAGAGGCCACTCAACCAATAGAAGCCTGTATTATTGCAAAAGACCAAGATCTCTGTGAAAAGGCTACAGTACTCCAGAAAAGAGTGATAGGGGGCAGATTATAGCCTTATGTTGGAATATTTCTTATTAAAAATCCTATGATTGTATAGGTAATTCTAAAGAACTGCTCTTTTGGAGCTGAGTTAGTTAAAACCAAGTAGAAGACTGAGAGTTGTACACTTGCCAGAAGGCACTGACTCTTGAAGGTTCTGGAATGTCAGGCAGTCTGGTTTATATTGTCTGAGTCTATTTAAATAACCAGTATGCCTGAAGTCTAAAATATTTATTCAAACAGTAACCTTCATGATCAAATTAAAACTACATGGCTTTTTCCTTAGGATATGGCATGGGGATCAAAACTAAATGCAAAATACTCAGAGGGATCTGATTAATAGCAAAAGGTTCTGACCTTGAAGAATATAAAGAATGTATTCATTCATGCCATCAGAAATTATTATTACTATCAAGAATAATAATAAATGTGCAAAAGTACTGAGTAGACATGGGTTTTATCAAGTGTATATAATACTAATAGCCATCCAACAAAGTCATTAATTTAGTTAAATTTTGGAATATCTGATAAGTAGTGTGTGGAGATTGTAAAAGAATACTGTTTGCAGGACATATGCAGAGGAGTGCTTTATCAAAGTTTGGAATGTATATTTGGGGACCTCAATCTTACCCATGAACTTTAGAGTGCACACCTTAATGTGGTGCTGAAAATAATTGCCAGATTTCAAAAGGTTTCTTCACTTAAAATATGGATCAGGTATGAGGTAAGCTATTCTCAAAGGACTTTCTTTTGTTGTTGTTGTTGTTATTTATATCATTTACTGATTTTAGGGGAGAGGGATAGAGGGGGGGAGAGAGAGAAAGAGAGCAAGAGAAAGAAAGAGGGAGGAGAAGCAGGAAGCATCTACTCATAATAGTTGCTTCCTGGATGTGCCTTAACCAGTCAAGGCCAGGGATTGAACCAGTGACCTCAGCGTTCCAGGTCAACACTTTATCCACTATACCACGACAGGTCAGGCTCAAAGGAATTTCTTAAAAATATATTTTATAAAAGGAATAAAATGAAAGATAAATAAAGACATTCTGAATGACAGTATAAAACATTCAAATGAGGCGAGGAAAGTTCTCTCTCAACACCAGGACATGAAAGAAAGTCTACCATCCAAGCAATTTGGCACCAAGCAAAAATGGAGCCTGGGGATCTAAGAGCACTGGCTTTGGGATCATCTGTATCAGGGTCTTGGAACCAGTTCTGCCATTCTAATACCTTGGACAAATCATCTAACCTCTTTAAACTTTAGCTTCCTCATCTGTTTAGGATGGGAAGTAGGCAGCAAGGACTTGAGAGACATATTGGAAGGTTAAAGTACACATTCAGGTTGGCTCAGCCTCTTGTGACCAATCTTGGACTATAAGAGGACAAACACCAGGACCCTTCATGAAGTGTTGGGTGCCCAGATTCCTTTCCAATGAAGCTCTGATAGCGGGGGGAAAGAAAGGGAGCTACATGGGTGTACTCAGATTTTGAGGTGCAGGAGGACACTAAGGAGACTAAACTCTATCTCAGAGTAACATGCTCTTGGAAGCCCTGTGGCCCTGGCCTGGCCCTGGGGAAGCTGTGACCTGGACTAATCAGATCCAGGCTGTTGTGTGATTTCTGCAATATAGTGGGGAAATGATAGGGTTTGTCCTATGGGAAGTCTGAAACCAATTCAGCATGAGATTTTGGTCATTTGAGAAAGAGCTTGAATGAAAACCAGGAGAAGTAGAATGTGAACATATCTTTTCAATATCCTTGACAGATGCCAAAAGGAAAGTTAAGAAACAAACAGGATAAAATAATGTTTCCTAAACTATTCCCAGAATACATATTTGAGATATATATATGAGTTCCACTGAAAAAGTGCTCTGTAGTCAGATAAGTCTGGAAAATGCTGTGCACCATATTTACATCCATATTGAATAATGATAATTCACATCAGTAAATCAAATGTCCTGAGAAATACTGTAATAATATAAATATATTTAATTTTGTTTAATGCCTGTGTTTGGAATTGTTTTGTTTTCTTTTAAAACTATAATACCTACGAACCTCTTAAAACACTATGCTCTCAGCAGTTCAAATTGAGAAGGCTAAAAATAAATAGAGAAAAATGGCAGTGTGAGAGTTTCTCCCCACATCTCCCCTTGATATTTTAACAAATTTAACAACTAAACACAGAGAAAAAAAAATTAGGAGCACTCGAAATTTATACACACCAGACAAAGGTATGATTGGGTGAAAAAGTGGCTGAATATATAAGACGAAGGATGGGGCATTTCGCTTTTTGTGCTGATCTGAGATAGGGGCACTTTTCTTTGGAGCTGGGTGAAGAGGAGAGGCGAACTGATAGGGATGGAGCAGAGTTAGGGCAGGAGCCCAAACAAAGGAAAGAACACATTGGCTCTGCATGAGATTGCGGACACTGGGTGTTCACACGGGTGGTGGGATCCACCTAAAATTACCAGCACAGGGTGACCACGTGGGCCAGTGCCAACATCTTTCTGTATTCACAACAGTGCTAGAGGCTGTACCTAGCATCACCAGCACCGGGAGTGAGTGAGCATGCAAGTGAGCTGAGGTGCTTTGCCTGAGATTAACAATGCTGGGCACCTACATGAGCACCAGAATTTTTGAGTACTCACAGCTCCATGATCCCCAGCATTGGACACCAGGGGCAGGGGAAGCACCAGCATCTTTGGGCATTCCTGGCTGCACCATCTCCAGCACCAGGCACACACACACACGGGCCAAGACCCTTGGCCTGAGACTGCCCAGGCTAAGCAGCTGATCGGTGGCTGAAACCTTCTGTGTGCAGTCGTGGGAGCTCAACACACATATGACCTGTCACGGGCTACCGAGCAGCGCAAGCGGGAAAAGCCCATAGAGATTAAAACATGCTGAGATATGCCAGATAAGCCCACCAGCCCATAGAATTTTGCCTGTATGTAACAAAAAGGAACTTGGCCCTTGGTTGGTTCCCTACCCTGCCTGCTCATGCAGGTGGCTCTGGTTCCCACTGCCTTCCCCAGAATTGTGCTTTGAGCAGAGTTGGAGGGGGGACCTGGCTGTGCATAGATTCCCTTGCTATGAGGACAGTAGTTGAAGTGGTCACCACAGCTAAGTCCCAGGCTGCTAGCTCCAGTGGGAGGAATATGTGGAGAGGAGCCTAGAAAACTGAGGCTCCCATTACTAGAGCCAGATAATTGCAAAGCCCTAACAAGCTCCACCTGCCAACGGGACTGAGGCACAGCCTACGTCATTGCTACAGTGACACACCAGAAGATCTCTGCCCAAGAGCCGCACAAAGGCAAAACTCATAATATAGTGCCATTGCCCCCTCAAAAAAGGAAGAAGCTACCTCTCATAACCAGAAAAAAATTACATGATTCTTAATGGTTTTTGTCATTTTCTCTTCTTTCCTTTTTCTTTTTTTTTTTTTATTATTTTCCTTTTGAACTACACTATCCACAGTTGTTACATTTTTCTTTCTTGTTTTTTGTGAGGGTTTCATTTGAGAAATATTTACTTCTGTTTTCTTTCTTTCTTTTTTCTTTTTCTTTCTCTTTGTTTTATATTATATTTTTTGTCCTTTCTTTTTTTTATTCTCCCTTCTTATTTCTTCTCTGTTATCTATCTTTCCTCTTCTTCTTTTTCTTCTTCTTCTTCTTCTTCTTCTTCTTCTTCTTCTTCTTCTTCTCCTTCTGCTTCTTCTTCTTTTTCTTCTTCTTCATCTCATCCAATCATCATTTATCATCAAATTATTATATTTTAGCCTGACCAGGCAGTGGCACAGTGGATAGAGAATCGGACTGAGATGCAGAAGACCCAGGTTCAAGACCCCGAGCTCACGAGCTTGAGTGTGGGCCATCTGGCTTGAGAAAAAGCTCATCAGCTTGTACCCAAGGTCACTGGCTCCAGCAAGGGGTGGCTCGGTCTGCTGAAGACCCGCAGTCAAGGCACATGTGAGAAAGCAATCAATGAACAACTGTGGTGTCGCAATGGCAACGAAAAACTAATGATTGATGCTTCTCACCTCTCTCCATTCCTGTCTGTCTGTCCCTAACTATCCCTCTCTCTGACTCTCTTTCTGTCCCTGTAAAAAATAAAAAAATAAAATAAATAAAAATAAATTATTATATTTCAGAGTCACATTTTTTCTGACACTTTGCTTATTTTTGACATATTTTTATCTGTATTTTGTCATCTCTCTTCAGTTTCTACTCCTTATTTACTGTAATTTTTTTCCACTTATCATTATAGAATTTTCACTTTTCATTGTATTTTATCAACTTTTATTTTAATTTATTAATTACATTTTATTAGTGTTATTAACAAACCACTCTCAAATGCCATTAAGGAAAAAGAACTTAAATATCATGGATTCAAAAGACAGAGACAGACATAGCTCAGATAGATGATGAAAAATCTTCAGAAAAAATTTCAATCACGTGGAAACCTTGGAGTTAAATGACAGGGAATTCAAAATTGAAGTTCTAAAAATACTCAGTGAACCTGACCTGTGGTGGCGCAGTGGATCAAGCATCAATCTGGGAACACTGAGGTTGCCAGTTCAAAACCCTGCACTGGTCTGGTCAAGACACATATGGGAGTTGATGCTTCTAGCTCCTCCCCCCTTTCTCTCTTTTTCTCTCTCTCTTTCTCACTCTGTGTCTCCTCTCTACAATGAATAAAAGAAAAAAAATATTCTTAAAATAAATAAATAAATAATAAAATAAAAATACTCAGTGAAATACAGGAAAGCTTTAAAAGGAATTTAGTGAGCTCAAGAAAAATTTAGTGACCAAAAAGAATACTTCATCAAGGAAATTAAAATTATAAAAAGGAACCAAAGAGAGATGAAAAATTCAATACATTAACAGAAAAATGAGGTGACAAGCTTAGCTAATAGAACAAGCCAGATAGAAGAGAGAATTGGTGACATAGAAGATAGGCAACTAGAGATACTACAGAGAGAGCAAGAGAGAGACTCACAAATTTTTTTAAAAAATGAGAAAGCCCTACAAGAATTGTCTAACTCCATCAGAAAAAGCAATATAAGAATAATGAGTATATCAGAAGGAGAAGAGAGAGAAATAGAAATGGAGAGCATATTCAAACAAATAATTGATGAGAATTTCCCAAGCCTGTGGAAAGAATGAGAGCCTTAAATCCAAAAAGAAAACAGAACACTGAGTTACCTCAACCCAAACAGACCTACTCCAAGGCCCATCATAATGAAATTATCACAAATCAATGATGGAAAAAAAATCCCTCAAGGCAGCCAGGGAAAAGAAGACTACAATATATAAAGGAAGGCACATTAGGTTATCATCAATATCTCAGCAGAAAGTCTGCAAGCCAGAAGAGAGTGGACCCCAATATTTAAAGTACTGTAAGAGAGGAACTTCCAGCCAAGAATACTATATCCATCAAAGCTTTCCTTCAAATATGAAGGGGAAATAAAAACACTCACAGATATAGAGAAGATGAGAGATTTTATCAGGAAATCCCTACTTCAGGAAATACTAAAGGCGGTTATCCGACCAGATATAAAGAACAAAACAAAACAAAATCAAAAGTGAAAGCTCCAACAAGAGCACAATAAAAACCAGAATAATCTGTGACAATAAAAACATAAAAGGGAAAAGACAAAAATTAGCAGTAACAAAGTAGGATGGAGTGCAGAAGCACTCATAAGATAATGTACTACAATAAATATAATATATACTATTTTAATTACCTCATGGTAACCACCCCTGAAAGTATCACTATTGAAACACATGGCTTAAAGAAAGAAGAAACAGAGGAAAGAAGTATGGAATACAACCAAATAAAACAAATGACAGAAAAATAAAAGAGAAGAACCAAATAAGAAATACAGCTATTAGAAAGCATTATATAAAATGGCAATAGAAAACCATCAAGTGTAAATAATTACATTTAACATATGTGGGTTGAACTCAACAATAAAAAGACACAGAGTAGCAGAATGGATCAAAAAATAAAATACAACTGTATGCTGCCATCAAGAAACACATCCAAGCTACAAGGATAAAAATAAATTCAAAGTGAAAGGCTGGAAAATGATTCTCCAAGCAAATAATATCCAAAGAAAGGCAGGTGTAGCCATACTCATATCTAACAATACTGGCTACAAGACAACAAAGGTAATCAGAGACAAAGATGGTCATTTCATAATGATAAAATGGACATTGAATCAAGAAGATTTAACAATACAATATTCCTAGACTGAATCATGAAGAAGAAGAAAGCCAAAACAGACCAATAAGCAGGAAGGAAATAGAAACCACCATCAACAACTTCCCAAAAAATAAAAGTCCAGGACCAGATGGCTATACTAGTGAATTCTAACAAACATTCAAAGAAGATTTGGTCCCTATCCTACTCTAAGTCTTTCAAAACATTGAAGAAGAAGCAATACTTCCAAACACATTTTATGAGGCCAACATAAGCCTTATACCAAAGCCTGGTAAGGACAACACAAAAAAAGTAAACTATGGACCAACATCTCTAATGAATACAGAAATCCTAAACAAAATACTAGCAAACCAAATACAACAACACACACACACACAAAAAAAATTCAACACAATCAAGTGGGATTTATCCCAGAATCACAAGGATGGTTCAACATATGTAAAACAATTAATGTAATACGCCATATCAACAAAACACAGAACAAAAACCATATGATCCTATTAATAGATGCAGAAAAGGCATTCGATAAAATACATCATCTTATGTTTAAAACACTCAACAAAATGGGTATAAAAGCAAAATATCTGAACATAATAAAGGCCATTTATGATAAAGCATCAGCTAACATCATATTAAATGGCAAAAACTGAAAACTTTTCCTCTAAAATCAAGAATAAGACAAGGTTGCCCATTCTCTCCACTTCTATTCAACATAGTGCTCAAAGTTCCAGCCAGAGCAATGAGACAAGAGAAAGAAATAAAAGGCATTCATATTGGGAAAGAAGAAGTAAAGGTTTCACTTTTTGCAGATGATATGATCCTGTATATAGAAAACCCTGAAGACTCCACAGAAAGACTATTAGAAACAATATACCAATACCATAAGGTTACAGGATACAAATTACCATACAGAGGTCAATTGCTTTCTTATATGCCAACAATGAAACTTCAGAAAATGAACTAAAAAAAATAATCCCTTTTACAGTTGCAATAACAACAACAAGATATCTAGGGATAAACATAGCAAAGAATGTAAAGGACCTATATAATAAAAACTACAAAGCATTGTTAAAGAAAATTGAAAAAGACACAATAAAATGGGAAAATATTCCTTGTTCTTGGATAGGAAGAATAAATATAGTTAAAATGACCATATTACCTAAAGCAATATACAAATTTAATGCAATTCTAATCAAAATTCCAATATCATTTTTTAAAGAAATGTAACAAAAATTATCAGGTTTATATGGAACTATAAAAAAACCCGAATAGCCATCCTAAGGAAAGAAAATGAAGCTGGGGGCATTACAACACCTGACTTCAAATTATACTACAGAGCCACGATAATCAAAACAGCATGGTATTGGCAGAAAACAGACCAATGGAACAGAATAAAGAGCTTAGAAATAAAACCACATATATATATGGTCAAGTCATCTTTGAGAAAGGATCCAAAAACACACAATGGAGAAAAGAAAGCATCTTCAATAAATGGTGCTGGGAAAATTGGAAAGCCACATGCAAAAGAATAAAACTCAATTACAGTTTGTCTCCTTGTACAAAAAAATAATTCTAAATGGATCAGAAACCTAAATATAAAATCTGAAACAATAAGTTACATAGAAAAAAACATAGGTACTAAACTCATGGACCTTGGCCATAGAGAACATTGTATGAATTTAACTCCAAAGGCAAGGGAAGTGAAGGCAAAGATAAATGAATGGGACAACATCAGACTAAGAAGTTTTTGCACAGCAAAAGAAACTGACAATAAAACAAACAACCAACTAAATGGGAGTTGATACTTTGAACAACAACTCAGTTAAGGGGATAATGTCCAAAATATATAAAATACTCAGAACACTCAACAACAATCAAACAATCCAATAAAAAAATGGGAAGAGGACATAAATAGACACTTCTCCCAGGAAGAAATACAAATGGTCAATGGATATATGAAAAGATGCTCATCTTCACTAGCTATTAGAGAAATGCAAATCAAAACTACAATTATATAACACCTCATACCTGTTAGATTAGCTATTATCAACAAGACAGGTAATAACAAGTGTTGGAGAGGTTGTGGAGAAAAAGGAACCCTCATTCACTCTTTATGGGATTATAAAGTAGTACAACCATTATGGAAGAAAGTATGGTGGTTCCTTAAAAAATTAAGAATAGAACTACCATATAACCCAGCAATCCCTTTACTGGGTATATACCCCCAAAATTCAAAACCATTGGTACGTAAAGACACATGCAGCCCCATGTTTACTGCAGCATTGTTCACGGTGGCCAAGACATGTAAACAACCAAAAAGCCCTTCAATAGAAGATTGGATAAAGAAGATGTGGTACATATATACTATGGAGTACTACTCAGCCATAAGAAATGATGACATAGGATCATTTATGACAACGTGGATGGACCTTGATAACATTATGCTGAGTGAATTAAGTAAATAAAAAAAAACTAAGAACTGTATGATTCCATACATAGGTGAGACACAAAATTGAGACTCATGGACATAGATAAGAGAGCAGTGGTTACCAGGGGGAGGGGAAGGGAGGAGATGCAGGGGCTGGTGAGAGGGGAGGGGTACAAAGAAAACCAAATGAAGGGTGAAGGAGGATGATTTGACTTTGGGTGATGGGTATACAACATAATCAAATGTCAAAATTATCTGGAGATGTTTTCTCTAAATCTATGTTACCATGTTAAAATTAATTGTCTAAATAAAACTATTAAAAAATAAAATAAATATATAAATAAATAATAGTGTCAAACAACTGTTTCTAAGAGTGTCTTCCAGAGACGGATTAATCCCTCTCTACATGAAAAGAAGTCCCATGAGGGACCCTTCCCATTTTTTACTGAAGAACTACCTCAGCATGCAAGCAAAACCTCCTGAAAGCCTTCTTTAATTTTCCTGCCAATATAAGGTAAGTTAGGAAGCTTCACCTGCACCCCTACAGCCCCCTGGGTCTATTGAAATAATCTTCAACTAGAGACTGTCATCTCTACTAAGCTGTGAATTCCTTGCGCTCATACTTGCCACTGAGATACTGGTACTCCAGCAACTATCCAAAAGGCCACAGATACCCAGTTGACATCCTTCACATGATTGATAAACTGTGATAAGCTAAACTTCAAAATGTGGGAAACCCTCTGTGCTCAGAATGAAAGTCAAATCAACTCCAAGCCTCTCTCCACAATGGCAATTCCTTACCTCTGGTTTGGTTGTCTGCACAGAATTGGAGAGGCTTGAAGGAAAAGGAAACTGGAAACATAGCCTCTTGCCTGTCACATAAAAGGCTCTTATCTGAGTTATAAGAACCAAGAAGTAGTTTTATTCTAGAAGATGTTATCTCTACAGCACATTCAGAATGTACCCAGTCCACTTCAATCCTGCCACCACTTTCCTGGTTTCAGTGTTTGATCTCACTCATCAGTGATATTAAGAAGGTTCTTGCATGGGTATCTCATCTCCCACATGCCTTACACAAGATTAATCACTTTCTTTATTAACAATAGGTACCACTTGCACAACAAACTGTAGGGAATCACCCATTTAACCTTGAACCTTCTATGACTTGGATTGGGGAACTTAAGTTAAAAGCCCTGAGTGAATGTCTCTTGGATGCAAACACCAAGAAACTGTGAGTGAGTGACCTTTGTGCAGACACAAAGGAATGTATGTGAAAGGGCTTTAGTAAATTAGCCTAGAGGTTCTAGATTGCCCCTTCCTTTGTGTTAATTAGCAAAAAAAAAAAAGAATGTACTGACCCAAATTAGCCCTTTCTCCATGTCAGCAAAATAGCCATTAGTCATTCTTTCCCCTTATCACCTGGCCTCCCTCCCTTGTAATCCTATCACTTCTGTTCTGCTTCTGGTCAATAAAAGCTAAGGGAGAAGGAAATTCAGGTCTTCTTTGCCTCCCTTGACGGGTCTCCCCCTCTTCCTCTTGACATAAGTTTGTGTCTTGAGTAGGTTTCCTCCACACAACACTGGTAGTTTCCAGCGGGCTGGAGTACTGCAGAAAACCATGAAATGTGTTTTCACCTAAAAATATGATTTAATATTATCTAGACCACAATATTTTCTTGCCTACAAAAATATTTTATAGAACCTCATGAACCTATTCAGTCATTCAAAATTATATAAAACCTGGCCCATATTTTATAGTGATTGCAAAACTGAAATTGACAATTATTCACTCAGATTGTTAAATGTTTTCTGTTTAAGGAATAAATAATAAATTTTATTTTAACTTAGTTCTGAATTAATTTTTTTAACATCACAATCTAGTATGCTTTAATTTTTTTATTAAACTGCAAAACAATTTCAAATATATTCATTAAACTCAGGTATCCAAAAGCATCAATTCCTTCTAATTCTCTCAAATATACTCTGTTCTGAATAACTTTTAAATGTCTCTTTCTTGACTGTGTTTTTAACAACCAACATTATTGAAGTAAAGTTTATATATAGTAAAATACATTTATTTAAAAGTGTGGCCTGACCAGGCAGCAGCTCAGTGGATAGATCGTCAGACTGGGATGCAGAGAACCCAGGTTCAAAACCCTGAGCTCACCGGCTTGAGCACAGGCTCTTTGGCTTGAGTACAGGCTCACCAGCTTGAAGCAGGGTCGTTAGCTTGAGCGTGGGATCATAGACATGACCCCATGGTCACTGGCTAGAGCACAAAGGTCACTAGCTTGAGCAAGGGGTCACTAGCTCTGCTGTTGTTCCCCTGTTCAAGGCACATATGAGAAAGCAATCAATGAACAATTAAGGTGCCGCAACAAAGAATTGATGCTTCTTGTCTCTTTCCCTTCTTGCCTGTCTGTCTGTCTGCTCTATCTCTGACTCTCTCTCTGTCTCTGTATAAATAAATAAATAAATAAATGTACAGTTTAATGAGTTTTGACAAATGTATACACCCAGATAACCATTACAATAATAAAGAAATGTAATATTTGCATTCCACAAAAGACCTCCTTTATGCCTCTTTGCAGTCAATCCCAAAAAATCTTTGTCCTAGGAAACCACTGATCTGCTTTCTGCTATTATAGATTAACTTAAATTTTCTAAAATTTTCTTTAAATAGAATTATGCAATATATATTCCTTTTTGTTTGCATTTTTTCATTCAAAATAATGTTTTTGAAATTAACCATGTCATGCATTTAAAAGTATTTTATTGTTTTTTAATTGTGGAATCAGTTTCCTTGTGTGGATATATCACAAAATTTTTTATTCAATCCCTAACTGATGGGTCTTAAATTGACTCCAGTTTAATTAACAATAAAGCTGCTATGAACATGATACAGCTTTGTGGGGACATATGTGTTCATTTATTATTTATTTTGAATAAATAACTAGGAATGGAAATACTGGGTTATATAGTTAGAGCATGTAAAATTTTATAAGAAATGACTATACTCTTTTCCAAAATGGTTGTGCCATTTTATATTCTCATCAGCAACATATCAGATATTCAGTTGTTCTGAATTGTTGCCAGCACTTACACATTGCAGTCTTTTTTTATTTCAGCCATTCTAATGGAGGCATAGTGGTATCTCATTTTGGTTTTAAATTGCATTTTCCTGATAACTAATGATGCTGATCATCTTTTCATGTGTTTATTGGCAATTCATATATCTTCCTTGATGAAGTGCATGTTTAAATGTTTCACCTATTTTTAGTTGGGTTATCTATCTTCCTATGATTAAGCTGTAGAAGTTTATTATATATTCTGTACACTAGTCTTTAACCAAATATATGTTATTAATATTTTTCCCAATTTGTGATTTGCCTTTTCATTTTCTTAACACAGTCTCTAAAGAGAAATGTGGGGGGGGGGTTAAATTCCAATGAAAACTAATTTATCCTTATTTATGGTTTTAATTTGGGGGGTCCTGGTTAAGAGATTTTTTCCTACCTCAAATTTGCAAAGATTTTTTCCTATGTTTACTTCTAGAAGTTTTTTTTTTCCTTTTTTTTTCTTTTTTTTTTAATTTAGACAATTAAATTTAGCAGGGTGATATTGGTGAATCAGGGTACATAGATTTAGAGAAAACATCTCCACATCCTTTGGACAGTTGGTTATGTCATATACCCATCATCCAAAGTCAAAGCATCTTCTGTCCCCCTACATTTTGTTTCTCTTTAAGCCCCTCCCCTTCCCCCATCCTCCTCCCTACTTCTAGAAGTTTTAATGTTTTAACTACTACATGTTGGTCTGTGATCTACTTTGAGTTAATTTTTGTGTGTGATATGAGTTAGGAGAGTCAAGTTTTATTCTTTTTCCAATTTGGATTTTGAATTTCTCCAGACAATTTGCAAAAGTGACTATCACTTCCTCAATGGATTGCTTTTAAATTTTTTGTTGAAAACTAATTGACATAAAGAATAGGCCTATTTCTGGACTCTATTCTGTTTCATTGATGTGTTTGTTCTCCTTGAAAGTTTTCCAAATTTGTTCATTTTCTAAATTATTGTGGAATTTTTTTTTTTTTGGCCATTCTAGGTCCCATTGCATTTTCATATAAATGTTATAATCATATTACCAATTTCTATATTTTAAAAAACTGATGATATTTTGTTTGGTATTGAGTTAAATCTCTCGATCATTTTAAGGAGAACTGACATATTTAAAAACTTTAAAGACCATGTTCCACATTTTCTCACAGTGTTTCTGATGAGAAATATGCTGTTATTTTTAACTTTGTTTTTCTATACATGTATCTTTTTACCTGGTGGCTATGAAACTATTCTTTATCACTAGTTTTGAAAATTTAATTAAATATTCTGAGAAGTTTTTCTCATGTTTTTTGAATTTCAGGTTCATAATCTTACTGATTCAGTGAGTTTATTATATTCATCAAAATGAAACAGTTTGGGTGATTATATCTTCAAATATTTTCTCTGTCCTTCTTCTCTCCTAATCTTAAGGAAATCCAATTATATCTATGTTGGGCCACTTGAAGTTGTTCCAGAGTTTACTGATGTTTTCTTCATTTTTTAAAATTATTTTTTATCTTTGTGTTTCAGTTTTGATAACTTCTATTGCTGTATGTCAAGTTCATTAATTTTTAATTCTGCAATATCTAATCTACCACTAACCCCATTAAATGTATTTTTAATTCCAGACATTCTAGAGGAAATATCACTTTATACTGAATAGATTAGAAAGAATTCAGCCAAAGACTCAAGGATACTCCTGTGCATATATCTGGGTATCTTCTGTTCCTAGATCTCTCTTCTTTCTCATAATTTGATAGTAAAGATCTGCCACTTTTACCTTCCCAAACCTTTAGGCCTGTATCCTCAACTCAATGAGAATGCCCTCATCCCTGCACTGCAGTCCAGAACGTTCCTCCAGAGAGATAGCAAGGACAATCATAAAATTCACCTAATTTTTTCTCTTTCTGTGAGAAATTACTGTCCTGCAGTGCCTGTTGTCAATATGCAGAAAATTATTTCCTGTATTTTGTCCAGTTCCCTAGTTGTTTTCAGTAGAAGATTAGACCTATTTTAAGTAACTCAATCACTGCTGGTAGGAAATCCTGTTTAGGTTTTTTCTCAGCACTTAAAGATATCACACTATTCCCTTACAGTGTACATGGTTGCTGAAATCTGCTATAATTTTTTTTATTTCTCTCCTTCATGTATAATGTGACCATTTTTCTCTAGCTAACTTCAAATTTTTCTATTTTCCTTCTTTTCAGCAGTTTGAATATGATATGACAAGGCATTTTCTTTTGGACAGAGAGATTGTTTTCTTTGGTTATCCTGCTCAGTTTATGTGGGTTTTGGTCTGCCATAAAATTTAGTTTTTAATATTTACTTCATCCTCAGATTTTCATTTTCTTCTCACGTTGTATCGCAAAGAGGGTCAGTCTCTTGCACATTACTTGATACTAATTTTTAGTCTAGCAGCATAAAATGTGGCTCATTCTCTTCTATTCTGTTTAAGCCTCATATTTAGACAGGTATTGTGATAGTGGGTATGCCCTTCTTGATAATTCTGAACCAAGCACACATTCCTGCTTCTCCACCTTATATATTTTAATTAATATGCTACCAAAAGTCTTATTGAGAAAAAGATAACATGATACTTTCTAACTCTGTGGCCTTAGGCAAATGCATTGTTTCTCTGAACTTCTGGGTTTATTTTTCTTTTATGATGGAGATAATATAACTAAAAAATTAAACAGTTTTACAAAAGAGACATACAAATGGCCAAAAGGATTGTGAGAAGGTACTCAACATCACTAATCAGGGAAAATCAAAACCACATTGAGATATTAGCTCACAACTGTTAGATTGGCTATTATCAAAATGACAAGAAATTACAAGAGTTGGGAAGGATGTGGAGAAAGGGAAAGCCTTGTATACTATTGGTGGAAATGTAAATTGGTACAACCGCTATGGAAAACAGTATGACTATTCCTTAAAAAAGTAAAAATAGAACAATTATAAGATGTGGCAGTTACACTTCTGGGTATTCAATAAAAACACTAACTCAAAAAGATATATTCACCTTCATATTCATTGAAGAATTATTCACAATAGCTAAAACATGGAATCAACTTTATTGCCCATTGATGAGTAAATAAACAGATGAACTGTGACGTGTGTGTGTGTGTGTGTGTGGGCACACACACACATACATACATACACATATATAATGAAATGTTATTCAGTCATAGAAAAGAAGAAAATTTTGTCATTTACATGAAGAGTCCACCTCTAGGGCCTTATGCTAAGTGAAATAAGTCAAAGTCAAACAGAAAGACAAATATCATATGCTTTACTGATGTGTGGAGTCTAAAAAAAAATTTAACTCATAGATACAGTGAACAGATTGGTGGTTGCCAGAGGCAAGGGGTGAGATTGGTGAAGATGGTTGAAGGTACAAACTTTCAGTTATGAAATAAATAAATCCTGGGGAGGTAATATATAGCATAGTAATTATAGTAAACAATACTGTATTATATATTTGAAAGTTACTAAAAAAGTAGTTCTTAAAAATTCTCATCTCAAGAAAAAGTTTATAATTTTGTATGTGATGGATGTTCATGAGACTTATCACGGTGCTCTTTCTATACTCTATAAAGATAGTAAATCATTATGTTGTACATCTGAAACTAATATGAGGTTATGTGTTGATTATAATTCAATAAAAATAGAAAAAATAAAAGTAAAAATACCTAAAAAATTTATATACCATAAAAATCCAATGTTTTTTTAATATTGTAGGTGTTCAATATATATTTTTCTGATTCACTTATTAATAATAGTATAAGTGTGGATGAATTACAGATTTTATTAACACACCTGAAAGTTATACTTTCTAATTTAAACTCAGTTTCTGGTAAAATCCCATTTCTTCAGTTGCTCTCTATGGGGAAGGTGAAAAATAGATGTTCACCATTCAGATAAAAGAATTTGTTAAAACATAAAGAGTTAGAATCAGTAATGTGTCAGGGAATGTGTAAAGGGAATGGGATCAAGAGGAGTCCTTTGAACATGGAGAAATTCTCTGATCTGTGAATAGTGTTCAGTGAATTAGAGTAACTAGAAAATACAGTGAGATGATATGTTATACTAGGAACACCCTCAGATGTCAGACAACTTTGGGTTGAAAACCCAGATCTTCTATTTATAAGATGTGGCAATTTGAGCAAAATAATTACTCTTTCTAAACTCCACTGCCTTTATGGACAATACAGCAATAATAGTGCCTCCCTTACAAAGATTTTATAAGGATTAATGAGAATAAATGAGATAATATGTGTAAAAGAGCCTGAGAAATAAAAGGAATTCACTATCCGTTTGTTTAAAATACTCATATTCTTATTAAAAAAAAAAGAATGTTATCTAGCAAGAAACAGTGATAGGAGCCAAAGGCAACACAAGTCAATACTCATAAATGTAAGAAAAACATGCCAAACCAGAAGTGCTGCTGCCAAGATTAGGAGCAGCGGTGAAAGTCAGGCAACACCACACCAGTCTGCTGGAACAGAATTAGTCAGACTTGGGTTAATTAGCAAGAAAGAGTGTGAGTGACAAAAGAATCCCGAGGTCTTATAAACTCTAATGTTTAAAGGTTTCATAGAGATAAGATGTTTGCAAACAATACTAAAAAGAATAAGGGGGTAGGAAAAAAAGAATAAAGGTTGGACAAAACGCCAAAAGAAATCATATTTCAGGAAATAAGAGGTCAATTATACTCCTACTTCAAATTCTTGTTCATCTTCCTACTCAAAGAAGAAATATTCAGGGTTGGAAATAGAGACAGAATGGGAGGAATATGAATGAGATGATTTTGTAAAGAATGAAAACAAGACTGTGCTGACACAAGATATCCAGAGTCACCTTGTTTGGTAGTTCCCACAGTTCAATATAAATTGCCTAAAACATTGTAGCTAATTCAAATGGAGCATGAACCTGGTACACCAGAGGGGATCCAATTTTATGTAATATCATGGGAAAGACAAAGCTACAGGAATCTGCAGGTAGGTTGTTATACTTGAAAGTAAAGACTTAGTTAGAATTACCATATAACCCAGCAATCCCTTTACTGGATATCTACCAAAAACACTCAAAAATATTGGTAGACAAAGACACATGTACTTCCATGTTCATTGCAGCTATTCATGGTGGCCAAGACTTAGAAACAATCGAAGTGTCCTTGATAAAAGAGTGGATATAAAAAGAGTTGGTACATATATACAACGTAATGCTGCTCAGCCATAAGAAATGATGACATGGCCCTGGCTGGTTGGCTCAGTGGTAGAAGGTTGGCCCAGCATGTAGCGACCATCTGCTTCTCTACCTCTTCCCCTCTCACATCTCTCTCTCTCTCTCTCTCTCTCTCCCACAGCCATGACTCGATTGGAGCAAGTTGTCCCCAGGCATTGAGGATGGCTCTGTGGCCTCCACCTCAGACACTAAGAAGACTAAGAAGAGCTCGGTTAGGGGCCTGACAGATGGATTCTGGTCAGGGTGCATGTGGGAGTCTGTCTCTGCCTCCCCGCCTCTCACTTAATTAAAAAAAAAGAGAGAAAAAAAATGATGACATATTGCCATTTATGACAACATGGATGGACCTTGAGAACATTATACTAAGTGAAATAAGTAAATCAGAAAAAGCTAAGAATGATATGATTTCACACACAGGTGGGAAATAAAACTGAGGTTCATGGACATAGACAAAAGTGAAGTTGTTACCAGAGAAGGGGAGTAAAGAGGGACAAATATATATCCCACAAAGATAGGACATAAAACTGAGACTCACAGACATAGTGGTTACCGGAGGGAGGAGGAGGAGAGAGGGGAGTAAAGAGGGACAAATATACAGTGACAGAAAATGATTTGACGTTGGGTGATGGACACACAACACAATCAACAGTTCAAATACTATAGAGGTGTTTACCTAAAACCTATGTATTGATCAATTCACCTGAAACCTATGTATTGATCAATGTTACCCCCATTAAATTTAATTTTTAAATTAAGAAAAAATAAAGAATCCTGATGAACAAATCTTTCAGAATGTGATACTGGTTTGTTGTGCTATGTATCAGAGACAGCATCCAAATTAAAAAATGTGACCTAAAAAAAATATTTGTTCACTGGTCAAGCAAGCCAGGAGTTAGGCAAGGGCTCAGATACAGTAGAAAGAAAAAAAGAGGAATCCAAAGTAAAAGGAATCAAATGACATCAATAACAAAAATCTATAAGTACAGGACTAAAGCATATAGGCAGTTTAGGTGAGAGCCATGGCCTCAGTGAGCACTCTTCGCACAAAGCTCCCCTCTGATGCATCGTGCAAGATTATGGAAATAGAAGTGCAAGGAGAATGAAGCTCCTAATAAGTTTGGAGAGACTGGATTCATGAAACTACAGGGGAGCAGTTTCAGGAACCCTGCTGAGGAAACTAGAACAAGAAAGAGAGATAGGAAAGAGAGGAAACAAAGGGAGCAAAGTGGAAAAGGGTAACATAAAGAAGAAAAGCATGGTGTAAGAGAATGAAAGATTTGGGGAAGAAAGAAAGGAACTAGGAAGGGGAAGAAAAGAAAAAGTGGAGGAAGTGAAGGCGAGAATGAAAGAAAATAAGGTAGATAAGATTTACATGTTAAAGCAGGAAGACATACTTATTACTAGGAGAGGGAAGGTATAAAAAAGAACGACTGAAATGTATGTGAAATGCAACTCAATTACCTGAGATCAGCCATAGCACAGGTTGTAACTGCCATAGTCCCAAACAGTTACATTTTCTGCATTTATAAACAGATATCTTTTGGCAAGGGAGTCAAAGGGCCTCCACGAGACATGCGATTCTGGGCTTCAATCCATTCACTCTGTGAATTAATTGACTTTATTTGAACTCTACTGTTTTCAGTTGGAGAATTCACTGTGAACATGTTGTACATCGCTCAGAAATCAAATAGCAAATGCACTGCAGCCAGATTCTGAAACAGAGCCAGAAATTGTTCATTATTTAGACAGGGGTTTTTCTGTAATTAGGAAAGACAACAAAGAGATAAATATATAAAATAAACAGCTAAACTCTTTGAAATGGCTTCCACATTTCTCCTTTCTCTTGGGAAGCAGAGGCTCCTCTAGAAACCAAGTAATTGTACCCGCAAAGGAAAGACATGATATATGGCACCTGCTTTCAAAGTAGCATTTGTTCTTAAAACCTTATTTATTATCTATTTTTGGTATATTACTTGAAGTGATCATTTGCCAGCAATGTACTCACAAATCCAGTTGCCTTTCCTCTCTTAAAACACAGAACATATTACATTTTTATCTTTGAGCTAATGAGCCCAAGGAGTTATCTTCTGGTTAACTTATTAAGTTATTATATTTTAAAAGGTTAAAGTACAAAATGGTCTAGCCAGGATTCATGGGAGGTAAGCAAAGATAATTACTCTGGATTTTCTAAACAAATAATAGATAGATAGATGATAGATGATAAAGATAGATAGATGATAGATAGATAGATGATAAATAGATAGATACACAAAAAGACAGGTTCACAGATTTCCACAAAATGTTAGGTGGAAGAATAAACTGAAAAATATCCATAGCTAAAGGCGAAGTATGGTCTTATCTGGCTTACCTGCCGCTGCTACTGGAGCTGTGATCAATCGGACTTATGAATGTCCCTCTATTTTCTCAAATTCAAGATCCCCTCAATATTTTTTCATCTCCTTTACAATGCTTACCCTTGGGCTAAGCAACACAGCAGAACATCACAACTTTCAGAAATTAGATGGGCAATCTTTTGAGCTTGGTGTTTCAAAATTCACCAAAAAACCAAGCATAACTCGGGTGGTGTGTCACTTCGAGAAAAACGACCTAACCAAAAGTCCCAGAACTAGACGCTCTGTGCCTGAGTTCTGTTGTTTTGGCCTACAGACCTCCGGCACAGAGTGTCTACACTACAGCAAATGTGTTATCCTCGGCTACTGCACCTGGCCATGCAGGAGCCAAGGATGGAACGTCCTTCTCGGCATGCGACCCCATACCTCTCTGGTATGCGGCTGCATGTCATGGAAAATGGTTACACCTGTCAGTGCTGACATGCATGTCATAGGTTCGCCATCACGGGCTTAGAATATATTCTAAAAGGAAGGATCTCTAGGCAAGGATGGACAGAGCTGAAAACAGGCACTGGTGAAGCCTAAATGAATTGCAACCTTAGAGGCTCTCCCCACCAGCAGCCTCCAAAAAAGATTATTTGAAAAATTACAAGCAGGGGCTCAGATGTCAACCTTCTTCTATTGTTTTTGGGTTTTTGTTTTGTTTTGTTTTAGGTGAGAGGAGGGAGATAGTGAGACAGATTTTCACATGCACCCCCACCAGGATCCACCTAGCAACCCCATCTGGGGCCAGTGCTAGAATACCGAGCTATTTTTTTTTTTTTTTTGAATTGAGCACCTGAAATCTGTATAATTACATTAACGGTGGCACCCTAATAAATTCACTTAGAAAAAGAAAGTATGATCTTAGTAAAGGGAATCATAATAAAAAAGGGAAAAGAGAAAAGATAGGGGTGAGAGAGAGGGTGGGAAGGGAGGAGAGAAGAAAGAGGAAGAAAGGGAAGCAGAAGAAAATATAAATAACCTGATAAAAATAAATCTTAGCATTATCTATAATAATTTAAATGGTTTAATCTAATTAATACAGAATTAAAGGTTCTTAGAACAGTTTTCTTTATCCAGCAATATGTTCAGTATAAGAGATAAATTTAAATTGAAAAGAAACAAGACAGTTACAGGTAAACAGATGAAAACTGATATCAAGCAAATACTGAAGAATGAAATACTTGAGTATCAAATTTAATATGCAACAAAATAGAACTTAAAAATATTGTGGTATAAAAAGCGATTTTATAGAGTAGAAATATGTATCAATCATAAAAACATATGCCCTTAATAACATAGTCTCAGACTGTAAAAAGCAGTAACTTACATAATGACACAAGCAGATAAGCAAGTATTTTGTTCAAACATTTTAGTTATAAATATTAATGTCTTTAACATAAAAACTGAGAAACAAAATATACAAAAATGTAAATATTACATTCCAACAAATATTAAATGCTTAAAAAGAAGTAGAGCCTGACCTGTGGTGGCGCAGTGGATAAAGCGTCGACCTGGAAACACTGAGGTCGCCAGTTCAAAACCCTGCACTGGTCTGGTCAAGGCACATATGGGAGTTGATGCTCCCAGCTCCTCCCTCCCTCTCTCTCTCTCTCTCTCTCTCTCTGTCTTCTCTTTAAAATGAATAAAATTAAAAAAAAAATTAAAAAAAAAAAAGAAGTAGAGAATCAAACTTATGCTACTTATGTCCTCAAATTCCTATACTATAATACCATAAATAAATTATAAAAAGATAAGTAAAAAAAACCCCATATATCAAATAATTAATACTGTACTACTAAATAATTACTGGAAAAATTAAGTCAGAAGAAAACTATTAAAATTTAGAGCTGAAAGGAAACTATTAAAATTTAGAGGTGGAAAACAATAAAAGAACTACATCACAAAGTTTGTGAGATACAATAATAATGTGTTTAAAATACACTTATTAAAAATTTTTAGCCTGACCTGTGGTGGTGCAGTGGATAAAGCATCGACCTGGGAACACTGAGGTCGCCAGTTCAAAACCCTGCACTGGTCTGGTCAAGGCACATATGGGAGTTGATGCTTCCAACTCCTCCCCCCCTTCTCTCTTTCTCTCTCTCTCTCTCTCTCTCACTCGGTGTCTCCTCTCTAAAATGAATAAAATAAAAATAAATTTAAAAAAAATTTTTACATTTATTAAAAAGAAAGATTTAAAACAATGAAGCAAGCATTTAACAAAAAGCTATGAAAGGTACATACAGTTCAATGCCATAAAGAAATCTGATTTAAAAATAGGCAAAATACTTGAACAGATTCCAAAGAACATATCCAAATGGCTAACCGGCATATGAAAAGATACTCAACATCACAATCATCAGTGAAATGCAAATCAAAATCACAATGAAATAAAATATTACCTCACAACTCAGCCATTATTTAAAAAGAGAAAGTAGAGCAAGAGAATAACAAATGTTGACAAAGATGTAAAGAAATTGGAACCCTTGTGCACTGCTGATGGGAATGGAAAATGTTGTAGTCACTATGGCAAATAGTATGGAGGGCCCTCAAAAAAACCCTAAAAATAGAACTACCATTAGATCCAGCAATTCCATTTCTGGGTATTTATCCCAAAAAATACAAAACAGAAACTTAAAGAGATAGTTGTACTTCCTTGTTCATTGTAGTATTACTCCCAATAGCCAAGAGGGTAGAAACAATATAAATGTCCATCAACAATGAATGAATAAGAAAAATGTAATATAAACATACAATGAAATAATGTTCAGCCTTAAAAAAGAAGAGAATTCTGTCACATGCTACAACACAGATGGACCTTGTAGACATTGTGCTAAGTGAAAAAAACCAGTCACAGGACAAGTACTGCATAATAGCACTTATATAGTAGGTATCTGAAGTAGTCAAACTCACTGAAGCAATAAACTGAATGGTGTCTGCCTGGCACAGGGAGAGGGGGAAATGGGAAGTTGCTGCTTAATGGGCATTTCAGTCAGGCAAAATCAAAAAGTTCTAGAGATCTTCTGTATAACAAATGTATATAGTTAACAAAACTGTACTGTACACTTAAAAATATGTTAAGAGGGTAGATGTCATGTGATCTATTTTTACCACAATTAAAAATAATATCAACATAAACACATAGAAACAAAAATAATAATAATAAAGATAAGAGCATAAATAAGTGAAAAAGGATAAAAAAGAGAAATTGTAAACCATAATATTTTTAAAAGATTAATAATCCAGACAAGTTCTAGCCAGTACAAACAAACATAGAAGAAAATACACAAATACATATATGTGTACACAGAAACACATGCACAAAAGAAAAAACTATAAAGATTTAACAGAGATTTTTATAAAGCAAGAATACTTCTGAGAACCTATGTAAAATTAATTTATTTCTAGAGAAATATAAAATGCCAAAACTGGCACATAAAATATTAGAAAATTTTAATGGATCGATAATCATTTTTTAAAATAAAATGATAACCATAAACTTTACCCACATAAAAATCCACAGGATAGATTGACTTTCAGATGACTTATACTAAATTTTTAAGAAGTAAATTTTCCAAAATTAAAAAGTATTTTTAAAGCAGAAAAAAATGGTAAAATAATCCTGTCCACTTATATGAAGCTAATATATACTTGATACCAAAATCAGATGATAAGATAAAAAAATATATATCAATTTCAACTTTTAAAAATTGATATAATATCCACATAAAAATCTGCATGAAAATGTTTTTAGCAACTTTATTCATAATTGCCAAAACTTGGAAACAACCAATATGTTCTTTAATAAGTAAGTAATAAGCAAACTGCCAATCCACACAATGGAATACTAGTCAATGACAGAAAAGAGTAAGCTGCTAATCCATGCAACACCACCAATGAAACTAACATGCATATGGCTATACAAAAGACTAATCAGGTCTAACCAGGTGGTGGCGCAGTGGATAGAGTGTCAGACTCGGATGCCAGAAGACCCAGGTTCGAGACCCTGAGGTCGCCAGCTTAAGCATGGGCCCATCTGGCTTGAGCAAAAGCTCACCAGCTTGGACCCAAGGTCACTGGCTCCAGCAAGGGGTGGCTCGGTCTGCTGAAGGCCCGCGGTCAAGGCACATGTGAGAAAGCAATCAATGAACAACTACGGTGTCACAACGGCAATGAGAAACTAATGATTGATGCTTCTCACCTCTCTCTGTTCCTGTCTGTCTGTCCCTGTCGTTCCCTCTCTCTAACTCTCTCTATCTTTGTAAAAAAAAGGTGAATCAGTAGACACCAGGGATTTGTGAAGGGGAAGGGTTGAGTAGGTAAAGCACAGGGATGTTTTTGGTCAGTAAAAGTCTTCTATATGGTACTACAGTAGTGGATCATGCCATTATGTAGTTATCAAAACCCAATGACTTAGATAGCAATGAAAGTAAACCAAATAATATTTACTTATTTATAAATATATTCATTAAAACACAAATAATATATACATTTTCAAGGGTTTACAAGTACTTACATTATGCCAGGCACTAATTTTATACTGCCTAGTTATTAACATATTTATTTTTCAAATAACCAGACACAAATGAAGAAACTGAGGCACTGAGAGCCTCAATAGCTTGTCCTAAGTCACACCGGCAGGGCGAAGAGTTGAACCCAGGTTCTAATGCCTGAATTCTTAAATAGTACGCTATATTGCCTCTTGTGTGGCAGATGGTTTAGAGGGCATATATCAAATATATCATTTGTGTGGCAATTGGGAGCAGAAGAAAATAGCAGAGGCAGGAAAAGAGAATGAAGGAAAAAAGTACAAAAATATAACAACAACAAAAAAAAAGAGCACCTACAAAGACTGATGATGAAAGAGAACCAGACTGAGTTGGATGATTAACTAAAATCTGCATATCTGATGGTTAAAAGAAAAAAAACAGCTGACGTTAGCCAGAAAATTCTGATTACTTTTTCATCTTAGATAACCAAACATTTTAGATACATGGTTTTTACTAAGTCTGCAACTTTGTAGACCAGAACTGTCTAGCCCAACAGATTCATGAATACCTGCCTAGACCATCTGAAGGACAACCCCAGATCACTTTGCCTTGGAGACCTACTCATAACCTGGTTGGACTACAGTGCCAAACCATGTGTTCCTAATTTATGCTTGAATTTATAGACTGAAATTTCTTCCAATTGGAGAATTTCTTCCAACTGAAGGTCAATTTACTGTCTAGCACATAGCATCTATTCACCTCCACCTAGAATACCTATTTTCCACACTCTTTTTCTCATTCTCTGTTTTGTCCCTCAGCTCTGGCACAAAAGTCCTATTTAACATGCATGTCGCTTCATAGATACAAACCAGTATCTACCCACCCACCTGTCCATGCTCGTATTCAGTCACCAGACATCGAGTCCTCACTATGTGCCAGGCACTGTGATAGGCACTAAGGACACAGGGACAAGTTGGACACTAATCCTAATGACAAGAAGTTTATAGCTCAAGAAGAAGACCAACATTCAAAATAAATGAATAAAAATACAATGAAACCTAACTAATGGGATTTGAATGAAATTATATATATATATATATATCACATTTATAAAAACTGCTGTGGCCAGCATTTAATAGCTACATCAACTTCCACTGAACTTCTCTCCAATAGGCATCTATTTAATTATGCCATTTATTTATTCACTAGTCAGTCACTGTGAAAGGTGCGTAGGCAGAGTCAGCTAACTGAGCACCCAAAAGCTGTACTCCTGTTTCCAAACTATTGAAATAGTTTGCACTGGTAAGTGGTTGCATGACTAAGGATCAGATTTTCCAACCTTTCTTGCTTCTCGATGAAGCCATGTGTATTTATTAGAATAACCTTATCCACTGCAGCAGATTTTAACATTTCAGTGACTTAGCACAATGAGTTTACTCTGGCTCCTTACAACAGAAAAAACATAGTCACGGTGAATGAAATGGGGAGCCTTCTATAATATAAGGTCATCCAGAGCCTCAGGTTCTTTCGCTTTGGGCTCTGTCATGCCCTACAGCCTTATCATCACTGGAAGGAAAACGAAAGGGTAAAAAAGCATACCCCCTTGTAAACAACAAGCCCAGATGTGACATACAATGCTTCCATTCATTTTCCATTAAAAAGAACTAGTAATTTGGTTCCAGCTGAATGCAAGAGAAGACTCGGTAGAACCTGTCTGGACAGCAACCTTCCAGCGACAAAGACGCACAATTGAAGAAAAAGCATAAATTTTAATGGTTTCATGTGACTAGTTTTAACAGTGAGATATAAGAAGTACAGAGCATCACTCACGAACCAAGGTGGGGAAGCAGCCAGTATACTCCCCCTCTTTTTCCCCTTCCTCCAGATGTAAGTCCCTCAAGGGTGACTGAGCAAAAAGAGGGCATTTGATTGCCAAATCACCACATGGATAAAAGCCTTCCACTTAGCAAGAATGCCAGTTTGGATTCTATTAAGAAATAAGTTTCTCCTAAATTCATCATTAACATATTGGCATTTGTTTCTTGCAACAGCTAAAAATGCCCTGATTAATAAAATACTATAATTCAGTAGTGAATACAAATAGGAACTCAATAAAGGGCTCAGCATTTACGTGGCACAGAGCTAGAGTTCAATAAATACTATATACTTGCCTGTCAGTAATTTCTTAAACATCTTTTTGGAAATAGGTGATCCCCTTGCTAGTTAAATGACTTCCCACACATTTGCATTCGTCTCAAAGGCCCTCAGGATGTGGCTGTGGCCCTGCTGCTGCTCATATTAATGTGCAAAAGAACAAATACATCAGGTTCACAGTTAGTGTCAGGAGGAAAAAAAAAGCCTGGGACTTTCTCTAGAGCGTATTTTCTCACTTGCCTGTTCACTTTTCAGTCCTTTCTTCCAGCTCTTTTCGGTGATAGGAAAAGATATTCTACTTTTGAATCCCAACAATTTCATCTACATAACTCTTTCTTTAAATAAATATGAATATTTATCATTATAAAATGCATGGATTATTAAAACTTTTGAGAACAAATTTAATATGATCCAAAGCTTTCATAAAGATAAAAAGAGGCCAGATGCTAAGGCTAAAATACCATAGACTGGATGGTTTAAAATATATAATTTTATTCTCTCACAGCTCTTGAGGCTGGAAATTGAAGATCAAGGTGCTGGTAGGTTTGGTTTCCCCTGAGGCTCTCTCCTTGGCTTGCAGGTGGCAGCCTTCTCATTGTGTCCTCACCAGGCCTTTTCTCTATCCATGCTTCTGGTGTCCCTACCTTCTCTCATAAGGACACCAGTGCTTATTGGATTAGCACTCTACCCAGATAATCTCTTTTCACCTTAATTACTTCTGTAAGGACCCTGTCTCTAAATATGGTTATTTTGTGGATTAGAGCTACAAAATAGGAATTGGGCAGGAAGAGGGGAAACACAATTCAGTCCATAACATTAACCTTAGAAAAGCAATATCTTCATTCCCAAGGAACTCATTGCTAAGTGCCCAGAGGTGAATTTAACAGCAGGAGCACCAGGTGCGCACCCTGGGCCCTGACTTTTGAAGGGCCCTACAAAACCCTAAGTTGACAGTTTTATTCTAATGACAAGGGGTTCAATATTTTCTTCTGCACCCGGGGCCTCAACCAATCTTAATTTGCTTCTGAGTGTGCCACACAACTTGACATAAAATCTGTAGCTCTACTACTGAAAGCAAAGGTAATTGTTGAAGAGTGATAACATCAAAATAGCAAAATAGGAGCTTTGTGCCATCTTTCCCCCAAAGAACACTGATTTTTAACAATCACCCATGGACAACAGCCTTTCTAGAAGTCTGGTAGTCCAACAGAGAAATTCCAGCACAACACTGGGGAAAAAAATCCAATATTGGACATATTGAAGAGGGTTAAAGAGACAATTTCACCCAATTTTGTCATCCGTCCTCCAAGATGGGATAGTTTAGTGCTAAGAGGAACTTTCTAAGCCCGTGATTTCTCCTATGAAAGAAGAGGATAGGCTTCCCCAGCTGTCCAGGACTCTGCTAAAAACATTACTTCTTTCTTTCCACATTCAGAATACTGAGGTGCACAGCAGAACTGGGAGGTTCTTCTATCAGGAAGCCTGCCCATGAGCCAGTGGGGACACGTTGCCTGTGGATCCTCCCAACTGGCTCAAGGTTACCCCCAATACTCGATGTACCTCGCCTCTAACAATATGACTATCTGAAAAAGGTAAAACTGTGTAGACAAAATGATCAATAGTTACGGAGGAAGGACAGCTAAATATATAAAGCCCAGAGGATTCTTAGAGCAGTTATGGTACTATGTTGATGGATACATGTCATTATTAACTGCCCAAACGCATAGAATGTACAACACCTAAAGGGGGCCCTTTGTAAACTTTGAACTTTGAGTGATAATGATATATCAATGTGGATTCATCAGTTCTAACAAATGTACTACTTTGCTGGCAGATGTCAACAATGAAAGAAGCTATGTATGTGAGGGGACAGGGGAAACATGGGAAATCTTTCTACCTTCCTCTTAATTAGGCTGTGAACATAATACTATTCTAAAAAATGAAATCTATTTATTAAAAAATGTAAGAAGCATAGCTGTAATATCATTTTATACCTATTTACCAGATTATTTTAATAAACAAGGTCTTTCTATATCAGTAATTGTGATTATTTTTTTGACCTGCATTTTCCTTACCTGCATATTCATGGGTGAGGAATATCATTATCTCTCCTCCAAACTGGTACAACCCCCAGGTTATTTCAGGTTACCCCCGATTACCAGAGAAAACAGGCATTTACTGTCTGTCATTATGTACCAAACAGGTTGCTGAATTTTATACAGACATCCTTGTTGAACTATGAAAACCACCTTACAAAGAAAGAAGTATTATTATTTTTGTTTAGCAAGTAAGAAAACTAAGGCTCAGAAACATTACATTACTTGCTTAAAACACTCAAAAAAAGGAAGAAGAATATTATTACAGAAAGTTCATAGATTCTGGAATGAATGGGGCTAAAATCCTGTCTATTACTAGCTATACACTGGGGCCAGTGACTTAACAGCTAGGACCTGACTGAAATCATGTAGGTACTTATGAAGCAGTGACCCCGCCTTCTCCTGGACAGCAATGGAACTGTGCTATGACCCCACATCTGTTGTCCATGCTCTCTGCCCTTTTCTCCCAGCAACACAGAGCTGCCTTGTGAAGATTTAAGGCATGTGTTTTTGCGCAGTGCAGAGCAGGGCAAGAATTATTATCCACAGCAACCTTAAAAGTTGCGTATTTAAGTATTAATTTATTTTTATTTAATATGACTTCCTGAAAAACCTCTTGTCTACTAAAGATTCCATTGAAATTATTAGCCTGTAGACATTTATGGAGACATGACATGTAGCTCTAATAAAAACGAATTAACCCTCTCTCATATTTTACACTGCATCGTGCACTGAGAACTAAGTCTGATGTAATAGATCTCTTTTGTGGTTTTAATCATAACAATTGTACCAAATGACTTTTTTTGTGCATGTGATAACATCAAAATGGAAAACTAAATCGATAGCATATTTCTCAATCTAATTATATGCCTTGCATTTCTAAACCAGTTTTAATGAAATACAGTAAGTGGTAGTGTGGAAGTTAGAAGAGGCTAAGAAAAAGCAGTTGCAAATAATACTGTCAGTGACGGGAATAGATGCATGAACTATGTCAGTCTATGTGAACAATGCCTTCCCAGTGGGGTTGTACAATAAAACAGCAACAAAAAGACCCAGGGAGGATTATCCAAACAAATCATCATTTTCAGAAACAATCATTTTTATAGAATAAGTTTAAGCTACAGCAGTTCAAAATGGATAAGGAGCCTCAGAGACTTCCAAATTATCTACACAGACGTCACCTGTGTATCATAGTTAGGACACCAAATTAGAAACACACTAACAGCTTTATATGATTTTTAAATAGCTTCTTTCTTATTTAGAAGAGTAAGTCATGCTCATTGTAGAAATTTTGAAAGATACTGAAAAATACAAACAGAATTACATTAATCCCAAATCCCATTCCCAGTGATACTAAATTTGTTTCTTATGCTACATACAGGTTAAGCAAAAGTAGATTTACAGTTGTGGGTACACAAAATAGTGTTTATTCTCGTATTATTATTAATTAAATATTGTATTATTTTCCATATGAACAACTGAAAACCTGCTTTTGCCCCATCCTGTATTTAAAATGATGCAATAATCTGTTGAAAGCAAAGCCAGATAGTTCAAAGTAATAAAGTACATAGCCCACAAACAGACCTTAATATAAAAATATACTGCTTTTATAGGTCCTGTATTGTTTACTAGGGCTGCCATAACAAAGAACTACAGACTGGATGGCTTAAGCAAGAGACATTTATTTTCCACAGTTCTGAAGGCTATGAACCTGACATCAAGGTGTCAGCTGGATGGGTTTCTTCTGAAGACTCTGTCCTTGGCATGTAGACGGTCATCTTCTTCCTATGTCTTCACATGGTCTTCCATCTGTGTATGCTGTTGTGCATATCTCTTCTCATAAGGAGACCAGTCCTACTGAATTAGGGCCCAACCTAAGGACCTCATTTTAACTAGTTACCTCTTTGAAGACCCTTTCTCCAAGTAAAGTCATATTCTGAGGTATCAGGGGTTAGAACTTCAATATATAAATTTGGGGGACACAATTCAGTCCATAATAGCCAGTAAGTGTGACAACACAAACACATCATACACCCAATAAGAAGATAACATGTTCTAGGCCCTATAGCAGGTAGTAAAGATATGAAAATTAATAAACTAGGGTTCTTCCCCTGAAGAAACTTAAATCAGTGGGCAAAGGAAGGACTATTTAGTAAATATCATCAGGAAATTTATAAATACTCTGAGGATAACATGCAAAGGCTCACCTTATACTGTGTAGAAAAATAATAACATATTTGGTAAAATGATAAATGTTAGGAAGAGGGAGGAAAAGAAGAAATATCATATTTCCCCATGTATAAGATGCTCCCATGTATACGGCACACCTTAATTTAAAGGCCGGAATTTTGAAAAAAAAAATTGATTAAATAAAGTTATTGAACTCAGGTTTTATTCCTCATAAAATTCATACAATTCTTCATCACTGTCAAAACTTCCATCCATTAACTTGTCCTCATCTGTGTCTGATGATGGATCACTGTCTTCAACAATGAAAGCAAAAACAAGGGCAGGAAGTGCAAGTAAAAAAATCTACAATCACTTGTATAAGAAACATGCAGTTTTTAGACCCAAGATTTTTGGAAAGGGTATGTCTTATACATGGGGAAATATGGTAATAGGCAGAAAGAGGACAAGAAGAAGGAGAAAAGCAAGAAAAAGAGAGGGAAGAGAAAGGAGAGCAGAAAAGTGGAGAAGGAAGAAATTAGAAAATGGAAATAAGTTATATATCTATCTTATCTACAAATGGGGTATTTTGTTTTTAATCTAGTCATTTCTTCTTCTTTTTTTTTTTTTCCAAGTGAGAGAAGAGGACACAGAAAGACAAACTCCCACATGCATCCTAACCAGGATTCACCCAGCAACCCAAGTCTGGGGCCATGCTCTGTCCATCTGGGGCCATGCTCACAACCCAGTTATTTCTAGCACCTGAGGCAGAGGCTCCACAAAGCCATCCTCAGCGCCCAGGCCAATGTGCTCAAACCAATCAAGCCATGGCTGCGGGAAGGGAAGAGAAAGAGAGAATAAGAGAAAAAAGAGAAAGGGAGAAAGAAGGGGGAAGGAGAGGGGGTGGAGAAGCAGATGGTTGCTTCTCCTGTGTGCCCTAACCAAGAATCAAACCTGGGACATCCACATGCCAGGCCAAGCCATCAGGCCAGGGCCAGTCATTCATTCTTAATAAGCATTAGTTGACCCTTTACCACAAGCCAGATGTTCAGGTAGGCATAGAAATAAATCAGGTTTTTTAGTGTTTATGTACATTGAAAGGAGCCTCTTGGATTGCTCACAATGTACATAGAAGTTCACATTTTTTTACTGGTCTGTTCAATATTGGTTACTTCTCCCCATACCAAATTCACAAGCTGTATGCAATCAATATGCTTCTGCATATTGTTGTTTTCAAGACATTTCTGTAAATCAAATCCTATTAGAAATGCACAAAGAAGAGTTGGCTTTTTAAAGGAACCCTGGAGGGAACCCTGTGGTAAAAAGAAGCATCCTTATGTGAAGGGAGGAATTCGGCCTTCTATCCAGTACTGTGTCAATCCCAACTGTCATACCTGTGTCCTGGCTTGCAGGTTATGCCTGAGCGCTCAACTGTGTTCCCACTGTCTGTCCTTCTGCCTTGGATTACAAACCCCTGGAGGTTGGCCCACCACATCTGTTCCCTTCATTGTGTCCATGTCACAATCAAGCATACAGAGAGATCTTAGTAAATGCTTTTAGGTGTGCAGAAACAGATCTCAGCAGGCAGTGTCTGTGAGGCTACAATTACAAGATGCCCCATGCCTCCTACTTCAAAACAGCAAGGCCCTAAATCATATGCATGCCATTGCACTGCCAACAGGAGGGAGCAGGCCCCAGGTTCCCTCAGTCTTATCTGTGTTCCCAGCAACAGAGAGGAAATATTATTTGAAGGGATGATAAAAGAAAGCAAGAGAGTTCGAGACGCCTTAGGATACTCCAAGAAGCTCCGTCTCAGCTGTATCTAGTTGCTCACCCAGTGCCTGGAAGAACACAGGCTTTCCTGTAAGCTTCCAGGGAGCAGAGTGACAGTTGCTGTCCTCCCAATGGGAACCCTCTCACACTGGTAGCACAGGGCACGGCAGCTTGCTCTCAGAATCTAATTATTGACTCAGAAGATATGAATAAATCCCTGCCTTTCATTCTGGGTTCAGAGGCATATTTTAGCTAAAAGTTGCTTTGCTAATAAGTACTTTTATAATGTCATTACCAATATATGAGTGGTATAATTTCTGGCTGACAATTGCTCAATTTAGTCAAAATGTAGTGAACCTAAAATTGCTTGAACTCAATATTCATAAATAAAAACATGTGCCTAAAATTACACCAACATTGGTGAATTTTCCTAAGGAATACAGAGAGAGAGATTTCTCTGGTATGATTAATTCATTTTAAGTTTTTGACTAATTTTCCATTTACTAATATTTTTCAATTTTATTTTTATTCTACTAAAATTATTTTTATAAATATTTACTACTTTCTATGTATATTTTATAACAGAGCTTTCATTCATTGATTGCTTTTTGTTCACATCAAATTGAATGATAATAGTTTCTGCCATTGTAAGTTTTCCTTGGGGGTCATTATTTTCACAAATTCTATTTCTTTTACTCAATTTTGCATTTATAAATTTTGTCAAAATATTTCTATTCACTCATCAATAGTGTCAATTTTTTCTCAGGCCTTATTTGATCATTGGTGGTTTTGTTGGATTATGTCTTCAAAACCTTTATCTCCCCAGCTGATTTTTGCATTTTTCAACTCGACCCATTTTTTTTCAATCTGTAACACATTTAACTATGTGAAGTTTTAGCTGTTGCCAACATTTTTACTTTGATTGTTTTTATCAACACTCCCCCATGTGAATTAGATGTAAAAGAATATATTTTTTTATTATTTGTAAAGGCAAATAGAAACAGGAGTCAATATATCTGAGAAGTCAATATAGGGTAGTGAAAATTCCTACTCCATTCCAGTACAAATAGCCCTGGAAAGGTCAGTCACCATTTATATTTGAAATATGGAAAAATTGGTTCACTCCCCGTGATTTTCTGGAAGATGAAAACGGAGGTTTTCATATTCCCAGCTGCCTGGCAGCTGAGCTATGAGCACATAACCTGCTCTCCGCTTGTCCCTTTTTCCCTTCCTGAAACTGACTCAACAACAGTTGAAACAAAGCAGCAAGTGGAAAAACTGTTTCCTGGCAGCACAGCTGTGGCAGCAGGAACACAGAGTCCTGGAATGATCATGAGGGCCTTGAATGCCAAGCTAAGGGAGGACTCTATTTGAAGGGCCATATGCTCAGCTCTAAGATTTATAAAGGTGTCTCTGGTAGCAGCATGAAGAAAAGATTGACTGCAGTAAGTCTGAAGACAGACCTCTCTGCACCACAGTTCTGCATTTTTCCAATGCAAGACACTAGGTGCTAACACTGTTGCCTTGGTCTTTTATGATACGACCCTTGCCAAAATTTGCAACAAGGAAGAAATTTGTTATTCCCATTCTCTCTACATGACAAACCTGTACACATAGTTATTCCAATATGAAATAAATATTAAAAACTATAATAATAAAACTAAATATTTATTGAGAATATGGTTTCCAGCATTCACTACCATTAATCTCACCAGGAGGTTCAGAAAGGTTGACTAATGTGTTCAAGTTGGCCCAGGTAGTGAGCTGTGAGCCTGAATTTAAACTTAGTTTGATTTCAGAGCTTTTGTATGGTCTTAAACTACGTCATACTAGCTCACCAGGAAACATTTGTATGTGCCATGTATTTTCACACATATTATTTTATTTAATATTCCTGGCTACTTAGTGAGGTAGATATTATTATTTTAATGCAGAGGAAAAACTGAATCTTGGTGAATTTAAGTAATTTCCCTACAGCTGATCTATCTAATCACAAAGTCATTATACCTCCCTATAAGTGCCTGGCTCATAAGTGGATACTGACACATATTGGCTCTTTCCTTTTATCTATTCTTGCTGTTTTTGTCATGCCCATATCCAGTACCCAGGTAACTGGTCTGATGACACCTTTATCCAAAACTAGTTAGTCCACATTCCTACTGAGAATCCAGCTTGCCTCTTTGTCTGGAAGAGTCAGTTATTTACTGTACGTTCTTATCCAGATTCTTCACCAGCCCACAGCCCCTGCTGCCTAGGTGACTATGTTGTATATTACATGATTCTGCTTTTTTACCACAGCCGATTAGATCTACAAGCAAGCAGACAATCAGATATCGTTTCTTGGAAAGTTAACAAAAGGAATGCTAAGAAGATGAGTTAAGTTAATGCTGGGAACCACAGCTCAAAGGTAGGGAGTCAGGATCACAATGACTCAAGGGCAAGCCAAGGACAAAGGGTACAAAAACAAAGCAAATGCCTAGAAAGTCAGATGGTAGCAAAAAATGAATGCAGCAAATGTGCTCATGGAGAGACAAGACTTTAAAAGGGTGGGGAGGCCATGAAGCTAATGAGAGAGAAAGCAGGAAGTCATTAGAACTGTCTTATTTCCCAAAAACACCTTTGTTTCTATCCAAGTGTGTCCCCAAAGAACACCTCATCTTTTTCTCAGGTAATCTGTTTCTTACCACCCAAAGAGCCAAACCTAAAAAACAAATAGCCGCTCAATTTTGAGGGTTTCCTATAAAAGACCCTTGGGTTTCAAATCTAAGAGCAAGATGGGAAAAAGTCAAATTATAAGATGTAAAGCCTTGAGTTTTTAAGCTAAGCCCCTCACCTCAGCTGCCAACCCACAGTGATTGTCCCTGTTCTTCTGCCTCTTCTAAGCATCCTTCCAACAGCTCTCAAGAGTCTCATTCAAGCTCTTCAGAGCCCAGGATGGCTGGCCTCTGGGAAATCTTCTCTTTATCCAGAACTCTTATTATTTATCTGATTTGACCCTCTACCCCTTCAAGATCTGTGGATCAAGAATGGATTTTTGCTGTTGTTCATTCACTGCTTTAACAAGTACAGCCCCGATCTGACCCCCCTCTTATTTGAGGGCTTTCTATCCCTGCTTTCAAAGCAAGACACCAGAAGGAAACAGATCTTGATTTAGTTTTCTTTCTCAATGATATTTCAAGTCCATTCTGTCCAGCAACCACACATACCATCATTACTAATGCGATTTAAAAAATGTAGGTATAGACTGTGGCAGTTTCGCCAAACCTCTATATTTATTTTCAAACATTTCTCAAAGACCCCTGTAGTCATGAAAAGTTTCACTTGACAAAGGTAAAATGTGAGCACATTTGGACTTGACTCCTCTGATAAATGGCTCCTATGCATTCTTTGAAGGAAGGGGCCCCACGTGGCTGTGATGCTAATAACTCTCTGTGTTTCAAATCTCCGTCTTTCTGCTTCAGTGCGAGCTTACTAGAAAATGAAGGAGAAAGTGATGGGGAAATGACAACTCAGCAAAATTGCATTATTTTCTCCTGCTGTTTGTCCCTCATGGCTCACTCCACAAGGCACAAATACACGTATGTGCACACGCTAACATCTGGAATACAACCTGATCGCCAGCCAAGGAGGTCGACAGCATGGTATCTCATTCACTCACAGGTCTCTTATGCCTGAAATTCTTCTCAGCTCCAGCTCCAATTTGGGGTGGGGGTGAGGGTAGGGTGAACTTTTCTAAAGGTACCGAACTTCTCCCTGGAGAAGACAATACAGACATTCCTTAGTGCCTCTTTGGGAATGACTATCAGAACGTTTCCTCACTAAAAAAAGGAATAAGTACTTGGATTTGTGGAGTGAGCGAAGAAAGGCAAAGAGGGAGAGAGAAAATGAGTTCATTAATAACAAAGTCTGTATTTTGTAAATTTTTTTATAACAAACATATCTTCTTCTCATAATTTGAATAAAAGGGAGTAAATAAAAATTTTCAACTTATTATCTCTGCATCATTTTTTTTTCAGGCAACTCAAATATCCCAGTTTAGATAGGCTTGCGTACTCTTGGCCTAATATAGGCTTTATGTCATAGGCTGGTTCCCAAAAATAGTTCAAAAGCTTTCATAGTAAACTTTATTGGAGAGCACAGTCCCAGGGACACAGGAGAGGGAAAAAGAGTAGGGGGCTGGGAAGAAATGAAAGCATTACCTGCTGGTCACAACTCAGTCACAGCAGATGCCTTCTGAGACGTCCCATGAAACTACTGCTTCTCCATGCAAGCTAAACATGGAGAAAAACGGAGAAGTATCCCCTTGGTAAAGTTCACTGCATGGGCATCCACTCCCTTATAAGTCAGACCTGTTTTACCCAGCCTTTCGGCAACCTCAGGGAAGCCAGATCAATGGATTCCTGAAGGTGCCGGAGGTCCCTGAAGTGTAAGTGACTCTACAGGAGGGGGCTTGTGGCTCCCCTTGTTTATATGTCGGCAGCCTGCAGCCCTGTTGGCCAACCATGATGAACTGGCATGCAGGATCACACTGAATCTTGTGGTGGGCTCCATGGTTTCTTTCTTGGTAGCAGCAAAAAAGCTCCAGGACAGAAGCCCAGTCAAGAGGGACTAGAAACAGGTGAAGTACCATGACAACTTAGCTCTGCCACAAAAATACTTACAGTACTTAAGATCAAAAACTCCCCTCTTCAGATCATGAGATTCCAATCATTGTCACATGATCTGTCTAGAGGGCCATCAGTAGCATCAGGCAGAAAACCAGAGCCAAAAAATAAAAAATACAAAGCAGTGTACAAACTGGGTTTGGAAGACCACCTGCTTAACACCAACTAGCTTCTAAAACTTAAATAGCATCTCTACCAATTATTGGTATAATAGCCAGGCAAGTTTCTTAAATCAAGTAGTAAGCATAGGTTAGGCTGTTGCATTAAGAGAAAAGTCCCCAAATCTCAGTTATCTATCATAATACAAACTACTTTTTGCTTATGTCTCAATCAAGTGTCATTTGGAGCCCTCCTCAACTTGTAGTGATATCTTCTGGGATAGAGGCCTTCAAGGTCACCACGAAAAGGCAAGAAATAGCTGGGGGGTTGTAAAAAAACGTTTTTAAAAGTCAATCTTAAAAGTAGTTTACATCATCACTTCTGTCCACACTCCACCAGCCATAACTAATCATGATCTAATCTAGCTGTAAAAGAGGCTGGGGAGTGTAGACTATCTGTATGCTCAGGAAATGCCATGGTGAGCACATGGCATTAACTCAGCCATATTTAAACTTCCTGGACCTCAGTGTGACCTGTACTTTGAAAATTATTTTCTCTCTTTCTCTCTCTCTCTTTCAAAGTTTAATGTGAGGATTAAATGAGAAGATGCTGGTAAATCTTTCAAGCTCAAATAATAGGTGTCAAAAAAAAATGTTGGTGATAGTGGTGACAAAAGAGGTGGTGATGGTAATAATTATTGTAATCAACATAGTAGACACAACAAATATTAATGTTTAGGGTTTAGTGGCCACATTTTGCTCAATATGTCAGAATCTTGGATTTAAAGTAGTCTTCAGTCCCTTCTAATGAACAACTACCATATTTCCTCATGTATAAAATGCACCACTTTTTGAAAAATTTGGGGTCTAAATACTGGGTGCATCTTGATGTAGGTAGAGTGCAGAGCATTTACCTAGCAGCTGTGGTTGATGCAATGCTGTGAGAATACTCCAGCTCCCGAATCCCTCCTGGGAACACCCAGGAAGGGTAACAGCCACTATACGGAAATGACTCAGCGCCAGCCAGGCAGCCTCCTGACCGATTTTGGCCATTTTCCCTACTATAACACCCTATTGGTTGAACCCATGCATATAAGCTAGTTTACTTCCTGAATAAAGTGGATTTGCGTCACTGAACCTTGTCCCCAGAATCAGTTCTCTGTGGCTCCTTTGTTCTCACCCCTGGTGGGCCTTGTCCACATCTTATAGAGTGGTTGTATTATTTTTTTACTTGCATTTCCCACTTTTTTGTGCTTGTTTTTGTGCTCACTATTGAAAATAGTGATTCTTCATCAGACACAGATGAGGACATGCTAATGGATGGGAGTTTTGACAGTGATGAGGAGTTGTATGAATTTTATGATGAATAAAACTTGAGTTCAATAACTTTATGTAATTTTTTTTCAAATTTTGGGCCCCAAAATTAAGGTGCATCTTATACATAGGGAAATACGTTACCTCATCTTCTGAGGTCAGAGTTCCCCTAGCTCAATTTCCCTTTAGAAGAAACATCCATTACCCAAAATGTTTGGTGATAGTAACAGTTTCTTATTTCTTTCCCTCTATGTTTTGTTCATTTTCAACTTTCCAACCTTCTACCCCCTCAGTTGGGAAGGTTCTATACCTATCACTTGGCCCATTCCTGGGTGGCTATGGTTGTATGGCCACAAACAGGAGCCAACCAGCTTTAGGAAAATTAATTACAGCATCTAGAGTTGGTCTTTTCTTCACAATGGAGCCAGTTTTCTAAATCATCAGGTCATTTATGTAGCCATTACTTATTGGGCACCTTTTATGGAATTGGGCACCAATTCCAATGCTGAGCACTGGGGTTATGGGTAACAAGACATTGTTCAGGCTTTTAAGGAGGAAGGTCACAAAGTGAAGCATAAAGGAAAGAAAGAAAGAAAGAAAGAAAGAAAGAAAGAAAGAAAGAAAGAAAGAAAGAAAGAAAGAAAGAGTAATAGCCAAAGAGATTAAATTTGCAGCTTTCAGGAAGGTACTGGTCATTGTCCAGTAGGTATCACAGTAATAAATGAAGGAAGTCTGTTGGAATATTCCTCCATAGGAAAGAGCTGGCAAGACATGATAGCCTTGGATCTCAAGCAACCACCTTGGGATGCAGGATTACGTTCTGACCATAAGGGTGCTGGGGAACAAAAATCCTCAGTCAGTCAGGTAGACAGGCCACAGATGGTGAGGGAATCCTCCAGGGCTCATAGAGGCAGCAGGGATAGTGTAGTCACCCAAGACTTACTTAAGCATCAGTTGGTGGGGGAAAGGGCAGACTTCATTTAGCAAGAAATGGTTCTTTAATGTCCTAACACATCGGATGGGATGAGTCTTTAGTTCTTAGACCTGGGAGTGAGGGATTCAGGCAAGGAGATTGCAAAGTCTATGGTCCCTGAAGCCTGGCCTTTATTACCAGGTTCCACGCTTCTGAAAAGTCAGGATTCATGTGCAGTAGTTTCTTCTCAGTTGCTAGATCACCTTATCTCTTATAGTTGTGTCATTTTGAACCCACAAACAAGTGTTTCTAGGGTCCTCCTGACCTTGTAACATCTAGATTCATACCCTCTCTCCTGAGTCTCCTCGAGTTCATGATTCTGGAGGCAGCATACTGTCATGGAGAAACACTGATACCTATTTTAGTTAGAAATTCTTTTCCACTGATGAAAGTGGTTTAGAGATTGATGTCTAGGGCTGTGTCAATGTAAGAAATTTCCAAACCTGTAAGAATTTTTTATGAATTTATTTGAGCCAAACCATCAACAATTGCCAGGAAGCAAAGTCTCAATGGCAGGAGAAAGTGCTCTGGAAAATGGTGGTTTTACCACTTATTTTATAGATCAGAGATGAAAGGGGGTTACATGAATTTTATTGGATTTGTAATAGATTAGGGAAGTGGGAGAAAGCAAAACAAGGAAATCTCTGAGATTTGATAAAAAGTAAAAATATAGACAGCATACTGAAGCTTCTTTTACATAAGCAGGAATAAGATAGTTCATATTTAATTAACATGCTAATACAGTAGTAGTAACAATGAGAAGGTTTGTTGGTTCCTGCTCTGGTGGGACACTTGCCCAGAGAGGGGCCAGGAAAGATTTCCCACCTGCCATCAGGTACATTATTTTAGATGCAAAGACAACAGACAGGCTTAATTAAGGTAAGCACTGACCTTTGCTAGAGAAAAATACCTACCATGACTATCTACCATGAACTGCTTTTATTTAGAAAGTTTTCATATCAGACCATCTTGTGTGGTTCCTTTAGGTCTCTGAGTTTGTAAGGCCACCATGTAGGCTTTCCCTGAGCTTATCAGGTTCAGTTGTGGGCCCTTCTTCATCCACAGCTGCTAGGGCAGTTCTGTGTTTGTATCAACATCAGACTCCATTGTTCAGGCTTTTCTGCCATCTGAGAAGAGTAGTGCTGATACTTGAGGATGATCAGAGTATAAGCTGCCTGTCCCTGCTTACTAATCATTTCTTTGTTTTCATTTACTCCTGAAATTTCAGCAATTAGTGAACAATTCTTGCCATTCTCCTTAAAAATGAATCACCTTCCCATGAAAGTAAGCCAGAAATCATTAGTTCATGCTTTAATACATATCAGGTGGTTTCACAATAATTATTACTGCCTGGTAAAATGTTGGATTTTTCAAAGGCACAGAAAGAGAGGATCATTTTGGAATAGAGTATAGTATCTGAGAATGATCAGGCTGATATAACAATATGCTAAAGCCTAGGTAGCTTATAAACAACAGAAATCTATTTCTCGAGTAGGGATGGCAAGATGGCAATGGAGTAGGCGGACGTACCAACTTCCAACTCCCAGAACCAAAGTGGATAATAACTTAATTTTAAGAACCATCATCAGGATAAACCAACTTTGAACTAAACTAAGTGAACTCTTCAACCAAGGAACACAGAAGAAGCCACATTGAGACTGGTAGGAATAGCGAAAATGCGAAGAGGGCTGCCCAGCTCCCTGGAGTGAACAGCAGCCCGGAGAGACCCGCGTGCCGGGAGGAGAGTTTGGCGGAGAGGGAGGGACCTGGGTCCCAGGAACCAAGCCCCAGCCTGCAGTCCCAGAGTCTAGAAAAGGCATTTGGACAGTATTGAGCTGTGAAACAAGTGAGGACACTGTTTGTGAGAAAGAGACAGTTTTCTCAGACCCAAGATTCTTCTTAAAGGGACAGTGCAGAAAACCTCTCTCACAACCACTCACCCGGGGCTCCAGAAAACGGGGACAGAGGAGAGGACCAGAGCAGCGGGAAGAGAGTGTGGACTGAAGGTACAGGGAAAAACACTCTGAGAGACAGCCACCCTAGCCCCTGAGTTAAGTCACTTCCCTAGTCAAAAACGAATATTTCCCCTGGAACTAGCAATAACCAGCAAAGGGAGAGAGGACACCAGCCAAACAAGCTCTCCCGTGGCACTTAGAGCAGAGCTGCTTAGATAGAGGGAGCTTCCAGGACTACAGCATGGAGTGTTAGGGCCTGAGCTGCAGTGCACCCACCCACACTGCTGAGGGCTGGCCAGAGGGACGGTGGCGGTGGGATGCTGAAATGTGGTTCTGTCGGCGGGGGTGGAGGCCCAGCCAGTGTGAGCTCGGTCTAGCCCAGCAGGGGTGGAAGGGACGTGCAAAAGCACTCCGGCAGCTGAGAGCCCACCTGCAGCCCCACCTGTGGGGGAAAACGGGAGGCCAGGAACAAGCAGAGATCTGCTCTGTGACCCTGCGCAAGTGGAGGCGGGGCTAGGACCAGGGACAGGTGGAGGCTCACGGCTGATCATATGCCAGCAGCCAAGCCCGCCCTGAGAAACCGCTGTTTGCCATCCTGCGTGCATGACTTGGCTCTGACCACGGGGCTGGAGCAGAGGCTTGCAGCTGAGCACACGCCACCAGCCCCGCTGGGCCAGAGAAACTGCGGTTTGCGATCATGCGCAGGCAGGCCCTGGCCTTGGGGGCGAGGCTTAAGCTCTGAACAGGTGGAGGCTCATAGCTGAGTGCACCTCAGCAGCCCTGTCCAACCAGAGACACTGTGGCGAGCAGGTTCTGACCGTGAGGGCTGAGCAGAAGCCCGGGAACAGGCTGGGTCCACAGCTGAGCGAAGGTGCTCACCTCTACCCTTGGTCTGAGGCTTGTGCCTTGAGTGCAGTGCACAACCCAAACTGTGGGGGTGAAGTGAAGGCCCAGGCAGGCTGATGCTTGTAGAGCCGGTTACCAGAACACAGCCCCTTCCATGGAAGAGAGGCGGAAATCACAGCAACAGCCACAGTGTACCAGCGCTGGCAACGCCCATACCCAACTGCCCTAGGCAGCGGCAGAGGGGGTGGCGGGCCTGCAGGCAGACCACACCTAGAGAACTCAAGAGCAACACCCATTGGACTCCAGTGGCCACAACCTTCTTAGACACAGACAAAATAGGCAAGCAGAGAAATGCAAACCAAATAAATCAAGAGAAATCCCCAGAGAAGGACCTGAATGAACCATATATAACCAAATTACCAGATGTAGAATTTAAAATAATGATAGTTATGATGTTCAAAGAAATTAGAGCAACAATGGATAGTCACTATGAACACCAAAATAAAGAGATAACAAGTATAAAAAACGAAATTGAAATAACAAAAAAGAATCAGACAGAAATGACAAATACAGTATCAGAACTGAAGACCACAATGGAAGGAATTAAAAGCAGGATGGATGACGCTGAGAATCGAATCAGAGAGTTAGAGGACACAATAAACAAAGGCACAGAAGCAGAGCAGAGAAAAGAAAAGAGACTCAAAAAAAGTGAGGAAACTCTAAGGGAGCTCTGTGACAACACGAAGAGAAATAACATCCGCATCATAGGGGTTCCTGAAGAAGAGGAGAGAGAACAAGAAATAGAAACTTTGTTCAAGCAAATCATAGTAGAAAACTTCCCTAAATTAAAACTGGGAAACATTTCACAAGTTCAAGAAGCACACAGAACTCCATTAAAGAGAAACCAAAAAAAATCTACACCAAGACACATCATAGTTAAAATACAAAAGCTAAGGAATAAGGAGAAAAATTTAAAAGCTGCTAGAGATAAAAAGGCTATCACCTACAAAGGAGCACCCATAAGGATGACATCCGACTTCTCGACAGAAACACTTGAGGCCAGAAGGGAATGGCAAGATATATTCAAAGTAATGCAGAACAAGAACCTACAACCAAGACTACTATATCCAGCAAGGCTCACATTTGAAATTGAAGGAAAATAAAGAGCTTCCCAGACAAGAAAAGCCTCAAGGAATTCATTAAAACCAAACCAATTTTGCAAGAGATACTAAGGGGCCTGTTGTTGTGAACAGTTCAAAGGGGGGGGGGAGAATATAGCAAAAGAAGAATACAGCTTTAAAGAATAAAATAGCAATAAACAACTACATATCAATAATAACCTTAAATGTAAATGGATTAAATGATCCAATCAAAAGACATAGGGCACTGTGTGGATAAAATAACATACATACACTGTCTATAAGAGACACACCTTAAAACAAAAGATGCACATAGACTGAAGGTAAAAGGATTGAAAAAAAATATTTCATGCAAATGGAAATGAAAAAAAGGCCGGGGTAGCAGTATTTATATCTGACAAAATGGACTTTAAAACAAAGGCTGTAGTAAGAGATAAAGAATGACACTACATAATGATAAAGGGAACAATTCAACAGGAAGATAACAATTATAAATATCTACGCATCAAATATAGGAGCCTCGACATACATAAAGCAGACTTTGATAGATATAAAGGGTGAGATTAACAGCAATACTATAATAGTAGGGCATTTCAATACCCCACTAACAACACTGGATAGATCCTCAAGAAAGAAAATTAAGAAAGAAACAGCAGACTTAAAGGATACACTAGATCAACTCGATTTAATAGATATCTTCAGAACTTTTCACCCTAAAGCAGTAGAATATACATTCTTCTCAAGCGCTCATGGTACATTTTCTGGGATAGACCACATGTTAGGATACAAAAATGGTCTCAACAAATTTAAAAAGATTGAAATCATATCAAGCATTTTCTCTGATCACAATGCCATGAAACTAGAAATTAACCACAAAAGAAAAACTGAAAAATACTCAAACACTTGGAAACTAAATAGCATGTTATTAAATAATGAATGGATTAACAATGAGATCAAAGAAGAAATTTAAAAAGTTTCTAGAAACAAATGATAATGAGCATACATCAACTCAAAATTTATGGGACACAGCAAAAGCAGTTCTGAGAGGGAAGTTTATTGCACTACAGGCATATCATAAGAAGCTAGAAAAAGCTCAAATAAGCAACCTGACCCTGCATCTAAAAGAACTAGAAAAACAACAACAAATAAAACCCAAGACAAGTAGAAGGAAGGAAATAATAAAGGTCAGAGCAGAAATAAATGACATAGAGGCTAAGGAAACAATACAGAGGATCAATGAAACCAGAAGCTGGTTCTTTGAAAAGGTAAACAAGATTGATGAACCTTTAACTAGACTCACCAAGAAAAAAAGAGAGAGGACTCAAATAAATAAAATTAGAAAGGACAGTGGAGAAATAACAACTGGCACAACAGAAATACAAAGCATTGTAAGAAAATACTATGAAGAACTATATGCCAAAAAATTAAACAATCTAGGTGAAATGGGCAAATTTCTTGAATCATATAATTTTCCAAAAATCAATCTGTAAGAATCGGAACACCTAAACAGACCAATTACAGCAAATGAGATAGAAACAGTTATCAAAAAACTCCCAAAAAAGAAAAATCCTGGGCCTGATGGCTTCACAAGTGAATTCTACCAAAAATTCAAAGAACTATTAACTCCTATCCTCCTCAACCTATTTCAAAAAGTTCAAGAGGAAGGAAGACTTCCAAACTCCTTTAATGAGGCGAGCATAATTCTGATTCCAAAACCGGGCAAAGACAACAGAAAGAAAGAAAATTATAGGCTAATATCCCTGATGAATTTAGACACTAAAATTCTCAACAAAATATTAGCCAACCGGATCCAGCAATATATGAAAAAAATCATACACCATGATTAAGTGGGATTCATTCTGGAGAGGCAAGGATGGTTCAATATTCACAAATCAATCAATGTGATTCATCACATAAACAAAAGGAAGGACAAAAATCACATGATAATTTCAATAGATGCAGAAAAGGCATTTGATAAAATCCAGCAACCCATTCATGCTCAAAACTCTCAGTAAAGTGGGAATACAGGGATCATTCCTTAACATGATAAAGGCCATCTACGATAAACCCACAGCAAACATCATACTAAAGAGGCAAAAATTAAAAGCAGTCCCCATAAGATCAGGAACCAGGCAGGGGTGCCCCCTTTCACCACTCTTATTCAACATAGTTCTGGAAGTCCCAGCCACAGCAATCAGATTAGAAGAAATAAAAGGCATCCAAATTAAGTAAAACTGTCATTATTTGCTGATGATATGATATTGTATATAGAAAACCCTAAGGTCTCGGTAAAAAAACTACTGGACCTTATAAATGAATTCAGCAAGGTGGCAGGATATAAAATTAATACTCAGAAAACAGAGGCATTTTTATATACCAACAATGAACTGTCAGCTAAAGAAATTAAGGAAACAATCCCCTTCACCAAAAAAATAAAGTACCTAGGAGTAAATTTAACCAAGGGGGTTAAGGACTTGTACTCGGAAAATTATAAAACATTGATAAAAGAAATCAAGGAAGATACAAACAAGTGGAACCATATACCATGCTCATGGCTAGGAAGAATAAACATCATTAAAATATCTATATTACCCAAAGCAATTTATAAATTCAATGCAATACCAATTAAAATACCAATGGCATACTTCAAAGATGTAGAACACATATTCCAAAAATTTATATGGAACCAAAAAAGAACATGAATAGCCTCAGCAATCTTAAAAAGAAAAAATAAAGCAGGAGGTATCACTCTTCCAGATATCAAGGTTTACTAAAAGGCCATTGTACTCAAGACAACCTGGTACTGGCATAAGAACAGGCACATAGATCAATGGAACAGAACAGAGAACCCAGAAATAAACCCACAGCTTTATGGACAACTGATATTTGACAAAGGAGGAAAGAACATACAATGGAGTAAAGACAGCCTCTTTAACAAATGGTGTTGGGAAAATTGGACATCTACTTGCAAAAAAATGAAACTAGACCATCAACTTACACCATTCACAAAAACAAACTCAAAATGGATAAAAACTTAAATGTAAGCTTTGAAACCATAAGCATCTTAGAAGAAAACATAGGCAGCAAGCTCTCCGACATCTGTAGCAGCAATATATTTGCCGATTTATCTCCACAGGTAAATGAAATAAAAGGCAAGATAAACAAATGGGACTATATCAAACTAAAAAGTTTTGCACAGCTAAAGACAATAAGAACAGAATAAAAAAACAAATCACACAATGGGAGAACATATTCAACATCATGTCTGATAAGGAGTTAATAACCAAATTTCATAAAGAACTTATAAAACTCAACACCAGGAAGACAAACAATCCAATCAAAAAATGGGCAAAAGAAATAAATAGAAATTTCTCCAAAGAGGACATACAGATTGCCAAAAGGCATATGAAAAAATACTCAACATCACTAATCATTAGAGAAATGCAGATAAAAACCACAATGAGATATCACCTCATACCAATCAGAATGGCGCTCATCAGCAAAACAACACAGAATAAGTGCTGGAGAGGATGTGGAGAAAAGGGAACCCTTCTGCACTGCTGGTGGGAATGCAGACTGGAGCAGCCACTGTGGAAAACAGTATGGAGATTCCTCAAAAAATTAAAAATGTAACTGCCTTTTAACCCAGCTATCCCACTTTTAGGAATATACCCTAAGAACACCATAGCACTGTTTGAAAAGAAGAAATGCGTTTCCATGTTTGTGGCAGCATTATTCACAATAGCGAAGGTCTGGAAACAGCCTAAGTGTCCGTCAGAGGACGAGTGGATTAAAAAGCTTTGGTACATATATACTATGGAATACTACTCAGCCATAAGAAATGATGACATCGGATCATTTACAACAAAATGGATGGACCTTGATAACATTATACTGAGTGAAATAAGTAAAACAGAAAAAAAAACTGAGAACAGCATGATTTCATACATAACTGGGACATAAAAGTGAGACTATGAGACATGGACAAGAGTGTGGTGGTTACGGGGTGGGGGGAGGGAGGAGAGGGTGGGAGAGGGGGAAGGGGAAGGGCACAAAGAAAACCACATATAAGGTGACAGAGGACAATTTGACTTTGGGTGATGGGTATGCAACATAATTGAATGATAAGATAACTTGGAGATGTTTTCTTTGAACATATGTACTCTGATTTATTAATTTCACCCCATTAAAATTAATAAAATGAAAGAAATCTATTTCTCATAGTTTGAGAATCTGGGAAGTCCAATATCAATGCACCAGCATGGTTTTATTTGGTGAACCATTTCTTGGTGCATAGTCAGAACCTTTTTCCTGTGTCCTCAAATATTGGAATAAGCTAGTGTTTCTCTGGAGCCTCTTTTATAAGAGCACTAAATCCCTTTATGAGGGCTCTACCCTTATGACATAATCACCTCCCAAAAGCCCCATTTTCTAACACCATCACATTGGGAGTTAGGATTTAACATTTGACCATGGGAAGAATACCAACATTCAGTCTATAGCAACTAAGAAAGTTAGGTGTCTTGGAGAAGAGAGGATTTTTTATGAGTGCAAAGGGAGAAAAGCTTGTTTTAATCTCAGTCTGAGGAATTTGTTGCAAGGGTACAAGGGAATTTGGATTGCTGGGATACCATTTTATTCTTACCCATGGAATATATTTTTGTGTGTACCTTGAAGAACCGTCTTCAAGGTACTAATATTGCAAGCTGCAACATTCCAGATGACACAATCTGTATCCTAACTACCTGGCTTCTCTGTTTACATCTATTAATTCCACATGCCAGAAAAAAATAATTATTGTATTAATTTAGGTAATGCTAACCAACACCAAACTCAAAAATATATAAATGCACAAATACATTAACAGTTTCTCATTCAAGAATAAATAGTCCACAATAGTAATCCCGATCAGAGATGGCCTTATTCTTTTTATTTTTCATTTTATATTTTTAAAATTATTGAATATATTGCAAAGACACTGGTTAACATAATTGTACATATTTTAGGTGCCCAATTCTACAACACATCTCTGTACTCCATATTGTGTGTTTATCCCCACCCCAAGTCAAGTCTTTGTCCATCACCATTTATCCCCCTACACCCTCCTCCACCCCCACCTCCGGCAATCACCACACTGTTGCCTATGTCCTGGAGTCTTTCTCTCTCTCTCTTTTTGTCTTTTTGTTATTGTTCAGTCCTTCTAACCCCCTCACCCATTCTCCTTCCCCAACAGCTGTCTGCCTGCTCTTTATTTTTGAGTCTGTCTCTATTTTGCTTGCTGTGCCCTGGCCAGATATTTCAGTTGGTTAGAGCATCATCTCAAAGCTCAGAGGTTGCTGGTTCTATCCTTGGTCAGGGCACATACAGGAGAAGCAGAGGTGGATTAAGGTCGGTTAAGTCCCCGGGCGCAGAAGAAAATATTGGGCCCTTTACATTAGAAAAAAGTGTAAAGTTGGGGTTTTGTGGGGCCCTTCAGAAGTCGGGGCCCAGGGTGCATGCCTGGTGCGCCTGTTGTTAAATCCACCTCTGAGGAGCAGAATAATGTTTCTCTCTCTCTCTCTCGCTCTCTCATCAATAAAATAAACATTTTAAAAAGTCTGTTTTAAAATAGTTTGTACATAGCAAGGCCTCCTGTGTTGTACTGGCTGGGAAAGAATTTATAAAAAAAAAAAAAAGAGAGCCAACTTGCTCTACATGTAAAGTAATAGAAATTTTGGAGTTGCGATAGAATGAAACATGTCTACAAACAGGACCTGAACATAAACACAGCAAGTGAGGCTTCCCGAGGGAAGGGAGCCAGGCAGTTTTCAGACATTGAGTAACCCAGTTTCCATTTTAGGTTGGTTCTTGTTCTATGCTATAATCCTTATAGTCATCCCTAAATTTTTAGTGACAGTCTGTCGCATATAGCTGCCTCCTGTCAGAGACACTTTGGAGAATTAAGAAGAAAACTGTCAATGAAGGGGACACAGTGGGAAAGGCAGGAGGGCAGCCACAAGAGGCTAAGTTGAGCTGATTGATCAAGAAGCCAAAATTCACAGCAAGAGGCTATAAGAGGTAATAAGAAGCTATGCCCTAAATCTCCTTAGATCTTCCGGAGGGCACTGGGCTGCCCACTGTAGACAGGAGAATGGCTCCAAGCCACTTGATCTGCTCATTTAAAAAATGGCCCTGCAGAAGGCCAAAGCACATAAGACCACTGAAGTCAATTTCACAGGCTTCTACTAAGGCCCTGTAAACCTCAAATATGCACATATTCAGACAGAGGATCAATGAAACCAATTGTAAACCAGTTGTAAAGAGAGATACTGGTGGCTTGGTTTAGTAATAACACAAGATCTTCAAGCAACCAAATAAGCAGAAAGAAGTACGTTACCTCTACTCTCTTGTCTTCTTTTCAAACATATATTTTGTTAGTTGATTGTTGGTTGCTGTTTTTCATTTTCATTTCTGCAATGTAATAAAAAACTGCATCTTGAAAAGCAGCCATAAAGCTTTTTTGTAATTACCAAGAAACATATCAATTTTATAGACAATCCAACGGATAACATAAGGGGGTTTCTTTTTGTTGTGTTTTTGGTTGTTTATTTTTTGTCTTTGGATTTCTTTTTCCTTTTTCTGTCTGAAACCAGCACAATTTAGGGTGATATTTTAATTGATCATTATGAAAGAGATAGCAACTAGTTTTTAATGGTCACAGAATGGTGACTTGCAACCCTGTCCCAGCTGCTGTCACTGCCATGCCGGGAGCAGACTTGCAGCATCTTGTCTCAGGCACACATCAGTGCTCCTGCCTCCTGCCTCCCTCCCTCCCAGTGGACAGGCTGCCACCTGCTGCTGGCACAGTGCCGGCCCTTCGGGGAACAAATGTTCTCTTGCTGCTGGGTGACAGGCCAGGACAGACGCTGGATTTCAAGGGAACCAGGGAAAGGCGCCCTCAGGCCGGCTGCCCCTACTCCTCCACCCATCTGCCTTTGCTGCCTCGCAGAAATCTCCCTAATCAGGACCATGGAAGAAGGGGCTTCCTGCTCCAGCTACAGTCTAGAATTTTCTGTCTCCTTTTACCCACCAGTCTCCCTTAAGGCTAGAGTGGCCATTTATTTATTCAGCCCACAAGCATTTATTGAGCCTGTGTTCCATGCCGGGCAATTTGCTAAGTGCTGGGAATATAGACTTGAATATCTCAATCCTTGACCTTGAGAAGGTCATAGTTTAGATGAGTAGATGAGACACACCAACCAATAAATAATGATATAGCCTTGGGACTATAACAAGAGAGTTAGAAACCAAATGCACACAGAGGAAGAATTAAAGTATCACATAAGCGTGAAACAGACAGGCTTTGGAGACTGTTAGGCCAGGGAACTCCCAGATTTGCCTCTTGTTGCCTGGTTGACTTTGGACAATTTATTTAAATTCTTTAGTCCCAGTGTCTCATCTATGAAGGGTTATATAAGACAATGCAGTGAAGCACTTGAACATGGCACACAGTGAACACTCAATAAATACGGGCCATTTTTACCCAGGGCAATTTGTATCCAAATGCCCCTCGCAGAGACATAAGGTCTAAGTCATTGTGCCCAGGCAGGGGGTCTGGAAGCAGAGAAAGAATGGAGAAAGGGGCCAGCTCATAGACTTCAAAGCTTAAAGCCAAAGAAAATCTCAAAAAATCACGTTCAAGGACAAAGCTGGAGTACAAGACCAAGTAAAAAATCCACGTGGACCAGCAGGCAGGAGGGACCGAAGTGGCAGAAATAAAGTGAAGTGCAGGGCAGCACAGCAGAAACTGGAGGGAGCAGGCAAAACCCAATGAGAAAAGAAAATATGACACAGCAGTGAAAATACTGAGGACCAGAGTCTTGAAAAGGGTGGAAAAATTTCAGAGTAGGTGGCATTTACTCTGGATCTTACAAGATGAGAAGGAGCTTGCCAGGAAGATCCTAGAAAAGGGTGGTCCTTGGAGGGGAAAGAGCAGGGGCAAAGGCACAGTGACACCCACAGGGAAGAGTGAGAATATCGAGCAGCTGGAATGTTGAGTGGGAAGAACACAATGGAAAGAGAAGGATGGAGACTGGGGAAGAGCTGAGACATGGAGGACCTTGACTGCCAGAATAGGAAACCAAGTCTTATCCTGCAACTCCGCAATGGGTGCATATCAGAGTGACCCCAACTCTAACCAAGTGCCAGTGCTCAGGCCACACGCCCAGTGATTTCCAGTTAATTGCACTCAGGTAAGAACCAGCCATAGGCATTTTTTCTATCTCCCCGAGCAATTCTAATGTGCAGCCAGGGTTGCAAACCACTTCTGCCAGCAGTCAGAAGTCAGTGGAAATTCTCTCTGTGTGCCCAGAATGCTGTGAAGCTAAGAAAAGAGTCATTTTATTTCAACAAACATTATTAACACTGATTCGGTGCCAGGCCCCATGCTAAACTTTGTAAGTATGGAGATGAGTACGTCAGGGTCCACTGCTCTCTGTTTAGCTCTTTAGAGTTTATGAATCATGTTCACCTTCACTGTCTTATCCTGCCTGGGAACTGAGAGGGAGTGTGGCTGCAGTCCTTCAGGGGAAGCAGTGTACATAATCAACTCAGTCATGGCAGGGCCTACCCTGAGGTCTGGTGCTGGGCCGCAGTGAAGAAAATGAATTGTGCAATCTTTTATAGAGCAAAATCAATAGCATCAGAACAGCCAGCCATGCCAGCAGCTGGGGCTGCAGCGAGGTGGGGAGAGCACATGGAAGGGAGGGGACTCATGGGAGAAATCAAGGACACTGTGATGGAGAGAAGACACAAAGGTGTCATGGAGGGAGGGAGGAAAGGAGGGCCAAGGGGATGGGGTAGGGGGATGTTATACTTCTTGAGAGAATTTGTTCAAAACAACTGTATCCTTCTTGTATTAAGCTTCCGCCCCTACTCAGAGTCCCAAGTATAGAGGTAGGTAACATGAGAAAGTGTGAGGAAGAAACTAACACTTAGCATGTTCCTGGCCCCGAGCTAGGTGTTCTGCACACATTCATATAAATCCTCACTAATTTTCTAAATGAGAAAACAAAAGTTCTAGAAGTCATTAGGCTACCAAACTCATGTGTGATGGAGTTATTTATCCTTTTATAGGTTTCAAAGAGAAATGTATAGGAGAGTCGTTTTGTAAAAGAAAGGGTACTTCCGAAATATTTTTCTACCGTGAGTCCACGTGTAACCTTTGTACAAGGCTCAGAGTGGGAAAGAACCTCACAGATCACCTGGTGTAGATATGAGTGAACCCAAACTAGGGGCCTCATTGGCCCCCCTGACATCCAGATAACACCTTCAATTTACGTGAAAACACAAGTATTCAGGTTAAGTGAGGCACTGAATGAGAAAGAGAACATCTACCATGCCACTGCAAAGAAAAGAACTGAGAATCCTCAGCCATTATACCCTCATCAGGAAGAGCCATGAGAGGGACTGAGGCCTTGCTCACAGGGCCTGGAAAAGCCTGCAGGGTGCGGAATAACCCACTGCAACCTACCACTATGAGAATGCCCTTCTGGAAGGCAGCATACTTCTGCTCTGACTCACCCTGGGCTATTAAACTGCATGATCAGATATTTTCTGAGATTGCTTGGCCATATACCCAGCTCAGGGTAGCTTAGGCAAAGGGAGACTTTATTGGAAGGACATGGGTTATCTCACATAGGTGGGAGTGTTGAACCAAACTGCAGGAACATAAGGTTGCAGCTGGGCCTTGGGGCAATTGGAATCTGGAACATGAACCATAAGGACTTGTTCCATCTCTTTTCTGCCTCTTTCTGGTTTTGCACTGCTGGTTTCCTCATCTATCACTGTGAACCACTTCTGCTGCAAAATGGAAAACATGACCACCAACAGCTTCTGAGCCTCAGATTGCACCTCCAGAGATGTTAATTTCCTTAGTAACAGCTTCAAAAAATCCCAAAGATGATATCTATGAAGGATTCCATTCAGTTCAGCTTGTGGTGGTGCTCCTATCAGCTATGTCTATCGGAGCAAGGCTGGATGAATACTGTCAAAAGAAGGGAAAGGAATTAGGATCTTACATTTTATCTCATCAATGGAAAGAAGACCTTTAAACAATGGTAGACGGAGGTTCAAATGGTAGGAAGATTTTCAACACACATTATTCATGCGCAAAAACAATGTGCAATGCAGAGAGAAGAAGAAAATTCAGGCCTAAATCCTCCAGGTGCACACTAATGTGGCAGATCATCATGTCCAGTTTGGTTAGCCATGGTCATATGCTTGTCTTAGGGCCAGCAGAAGGTGGTATGAGTTGTTTCAAGAACTGCTTCATGAAATTTTTCCTTATGCAATCCTGCCTGTGTGTTTCCTGCTCCAGCTGAGTGGAAGGCAGATGACCCTCGAGCAGCCTGGGGGCAATGTGTTTAAAAGTGCAGAACCACAGACGAAAGGAGCTTGGCTCCTGAATCCCTGTTTAGAAAAGAGCCACTAATCACAAGCACACATATTAGGCTTTTAGATTTGCAAGAAAAATACTTTTTATAGTGTTAAGTATTAAAGTTTGGGAGTTTATTTACTACTGCTGTTAGGCCTGCCTTCATTAATTAAGTTAGTAAACATTGCGTTAACTGGAATTAACTGCTTTGAGTTCCAGCTCTGCGGCAAGCTTGCTGGGTGACTTGGAGAAAATCACTTTACCTCTCCAAGTCTCCCATTAATTATATCCACATTGCAATATTTTTTCATTAATGACTGGAGATAATGCATGTGAACAAATGTGAGTGCTAAATTACTCTACAAGTTCAGGATGGAATATTACAAACTTGTCTCAGCATTGCTATTTCTCAGGTATGCCAAGATTTAATTTTAGTGGCTTATAAACCTTTCAAGTTTCTCATTGAAAGTCTCCTACTTAATAAAGGAGGTAATGTAGGTTATAAGAATATAATTTTTCCATAGAACTCAATAAACTTATTTGCACTTTGAATTGTTTTAAATAAGTGGCACTTAAACATTTTTTATTTCCTGAATTAGTCAGCATTAGAACATAAATAGCTTGTTCCCACCGATATTATGAAGTTTCATTTATATCTTAAAGAAATCAAGGCTGAATTGAAAGTTAAAAAAAAACCCACAACCTTTGCTCTTAGTAACTGGCAGCTCTGAGCCTTGAACCGGAAACCTGTGCCTTCACATTAGCATGCCTGCCACCTTCCTGGTGATTCCGTCCACTAGGCATGATAGCTTGTAACTGCCACTCCCACTATGCAAGCTCACATGAAACTGGATAAGAGCCCAGTCTCAACTGATCATTACCTTCACCCTCACCAGAATGCCTTTAATAAAGATGCACACACCCTGTTCTTATTAACAATTTCTTTTTTTTAATTTCTTTTTTTTTATTTTTTAGTGATAGAGAGAGAAAGAGAGAAAGAAAGGGGGGGGAGAGAAAGGGAGAGAGATGAGGAGCATCAATTCTTTGTTGCAGCTCCTTAGTTGGTCAGTGATTGCTTTCTCATATGTGCCTTGATGGGGGGGGGGGGGTATGCAGCCAAGCCAGTGATGCCTTGCTCAAGTCAGTGACCTTGGGCTCAAACCAGCGACCTTGGGCTTCAGATTAACAACCTTTGAACTTCAAGCCAGCAACCTTTAGGCTCAAGCCAGTGACCATGGGGTCATGTCTATGGTTCCATGCTGAAACAAGCGGCCCAGTGCTCAAACTGGTGAGCCCACAACCTCGGGGCTTCGAACCTGGGTCCTCTGCACCCCAGGCCAACACTCTATTAACTACAACACCACCAGGTCAGGCATTATTAACAATTTAAATTTTGATCTTCTGAACTCTCCAGGAACCATTTGTGTTTGAGTTTTCGGGAAGTCTCCACTACTGCTTTAACTGAAGTTATCTGTTTTACATATTGAGCTTCTAAATAAGATTTCTGTCGAGCAAAGAGTTTTCTAGTTTTTGTTGTTCTTTTCTAAAGAAAAGTACAAGCCACTTAACCAAGAAACTGAACTTGGGGTCATAATCTGATGGCCAAACAAAGGAGACAAGAGATTCATTTTCTAATGTCAAGTCTGATATTTCTCATGACTTTAGATGAATTGTTTTCTCTTTTAGGCCTCAGTTTCCTGGTCTGTAAAATGGAAAGCTTAACAACTTGAGAGCTTAGCCCCTTTCCAATTTCAAGACAGCTCAGGACGTGTATTCAGCATGGGAGGTGGAGGCCGGGAAGGTGGGAAATACCAACTGTAAGAGGAGTAAAAGTACAGAGAGAGAGATTTTAACTTTATTAAAAAATACCCATCAAGCTACAACTTTGTGCCAGGCACTGTGCAAAGCAGTGAGAAGACCACATTGAACCAAATAGATATGGTGCTTCTGGTGCTGGATCTCATAGCAATGTATGCCAGTCGACACACAGAGAGCAAGGGGCTGTCTGAGAGAAAGGGGAGAGCAGCTGGACAACAAAAGTTTCTTTGTTTAGGAATTTTCCTCCAAAATCCAATCATTGCCTTCTTCACAGAGTCCTAACTCCCTCTCTCACACTTTCAGTCATTCCTCCAAATTGCTGGTAGATGCTACAGAGAACCTAGTCTTTCCTTTAATCATTCGTTCACTTGTTCATTTTTCATTTATATAAACATACATTTACTGAGAACCTCTGATGCCCAACAATCATCCCAGGCACTGGAAACCCAGAGCTGAAGGCAGTGCGAAACCAGCCCTCAGAGACTCATGGGCCAGTGGGGAGCTACAGTGTGAAACCAGCCCTCAGAGACTCACGGGCCAGTGGGGAGCTGCAGTGTGATACCAGTCCACAGATGCTCACGGGCCAGTAGGGAGCTGTGTGCAGCACTACAGTGCAATATGCTAAGAGCCGGGATGGAGGGACCCACAAAGTGGTGGGATTCAGCTGGTTTGCACCGGGTCAGCAGAACCAATACCTAATATTTTACTGAGATCGGCAAACCAGTTGTTAAAATGGCGCTTGTAATCAGGGTTTTCTCTAAGGTGGGCGCCTGGGCAGCTGCCCAATGTGGAAATCACAAACTTACATTTCTTACTTTTTCTTAATGTTCATCTGTGCAACAGTGTATTCTAAGTGCCCGTAGTAATGTTCATTCCATCCACAGGTGAAAAAAATTGCAAGTGAGGATGCTAATCAAGAAGCAATATGGAAATATCTTAAATAACAGTTTTATTGTTTTTTGTTAGGCATTATTTAATATTTTTTTCTTTAATATTTTAAAACACTTATAATCTAGTTGTGTACTTCTTTCACTCTTCTTATTTCATGATTAAATGCATGAAATAATAAACTACCTTTCGGTGTATCTTTTTTTTATACTTAAAACATTAAGTCATTAGGGCAGAGCACCGGTTGTTAAATTATTTGAATCTCACCATTGGACCCCCAGGAGGGTGAGGGTGGAGCAATCATAGGCCCAGAATAGAATCTGTTTGTAGTTCTAAAGATGGGACCGCCCATGAGTGTTGTTTCTCCACTCCTCAGGAGATTCCAGATTCCTCCTTCCCCCACCTCTCCCCACCTCGCCTATGCCTCTCAGATGCACTCCCTTATGCTGAATCAACAAGATCAGGCACAGACATCCGCAGAGAGAAACTAATAAGGGTACCAGAAGGTCACTACAAATAGAAGGCAGTTATGTTGCTTCATGATTTAAAGTACTAAATGGTACATTTATTCCCATTAACTGCAATGGGATGGTGTTCTGGTGAATGACAACAAAGGGATTTTTATGACATCACTTTGCTGTATCTGGTGACAGAACCTACCAGGTTTCCTGAGTACTAGATGTTTCTGAAACACTGAGTAATAAAGGATATTCTGTACCTTATCTTCCTAGCTCTCTTCCACCTGATCATTTTTAGTTATAGACAAAGTCTTTATTTTTCAATCATTCAGATAAGAAATACTTATGGAGCCCTAGTGCATGGCGGACTTTGATTTGTACAGACATGTGAATAAGAAAATAAGGATTCCTGATCTCAAAGAGCTAACAGTCTCATGGGGAAAATAATTACAAAGATTAAATTCAATATGATTGGTGCCACATGAGATACCAGACCAGCATACACAGGGAGCACAAGAGAGTTATACCCCCCACCATCTAGGAGATTTTCTAAAAGCTTCCTAGAAGGGAAAGCCAACTTGAATCAGGGGTAAAGACTTTTGGCTGGTCAGTTAGATGAGGGCTGGTAGGGTGTCCAGACAGCGGAGAGCTTATCTCCTGAAGATCCTACCCCAGGGACCTTCCCACAGCAGATGTGCTCACAGTGCTCAAGAACTCAGTATGAGGCCCTGGCCGGTTGGCTCAGTGGTAGAGCATTGGCCCAGCATGTGAAAGTCCCAGGTTCAATTCCTGGTCAGGGCACACAGGAAAAGCTCCCATCTGCTTCTCCACCCTTCCCCCTCTTCTTTCTCTCTCACTTTTCCCCTCCTGCTGCAAAGGCTCCATTGAAGCAAGTTAGCCTGGGCACTGAGGATGGCTCTGTGGCCTCTGCCTCAGGCCCTAGAATGGCTCTAGTTACAATGGAGCAATACCCCAGGTGAGCAGAGCCTCGCCCCCTGGTGGGCATGCCAGGTGGATTCTGGTTGGGTGCATGTGGGAGTCTGTCTCTCTGCCTTCCCACTTCAGAGAAATACAAAAAAGAAAAAGAAAGAAAGAAAAAAGAACTCAGAATGCCACATACACTTTGGAGTCAGAGACATTTTTATCTTCACTGTTGTTTTGTCTCTTCACCTACTTTGAAGCGTGACTGTGAAGTTGAAATGAGAAAATAAAGTAGATGATGTGTTTTGCATAGTGCCTGACACCAGCATGTTTCATAAATGGCATTGAGGGGGATGCATGTGAACAGTATGTAGAAAGGAGCCCGAGTATGCCTTTGCAGCACGGAAGGATTACTTTATCTAATATAATGAACTCTCTATCTCCACTGCGTGCCTGCATGCCCAAATATCTACTCCTAACCCTTCATCACCAGTTCAGTGCCCTGGAAACCTGACCAGTTTGGCTTTTATCTAAGGGCTGCCTCCCTGACTTCCATAGGGTCAAGAACTGAAGAAGAGCAGAGAGAAGAAAGAGTAAGCTCCACCTCCCTCCTACGCAGTCATCTCAGCTGCTGAATTCTTGTCAGAAGGTTGCAACATCTGCAAAGCAGCCCCCTTTCTGTGCCGTTTTCTATATCTCTAGGTCAGTGGTTCTTAACCTGGGTTCTATCAAACCCTAGGGGTTCTATGAGTCGGTCTCAGGGGTTCGGAGAAGCCTCTGCCGCGGAGGCCAGAATAAAGTAATACTGTAATTTGTTGTGAGTTCATGCACTTTGTTGGTTTTGTTCTTTGAGCAAAGTGATGTTCATGCACAGCTCATTTTTTGCACCAGTAAAAATACATATACCTATGTCTTGAATTTGGAAAAAAAATCATATTTTATTTATCACTAAAGAAGAGTTCGGTGAATGCGCATATGACACTGGTGGGTTCGGTACCTCAAAAAAGGTTAAGAACCACTGCTCTAGGTTCTGTTAATGGCTCCCTCCTGTCACCCCTCCCACACAAGGCTAAAAACAGCCAGTTATTAATAGCCCCAGGACATTGCATTATCCTTATGGTTTCCATACAACCTCCCCAAACCTTATAAATGAATTCTTTATTCAATTTTTCTCTGGCCACCCACTTTGAGTATCCATCTATTTTTTTCTGAGACCCTGACAGATGCACATTCTATTAAGTCCTGCAAAGAAACTCCAAATAAATATGTAGACCTAGGAAATAATTAAAGATGGGGACAAGATGTTTTTGTTAGGTACAGATTGAAAAACTAAACCAGCTGAGGAGCAAGTGAGAGGTACAGAGGCTCTCCTTTCTATCTCTCACTTCCCACACAAACTGAGCAAATCGAGAACAGTGACCAACTTTTAATCATCTGTTAGTCTGTGCCCCCAGACATCTAGCTCGGAAACTGGGACAGGATACGTGCTCAGTATACTCTATGTGTTGAATAGGTTTCCACAGAATTACCAGTGGATGGAAACATGATGAAGAAAAAAATTCAATGATATATTTATATTGCTGCTTTCTCCATACCTACACACACACACACATATACACTCATAATACCATTATGACTTTTCCTTAACCTTTCAAGAAGCCTTCATTGGTCATTTTAATCTTGATTAAAATAACAGACCTCTGGAGGTCCATCAGAAAATACCTTCTTCTTCACTTTGTGGGATCAGGACTTGAAACGGCAACACTTCAGATGGGATTGAAATTCTACCTTTGAATCAAGGACTTTAAAGCGAGAGGGAAACTTGGAGGTCATGTGGCTCAGCCCTGCGTGACACTGATTGGTCATGTGGCTCAGCCCTGCGTGACACTGATTGTTCTCCATGTCCTCTGTGGACTCCTCTGGGAGTCCACAGAGGACATGGAGACCCCCACCTCCTCAGGGATGCATACCCATCTATAGTTGTTCAATTAAAATCTGCCCCTCTGTAACTTGACCAGTCTCTGAGAAAAAGCAAACATCATTCTGACAGATATTACAGGCTGTTCCAGGGTCCTAAGATAACAACTGTATAAATCTCTAGCTTTAAATATTGGTGGTCTATGTGAGATGATCTGCAGAGGACCAGAAGGAGTGTGTGTGAGAGGAACTTCTCTGTGTCCCAAAAATATCTTCAGTTGGAGTTACAACTGTGGGTGGAGACTGGTACCCAAGGAGCCCCTTTTAAAATGGAAATAACTCATTGCAAATTTCTTTAAGGGAAGCTTTGTGTCTTCTATGTGTTTTATATTGTGTCCCAGTGTTGGAATGCAGAATTGGGAGATTAGAGGGGTGTCAGATGAGGCCAAATCTCACAGGAGGAGGAGGTACCTCAGGCAGCCATGAAATAAATAAAAGGCATTCCTGCACTGAGAACAGCATTTGCAAATGCATAGAAGAGGGGTGAGTCCAGCCCACTCAGGTGCCTCCATGGTTGATGAGATTGTGAAGTGCCCGTAGAGAGAGGTAAGCTATGGGCTAGAGAAGATGCAGAATCCAACTCTACTACTTTCTATGTGTGACCTTGAGTGAGTCACTTCCCCTCTGTGTAAAATAAGGAAGTCAGAGGGCTACATCATCCCTAAAGGCCTTCCTTTTCCATAAATTAATGATTCTAAAAATGTCTCCCATTTCTATAGCTCTTCACAGTTCATAAAGTACATTACCTCATTTCATTCAGCAGCACTGAAGGCAAAACTTGGCAGAATTCAGAGTTGACCTTACCCTTTTCTGATGACTTTTCAACTGAAATGCGAAACTCAGGGCATGACCAAGTTTTCACCTCTGAATCACTCCTTCAATAACTTATCACCCCCTTGCTCACTGCACATGCACACACACACACATACACACGTGTGTGTGCATACCCACAGAGTATCTCACCCACAGACTATGTCAAGGACAAAATAATTCTTAAAAGAGTTCCCATATTTAAATTTAAAGTGGTCTGCACCAACCCTAACCCCAATTAAAATACTGATGAGTAAAGGTTACTTACAGAGCCTGCAGAATTAGGCAAATCATCCTCCTCTCCAAGAATCCCTGAGTTATTTGGAGATTCAGCTAACTTTCCTGGCCATAGGTTCTGATTTTTAATGGGGATATAATAGGACAATGGGAAGCCCTTAGCTACCCCAGACTAGAATTTAAATTTGTGTCATTGATCCAGAAGTATCTTAATAATTAAGGATATATAGTAATGGAAAATGCTGGAAAGTTGCTTTTAATCTAGATGTTAACACTGCCTAGCTGGGTAACCTAGAGCAAGTTAACTAACTTCTCTGAGGTTTGTCCTCATACATACAATAGGAGTTGGGTTATATAATCAATAAGGTGTGATTTGGTTTATTTTTTCAGTCACTCAATACTCATTGATTGAGCATCTAACCTGTGTCAGACATTGTGAAAGATACTGGACTAAAACAAAACAAAACAAAATGTTAATTAAAATTAAATACATGTATGTGTGAGAGAAAGACAGAGAAACAGAGAGGCAGAGAGAGAAATACTCCATGCCTCAGAATCTCACATTTTCGTTGGGATGATGGATGTGCCAATAAATAAATGCAACAAAAGATCATTGTGCCATGATACTCGTCTATACAGGAGAAACACAAGGGAAGGAGTTCTGGTAAAAGTCAGGAATATTTCAGAGAGAGAGACAGAGAGTAATGTTTAAACTAGATCTGAAGTTGAATGCGGCAGAAAGGGGCTTCCCTGCAACAAGCAGCAGAGCAATTGTAGATGGGCATAGGGAAACAGAATTAGTTCACATGGAGTGATGAAAAGGGAGAGTGTTTGCTAGAGATGCAGGCAGAAGCCAGACTATGCAGAGCCAAGTTAGCCTGGGTAACACAATGAAGAGTCACTCCAGGTTGTAGACAAGGGAGCAGCAACAGCAAGCCAGGGGAAGGGGTGGCATAATGTTGTGTGTAGAGGGTGTGCTAGTGAGTGGGACACTTGAAATTATGTCAACACAGTAAATTAAAAATAAAAATTTTATCCCTGGCCGTATAGCCTGGTTGTTTAGAGTATAGGCCCAAAGTACAGAAATTGCTGGTTCGATCCCTGGTCAGGGCACATAGAGAAACGGATCAATGTTTTTGTCCCCCCATACACCCCTTTCTGGCTAAGATCAATACATAAAAATTAAAATTTTTAAATTGGCCCTGGCCAGTTGGCTCAGTGGATAGAGTATTGGCCAGGTGTACGGACATCCCAGGCTCAATCCCAGTCAGGGAACAAGGGAGAAACAATCATCTGCTTCTCTTTCCTCCTTTCTCTCCGTCCTCTCCCTCCTCTTCTCTTGCAGCCAGTGGCTCGATTGGTTCAAGCATCTGCCCCGGGTGCTGAGGAGAGCTCAGTTGATTCGAGCATTAGCCCCAGATGGTGGTTGCCAAGTGGATCCAGTCGGGGTGCATGCAGGAGTCTGTCTCTCTATCTCCCTTCTGCTTACTTTAAAAAGAATAGAATAGATTAGAATAGAACAGAATAAAAATTTTAAAGTAAGAAAAAAAAGGTTATTCTATCTTCCAGAGGCATTAGAATCAGAACTAAGGCAGCCTCCATGGAGATGGAGAGGAATGTGTGAATTTAATATCCTTTCCGGGAATGCTATATATGACTTATTTATTTAAAAAACATATACATAGCATTTACTATGTGCCAAGCACTATTCTAAGCACTTAGGACATTAACTCATTTAATCATTACACCTAACCTATGAAGTTAGAACTGCTATCATCCTTATATTATGGATATATTCAATGTGACAGAGAGAGGTTAAGTCACTTACCCAAGGTCTCACAGCTAATGAATAGTCTTAACCACTAATGCTAATATCATTAATACTGTGCTACCAAGTGTGACTCTGGCTTAGTTGGCTGCTGGATAGATGGTCATGCCATCCAATTCCTAAAAGGAAAAGAGCAGATCCTGGGGAAAATAACCCAATTCTTTTAGGAACCTGCTAATCAAGACAACTATTACACCATGATGGAAAAGGCCCAGCAAGGATCTAGGAAAGTAAGTGTAGAGCAGAGAAGAGATTGCTAGGCTGGAGATTTATGTAGATTTGGAAGTCGCCTGTGTAGAGATGGCAATGCTCACTACGTGGGTGACCTGGGCTGTCACTGGTGTGGCCCATGTGAAACAGCAGGGTCATCATCTTCAAGCTGCAAGTCTGGTTCTGATCGCATATCAAAAACTGTTCCTCATTTCCGGTGAAATATTTGTTCTTCTGCTAGTTGTGAACTAACTGTTGTCTAAGGACATAGCTATTTTTTCAACCACTAGCCATGTTTCTAGTACTCCAAAAGACACAAAAATAATAAGTAATTGATTTGCTGACAGGAAATAGGAGTATGATAGAGAAACTATTAAAAAATTGAGGCAGATGAAACTTCTAGCAAGATTTGATTACTAAGTCCTCCTTAATAATTGTGTTATTTAATATTTTAAAATTTACATGTAATAATTGGTACAAAACATCAGAACTGTAATTTTGTTGTGCTATTTTAGTATTTACATTTCTTTTATTAAAAATTTAGTGAAAATGAATAATTAAAGATAGACCAGAGTTCAGAAAAATTTGCAACTACAAATTAAAGGTTGAACTCTAACCTACTGAATAGTATCTATATTCATATAAAATTAGAATATTTTGTTTCCAGAGCTCAAGGAATCATGACATAATTTTTTAGAAAGCAAAGACAACCCTCACTCACTGCAGGTAAGTCACTTGATTCACGTGCACTTCAGTTTTGAGTTTTTACTATGTAACACACATTGGGTGATACACTTTCTATCCATTGTCCCATTAATCTCACTGCTGCCAGGCAAAGGTAAAATTACTGTCCAAAATTTAAGAACAATGAAATCATAGATCATAGAGGGAGATTTAATTGCCCAAATTCAATCAGTGAATAAATGGCAAAACTGAGGACTCCATCACCATATCAACCTAATGATTACTATCATTAGGTAATAATCAAAGTCACTCAGACTCCAGAACCCTGTCATTACTTGATACTAATACTGACTGTTTCTCTAGGTCTCTGGAAGTCCCGTCCACTGCAGCTCATATAGAGTGCTCTTTCTGTCTTTCCTGGGCATGGTCACATTCCTCATGTAGTAGTCTGGGTCTGTGAGCTTCCCATAGGTGAGTCTGGCCTTTCCCACATTACTGTGAGTCCTTCTTGATCTAGACTTACCAACTCTTTGCAATGGGGAGTCTCATTGACTTGTTTAATAAAGTATTAACAAATTAACTGGAAAGTGTTTGTTGGAGATGTTTGAGGGAACCCACAATAAATAGCACCAATCTTCTCCTAAGGCATGAATACATTGAAATAAGAAAAAGAATGGCAGATAAATGTCAAAAGGTCTACTTTAGTGCCTGTACTGATATTTGGAGGATGCATGTTAGCATGAGAACCAAAGTGGCTTTCCTAGCATAGAAAACAAAAACCTGATCATGTAGGCTCAGTTATAGCATGGTTAGCCAGGGGTGGTATGCTCAGGTGGCACCCACAGTGTGACTAAGCAGGAGAGAAATTAACTACAGGAGAATGGCCCTGCTTGTTCCTCAGGAACAAAAACAGAGCATCCCCAAGTATTGTTACCTAATTTTTTTCACGAAGTCTTGACATGTTTCTTGGAATAGAGCACTCCCATAAGAAAGAGAGATTAAGAACATGCATAAGGCAAGGCATAGGGAAAGATATTTTCTTCTAACATTTTTGAACAACACCAAATTCTCATCATTTCTACATTTATTGAGTATAAAAGAATGAAGAATGAATGATAACATTTGCTATGAGATTCCAAAGAGTACCTGAAAAAAATCAGACTCAATCCTGGTCATAACAGTAATAATAACAACAAAAATTTTAATTAGCATTTACTACACACTATATATTGTGCTGTGCATCAAATCCTTATAATCACCACATGTTTGAGACCATAATATCCCATTATACCAAAAAGGATTATCAAAAATAAATAAAACTGCCAAGGTCACACATCAATTAAATGGTAAAGTCAAGACTCAAATTCAATTTATCTAACTCTACAGGCTCTAATAATAAAAGCATGTAAGTAGCCATTCTTCCTTTGCCTACAAGATAAATAATTTTAAGACATATGACCTTTACTTATAATTCTCAAATATATATATAACTCACTGACTCTCTTAAAATATGGCTTCCAGAAGCTGTTAACCTTTCATTCTTAATGTCTGCCAAAATGATTATCAATGTCAACAGCAAACATATACTCATACTGAATAGAGGCTGCTATTATATCATGTTAAGTGTGATGTATTTGAAGTCTGAAGACCCAGGCTTAAAAGCCAGCTTGGACATTTACTGACCATGACAGGTTATTTTGAACAAATTACTTTGTGTCCCAGATCTATTTTTTGAATGGGATAATAAAATATTACATAATGTTGTTATAAAAACTAAATTAGCTGGTCTATATAAAGTGTGTAGTGCAAAGTCTGGCACACAGTAAATATATAAGAAATTGTTACTAAGAAAAAGGCAAAGGGTGAATGAGAATAAGGGAGAGGGGAAAGGAAATCTATAAACTCTATCTCAGCAGTGTTTTTATAGGCAGAGAATTGAGGGAAGCAAAGAAGAGGGTAAGGAAGCAAAAGCTATGGCAAGAAAGTATAAATGGAAATTGTTTAGGCAAGTACTGAGGACACTAATAGCAGGAATTGTATGTTATTGGCTGTGTTTGCAATGAATAGTAGAGTGTGTACTTAGAGCAGGAACTCCATGAATACTTATGGGACAAAAATCATGTCACAAGGTCATCCTAGACCCATGGTATTTACCAGACAATTTTTGTGCTGCTCAGACTCTCCCTGTCTCTCCATCTGATCTAAATCACAGTTCCTTTTATCACAGAAAAAGAACTCAATCCCCTTCTATCACCACCACCTAATGTAAACAATTCCCTTAATGTGGAGCTGCCAATCACTGTTATGGTCAGGATGCTTACACTTTCTAAACCTCAGTTTCCTCAACTGTAAAATAGGCGCTTACAATAACTGCTCCTCAAATATTCTGGTAGAAATATAATAATCAATGTATAGCCTGACATAACATCTTCAGCCTCCTCCAACAGTAGAGGGGAGCAGCCACTAGTCCCATGTTATATTGACAGACCTTCCTTCTGCTAGAGAAAGACTTTCACAGATGTCTCTGAGATGGAAGCTTCTACTATACTGCTAACCAGAACATGAGCTCCTCAATCCTAGGCTTTCCAGCTGCACTGCTTGTGTCTGCAGGGGAAGGTAAGAGGAAAGCCTGGCATGCCAGCTTAGCATCTTTTATCTCTTTCATGGATTAAGCCTCCACCTAAGATTTCCATTCAGAAAGAGTTCTGCCACTATTAACAAATCAATAACTAGTTCAAAAATCACAAATATTTTTCATGCTCTCAATTGATATTTAAGTCTTTTTTATATCAATCTGTTAGAACTTATTTGAAAAACTTGACATTTCCACTGGTGGGAAATTAGCTACTAAAAGAAGCAGTTCATGTCATTTTCAACCTTTTGAAGTTTCTTCCTGATGTTAAGCAGTGATCATCCTTCATGAAGTTAATTGCCCTTTGGTCAAGTTAGGGTAATAATCAAAATATTAACAACCTGCAGGGTTGGTGCAGTATATACATGCCATCTGTGTAAATCCCTGGTTTCAGTCAAATACTAAGGCCATACAGAACAGGTGTCATTGTTTATTTGCTGGAGGCTCTTTTAGTAAGATGCAAGGGGCTGGAGGGAGGTGGGGCATGGAAAGAAAGCCACCAATTCAAGGCACTTCAGGATTGGCTGGGGTCCATGACATACCAATTACATGAGTATTCCTGGTTCTGAGTCAATTTCTAGATTTCAGTCAACACACAAAAGAAATGTGAAAAAAAATACATATTGATTCTCAGAAACATTCACATTGTCAGCAGAGAGGGACATGGCATACTTTTCTTTAAATAAAATGTCATTATACTTCATTCTTATGAGGAAGACAGATAGCATGCCAGAAGCAGAACTCAGCTAGATTCAAGAAAAAAATAATAATAATTTACATAAGCTCTTTTATTGACTAGTTTATTTAGTCAACATATTGAAAAGTGATTTAACATAATCATTAAAAGCAGGAATTTAGAGTTTGCTCTTTAAATTTAATGTCTAATTCCGGTATCCTGACAAGTTTAGTACTGGTTTTTACTACATTGCAAATATCATCCCTTACCTATAACTAGATGATAGCAATGCTATTTGGTACCCAAGTTTTCTCTATTACAGGCTGAGTGGTCACAGTTCCTTCACCTGCATCAATTTCACCCACCATGCTGGTGACTCTTCTCTGTGTACACTGCAAATTTCAAACATTCTTAAAATAATTTGCTCAAGAATGACTTCCACAATGCAGGTATGTTTGTTCCTTAATTAATGTATATTTGGCTCACATTAAGATTTCTTTGTTTTCCCATCAGTAGATGAGTGAATAAGAAAGTTATGGTACATTTACATAATTGAATACTACACGGTCATAAAAGGAAGGAAATCTTACCTTTTGCAACAGCATGGGTAAAACTGGAGAGCATTATGCTAAGTGAAATAAGTCAGTGAGAGAAAGACAAGTACTATAAGATTTCACTCATATGTGTAATCTAATGAACAAAACAAACTAACAATCAAGATAGAGACAGACTCATGGATAGAGAACAGGCTGACAGCTATGTGTGTTGGTGGTGGGGCAGGGTGAGGGGGAAGGAGGGATTGAACAAAAAAAGACAAAAGAAAAATTTCATGGACATGCATAATAGTGAGGTGATTTCTGGTGGGGGGTGGTAGGAGATGGAGAAGGGTATAGCAGGTTTAATACTGGTACAAGGCCAGGCAGGTTTACATTGGATTCAAGCAGACAATAAAGAAACAGTGAAGTCAGAAAGCACTGAGCCATTCCCATTTAATAGTCTCGAAATGGCAGATAAGCAAACAGGAAGGGAAAACTGCTCGAATGAAAAGCAAAAATGGTCCCTAGCAATGGCAGACAACAGATCCACAATCCGCCATCCATCACCCTGAAGACAAGTACTCGTTGCCATACATAGACTATACACATGTGGTGCTGCCACATGCTCACACACTAATCAGGCAAAGTACAAGCGACCAAGACTAACACAGCTGTTTTCTCAACAGGGGAAATAACTGGTGATAAGGAAGACTTGACTGGGGGGAAGGCAATAACCACACAATATGGTATTCAGAGATGTGTTGTAGAATTGGGCACCAGAAACCTGTATAACAATGTTGTCCAGTGTCACTGCAATAATTTAAATAAATAAAAATTCTGTGCTCATTTTAGTAGCACATATACTAAAATTGGAAAGATACAGATAAGATTAGCATGGCCACTGTGCAAGGATGACACACAAATTCATGAAGTGTTCCATATTCTTTTATCAGAAATAGCAATTACAATATCAGAAATGAAGACTACACTAGAGAGAATCAACAGCAGGCTGGATGAAGCAGAGGATTGAATCAGCGAATTAGAGGACAAGATAAATAAAACCACAGAAACAGAGAAGCAAAAAGAAAAGAGGCTCAAAAAGTCTGAGGAAAATATAAGAGAATCCTGTGACAATATGAAGAGAAATAACATCTGCATCATAAGGGTTCCTGAAGGAAAAGAGAAAGAATAAGAAATAGAGAACCTGTCTGAAGAAATCATAGCTGAAAACTTTCCTAAATTGATGATGGAAAAACTCACACAAGTTCAAGAAGCACAAAGAGTCCCAGTAAAGAGAAACCCAATGAGACCTACATCAAGACACATCATAATTAAAATACCAAAGTTAAGAGATAAAGAAAAAATACAAAAAGCAGCAAGAGAAAAGAAGTCAATTGCTTATAGAGGAGCCCCCATAAGGATGACATTTGACTTTTCAACAGAAATACTTGAGGCCAGAAGGGAATGGCAAGAAATATTCAAAGTATTGCAAAACAAGAGCCTACAACCAAAACTTCTTTATCCAGCAAGATTATAATTTAAAATGGAAGGAGAAATAAAAAGCTTCCCAGAAAAATAAATTTTCAAGAAATTCATTACAAACAAACCAGTACTGCAGGAATTGTCAGGGGGCTTGCTGTAAAAAGAGCAAAAGAAAAAAGAAATCTAGAAAAAGAGGATTATAGATTTAAAGATAAAAATGGCAATAAACAACTACATATCAATAATAACCTCAAATGTAAATGAATTAAATACTCCAATCAAAAGACATAGGGTAGCTGCATGAATAGGAAAACAGGGCCTGTACATATGCTGTCTCTAAGAGACCAATCTCAAAACAAAAGATACACATACACTGAGAGTAAAGGGATGGAAAAAAATATTTCACACAAACTAAAAGGGAAAATAGTTGGGGTATCAAAACTAATATCTGACAAAATAAACTTTAAAACAAAGGCTATAATAAGAGATAAAGAAGGTCTCTACATAATGATAAAAGGAGCATTACAACAGGAAGATATAAATATTATAAATATATATATATATATATATATATATATATATATATGCCCCTAATATAGGAAAACCTAAATATATACAACAGATTTTGATGGGCAAAAAAGGGCAAGATCAACAGCAATATTATAATAGTAGAGGATTTTAATAGCCCACTAACAACAATGGATAGACCCTCCAGACAGAAAATTAACAAAGAAACAGCACCCTTAAGTGACACACTAGATCAACTGGATTTAACAGATATCTCAGAACCTATCACCCCCAAGCAGCAGAATATTCATTTTTTTCAAGTACTCAAGGTTCATTCTCTAGGATAGACCACATGTTAGAACACAAAACAAGTCTTAATAAATTTAAGAAGATTTAAATCATATCAAGCACCTTCTCTGATCACAACGGCATGAAACTAGAAATCAACTACAACAGAAAAACTGAAAAACATTCAAACACTTGGAGAATAAATAGCATTCTATTAAATATTGAATGGGTTAACAACAAGAACATGAAAAAAATCTAAACTTCTTTGAAACAATTAAAAATGAATATACAACAACTCAAAATTTATGGGACACAACTAAAGCAGTCCTGAGAGGGAAGTTCATAGCATTACAGGCATACCTTACAAAGCAAGAAAAAGCTCAAATTAACAACTTAACCCTGCACCTAAAAGAACTGGAAACAGAACAGCAAGTAAAGCCCAGAGGAAGTGGAAGGAAGGAAATAATAAAGATCAGAATGGAAATAAATGACATAGATGCAAAAATATATATATATATATATATATATATATATATATATATATATATATATATATATATATATATATATATATATATAGCAAGACAGAAGATAATGAATTCAAGAGCTGGTTCTTTGAAAAGGTAAACAAAATTGATGAGCCTTTAACCAGACTCACCAAGAAAAAAAGAAAGAGGGTTCAAATAAATAAAATTAGAAATGAGAGAAAAGTAACAACTGACACAGCAGAAATCCAAAGGATTGTAAGAAAATACAAAGAAGAATTGTATGCCCAAAAATGGGACAGCCTAAATGAAATGGATATATTCCTTGAAAAATATAATTATTCAAAAATCAATCTAGAAGAATCAGAAAACCTAAACAGACTGATTATACCAAAACAGATTTAAACAGTTATCAAAAAACTCCCAACAAATCAAAGTCCTGGGCCTGATGGCTTCACAGGCCAATTTTACCAAATATTCAAAGAGAACTAACTCCTATCCTTCTCAAGCTATTTTGAAAAATTAAAGAGAAGGGAAAACTTCCGAACACCTTTTATGAGATGAACATAATCCTCATTCCATAACTAGGCAAAAACACTACAAAGAATGAAAACTGAAGGCCAATGTCCCTGATGAACTTAAATGCTAAAATTCTCAACAAAATATTAGCAAACTGGATCCAGCAATACATTAAAAAAAGCATACATCATGATCAAGTGGGATTTATTCTGGGGAAGCAAGGCTAGTACAATATTTGCAAATCAATCAACGTGATTCATCACATAAAAAAAAGAAAGGAAAAATACCACATGATAATATCAATAGATATTGATATTATCAATAGATAATGCAGAAAAAGCATTTAGTAAAATCCAGCACCCATTTATGATCAAAACTGTCAGCAAAGTGGGAATACAGGGAATATACCTCAACATGATAAAGGCCATCTATGAAAATCCCACAGCCAACATAATACTCAATAGGTAAAAATTAAAAGCAATCTCCTTAAGATCAGGAACAAGGCAGGGGTTCCCCCTTTTACCACTCTTATTCAACATAGTTCTGGAAGTCCTAGTACAACAATCAGACAAGAAGAGAGAATAAAAGGCATCCAAACTGGAAAAGAAGAAGTACAACTTTCAGTATTTGCTGATGACTTGATACTGTACACCAGGGGTCCCCAAACATTTTACCCAGGGGGCCAGTTCACTGTCCCTCAGACCGTTGGAGGGCTGGACTATAAAAAAAAAAAACTATGAACAAATCCCTATGCATACTGCACATCTTATTTTAAAGTAAAAAAAAAAACAAAACAAAACGGTAACAAATACAATATTTAAAATAAAGAAGCAAATTTAAATCAACAAACTGATCGGTATTTCAATGGGAACTATGGGTGCGGATGCATCCTGTGCTCCTCTCACTGACCACCAATGAAAGAGGTGCCCCTTCCGGAAGTGCGGTGGGGGCTGGATAAATGGCCTCAGGGGGCCACATGCGGCCCACGGGCTGTAGTTTGGGGACCCCTGCTGTATACACATAAAACACTAAAGTCTCAGTCAAAAAACTACTGAAAACTGATAAATGAATTCAGCAAGGTGGCAGGATATAAAATCAATATTCAGAAATCAGTGACATTTACATACACCAACAATGAACTGTCATAAAGAGAAATTAAGAAACCAATCCCCTTCACTATTACAACCAAAAAAATAAAGTACCTAGGAGTAAATTTAACAAAGGAAGTTAAAGACCTGTACTCGAAAAACTATAAAACATTGATAAAAGAAATCAAAAATGATGCAAACAAGTGGAAGCACATACTATGTTCACAGATAGGAAGAATAAATGTCATTAAAATTTCTATACTACCCAAAGCAATATGTAAATTCAATGCAGTTTCTATTAAATTAACAATGTCATACTTCAAAGATATAGAACAAATATTCCAAAAATTTATATAGAACCAAAAAAGAACACAAATAGCCTTAGAAATCTTGAAAATGAAGAATAAAGTGGGTGGTGTCACACTTCCTGATATCAAGTTATACTACAAGGCCATTGTGCTCAAAACAACTTGATACTGGCATAAGAACAGGCATACAGATCAATGGAACAGAGAATCCAGGAATAAACCCACACCTATATGCTCAATTGATATTTGACAGAGGAGGTAAGAGCATACAATGGAGTAAAGACAGCCTCTTTAACAAATGGTGTTGGGAAAATTGGACATCTACCTGCAAAAAAATGAAACTAAACCATCAACTTACACCATGCACAAAAACACACTCAAAATGGATAAAAGACTTAACTGTAAGTCGTGAAACCATGATCATCTTAAAAGAAAACATAGGCAGTAACCTCTCCAACATCTCTCGCAGCAATATATTTGCTGATTTAACTCCACGAACAAGTAAAATGAAAGACAGGATGAACAAATGGACTATATCAAACTAAAAAGCTTTTGCACAGCAAAAGACAATATGAACAATATAAAAAGACAACCCACACAATGGAAAAACATATTTACCAACATGTCTAATAAGGGGTTAATAACCAAAATCTACAAAGAACTTGTAAAACTCAACACCAGGAAAGTAAAGAATCCAATAAAAAATTGGGCAAAAGAACTGAATAGACACTTCTCCGAAGAAGACATACAGATGGCCAACAGGCATATGAAAAATGTTCAACATCACTAATCATTAGAGAAATGCAAATTAAAACCACAATGAGATATGACCTCACACCTGTCAGAATGGCGCTCATTAACAAAACAACACATAACAGTGCTGGCAAGAGTGTGGACAAAAGGGAACACACCCCCCCCCCCTGCGCTGCTGGTGGGAATGCAGACTGGTGCAGTCACTGTGGAAAACAGTATGAAGATTCCTCGAAAAATTAAAAATTGAACTGCCTTTTGACCCAGCTATCCCACTTCTAGGAATATATTCTAAGAATACCAAATCACTGATTCAAAAGAAGAAATGCACCCCTATGTTTATTGCAGCATTGTTCACAATAGCCAAGATCTGGAAACAGCCCAAGTGTCCATCAGTGGACGAGTGGATTAAAAATCAGTGGTACATATACACAATGGAATACTACGCGGCCATGAAAAAGAAATAAATCTTACCCTTTGCAACATCATGGATGGACCTAAAGTCTATTATGCTAAGTGAAATAAGCCATGAAAAAGAAATAAATCTTACCCTTTGCAACATCATGGATGGACCTAAAGTCTATTATGCTAAGTGAAATAAGCCAGGCAGGGAAAGAAAAATATCATATGACCTCACTCATATGAGGAATCCAATAAACAATGTGAACTGAGGGACAAAAGAGAGGCAGAGAAGGGGTCAAAGAGTTTAGAGGGAAAGCGGGCAGAGGGAAAGGAGATGAGAGGAGGGGATCAAAGACAGGGAACGTATATACACATATAACACAGAGAGATAGAGGGCAGGATAGTAAATCATGGAGGGAAGGGGGAAGACAGTGGGGGGAGGGAGCAAAGGGGGTGTCAAGGAGAACAAGGAGGGGAGGGAGGGCAATATATTCAGGGGTACACTTGTAACTATGTAAACACAACAAATTAAAATCAATAAAATATTAAAATGAGTTACATTCTCAGAAAGGCCATCCTATCAAAAATTGTAGGCACCTACCCCCCCCCCCCAAAAAAAAGAATTCTTTCTTTTCAGAAATATTACCTTGTCCATTTGCAAGCATTGGCAAAAGTAGGTTTACAGTTGTTCATCTGGCAAAAGACATGTGGGTATGATAAAAATAATACAAGAATAAACTCTGTGCTTCACACATTCACAACTGTAAACCTACTTTTGCTCACCCTGTATATTAAATCCAAGACTAATTAAAACTCTTAACTACTGGGTCTCAATTTTGGTGTGCATGAGAATCACCTGGGAGGTTTTACAAATCCAGATTTCAGGATCCCTACTTATAGACCCTACCTTGGTAGATCTATGATGGAGCTCAGGAATCTGCATTTTTAATAATGCCCAGCAACCCAATAATTCTAGTGTTGGTCATTTTTGGACTGCGCCAAATGTAAAGCCAGTAGTCGCGGCCAGGATCACAGCCGCCTGACCCATGCAGGTTCTCATTAGATTCGAACAGTCGGTAATGAAACACAGGAGCCAAGAACTGGTGAGCTATCAGCTTTAATTCTAGCTTGCACCTGGCGGGCAAGCAAAAACACACACTGGGCTCCAAAACCCACACATTCAGTGCTCACAAAGCTACTGACTTATCCGAGTTTCCTAGAATCAAAGCTTTCCAGCTCACCACACTTATTCACCTCTGTTTCCCATCTCCTCCTGCACAAACTCTTAACAAACTGGTTTCTTCCTCAGCACTTTGCCATCTTGGCTGCTTCTCCTGTCCTTCACGTGGCCTTACTCTGCTCTCCTCTCTAATACTAATCTCAGGAACCCAGGAACCGAGAGAGAGATCAAGCTACACTGATTTCAATCTTTCTCACACATGCTTTAGATAAAGTATATCCTATTGTTGTTCTTTGAGCACTCGGATTTGAGAATCTAAGTACATAATTTTCTATCAATCCCTATTAAATTCACCAATGCAAATTTGTGGTATTAAAAAAAAAAAAAAGTTTTGGAGATAAGAAAACCAGTGTTCAAAACCTGGCTCTACAAAAGATGGCCTTGGGGTAAATATGTTAAATCCCTGAGTTTCAAGTTCCTTATCTGTAATCTAGGAGAGCACATCCCTGCCTAGCTTGTTTTGACCATGAAGGTAATCTATGTGCTATGGCAGTGCACTGGGGCTCACAGAAGGTGCTCTACATAGTATATTAAGTTTCCTCAACTCATTCCTCCTTTATTCCAGCAAATAGGCTAATATTATCACCCAATTCACTCATACTTCTTTCCAGGCCCCTGTCACTAGAAAATTATTGTATTTTTTACCACTGCCTCCCTCTTATCCAGTAGTACCCAACTAGATGTGCATATGGGAATCCTCTCAGAGCATCTTAAAAGTGCCCCATCCTTCAAATATAAAAATCTCCAGAGGTCAAGCCTAGGGACACACAGGTTTAAAAATCTCTCCAGATGACATTGATAGGCACCTTGATTAAAGAGTCCTTTATCTAAATAATTGATAACAATGTGGTTTACTATGCATCAAAACCCATAAAATGTTCAGACCCTTTGAGCTGTAAGTATTGACTCTTACAAATGGGCTTTGAGGAAATAATCATAGATGGATGCAGAGATTTGTCTACAGGGGATTTTAATACAGATTTCTTCATAAATAGACAAAGGGGGAAGAGAAAAAGAGGGAGAAGAATGGGGGCAGGAGGTGAAAGAGAAGAAAATGATTGCCCGGTGTAATGCTGGTGGTTGAGGCCAGGCAGGTTCACATAGAATTCGGGCAGACAGTAACTGTGGAGTGGGAAAGCATCGGGTCATACCCATTTATCGGAGGCCCACAGAGACGGGGACAAGCGAGTAAACAGAGGAAAACCACTTTCGCAGTGGAGGGCAAGGAATCAGGAACACTGCCCCTCATGGTGGCGGCTGAGGGAGTCAGGGAACCACACCTTGTGGTGGTGGGAGAGCAGTCTGGGAGAATCACCACCAAGGGAAAGCACCCATAGCTTTTCATACAGACACACACATGGCTCTCTGCCATAGGCTCATGCACTAATTGTGCAAAGTGCTTGCAGCCAGGAGACCAGCAAGCAAGTCTAACACAGCTATTTTCCCCACACCCAGCAACAAGACATTGGGCACCCCAAATAAATAAAATGTGGTACTTCTCACTGCACAATATAGTGCAGCCCTAAAATAGCTGCTTCGGTTTTATAACCGTCGCAAAAGAGTATGAGAGGTACGACCTCATTTTCTGTTGTTGAAAATGTAACTCTGAGGGATATAGAGCAAAATGTTAGCAATATTAATTGGTTGTTAGAATTATAGTTGTTTTATTTTATATTCTACTTTAAAACTTTTTCTACAAAAACATTTTTATATCAAACTTTTAAAAAACTATTTTTTTACAAACTAGGACTATATTGCTAGAGACTCTCTCCAGGTTAATATTCCTCCATTAATCAGAATTTATTTGACTGCCATGACTTAGTTCTCAGGTCGGCTTGGGCACAAGTACCCTGCTAGGATATCTCATGCATGTTATTCCCGATGTCCTCAGGGCACTCCAATGTGGCACGTACTCTTATTACTCCCATTTTACAGAGGAGAAAAATAAAACTTAGCTTGATTAAAAAAAACATGCTAAGCATCAAAAGCCAGTGACGGAAGAAACTGGGTGTACAGTATATGAGATCTCCCTGTATTATTTCTTACAAATGCATGTGAACCCACAGATATCTCAAAGTAAAATGTTTAATTTTTTTAAAAGAAATTCATATATAGCTCTGTGATTCCAACACTTGTACTTTTTCAGTCATATCAGTATCAAATAGGCCCTACTTTACTGTCATCTGGCCTTTGTTTCTCCACGTTGCCCATTTAAACACTCAGAGTGACTTTGTTAGAATTTTAACAAAAGCACAATTTGTTGTCCTCTATGGTGTGACTCTGTTTAAACCTTTAGAGAAGCCATTTGCCAGATCTGCTAGAAGCAGCAGAAGGGCAGCCTGCAGGTTTTGGTGCCAAGAAGGAGCACAGTAAGGAAGGTAAGAGTCAATGGGCATTTTGCCTGACTAAGGACTCTGGAATTGGACCCTCAATAGATATGCAAATTGAATTCTGTGTAATTTGTGCTTTTCAATAACCTCAGCATGTGTTGAATGTGTACAAAAAGAAGTGTAAAATAAAATTGCAGACAAAGGGGGGAGTCAGAACACAGAAAGGGGAAGAATTGGTTTATTCCACAAGCCAAACAATGGGTCATAATAAATTCGCCAGCCATTAGCTCTTTGGTTGCATGGAACAAAGAGATTGAAATAAAATGGGGGGGGGGGGGGGGAATCACAGTTAACTGTTAGATTGCTGGCCTGCATCCATTTGGCCAACCAGACAGATCACAGGATGAGCCAGGGAGTTGCCTGGGGGGCATCTGCCACCTCCAAAGGGCAGCCCCTACTGGTTTGCAACCCAGCCATGGCTCTTCCATATGTTCAGGTGCCATTGGAGCAATTTTTCCTTAGGAAAAACATGTAATAAAAAGATCCAATTGTGTTTTAATCATCCATCAGTTAATCCAAAGTTACATGCTCCCAGAAGAATTGTAAAATACACAGGGTGTAAAAGGAGAAATGCAGAGATAGAAAGTAAAAAACAGAGAGAAACAAGCAGTAGGAAACTAAAAGAGAAGCAGAGAGAGAGAAAGAGGAACTTATAAAGATGATAAAGTAACCAAAACTACTATTGCCAGGGTTGTTGCTCCCACCAGCAGAGCCATCATCATTTTTGAGTTTTAACTATGGCTTCAAACCTCAGGGCAGCCCTTCCCACCAGACCGGAGCTCTGGCAGCCTTCCACACACCTTCAGGAGCCCTATGAGGACCACTGTGAAACTGCCATCTTCTTTGAGCACGTCTCAATCACTAAACTTCCTATATTCATTTTTAATTATCTTATAATTTGTCCATCCTCACAGTAGACTCCAAAGTCCTTGACTATATAGAATTCAACCATGTTAATCTAAATACCAAACATTGGGCCTCACCCATTTTAGGTGTTTATTTAAAAAATAAATTAATAAGTTTTGAATGAAGGATGGATGAATAGATGGATAATCAGACAGATGGACAAATGGATGAATGGATACATTGATGGATGAAGGGATGCCACTCTAATTCTTACATTAGCCCAATGAGTTGGCTGTTATTATTCCCATGTTACAAATAAGGAAAGTTATGCCAGAGAAGCCCAAGTCTGTCTCCTTACACTATGGAATAGTATCACTCAGAGGGGACTTCCTATCCTGAGAAACAGAGGGAGACAATAGTTGGGAGAGGTATGGGGAGCAAGCGGATGGGAAAAGAAGAAGGGAATAAGAGAATGAAAGATAGGGGAGAAATTGGAGCAAAGCTAAAAGGAGGTTCTGCTTGGTGCCCTCATAATAAAGGACAAGGTTTGGGTTTTATTTAAAAAAATAAAGAAAGTCTGGGGTGAATATTAGCCAGAAATAGATGACATCATGTTAGCATAGAATCAGGAATTTAAGAGAGACTCCTAAATCCTATTTGGCTCTGATAGCAGGTAGATTGAGGCTGGTGATTTGCAAACTGGCCAAGGTGATCCCTGGTAGTGCTATAACAAACTGAAAGTCAACAGAGATTTGATAAACAAACAGAAGCACTCAGAGATTCTAGTGGTTACATTTTAAAAAAAGAAAGTATTGAAGCAGTCTTGCGTGAGTGAGGCTGGAACAATCACACTCTTAAAGACATAAGCCCCATGGACCCTGCTTGCCATAATTTTCAGAGTAATATGATTTTTGACAAATTCATTAAGCAATAAGACATGACAGACTGTAAATTGCTCCACTGTTAATTTATGTCCACTATATTGTTAGGCATCCAGCCAACATTTGGTCCTATCTGAGAGCAAAGATATAAATCGTCGTGTTGTAACCACAATCTGGAATGCTTTGTGAGGATCCGAAAATGATCAAATCCTAAAATCTTCAATATACAGAATGAGAATTCAATTTCTTAGTCAGGCATTAACTTCCACTGAGTGCTTATTTTAGAATAGCCATCTCTCTCGAGGAGAGTTTATCAGAGTGTCAGGATTGCACATAGCTTGCTTCCTATAAAATGGTAAGCCCTGCAGTAAAGGTAAGAAGCCATCACTTATGGAGCACAAAATAAGAAGTGCTCAGCTCTAAAACAATAGGAATGAGAAGAAGGGATCAGGGAAGGCTATAAAAATAAAAGATAAATTTTGAATTGAGACCTAAAATGAACACAGGTATTCCACAAATGAAAAAAAAAGAAAGTTCATTGCATGAAAAACTCACAGATGCATGAAGGTGTGGTGTGTTCAAGGAGCTTGAGCAATTTGGTGCAACTGTAACTCACTGTGCCTGAAACTCACTGTGCCTGAGGGAGAATTATAAGCAGGTGATAAAGCAAGTTCAGATCTGCACTGAACATCTAGGAGTTTATTCAGCAGTTCTCATCTCTGCATCTCCACTGCCACTGCCTAGTTCAAGCTATTATCTTCACTCTTGAAGCTGGAAGACTCCCATCAAGAATAACTACCTGGATGGACCATTAGTTATTAAGAAGGATATAAACTCAGAGGCAGGTTATTTTGGGTTCCTGGGCCCAATTCCAACATGTGTGTGGAAGTTTACCCACTCAAAAAGCAATTCTCAAACACTAGCAAAGTGTTCAAGAATTCAGCTCATTTCTCCTCAATTCTGACTATCTACCGGGAGAGAGAATAAGATTCCACATGTAAAGGGCTCAGTGGCACAAGACAGCCCTCCACTTCAGATGCCAATTGCAAGCTCAGGTTGTTACCTGTGCTTCTGACAGGCTATATATCAGAGGTTTCCATAGCCCTTTCTTGGATTCAATTAGTTTGCTAGAGCAGCTTACAGAAGTCAGAGAAATATTTTTTCCTACTAGATCACCAGTTTATTATTAGAAAAGGATATAACCCAGGAGCAGCCAGATGGAAGAGATGCACAGGAACAGGTGTGGAGAAAGATGCAGAGCTTTCATGCCCTCATGGAGCCTGCCACTCTCCCCCGCATTGCCATTTGGGTTTTAATGAAGGCTTCGATACATAGGCTTTATTTATCTTTATTTATTTATTTATTTATTTATTTATTTATTTATTTATTGTGTTTACTTAATTCTAGTGTCTTCTCGAATGCATCCCCTCCTTCCCCGTATTCCCCTCAACATCTCCTTTGCTCCCCTCCCAACAGCTCCCTCCCCCCTCCCCTTCAGGTTTAATTCCATTCCTCAATTTACATTGTTCCTTGGATTCCTCAAATTAGTGAGGTCATATGATATTTTTCTTTCTCTGCCTGGCTTATTTCACTTAACATCATAGTTTCCATAGCATGGTTCATAGGCATAATTTAAAAAATCATTGCGCATTGGCTATTGATACAAGCTCCAGCCCCTCTTCCCTCCCAAGAGGTCTGAGGGTAAAACTTCCAATTCTCTAATTACCTGGTTGATTCTCTGGAGAACCATGCCCCACCTGTAAGAGTGGTCCAAAAGGCATCGCATTAACATAAAAAGAGACATCTTTATTACTCCTATCATAAGAAACTCCAAAGTTTTAAGAGCTGTGAGCCAGGAACTGTGGACAAAGACCAAAGATATATGAAAAATATACACTGATCATCTAAATGACCAAATATATATTTCTTATAAGTCACAATAACTCACTGGTGAACTATTCTGATAACACTGAAGAACAAAATTTTTGTTGCATCCACAAAAACACTCGTTCTTACCTAATTCGAGTGTGCTGATCTCAAATCTGACATGACTTTTTCTCTGTAAGCTACAGATCTTTGCAATTCAAGATTTTATGTTTTCATCTTATTGAAAATTTTCAACATTTAGTTTAACATAATGAAGTAGAATGTCTTCTTGGGCATCATCTTGTGAAAATATAATAATTTATATAATGCAGTAAATACACTAAAGATATGATTGCATCAGAATTTGTCTAAAATATCAAAATAGAACATATTAAAACACTTATTTTAATCATAAAATTTGCGGAAAACTAATTTAAATTCTATTCAGGCAAAAATTTGTGTTTGTAGCTCTTGCATTTGTGTACTTGTTGAGGACAATCTTGTTTGATGCTCCAGCAATAGTCTGCCATCACATTTCTGTCCCATCGCACCTGATAATGCTCTTCCATCATCTTCAAATCTTGATGAAAGCGTTCTTCCTGCTCATCACTTACAGCTCCAAGATTTTTGGGAAACTTATCAAAGTGACTGCTCAGGAAGTAAATCTTAACGCTCATGTTACATCCAATGTTGTGAAAAGCCATCAGCATCCTTTGAACCAGAAGTTCATAATTTTCTGCATTTTTTTTTGCCAAGGAAGTTCTTTGTGACTGCCACACAAAAGACTGCCATGCCGCTTTCTCCTCCTTATTCATCTTCCTGGCAAATTCTTCATCACATATGAGAGTTTGAATTTGAGGTTCATTGAATACACCTGCTTTTATCTTCTCGAAAGACAAGGCAGGAAAACCAGGAATAATATGTTGAAAGCATTCACTTTCTCTATTCAAAGCCTGAACAAACTGCTTCATTAAGCCAAGTTTGATGTGAAGTGGGGAAAAAATGATCTTGTCTCAATTAACTACAGGTTCATTCACAATATTTTGCATTCCTACTTCTAGAGCTTCACGTTTCGGCCACTCCTTCTGTGTCCAGTGTTTCTTCCAAGCTTGGCTGACACACAAACACAGAAAGCAAGGATACTTCGTATAAGTTCTCTGTTGTCCTAGAAGGAAATTTACCATTTTAAGATCCACACAAATGATCCAGTTATGCTCCTCATACTTCAGAAAGTTGAGGACAATTTTTATGTCATTATAATCTTCTCACAGATGAGTTGAATAACCAGAATGAACTGTTGTATAAACATTACCATTGTGTAGGAGAACACATTTCAGAGTCCTTTTAGAGCTGTCAAGAAATAGCAGCCATTCTGTTGGACTGTAAATGGTAACACCTAGCTGGCTGAGAAGACTACTGATATCATGACAGTAAACAAAGTGTTTGTCTTTGGAAAAAAAGTCCACAAAATTTGTTCATGCTTCCTGAAATGGGATATTTTAGCTGACTGGAGAAATACATTCTTTTCTTGAAGCCTAGAGGCTAAGAACTCAGCTGCTTTCTTTGATAGGCCCAAATCTCTTACTAAGTCATTCAATTCAGTTTGGTTAAACTGCTGAGGGTTAATGACTGCTTGGCATCAGAAGAAGACCCTTCAGATTCTACACCCATTTCCTCATGCATCTTATCAAAATACACTTGATCACCATGTTCACTTCTTTGTCCTTAGAAGAAATAAAACAATTGAAAACTGGAACCAGGAGTGTCTCAGAGTGTGGGATAAGTCATATTGCTGAAGGAATATTAGGATAAGCAATCATATGCCATTTTTTCTTGCCAATGCCCTTTGTGTGGATCAGACAGAAATAACAGTCACTGCTGTGGTCCTTAGGTTCACGCCAAACCAAGGGGAATACCAAAAAGCATTCCTTTGTGTTTTCCTTTTGTTCTGTCATGAAGCATTTCCTTACAATTATGACACACAATATGAAGAGCCCAATTCTTGTCTTGATCGCCAAGGGAAACTTAAAAATAGGCAATATATGCACATGTCACAAATGATGAAATATTGCACCTTTGACGTTGAAGTGTGTAACAGCCACGTATATAACAGAAAGTATCAGGAGTATTCTTATATTTATACCTACTCGAAGAAGCCATGATTCAATCTTAAAACAAAATAAGAGGGTGTTTTTATCAGATAGTCATTTTTTTACATTTAAAAACAACTACAATTATGTAAAAGTGATGTTGGTCAAACATTAATTGCCTTGTTGTTATGTTCAATCCAAGAGTCGTTGCCCTTTAACTCCAATTTAAAAATCAATGCATGCCATTAACTGTAACAAAAAGAAATTAAAATTGCGCCTGACCAGGTGGTGGCACAGTGGATAGAACGTGGGACTGGGATGAGGAAGACCCAGGTTCGAGACCCCAAGCTTGCCAACTTGAGCGTGGGCCCAACTGGCTTGAGCTAAAGCTCGTCAGCTTGGACCCAAGGTCGCTGGCTCCAGCAAGGGGTTGTTCGGTCTGCTGAAGGCCCGCGGTCAAGGCACATGTGAGGGAGCAATCAATGAACAACTAAGGTGTTGCGACGGCAACGAAAAACTAATGATTGATGCTTCTCACCTCTCTCTGTTCCTGTCTGTCTGTCCCTATCTATTCCTCTCTCTGACTTTCTGTCCCTGTAAAAAAAAAAGAAAGAAAGAAATTAAAATTGCATAAAAACTGGAGCATGCACTAAAATATGGATTTTAGACTTGGAATCAGTGATGCAGAAATATATAAAAAAGTTTTAAAATTTCATGCAACAGAAAATGAAAAAAAAATGTTCCCCAGTGTTGAGATCTCTTGCTGATTGCCTTCTAGGAAAGAGGTGAACAAAAGGAGTGAGACATCTCCCCTCTTTTGTCCACATCTATTAGCTGTCTCCCTCTGGATATCTCAACCTCCTTTAGGGCTCTGGACCTCACTGAGCTCTGATGGAAACCTTTATACTCTCTTTGTCCCTTATGCTGTTGCAGGAGGAACTGTTTCTAACTATTGCTGGCCTCTTGGTATCTCACCATTCCTTGTTTATTCCCTTAACTCTGCCCATATCTTTCTAAATAGTTTCACTAGTCTCCCATTTGAATAATCTGGAAACAAATTATATCTTTTGCAGTGACCCTGAATGATAAACATAGTAGCCCAGGGAAAATGGGGATATAAAGGACTGAAAGCCTTAACTGTCAACAATGTCTCTGTACTCCACCATCATAAATAACCCTGATGAGAGTTATAACATTCACTCACAATCGGTACTTTCACACAAGAAGTATCATTTGAATCAAGAAATAATCCAAAATAGTAGGTGCTATTATTTACATTTTAGATGAGCAAATTTTGGTTCAGAAAAGTTAATTTGCCCAGTCTCCCAGTTGAGCCTTCGATCCAAAGCCTTCTGAAACTAATACCAGAATTCTGTCTACTGCACCTTGTCTGCTTCCCATTAGTGAGATGACAGGAAGCCTTTTCTATATAAAGCCTCCTGCAGTGGGTAAGCAAAGAACATCTAAATTATGTCAAGAATCCCCAAGGACTCTGTGAGTTCCACACATAGCTAGATTCACACGAAACAAAACTTCCCTCTACCTCCTGGGACCTGTCTTACTGTGTGTAGATTGAAGAATAAAGTATGCCAACTTCATGAACAATATCAGAATAGAATGGGAACTGTTAAAAGGTCCCTGGGGGCCGAAAATAACTAAACAGAGGACTGAAAACACCCCAAAGTGCCAAGAGATCATGCTGATGATTTCATTGAGCATATTCCATGAGTCTGCAGCCCTTTTCCAACATATTGGACATTTTCCATGTGAATGTTGCTTATTTCTCAAGATCCAGATTAATGGACTAAAGATTGAGATTCCATAAGCATCTTTTGAGATCCTACTCTGTGCTAGATATTCTCACATGCATGATCTCATTTTAATTCCCATAGCAGCCTAAAAGTGACACATTTTTGCTCAAGGCCATAAGGCTGGTAAGTGAAATAATGGAGTAAAACCCAGGCCTCCTGGTTCTTTGCAGAGTTCAAGTCCCTCAATTCTACTGCTCTAAGTTAGGAAGCTGTTCCTGCAATTTCTTCCCCTTTCTTTGTCTTTTTGATATGCCCAGTGGCGGCCCTGGCCTATTGGCTCAGTGGCAAAGTATTGGCCTGGCTTGTGGAAGTTTCAGTTTCAATATCCGGTCAGGGCACACAGGAGAAGCAACCATCTGCTTCTTCAACCATCCTCCTCTCCCTTCTCTCTCTCTATCTATCTCTTCCCCTCCCACTGCCATGACTTAGTTGGAGCAAGTTGGCCCCAGGCACTGAGTATGGCTCTAGGGCCTTGACCTCAGGAGATAAAAATAGCTCAGTTGCCTAGCAACAAAGCAACAGCCACAGATGGGCAGAGCATCGCCCCATAGGGTGCTTACTGGGTGGATCCAGGTCAGGGCACATGCAGGAGACTGTCTCTCTGCTTCTTCGCTTCTCAGTTAAGGAAAAATAAAATAATAAATGTGTCCAGTGGAGATTTCAAGAGAAATCAAGTCCACAGAGCTGAATCTGTTGATTCAGTCTGGGTGTATGTGGAAGGAACTTGGCAGAGTAAATAGAAATAGGGCTGGTGCCATGGAGTTAACTTTTATTCAAAACTCAAGTCTTCCTTACTCTTCCTCTAGATGATTAGACAAAAAGGAAGAGACCTGAACTTATTTTTGAATTATGAGGAAATAGGAAAGCCTCCCCACTAAAAGTCATCCCGAGGGTTGTGATCTAGTTCAATGCTCCAGCCTGAACTAAATAACTCCTCCCCAGGAGTCACTCTGACCATGGTGATCAATATATATCAGTCATTATTCCTCTTATTATTGCTTGTTACCTAAATTATAAATTCACATGGCCAAACTCTCAAACACCCAAGTCTTCATGGCCATGTGTTATTTCCTGTATTCTACCCTTCATAGTGTTTTAGTGTTTTACACAGGATACCTAGGAAGCAGCAAAACTGGTGGTTGTGGGCAAGATTATTAGGCATATATGCCTGTGTTCAATTCCGGTCACTTACGAGCTGTGTAACTTGGGTAAATTGATTTAACCTCTCAGAACCTCAGTTTTTTTCATCTGTTAAAGGGCTCTTATAAAAGTGCCAGTTTCATGCACTAATATGAGTGTGAAGTTCAGCAATACCTATAAAGCATTTTACAAGATGCATAGTACACACTGCATAGTAGTATTGCTGTTGCTGTTTTACTTTTTCTCAGATCCATGTTCTACTGCTCATCTGTCTGCCAAACCTCCACAATGGAAACACTTCTCCATGGAAACCTCACCCTTTTACACATTGAGTCAGTTTAATAACACTACTTTCTTTTTTTCATAATGAAAACGTGAATCCCTCTGGTAGACCTATTGTAACTATTTCTTTTTTATTTGATTTGTTGACAGCATTTAAACTGTTGAACCTTCCTTTCTTCTAGAAAAGCCATCTTCCCTTGGCTTCTGTGTTATTATTTCCTGGTTTACATTTTGCTCCGATAGACTATGTCCAAAACTGAATTTCTTTTCTTTTCCCACAAAACGTGCTCCTTTCCTCTTACCCACATCGCTCAATTGCTTAGACCTGAATGTCTCGCTTCTCTCTTACTCTGTATGTCCAAGAACCACAGAGCTCCAAGCATAAAACCTCTCCAGCATCTCTAGAATCCCTCTACTCTCTCCATTCCCAAGAACACCATATCTGTTTGAGTCATCACTATCTCTTGACCACTTTATTGCAATGAAGTGGTTGCATGGCCTCTTTTTTTTTTTTTTTTTTTTTTTTTTTTTTACAGCGACAGAGAGTCAGAGAGAGGGATAGATAGGAACAGACAGACAGAGATGAGAACGGAGAGAGATGAGAAGCATCAATCATCAGTTTTTTGTTGCGACACCATAGTTGTTCATTGATTGCTTTTTCACATGTGCCTTGACCGCAGGCCTTCAGCAGACCGAGCAACCCCTTGCTGGAGCCAGAGACCTTGGGTCCAACTGGAGAGCTTTAGCTCAAGCCAGATGGGCCTGCGCTCAAGCTGGCGAGCTCGGGGTCTCAAACCTGAGTCTTCCGCATCCCAGTCCGACGCTCTATTCGCTGTGTCAACGCCTGGTCAAGCCCATGGCCTCTTGTCTTTCATTTTTCTCTCATTCTTCATACCGCAGTCCAAATGTTTATCCTAAAGAAAACATCTTCTTATGTCACCATCCTTATTAAAAACCCCTCAGTAATTCTCCATTGCCCTCATTAGAAAGCCCACACTCATAATTGCCAGCAAGACCCTCTAGGCCAGTGGTTCTTAACCTTTTTTGAGGTACTGAACCCACCAGTTTCATATGTGCATTCACTGAACCCTTATTTAGTGATAAATAAAATACGATTTTTTTTCCCAAATTCAAGACATATGTATATGCTTTTTTACTGGTTCACAAAATGAGCCGTGCATGAACATCACCTTGCTCAAAGAACAAAACCAACAAAGTGCATGAACTCACAACAAATTACTGTATTACTTTATTCTGGCCTCCGTGGCAGAGCCTTCTCCCAACCCCTGAGACTGACTCATCGAACCCCTAGGGTTCGATAGTACCCGGGTTAGAACCACTGTTCTACGCCCTAACTGCTGCTAATGACTAGATGATACTCATCTAGAGTAGCTCCTTTCTCTCACTTGTTACCACTTGATATTAATCATAACAAATCACTTTCATACACCCATGTATTACAACTGTCTATCTCCTTTGGATGTTGTACATGCTGACCAGGACCCTCCACCCCCAAATTATACTTGACTAACTCTCATTTGCCCTTTGCAGCTCAGCTTAAATGCTGTTTTCTCTGGTAATATTTCCTGACCCCGAAATTCTAATTTAGTTGTTCCTCCTAGGTGTGCACCAATGACCTGGAAGAGGTGATTCTATGAAGGCAGGAATCACATTGCTTTTTGTTCATATTGTTTAACCTTTGTACTCAGTACCTAACACCTTTGAATAAGGGGTGATTCAGCACAAAAATGTCGTCAATGTCTGATCTCCACCTTCCCACACCTCAGTACTGTAACTCTCAAACAGAGATAATATTTTGAAAAATAAAGCATGGTCTTGATTTTGAACCAGTTGAGTTCCAGACACAAAGAACCCTTCACAAGTTCACAAAACAACAGGAGGTCAATCACTGTGAAAAGACATGAAATGCCACACACTTTTAAAGAAGGCTATTAACAAGGAAAATGCTAAGTTGATTTTGATCTAAGTAATAATGAGCACTTGCTTATAAGTGTTTTACAGCAGTTTTTCTCTTAAGAAAACCCTTCACTCTATTTGCTGCTGAGTTTTCTGTCTATATGCACAGATTTTACTATTGGACCAAATCATAAATGTCCATATTTTTGTTTCTAACACAATTCTTTAGCCAAAAAGACCTTTTCAAATGCTTTGGAATGCGATTTATAAAAAGATCATCCACTGCCCTTTGCTTTCTTCAGTTTTGCCCTTTACTCCCAACTAGGCTTACTTATTTTATGAGAAGTAAATCTACTAAATAAATTCTGGTTATAGAATAAGAACAGATTTGTTTAAGAATGAAAAGTCTTGCATTTCAGCGATAAGGCTTAACAAGTCTATTTTCCAAACTAGAAACTATATAACTAGATAAGTTAGTCTCTAAAGCAGCACATAGCAATACAGAGACACTAGGGCAGTTACGGGCGATCTTTTGAGCTTGGTGTGTCAAAACTGACCAAAAAACTGAGCATAACTCGGGTGGTGTGTCACTTCGAGAAAAATGTCCTAACCGAAGTCCCAGAACTAGACGCTCTGTACCAGATGGAGTTCTGTTGTTTTGGCCTACAGACCTCTGGCACAGAGTGTCTACACTACAGCAAACGTTTTATCCTCAGCTACTGCACCTGGTCGTGCAGGAGCCGAGGATGAAACGTCCTTCTTGGTATGCGGCCCCATACTTCTCTGGTATGCGGCCGCGTGTCATCGAAAATGGCTACGCGTGTCAGTGCTGACAAGTGTGTCATAGGTTCGCCATCACGGCACTAAGCCCTAATATACTCTCAAGAACATGTAGCTATATTCTAGTTACTTTCAATGATAAGTCAGTAAAAGAAGCCTCACCTTCTACCTCTAAATCCCAGGCTTTTTCAATATACTAAACTGTCTTCCTACAGATAATAAAAGAGAAATAAGCATCATGAGTCATATACTCACTAAGTTAACAACTGTACATGTTTGTCATTGTCAGTGTCAGATAGTATATAATCAAGTGTGTAAAACTGGAAATCAATGCCGAAGAAATTAAGAGGAAATAGAATGCAGGTTTCCTGGAAGTTTTTGGAAAATTAGAGTATTGGGAAAGGGAAGGAAATCCCAAGCAGTAGAAATGGCAGACACATATGCATTAAAAATAGTTGAACATATAGCAATGGCCCACCCTTTGGAAAGAAAACTTTAATATTAAAATTCAAATCTAGTTCAATGCCCTGCTTCAGAGGAAAACTATCTTTAATTGAATTTAATTATCTTTCTGAGTAAAACTACGCTGCACGATTGTACATACGCTTGACATTCCTCAGAACTGGAAACTAAGGAGACTCAACTTGGCATTTGTTGCCTCCTTCCTGCAGGCACGCACTGTAGCCTGTGCTTTGCAGGCCTTATCACACAGAATCTGCACAATAAGCCTATGTGGTAGGTACAAGTGTGCTTCCCTTTTCACCATGAAGAAACTCAGGCCAGAAAGATTAAGATATATTTCCAGGCAACAGGGTAATTAAGCCCAGATTTATTGCAGGTCTTTCTGATTTTAGAACCTGAGTCTTTTAACTTCCACAGCATTTAGCTTCTCAGAACACTTCCAGGATAATGACATTCAGTGGTCTGAGAGTAGAGGCTTTGTTTCTTAAATGTTAACACTCCTCCCTTTCATAATTCCTAACTAAGGAAGCTTGCAAACAAAGAAACGTTGTAGAAAAGAAATAAGTTAAGTGACCACCCAATTCAGGGTTTCTCCAATAAGCTGGGTGAAGCATGTGGCTGGCTCTGGTCAGTGTAAGACGGGCTTCCTACTATGGACCATACCTAGGGTGCTGCCAAGCAGAACCAGCCCGACATACTCACAAGAGGCTGAGAGAGAAAACAGCCAGCCTGCCAGTTTGGACCAGTCAAGGGTGAGATGACTGCACACAGCAGAAAATGCAGAGCCACAGTAGAGACTGAGCCTTCGGATTCATCAGATCAGAAAATCTTCCACATCTACCCAGAGAGGTGGGAGATGGTCTGAAATATGACTCCCCCTATCGGCAAGAGCAGAAACATGGAAGAGGAGGCAAGGCATTACCCTCCACGCATACACACACAGTGAGGATAAAGCCATACATTCAAACAGCTTCTGCAGGTCCCTAAACATTTTAACATTTATTATTTTACTTGAACTTTACCACAACCCCTTGAGGACAAAACCAATGCACAAAGAGATTGTCTTTCCTAAAATCAGACAGCTAGTAAATTAGACATTTATCCTCCCTAATTTTACTCTCATCCTTCTGAAGTCACAAGAACAATTCTGATCTCACCATTGAATACAGGGAGTGAACAGATCAGAGAGTGAAGAGTACCATTATTAGAGTTTGGTTAAACCATTTAGATAAATCCTGATTCCAGCAATTTCCCCTAAGTCTTAGTTCAAATTATAAATGATTAAATAAGAAGGAAGAAAAGAAAGATTACTCACAGTAGCACATTTCTTAGTCTTATCCAAACTATAACTTACTTTTAAAAAAATAATTTTAAAGTATTCCATTGGTTTTAATCATTAAAATTATCTCAAGAATAAGCAATTAACTATGTGAAAAATATTCTTTTTTCATAGTTTTTAAGAATGTCTTTTTCAGAGCCACTGTTTTATACCATCGATGAGTGGTAGCCCTCAGTTTGCTCCATGCACACTTTGCATGGTCTTTATGGAAATATTCTTCTGCCTGTTTATATCACACCATGTCAGTCCCCACACAATTAATGAATCAGTGAACCAGAGTGACATTACTCTTTCGTTCTTTTTTTAATTTTTAAATTAAGATATAGTTAATATATAATATTGTATAAAGTTAAGTTATACAATGTAATTATTTATGCATTTATGTATTGCAATATGATTATTGCCATAGTGTTAGCTAACACCCCTGTCACATCACATAACTATCTTATTTTATGGTGGAACAATTAAGATCTAGTGTCTCAGCAACTTTGAAGTTTATAATACAGAATTGTTGACAACAATCACCATACTGCACATTAGGTCTCCAGAACTAATTAATCCAATATTGCAACTTTGTACCCTTAAACAACATCTGAATTCCCCCACCCCAGTCCCTGGTAATCACCATTCTACTCTTTGTTTTTACCTGTTTGTTTGTTTGTTTGTTTGTTTGTTTGTTTTTCCACATTCTACACATAAGTGATCCCATACAGTATCAGTCTTTTTCTGTCTGACATATCATTTAGCATAATGCCTTCAAGTTCTATCCACGTTGTTGTTATTTTGTAAACAAATATTGTGCACATACTATGCGCACACCCAACGTTAGGTTCTAGTGATACCAATGATGCACAAAACACATTTTCTGCCAACAAAACCTCACAGCTTAGTGGAGCAAAGAGACAAGTAAACATACATTAACAATGCAATGTGATAACTGTTTTGACATAGAAAAACATATTAAGTATTTTTGAGCACATAGCACTTGCCTCACATGGTTAGTGTGAGGACTGAATGAATGAATGTATAAGAAGCACTTAGAATGGTACCAAGCACAATTACTTTTTATGTACTCATTCATTCAAACTTCACATCAGCTATATGATGTGAGTGCTATTATTAAGCTCATTTTATAGATGAGAATACTAACGCACAGAGCACATAAGCAATTTTACACAGATTTAGAACACCTTCATGGCAGTACTTGGCTGTGAACCTGACACTCAGATTCCAGAGCCCAAAGGATTTAGTCACTATCCAACACTCTCTGTCTAGGAGCAAACACATAAGGAACTGGGGGAGCAAAAGAAGGGGAAATCTAGTCTAGCCTGGTGTTAGAGTATGGCACACAATTCCTGTCTGTGTTCCATAATTCACTCTGTTCATGCTACTACTAAAGTGAATACCCAGCTCTGACCTCCAGTGCCTTCCCCCAAAAGCAAACCTATGCATCAACTAACCAACGGAGTTGAGTTTGTATCACCCATCATATTATTAATCAGTTCTGCTTTGGGAAACTGAAAGAGAAGCAGATGCTAGGAATGTTATTTGTGGTATAAATATCATAACAATGTTCAGTTGACAAAATCATCTCCTTTATTACTTAAAAACAAGAGCATTTTATGTGTGGAACTTCTTACAAAGCCAAGGTTTCAGTCAAGGGGAAGAGGAGAAAGTAAACAGGAGAAGGCCAAGGAAAGGTATATTCATGGAAGCGAAGGATGACTGTTTAGTCTGTGTCCAATAGTCTGAAAAGAACATGTGCAATCTGGGTAGATTCTGGGGGGAACAGCCAAAGCCAGGAAAGCTCTCTGCAGAGGTCTGAATGCTACATATTTATAAAGCATGGGCGGGCACTCTCTGAACTAGGATGTCCTTTGGCTTCTCCCAGAGGAATGGCACAGGACATCAGCAGAAAGGACCCACTATCTAGTAAGCACTTACCCCAGGTTCTTCACATGTATCATTTAATCCTCAGAATAACATTGCAAGAGAAGTATTTTTATGTCCTTCTTGCAGTCGAGCAAATGAGTCTCAAAAATATGCCCCAAATTATGCTTATAAGTTGCATAACCAAAATTTGAATCTATACTTGACTACCACTGAAACCCTTTCAACTCTTACTGCTTCTCCTCTGAGAATTTTTAGGACTCTTGTCAGACATCATGGAATCTTTAGGTTGATGCTCCCAAGATCCATGAGGATAGGGACTATCATTTTATCCCAATTATCTCTGAAATACCTGAAATATAATGAGTACTCAAAACATTACTAAAAATTATTTAATGGACTTTATTTTTTAGCATAGCTAAAGGTCCACAGTAGCACAGAAAAACTGAGGAGAAGGAACAGAGATTTCACATATCCCTCCTCCAACATGCACAATGTCCTTTGCTATCAACATCCTGCACCAGAGTGCTACATTGTTACACCTGATGAACCTGTGTTGATACATCAATATGACTCAAAGTCTGTAGTTTACATTAAAGTTATCTCTCAACATTGTACATTTTATAGGTTTTCACAAGTGTATGATGACATGTACCCACCATTACAGCATTACACACAAGAGTTTCACCGTCCTGAAAATCCCCTGTGTTCTGCCTATTCATCCTTCTCTCCCCAACCCCTGACAACCACTGATTTTGTTACTGTCTCAACAGGTTTGTCTATTCTAGAATGTTGTATAGTTGGAATCATATAGCGTGTAATCTTCTCATATTGCCTTCTTTTACTTGTTAGTATGCATTTAAGTTTCCCCCCTGTGTTTTCGTGACCTGATAACTCATTTCTTTTTAGTGTTGAATATTATTCTATTATCTTGATATATTACCTACTGAAGAACATCTTGGTTGCTTCCAAGTTTTGGCAATTATGAGTGAATCTGCTATAAATATCTGTGTGCAGGTTTTTGAGCAGACGTAAGGTTTCAACTCCTTTGAGTAAATACCAAGGAACATGATGCTGAATCATATGGTAAGAGTTTGGTTAAGAAACTGCCAAAGTGTCTTCCAATGTGGCTGTGCCATTTTGCATTCCCACCAACAATGTATGGCAACTCCTGTTGCTCGATATTCTCTCTAGCATTTGGTGTTTTCAGTGTTTTAGATTTTGGCCATTCTAAAAGGTGTGTAGTCAATAAATATTTTTTCGATAAATAAATTTTAAAAATTATAAATTGAGATAAAACAAAGTTCTAAATCATTAAGAAAATAGAGTTATAAAAATCTGTTCTTTACATCATTACTTTTAGAAGACTGGGGGTAAAGGGAGATATTCTACCATCAACCCCTAACCTGTCACTCTCATGTGCCATCTACACTCCTCTGGGCAAACTGTCCTATCTTCCCCAGACAAGGAATCTGCAATTATGTGTGTGTTGGGGTTGGGTAATGAAAGTAATGTCCTCTGGAATATTAATCTAAAATCCCTCTCATTGCTACATTTTAGTCTTCTCCCCAATTTAGTCTGCTCCCAAATTAAAAATGTGAATATAATCATATCTTTCTAAATATTATAATTAATTTGGGGGGGAGCTGCTATTATTAGAAGGAAAATAGTATGTCCACATTGACATAACCCTACTTATTAGACTTCCATAAAACCTGATAAAGCTAAATAATTTAGAGTAGCACACATATAAAAACAACTATGTAAAATTATGCAATAAACCCAAATACAGAAAGGAATTTGGTATATGAAAAGTGGCATTTCAGTTTTGGGAAAACTTGACCAGGGAATAAACAGAATTAGTATAATAGTGTCATTTGGGAGCAAAAAGTTAGATCACTATATCATACCTTACACATAAATGAATTCTAGAAGTATTAAAAGCAAAACTTTTTATAATTTAAAAAGAACTAAAAGGGATGGTGTCATAGTAATAGCAGCATGAAAGATACTCCTGATCTCTCCCATTGAAATTTCAACAGATTAAACAATTAAAACATAGTGAAGAAACCCCAGCTGGACTTGCAGGCATGTCTGAAAGATCCATGTACTGAATGGACTAAGGATGGGATGGGGTGAAAAAGGGGGCAGAAGATAAAATGCGTTTGCAGTCGGCTTTGGAGAGGAGAGGAAACAAACCTGGAGAGACTGGGCTTTTATTCTCCACTGGACTATGGGGTTGAGGGAAGCTCAGGCTCTCTGAATTTTGTCTGAGCAGTGCAGAGACAGAAACTCGGAGTGACTGGGTCTCCTTCTGCTGTGAAATAGAGGGGCAGAGGGGGAAATAAACCAAAGAATCCAGAGCACAAGGTCACAGCCAGTGTTCTCACGGTCTGCCTACAGCTCACCCTCAGCAGAGACAGAAAGCTAAAGTGCAGCCCCTCAGACTCCAAGACCCTTCCTCCCTCACCTCACAGTACTGAGCATGGCAGAGACAAACCTTGTAACTAGCTCTCCAGAGCCACTCTCTCCCTCTCCCCTGAAGAACAGAGGTGCTCCACATCCAATCCCCAAGTAGGGTGAGACCTGAGAAATAGTGCCTGGAAGACTGATATTGCCATTGCTAGAGCCATAAAGCCAGGAAGCTGAAGAAATAAAGCGGAAGCCATAAGGCCAAAGCTATTAAGCCCTCACAACATGCCCCACCCACCAACCCTACTGCAGCCCCACCTACATCATTGCCACAGCAACATCTGAGTATAGGACAGCCCAGGAACTTCACAGAGCTAAAATTAGTAATACAGCGACACCTACTAGAAGAAACCTCTCAAAACCAAAATTTATTTTTGCTTTTTTTCCCTCTTATTCATTTTTTTCTTTCTCTCTTTTGAATATTATTTTCTTTAATGTTTATATTTTATAGTATTTATTTTAATTTTTAATTGATTTTGCATTTTTCCCCTTAGGAATATTAATAATACCACTATCAAATGCCATCAAGAAAGAGAAAATCGAATATTATGGTTACACAAGACAGAGATGTAGTTCAGAAAAAAAAAGAAAAATCTTCAGAAAAAAATCTCAATCATATAGAAATCTTGGAGTTAAATGACAGAGAACTCCAAATTGATGCTCTGAAAATACTCAATGAGATGTGAGAAAACATCAGTAGGTAACTTTAATGAGCTCAGAAAACGAATTAATGAACAAAACAAACACCACACCAAAGAGATTGAAACTTTAAAAGCAGAGATAAAGAACTCAATACATGGATTGAAGACTGAAGTAGCGAGTCTTGTTAGCTAACAGAACAAGCCGGATAGAAGAAACATCAGTGACATCAAAGACAGACAATGAGAGATGCTACAGAAATAATAGGAGAAAGACTCACAAAATACAAAAAAAAAAAAAAACTGAGAAAGTTCTATAAGAATTGTCTGACTCCATCAGAAAGAACAATATAAAAACGAGTAGAAGAAGAGGGGAAGAAGGGAAAGGAGAGCCTATTCAAACAAATAATGGATGAGGATTTCCCAAGCTTATGGAAAGAGTTAGAGCCTCAAATCTAAAAAGTAAACAGAACACCTACTTACCTCAACCCAAACAGACCTATTCCAAGGCATATTGTAATGAAATTGTCAAAAATCATGACAACGAAAGAATCCTCAGGCAACTACGGAAAAGAAAAACATAACATATAAAGGAAAGTTCATTAGGTTATTATTTGATTTCTCAGCAGAAACTCTACAAGCCAGAAGAAAATAGGCCCAAATATTTAAAGTACTGAAAGAGAGGAATTAACAGCTAAGAATACTATATTCATCAAAGATATCCTTGAAATATGAATAAAAAATTTACATATATAACATACATACAGAAACTGAGGGAATTTATCACCAGAAAACCCCCACTGAAGGAAATATTCAAGGAGATTATTCAACCAGATACAAAAAAACAAAACAAATAAAACTACAAGTAAAAGCTCCAACAAGGTCACAATAAAATCAGTGATAATCTATAAAAACAATAACATAAAAGGGAATAGACTAAACGTCTTCAGCAGCAAAGAAGGATGGAGTGCAGAAGCACTCATAAGACCAAAAATTCTTGTACATATAAACATATTTCTTCTAATAACCTAATAGTAACCACACACTAAAAAGCCACTACTGAAGCACACAGCTTAATATAAGAAGAAACAGGAGAAAGAAGTATTGAATACCACCATACAAAAACTCACAGAAACACAAAAGAGAAGAACCAAACAAGACACAGAGCTACCAGAAAGCAAAATATAAAAATGCTGTAGAAAATCCTCAAGTGTCAATAATTGCCCTAAATGTAAATGGCCTAAAATCTCCAATAAAGAGGTACAGAGTAGCAGATTGTATCAAAAAGCAACACCCAACCATATGCTGCTTTCAAGAAACACATCTAAGCTGCAAGGACAAAGGTAGACACAAAATGAAAGGTTGAAAAATGATTCTCCAAGCAAATAATATCCAAAGAAAAGCAGGTGTAGCCATATCTGACAAGGCTGACTTCAAGATAAGGAAGGCAACCAGAAGGAAGGCAAGATGGAGATGGAGTAGGTGGGTGTTCCAACTCCCACCTCCCAAAAACAGTGGGTTACAACTTAATTTTAAGACCATTCATCTTGAAAAACCAACTTTGGACTAAAATAAGAGTATTCTATAACCAAGGACCACCAAAGAAAACACACTGAGACTGGTAGGAAATGTGGAGACACAGAAAGAACTGCCCCACTCCCAGGAGTGAGCTGCAGCCCAGAGGGACTCTCCTGGTGGGGTGGGGTGTCCAGAGAGTTGTGGGTCCTCAGCCCCAGGACCGGAGCCCCACCCTAGAGCCCCAGAGCCTAGAAGTGGAACCCAGACAGCATTTAGTTATGAAAAGAGCCAGGTTACTGTTTGTGAGAAAGAGACAGAACTCTCACACCCAGGCTCTGTCTTAAAGGGACCATGAAGAAAACCTTCTTTATAGCCACTTACCCAGGGTTCTGGGAGCGGGGAACACTGAGAGGATTGGATTTGCCAGAAGAGAGTGTAATCTCAAAGGCATAGAGGAGAGACACTTTGAGGGACAGCCACCCTACCCCCTGGGCTGAGTCACTCCCCAAATCTAAAGTGACCATTTTTCCTGGGAGCAGCAACACCAGCAAAGGGAAGAAATTACTCCGCCCACCACAGGCTCTTCTGATTCAGTCAGATCAAAGAGGCACTTAGAAGGAGAGAGCACGTCAGAGACACAGGTGTTGAGTGCTGAGGTCAGGACTACACCAACCCCCACACTTCTGACTACTCACTGGAGGGTGGGTGGGCCAACAGCAACAGGGCACAGCAGTGGCCTGGGCGAGCATATGCAAGCCCAAACGCCCAAGGTGGCAGCAGTGTTGTCAGTGGGCTGGTGGTCAGACCACACCTCAGGAACACAGAGGCCACACCCACTGATGCCTGTGGCCACACACTTCTGAGGGCTGAAAAAGAAGAAAAAAAAAAGTCTGTATAGAATGACACCTGAGGCTAAGGGGCAAGCCCCATCCAATACCATGACGAATCTCTGAATTACAGTACTGAACCCAAGTAGTCAGCAATAAGAGGCAGCAGAAAGGGGATCTCAGGAGAAATTGAACTTTTAAAATAACTTCCCCCAGGCCAAGAGTAGATAAAAAGTTAGCCTACAAGTGCAGCTGATATTTACAATGGGACCTGGGCCCAGCAGAGGCAACCACAAGAACTGGATCACCTGTAGCTCCAAAAAGGTTGATAAGAGCCAGTCATAGGCAGTGACCCCCAATGGTCTGCACCAGGCTCTGGCCAGGGAGGTCCAGGGCAGACACATCCAGCGGCCAGATATGGAGAGTATCAGTTCAGGACCTAAAAACCCTTGTTAGAGTGGTATCGTAAGAAAGGGCTCCTCATACCTGAACCAGCTAAGACATAGAAAACACCAACACAAATAGCAAAAATAACAGTCACAGCAGACAAGTAGCTGACAGCGAATTACAAACAACAGCTTATATCAACCCAAGAACATCTAAAAACATAGAAAATACTGAAGTCTCAGTCAAAAAACTACTGGACCTGATAAATGAATTCAGCAAGGTGGCAGGATATAAAATTAATACTCAGAAATCAGAGGCACTTCTATATACCAACAATGAACTGTCAGCAAAAGAAATTAAGGAAACAATCCCCTTCACTATTGCAGCCAAAAACATAAAGTACCTAGGAGTAAATTTAACCAAGGAGGTTAAGGACTTGTACTCGGAAAATTAAAAACATTGATAAAAGAAATCAAGGAAGGTACAAGTGAAAGCATATACTGTGCTCATGGCTAGGAAGAATAAACATCATTAAAATGTCTATATTACCGAAAGCAGTTTATAAATTCAATGCAATACCAATTAAAATACCAATGACATACTTCAAAGATACAGAACACATATACCAAAAATGTATATAAAACCAAAAAAGAACACAAATAGCCTCAGCAATCTTAAAAAGAAAAAATAAAGCAGGAGGTATCACTCTTCTGGATATCAAGGTTTACTACAAGGCCATTATACTCAAGACAGCCTCGTACTGGCATAAGAACAGGCACATAGATCAATGGAACAGAACAGAGAACCCAGAAATAAACCCACAGCTTTATGGACAACTGATATTTGACAAAGGAGGAAAGAACATACAATGGAGTAAAGACAGCCTCTTTAACAAATGGTGTTGGGAAAATTGGACATCTACCTGCAAAAAGATAAAACTAGACCATCAACTTACACCATTCACAAAAACAAACTCAAAATGGATAAAAGACTTAAACGTAAGCCGTGAAACCATAAGCATCTTAGAAGAAAAATAGGCAGCAAGCTCTCTGACATCTGTAGCAGCAATATATTTGCCAATTTATCTCCATGGGCAAATGAAATAAAAGGCAAAATAAACAAATGGGACTATATCAAACTAAAAAGGTTTTGAACAGCTAAAGACAATATGAACAGAATAAAAAGACAAACCACACAATGGGAGAACATATTCGACAGCCCATCTGATAATGGGTTAATAACCAAAATTTATAAAGAACTTATAAAACTCAACACCAGGAAGACAAACAATCCAATCAAAAAATGGGCAAAAGAAATGAATAGAAATTTCTCCAAAGAGGACATACAGATGGCCAATAGGCAGATGAAAAAATGCTCAACATCACTAATCATTAGAGAAATGCAAATTAAAACCACAATGACATATCACCTCATACCTGTCAGAATGGCTCTCATCTGCAAAACAACACAGAATAAGTGCTGGCGAGGATGTGGAGAAAAGGGAACCCTTCTGCACTGCTGGTGGGAATGCAGACTGGTGCAGCCACTGTGGAAAACAGTATGGAGATTCCTCAAAAAATTAAAAATCGAACTGCCTTTTGACCCAGCTATCCCACTTTTAGGAATATACCCTAAGAACACCATAGCACTGTTCGAAAAGAAGAAATGCACCCCCATGTTCGTGGCAGCATTGTTTACAATAGTGAAGATCTGGAAACAGCTCAAGTGTCTGTCAGAGGACGAGTGGATTATAAAGCTTTGGTACATATATACTATGGAATACTACTCAGCCATAAGAAATGATGACATCAGATCATTTACAACAAAATGGATGGACCTTGATAACATTATACGAAGTGAAATAAGTAAATCAGAAAAAAACTGAGAACAGCATGATTTCATACATAGGTGGGACATAAAAGTGAGACTATGAGACATGGACAAGAGAGTGGTGGTTATGGGGTGGAGGGAGGGAGGGGAGGGTGGAATAAAGAGAAGGGGAGGGACACAGGACAAACCAGATAGAAGGTGATAGAGGACAATTTGTCTTTGGGTGATGGGTATGCAATAAAATGAATGATAAGATAACCTGGAGATGTTTTCTTTGAACATATGTACCCTGATTTATTGGTGACACCCCATTAAAATTAATTTTAAAAAAAGAAATACAATGAGCAAAATATATTGATAAACACACACACAAAAAAAGAACATCTAAAAACAACACAACTAGAAACTGGAAGCAGACAATACCAACCCTAGACTAAGTTATCTACACAAAAAACACACCCAAAGAAGGAGTCTATACACAGACAAAATGGGAAGACAGAGAAATGCAATCCAAATGAATCAAAAAGAGAAATTCTCATAAAAAGAACTGAATGAGAAGAAAATAAACCAAATTATCAGATGCAGAGTTTAAAATAATTATTCTTGCAATGCTCAAAGATCTTAGAGCAACAATGGAAAGACGTAATGAGAACCTAAATAAAGAAATAGCAAGAATCAAAAAGGATATTGAAATCATAAAAAAGAATAAGTCAAAAATGACAAATACAATATGAGAAATAGAGACTACAATTGAAGGAATTAAAAGTAGGCTAAATATGCCTGACCAGACAGTGGCACAATGGATAGAGTGTCAGACTGGGATGTGAAGGACTCAGATTTGAAACCCCAAGGTTGCCAGCCTGAGTGCAAGCTCATCTGGTTTGAGCAAGGCCTACCAGCTTAATCCCAAGGTTGCTGACTCGAGCAAGAGGTCACTTGGTCTGCTGTATGCCCCCGGTCAAGGTAAATATGAGAAATCAATCAATGAACAACTAAGGAACCACAACAAAGAATTGATGTTTCTCATCTCCCTCCCTTTCTGTCTGTCTGTCCCTATCTGTCGCTCTCTCTGACTCTCTTTCTTTCTCTGCCACAAAAAAAAAGTAGGCTGAATAAAGCAGAGAATCAAATCACCGATTTAGAGGACAACATAAACAAAACCATGGAAGCAGAGCAGGAAAAGAAAAGAGCCTCAAAAAGTCTGAGGAAAAGGAGCAAGATGGTGACGGAGTAGGTGGACGTACCAACTTCCAACTCCCAGAACCAAAGTGGATTATAACTTAATTTTAAGAACCATCATCTGGATAAACCAACTTTGAACTAAACTAAGTGGACACTTCAACCAAGGAACACAGAAGAAGCCACATTGAGACTGGTAGGAATAGCGAAAATGCGAAGAGGGCTTCCCAGCTCCCCATAGCAAATGGCAGCCCGGAGAGACCCGCATGGCGGGAGGATAGTTTGGCGGAGAGGGAGGGACCTGGGTCCCAGGAACCAAGCCCTAGCCTACACTCCCAGAGCCTAGAAGAGGCGTTTGGACAGTATTTAGCTGTGAAACAAGTGAGGATACTGTTTGTGAGAAAGAGACAGTTTTCTCAGACCCAAGATTCCTTTTAAAGGAACAGCACAGAAAACCTCTCTCACAACCACATACCCGGAGCTCTGGGAAACAGGGACAGAGGAGAGGACGAGAGCAGCGGGAAGACAGTGTGGACTGAAGGCACAGGAACAAACACTCTGAGGCACAACCACCCTAACCCCTGGGCTAAGTCACTTCCCTAATCGAAAACAAATACTTCCCCTGGAACTAGCAATACCAGCAAAGAAAGACAGGACACTAGCCAAACAAGCTCTCCCACAGCAATTAGAGCAGAGCTGCTTAGAGGGAGAGAGTTCCCAGGTCTACAGTGTGGAGTATTAGGGCCCTTCCTACTCTGCTGAGGGATGCTGAAGGGTATGGTGGCGGCAGGACGCTGAAACGTGGTTCTGTCGGTGGGGGCGGAGGCCAAGCCAGTGTGAGCTTGGTCTAGCCCAGCAGGGGCAGAGGGGACGCGCGAAAGCGGTCCGGGAGCTGCGGGCCCGCCTGTTATGCCACCTGAGGGGAAAAAGCAGGAGGCCAGGAACGGGCAGAGATCTGCTCTGTGACCCTGCGCAATCCGGCCCTGACGGTGGGGATGGGACTAGGACCAGGGATGGGAAGGGGCTCGCGGCTGAGCTCATGCTACCAGCACCGCTCAGCCAGAGAAATGGCAGTTTGCCATCCTGCATGCGCGAGCAGGCTCCGAAGGCGGGAGTGGGGTAGAGCCCGGGGCGAGCGGAAGCTCGAGGCTGAGCGCATGCCAGCAAACACACCTGTCCCAATAAACCGCGGTTTGCCATCCTGCATGTGTGACTTGACTCGGAACGCGGGGATCGGATAGTCTGGGATGAAGGGAAGCTTGCAGCTGACCGAAAGCCAGCAAACACGCCCAGCCCAATAAACCGTGGTTTACGACCCTGCGAAGGAGGACCCTGGCCTCAAGGGCGGGGCTAAAGCTCTGGACTGGCAAAGGCTCACAGCTGAGAGTACGTCAAAAGCCCCACCCAACCTGCGAAACTGTGACGAGCAGGCTCTGACTGCGGGTGCTGGGCGGAAGCCTGGAAACAGGCTGGGTCCGCAGCTGAGCAAAGGTGCTCATCTCGACTTTGGTGCTGAGGCTTGTGGCTTGAGTGACAGCCCCTCCCATGGAGGAAAGGCGGAAATCACAGCAACAGCCGCAGTGGGCCAGCACTGGCAACGCCCATACCCAACCGCCCTAGGCAGTGACAGAGGGGTGGCAGGCCTGCAGACAGACACACCTAGAGAACACAAAGGCAACACATACTGGACTCCAGTAGCCACACTTGCTTATACACAGACAAAATGGGCAGGCAAAAGAATGCAAACCAAATGAATCAAGAGAAATACCCAGAAAAGGACCTGAATGAACCAGATATAACCAAATTACCAGAATTTAGAATAATGATAGTTAAGATGTTCAAAGAAATTAGAGCAACAATGGATAGTCATTATGAACACCTAAATAAAGAGATAACAAGTATAAAAAACAAAATTCAAATAATAAAAAAGAATCAGACAGAAATGACAAATACAGTATCAGAACTGAAGACCACAATGGAAGGAATTAAAAGCAGGATGAATCATGCTGAGGATCAAATCAGCGAGTTACAGGACACAATAAACAAAGGCACAGAAGCAGAGAAGAAAAAGGAAAAGAGACTCAAAAAATGTGAGGAAACTCTAAGGAAGCTCTGTGACAACATGAAGAGAAACAACATTCGCATCATAGGGGTGCCTGAAGAAGAGGAGAGAGGACAGGAAATGGACACTTTGTTCAAGCAAATCATAGCAGAAAACTTCCCTAAATTAAGGCTGGGAAACATTCCACACGTTCAAGAAGCACACAGAACTCCATTAAAGAGGAACCAAAAAGATCTACACCAAGACACATCATAGTTAAAATACCAAAGCTAATGGATAAAGAAAAAATTTTAAAAGCTGCTAGGGAAAAAAAAGGCTATCACCTACAAAGGAGCCCCCATAAGAATGACATCAGACTTATCAACAGAAACACTTGAGGCCAGAAGGGAATGGCAAGATATAATCAAAGTAATGCAGAACAAGAACCTACAACCAAGACTACTCTATCCAGCAAGGCTAACGTTTAAAATTGAAGGAGAAATAAAGATCTTTTCAGACAAAGAAAGCCTCAAGGAATTCATTAAAACCAAACCAGTGCTGCAAGAAATACTAAGGGGCCTGTTGTGAACAGTTCAAAGGGAGAAAAGAATATAGCAAAAGAAGAAAACAGTTTTAAAGAATAAAATGACAATAAACAACTACATATCAATAATAACCTTAAATGTAGATGGATTAAATGATCCAATCAAAAGACATAGGGTAGCTGCATGGATAAAGAAACAGGACCCATACATTCGCTGTCTACACCTTAAAACAAAAGATGCACATAGACTGAATGTAAAAGTATGGAAAAAATATTTCATGCAAATGGAAATGAAAAAGAAGCTGGGGTAGCAGTACTTATGTCCGACAAAATGGACTTTAAAACAAAGGCTGTAGTAAGAGATAAAAAAGGTCACTACATAATGTTAAAGGGAAGAATTCAACAGGAAGATATAACTATTATAAATATCAATGCACCAAATATAGGAGGCCCAACATACATACAGCAGACTTTGATGGATATAAAGGGCGAGATTAACAGCAATACTATCATAGTAGGGGATTTCAATACCCCACTAACAACACTGGATAGATCCTCAAGAAAGAAAATTAAGAAAGAAACAGCAGACTTAAAGGAGACACTAGATCAACTTGATTTAATAGATATCTTCAGAACTTTTCATCCTAAAGCACTAGAATATACATTCTTTTCAAGTGCTCATGGTACATTTTCTAGGATAGACCACATGTTAGGATACAAAAATGGTCTCAACAAATTTAAGAAGATTGAAATCATATCAAGCATTTTCTCTGATCACAATGCCATGAAACTAGAAATTAACCACAAAAGAAAAACTGAAAAATACTCAACACTTGGAAACTAAATAGCATTATATTAAATAATGAATGGATTAACAATGAGATCAAAGAAGAAATAAAAAAGTTTCTAGAAACAAATGATAATGAGCATACATCAACTCAAAATTTATGAGACACAGCAAAAGCAGTACTGAGAGAGAAGCTCATTGCACTACAGGCATATCATAAGAAGCTAGAAAAAGCTCAAATAAGCAACCTGACCCTGCATCTAAAAGAACTAGAAAAACAACAGCAAATAAAACCCAGGACAAGTAGAAGGAAGAAAATAATAAAGGTCAGAGCAGAAATAAATGACATAGAGGCTAAGGAAACAATACAGAGGATCAATGAAACCAGAAGCTGGTTCTTTGAAAAGGTAAACAAGATTGATGAACCTTTAACTAGACTCACCAAGAAAAAAAGAGAGAGGACTCAAATAAATAATATTAGAAAGGACAGTGGAGAAATAACAACTGACACAACAGAAAAGAAAAGTCCTGGGCCTGATGGCTTCAAAAGTGAATTCTATCAAAAATTCTAAGAAGAACTAACTCCTATCCTTCTTAAGCTATTTCAAAAAATTCAAGAAAAAAGAAGACTTCCAAACACCTTTTATGAGGCGAGCATAATTCTGATCCCAAAACCGGGCAAAGACAACACAAAGAAAGAAAATTATAAGCCTATATTCCTGATGAATTTAGATGCTAAAATTCTCAACAAAATATTAGCCAACCGGATCCAGCAATATATGAAAAAAATCATTCACCATTATCAAGTGGGATTTATTCTGGAGAGGCAAGGCTGGTTCAATATTCGTAAATCAATCAATGTGATTCATCACATAAACAAAAGGAAGGACAAAAATCACATGATAATTTCAATAATGCAGAAAAGGCATTTGATCAAATCCAGCACCCATTCATGCTCAAAACTCTCGGTAAAGTGGGAATACAGGGAACATTCCTTAAAATGATAAAAGCCATCTACGACAAACCCACAGCAAACATCATACTAAATGGACAAAAATTAAAAGCAATCCCCTTAAGATTAGGAACCAGGCAGGGGTGTCCCCTTTCACCACTTTTATTCAACATAGTTCTGCAAGTCCTAGCTACAGCAATCAGACAAGAAGAAGAAATAAAAGGCATACAAATTGGAAAAGAAGAAGTAAAACTGTCATTATTTGCAGATGATATGATATTGTATATAGAAAACCCTAAAGTCTCATTAAAAAACCACTAGACCTGATAAATGAATTCAGCAAGGTGGCAGGATATACAATTAATACTCAGAAATCAGAGGCATTTCTATACACCAACAATGAACTGCAAGCAAAAAAAATTAAGGAAACAATCCCCTTCACTATTGCAGCCAAAAAAATAAAGTACCTAGGAGTAAATTTAACCAAGGAAGTTAAATACTTGTACTTGGAAAATTATAAAACATTGATAAAAGAAATCAAGGAAGATACAAACAAGTGGAAGCATATACCATGCTCATGGCTAGGAAGAATAAACATCATTAAAATGTCTATATTACCCAAAGCAATTTATAAATTCAATGCAATACCAATTAAAATACCAATGACATGCTTCAAAGATATAGAACACATATTCCCAAAATTTATATGGAACCAAAAAAGAACACGAATAGCCTCAGCAATATTAAAAAGAAAAAATAAAGCAGGAGGTATCACTCTTCCAGATATCAAGGTTTACTATAAGGCCATTATACTCACGACAGGCTGGTACTGGCATAAGAACAGGCACATAGATCAATGGAACAGAACAGAAAACCCAGAAATAAACCCACAGCTTTATGGACAACTGATATTTGACAAAGGAGAAAAGAACATACAATGGAGTAAAGACAGCCTCTTTAACAAATGGTGTTGGGAAAATTGGACATCTTCAAAAAAATGAAACTAGATCATCAACTTACACCATTCACAAAAACAAACTCAAAATGGATAAAAGACTTAAATGTAAGCCGTGAAACCATAAGCATCTTATAAGAAAACATAGGCAGCAAGCTCTCTGACATCTGTAGCAGCAATATATTTGCGATTTATCTCCACGGGCAAATGAAATAAAAGGCAAGATAAACAAATGAGACTATATCAAACTAAAAAGGTTTTGAACAGCTAAAGACAATATGAACAGAATAAAAAGACAAACCACACAATGGGAGAACATATTCGACAGCCCATCTGATAATGGGTTAATAACCAAAATTTATAAAGAACTTATAAAACTCAACACCAGGAAGACAAACAACCCAATCAAAAAATGTGCAAATGAATAGAAATTTCTCCAAAGAGGACATACAGATGGCCAATAGGCATATGAAAAAATGCTCAACATCACTAATCATTAGAGAAATGCAAATTAAATCCACAATGAGATATCACCTCACACCAGTCAGAATGGCACTCATCAGCAAAACAACACAGAATGAGTGCTGGTGAGGATGTGGAGAAAAGGGAACCCTTCTGCACTGCTGGTAGAAATGCAGACTGGTTCAGACACTGTGAAAAACAGTTTGGAGATTCCTCAAAAAATTAAAAATTGAACTGCCTTTTGACCCAGCTATCCTACTTATAGGAATATACCCTAAGAACACCATAGCACTGTTCGAAAAGAAAAAATGCACCCCCATGTTCGTGGCAGCATTGTTCACAATAGTGAAGATCTGGAAACAGCCCAAGTGTTCGTCAGAAGACGAGTGGATTAAAAAGTTTTGGTACATATATACTATGGAATACTACTCAGCCATAAGAAATGATGACATCAGATCATTTACAACAAAATGGATGGACCTTCATAACATTATATGGAGTGAAATAAGTAAATCAGGGAAAAAAACTGAGAACAGCATGATTTCATACATAGGTGGGACATAAAAGTGAAACTATGAGACATGGACAAGAGAGTGGTGGTTACGGGGTGGGGGGAGGGGCACAGGGAAAACCAGATAGAAGGTGACAGAGGACAATTTGACTTGGGTGACGGGTATGCAACACAATTGGATGATAAGATAATCTGGAGATGTTTTCATTGTACATATGTACTGTGATTTATTGGTGTCACCCCATTAAAATTAATAATAATAATAAAAAACAGTCTGAGGAAACTCTACGAGAGCTCTGTAACAATGTGAAGAGAAACATCTGCATCATAGAGGTTCCTGAAAAAGAAGAAAAAGAAAATGGGATAGAGAAACTGAAAACTTTTCTAAATTGATATAGGGAAAAGTCACACAAGTTCAAGAAGCACGGACAGTCCCATTAAAGAGGAACCCAAAGGCCTACACCAAGACATATTATAAATATGCTATTAAGTATATTTTGGATAAGTTCCTAAAACAACTAGAAAAAGAACAGCAAATAAAGCCCAGAGGAAGAAGAAGAAAGGAAATGATAAAGATCAGGGAAGAAATAAATTACATACAGGAATAAAAAAACAATACTAAAGGTCAATGAAACCAAAATCTGGTTCTTTAAAAAGGTAAACAAAATTAAAAAAACTAACCAAACTCACAAAGAGAGAGAGAGAGAGAGACAGACAGACAGAGGTCTGAAATGAATAAAATTAGAAATGAGAGTGAAGAAGAAACGATTGACACTGCAGAAATTTAAAGGGTTGTAAGAAAATACTATGACGAACTGTCTGCCCAAAAATGAGACAACCAACCTAGATGAACTGAATAAATTCCTTGAAAAATATAATCATTTAAAAAACCATCTGGAAGACTCAAGAAACCTGAACAGACCGATTACACCAAAAGAGACTGAAACAGTTATCAAAACGCTCTCAATAAACAAAAGTTTTGGGCCTGATGGCTTCACAGGCTATTTTTACAAAATATTCAAAGAAGAATTAACTCCTATCTTTCTCAAGTTATTTCAAAAAAATTCAAGAGGAGGAATGACTTCCAAGCTCCTTTTAAGAGGTGAGCATAATCCTCATTCCAAAACCAGGCAAAGACACTACAAAGAAAGAAAACTATACACCAATATTCCTGATGAATGTAGATGCTAAAATAATGAACAAAATACTAGCAAACTAGATCCAGCAATACATGAAAAAAATCATACATCATGATCAAGTGAAATTTATTCTGGGGAGGCAAGACTGGTACAGTATTTACAAAACAATCAATGTAATTCATCACATAAACAAAAGGAAGGAGAAAAATCATATGATAATATCAATAGATACAGAAAAAGCATTTCATAAAATCCAGCACCCATTTATGATTAAAACTCTCAGCAAGTGGAAATACAGGAAACATACCTCAACATGATAAAGGACATCTATGACAAACCCACAGCCAACATCATACTCAATGGGAAAAAATTAAAAGCAATCCCCTTAAGATCAGAAACAAGGCAGGGGTGCCCCCTTTCACCACTCTTATTCAACATAGTTCTGCAAAAAGTAATATTTCCTTCATTTTCATGGCCCCATAGTATTCCATTGCATATATGTACCATTTCTTTTTAATCCACTCATCCACTAATGGACACTTGGGCTGTTTCCATATCTTGGCTATTGTGAACAATGTTGCCATAAATATGGGGATGCATTTCTCCTTTGTGTCAGTGATATGGTGTTCTTGGGGTATATTCCTAAAAGTGGGATGGCTGGGTCAAAAGGCCATTTTTAATTTTTTGAGGAATCTCCATACTGTTTTCCATAGTGGCTGCACCAGTCTGCATTCCCACCAGCAGTGCAGAAGGGTTCCCTTTTCTCCACATCCTCGTCAGCACTTGTTCTGTGTTGTTTTGCTGATGAGCGCCATTCTGACTGGTGTGAGGTGGTATCTCATTGTGGTTTTAATTTTACATTTCTCTAATGATTAGTGATGTTGAACAGTTTTTTATCTGTCTATTGGCCATCTGTATGTCCTCTTTGGAGAAATTTCTATTCATTTCTTTTGCCTATTTTTTGATTGGATTGTTTATCTTTCTGCTATTTGAGTTAGAAAAGTTCTTTATAAATTGTAGTTATTAACCCCTTATCAGACGTATTGTCGAATATGTTCTCCCATTGTGTGGTTTGTCTTTCTATTCTGTTTTTTATTGTCTTTAGCTGTGCAAAAGCTTTTTAGTTTGATATAGTCCCATTTGTTTACCCTGTCTTTTATTTCACTTGCTCATGGAGATTAATCAGTAAATATATTGCTGCGAGAGATGTCGGAGAGCTTACAGCCCATGTTTTCTTCTAAGATACTTATAGTTTCAGGACTTACATTTAAGTCATTTAAACATTTTGAGTTTATTCTTGTGAATGGTGTAAGTTGGTGGTCTATTTTTATTTCTTTGCAGGTAGATGTCCAATTTTCCTAACACCATTTGTTAAAGAGGCTGTTTTTAGTCCATTGTATGCTCTTACCTCCTTTGTCAAATATCAATTATCCATAAAGTTGTGGGTTTATTTTTGGGTTCTCTGTTCTGTTCCATTGATCTATGTGCCTATTCTTATGCAAGTATCAAGCTGTTTTGAGTACAATGGCCTTGTAGTATAACTTGATATCAGGAAGTGTTATACAATCCACTTTCTTCTTCTTTTTCAAGATTGCTGAAGCTATTCGTGTTTATTTTGGTTCCATATAAATTTGAAATATGTGTTCCATATCTTTGAAGTATGTCATTGGTATTTTAATTGGTATTGCATTGAATTTATAAGTTGCTTTGGGTAATATAGACATTTTAATGATGTTTATTCTTCCTAGCCATGAGCACGGTATATGGTTCCACTTGTTTGTATCTTACTTGATTTCTTTTATCAATGTTTTATAATTTTCCGAGTACAAGTCCTTAACCTCCTTGGTTAAATTTACTCTTAGATACTTTATTTTTTTTTTTTTTTTTTTGCAATAGTGAAGGGGATTGTTTTCTTAATTTCTTTTGCTACAGTTCATTGTTGGTGTATAAAAATGACTCTGATTTCTGTGTATTAATTTTGTACTCTGCTACCTTGCTGAATTCATTTATCAGGTCCAGTAGTATTTTGAATGAGACTTGAGGGATTTCTATGTACAGAATCATATCATCAGCAAATAATGGTAGTTTTTCTTCTTTCCCAATTTGGATGCCTTTTACCCTTTCTTGTCTAATTGCTGTGGCTAAAAGTTTCAGAACTATGTTGAATAAGAGTAGTGAAAGTGGCACCCCTGCCTAGTTACTGATCTTAAGGGGATTTCTTTTCATCTTTGCCCATTTAGTATGATGTTGGCATGGGTTTTTCATACATAGACTTTATCATGTTGAGGTATGATCCCTGTATCCCCACTTTGCTGAGAATTTTTATCATAAATGGGTGCTAAATTTTATGAAATGCTTTTTCTGCATCTATTGATATTATCATGTGATTTTTATCCTTTCTTTTGTTTATGTGTTAAATCACATTGATTGATTTGTGTATATTGTATCAGCCTTGTCTCACCTTGAATAAATTCCACCTGATCATGATGTATGATTTGTTTCATGTATTGCTGGATCTGGTTTGCTAATATTTTGTTGAGAATTTTAGCATCTAAGCTCATCCGGGATATTGGTCTATAGTTTTCTTTCTTTGCAGTGTCTTTACCTGGTTTTGTAATCAGTATTATGCTTGCCGCATAAAAGTAGTTTGGAAGTCTTCCCTCCTTTTGAATTATTTGAAATAAGTTGAGAAGGATAGGAGTTAGTTCTTCTTTGAATATTTGGTAAAAATTGCCCATGAAACCATCTGGCCCAAGACTTTTGTTTGTTAGAAGTTTTTTGAGCCTGACCAGGCGGTGGCACAATGGATGGAGCATTGGACTGAGATGAGGAGGGCCCAGGTTCAAGACCCAGAGGTTGACAGCTTGAGCGCGGGCTCATTTGGTTTGAGCAGGGGCTCGCCAGCTTGAGTCTAGGGTCGCTGCCTCAAGCAGGGTGTTACTCAGTCTGCTGGGGGCCCGCAGTCAAGGTATATGTGAGAGGGCGGTCAATGAACAACTAAGGTGTCAAAACGAGAGACTTATGATTGGTGCTTCTCATCTCTCTCTGTTCCTGTCTGTCTGTCCCTATCTGTCCCTCTCTCTGACTCTATCTCTCTGTTCCTGTAAAAGGGGAAAAAAAAGTTTTTTGAGAATTGTTTCAATCTCATTTGATGAAATCAGTGTATTTAGGTTTTCTGGTTCTTCTATATTGATTTTTGAAAGATTATATGTTTTGAGGAATTTGTCTTTCACCTAGGTTGTCTAATTTTATGGCATACAGTTCTTCATAGTATTTTCTTAAAATCCTTTGTATTTCTGCTGTATCTGTTGTTACTTCTCCTCTCTCATTTTTAATTTTATTTATTTGAGTCCTTTCTTTTTTCTTGGTGATTCTGGGTAAAGGTTCATCTATTTTGTTTACCTATTCAAAGAATGAGCTCTTGGTTTCATTGATCCTCTGTAATGTTTTTTTAACCTCAATGTCATTTATTTCCTCTCTGATCTTTATTATTTTCTTCCTTCTACTTCCTCTGGGCTTTACTTACTGTTTTTTTTTTTCTAGTTCTTTTAGATGCAGGGTTAAATTGTTTAGTTGAGCTTTTTCTAGCTTCTTAAGATATGCCTGTAGTGCTATGAACTTCCCTCTCATAAATTTTTGCTGTGTCCCATAAATTTTGCTGGGTCCCATAAATTTTGAGTTGCTGTATGTTCATTTTCATTTCTTTCAAGGAAATTTTTTATTTCTTCCTTGATCTCATTGTTAATCCATTTGTTATTTAATAACATGTTATTCAGTTTCCAAGTGTTTGAATGTTTTTCAGTTTTTCTATTGTAGTTGATTTCTAGTTTCATGCTATTGTGATCTGAGAAGATGCTTGATATGATTTCAATCTTCTTAAAATTTTTAAGACTCATTCTGTGTCCTAGCATGTGGTTTATCCTAGAGAATGTACCATGAGCACTTGAAAAGAATGTATATTCTGCTGCTTTAGGGGGAAATGTTCTGATGATATCTACTAAATTCAGTTGATCTAGTGCAGGGGTCCCCAAACTTTTTACATAGGGGGGCCAGTTCAGTGTCCCTCAGACCATTGAAGGGCTGCCACATACAGTACTCCATACACTGACCACCAATGAAAGAGGTGCCCCTCCAGAAGTGCAGCAGGGGCTGCATGAATGGCCTCAGGGGGCCACAATTTGGCCTGTGGGCCGTAGTTTGGGGACCTCTGATCTAGTGTATTCTTTAAGTCTGCTGTTTCTTTGTTAATTTTTTTCTTGATGATCTATCCATTGATGTTAGTGGTGTATTAAAATTCCCTAACTATTATAGTGTTGCTGTTTATCTCACTCTTTATGTCCATCAAAATCTGCTTTATGTATTTAGGTGCTCCTATATTAGATGCATAAATATTTATAATGGTTATATCTTCCTGTTAGATTGCTTCATTTATCATTATGTAGTGACCTTCTTTATCTCTTACTATAGCCTTTGTTTTAGAGTCTATTTTGTCTGATATAGGTATTGCTACCCCAGCTTTTTTTTTTTCATTTCCATTTGCATGAAATATCTTTTTCTATCCCTTTACTCTCAGTGTATGTGTATCTTTTGTTTTGAGGTGTGTCTCTTGTAGACAGCATATGTATGGGTCCTGTTTTCTTATTCACACAGCTACCCTATGTCTTTTGATTTAACTCATTTATATTTAAGGTTATTATTGATGTGTGCTTGTTTATTGCCATTTTATTCTTTTAATCTATATTCCTTTTTTACAAGCTATCTTTACTCCTCTTGTTTTGTTTACAGCAGGCCCCTTTAACATTTCTTGTAGCATTGGTTTGGTTTTAATGAATTCCTTGAGTTCTTTTGTTTGTTTGTTTGGTCTGGGAAGCTTTTTATTTCTCCTTCAATTTTAAATGATAGGCTTGCTGGATAAAGAAGTCTTGGTTCTAGGCTCTAGTTTTGCATTACTTTGAATATTTCTTGCCATTCCCTTCCAGCCTCTAATGTTTCTTTTGAGAAGTTGGATGTCATTCTTAAGGGGGCTCCTCTGTAGGTAATAGACTGCTTTTCTCTTACATCTTTTAGTATTCCTTCTTTATCTTTAAATTTTTGTATTTTAATTATTATGTGTCTTGGTGTTGGCCTTTTTGGGTTCATCCTTAATGGAACTCTCTGTGCTTCTTGAACTCATGTGACTTTTTTCTTCATCAGTTTAGGGAAGTTTTCAGCTATGATTTCTTCAATCAGATTCTCTACCCCTTGTTCTTTCTCTTCTCCTTCAGGAACCCCTATGATGGGAATGTTATTTCTCTACATGTTGTCACAGAGCTCTCCTTGAGTTTCCTCAGACTTTTTGAGCCTCTTTTCTTTTTGCTGCTCTGCTTCTGTGCTTTTATTTATCTTGTCCTCTAACTCGCTGATTAAATTCTCAGCTCCATCCATCCTCCTTTTAATTCCTTCTAGTGTGGTCTTTATTTCTGATATTATATTTGTCATTTCTGACTGATTCTCTTTTATTATTTCAATGTCTGTTTTTTATATTTGCTATCTCTTTATTTAGCTGCTTGTTATGTCCATCCTTTGTTGCTCTAAAATCTTTCAGCATTCTAACAAGCATTATTTTAAACTCTGCATCCAGTAATTTGGTTATTTTCAACCCATTCAAGTCTTTTTATGGTATTTCTCTTAATTCATTTGTGTTGTATTTCTCTGCCTTCCCATTTTGTCTCTGTGTTAGAAGGGTCTGGCCACAGGAGTCCAATGGGTATGGCCTTTGTGTTCCCTAGGTGCGGTCTGTCTGCAGGCCTGCCACCCCCTCTGCTGCGCCTTGGTCGTTCAGGCAGGGATCTTGCCGGAACTGGTCAGATGCTGTGGTCACTGTAGTTTCCACCTCACTTCTGCGGGTGGGGCTGTGTTCATGTGCCTGGGCTGCAAAACTTGGCAGTCTGGCCTCCGCACCTCCCCCAAGGGCAAGACTGTGCTCGTGTGCCTGGGCTGCAAACCCTGGCCAGCCCCCTGCCTCTAATCCACCCCCATGGGTGGGACTGCTCTTCTACATCCAGGCTACAAGCCTTGGCCAGCCTCAGCCTTTGCCCCCCCACCTGCAAGTGAACTGCACTTCTGTGCCTTGGCCCCACAGGCAGGGCTATGCTCCTGTGCTCAGCTGCACATCTCAGCTGGTTCCCCAGCTTTTGCTTTGCCCCTGCAGCAGGACTGCAGGCAGTACCGCTCTCACTCACCTGACCCGCAGCTGCGGGTAAGACCTCTTTCTATGCCCCTTTTGTCACCACAGCCGCCCTTAGCCTCTGTCCCCACCTGCTGGACTGTGCTCGCACCAGGCCTCTGTCTTCTACCTCCATGGGCAGCACTGCACTTGCACCTGGGCTGCAGCCACAGTCAGCCTCCGGCTCCTGCCCCCACTGATGTGATCCCACTTCTGTGTCCCATCACATGCCCTCGGGTGAGCACTCAGCAGTGTGGGGGTGGCAATGCTGCTCAGACCTTAGCACTCAATGTTTTATTCCTGATAGCTCCCTGCTTCTAAGCAACTCTGCTCTGAGTGCAGTAGGAGAGCTTCTATTTGGCTGGTGACCTGCTTCCCTTTGCTGGTATTGCTGGTTCCAGGAAAAATATTCACTTTAGATTTGGGGCGTGACTCAGCGCAGGTATTAGGGTGGCTGTTCTTCTAAGTGTTTCTTTCTGTGCCTCATAGATTACACTCTCTTCCTGCTACTTCAGTTCTCTCATCTCTCCCTGCCCCCCGGAGCCCTGGGTGAGTGGTTGTAAAAGAGATTTTCTGTGCAGTCCCTTTAAAAAGAATCCTACGTCTGAGAAATCTTTCTCTTTCTCCTAAACAGTATCCTGGCTTATTTCGCAGCTAAATACTGTCCTTACGCCTCTTCTAGGCTCTGGGGCTGCAGGTTGGGGCTTTGTTTTTGGAGCCCAGGAACCTCTCCTCTTCTCTAAACTCACTTCCCACCTTGAGAGTCCTTCCCAGCAGCTGGGCAGCCCTCTCTGCATTTGTGCTTTTCCTACCAGTCTCAGAGTGGCTTCTTCAGTGATCTTTGGTTAAAGAGTCCTCTTTTTTTAATCCAAAGTTGGTTTTTCCAGATGATGGTTCTTAAAATTAGGTTGTAATCCACTTTGGTTCTGGGAGGTAGAAGTTGGTATGTCCACCTACTCCATCGCCTTCTTGCCACCCTCGTGACATTTTTATAACCTTTCACTTCCTTTTGTAAAATTTCCCATCTTTGTCTATCCCCCTCACTATTATACGGACTATTTATCTGTTCTTGTTTAAAAATATGTTGTTCAATCTTTAAGACCCAAAATTCAAGACACAGCCATCTCACTAACTGTATGACCATGAGAAAGTCATTTAATTTCCTTACTTTATAATGAATTCTTATCTCTAAGAGTAGACTAATTTATATTTTAGGGTTTTTATGGCTTTCAACTTAACCTGATGATTATTAAGATGATGATGTTTGTCTGGCAATGTCACAGTTAACTGTAGTCTTTACATGCTGTTCACAGGGCAAGAAGGAGAAAGTTGGCAAGTGAAGGTGAAAGGAGAATATGAATTTCTAGCTTACATGTAGTAGAAAGAACATATGCATCATCATCATCATTATTATTAGGAAAAATTGGCCATTAATTAATTAGCTGTGTGACCTTGGGGAACTTATATAACCTCCCTGAGAGACTTATTGCTAATCTTTGAAACATAGATAATAATAACTCCATTTATGGGATTTTTATAAGGAACATATGCATTTGAGAAAGATAAGCCTCAGTTCTGTGTGTGATCTCATGACAGTGATACAAACTGCCACATAAATTTACATTGTATTATCTTATCACTTGCAAGGAGAAAAGTCAGCTGGAGCAGGGTAGATGGAGAATCCAGGGAGGGGCTGAGCACCAGGTCAGGGCAAACCAGGAATTCAGGTACAGTGTTCCAAAGTTAAGTGGAAGAAAATTGGTATAATGAAGATTCATATACTTGAAATAGCAATATTACATCCAGGTCAAACTAGAGACAAGTATGTATTGAGTTTGTTTGCATTAGAGAGGTGGTGGAACATATTAGATTTCAAAGCTTGAATGCTATATGAGGACAGGCATGAGTTTTACGCCTGACTCTAGAAAATCATGGCTGTGTAACTTCTGTTGCCCAAACCCAAATTTCTTGTTCACAAAGGAAAAGATGAAAGTGATAGAACTTAGTCACTAAAGCCTCACCCAATGTCATCTACATTATGGTATCCACAAAGGTGTCTTGATATGCAGAGTACCAAGGAGAGAAGTACTCAGTCCCCAGTAACAAATCTGTCTTGGTCTTTGTTTAGATATTTATTATGTGACTTTGGGTAAGTTTCTTCACCTTTCTGAGCCCAAGTTTTCTCAGCTATTAATTAGAGAAAATACTAATTTTTTATGAGGTCAAGTAAGCAAAACACAATCACAATGAATAACACCAGCATGTAGTAAAAAATGGTTGTTCTCTGCCAGACACTGTGCTACATGTTGGGGATAGAATGTCAACAAGAATACATTTCATGACTTACAGTTATTTAAAACAGACACTCTGTTCCCTCACCCCATATCCATTCCAGTCTTCTTTTTTCCAGTTTCTTAGCTGGTATTCCTCTATGATAAGATTTCCCACACAAAATCCTCTTCTCCTTGACCTTTGCTAGACAAGCTCTGTTTTATCAATGTCACTTCAAAATATGGCACCCAGAATGAAGACTATCCAGCTAGAATGTGAATAACCTGGAATATCATAATATAAGAATTTGGCTTCATGCTTTACCTATCCAGTCAACATTTCTGTTAATTTCTAAATCTTTGAAACAGTCAGAAGAACCTACAGAGGAGTTGCTGAACTCATCAGTAGAGTGTATAACCTAATCAAGTATTCAGTTTTAAGCAAGCTTAAAACTAAAGAGGCAAAGATCCTGTATGAGGATCCAAAGTAGAATGTATGAGGATCCAAAGTAGAATCATGGAGCTGGAATCCACTAAACCTCCTTATTCTTTACTTCAGTGAGCCACAATGATTTTTAAAACATGCAATACCTGACTTTTCTTAGCCATGGGCACTGACCTCTTTTTGCTCAGATTGTCAAATAAAAAAATTACAACAGCCAACACAACAATAGCCATTTGGTGTGAATGAATTAAAATTATACCTATTTTTTGCCTATTTGGTATTTTTGGTGTGCCACAGAAATTTACTAATTAGTTTAAGTGTGCTGTGAGATGAAAAATGTTGAAAATCACTACTTTAAACAGACTCGCCCTACTTTAGTATCATTGAGAAGGTGGATGTTTCAGTCTGGAGGGGAAAAAATGAACATAACTAACAATAGAAATACTTACTCAGAAAAAAAAAAGCTTTGAGTATATTTTAAAGGTAGACTCCCTAGTAAAATTGAAAATACCTATATTATTAATGACAGATGTCCTCTTTTACAGCTCATAAACCCCTTCAGAGGAAAAGAGTGGAGTGAGAGCAGATTTATACCCTCCTATGAGGGCAGAGTCTTCTACCAATGCCTCCAGATAACCCAAAGGGTCATCAAAATCAGTAGCTTGATGACAGCTAACAGGTAGTCACTACAACTTCAGAATTTAAAGAACCCCTTTTTAAATTAGAAAAAAAAAGGAGTCCTAAAATACAGATCACATTCTCTGAACATTCCTGAAGACTATTTCCTGCTCTTTGATTTATGTGCCTAGGCTTGGGCATCAACAGCCTGATAAATCACAGCTGGATTAAAGAGATGAGCTTAGCATGAAAGCTACATTTTGGACATCAGAGAAATGGCGGCATGGGAGATACTCCTGATCTCTCCCCTTGAAATTTCAACAAATTCTACAACTATATGCAGAGAAAAAAACCCAGATGAACCTGAAATATACACACATTAGATAGACAAAGGTATGATTGCTCAAAGGCAGGCCAAAGATAGAATCTGCTCACAGAAGGAAAAAAATGCCAGAGAACTGCATCTTTCTCTTGCTGCATGAACCTGAGGGAGGGAGGGAGGCATTGTTGGCGCAGTCTCGGAGCCAGAGCTGGGAGAAGAGGAAAGCCTGGAGGGAAGGAGCTGAGATAGGGGCAATGACCAAGAATGAAGCAGAGCCACTTCCCGGTGTCTGCCGCACCTGTGATTGCAGGCGCTGGGTGATTGCAGGAGCTGGATGTACACAAAGCCCGTGGTGCACTCCCAAAAACTGCATGTGAATAGATTGTGGAGATTGGCCCACAGGGTGCTAGGGCGCGCTTGATCTGCCCCTGCAACCAGCAGAGTTTAGCCTTGTGGCACCAGATGCATTTGATCTGCAATCTGTGCCCCATGCTCCCGAAGCTCGGATACCGGCTTGCATGCACAGCCCCTGCCCTGCCCAGGGCTGCGCTTTGAGCACTGAGGGACTGGACAGGGTTACCCCAGCCTCCTGGTCCCGCATTGATCCCCTTGCTGTGCAAACAGTGGCTGTGGCAGACCCCCCTCAGCTGGGTCTCCAGGCTGCTCTCTCCTGAGAGATGCGAAGGTGCCCGGGCCCTTGATCCTCTGCTCTGTTGGGACATGGGAGAGGGCCCCAGAGGACCCCTGATTGGCCATTGCAAGAGCCATAAAATTGCAAAGCCCTAACAACAAACCCCTCCTACCAACCCAATGGGCCCTGCCTGTATTATCATGACAGCAATGCCACAGCAGAACTCCATCCAAGAATCTTGCAGAGGTAAACCTTGTAGTACAGTGACTCCTACCAGAAAAAGAAATAAGTTACCTCTTAAAACTGGAAAATAATACTTTTTTTTCTTTTTTCTTTTTCTGCTTTATACCACTTTATCCTCTTTCCTTTTCTTTCTCCTTTTCCAATGTGAACTTCATTATTCTTAGTTGTTATATATTTTTATTCTTGATTTTTGCAATGGTTGCATTTATGACACTTTCTCATCTTTTTCTTTCTTCCATTCTCTCTTCCTTCTATCACCTTTTTTTTCTTTTCTTCTTCTCCTTTTTTTCTCTCTTATTTCTCACCTGAACACCATTTTTCATCAAATTATTATATTTCAGAATTATACTTTTTTGTGTGGAATTTTGCTTGTTTTTTTACTTTATTTTTTCTCTTTTTATTATTTTTCTCAGTTTCTGCCTTTTATTATCTGTAGTGTTTTTTCTACTTATAATTATTTTAAAAGTTTTCATTATTTCACTGTATTTTTTCAATGTTTTCTTTTTCATTTTTCAGTTATCTCTTGTTAGGCTTATTAACAATACCACTCACAAATGTCATAAATAGAAAGAAATCAAATATGGATATACAAGACAGAGATAGAGCTCAGATAGATAATGAAAAATCTCTAGAAAAAAATCTCAATTATATGGAAACCTTAGAGCTTAATGACAGAAAATTCAAAATTGAAGTTCTAAAAATACTCAATAAGATATAAGAAAACACTGACAGACAATTTAGTGAGCTCAAAAAAACAACTTAATGAACAAAAAGAGTACTTCACCAAGGAAATTGAAACTATTAAAAAAAACCAAACAGAGATAAAAAAAAAAAACACTCAATACACAAACTGAAAAATGAGGTAACAAGCTTAGCTAATAGAGCAGGCTGGATAAAGGAGAGAATCAGTGACATTGCAGCGAGGCAACTAGAGATACTATAGAGAGAAAAAGAGAGAGACAGTCACAAATTTACAAAAATGAGAAAGCCCTACAAGAATTGTCTGACTCCATCAGAAAGAGCAATATAACAATAGTGGGTATATTAGAAGAAGAAGAGAGGGAAAAGGAAATGCAGAACATATTGAACCTAATAGTCTATGAAAACTTCTAAAGCTTGTGGAAAGAGTTAGAACCTCGAATCCAAGATGCAAACAGAACACCGAGTTACCTCAATCCAAACAGACCTACTTTAAGACATATTGTAATAAAATGATCACAAATCAAAGACAAAATAAGAATCCTCAAGGCAGCTAGGGAGAAGAAAAATATAACATATAAAGGGAAGACCATTAGGCTATCATTAGATTTCTCAGCAGAAATTCTACAAGCCAGAAGAGAGTGAACCCCAACATTTAAAGTACTGAAAGAAACTACCAGCCAAGAATACCATATCCATCAAAGCTATCCTTCAAATATGAAGGGGAAATGAAAACATTTATAGACATACAGAAGCTGAGGGAATTTATCTCCAGAAAACCCCCACTACAGGAAATACTAAAGGGGGTTATCTGACCAAATACAAAAAACTAAACTTCAGGTAAAAATTTTAACAAAATCACAATAAAAACAAGGATAATCTGTGACAACAATAACGTAAACGGGGAGAGGATAAAGATTAGCAGTAGCCAAGGAGGATGGAGTGCAGAAGTACTCATGAGATAATGGACTCTAATAAATATCATAATTTTTATCTTAATAACCTAATGATAACCCATGAAAATGCCACTACTGAAATACATGGCTTAAAAAAAGAAGAAACAAAAGATAGAAGTATGGAATACCACCAAACAAAAACAAATGACAGAAAAACAAAAAAAGAAGAACCAAACAAGACACAAAGCTATCAAAAAGCAATATATGAAATGGCAATAGGAAACCCTCAAGTGTCAATAATTACACTAAATGTAAATGGATTGAACTCACCAATAAAGAGGCACAGAGTAGCAGATTGCACCAAGAAGCAAAACCCAGCTATATGCTGCCTCCAAGAGACACATCTAAGCTACAAGGATAAAAAGAGATTCAAAGTAAAAGGTTGGAAAACAGCTCTCCAAGCCAATAATAGCCAAAGAAAAGCAGGTGTAGCCATACTCATATCAGACAATGCTGACTATGAGAAAACAAAGATAACCAGAGACATAGATGGATATTTCATAATAATAAAGGGGAAATGGTATCAAGAAGACATAACACTTCTTAATATATATGAACCAAACAAGGGAGCTCCAAAATGTATAAAACATCTATCTACTAACTGTTCTAAAAGTACAAACCAAAAAGAATATAGTCATACTTGGAAACCTCAGTATACCATTGATGGCTTTAGATCATTCATCCACATAGAAAATCAATAAAGACATATCAGCCTTAAATTAAACACTAGAACAAATGGTCAAATAGACTTCTACAGAACATTTCATCCCAAAACATCAGAGTATACATTTTTTTCCAGTGTACATGGTACATTCTCAAAAATAGACCATGGGCTAAGCCACAAAACTAACATCAACAAATTCAGAAAGATTGAAATTATACCAAACATATTCTCTGACCATAGGCTTTGAAACTGGAATTCAACCTCAAAAAAGAAGTAAACAAACCCACAAAAATTTGGAAATTAAACAACATACTTCTAAAAAAATGAGTGGGTCAAAGAAGAAATAAAAGAAATGATCAAAAGATACATATAGACAAGTGAAAATGACAACATGATATATCAGAATCTCTGGGATACAGTGAAAGCAGTAATAAGAGAGAAGTTCATATCATTATGGGCTTATATGAAAGAAAACAAAAGAAAACCCAAGTAAACAACCTAACATAACATCTTAAGAAACTAGAAAAAGAAGAACAAAAGCAACCCAAAACCAACAGAAGAAAGGAAATAATAAAAATTAAAGCAAAGATAAATAAAATGGAGAACAGAAAAAACTGTAGAAAAAAATTAATACAACAAAGAGCTGGTTCTTTGAAAAGATCAACAAAATTGACAAACCCCTGGCAAGACTCACAAAGAAAAAGAGAAAAAGGACTCATATAAACAAAATCCAATGTGAAAGAGGAGAAATTACCACAGATATCATAGATATACAAAGAATTACTGTATAATACTATGAAAAACTATATGCCGCCATATTCAACAATTTAGAAGAAGTGGATAAACACCTAGAACAATACAATCTTCCTAGACTGAATCACAAAGAAGTAGAAAGCCTAAATAGACCAATAAGCAGGGAGGAAATAGAAACAAATATCAAAAACCTCCCCCAAAATAAAAGTCCAGGGCCCAATGGCTATACTAGTGAATCCTACCAAACATTCAAAGATTTCATTCTTCTAAAAGTCTTCCAAAAAATTGAAGAAGAATCAATACTTTCAAATATGTTTTATGAGGTCAACATACCCCTCGTACCAAAATCCGGCAAGGACAATACAAAAAAGAAAACTACAGACCAATCTCTAATGAATAAAGATGCAGAAATCCTAAAAAAAATACTAGCAAATCGAATACAACAACACATTAAAAAGTAATTCATCATGATCAAGTAGTATGCATCCCAGAAACACAAGGATGGTTCAACATACATAAACAATTAATATAATACATCAAATCAACAAAACAAAGAACAAAAGCCATATTTTCCTATCAATAGATGCAGAAAAAGCATTTAATAAAATACAACATCCTTTTATGTTTAAAACACTCAACAAAATGGGAATAGAAGGAAAATACCTCAGTAGAATAAAAGCCATTTACAAAAAACCATCAGCTAACATCATACTAAAATGGTAAAAAACTGAAAACTTTTCCTCTAAAATCAGGAACAAGAGAAAGTTGTCCACTCTCTTCACTCCTATTCAACATAGTGCTGGAAGTTCTAGCCGAGCAATCAGACAAGAGAAATTAATAAAAGCCATTCATAGGAAAAGAAGAAGTAAAGTTTTCACTTTTTGCAGATGATATGATCCTATATATAGAAAACCCCAAAGACTCCACAGAAAGGCTATTAGAAACAATAAAGCAATACAGTAAGGTTGCAGGATACAAAATTAATATATCAAAGTCTATAGCTTTCTTATATACCAACAATAAAACTTCAGATAATGAATTTAAAAAAATAATTCCTTTTACAGTTGCAATAAAAATAAAATAAAATATGTAGGAATAAACATAACAAAGAATGTAAAGGACCTAGATAATGAAAACTACAAAGCATTATTAAAGAAAATTGAAAAAAGACACAATGAAATGGAAAAATATTCCTTGTTTGTGGATAAAAAGAATAAATATAGTTAAAATGCCCATTTTACCCAAAGCAATATACAAATTCAATACAATTCTCATCAAAATTCCAATGTCACCTTTTAAAGAAAATGGAACAAAAAATCAGCAGGTTTATATGGAACCATAAAGAAACCCAAATAACTAAAGTAATCCTAAGGAAAAACAACAAAGCTGAAGGCATTACAATACCTGACTTCAAATTATACTACAGAGCCATGATAATCAAAACAGCCTGGTACTGGCAAAAAATAAAAATAGACACTCAGACCAATGGAACATAATAGAGAACCCAGAAATAAAACCACATATATATGGTCATATCATCTTTGATAAAGGAGCCAAAAACACACAATGAAGAAAAGAAAGCTTCTTCAATAAACGGTGCTGGGAAAACTGGAAAGCCACATGCAAAAGAATGAAACTTGACTACAGTTTGTCTCCTTGCACAAAAATTAATTCAAAATGGATCAAAGACATAAATATAAGATCGGAAACAATAAATTACATATAAGAAAACATAGGTACTAAACTCATTGACCTTGGCAGTAGAGAACATTTTTTGAATTTGACCCCAAAGGCAAGGAATGTAAAGGAAAAGATAAATGAATGGGACTACATCAAACTAAGAAGCTTCTGCACAGCAAAAGAAAGTGACAACAAAACAGACAGCCAACTCAATGGAAGGTGATACAGTATTTTCAAACAACAGCTCAAATAAGGGGTTAATATCCAAAATATATAAAGAACTCACAAAACTCAGCAACAAACAAGTGAGCAGTCAAATAAATGGGAAGAAGAGATGAACAGACACTTCTCCCAAGAAGAAATACAAATGGCCAATAGATATATGAAAAAATGCTGATCTTCACTAGCTATTAGAAAAATGCAATGAGACACCACCTCACACCTGTTAGATAAGTTATTATCAACAAAACAGGTAATAACAAGGGTTGGAGAGTCTGTGGAGGAAAAGGAACCCTCATTCACTGTTGGTGGGAATGTAAAGTAGTACAATCATTATGGAAGAAAGTGTGATGGTTCCTCAAGACTAGAACTACCATATGACCCAGCAATCCCTCTACTAAATATATACCCCCAAAACTCAAAAACACGGCTACGTAGACACATGCAACCCATGTTCATCTCAGCATTGTTCACGGTGGCCAAGATATGGAAACAGCCGCAACGCTCTTCAATAGAGGATTGGATAAGGAAGTGTTAAATATATAATATATACAATGGAATACTACTCAGTCATAAGAAATGATGACATTGTATCAATTATGACAACATAAATGGACCTTAATAACATAATACTGAGTAAAATAAGTAAATCAGAAAAAGCTAAGAACTGCATGATTTCATACATAGGTGGGACACAAAATTGAGACTCATGGACATAGTTCAAAGTGCAGTTGTTGCCTGACCAGGCGGTGGCACAGTGGATAGAGCGTCAAACTGGGATGCAGAAGACCCAGGTTCGAGACCCCGAGCTCGCCAGCTTGAGCACAGGCCGGCCGATCTGGCTTGAGCAAAAGCTTGCCAGCTTGGACCCAAGGTCACTGGCTCCAGCAAGGGGTTGCTCGGTCTGCTGAAGGCCCGGGGCCAAGACACATGTGAGAAAGCAATCAATGAACAACTAAGGTGTTGCGACAGCAAGGAAAAACTAATGATTGATGCTTCTCATCTCTCCGTTCCTTTCTGTCCCTATCTATCCCTCTCTCTGACTCTCTCTCTCTGTCCCTGTAAAAATAATAAATAAATAAAACTAAAAAAAAAAAAAGTGCGGTTGTTACCAGGGGGAAGGGAAGGGAGGAAAGGGAGAGGGGGTGGCGCTGAAGGGGAGGGGCTTAAAGAGAAACAAAATATAGGGCGATGGAGGATGATTTGACTGACTTTGGGTGATGAGTATACAGCATGATCAACTGTCCAAATGATGTGGAGATAATTTCGCTAAATCTTTGTAATCTGATTGGCCTATGTCACCCTGTTAAATTTGTTTAAATACATAAATAAATAAGAGATTAAAGACTTCACACTTCTCAAAAAAAAAAAAAAAAAGGAAGGAGAGTTACATTTTGTTGTATAAAAGAAGCTCGAGCATCAAGGTTTGAATGGCTCGGCACCTCTTTAATCAAACCAGGGCCACTCAGTCTGGGACTTTGTAAGTGAGCTAATTAATAATGTGCCAGAAACTTACCCGGTTAATCAAATGATTAATCACTCAGTAGATTTCATTCCTCTTGTTTCTTAGCTGTCTTTGGCTTTCCTATTTGTTTTACTTTTTTTTCTTTCGTATTTTTTTAAATTAGCAATTTAATAGCTGGCAGTTACCACACAGGCTAAAAAGAATGGCATTATTCTATCTTAACAATTTTTTATACAAATAAAACCAAGACAGGGAGATTCTTTTTTCTAGGACAATAAAAAGAATAGTCCTTGACTATGGCTTGACCAAGAAACGGTAAGCCGCTTCTGAGGAAACACAGTGTTGGAGTAGAAGACGGTTTGAAATGCTACGGAAAGTTTCAGCATTCCTTTATATATACAACCGTGTTTGGGGAAATGGTTTCTGGACCTTTTTAACAGGTCCACATGACTAAATCAATGAACTAGATTTCTATGTTCTTCCTCTATTTTAATATTTAAAGTAACTTTTAAAGGAAAAAGAAAGTTGGCCATTTTGGCAAACTCTAACATGGAGGATAAAATGCATATTTTATAGTTTTATTGAGCAATTGATTAACTTAGCTTGAAGTGCATCAACTCCTCCATGCTTTGGAACAAGGTATATAAAAATACATCTTCTTAACTGAAATGTGCCAGCTCTGATCTTTTCCAGATTAATAATATTCTGAAAGTTAAAATATATAAATGGCAGTTATCTTTTTTCAAAGATAATAATGTGCCTGACCAGGTGGTGGCACAGTGGATAGAGCGTCGGACTGGGATGCGGAAGACCCAGGTTCGAGACCCCGAGCTCGCCAGCTTGAGCATGGGCCCATCTGACTTGAGCAAAAGCTCGCCAGCTTGGACCCAAGGTCACTGGCTCCAGCAAAGGGTGGCTCGGTCTGCTGAAGGTCCATGGTCAAGGCACGTGTGAGAAAGCAATCAATGAGCAACTATGGTGTCGCGACGGCAAGGAAAAACTAATGATTGATGCTTCTCATTTTTCTCTGTTCCTGTCTGTCCCTATCTATCCCTCTCTCTGACTCTCTCTCTGTCCCTGTAAAAAAAAAAAAAAGATAATAATGTAATGATCTGATTTCAATTCAATATCTTAAAATATTTGTCAGTCATAAAATCATGTAATAGCTGAGACCATAATAAATTTATTAGTTACCAGCAACTCCCTTTTTATGTCACTACAATCACCCATGACAAACTGTCCTCCCACTCTGTCCACACGATCCATCGGCCCATCCTTCATAGCCCTGTCTGCAGTGTAGATAGACCTTCACACTTCACAATGCATCACAGGAAAGCATCTCTGATAACCTCAATGGAGTTTTAAATAGATAAAAAAGATGACAATTAAATGTTTTTACAATATGCTGTATACCTGAAACTAATACAAAATAATATTAAATGTAAACTATAAAAGTGGTTCTTAGGTTAGAACACAGTTCCATTCCTACGACAGTGACTTAACCCAAATTTTAGTGCAAGTCAAAACACACCCTAGCCTAAGTTACTTACCTATCCAAACACAGTTATAGAACTATAATCTAGAACATAAAAACAAAACTAAGCCACAGAAAAAGGAACAGGACATAAATATACTGTACTGTACACTCTACTGTGTATTCTTCTGCTACGGAACGTAACTAGCTCACTCACGTAGTCTGTAATTACTACACCAATAGCATAAGCCGAAACACTCATGTCTCAATTTTTCTACGTTTTTATAAAAGTAAGCATCTTAAACTTGAAACATCTTATATCGACTGTCATAACTCCAAACCCCCTGTGATTGAAAAAAACATTCAAGAAAATACTGTTTATAATAATTCCTTTTATTTGGCCTCCCATGAAATTTTTCTCCCATTGGCATCTATGTAAAATTTGTATGTGTAATGCAGAGAAGGTGACCAAATAAATAATTTTATTTTTTCAAGGCCAGTGTAGTTGGATCCTGAAGATAGGTGTGAATGATGTTGTGGAGGAACAGTATATAAAAAAATATATGAATTTGAACAATAAGGGTCACACAAAGTGATTAAAGGAATGATGGAGTCATTTACTCAGGGCCAGATAAGACATCCTGCTGCAGTTTCCCCTGAAGCAGGGAGGATATTCTTACCACGTGACTGACTCCTAGTTAATTATTCCAAAATGTGGTGACCTTTCCATGTTCTTAGAAGCTATGCACCGAGAAAAAAGGCCCTATGCATATTCCTAGAGGAAAGGCCCTCATGTAATAGCTTGCAGCCAAAATGTTCCCATTAAATAAGTAGGGTCTCAGACGGTCCCTGAAGCTCTAGAGAACTCTTCTTCCTGGGTGCACTGAGTGGGTGGTCCAACTTTGGAGCCCACGCTGACTGACACTTCCCAGTCTGGTGATGTGTTCCTCCCTGGGTTATAAGATTTGTACATACTCATAATTCTCTTTTTCTTAATCTATTGCTCTAACTAGCTATTACTCTAGAATCCAGGCTGATGTTTCTCCATCTGGTGATGTTGTGTAGCTTACTGATGTATTGATTCTTTTTCTTTATTCTACTTTAGGTTACATAAGTTCTAACCCCTTTTGATTTTGCCTTATTTTTTATTTGTTATTAATTATAATGCAGTTTTCCCTAAAATCCATCCGTGAGTAATAACACCTCTGTACCACGCCTCCTGGAAAGCACAGATGTAAATGATCCATGGGCCTCTATCCTCTAAGACTAATGATTCTCAGTCCATCTAGAAATAGCAACACTTCCAGGTAAAACATTTTAAACTCCATGACTTGTTGCTTCTTCAAAGACTGTGATCTTTTAGCCATCGTGAACCAGTCTTTCTAATAAGAGAGAGTCAAACACTTTGGAGAGAGTGTATATGAGGTGTGTGTGTGTGTGTGTGTGTGTGTGTGTGTGTGTGTGTGTGTGTATGCATGCGTGTATGTGTGTGTTTGGGTTAAGAAAGAGCAGAGGATTGATAAATATTAGCAGGTACACTAAAAAGCAAGCAGAAATTTTAAGCAAATAAGTATTATTACTTCGGGGAAAATGGAGAAAACATGGAAGAGGTAAATAACTAACTGGACGGATCAGATTTTATTCTTTGTTTCTTCATTAACTACTATTCCAGAATGGTCAGATTTTCCAGAAGCCTATAATATAGGCATAAATTAGTTCTTGAGAAAAAAGCTTTGATTATCAAGAAGATTTATAAATTAAGAATATTTCAACAAATGTCTCTTAAGTGAAAGGATTCTTGGATAACTGAAAAACAGTCATCTAAAAAGAATTAAAGATAAAGACTAAGTTTACACCTTATTCTCCAGACAGTGACCCACCCAAGTAGAGGTCCTAGGAGTGACAATGCTGTCACTTCCTCGACCAGGCATATCCTATGGCCAGGAGCAGCCCCAGAAGTATTGTGAACTAGGTCAAGTTATTAGTTTCCCCTCCAATTTTACCCATTTTCAATTGGCTCCCTACCAGCTTCCAGAATAATCTTTCTAAAACATAGATAGCTTCATAAATTTAAACTGCTTTGGACTGGCTATGAGGTTGTCCACGATCTTCCCTCATTGCCCTCTCAGCCTTGTCTCCATTATTCCTTCACTTACACTTTTGCTTCTGGATCACATTTACCAAATAAGTAAAACTTTTGGGACAATTTGCCCCTCACTAGACTAATTTCAAGACTTCCTCTTTAACTAATTTCTGGAGTTGCACAGGCAGACCTCAGCCTTGGACACAGCACCATGGTGCTCGCTGCTGCTCTATGCCACACAATCAAGCCTTACACTAAAGTTTATAGCTGTTTCCCTTCTTGTATGGCCAGTGGCCAAGGCCACCATCACAGCTGCCTGGCCCATGCAGGTTCACATTAGATTCAGACAGTCAGTAATGAAACAACGGAGCCAAGAACTGGTAAGCCATCAGCTTTAATTCTAGTTTGCACCCGGTGGGCAAGCAAAAACACACACTGGGCTCCAAAACCCACTCATTCAGTGCTCATAAAGCTACTGACTTACCCAAGTTCCCTAGAATCAAAAGGTTTCTAGCTCACCAGACTTATTCACCTCTGTTTCCCATCTCCTTCTTTCTACACAAAGTCTGCACAAACTGGCTTCTTCCTCAGCATTATGCCTTCTTGGCTGCCTCCTCTCCTCCATGTGGCCTTAATCTGCTCTCCTCTCTAATACTAACCTCAGGAACCGAGAGAGCAAGCTCCCGGTCTGCCCCACTTTATAGTGTAGAAATCCAAACCTTTAATCCAATCTATAAACAAGGAAGTCTCTGATACAAAGTCACTTATCTGAGGCATAATGGGAGGATTCCTCATGAGAGTGCACCACCCTACATCATCCAATCAGTCAAGGGTGTGGGGAAAAGCTTACTCTTAAAACTTGCATGTGGGCAGTGCCATCTTTAACAAAGTGAGCATAATATATTTTATCTGCCCAACACTTCTGTTCTTCCATGTATCACTTACAATAGCACAAAGACTTCAATGTGTCAAAGCTTCAATGCGAGCTTATGGTCAAATATAAGAGAATATTTATTTTGTATAAATCTCCAAGAAGGGGGGGGTAACAAAATACATATCTTTTACCCCAAAGTTTGAAGAGACTTAAAGCAGTTATTTCTGTTTTTATATATGACAATAACATACTTCTTAATACCCAGCCTTCAAAAAAACCTAAGACAAAGTACTCGACAAGCCCAAATGGTAAGCACTGTGCTATGTCAAAGTAATCTCTCCCTGGCCTTTGAAAGTAAAGATTGTTACTGTATCAAGATCTTCATCAAGGATTATTTCTCATTGAAAGGCAGAAACTGTAGGCCAAACCAAAAACAGGAGGGTAGGGTGTTCCAAAAGTAATGTTTATTTTTAAAACACCTGGGAGCAGGCAGGCTGAGACCCATTGGCAAAGGGTGTCAGCCCCAGGAAAGGGATGGGGCAGGGGTTATATGGATTCCTCAAAGAGTGTTGGGCAAAGGCAGCTGCAAATTAGCTTCTTCTGTGTGTGGTTGGGAGTGGTGCCACAGTTCCTCAAAATTGTCTGCACCCTGATCCAATGGTTCCTATCAGCATCCAGTGGCAAGGGAGGTCTGAGCTGGATTACTGAGTAGATAAGTCCTTCCTCTTTCAGGACTGCTTTGTTCTTAAGAAAGATGGTGGCTGAGTAGCCATTTTATCTATCAGTCACCAGACAATATTGTTTTCTTAGTAATCTTCTATTCCCTCCCTAAAACCCAAGTTCATTCTACTGATATTCCAGACATGCTCAAATTATTCAAATGTGTCTGTCTGGATCCCACAAGTGAAAACATCATGATTTCTTTTGCAGGAGGATCCTCAATATCCCCCAAAATAGAGTTCCATAAGTCCTGGATCTGCAGTTTTCCAGACACTCTCATATGTGCCTGGACCCATGAACAGATGTGGTCCATGCTCAAACTGCAGCCCAAGTACACCTTAATTTATGGGTTGAGTGGGAGAAAAAGTGTCTTGGGAAAAGGAGGTATTTGAGCCACATTTTGAAGGAAATGTAGGATTTATGCAAACACTGTGCCAAATGATTCTAAAGAAAGAGCGTAACAGAGAAAACAGAAGCATTATAGGAGCAAAATATCAAAATAATCCATTTAAATCAAATTTTGTTTAGATGTCCAGAGAAATTTATAGTAACATTCTTTAAGAAAATAGTGACTCAAAGTAACAGCTCAATAAATACTACTGAATGAGTGAATGAATGGGTGAGTTGTTTTATTTCCTTTAAGCAAATTAAATTTGACTTTGAGCTTCTATTTGATAAGGTTGGGGCGGATTTGATTTCAGTCATTTTTGGCAAGGATTTTCTTTCCTTCTTTAGGTTTTCAAAACAGCCCTGGAAGTTTACATGGTATTCACAAAATGAGGATCACTCCATGGTGTTCACCAACCAACCAGTTGTTTGTTCTACACATGAAATTACAGGGCAAGCAGTACTCTACCATTTGTCAGGTGATGGTGCTTTAGGTAGGTTCAGAGAGGTTCTCTCAGCTTTCCTCTCCACTCAACGCCAGCTCCAAAAGCCTCCATGTCAGCAGCAGTTCTCCGCAATCCTCTCACCAAGATCTCCCCATATTTGGTATTTTGTACACATAGGTAACAGAGCTCTGTCACTCATGGAAACACCAAAGTTCTACTAACCATGTATAAGTCAGAGAAAAGGAAAATCTATCTTTTGACCTCTGTATGAACCCTTTCTATTTCTTTGAGCCACAACTCCAGCCTCCTTCCATGAATTTATGAGTCCAAAAGGAGTCACGAGCATTGTTCTGCAGGTGTTTCACGATTTCTGTTTTCAACCCTGACACATAAAAACTGTTAACAATCCCTTAGACACACCGAACTCACAACAGAGAGATTTGGCTCTTTTCTTATACTAAGGGAAAGAAAAAATACTTCTTATTCTTCCAAGGCTGGCTAATAGCCAGATCAGAACCCAAAATAATGCTTGTTGGGCAGATAAAATATTTTATGCTCACTTTGTTAAAGATGGCGCTGCCCACGTGCAAGTTTTAAGAGTAAGCTTTTCCCCACACTCTAGACTGATTGGATGATGTGGGGTGGTGCACTCTCATGAGGAATCCTCCCAGTATGTCTCCGATACTTTGTATCAGAGACTTTCTTGTTTGTAGATTGGATTAAAGGTTTTGAATCTACACTATAAAGTGGGCAAACCGGGAGCTTGCGCTCTCTCTCTCTCTCTCTCTCTCTCTCTGTTCCTGATGTTAGCATTAGAAAGGAGAGCATATTAAGGCCATGTGGAGAAGGCCAGGAGAAGCAGCTAAGATGGCATAATGCTGAGGAAGAAGCCAGTTTGTACAGAGTTTGTGCAGAGAGAAGGAGATGTGGAACAGAGGTGAATAAGTCTAGTGAGCTAGAAACCTTTGATTCTAGGAAACTCGGATAAGTCAGTAGCTTTATGAGCACTGAATGAGTGGGTTTTGGAGCCCAGTGTGTGTTTTTGCTTGCCCGCTGGGTGCAAGCTAGAATTAAAGCTGATGGCTCACCAGTTCTTGGCTCCGTTATTTCATTACCGACTGTCCGAATCTAATGAGAACCTGCACTGGCCAGGCGGCTGTGATGGTGGCCTTGGCCACTGGCTTTACAACGCTACAGCATAACGTTTGGCCCCCAACATCACACTAGTTACTATGAGACTGTGGATAATAGGTCTTAGTAAGAACTCTGAATCCAAAGTCAAAAGACTCCATCATCTAGACCACTTCAGCTCATCACAGCTCTATTTTTTTTTTTTATGTAAAAGTAGTCCCATTCACATAAGACCACTGTGGAGGTCAAATGAGAAAGGAATTTTATCAACGCTGAAGGCTAAACAGAGTGCATGCTAATGTGAACCATGTCAAAAGTCAGCAGAAATGTAAATTAGCTGTATCTACACCCCCGTGACAGAAAAAAAAAAATGTCCTCAAAGTTGCAGTGACCCTTCTGGCCCAGAACAGGTACCCACCTTCTCATGGGCTAGTTCTGCTGTTTCATAATCCTGGCGGGAGAATGAGCCCTAGCGGCAACCCACAAGTAATGCCAGGCAGAAATGTGATCCCTGGGCCATTGCAGGGCAGGGAAGCAGGTCTATCACCTGCACGATGTTTGCTATGGGACCCGAGGCCTGAAAGGCAGCTTTGTTCAGCCACCAGGTGAGCTGCAAGAGGAAGGTATGCCTCCAGCCACTGCCACCAAGCCCTGCACAAAGCGTTCATTCAGAGGCACAGTCCTGGCTGTGCCTTCTGATGCTGCCTCTGACTTATTGGGTTGCTTGTACAGAGAATATTTCCCTACCAGTGCACCCCTACTGCTGACCCTGCTACTGCACAATGCCACTCAGAGGGCACGGATAGAATATTACATTCCGGAGAGAACAGGCAATGCTCGAGCTGAAAAGACGCGGCTGCAGTAAAGGACACTCCCCTTTCACCACAGAGCTCCCTGTGTCCGTGCAGACAATAGGCCTCTGTGCAGCCGCATCTCCTAATGCAAGGACAGCTTACATGTTTTTATCCTCGGGAACTTCAAACTGCCCAGTCCCCAGGAACGGCTGTACAAGGAAGCATCTGTCTAGGAGGGAAGGGGAGAGGAAGAGGTGAGATTTGTTCCTTCAAAATAATCTCCCAGACAGTTTTATTTATTCCACTGGCAATGCCAGCTTTTGCCAGTTTATTCTTTCATTCATTTAAACAGTCAATACTTTAATATCTATAGGTCATCAACTATGTGCTTGCTAAGGTCTCTTACTAGAGATGTGTAGCCCTAGAGGGAAAAATTAAATAAAACTGCCCTGCCCTTAAGCAGATGGTGTCCAAATGACTGAAAAAGCACTTTGTGAATTGTTTTTGTATTAGACATCCTTTTCCCGAATCCATGCAGCACCTGACTTTGATCTTCATTTCATCTTGACTCAGAAAGCCCTTCTGATTTATCATCATGTGAGAATAAAGTCAAATGTTGGGTTTCCCAGGAACTCTCTTACTTGTGGGAATGTAAAACGGTATAACTCCTGTAGGACTCATTCACTCTGAGCTCAAGCACTGGGGCAGAAAGCTTGAAAGGAACAACAGACATATGAAGAGAAACTGGATGGTCAGGCATCAGGGCAAGAGCTGAAGGGGGGCCAGTTTTCCGCCAGTAGAATTGCTGGCAGAGCCCCTGGTCCTTTTCTGATACCCCATCCTCACAGAGCTGGCAGGTGGATGCAATATCTGAGTCTCTATCAAGCAGACTTACACTGTTTGCCTTGCCCTGGTGATTCCCTGAGATCTAGCCCCATCCAACTGTGGGCGCACCCGAAACATGGCTTTTCCATATAAACATTCTCTCTTGCCTCATGTTTGGACTTATCAAAAATCTTTCAAACAGCAGCATCTGGCTTCTGAATACCCAATACCTTTTGCTAAGTGGCCCCAGTCCTGGCACTAATGTCAGTCGGCCTTGGTTAACAGCTTGGCTTCTCCTGGGCACCTCCAAGCCCAACACAAGTAGCAGCCATCTGCACATCGTTTTGTACCTCATACTGGGTGGCCCCAGGTGAGGCAGAGACAATGGCTGACCTTGTACTTCCTGGGAGGTCCCAGAGCCACTGTACCTGTTGGACAACTTCAGACCATGCCCAAGTATAACCCTACCATCTCTATGAGGGGCACACTCAAGGGGTGGACTTGGTGGGCAACAAAGCCCCACTAAAGCAAGTCCTGCTCCATAGGATTGACTCCTACACTGCAGCTCTTTTGCTGTATTCATAGGTAGACCTCAAAGGTGATTAGCCTGGGGGTCAATCGCTCCCAGTGACACCAATAGCAGTCAAGGCTCAATCAAACAGGGGCACACCTGCAGTACCCAGCTCAGGTGACTGGGAGGCTGTACCATTGGTCCCCACAGGAAACATACTACACAAGGTCACTCTAACAAGTCTGGGAGATACAGCAGATCTACTAATACATAGAAGCAAATATAAGAAAGTAGCCAAAATGCAGAGACAAAGAAACATGTTCCAAAGAAAAGAACAGTAAAAATCTCCAGAAAAAGAACTAAATAAAACCGAGGCAAGCAACCTGTCAGATACCAAGTTTAAAACACTGGTTATAAGGGTGCTCATGACACCTAATGAGAACTTCAACAAAGAAATAAGCATAAAAAAGGACATAGAAACCATAAAAAAGAACCAGTCCGAAATGGAAAATAAACTAACTGAAATGAAGAATAATTTACAGGTAATCAACAGCATAATAGATCGAGCTGAGAATCAAATCAGTGATTTGGAATATAAAAAAGCAAAAATCATCCAATCAGAACAGAAAAAAAAAAGAATACCCCCCAAATAAAGATAATGTAAAGAGTGTCTACTACAACTTCATGCATACCAACATTTGCATCATAAGGGTACCAGAAGGAGAAGAGACAAAACAAGAGATTGAAAACCTATTTGAAAAAATGACAGAAAACTTCTCTAACCTCATAAAGGAACTAGACATACAAGTTCAGGAAGCACAGAGAGTTCCAAACAAGATGAACCCAAAGAGGCCCACACCAAGATACATCATAATTAAAATGCAAAAATATAAACACAAAGAGAATTTAAAACTAGCAAGGGAGCTCCTACAAGGAAGCTCTCATAAGACTGTCAGCTGATTTCTCAACAGAAAATTTGCCAGCCAGAAGGGAATGGCAAGAAATACTCAAAGTGATGAAAAGCAAGAACCTACAACCAAGATTACGCTACCCAGTGATGCTATCATTTAGGATCAAAGGACAGATAGTTTCCCAGACAAGAAAAAGCTAAAAGTTCATCCCCAGCAAACTAGTATTATAGGAAATGTTAAAGGGTCTTCTTTAAAGAAGAAGAAAAAATAAAGATAAAAAACATGAACAATAAAATGACAATAAATACATATCTATCAAAAATTGAATCTAGAAAACAAAATAAGTGAACAAGTAGAACAGAAACAAACTCATAGATACAGAGAACATTTGATGTTTGCCAGATGGGAGGTGGGTTGGGGAGATGGGTAAAAAGGGTGAAGGGATTAAGAAGTACAAATTGGTTGTCACGGAATAGTCATGGGGATGTAAATTACAGCATAGAGAAAATAGTCAATATATATGGTATCAGTTGTGTATGAGACTTATTAGGATGATCACTTAGTAACTTATATAATGTCTAATCATGTCACCAGATGTACACCAGAAACTAATATAATAATGCATGTCAACTATAATTGAAAAATAAAAAATGATTTTAAAAAAAGAGAAATTCATTAATATTGGGAGCAGACAAGACTGGCTTTGTACCATGGTTCAGCTACTCAGTAGCCAAGAAACTTTGGCCTAATATCTTTTAACCTCAGTTTTTTTTCTAATCTATAAAATAAGAATAAAAATAATAACCTTCACTGCAGATCCACTCAAAGCCACACCTAGGCTTGTGTGATATATAATTAAAACGACCACAAATCTTTGCACTTCTTCCATCAAGAGATGGAATCTACCTCTCCACCAGAGGTGGATTTAACAGCGGGTACACCATGCACATGCCCTGGGCCCCAACTTCTGAAAGACCCTGCAAAAGCCTAACTTCACACTTTTTTCTAATGACTCCAAGTTTGGTTTCATATGTGCAATTTTAACATTAATAGTACATAATATTTTTTTATTTCTTTAAAAATATGATTAACATGTATTTTTATTAATCCTGTATCTTTTTTTTAAGGGGCCCAATATTTTCTTCTGTGCCTGGGGCCTCAACCCACCTTAATCTTCCTCTACTCTCCACCCTTTTTATAAATGTAATGAATGGCCTTGTGTTGCTTTAGCCAAAAGGATGTAGCAGGGGTGATATTCTGAGCCTGGGCTGCAAGTGTCTGCTCACATTTGGTCTTGGTCTTGAAAGACTCCCCGTCTTCCATGTGAACAAACTCAAGATGGCCTACAAGTTGATAATGCCCTGTCACTCCCACTGCTTCAATAGACAGCCAGACAACAGCTAGAGAGGCTATAGAGAGGAGCCATTCAAGACTAGCCACACTTCTTAATCTGACAACAGATATAAGAGTAAGCCCAGCTGATATCCACCAAACCTGACCCAGATCATCAAAAAACACCCTAGTGGCCTTTAGACTCATGAGTAATAGTAAATGGTAGTTACTTGAAATCACTAAATTTCAGGGTGGTTTGTTATTCGGCAAAGCTATCTGATACGGTTGCTTTTCCAGAATTAATATTTTCTAACTGTCCTTAAGCAAACTATTTACAATGTTTCAGATTCAATAATCTTATCTGCAAAATCAATTGAACAATTTCTATTTCATACATTTATTTCAAGAACTAAGTGATATAATAAAAATATTGGGCACACAGTGCTGGTATTAATATATTAAATAATCAGTGATAGTTACAAGTATTAGGTTTAGAAGTGATGTAACAGTAATAGAATTAGCAATATACTTCCTCCCCACCCTACCCTCCACATGGGATTCCAGTCCTGAGAAACTGCAAATTATTTGTTTGAAGTACCTATTCATCTTGTGACTAGTAAAATGTTGTATGCAAAGTTTGCTCAGCCAGGATTTAATTGATTTTATATTTGTCTCACAGTTTGAACTTTTTAGTTATACAAGGTGGATGTTAGGGTAGCCCCAAATACAGAATTTTTAACCCATTGTTCAGAGGATTGACGGTATAATTGTCCCCAGAGTCAAAGAACCTTAGATGGTGAAGAGGGTGAACATGGGGCAGCTACCTTATTTTGCAGCATCTCTGGGCACCAGCCATTCTCCCAAGGTCTTTACATATGTTACTCACAGCAATCTTGGTTCATGAATCTTTGCCCGCATATACTGATGTGAAAATTGAGTCCCGGTTGTTTAGTGACCCTCCGAAAATCATATGGTCAATAAGGGACAGAGTCAATGTTGTATTGGGTCAGATACATCAATACCTGTTAACCTTTTCCCTAAAGACTCAGTCTCTTCTTCAAGATCATCTGAGAATCTCTTACAGCACCCCTTCTTTCACCTTCACACCCCCAACCTTCCTAGTCAGTCAAGCTTACAGCACACCTGTAATCTCCCACCTGAACATGTACAGTAGCCTTTTGTCTCATTGACCCTATGTTCACCCTCTAACAACAGCCCCACTCCCTGCCAGATTGACCTCTGTGACAAGCTAATCTGATTATACCAAATTCCTGCTTTTCAAAATGATTCCCTGTCTTTCCTTCATCTGCAGGATCAAATCTAAACTCTTCTTTATGGCACACCCAGCTCTGTCCACCTCATCAGCCACAGACTCCAACTCTCCTCCTCTTAAGCCGTACTAAGCTACTTCTAGTTCCCAAAGACTCCATGCTTTTCCTTGTTGCCACTTCTTTGTGCATTTTGTCACTCTCTGCTGTACTGTCCCCAAGAGCTTGAGTTCCTGACAAACTCTGACTTGATTCCCAAGTCTCCCTTCAAATGGCAAATCCTTTGTAAAGTCTTTCCTGGGGCGTTTAAACATATTTAGATCATCTTCTCCCACCGTCCCTCTTCTTACCCAGTCTAAGCAGTACTCACATTATAGTGGTTTCCCAGTCTGTCTCCCCCATTAGCATCACAAACCAGGCATCACCCCAAATCAGTAGATTTTATATTTGTACCATGCTCACAAAAAGGTTGCTACAGTGGCCTCTGCTGTTTAATTTGTGGGCAAGAATCAAAGAGAGAAACAACATTTGATGTTGCTAATCAGTTATCAGACTTTGCACCAGTTGGCATCGCAGAGCAGTAGGTAACAGGTCTGTTGTTGATAAGCACCTTATTTTTATATACAACAAAAAATGGCTCAAAGCAAGCAGCTATGTTCTGAATTGAAGAGGCACTGAGCTAAGAAAAAGAGGAGAGAGGACAAGGAAAACCTTTACGAAATAAGTAGCAAACCCTGCAGAAAAAGCTTAAAAAAAGAATTTACTTCAATTTTCAGAGTTGCCAAGGACAGAATGCCTATTCCTTATGAGTAAGAAAGAGGAATTTTTGTGTAAAAAAAAAAAAGATATTTCCAGAGCAGATGCTGGAAAAATTAAATCTCATTGAGGATGAACCAGTGCCAGAAATATGACGTATGTGATAAAGGAGGAAAAGGTATTTGGCTGGGCCAAGAGCAGACAGGGATTGGAGGGAGACAAGTGATGTCAGGTAAGCAGATAGTTGCCTCCTGGTGCAGCTGTGCTGGATGTGAGCAAAGGATTTGTCCTTCCAGACCTCAGACAGGACTTCAAGGAACACCTAAATTCTGTCAATGTGGACCATTCTTAAATCACTTTGCAAAGAAATAACAGCATTGTTTCTTGTCTAAATCACAGAATCATTAGGACAATTTAATTATCTGCCCTTCCAGCATAAAGACAGGACTGTTCTTGAGCACATTGACAACACCTATGAGCCTTTGGTAAGAAAAGGTACCTTGTAACAAAATATAGCTAACCAAGGATGCTTCAAAACAAAAGGACTTGTCAAACATAAAGCCATGGTAAAAAAAATAAGAGGGAGGGACTGGTAGTGAGCAGTAAATGGATTTCAATATTGAATTAAGGCTAAACAATGGTGGGAATAATAGTTATGGATTAAAATATAAATATCATAAATGCCAACAATGTGAAATAATTTCACTAAGAAACAAATGTGAAGTGTGAGAAAAGGAGGTAGAGACATAAATGACCTAATATTCTCATATTTCAAAAAAGGCACAAATAGATATGTTCCAATTTGAAGCATGTAATTTAAAATCACTTTTTCCTCATCTCCTTTATTTATTTTATAATGTCTTTCTTAACTTTTGAGGTATCTTTTAAGCACAAATATCTCTTCTTATAAAGAAATGAGCTGAATTTTAGCAATTCCTTCTGTTTTTTTCTTCGTTTAGATTCAAGAAAAAACACATATGTTTTTTCTTAAAAATATTATGCATATTATGATCCATTTTTGTAAAATTATTTCTCCTTAGCTGTGTATTTATAGTTGTAAGGAGAAGTGAACAAAATAATACTCTCTAAAACTTACAGGCTAATATAGGATTGCAGGAAATTAGAGTGAGAGTTTCCTTTCTTCTATGAACTCTTCAATATTGCTTGATTTTTAATCTTAAAATACACAATATTTGCAAAAATAATAGATATTACTTTTAAAAAGAAAAAAGACGTAAAATAGATTTTGGCTCACATGTCCACTCGGGTTGTTAGCAGTTGCCTGGAGCACCACAACTAGACAGATTTTAAACTACATCAAAGCTCAACAGAAAACAGTGCTTTGAATGGTCAGTAAATCTGCATGACCCCCCTAACGGATGAATGCTACACAAGCTATACAGTCAACATTCCAACAGTCTAATAAAAATGATAGTAATGTTTTGTATATAATAATTAGAGAAGTCAAATAAGGACAGACGCTCGCACTATTCACTCAATAAAAGTTGACTAAGCAGATCCTTACACATACTAGATAGTTTATATGCAGCTAGAAAGCACAATTTGTAGACAAACACAAAAGGAAGCAAATGATAATTGCATTGTTAGTGTTTCTAGTTAATGTATATTGGAAATTTCCAATAATTTAAAATATTTAAAAAACAGAAAATTTGAATAGAATTAATGTAGAAGTTTCTGTCATTCCAAGAATATTTATTCATACATACATAAACTACATGAGAAAGCCCATTCATCCCATTGAGATGTGTTTTGAATGATATTCTAATTCTATGTTCAATATATATTTATCAGCATTCATCGTGTACGTAGATTATTTTGATCAAATGAGAACTAAGAATATAGTGATGATTCGATCCAAAAATAATATTAAATCAAGATCAGTGTGGCAACAAGATTTTTTTAAATTTTATTTTAAAAGGAAAACAAATAAGAAAATGTACATTTAAATGATTTCATCATATATGGTAATAGAACACTGCTGTCTTGTAGGAAGGGAAAAATATAATCAAAGAAAGAAAGACTGTCACTCACATGAACGGAGAACTAGGTAAGGGCGGGCACGTGGAACACTGGGTAAAGACAGTTTGGGAAAGAAACTGGTGAGTTTTATGGCAGAAAGGTAAAACCAGGGTGAAAATTAGGAGTGCTGTGAGAAGTCACTGGTGTCTCAGTGGAACAGAAAGCTAAATTCTCTGTTCTCCAGGAATCTCAGATTGACTTGCAAAGGGCTATGATGAAGTGAGATATTTTGTATGGACAGCCGCAGAGTATGGGACTCCTAATAGCAGGAGTCAAGTGGGGTAGGGGTGTCCTTAAACTACTGCTAGAAAATCAAACATACAAGGCAGATGCCAGGGGGATTTCAGTTGGGAAAACATGGGGCCAGAGAGGAGAGCTGGTTCCATGAACAACGCCAGCTGTAAGTACACTGCTGTGAGTTGGCCTGGACAGAATTTCTTAGGATCCATGATGCAAGTGGCTTGAGGGCTGCCTGGCAACACTATGCTTATGCAACCATCCAGAGGACACGGAGGGAATAGTAGGGAAAAAATGTCGTGTTTCTAGAGAGAGGGGGCCAGAAAGCTACAGCAGCACCGTGACAGGGAGGAAGACACAGCCTGGGAGAAGGTCTGCCACAGCTGAGCTTGCGCAAGTGACACCCACATTCTGCAGGCTGTGCGCTGACATGGGAACTGGGCCTGGTGGGTCCCAGATTTCCCCAGCTCCCCCCACTAATCACAGCTTTTCTCAGTTTCTCCATTGTTTTCACAGCTGTTCAGCTGCTTCTGATCAGTCAGAGGACAGACAGGCTGACTCTGAATCACGGAGAAAAAATGACACTCAGGCCAAAGAGAGGGTGCACAAAACAGGATTTTTATTGGTGGGGTGAGGCTGAGGGGGGCAGGGCGGTGGGAAAAAAACAACTCTTAGCCCTTTTATTGGCTGAGCACAGGAATTTATTTCCAACAGGAGAAGAGACAGTACTCAGAACTAAAATTGTTTTGTAGCTCCAAAATTTGCGAAGGATTGGGTTTTTCCAATTGAGATCATGTTTGCCTATAAGAATGACATTGGAAATAGTAGCCATTTGCCCGGGCCAAACCACAGAAGCCTGTTTAATTCTCAGTGTATTCAGTTATATTCACCATCTTGAGAGATGAATAACTGGATGAGAGAAGGAAGAAACTTAAAGTCTAAAAGAAAAACTTAGCTAACATCTACAGATTTCTCTCTATGAATTCAGTACAATCTATATAATTTCACAACTGCTGCACTCTAAATCTGTGAAGCAGGTATAACAATCTCATTTTACATATGAGGAAACTGAGGGTTGAAGAAGTTAGTAACTCGCTCAAAGTTATAGAACTCTTAAGAGATGAGGCCATTATTGTAAAAGAACAATCTGATGTACAAATCAATGTTCTTAATCACAATGTTATATTGCTCCCTTTAATACCTCGGCATTAGATTCCTATGGCTGCAGTAACAAAATACCACAAGTAATGCTTTAAAACAACACAAATTACAGTCTGGAGGTCAGAAGTCTGAAATAAGTCTTCCTGAGCTAAAATCAAGTTGTGACAGGTCTGCACTCCTTCTGGAGGCTCTAGGGGAGAATTCATTTGTTTGGCTTTTCCACATTCTGAAAGCTGCTGAAATTCCTTGGCTCATTTCCCCTTCTCTGCCTTAAAAGCAAGCAGGAGAGCATCTTCTCTCTCCCTCTGCTTCAATCTTTACATCTTTGTTCTCTTATAAGGATCCTGTGACTACATTTAAGGCCCACCACATCCAGCTCTTTAACCACATCTGCAAAGTTCTTTCTGCCAGAGAAGGTAACACATTCACAGGTTCTAGGAATTAGGATGTGAACGTCTTTGGGGTTCATTATTCAGACTACCACAACCCCAAATAATATATGCATACTTTAACCAATGCACTCACCATGCTGTGTTCTACGAATCTATTTAAATTCTGCTCCCAACAACAGTCTTTCAAGAATGAGGTCTTTTTCAAATGATGACATCGAATCATTTACAACAAAATGGATGGACCTTGATAACATTATACGGAGTGAAATAAGTAAATCAGAAAAAAAAACTGAGAACAGCATGAATTCATACATAGGTGGGACATAAAAGTGAGACTATGAGACATGGACAAGAGAGTGGTGGTTATGGGGTGGGGGGAGGAGAAGAGGGGCACAGGGAAAACCAGATGGAAGGTGACAGAAGACAATTTGACTTTGGGTGACGGGTATGCAACAGAATTGAATGATGAGATAATCTGGAGATGTTTTCATCGTACACATGTAACCTGATTTATTGGTGTCACCCCATTAAAATTAATAATAATAATAAGAAGAAGAAGAATAATAAAAGAATGAGGTCTTTTTCTACTCTTCTTTAAATTCTTAGTCCCTCAAACAAACAACAAAGTAGGTTTTCATAAATGTATTTGTATTTGACAAATGAGTAATAAATCAAGACAATGAATAGCTTTAAATGTGGCAAAAATTTGAGTAACATACATGTCATTTATAACAAAAATAAAAAGAACAGAATTGAACACATGCTGAGCATCAGTAACAAACATAAAGTATACTAAATGCTCTGTCCTTTTAATTATACTGTTTAGGCCTCCTGTTTTTGCTTATTCTGTTCCTCTGTCTGGGATGTCCTTTCTATCTTTCTTTGCCTGGTTATTTTCTACTAGATCATCCAAACTTAGGTCAGGGGTCCCTCCTCCCAATAATCTTTCTTTCACACACACACACACACACACTGCTGTGCTGGAAGTGGTTGGATCTGGCTCACCAGAGCTGATTGTGCACATGTCTTCTCAATTTCTCATTTTGTAACATCGTGTTGATAGCCCTGGTGAATATTTACACCACAGAAATTTCTACAACTCATAGCATTTCTTCCTAGAGAGCTATTATCCTATACTGACACCACTGCACATACACACCTTCTACAGGTTTAGTCCTCACTTGCTGATTGTGGTCCCACAGCATTTCTTTCTGACATCTGCCACACTGTTTTACCATTCTTTTTTAAGCTTTTGCTGTCTGCTGATAGCTGTATCAAGTACCTGCACCACCACCATCTCACAGTCAGTGGTGGGAATGTGAATTTGGGGCGTGGTTTGGCGATACCTTCATGTTGCCAAATAACCATTTGACAATATCATGGCCCTTTCAATAATTCAGCCTGGTTCAACAATATATAGACTGATCCTTCAACTCATTTCAGGAAAACATTCAATCCCAAGCAGGAGTTAGTTACCTTCTGTCTATCCCGCATCTTCCACTAGGCAGCTGCCGAGGGCTGCTGAGAAAGGAGAGTGTGGCCGGCGCACCTCTGACCATTCATTTATCCTCGTGCTCTTGTGCTTTTTTGTTCTCCTCCATGTCACATGGACTGGCTAACGTGGGGTTTGGGGTAGGCGAAGGAGTGGTCTGCTCCCAGGAGAATGTGAGGGGCACACTTACAAATTCTAGTGCTCTTTCCCGTTTCTCTCTTGCTGCCTTTCTACTCACGTTGTGAGATAGGTGGGCACTAATAGCTTTAGCCAGCAGCAGCCTGGCCCTATGTGGGGGCCCCCAACAAACTCAGGGACATCATTAGTCTGACTGCAGCCCATATCTTTGACATCTGCGATAGTCTCTGATAGAGTTGCAAACTACCATTCTCCTTACCCTCATCATCCCAAACTCAAGGCCTGAAGAAGCATATGTGATTTTTCGCTGTTCCTTGAGAACCCACAATAATAGGTGAAATGATCTCTGCTTCTTTCCAACATTCTGCACCACTTCTGACTCCGAACATCAGGATCCTGACAACCTCTTAAATCCAGCAAACATCCATATGGAGAATGAGCTATCAGTTTTCTCTTCTTAAAAAACCCCAAGAATTCAATTAGAGTGGGAAAGGGATGCTAACTTCCATTAAATTCTTTCCCCAAGGTAACTTCTGCACACACACACACACCCCAGCTTCATTTGATTAAACAAGTTGGGCAGGAGGTGCTGTCATATAGTTTCTTTTAAAATTCCATGCTATGTAAATTTCTGTGGCCGATCATTTTAGCAGGGATTTGTTTTGTTATTGTTCTTTACTTTAAAAAGCAAGGCAACAGCACCTTTTGTTGCCAGCTGTGAGCTCCCTCCACATTATTTTAGTTCCCTATGTTACATTTCTGTGTGTACCAAACACTATGATAAGAGTTTTATGGCCTTGGCCAGTGACTCAGTGGATAAAGTATTGGCCTGTGTATGGATGTCCCAGGTTCGATTCCTAGTCAGTATATATAGGAGAAGCGACCATCTGCTTCTCCCCCCTCTTCCCTTTTACTCTCTCTCCCTCTCCTGCAGACAGTGGCTCAGTTGGTTCTAGTGTGCCCCAGACACTGAGGTGCATCAGTCTCAGGCACTAAAAATGGTTCAGAATTAGAGCATTGGCCCCAGATGGGATTGCCAGGTTGATCCTAGTCAGGGCACATACAGAAGTCTGTCTCACTATCTCCACTCCTCTCACTTAAAAAAAAAAAAAAAAAAAAAAAGAATTTTATAGAAACTATGTCACTACAATAAGCAGACTTATACTACAAAGGGGAACATTCAGTTTCACAAAGGTTAAATCATTTGCTCAATATCACACAGCTAATAAGATCCAAAGTCAATTCAAAAGTAAATTAAACTAAAAAATCCTGGGTCTTTTAATACTCTTTTCATCCCCATCTCAAATCTGCCCCCATCTGTGTCTCAACTTTGCCTTTCTATAGGTATCTCTAATTTGAATTTTCTTATTAAATAACCTTTAAAATATGTGTAGCATCCTGGAAGGTAAGCTTATTAGCCCTTTTCATTATAAGGCTTTTATTGCTCATCACTGCTAAGAAGCAGATAAGAGGTCACCAAAATAGGAAACAAGGGGAAGTTTAAAGTTTTAAGGCATTTTACCAAGTCCCTTCAAGGCTTGCTCTGGTCTAGTTAAGGTAAGAAAGTTCTCTCATGGAGATTCTCCCAACCCGGCCCCATGAATGGTCTCTGCTGCCAAGAGGCCAGAAATGAAATGACTCAGACCTCACAGAAAGTCCTGGGCCCCCATGGAACAAAGAAATATATATTTGCAAAACCCTCTGTTGGTTAAGTCAGCCAGGGGCACAGGAGTTTGTTGGATTTTCTACTGGGATCCTTGTTACCCCAGCTTCCAGCTTCCCTTCCTCCACAATCCTTCTAGCCCCTACTAAAGTTCGCATCTTTGCCCTGGCTGCTTGGCTCAGTGGATAGAGCATCGGCCCAGTGTAGAGACATCCTGAGTTCAATTCCTAGTCAGGGCACACAAGATAAGCAACCATCTACTTCTTCTCCTCCTGCTCCCCCTTCTCCCTTTCTTCCCCTCCTGCAGCCAGTGGTTTAATTGGTTCAAGCGTTGACCCTGGGCACTAAAGATAGCTTGGTTGATTCAAGCATTGGGCCCAGACAGGGGTTGCCAAGTAGATCACTGTCAGGGCGCATGTGGGAGTCGCTCTCATGTTCTCCCCTCCTCTTACTTTAAAAAGAAAAAAAGGTTTGCACCACTATTAAAGCCCTCTCCCCACCTCTAGCTATCTGGACTGAACTATGGGACATTTTCAGAATCTTCCTCCCCACTCGAGTATCAGACCAAAGCATACATTTCTGTGTTTTTTGTTTTATTTCATTTGTTTTGTTTTTACTGAGTCTCATCTTGACATTGTGAGGTTTTTGGAGGTGAGAGGAAGCCTGGACAATCTTATGTCACTATTCAAAATGAAAAGCAATCCCCCTAAAATAACACAAGCAAGAATGTGAGACCTCTCTCCTTTCCTATGGATAGGACATTCCAACCACAAAGATTCTAAGCAAAATTCCCCCAAAAAAGTCAGTAAATAACAAAATCATCATTTTTAAACAATTTTTTGTTTTTACCAAATCATCTGCTCCTAACCAGCAGTGTCAAAACTACTTAATCCATTTAGGACTTTGAGCTCAGGGTTGTAGACCTGCTTGCATAAATATAAATACATATAATACAAATATATATAATTAAATATCTACATTAATGTAACATTTAGTCAGTTACTAGACTACAACTCAATTCATATGGTAATTCATCATGATAGGAAATAGGCTGTGTGGCTATGTTATAATGTGTTTGAAATGATAATGGGTAAGGTCTCCAAAACGAAGACTGCCTATACTGTTAAAGCATCCCTGCCTAGTTCCAAGGCCTATGCTGTGTCTTTGACTAAAACTAGAATCAATTTTTTCTTCCTAAGTAAAGAAAAAAGGGGGAGATGGGGAAGCCTTCACCTATATTTAGAAGCTGCAGGTGTCTCATCAGTTCCCAGGACTGCTGCCCTGCATCCCCCCTTCAGACACTGAGGCCTGCCCTCCGCTCTGCATTCTGGCTGATCTTTCTCTGTCTATCTCTCCCAGTCTCTAGCTGTGTCTCCCCATCTACCACAGGAATTCAAAATGGGAGAGATTACACACCATTTATTTCAAGTGAGTAGCCTTACCTCAGGCATCTCCAGAAAGGAGAATGCCCATCTCAAGGAGCCAACTGATGGGTAAATGCTGAGAGCCCACTGTACACAAATAATAATAGCACATGCAGAATACTATGTTCCAAGCACTATTCTAAACACTTTCCAAATATGTCATGAACTCTATTATTATGCCCATTTTTCAGATGAGAAATCTGCAGCAGAGAGAGTTAAGTACCCTGCCTATGGTCTCACAGGCAGAAAGTGGCAGAGGTCTCAGTCACCACATTGTACCACGGTGTCACCCACATAGGAGAAACCCAGGATCAGCAACAACTGGAGGAGCTGCCCGGAACCCAACTCTCATGTGAGGATGGCAGATGAAGCAAGAACCCCAACCCCATGAACCTCTGGACAACCTCTTGAGAGATAAATACTTTTCTATCTTTTATTTACATCATGTGATTTGGAGTCCCTAAGCAGCCCAGCCTATTCCCTAGAACACTTTGTCTCAGGGCCTTCCAATAAACATGAGCAATCACTCTGGGCACTTAACCACACATCACCTGGCTATGTTTAGTTAATCGGCTACTACTTTTGGGGGTATGAGAGAGAGTGGGAAATACATGTGCAAATGATATCACATTATTTCCAGAACTGTAATCTGTGGAGCAGATTGCACTTACAATATTTATTTGTAATATGCCTATTGTAAGTTATACCCCAGGGACTAGTCACTGCAACTAACCCATCGAAAATAACGAAGGCAAGGAAATGGAGGCTCCTGATATAATCTGTATATTTATAGGAGGCTTGGCTTCAAAAAGGTAGCTCCATCCCCGGACCTCAAGACCTTTCTTTGAACTCAGCTGCGGCATAATTGACAGAGAGAATTAAAGGGGATATGAAGACCTGGGACTGAACTTTTTCAATAGTCTCAGCTCAGCTCACATTGTTCACAATATTAGAGGCTGCAGTGCTGATATTAAACGATGCCGCACTGACAGAGATTAACAGAGTATGCAATTAGATTTAAATGCTGTAATTGGAACATGCTGTTAAGTGCCTACCATCAGTCCTGGGTCCCCTTATGGCAAGTGAGTCTCTCCTTGGGTATCTCTGTAACTTTAACACTCTCCTCACCAGCCACAAATCCTCTGCCACTGACACAGAAGGAGTGAAGAGGCCCGGCACTATTTTGAAGTTGTCATGGATTATGCTACACACTTCTATGCTACATGATAGTTTTGAAATGCTTTCAAACCTAATTACGTCTTTAAGCTTAATAACAGCCTATGAGGAAAGGAGAACAGATATTGGCGGGGATGCAGTTAACAACTGATGCATGTGAAAAGAACTGCCCAGAGTCTATTCAATTAGTCTGTGGATGAATCATGAATCTAAACTAGGTCTTTTCACCCCAGATTCCATGTGCTCTCCATCACGCCATGTTGCCTCCACAGGTTGTGATTTAAAAACAATTTCACCTGATGAACACACCTTTTAGGAGATAAAGCTCATTGGGCCCACACAGAACAACATACCATATTTTGGTATGTTACCTTCATGCTCATAGGCCTCCACCAATAATTTTATCTTATTATCAATAATTTTAATTTACTGTTTGTAATCAATGAAAATTGATTGACAGGGTGAGGTCAAGCCATCACCAATGCACTTGTTGAATATCTACTATGTGTCAAGACATCAGTAAGGACCATATAAGAAATAAAACAAGGGGATCTTAAAATCTTATTGACTATTTCTGACTGTGAAACTCAGTTTTCCCCTTCATATGAAATACAAAAATAAAAATAATAGTTAACATTTGCCAAGATAATTACTATGTGCTAGGCCTTTTGTAGATGCTCTATATGTACTCTTTGATTTTACAAGTTGGTTTTCAAATTTTCCATGTGGTGACAGGATTCCACCATGGTGCTATAGAAGTCATTCAGAAGAGAAGGTTCACTGTGGGCCTCGGGATCAACCCTCAAAACTTCACCCAGAAAGAGAACCTGAAAATGTGAGTTACTTATTCATAGGTTTTATAGGTATTGGATTCCTTAAAATATATTTTAAAACATTCAAAATTTAAAGAGAGTAATAAAATGGGTTGAAGGAAAAGTCTATCTCCCATTCAAATTTCCCATCTATCCAGTACACCTCTCTCCAACAGAAAAAGCAAAACAAAGAAACAGAAAAATGATATCAGAATCAGTAAGTCTTTGTGTCTCCCTTCAGAGGTATTTTCAATGAATTCAGAAGTGAATCTGAATATTTATTCTTTTTTCCATTTTCCTTCCATACCATACACATTGTCCTACATCTTGCAGTTAAAATGTAACTTGAATACCTTTTTATATTAGTTTCAAAAAAGCTTCAGCTGTATAATTCCATTTGACTAGTCATATGTTGATGAATATATACATTATTTCCAATCTTGGTGTGAATAATAATATTAGATATGTGATTTTTCCTTTTTTTCTTTTTTTTTAATTTAAGTGAGAGGAGGAGTAATAGAGAGACAGATTCCCACATGTGCCCTGACTGGGATTACTCCAGCAACCCCCATCAGTGGCCAATGCTCTGCCCATCTGGGGCCCATGTTCACAGCTGAGCTATTTTTAGCATCTAAGGTGGAGGCTCCACTGAGCCATCCTTAGAGCCCTGGCCCGATGTGCTCATGCCAATTGAGACATGGCTGCAGGAGAGGAGGAGAAAGAGAAAAAGAGAAGGTGGGGGGGATGGAGAAGCAGATAGGCACTTCTCCTGTGTGCCCTAATCAGGAATCAAACCCAGAACATCCACACACTGGCCAACACTCTACCATGGAGCCACCTGGTCAGGGCTGCCTATGTCATTTTTCATACCATCAAATATAGCTATAGTATAGTTTCCTGGAAGTAGAATTGTAGGGTCAAAAGATAGATTCATTTATAATACTGTTTGATATTGTTTAAATTGTACCAATTTGCTCTCACTAGGAGCATAGAGGAGTGTTTCCATAGAATCCTAGTAACATTAGGTGTCATCAAATTTTTGAATTTTTGCCAATTTGATAGGCGAAAATGGAATATGTCAGTAAAATTTCAACTTTCATTCCCCTATTATGCAGAAACTCAAGTAACTTTTTCCTTAATAAGCGTCTTTATTCTTAGATTTTCCTTTCCTCTGAACTGTCTATACATATCCTCTGCCCATTTTTCTACTAGAATGATTATCTTTTCTATTTTGATTGGTAAAAACTGTCTATATATTAGAGTAGATTAACACTTTCTCTGTGACAAGTTGCAGATGTTTTGCCCAGGATCATTTACCTTTTGATTTTGCTTATAGCATTTTTTATACTGATTTTTAAAAATTCATTAAGTGAGATATATCAGTTTTTTTCTCTGGCTTTTGCATGTTAGATAATAATTAAAAAGATTTTACCCATTCCAGGATAATAAAAAAACTCTTAAATGTTTTTTCTACTATTTTTATGATGTATTTGTTACTTTTTAACATGTGATCCATTTAGTATGAATATGAGTCCAATTATTTTCCAAATAGCTAGCCAGTTAGTAGTATGGACTAGTCTGTTTCTTCTCCCTTACACACACACACACACACACACACGCACACACTGATTTGGGTACCCACTTTATTATATCCTAATTTATATGTATATTTAAATTCTTTATATACTTGAATTTTCTGTTCTTTTTCATTGGTCTTTTCTTTAAGTTTATTTAGAAAATTAAATTTAACAGAATGATACTGATCAATAAGAGTACACAGTTTTTAGGTAAATATTTCTATAGTACTTGAACTGTTGATTACATTGTATACCCATCACCCAAAGTCAAATCATTTTCTGTCACCTTATATTTGTCCCTCTTTATACCCTTCTTCCCTCTCCCTCCCCCACACCACTCCAGCCCCTCCCCCTCCCCCTGGTAACCACTGCACCTTTCTCTATGTCAATAGTCTCACTTTTATATACCACCTATGTGTGGATTCATATACTTCTTAGCTTTTTCTGACTTACTTATTTCACTCAGTATAATGTTCTCAATGTCCATCCATACTGTCATAAATGTCACTGTCATCATTTCTTATGGCTAAGTAGTATTCCATAGTATATATGTACCACTTCTTCTTTATCCAATCCTCTATTGAGGAAATTTTGGTTGTTTTCATGTCTTGCCCACTGTGAATAATACTGCAATGAACATGGGGCTGCATGTGTCTTTACATACCAATGGTATTGAGTTTGGGGGGTAAATACCCAGTAGAGGGATTGCTGGGTCATATGGAAGTTCAATTCTTAGTTTTTTGAGGAACCACCATGCTTTCTTCCATAATGGTTGTACTACTTTACATTCCCACCCGCAGGGAGTGAGGGTTCCTTTTTCTTCACAGCCTCTCCAACACTTGTTATACCTGTCTAGTTGATAATAGCCAGTAACAGGTGTGAGGTGGTATCTCATTGTAGATTTGATTTGCATTTCTCAAATAGCTAGTGAAGAGCATCTTTTTATATGTCTTTACGATGCTAGCCATTTGCATGTCTTCTTGGGAGAAGTGTCTGTTCAGGTCCTCTCCCCATTTTTTTAATTGTATTATTTGCTTGTTTGTTGCTGAGCTTTGTGAGTTTTTTATATGTTTTGGATATTATCCCCTCATTAGAGCTGTTGTTTGCAAATATCATCTCTCACTTAGTTGGCTGCCTATTTGTTTTGTTGTCAGTTTCTTTTGCTGTGCAGAAGCTTTTTAGTTTGATAATAGTCCCATTCATTTATTTTTGCCTTTACTTTTCATGCCTTTGGGGTCAAATTCATAAATTGTTCCCTACAGCCAAGGTCCATGAGCTTAATACCTATGTTTTCTTCTATGTAATTCATTGTTTCAGATCTTATATTTAGGTCTTTGATTTATTTTGAATTAATTTTTGTGCAGGAAGACAAACTGTAGTCAAGTTTTATTTTTTTTGCGTGTGGCTCTCCAATTTTCCCAGCACCATTTATTAAAGAGGTTCTCTTTTCTTCATTGTGTGTATTTGGCTCCTTTGTCCAAGATGATTTGTTCATATATACATATGTGGTTTTATTTCTGGGCTTGATTTTGTATCCTGTTACTTTACTGTATTGGTTTATTGTTTCTAATAGTATTTTGGTGGAGTCTTTGGAGTTTTCTATATTCAAGATTATGTCACCTAAAAAGTGATACCTTTCCTTCTTCTTTCCCAATATGGATGCTCTTTCTTTCTTCAACCTGATTGCTCTGGCTAAAACTTTCAGAACTATATTGAATAAGAGTGGAGAGAGTGGGTAGCCTTGTCTTGTTCCTGATTTCAGAGGAAAGTTTTCAGCTTTTTACCATTTAGTATATTATCTGATGATTTGTTATATATGGCCTTTATTATGTTGAGATACTTTCCTTTGATTCTGATTTTATTTAGTGTTTCAAACACAAAGGGATGTTGTATTTTATTGAATGCCTTTTTGCATCTATTGATAGGATCATATGATTTTTGTTCTTTATTTTGTTGATGTGGTGTATTGCTTCTTCTATATTTTGGAAGACTCTGTGAAGAATAGGAACCAAATCTTCCATGAATGTTCAGTAGAATTCACAAATGTAGCTATCTGGTCCTGGACTTTTATTTGGGGGAGGTTTTTGATAGTTGGGTTTTTTTTCCCCTCCATGCTTATGGACCTATTTAGGCTCTCCACTTCTTTGTGACTCAGTCTAGAAATATTGTATAGTTCTAGCATTTATCCATTTCTTCTAGATTGTTGAATTTGGTGGCATATAATCTTTCACAGTATTCTACTATGATCCTTGTATATCTCTGATATCTATGGTAATTTCTCCTCTTTCATTTCAGATTTAATTCATATAAGTCCTTCCTCTTTTTACCTTAGTGAGTCTATCCAGGGGTTTGTCAATTTTATTGACCTTTTTAAAGAACCAGCTCTTTGTTGTATTAATTCTTTCTATAGTTTTTTTGTTCTCTATTTCATTAAGTTTTGTTCTACTTTTTACTATTTCCTTTCTTCTGCTGACAAGATTGTCTTTTTTCTTCCTTTTCTAGTTCCTTAAACCTTGATGTTAGAGTGTTTACTTGAGATCTCTCTTGATTATTGATATAATCCTGTAATTATATAAACTTTCCACTCATTACTGCTTTCTCTGCATCTCAGAAACTTTAATATGTCATGTCATTTTCACTTGTCTAGATGTATCATTTGTTCTCTGCTTTTATTTCTTCTTGACCCAGTCATTTTTAGAAGTATGTTGTTTAATTTCCACATTTTTCTGGGTTTCTCTTTTATTTTGCAGTTGAATTTAAATTTCAAAGCCTTATTATATGAAAATATGCTTGGTATAATTTCAATGTTCCTGAATTTGTTGATGTTAAATTTTCTGGCCCAACATATGGTCTATCCTTGAGAATGTTCCATGCACACTGGAGAATAATGTATAATCTGATGTTAATCTGATGTTTTGGGATAAAATGTCCTGTAAATGTCTATTATATCCATTTAGGCCAATCAATTTTATTATTGATTTTCTGTTTGGATACTCTATCTAAAGCCATCAGTGGAATGTTGAAATTTCCAAGTGTGATCGTGTATTTGTCTGCTTCTATATTTAGATTAGTTAGTAGATGTTTTACATATTTTGGTGTTCCCTGGTTTGGTGCACATATATTAAGAAGTGCTATGTCTTCTTCATACAATGTCCCCTTTATTATTATGAAATGTCCATCTTTGTCTCTGGTTACCTTTGTTATCTTAAAGTCATTATTGTCAGATATGGCTACACCTGCCTTTCTTTGGATATTATTTGCTTGGAAAATTATTTTCAAACCTTTCACTTTGAGTCTACCTTTGTCCTTGCAATTTTTTTTTATTTTATTCATTTTAGAGAGAAGACACAGAGTGAGAGAGAGAGAGAAAGAGAGAAAGGGGGGAGGAGCTGGAAGCATCAACTCCCATATGTGCCTTGACTGAACCAGTGCAGGGTTTTGAACTGGCGACCTCAGTGTTCCCAGGTCGACGCTTTATCCACTGCACCACCACAGGGCAGGCATGTCCTTGCAATTTAGATGTGTCTCTTGAAGGCAGCATATGGTTGGGTGTTGCTTTTTGATCCAATTAGCTACTCTGTGCTTCTTTATTGGTGAGTTTAGTCCACTAGCATTTAGGGTAATTATTGACACTTTAGTATTTCCTATAGCAATTTTATATTTTGTTTCATGGTAGTTCTGTGTCTTGTTTAGTTCTTCTCTTCTTTGTTTCTGTCAGTTGTTTTTGTTTGATGGTATTCCTTATTTCTTTCTCCTGTTTCTTCTTTTTTTTTAAGCTGTGTATTTTACTAATGGCTTTTTTTGTGGGTAGTTACCTTTAGCTGATTAAGAGAAAAATGTTCATATGTACAAGAGTTTTTTGTCTTATGAGTGCTTCTGCATCAATCCTCCTTTACTACTACAGATCTTTATCCTCTCCCCTTTTATGTTACTGTTGTCACAAATTATTCTTGTTTTCATTGTGACCTTGTTGGAGCTTTTACTTGTAGTTTTGACTTGTTTTGTTCTTTGTATCTGGTTAAATAACCCTCTTGAGTATTTCCTGCAGTGAGGGTTTTCTGGTGATAAATTCCCTCAGCTTCTGTATGTCTGTAAATGTTTTTATTTCTCCTTCATATTTGGAGGATAACTTTAATGAATATAGTATTCTTGGCTGGTAATTCCCCTCTTTCAGTACATTAAATGTTTGTGTACACTCTCTTCCGGCTTGTAGTGTTTCTGCTGAGAAGTAGATGATACCCTAATGGGCTTTTTTATTTGTTATGTTCTTCTTTTCCCTGGCTGCCTTGAGGAGTTTCTCTTTGTCATTAATTTTTTACACTTTTATTACAATGTGCCTTAGAGAGGTCTGTTTGGGTTGAGATAATTCGGTGATCTGTTTGCTTCTTGTATTCAAGGCTCTAATTCTTTCCATAAGCTTGGAAAATTCTCATTCATTATTTGTTTGAATTGGCTCTCTATTTCCTCTCCCTCTCTTTTTCTTCTGATGTACCCATTATTCTTATTTTGCTCTTTCTGATAAAGTCACACAATTTTAGTAGAGCTCTCTCAGTTTCTTTTTAATTCATGAGTCTCTCTCCTCTTCTCACTATAGCGTCTCTAGTTGCCTGTCTTTGATATCACTGATTCTTTCATCTACCTGCTTTGTTCTATTAGCTAATCTTTCTACCTTAGTCTTCAATTTGTATATTGAGTTCTTCATCTCTATTTTCAAAGTTTCAGTCTTCTTTCTGAACTCATTATGTTGTCTATTAGTATTTTCTCACATTTCATTGAGTATTTTTAGAACTTCAATATTAAGTTCTCTATCATTTAACTCCAAGGTGTTATTGAGATTTTTCTGGAGATGTTTATTTTCTTTCTGAATTATGTCTTTGTCTTGTGTAGCCATAGTATTCAATTTCTTCTTCCTTGATGGCATTTGAGAGTGGTATTTTTAGGAACCCTAACAAAAGAGACAACCTTAGTTCATTTTGTGGATGGCTCTTTCAGACACACCTGTAAACCAAGCTGTGGTTCTATCACTGTGCTATAGTTATTCAATTTGTTGAAGTTTCAAGGGGAGAGATCAAGAGTATCTCTCATGCTGCTATTACTCTGACATCATCTTGCATTGGTCTTATTTATCAGCCAATGCCTGAGTGACTTATTAAAACTTTCTGATATGCTTTAATATATTCTAGACTAGGTGCTCCCTCATTGTTTCACTTTTTCTTTGTTCTGGGTATTCTTATTTGTTTCTTTTTTATAAGAATTTTTTTAATCTTGTTGGTATTTTTGTTATAATTATATTTCATTTATAAATTAATGAAAAAATTCCATCTTTATTAGGGTGTGTCTTCTCCAAAAACTTAGTATATTCCTTTCTATTTTTTCAGCTCTTCTTTCATGGAATATCAGAAGTGTGTGTGTGTGTGTGTGTGTGTGTGTGTGTGTGTGTGTGTGTGAGAGAGAGAGAGAGAGAGAGAGAGAGAGAGAGAGATACACATATAGATAAGTATGTCATTGTATTAATCAATTTTCTTTCATTATCTCTTGAAAATAATCATATTAATATGAAGAATTTCAATAAATGTCTTCATATTTCTTTATTCTTATATTGCTGGAATAAGTTATCTTCTTCATGGCATACTATAATATGCTTCTGGATACTGCTAGCTAATGTTATATTTATAACTCTTGCATCTTCATTGCAAGAATTTTTTAAGTGAAAGATGAGGTGAAATTATCTTTAAGATCCCTTTAGGTTCTATTATCCACTGAGGAAAATCCAAGAAACAGTATGAGAACAATTTAGTGTCACAGTTTGGTAGTAGCCATAAGAACAAAAAGAAATTAAAAATTTTCTTCACTCTCTGTGCTTACTACTGTGTCCAACACAAAAATGTTGCATAAATAAGTAAACAGTATTTATTGAACATATGACATAGTGCAGAATACAATAATGACATAGACGGTCCCAAAGACTAATGTGATAGACTAGAAAAAATATACAATTTGGACTCAGGCATACCTACAGTCTAATCTCAGTTCTGCTTCCCTAAGAGACCTGACACAATGCAATTTTTTCATCTGTAAAGCGGAGAGAATAATATAAAAACATGTAGTTTGTAGTGAAAATTAAGTGAGATATTCTATATAATAATCAAGCATATCGGTGAACAGCATATTTTTCAAAAAAATTACTTCCCTTTCTTATTTTTTCAACTCCCTCACTTGTTAAGAACATATACTCTAGAACAAAAAAAAAACTAAGCAAGAAAAGCAAAAACATATACTCACACACACAAACTGTAGGGAAAAATAAAAGCCTAGGGCTGTGTTCAGATCACTGAGGATAGAGCCAGACAGAACTGAGTTCTAACTTTAGGCTGGCCACTGTCTAAACAAAAGAGACCCTGGCATATACTCCAAATCAGTAAGACTTACTGTTTTTGTATGCAAAATGGAAATAATAATACTATTTTATACAGTTAGGCTGAATACTAAGAAAGAAAATACATATGAAGCACCTGGGACAAAGCAGCAATGGTACCCCAGTGTCCTCACTCCATCATGAGAGCTGCATGGCTGACAGCTGATGTAGGATTACATACAGACTGCCAAGAATTCTCCTCTTCAATCAGACTTTCTCCTACAGAGTGGAGAGTTCCAGCTGTCTACTCAGAGACATGACAACAGGAAGCTCCATTTCACTCTGATTTTTTCCCTACCTCTAATCCTTCCAGTCATGTGGACAACTTATTGTAGTACTTAATCATATGCTGTCAGGTATGATTTCTCAATTTATTGATGTGTTATGCTCTACTTACCAAAGCACCCTGTCTCTTGCTGTTTTTTTTATTTCTCAAAGCATCACTCATTGAATTGAACCCAAAGTCAGCAAGCAATTACATACTATAAATCATGTAATTTTACAGTTAGAAGTTATTTTTAATGTATTTTTTATTCTTCCATATACATTTTATTTTATTTTTTATTTACACAATTAAATTTAACAGGGTGATATTGGTCAACCAGAGTACATAGATTTAGAGAAAACATCTCCACATCATTTGGACAGTCAGTTATGCTGTATACCCATCACCCAAAGTCAAATCATCTTCTGTTGCCCTATATTTTGTTTCTCTCTAAGCCCCTCACCTTCTCCCCACCCCCTTCCTCTCCACCCTTCCCTTCCCCCTGGTAACCACTGCACTTTTGTCTATGTCCATGAGTCTCAATTTTGTGTACCACTTATATATAAAATCATTCAGTTCTTAGCTTTTTCTGATTTACTTATTTTACTCAGTATAATGTTATCAAGGTCCATCCATGTAGTCATAAATGATACTATGTCATCATTTCTTATGGCTGAGCAGTATTCCACTGTGTATATGTATCACATCTTCTTTATCCAATCATCTATTAAAGGGCATTTTGACTGTTTCCATGTCTTGACCATCATGAACAATGCTACGATGAACATGGGTGGCATGTGTCCTTATGTACCCATGTTTTCAAGTTTTGTGGGTATATACCCAGTAGAGGGATTGCTGCATCATATGGTAGTTCTACTCTTAATTTTTTGAGGAACCACCATACTTTCTTGCATAATGGTTGCACTAATTTACATCCCCACCAACAGTGAATGAGGGTTCTGTTTTCTCCATAGCCTCTCCAGCACTTGTTGTTACCTGTTTTGTTGATAATAGCTAATCTAAGAGGTATGAGGTGGTATCTCATTGTAGTTTTGATTTGCATTTCTCAAATAGCTAGTTTTTTAAAGAAATGGAACAAAAAATCATCAGGTTTATATGGAACCATAACAAACCTCAAATAACCAAAGTAATCCTAAGGAAAAAAAAATGAAGCTTGAGGGATTACAAAATCTGACTTCAAACTATACTACAGAGCCACAATAATCAAAACAGCATTGTACTGGCAGAAAAATAGACACACAGACCAATGGAACAGAATAGAGAGCCCAGAAATAAAACCACATATATATGGTCAAATCATCTTTGATAAAAGAGCCAAAAACATACAATGGACAAAAGAAAGCCTCTTCGATAAATGGTGCTGGAAAAACTGGAAAGCCACATGCAAAAGAATAAAACTTGAATACAGTTTATGTCCCTGCACAAAAATTAATTCAAAATGGATCAAAGACCTAAATATAAGATCTGAAACAATAAATTACATAGAAGAAAATATAGGTACTACACTCATGAACATTGACCATAAAGAATATTTTATGAATTTGACTCCAAAGGCAAGAGAAGTAAAGGCAAAGATAAATGATGGGACTAAGGAGCTTCTGCACAGCTAGAGAAACTGACAACAAAACAAAAAAGGCAGCCAACTAAATGGGAGATGATATTTTCAAACAACAGCTCAGATAAGAGACTAATATCGAAAATATATAAAGAACCCATAAAACTCAGCAACAAACAAACAAACAATTCAATAAAAACATAGGAAGAGGACATGATGAATAGACACTTCTCCTAAGAAGAAATACAAATGGCCAACAGATATACGAAGAAATGTTCATTAATGTATTTTTATATCAATATAGTTGGCATACAATCTTATATTGGTTATATTTATTTGGGGTGTACAATATGGTGATTCAACATCTTTATACCTTACTATGTGATCACCCCACTAATTCTAGTAATCTTCTATCAGTGTGTAAATCTATGACAATATTATTTACTATATTCCCTTTTCCCTTTTAAATCATCTTCTCACCCTCTCCTTTATGGTAACCATGATTTTGGTGTTTGTTTCTATGAATATTTTGGGGGGTTTTGCTTTATTTTGTTTTAAGATTCCACATATAAGTGAAACCATACAGTATTTGTCTTTCTCTGACTCATATATTTCACTTAACACAATATCTTCTAGATTCATTCATGTTGTCACAAATGGCAAGATTTCATTCTTTTTATTGCTGCATAATATTCCACTGTATATACCAGTGGGACAAAAGTAGGTTCATACTTGTTTGTATAAAAAATAATACAATAATTAATAAATAATAATACAAGAATTATCTCTATGTTTCACATATTAACAACTGTAAACCTACTTTTACCCCACCCTGAATATTCTACATCTTCTTTATCCATTCATCTATCAATGACATCTAGGTTGCTTCTCTGTTTTTCATATTGTAAATAATGCTGCAAAATAAAAGCAAAAAAAATAATAATAATGCTGCAATAAACACAGAGGTGTTTTTGAATTAGTATTCTTACTTTCTTTGGATACTCAGAAGTGGAATTTGGAGTTTCCCCACTTCCTCTCTTTACTTGTTTTAGTCCTACTCCTATGATACTTAAAAACCTCAGATTCTGGTCTCTTCTTCTAAGAAGCCTTCCCTGATGCCCCCCCACCAGACTAGACAAGTGTCCCTCTAAAATGTACCATTATATCTGCCCACATCTTCCTTTACTGCATACTTATCACAGTTAGTACTTAATTTGTTTTTAAATTCATTATTTGAAAAATAAATATGTTTCTCATCCACTAAACTATAAAATTCATAAGACTGGAAGCAAGTCTATTTTTTCACATCATATTATTAAAAGCACCTGATCCTGTGCCTGGTCCATAGTTGGTTTTAATAAATATTGAAATGATTAGTTAATGGATTAAACAACTGCTAAGTGCTTTTTGGTAAGGCTATATTTTTTACCCTCTATCATTATATTCATACCTCAACCCCATCGATAGTGAGTTTCAATCCCTTTTTCCTCTTTCCAAATATCTTACCTTGATGGTAGAAAGTTTACCACTAAGCATCCCCTATTTGATCTACTACTTGGGAGGAATCTGCTTTACCCTTTTCTTCCAGACAAGCAGTCTACTCACTCCCACTCCCAACTCACTCAGACACAAACACCAGGCATACACACAAATGACATATACTGAGAGTTCCCTCTGTAAACAGCAGCCTTTATATGTGGATTCGGTACAATGTAAACATTTTCTCTACATGTGAGTGAAATACATGCTAGACAATAATAAACCCTAGAGTTCTGTGCAAGGCTCAGAACTTCAAATCTATTGCCTTCAGACCCATTGCCCTCAGAAGCATTCCTCACCCATCCCCTATTCAATATCACAGAGTGGGCTTACCTCCATAGCCTATAACTCCCAGGAGATGTACTGATGAGACTAGAGGGAAAAAGGAGAGGGAGGCCAGAGCATTCTCTACCTCCCTTCTCTATGCTCAAGAGCTGCATTATTTCCCTAGCTAAAGATCCCATGTGATAGGCCTGTGGTGGTCAAGCTTTCCCTGGTGACCTCTGTCCCTGGGCTTCAGAAATATTCACCTCCCTTGGTACCCTCTAAACAAGAAGGGGTAAGAGCTTCTTGCTGCTACAGATATGTGGGAGGACTTACCATCCCTTGCTTACTTCTTTTCTAACACCAATGTAGCCAATTCCTTGCACTACATTCCTCAGAATGGTCTTTATTTTCCCATTTGGATTGATACTAGTAAAGGAGACAACAAAAAGCTAGCACAACTCTTCTCTATATTGCCCATCTTGGAAGGCAGGCACAAGTGTTACACATACTCTGCTTTACTATATCAACTCCCAAAACACATTCTACACATTAAAACTTCCATAAATATTTGTTGAATGAATGAATGAACAAATTGAACCTTGGTAACTATAATATTTTAAGTGTTCAAACCTTCTATGTATATCATAAAATTGTTATAAATTAATTAGAATCAGTCAATAAGTACCTTCCTCAATAACATACAAATCTGGAAGTTATGTAGTTAATTCAGAATTACATAAGCAGTCAAGGTGTGCTTACTTTTCCATCAATCAAGGCATAATTACTTAGCTGTGAGAAAGCTCAAAGGGGCTTGCACAGCCTTTAATGGGGCTTGCATAGAACATGCCAGCTCAGGAATCAGCACAGCATTGTCAAGCACTAAACAATTAAGGCTGCTTAAACATCAGGCATGAAAGAAAGGTCTATTACTTCTCAGATACAGTTATAATTCTTTTTACAGAATTTCTTGAAGAGATGACCAGATCTTCTATATGGATGCAATTTCATACACAAAGCACCAACAGCAAAAACAATTATAAAAACAACAAAAAACACCCTAGAGATATAAAAGTAGGTAGGTAGTAGATGATAGATAGATAGATAGATAGATAGATAGATAGATAGATAGATAGATAGATGATAGATAGATAATAGATAGATAATATGTAGATGTATAGTTTAAGATAAGAGAGGAAAAAGAGAGATTAAATAATTTAGCTTGTGTTCCCTTGCAGAAGCAGAACTGAAGGAAGAACTTAGTTAAAACTAATTCACCTAAGAAATTATGTTCCCTCAAAACCCACATGTTGAAGTGCTATCTACCAGTACTTCAGAATATAACTGTCTTTGGAGATAGGGCCTTTAAAGAGTTGATTAAGGTTATATGAGGTTATTAGTGTAGGCTCTAATCCAATATTATTGGTCTCCTAATAAGAAAAGACTAGAACACAGACATGTACATAGGGAAGACCACATGAACACAGAGAGAGAAGACAGCTATCTACAAGCTACAGAGAGAGGCTCAGAAGAATTTAACTGTGATGACACTTTAATCTTGGACATCTAGCCTTCGAAACTACGAGAAAATAAAATTTTGCTAAACCACTCAGTCCTATATTTCCTTTGGCATTCCTAGGAAGCTAATATAGAGTTTATCCTAGGAAACAAGAGTAAAGTTCAGGAATAGGTGAGGGAATGTGGAAAGGGCAATGTATATTCTCCATTTCAGGACGCATTCTTTGTATTACCTGGTTTGATATCTCCTTGTCATTGTACATTTGTTCATTCAAAACACACATATTAAAACATCAATTAAGTGCCAGGCACATGCCTGATCTTACAGATACAGCAGAATAAAAAGACAATCCATGCTCTCATGGCTGGAATCTCAAGATCTAGCTAATGATTCTGGACGCTCTGCCCTCAAGGTATGTCAAGGTAGCAGAATGCCCCTTACATCAGACCTACATAGGGGTCCCTGGCCCAGTAACACTCACACATCATCAAGAGCCTGATTATGTGGTTCCCTTCCAGAATTCTCTGGCATCTCATGTATTTAGATTACTTCAGCATTATTTTTCCAAGATCTTCATAAATATTATTTTTTAAATCTAAATAATGTATTACTATAAACAACACTGGTCAGTTTTAATGGCATCAAGGAGCAACAGAAGTCTCTTCCATTTGTCACTGTTCAGTGTGTGCCTGTGTGTTAAGGATCTACCTTTCAGGCCAGTCTCTAAACAGTAATAAGTACTCCAAAGTGGACAGGAGAGTGGGTAATACAACGTCATTCATTTCTGATGTTGCTGATAGCAACTGAGTAGGTTCTGCAGCCCTCGGAAAAGGCCACTGGCATAGGATTGTTAATGCCAGAAAGGAAGAATTCTATACATCCTGACTTAGCCCAGCCCTATGTTTAGCAGATGAAAAATGTGGCAAGGTAGCATGGTAGCAAAAGCCTGGATATACGGTCACACAAATCTGGGTCCAAATACCTACTCAGTCACTAATTCCCTATGTGACCTCAGCCAAGTCACTTTACCTCATTGAAACAAAAAGGATCCTTCATTTGTCAAACAGAACTCCTAGCTCATAGAGTTGCTGCCATCTTTGCAATGAGGTTTTTTCTACCTAGACCATGTGAGGTAAAATGGTGATCCCATCTTCCCAGCACTCCTAACTCTCCTCCCTGCTTTTAGTTTTCTCCTTATCACTTAACCTCATCTGAAATGCCATATAGATCTCTATCTTTACCTCTCTTTTCATTTATATGTTGCCAGCACTAGAATATAAAACCCAAAAAGGCAAGGATTCTTATTTCATTGATTGCTGTATCCTTAGCACACGGTGGGAATTCAAAGAGTATTTGTTGAATAAAGAAATTAATAGACAAATAAATATTAAAAGGTAGTCATTAAATGTTAGCTGAATCAAGCAAAGGACCAAAAGCCCAGGTTCAAAAGCTGGCAGAATAAAAGCAGTACCAAATAGAGACACAACCAACATGCTATGGCTTTTCCTCATGACAAAAACTAAGACGTGGCTAAGACTTGACCACAAAGTACCTTTTCAACCACAGCATCAGTTATTCTGGGTCAGTATCTTCTCCCTGGCATTTTAAAGTTCTCACAAGTATCCAGCTGGTTGACATACAACCCTACTTAATAACAATTCTTGACTCTTAAAGAGCTGCTTCCTTTGCTCAAAGGACTTTCGGGTACACATCCTATTAAGGTTCCATATCTCTGCAGCAAAAGGTTCTTTCCACCACTTCTATCTTGTGTGCAAGTAAGGACACAAAGATTATAGCAGAGCATGTCGCAAAAAGAAATCAGGCCAGCAAATGAGAGTAAATATGCAATAGTGGGCTGGGAATAAAGCCAAACAAAATAGTGTTTGTTACTGTTACTGTGACCTCATTTTTATTCCTCAGATGGAAATGATCTGGGATACAGCACAGGTTACACACAGATGGCGCAGTGAGAGAAGAAGGGGATACTTCCTAGCCACATACACTGGCTAACCAAAGACTACCAGTCAATAGGGTCACAGAAGGTACAGGCAAAATGGTCCTAAAAACTCAACAGGAGTTGAATAAGTGTTTTCCCAGGGAATAGAGAATGAATGAAATGTTTATTTGTCTTCATACATAAATATATATTAAGCACCTCCATTGTGCCTGATTCCGTGGCAGGCCCCAGAGGTACAAAGACGAATAAGACATGTAGAGGGCTTGGACTGCACCAATGACAATCAAACATTTTTTAGAATTGGAATCTCCTTCAAAAGAACAAAATCCCAGTAAGCAAAATAGTTCAAAGATGAGCTGCTCCAAACTGAAAGGGGTTTTGTGTGGAGGAGTAGAAAAGGAAGGGCGAAAGGGGACTTTGTGCCTGTGTCTGAGGAAGCTCTATGGCTCCCTAGAGCATGTTTGAAAACCTTGACCTGGATGACCATTTGGGTGTTTCTATGACAGAGATGCTAAGATTCTGTGGGTTATATACATCAAGCCAATCACAGGGGAGAAGGGCTCTGAGGGGTCAAAGATAAAGAGTGAAAGGTTTGGAACTCAAGTGTCCTCTGCAGAGGATGCTGCAATAGAGTTTCTTGGCAATCAGGAGTTTGTGACAGCCAAGGCTTTGGGGTAGGAGACTATCGTGGGCATTAGTCATTTATATTCACTGTTCAGCATGGATCTTGTTGGAGGATAAAATTGCTTGTTTTTATAGAGGCAGAAACTCTAGATGTTTACACAGGAATTAACCAGGATCCAGTGACACAAGTAGATGTGTCTTCTCTTCTCTGTTCTTCCTCTCCTCTCCTCTCCTCTCCTCTCCTCTCCTCTCCTCTCCTCTCCTCTCCTCTCTTTTCTTCTCTTCTCCTCTCTTGCTTCCCGCTTCCCTCCCCTCCTCTGTCCTCTCACTTCTTCCCCTCCTTTCCCATCCCATCCCCAAATCTCCTTTCCTCCCCTTTTTTTCTTCGCCTCTCTTTAGTGGCATGTTAGTGTCTGAGGTTGCAAGGTCAGATCTTGACACAGTCACACAGTGTTGGGGCTCACGCAGCACTTACCTCACCAGACCAGTTCCACCAAAATCTTCACTTCCAGTCTCCTCTGCAGCCTCCAAAACTTCTGCTGGCACAAGCTACCAAATGAGAGGGAGGTCAGGTGGAGACTGGGAGACAGGCACATTTCTCCTTCAGAAGCTCACCTCTAGTCAAGCCAAAAAACTGCCTAGAATGGGGCTGCAAAAGGGAAAAGTCTGAAGTTTCCCATCATACCATCTTGAAACAGTTCTGAATTTTTTCTCTTTAAAAAATAAAAAGACTTTCTACCCTTGAGCCTATATGTTTATGTATTGAAAAATGTCAGCCAAGGATAGTGGTTTCTTCCTGATTAGAACTTCTGAAAAGTCATTTTTCCTTTAAAGAACTCCTCAAAGAGGAATCCAGGTGGACTTCAGTCTCATAGCCACATTGTTGACAAAGTACCAGAGGTTCTGATATTTCCTGGACACCAATCCATATTGCTTTAACAGAATTTCATTGCATTGAACTTGATATTCCCTCCAAAACCATTAATCCAGTCTCAGCTACTTCTGTTGGTCAGAATTGACTTGGCAGCTGTACTTACAGAGGTCCAGAGAGAGAAAAAATATTTGCCTGTGTTAATTAAACAAATGGTGACCAGGAAATAAAGTCTTAGTTAGGGAATTAGGAGTTAGGAAATAGGAGTTCTTATGCTGAACTTGCCAATATTTAGTTTTGTGAATTTAGTGTTCCCCATCTACGAAACAGGGAAAATATACTTAATGGGATTTGTGTGGAGAATAAATACAAATATATACAATTTTTTAATATAAGTAAGAATATATCATATAAATATGTCATTTAATTAAATTTAGCTTCTTTTCTATTTTCATAAATGTTTTATTAATATATCACATGAATTGCAAAAAGTGGAATTCTATTGATATTTGTTTGTTGTTGTTATAGAGGAAGAAGCAGGTGTGGCCAGAGATGCTGGAAGACGTGTGGGTGAGAAATAAGGGAAGCACTGATGATGGGGAAGAAAGGAAACTTTGGAGTCAGAGGGTTCTATTTCCCACCAGCCATATGATTGTACACAATCAATTTCAGCTTTCTGAAACTCCACTTTCTTATCTTTAGCATAGGGATAAAACTACAGAAATTGAGTAATATGATGAATATAAAAACCCTGAGTACAGTGCCTAATTCATAGCATGAACTCAATCAGTGTTAATTTCCTTTCATTTCCTCCTCTTAGAAAAGAAAGGGAAAGCTTTTTCACTTACAGAGATGTAACAGGGGTCAGCAAATACAGCAGGCAGGCCTAATGAGCCATCAGCTGTTTTTATAAATAAAGTTTTATTTGTCTACAATTTTTAGTTGTTACTGGGATCATGTAATCCACAAAGCCTAAAATATTTACTACCTGGAACATTACAGACAAAGTTTGCTGACCTCCGGTGTAAGCTATCCAAGTCCAAACTCTATATTTAGCACTTTGGATCAGAGTTCCATTGTTCTATAATCTGCCCATTGTCCATTTGTATATGCAACTCCACAGTTCCCTTTTTGATCATTCTTTAACCTGCAAGAGGATAATCGAGGAAGGATAACTCAAGGATAATCATGGAGAATAATTCAAGGAAGACCAGATATCCAGATCATCCTGGGATTGCCCAGTTGACTCCACAGTCAACTGTACCAGAACATCTTTTTCACCTTTTTATTGTCATGTCATTGTGGTAACCATCTGATGAGAGAGCTGCTGCACAGAGGCACTTACAACTTTGTGTAGAATGCAATGGAACAGTATTACAACCACTATAACAAAACAAGAACAATGAACAGCCCCTTTCAGATGACTGAAATGAGGAATTCTGATTGATGAAACCAGACAGAGAGAACAAACCCCATAGGCCATGAGAACTGACCTTAGAAGGTTAATTCACTTTTTCTTTATGGTGATATATAGCCTGCTCTATATTACCTGTTTTGTTTATCTAAGTAAGCAAGGACTATTAGCAATAACACAAACACCACTATGACTAGCCAACCAAAAATCTAGAGTGATACAATTGTCCATTATTACTCATGCCAACCAGTTGAGACTAATCTGTCATCTATCTAGGGCTAGAGTAGTACTATTAATAACTTCTAGAATTTGCTATAGATTTCTATGCCTTTGGAAACATGGCTTGTAGTGTTCAGATAAATAATGAGTAAGTAATTCCCGCAGAAAAGAGTTACCAAAGGGGGAAGGCAAGGCTTAATGTAGAAACATATCTACATATGTAGCATGCATATCTATCAGGAATTGGTTAAGATGGCCATTTATAGTCACAGGTTGTTTGCCTTGCATATTAAAGACCAAGGAAAAATATTGAGCCCTTTTTTATTCTGTGAAGTGCTCTCATTGATCTGAACTGAGAAACCTATCCTTCTTTTGTTTTATTTTCCAAAATAGAAAAATCTGTTTTCCATTGTAACTTCTGTTTACAAATTTCATAGGTATCCTTGTTAATAAGTGCTCTGTTAGGAAGTGGACCACCCAATTGCTTCATATGCAGGTCCATACTTTTATTTGGAGTCCTGTATCATTTTCATTCTAGGGCCTTTTTAAAATGTTCTACCAGGTATTATAGCTCAGGTAAGAGAGTGTTTTCCATTCTAATTTGTTTTCTTATTAGGTCTCCAATGAAAGAGCTGCTATTATGTCTATGCCTTCTTTTACTCACAAATATTGTCAAAAGTTATTATATGATTTATTCTAAAATCTCCTACAGTTTCATCTTTTCTCTGTTTGCATAATTAAATTATGATCCAATCAATTTTAGTGAAAATTTTTAAGGTTTTGTTTTTAGGAAACTTTCTAGGTCTTTCTTTGGCCTTCAGGTTTATTGTGAAAAGAGAGATCCTATAGGTCACTTTCTAGGTCAGTGCGATTCCTTTTTCCATTCAGGGTTTAGCATCTAAAGTTCTAACCAACATGTGTAAAAGTTGATATGTCTGGTACCCTGGGTTGTATGCACTCAAAAGAATTCTAAATTCTTCTGTGAATAGTTGCTGGTCATGTCTGGGTTTAGGAAAATCCTTAATTATAGTTTGTAATTTAGGTTGGGTTTATGGTTTCAATTCTACAATAGCCAGCATATGTGACTCATGTGCAAGATGGATGTTTATAGGTAATTGACACGTTGAGGTCTTCAAGAGAGTCTTTGGGAAAATAATGAATCTTGTCAAGGTGAAGAGGTAAGAAGTGCAGTGGTGTAGAAAGAGACAGATCAGAAGAATAGAGAGATATAGAAATAGTGAGTAACTGGTGTCAGGGAAGGAGATGACTGGCTAGGGAAAAGGAGTATAGCATGTGTTACTTAAGTTTGTCAAATTACTCATTAGCTTTAGCCAAAACACCTTTTAATAAAGTAGTTTTTATTCAGAATTTTGTTTGAAGATCTCTGTACATGAATCAAACAAACAAATGCTACCCATTGGGCATGAGGAATCTTAATTCCTTTTATTTTCTAAGGTATCTATCAAATAAACAATTTTGTTCAACCTCAAACATTTTCTGTGACTTTGGTGACATTATGCCATTGAGAGATAAGTGAGAAAACTAAGATTGTAATGAGAGTACATATAAAACAGGAGTTTTTTTCCCGAGACTTGAGAAAATGTATACTTAAACATCTCCATGAGAGCTGGCAAAAGTCAGTGGAAAATAATGCTTGCGCACTTTGTATCTCAAGACCCTACTCTGACAGTTCTCTGTCTCCAAATGCAGGCAGCAACACCTGCCCTCAGAAGAGAAAAACAAACAAACAAACAAAAACAGAGAAAAGCTAAGTTCTTAGGATGAAATATCTAGGTGGAAGGAGAACTTTACCCAATTTTATTGGTGACCCACAGCAAAGTTTGTATGGACGTTGGTCTGGTGAGAACTGCAAACTCACGAGTCTGCAAGGAAGGCTCAAACAGCAAGCCTTCAGGGCCTATGTAAAGACACAAAGAACAAGCAAAGGGACTGGAAAGGAATGGCCTGATTTCACCAAGGATGCCAAACAAATGGGAACTAATAACAAAATCCTGTTACTAAGTTGAGAATAGATGCAAAAAAAACTCAATACAAGAGTGTGGAGTGCAGACTCGGTGCTTACTTACCTTGTAAGCATTGACTCTAAACTTTGAGCTGTGAGGCATGAGAGATCCCTGTGAGTGCCACACCTGGTTGTAGCCTGGGAATTCATGGTTTTGGGCAATACAAACAGTATCACAGTGACACTTCCAGAAAAACTGTGAAGAAAAAACAGGACCACCCCAATGAGAACAAGCAAAGGCTATTTATTCAGAGCTTGAGATAGCAAGGAGTTAGTCATCATCACTTATATTTGGTAGAGACTCACAGACAGGTAGGGTCATAGAAATATTTTTAATGGGAAGAAAAGAGGCTTCAGATGTGCTTTAATTGGAAATTGTTGGCAAGAGGAAGCTGGAGCCACATTAGAAAAGCATATTATATGATCGGTTTGGGGAGCATACTTGGCTTTCTCTGGTTGGTCAGTTGGAAGTAGAGGCAAAGAACAAAGAATTTGGCACTCATTGACCACGTCTTTGGCAGATTGCAGCAGAGGTGTGGTCTGGCTCCCCAGGTTGCCTGCTGTTCATGTTGTAGGTCTGAGTTTTATTGTCGAATATGGTCTGGCCATTGTCTGTTTATATATTCAGTCTCTTGATCTTTTAAATTTTCCAGTTCATTTTCCTCTAATTGTCTCTGCTCTTTGTGTTTCTAATTGAAAAATTTTGGCACAATCTAAATATCTAACACTATGGGATTATTGGTGGCTGTTTAACTTATACCATCTAATCCCCTAATGTTGGCTATTTAAAATTTCTGGCCTCACTTTTAAGTGGAGAAGGAAATAAAATGTAGATTCTGTGGGCTCTTAAATGGGCTGGCTCCAGAGTAAGTAAATTCTGGCCCCAAACACATACTGGGCTTTCAGCAACACATGGCAGTTGAAAAGAAAGGAAGATACAAATTAGCTGTATGGGGACAGAAAACAATAAATGATAGCAATAGCTACTATTTTTAAGTCATTGAATCTTCACAGCATCTTTAAGGATGCAGCTTCCTTTCCAGTTTGCAGATGAGGAAACTAAAAGAGAGAGGTTAATTTACCCTACACATACAATTAATGAGTGGCAAAGTAGTATTCAAGCCCAGGCTGTTCACACTCTTAAGACCTATGTTTTTAGATAACTTAAGTAGGGAAAACAATTCCTGAGGGGAACGAGAGCTGGATCCTGTAATTCAGACAACTGGGGATGAGTCGTCCGAACTGAGTTCAAATCCCAGCTCTAGCATGTACTGGCAGTATGACCTTTAACAAGTTCATTAACCCATCTGAACTCTGAGTTCCTCATCTGAGAAAGGGGAAGCATAGACCCAGAGCCAGATGAAGTTCCTCAAGCCTGTCAAGCAACTAGATATGATGTATCAAAATATCATTGAAAATGAAAGTAAGTAGTAGAAAAAAAGTATTTTTCAGAACCTCTTTCACAAAGAGTGATTATGTGGCTAGAAGGAATATTTTAATCAATTGCTGGCAGTGGTGGAGGGGCAATATTAAGTAACAATAAATATTTGCTAAACCGCCTTCTTAGGACAGGTATGTCTGGTTAACAGGAGGACTTTTGTTTGATATTGTACTTTACAAAATTGTGGGCCTGAACTTAATCTGCAATATACAAAATGACTGGCACAGCCAATAGGAATCCCCTTTATCCACTTCCCCTATGCTACCCTCAGCTTCTCTGTAAATTCTAGAGATTTAAAGACGATCAGTTTGAAAGGGCATAAATTACTCGGCTGCCATGATGCCTGTGGGCCTTGTTCTGGCCCAGCCAAGACTTAACTCACAGAAATGCTGTAAAAACCACAGGATATTAAGTGGAACCATGTGACTGCCAATGTTTAACTATTTTGACCTACAAGAAAATGGGTAATTTGGTGTGGTTTAACCTAATATGAAGTATTAAGAATACTTTAACCTTGTTTAACCCAGGACCTGACTCAAGGTAATACCTTAGTAAATGATAACTAGTCTTACTGTCAGTGACTGAGAAGAGGCCAGCTAAATCAGGCATACTTCCGGCAGGCAGCATTTAAGGCCCAATATAAAGGATGGGGGATTCTCAAATTCTGGTGAGTACTAGCACCATAGTTTGGAACTTAAGTCCATTTGAAGCAGAATGTCTGTCCATGAGGTGTCTAACACAGGACAGGGGTTCCTAGGCAGAGTAAGGTTTGATTGTTGGAGTTTCCCAACCTGCAGGCCTAAAACAAGGCCAACTTAAAAAGAGAAGGGAGGAATGCTTTGATTTTCTTCTTCTTCTAGTCTCATTCTTAAAATGTTTTCCTTAGTAAAATGCTCAGGGGTAAGTTTCAAGGAGAAGAACTATTAAGTCAGAGAAACTCCCCCATACCTTGGAGATGAACAATGCGCTTTCATCCAGCAATCTTTATTTAACAAACTTTTGTTTCAGGTCTAATTGATGCAATTAAGAGGTTTTATAATAGAGAGCATGTTTCTTTTATTGAACCCTACATTTCTTAAATATTGGACAACATAACTTTCTTTACAAAATTCTTAACAATCTATGGGGCCCAACTTTTCAGAATATGCTTTAAGAAATGCCTCCTTGAATTATAATTTTCATATGGCTATTCTGTGTACTTAGTTCAATGTTGTATCTTCTGTATTTACCACAATGATCAGCATAGAGTTGAGTTTAATGAAGGTCTTTTGAGCTGATTCTGCAGAATTGAGAGTATCAACTGGATCATTTCTCACATTTCTTTCAGCTTTCAATGTCTATGGCTCTGTGATACATTGATGTGCCTAATGTTATACTAGAAATGACTGTCACTAGCATTAAGGAGACAGTGATTAGCATCAAGGACACTCCAGTTTCTCTTTAGTTCAAATAAACTTTCTGTCTTGTACAAAAGAGCTAAAAAAGAGTTCTGAGTAAAATAAGGAGGGTGAAGGAGAGCTTCCTGGAGTGGGTAAGCTCTGAAGACATCAGAGTGAAGGTTGACAGACTGGAGAGCCTAGAGGGATAAGCCTGCACACAAGAAAAAGAAGAAGAAAGAGACAGATGTATTGACTAGTATGTTTGTTAGTATTTTTAATGGCCTTTATTTCTTTGTGATTCCTCTTATCAAGTGGTGGAGTTTGTGTGCCCTCTCCTTGATTGATTCTACCAATAAAGTATGTCAGAAGTGTACTATATGACCTCAGAGTCTAGGCCATAAGTGGTCACACAACTTCACCTGGTTGTCTTTGAATGCTTGCTCTTCCAATGTTTCTCCTAGAAACACTCTCTTGAAACCTAGCCACTATGCTTTCAGAAGACTTAGCTACATGCTCCAAACAACAGTTTCAGGTAAGCCCAGTCTTGGAATTATCCCAGCCCATGTACCAGTAATGTCTGTGAAGAAGCCAGCTTAGTAGTAGGACCATCAGCCCATTGTTAGTACCAATATTTGGCAATTTGAGTCACCCCCAGCTATTCAAGTCTTGTCAGTTGAGGCTTCAGCCATTATGTAGCAGACAGACACCATTCCCATGGTACCCTGTGTGAAGTTTTGACCACAAGACCTGTGATACAATTTATACCAGTTGTTTGATGTCACTAAATTTGGAGGTAATTTGTATTCAATAATAACTAAAACAATTTTGATAGCTACAGTGTAAAACTCCAACTGTATCAGTGTAAACAGAAAGGAGAATCAATTCACTCATGGATCTTGAAAGAACAGGGCCTCTTTTAGCCTCAAAGACAATAATCCAGGTACCTATGTTGTTATCAAAACTATCTCCACTTGTGGTTTCTACTTCTCTCCCCATATTGGCAGGAAAGAAAACTTGTCCCTTCCAAGGTCAATATTCATTTAAACTTACAGAGAAAGACATTAGCCCAGTTAGATATTGTGCACATTCCTGAATTAATAGCTCTGGTTAAAAGACTAGGAGGCTATGAATGGCCTAAGTCAAGGGCCAATTCCTCTGGCCAAGGACAGGATCCAGGATAAGCAGCCTCCACAAGAACACATTATTAAAGCAAGAGAAATTTACCCTCCCAAAAAAAAACTGGCTATTCTAGAGAAACAAAGCAAGCTGCATCAACTATAGTTGTTTAAAATATTATCTCAGGGGTACTTCCTAAAGGATAGTAGCTCCACTTATTTATAGGTGGGATAAAGTGTAGGATGAGAGGTTCTCCTAAATAAAAATAGGCAAAAAATCTTAAGCCCTAAAAGACTCGGAGAAGTATGCTTTGCTAACACCTGACAGATATTCTTAAATGAACATATAGTACATGTTCTCATACTGGCAAATTTCACTGAACCCTCACAACCATCTTAGAAGATGGGTAATATTAATTCTCTGTTATGAGTAAAGAAAACAGAACTTCCACAATTAAGAGTCACTTGCCCAACCAACGTCATATGCTTCGAGGGATCAGAAGTAACATACAGAGCCTGGTCTTCAGTCTCCAAATCCAGAACCCTAGATCCAATACACATTAAGAGCACTAAAACCCTTGAACAAGGAATTATTCACCCAAACTAACAAGAACAACCAAAATAAAAAACCCTTAAATTTGTATACATAAAATCTAGACCCAACTATCCCAAAGTGCTAGTTGTTCGGACATCAATAAGGCAATAGCCAGTTAGGTTCTGAGACAGACAGAGACATTAACCACAACTTGAGGGAGTTATTTTCTCCATTGTAAAAGTACCCTTGGACCTCAGACAAACCTCATTATTTCTTGGAAACATGTATTCCTCTGAGAGCCAGGGAAGGCGTGTGGTCCAGTAAACACAATTAGCAGTCTCACTGAATGTTTCCTCATCTGTTGTCTCCCAGAGAGCAGCCATCAGAAAGCTTACATTTTCAAAAACACTCTTCCAGATGACCAGAGTCGCCAGAAGATTTTAAGTGGGTTGGAGATGTCTATCTAGGGAGCCTTTGGAAACTATGAAAATATTTATTGAGCACTTCCTATGAACAAGACTCTACTCTAGGCACAGAGGCATACAGAAATGACAGAATAAGAGAGATCCAGCAAGTACTGTAACCTCATCTACAATGTAAGATTAATAATAATGTGCCAATGATACACAAATTTCTATCTCCAGCCCAGCCACTGTCATAGAGCCTTTATATCCAAATGCCTACTCAAAATTTGCTCTCTGGTGTTTCACAGGGGCCCAAGAATCAACATCATCAACACTGAACTAATGTCTCTCTCCCCCAGTTCTGCACCTTCTCTACTACCTCTATCTTTGTAAAATGTTCCAGCAACTCCATTCCAACATTTCTAACAAACTGAGGATCTTAAACATTAATATGGAAAACATATCATCTTCCCAATTCTGTGCACTCCAAACCAAAGTCAACTTTATGCCCTTTTCGCCATGGATGGCAGAGGGGTGAGGACAAGTCTGTATTTGTAGTGCTTCTTGTACTTGACTGCCTGCCCTCCCAGCAGCCTGGGACACCTGGTCTCTGTGACTGTGTCTGAGGCCCTGTAGCACTTACTGCAATGGTCAGGTCATACACCAAGGAACAATTCAATTTTCTGTGGCAACACTCTATGAGAACAATGCAGCAGAGAACAGGACCATGCAACAACAGCTCATATTTTTTATTTTTTTCTCTATAGGGTGATAGCAACCAGGACTGACCTCTTGAACTTATTTCAAATTCCTTGGAGTCCTTGAATCAATCTCAGGAGTTACTCTGAGTTAAGAAGAAAGGCCTCATTGCAATAAATGAAATTGGGATTCAGAAATGTTCCACCTTCAGTAGGAGTGGGAAAACCCTGTTGTACTGGCAAGTAGTGCCTTGAATATAATGAACCCCTTGAGGCCAGAAACAATGTCTAAATGATGCCTGTTGTCCTCACAGATCCTAACACTGTCAGTACTAAGAATATGTGCCCTGAATCTCTTTAGACACTAAACTTCCTGCAGGCAGCCATGAATTTACCATCTCTTTTATTTCCATTATATAATCAAGTGATACTTATTGAATTGAGGATTTGGGGTTTCTGCCCATGGTTTTCAGTAATTATTAAATAGCTAATACAAGTTGGTTTTGGTAGATAGTTTATCAAGGTTGTAGTGAATGAGTATAGGGCTGGCTTGCTTTTTAGTATTTTGTGAGCAAGAAATTTGAACCTTAAAATGTGATATAGCATTGTGGTCTCTCTGGGTTGCAAAAGGGCATAACTTATCCTTCTGGTAAGCATTGGTATAAGAGAAGAAAGGAGAGCTAAGAGCTGAGCAGCATGGAAACCATTCCTTTCCTGTCGGTGCTGCAATTGCATAAGTGGCATATGTCTGGGAGGGTCAGAACCACAAGAAGAGGTTTGGTGGCTGCAGAGGCAACATTCTGGGTTAAACTGGGATAAGCAGTATCACTTGAATGGTACTGAAATCAATTTGGTCTTGCTCTCTCCTGTTTCCAGGGCTTGGACGCCTGTTTTATATTTGACTATTCACAGCTCTACCACACAGGAGAAATAAAGGCATGATAGGTCTGTGGGTTGACTTTTTGTTCTTCAAGTAAAATTCAAATGAATGGGGAATAGATGTTGGAGGAAATCATAAAAGGCATGACTGCCTACGATTTTTACTCTCTCCACAGATAGTACAACCCCACTCCAAAAAAGTTACCAGGGCCTGAAAAGTGTTATGGTAGAAAGACAAAACCATGTTACTAGGGACCTTTTGTCTATATCTTCTGTCCTGACTACTGAGAAGGCTTCCAGTTGCTGCACCTGTTTCTGCAGTATATATGAGGCTTCAGTAAATGGATGGTGTTGGTGACTTCTTCCACTCACAACTTCCTTTATTCCTCAACTACTTCCTGTTTTCCATAGCTTACATTGCGCACTGTTTTGATCTAGAGTGTTCTAGTCGATGGCTTAACCTTTTACGTTTGCATCCTGCCACCCCTCCCAGTTTAACTTACACTGTGCTTTCACAGTCTAGGACCAAGGCTACTCTGAACATGGATTGGTCAGCTTCTCCCCATTGTTTACCTTTCTTCTAGCTTCCCTAGATAACCGATCGCCACTCTACAGCCATGGTCCTCCTTGCCGTACTGTGGAAAGGACACCTATCAATTTTATTCTTTGGTACAGGCAAGGCCTGGACACAATCTTGAACTCTTGAGGCTACTTTTGTATAATATGGCACCAAAATGTTTAAGGGCAGAAAAAAAAAATCATTGGAATGTAAACTAAAATCAAAAGAAATGTCTGAAAGAGGCCATAAAAATAATCAGAGACACAGCAAGAGTTAAAAGTCCACCTAGTGGTTTTCTAAAATTACCAATATCTTTCAGAAAACAGACATGGCATATTCATGCCCACTGTATTTACCAAATACTTATGTTGATCAATTTAACCTGGAGTCTCTCTCATCCCCCAGAAAGCACAAAGTATTTCTTCCTCTGAACAAAGAAACAAAAGGTAAAGTGAGAGCTTGAGTGAGAAATTATCTCTAGAAACTAAGTAAGTACAGCAATTCCCAGAAGTACTGTAAATTTTTTTGGCTTCGTTAGACTTGTGTCTAACTTGTTCTGTAAATCAGTCAGGGAAGGTAATGAAAGACTGAATGGATGAAGGGAAAAAGGAGATGAAGGAAGGTCTGTTGGGAACATCACTCACCTTAGGAATTATCATAAATTCTTTTTCCAACACAAGAAAACAAGTACATTTGAGTTCAATCCCATTCACAAACACTGACTGAGAAACTTCTTTATATGAGACACTCCATTTGAGAAGAGGCCAAAGTATAGTTCCTGACTTCAGTGAGGTGACAGTTGATAAGGTAAAACAGAGCTAATAATTTTAATATAATGTGACAAGCACCAGATCTAAAGGACCACTGCATGGCACTTAGCCCAATTTAAATGCTCAAAGGTTTCCTAAGGGACACATCTGAACTGAGCCTTGAAGGCCGTGTAAGAAATATTGAGATGGTCCTGAAGTTACCAAAAGATTAGCATCAGTCTCTTGTTATTTTTCTTTTTTATATTATTTTATTTATTTATTTTTTGTCCCATGAGAGAGGAGCATAGGGAGACAGGCAGAAACAGACAGATAGGAAGGTAGGAAGAAAAAGAGATGAGAAGCGTCAACTCATTGTTGTGGCACTTTAGTTGTTCATTGATTACTTTCTCATATATGCCTTGACCTAGAGGCTCCAGCTGAACAAATGACCCCTTGCTCAAGCCAGCCTCATTGGGTTCAAGTAAGCAACCTTAGGCTCAAGCCAGCCACCATGGGGTCATATGCATAATTCTACACTCAAACTGGTAAGCCCACACTCAAGCTGGATAAGCCCGTGCTCAAGCCTGAGACCTCGGGGTTTTAAACTCAGGTCTTTGGCATCCCAAGTTGATATTCTATCCACTGAGCTACCACCTGGTCAGGCTCATTGTTTTCTAATAAACCAATCCAGTGCACAGATTCTGGGTCATGGAGACTTGTCACTTCTGTAATGAGTCTATAATCTGATCATAAAGAGAAGACTTCTATATACACACAGAATAATTACAAACACCTCTCCAAGATTATAAATATAGGATAGATATTGTAGTTCCAACTGCATAATTGCTAGTTTAGTATTAAGAAGGGAGAAGAAGAACTGAAAAAGTCAAAGAAAGTTATTTTTATCATTGTCATCACAATGTCCCTTAGCATCACAGAATAACAATCAGACTACTAAAAACCTAATGAATCTAATTCTCTTAGAGAAAATTGAGTTAATAGATGACAAATTCCTTCAAGTTCACATGACAAGAAGTAGTAGAGCAAGACTGAGAGTTCCTTGAAAGTCCTTCAGGTACTTCTTGTGTTCAGGATATAGTTAATGGTCAGTGAGTATTATTTTGCATTAATTGATATTGTTCTCAGTGGGATAATTTTAAGGAAATCCTAAAGCACTGATTTCCAAAGAGGCAACTGAAGATAGAGATATCACAATAAATCAACAAAGAAAATACTTTATCTTTGAATTAACAACATATAAAGTCAGATTTCAGATATCAAACAAAACAGTTCATAGTTCATATTCTATGGCATGATATAGTCAAGAATTGTATTCTTGAATACTGTGAACTTCATCTCAGCACATCTTTTTCAAATACCTCCTGTGTGCCAAGCATTTAATTTATCTCTAAGACTCAAAGATTGATAAACCAGTCCCTAACCCCAGGTTTACACTTCTTAAGAAGCAGATAGTACATCCACCTGTAATGTTTCACCAATGTCATAGAAGCAAACATAAAATGGTAAGAAGCCAAATGAGATAGGCAGTTTGATTCTAACTTAGGTGAATCTTTGAAGGCTTTGTGTAAATGAGAACATTTAATCTTGCCCTTGAATAACAACTAAGTACTCAGCAAGATTCAGCAACGTCATAGGCAAAGGGAACAAACTGACAGAAGATGATATTGTTCAATCTAGGACAGGCGAGAGGTCTCGTGCAGCAAATAAAGAGGAGTGACTTCTGTATGGAGAGGTAGCTCAGAGACTGAGCTGGACTGGGAAGGGTCTATGTAAAACTAAATCAAAAAGATGAAGCTAAATAAAGCAGAGCTGAGGTCATGCAGCAGACACTGTTGGGGGCCCCACTGTGTTCCTTCATCATTTGCCATTTCTGTACACACCAGCCTCACTTCCAGCTTCTATCACCTATGACTCTCTAGCTGCTATAGCCCACTCCACCAGCATGATAGACAAGCTAGAACATTAGAGAACTGGTCTCCTCTTTCCCTTCCTGAGGAAAAGATCACTAGTGGATAAATACTCCTCTTCCCTTATCTCAGGTAGGGAAGGCCAGAGGCATGGACTGCCCAGCAGGATCCAACATGAGCTACCCACATTTTTTACCTTGCTTGATAATGATTTTCTATCAGCTTCTTTACTACTGTCTGACTTCCTCACCCCCTTACTTAGGTTTTCTAGGATCACCCTCAAAATTCACCGTTTACACCTGACTTAGTCTCAGGGTCTGCTTCTGAGGGAAAGCCAAACTAAGACATTATCAGGAAAGTATCACTTATGACAAACTAAGTCATTATCAGGAAAATAAAGCCAATGGCCAGCTTTGATGACCAGCACAATGCTATGAAGAGGAAACATGGATGAGACAGCAAGTAGGAAACTGAGAGAGGGTACAAGATGTGGGCTAGGAAGGCAGTAAGTAGGGGTGCAGTAGGGCAAGAGGTTCAGCACTGAGGCTATGGAAATGAGAACTTGAAGCACCAGTTACTAGATTCAAGGGCAAGCCCAATGGATTATTGAATACTTAATTATTTTGATTTTAGGACCTCTGTGAGAAATTGATGAAAGCTTTGGGGAAGAAAAAAAAAGGTGTATACAAACAATTCTGCTTGGAATTTCAAGGGATTTCCAAACCCCAAATTAAGAGCCCCGATTAAAGGCTGTCTGCAAATCAGTGAGACCCTGATTGCCCTCAGAGTGCTTCAGCATTTCTTCCAGAGGCCATGGGAAACCAGCAAGGGTTTTTACTGCCAGGGTTCCTAAATGATTATAGTTTTCCATCCTAAATGTTTTAAACAGATTGAAAGAGAGATTGGGGGAAGTGTGCATTGATAATGAGCAACTTGTTGGCCAAAAATACTTTCTACCAGCTGTACCCTAGGGCTTCAAAGGCTGCTGACTGCAGAATCCACATGCGCATCCCTGGATGCCATGGGGAGTCACTTCCACAGACCAGTGTTTGGGCCACAAAAACTCCTGGTGCAGGATAGATACTAAAGGGAGCTGGAAATAAACTCAGGGGAAAAACAACTCTTCGTGTGACAACATAGAGAAGTCTGGGGTTAAAAAGCCCCTGTTACAGAAAGAACAGAGGGAGAAGGAGAGGGAGATTGAAAAATGGAGAAAAAAGCTGAGAATAAGAAAATCATTTTAGAGAGATAAGCAGAGTTGGGAGTGCAATGCAGAGCAAGTACAAAGATGCACGTATCGGAAATGTAATTATAGAAAATAGTGGCTGATTTTGGTACAAATGAGAAAGGTATAGAGATAGAGAAAAATGATAGTAACTGGACTTGAAAGATCTAGAATACTAATAAGGAGAAAGAAAGGTTAAGTTATTTTTTCTCTTCTCTATAAATTAATTTAAAGAATGGCTATAATTCTTTAAGTATCTACTATTTGGGACAACTACACTCAGCATCACTACATACAATAATCCTACAAATAAGATGTTTCCCCAGGTCACAGGTCAGTAAACTGAGATGCAGAAGAACTCGCAAATGGCCACGAAGTGAGCACCAGTACAGTGGGGGTTTGAACCCAGGCCTGTGTGTCTTAGACTCATGGAAGCTAGTTTCTGTGACCTTCATCCCAGAGCTCATATTTGTAGACCAAACACAATTGAGGCAAAGACAAATTCCATGACATGGGCACCAAATCAATAATGAAGAATTGTCTTTGTCAGGATTTTGTGGACTAAGCTTTAAGGAGGCTGCTGTGGCTGGTCACCATGATCATCTATATGATGACTTCTGAACCTTCTTTCATTACCCATACTGCTTTGATTGGTACAGTTCAACTGCTCAGTCAGGTCAGGACCTGTGGGAAAAGAGGACTCTTGGTATGCTAGAGGCAGGAGGACCTCCGACTGGATCGTTCAGATAGACACCTTCAAGTTTCTGAAATGGCTCACGGTATGTATGGCAGGAAGAGCATGCTGCTGAGCCAGACGATGAAGGTATCAGTCCTGCTCAACCATCCCTTACCTCAACAACATATTGAACCTCTTGCTGCTTCCGTTTCTTCATTGATAATAACCCAACCACCTGTTTTTCAAGGTTAATATGATGATTGTAAAAAATAATGGATGCATTTGACTAGCACAGCGTCTGGCACAATCTCTCAAACATTAGCAATTTTGCATTCAAGCATCCTTTCTTCACTTTGTTTTTCTACCCTTTGCTCACTACCAAGGATTGTTAGCACTCTGGGTATAGCTCTTTTCCTCATGTCACCTCAATACACATATATTTGGTTTCTAGTTTAGTTGCAAAATAATTTTGCTTGGAATTGTGCAATTTGCAAAACTCTTTCACTTCTGCCACAGCATCTATCTCTACCATGGGCCTAGGAGGTGAACAAACAGAAATCATTACCCTTTGCTACCTGTGCTGGAACGAGATTCAGTGAGTAAGTATGATGTGCCCTAGTCATACAGCAAGTAGCACAACAAGTAAAGGCCAGGCTGGCTTAAAGCAACAGAGCCAAGTAATATGTATGTGCTGATTCAGTCTGCTCTAGCTGCTATAACAAAATACCACAGACTATGTGGCTTCAACAATAGAGATTAATTTACACAGTTCTGGAGGGTAGAAAGTTCAAGATCATAGTGCTAGCCAACTTGGTTTCTAGTAAGGGATCTCTTACTGGCTTGTAGACAGCTACCTTCTCACTGTGTCCTCACATGGTAGGGCTGAGGAGGCTTTCTGATGTCTCTTCTTATAAAAACATTAATCCCATTGGATGAGGGTCCCACTCTTATTATCTCACTTAACCTTATTCTATCTTCAAATACAGTCACATTGAAGAGTGGGGTTTTAGTATCTGAATTTTGGTGGCACACAAACATTTAGTTCATAACTAGTGCCTTGGACAACTTAGTGGCCCTCCTGGGGCCTCTTTCCTTTATCTTAAAAAGAAAAAAAAAAGCAGTGCGTCATTGGACATGGGTGTGTCCAAGACTTCTTCCTGCTCAGATATTCAAGAATTGTGTTCTAACTCCAAGTGGGGATCATCCAGTAATAACTTTACTGGTTTACACACAGTGTCTCCTCAAGCTTTGATTTTAAGCTGCCTCACAGGTGAGAGTATTGCATTTCTGCTTTCAGTGAGTTTCCCTAACAGAGCTCTCATTCATTCAGTAACCAAACATTTGATGAGCACCTGCTGTGTGTCAATTACAGTACTAGATGCTGAGGGTGTAACTTTAAAAAGAAAGAAATTCCTACCTTACAGTGTAGAGACAGAGAAGAAAACAGACAGTTTCAAAGTGTCAGTTACAATGCTGCCAGCTGCAATAATAGATATTAAATCCTTATTCAAATCGGGAATTTATATTTATGGAGGTTTTACTATCTCATACAATAAGAAGTTAAAGTTAGGTGTTATGGTCTACATGTTTGTGTCCCTCCAAAATTTATATGTTGAAATTCTAACTCCCAAAGGTGATGGAATTAGTAAATGGGGCCTTAAGGAGGTATTGAAGCTATGAGGGCAGAGCCCTCATAAATGTGATTAATGGTCTCATAAAAGAGGCTTCAGAAAGACCCTAGCTCCTTCCACCACGAGAGGACACAGTGAGAAGGCACCAGCTATGTGCCAGGAAAAGGGTCCTCGTGAAGTGCAACCATGCTGCTGTCTTATTGGACATCCTAGCCTACAGATTTCTAAGAAATGTATCAGTTGTTGTGTACAAGTTACCCAGCATATGGTATTTTGTTTTAGCAGCCCAAAGAGATAAAGACAGTAGTACTTCTTCAAGAATGGTTTATGCAATGATTTAAAACTCAGCTTTCCACTCCGAGCACATTGGCATTGCCACATGCTAGCTCTTTTTATAGATACAACATGGCTGCCATGGTTCTAAGAGCCCATATGCAGAGAAACATCAGGCAGCAAAGGAAGCAGGGACTTAGCTTCTCATGTGTCTCTTTGTCAGTGCAGAGCTTTCTCCAGAAGCCCTCAGAAGACTTCTCCTCTCACCCATTGGCCATTCCATGTAATATGCCCATCCCTAACCCAACAACTGGAGGAAGAATCAAGCTGCCATGAATAGGCAATCATTACTTCCATCTAGAGTTGGGATGCAATTCTTTTCCTAATTCACACAGGACAGAAGTAAATGGCTAAACAAATCATATTCCTGCAACAAGAAGAAGGGAAGCGCCTGTTGGAAGGGCGACCAATAGCTCCTACAGCACAGAATGCACCACTTTACGGATAGAAGAGAAGCAAGCCTGAGATACTAAGGGAGCAGATAAGGCAGGCTCCTAAGGCAGCCTGTTCTGAGCATGTGCTGGAAATAGAAAGTCATAGTATTCAAAAGCTAGAATTTTAGATGGGGTTTGAGGCAGAAATGCAACTGCTTTCGGGTGAAGCAGTGATATTTACAGACTCGTGTATGCCTCTGGCATCAGCCAACCCCAGAAGGAAATTGCTAGCCCCTCACAGCAGGGTCTAAACCAGGACTCAGGGCTGGGGAGACAAGCTACCCTAAGGGAGCTTGGGACCCAAAAGGGACAAGCAAAGGTCAACTCTCTTAACTTTTAGGCCAGAATGAGAATTTAATGTGCTGTGATTTAAAGGGTGTGGGTTTTGTAATCAGACTGCCTTGAGTTAAATCCAAGCTCTATTTGTTAGGAAAATTCTGTAAACTCTGCAGATCTTGGTTTCCTTAACAGTGAAATGGGAATATCTACTTGGCTGGTTAGGATCAGCAATAATGTGTGTAAAGAATTAAGTGTCTGACATATAGCAGACACATAGTAAATGGTCTTTCACCACTGGAAGAAAATGCAAATGGGCATGGATCAGAGGGGAATGGGATGAGAAGAATGAACAAAACTTGAGAAACAGACATACAAACAGAGTTCAAAATTTAAAATATATATGATTTTCAAAGTATAATCGGCAAAACCCCTTTCTCACCCATTGCCTCATTGGATCTTCGTAACCAATGTGTTACTGGGGCTCACCCATTTTACAGATCAAAAAACTGAGATTCAGTGAGGTTTAGACTATGACAGTTTATTTATCTTTGATACTACGACAGATGAAAGTGACCAGGAATTCATTTTCTAGGAGAACTCAGGTTTCAAGGGAGACTTGTCTGCAGGTTAAAAAGTCATAAAACAGTGAGCTCTAAGATAACCCCTTCCTGAGTTAGTAGCTAAAAGTCTCCTTAAAGGTCTCCCATGGAGAACAGTGTTTCTTAAATTTTATGAGGCATCAGAATCCCTGGAGGGCTTGTTAAATTACAGATTGATGGGCTGGACCCCCAGAGTATTCAATTCAGTGTAACTAGGGTAAGGCCTAATAATTTGAATATCTAATGAGTTTCCCAGGATGTTACTGCTGATGCTTTGGGACCACACCTTGAGAACCACTGGCCTAGAGAATGAGCCCTAGAATTCAGATTAGGGCTCTCAAATTTAAGTGTACAGAAGAATCACTTGAGCAGCCTGCTGAAAATGTAATCTCAGCCTTCTTCCATGATGCAGGTTCAGATGCATAGAGGTGACTCTGACATCAGATTCACCTGCCCTATTGGAGAAAGGCTCTTTTTGACATGCATCCCTAATTATGTATATTTATTTACATATTAATTATTTATATATACGACTGTACTAATGATACATCATTTATTTTATTTATAATTTTTTAAGACAATCTTTATTTTATTCATTTTTTTTTTAGAGAAGAGACACAGAGTGAGAGAGAGAGAGAGAAAGAGAGAAAGAGAGAAAGGGGGAGGAGCTGGAAGCATCAACTCCCATATGTGCCTTGACCAGACCAGTGCAGGGTTTTGAACTGGTGACCTCAGTGTTCCCAGGTCGACGCTTTATCCACTGCGCCACCACAGGTCAGACAATCCTATTTATAATTTTAAAATCACAAAATATTTTTAATTTTATTAAAATATACATAAATGTTCAATTTTTTCCCACACCCCAATGGACCGCCTTATACCCCCACTTAGGGACCACCAAACTCACCAAGCAATGCTCAAAGACTATTCCTCAAATTAGCGGCATCATAGGTTCTTGTTAGAAGTGTTAAGTTCATGGCCCAACCCCAGACCTACTATTTAATAAGCTCTGGGGCTGGAGCAGTCAGTGTTTTCATAAGGTCCTCATGTGATTCCATGGACAAAGTTTGAGAATCCTGATGGCTAGACGCACAGATGACGCCCAGGGGTCCCGGCGCTGAGATGAAGACGGATGGGACAGAGCACAGTCCCAGCATGCAGCTCACTGGGGGCAGTCCTTGAACTCTGAGATACTGGATTCCTTCCTGAAATTTCATTTTTGTAACAAACAGTTTTGAGGCAACAATAATATTATTATTCAGAAATCTAGTGTTTTTCTATAATGCTATTTTCTTATCATGACATTATCAAAAAATTTGTGATTTTTATGAAATTCAAGAAAATCTACCTGGTCAGGAGAACTCAACCTTCCCAGTTTGCCTAAAGCAGGTGTTCCCAGGATGCAGAACATTCTGTACTTAAGCCAGGAAAATCCTGGGAAAATCAAGACAAGTTGGTCACTTCTTTTGGACTCCATTATAACAGCGTTTTATATCTTTTAAAATTAACTAAATTTCTACTCTTTGAACTGCACAACCTCTGCATAAGGTGGGCATGGGCAGGACAAAAGAACCTTTGGCTTGAAGACCTGGCCTGGCTGTCATAGAGCAGCGTGACACGCAGCAAGTTAGTTAATCTGTGAACCTCTGTTCATCGTCTGCAAATTAGAGACCAAAACCCCTTGCCTCCCACACAACACAGGACTATTGTCAAGGTCAAGAGAGATGCTGTTACAAAGGCGCTATATGCACTACAAAGTAGTCTAAGAATATAAGGGATGGTCATTTGACATCATGGAAAGAGCACAGGCTTTTGGACAGGCAGGTCCTCGTTCACCCCTAGCTCTGCATCAGCACATTATTTTGTCTCCCTGAGACGATTCTCATCTGTAAAATGGGAATTCAAATTATCTCTCTTATAAAATATTGAGAAGATGAGAGATGGTGATCACTAAATAAACATCTGGCATATTTGGAACTGCAAAGTATTAGCTCCCTTCCCATGATTATAAGACATTCAAAGACTTAATGATAGTTTTTTGCAGTTAATGCAATGAATAGCATTATTATGCTTGTTTCCTGAAGTGAAAAGCCACATAACGCTCCTCCCTGCTCCCAGGGCCCCTTTGATGTGGCAGGGGGTGGGAAAGGATGTTATTTCCACTTGGTATAACCAAGCCAGTAGAGGTTGTACAGTTCTGACCCACAGAGGAATGCAGTCAGCTCCTGCTTAGAGAGGCCTGCGGCTGAAATTCACAATGACCTTTGCATCTGCGAAAGCCAAATTAGTAATTTCCGCACCTATTTAATCATTTCTTTAGTAAATCATACATAATATAAATAGATTTTGTTTCAAATCATCTCAAAAACTGCAATATATATATAAAAGTATGCCTCCAGCCTTTCCTCACCAGAGGACAATAAATGCCTTGAGTTGACCATCTCAGCAAAAATATTATGACATTTTATTTCTCAAAAATGTCACCCATTCATAAAGCTTTTTTTTCTTTTTCTTTTTTTTTTTTTTTTTTTTTTTTTACATGGACTGAGAGAGAGTCAGAGAGAGGGACAGATAGGGACAGACAGACAGGAATGGAGAGAGGTGAGAAGCATCAATCATTAGTTTTTCGTTGCCATTGCGACACCTTAGTTGTTCATTGATTGCATTCTCACATGTGTCTTGACCGCGGGCCTTCAGCAGACTGAGCAACCCCTTGCTGGAGCCAGCGACCTTGGGTCCAAGCTGACAAGCTTTTGCTCAAGCTAGATGGGCCCGCGCTTAAGCTGGTGACCTCGGGTTTTCGAACCTGGGTCTTCTGCATCCCAGTCCGACACCCTATCTATTGCGCCACCGCCTGGTCAGGCTCATCAAGGTTTTAACTGAGGCAGACATTCCATGTTTTGAGCACTTGCTTTGTGCCAGGCTTGGCATATAATAGATATGAGTAGTTTCTGCTTGGCTAAAAGCTCATAGAAACAAACAGCCTGACCAGGCAGTGGCACAGTGGATAGAGTATTGGACTGGAACACAAAGGACCCAGGTTCAAAATTCTGAGGTTGCTGGCTTGATCATGGACTCATCTGACTTGAGCACAGACTCACCAGTTCAAGTGGGGGGCTGCTGGCATTAGTGAGGGATCATAGACATGACCCCATGATCACTAGCTTGAGCCCAAAGGTCACTGGCTTGAAGCCCAAGGTCACTGGCTTCACTCACTCTGCTATTGGCCTCTGGTCAAGGTACATATGAGAAAGGAATCAATGAACAACTGAAGAGCTGCAACAAATAATTGATGCTTCTCATCTCCCTTCCTGTCTGTCCCTATCTGTCCCTCTCTCTGACTCTCTCTCTGTCAAAAAAAAAAAGAAAGAAAAAGAAAAAACAAACACAGAATTATAACTCACAGTGAAAAAAAGTATTAATAGAGGTAGGTCTGTGGGATGGTGATGGCAAAAAGGAGGTTTAGAAACCCCATCTAGGGCAGTGCTAGAAATGTGCCATACTCTAAATTAAGCATGTACATGGAATTTATGGAAATTAACCCCTACCATCTATTGTCCTAACCTTGGCACACGGTCTCTTTCAGGAACCCTGAGAGTAAATGGTGGCCAATGGGATCTGAGCATAAGTGATGGGTGTAATGTCCAGGCTCCACCTTTAAAGGAAAAGGCATGTTTGTCTCTTTTCTTCCCCCTACATTCTGGATGGAATCCAGGCATGTTGACGAGCAGTCTTGGACTATGTGGTTGAGAGCATCACCTAGAAATATCAAAGCAACAAGAGAGAAGAAACTTGGGTCCTTCCTTCGTGAATTTATAAGCAGAGCCATCCTAGCAACAAGATATTTATTTATTTATTTATTTTTAAGTGAGAGGATGGGAGATAGTGAAACAGACTCCCACATGTGCCCTGACCAGGATACACCCAGCAACCCCATCTAGGGCCTACACTTGAGACAATTGAGCCACTGGCTCTGGGAGGTGAAGAGAGAGAGAAAGGGGGGAGAAGCAGATGGTCACTTCTCTTGTGTGCCCTGACCAGGAATCTAACCCATAACATCCATACACTGGGCTGATGCTCTATTCATTGAACCATCAACCAGGGCTGCAACAGGACATTTATATGGCAAAAAATTGAAGGTTGATCTCACACATGCCTCTATTAGATTGGTTCTCTGTTACATGCAGCTATATCATTATCATTTTATGCCTGCCTATAGTGCAAGTTATTTGTCTGGATGAAATCCAAATATTTCAATTGACAAATATTTCAAACACAAGAGATATATAAATTCTAGCTGTTAGAGAATGATGAATTATAATCAGAAGCCCATTGAGCACTTCTGTGAGTCCTCTAATACCTTGCCTGTCACTCAGAGGTCATAGAAGCCTGGAATCTGCCAGATTCCTAGTGAAGGAGGCCAGAGTTAGACTCTTCCTGGCTCCCAGATTCTATTGTTCTTCCCTCCTCCCAGAAGGAACTGCTTGAGTCTCAAGTCCAAACTCCAGAACTACCTGAGGTAGGATAGTCTGAGTACCTCCAGAGCCTATGTCTCAGCTTCAATTCTCTCTTGCCTATAGTTTGAATGGGATGTTTTCTTCTAGTTCTACTGCTTGTTTTCTGCCTTAAATTTATGTTTCAAGTCTGAAGTCTAGACCATGAACCCCTGGAGTAGGGACTCTGTTCATTTCTATTTTCATCCTCAGCTAGCACAGGACCTTACAGAGCACAAACACTTGCTGAACATTAAAAGGGGAAAAAATGAATAGTAATATGACCTATTACAACATTGTCCTCTTAAGAACCTTTCCCATTTTTCCAAACCTCTTCCAAAGACCTCAGGTCTGTCAAGGAATTCTACTGACTGGCCTCCACCCTTCTGGGTACCCTTCTACAAGTTCAACTAGACTCCCGGGCTGGCACATCTAGTTACACAAGTTGGAATATCCCACTTTCTTGTACTGAGTTTCATTTCCAGTCTTGTTCACCTTTCCTTCCAGACAAGAAGGTACCTGCTGATTTGCCCAACCTGGGATTTCAGAGCTCATGGCTAGGCATGAAGTAGCTGGCCAAGGACATGGAGTACAGAGGAAAGGAGAATCCGAGTTTCTATTCCTGAAAAAGGGTAGACCTTAATACAAAATAATGGTCAAAATAATGGCCAGACATCAAATGTGAGCTCTGAACAATCAAGTCTGCTCTACAAGAATAGGCAGGACAGAGTTAGAGCCCCCACTGGCAGAGACTAGACAGGTGAAGAACAAGAAATCTTTTATGCAGTATCTCTAGGAAGTTTATGGATGGGAAGAGAGCTATGAAGGCCTCTGAGATAAGTCGGGAAGGCCTGGTGGGCTGCTCAGCCTATGGCTTGCAGTCATATTCTTTGATGATTCTAATTGCCTGTCATGAAGAACCTTCCCTCACATTTCATTTAAGGTCCTCTAAAACAGATTCCAAAATGGAATTAGAAATGCAAGTAATTTTTCAGGACAATGCCTATACAAGTTGAAGGAAGAAGCAGTAGGCAATGCTGCAATGCAGATCTGATTCCTGTGAAAGGAGCTGAAGAGACAGAGGATTGGATAGATCAAGCCTCAGACTGTGGTTCGACTCTGAGAATGTCTCCAGTAGGCCAACGGGGAGCTTCATTGCAAAGACTATAGAGGGTTCCTAAGTTGGGCAGAATTGGCATCTAGTTTCACCCCTGACACACAGTACCTTTCTTTACAGTTACCAAACTGATTTACAGAGAGCCCAAATTGGAAATTGCCTTAGAGATAATTTGGGTAACATTGTTCAAAGAAACTTTCTACAATGATGAAAATCTTTCATATATTCCCTGCTACTAAAAATATATAGCTGTCAACCACGTAAAATATGACTAGTGAGACTAAATATCTGAATTTTCTATTTAATTAATTTAGATTTAAGTTTAAGAGATCATATGTGGCTACCATATTAGAGAACACAGATCTACAGTCCAAGTTTTTTAAATGAAGAAACAGAGGCCAAATGACACCTGTCCAAACATATCTAAGAAGTTAAAAGTAGACCTAAGACTTGAACCAGTCTTTTATAAGTACAGCGTTCTCTAAATCAACCACTTCTGACTCATGATATAGAACATAGTACTTTTATTTAGAAAGTTGGGCCTTCATTTACAAGTTGTTTCAAATATTTAAAGAGTCACAAACTCTGTTTTTCCCTCAAGTGCTTAATAGCTAATTCCATGCCCAAAGATGTCTCTTTCTTTATAATCAATCTCTTGTCCTTCATCTTTGCTCTTGTCCATGTATGTGGGCATGGCTCCTTTGACCTTTGCTGCTTAAGAAGTTTTCTGCTCTCCTTCACTTGCAAACTCAGGTGTTCCACTATTATTGCTTAGACCCCACCATCTGCCCCCTAACACTGTACCCAAGCCTGCTGCGCTTGGGTTCAAAATTCTTCTGTCTGGCCATGATGGCTGCCTTCGTGTTAATCCAGCTAAAGCTCCTGCCAAGCCCAGGGTCCTGGATTCCTTCTTGGGCCTTTTTCTCCTCCTTGATCAAATCCCAATTCATCACCTGCAGCCCAGATGGAGAGACCACAAATCCCCAGGAATGCATTTCCAGCAGAGGACATGTGATTGCTCCAAGGCTTACCATCCATTCCAAAACCTGAAGTCTGGCTGCCTCAGAGAGTACACACTTCCTTTAGGCCCAAGAAGGAAGAGCACTAGTCCTACATCATCTGAGACACAGACGCTTTCACTCTAGTTAGACATCTTAAAAAGAGAAAAAATACTTTTAGAACCCCCCACCACCCTTTCCCATCCTCCTCACACTGAATCCTCCTTCTTTTTCGAATAAATTATCATTATTTGTAAAATCCAGACAGATATTCTTCTCATTTGTTCTTTCTCCTTTATGTTGAATTGGATGTCTTCAGCTCCAAACACTTATTACATCCAGACTTCTCAGTTCTCTCCTTTCTGCAATAGTATCTTCTGACTGTATTTTACTTTTTTATTTTATTTTATTTTATTGAGCAGAATCTTTCATTCAGCTCAAAAAACTTTTCACAAAGCCCAGATATGGAAGTATAAGGCATAGCCTAGATTTCAGAACATTTGAGAGATTCCTGATTGAATTCTGTTTCAATTCTTTATTCTTTTTTTAAAAAATTATTTTCATTTTCATTGAATTAATTGGAGTGACAATAATTAACAAAATTATATAGGTTTTAGTGGAATGATTATATATCACCTGTATATTATATTGTGCATTAACAACCCCATCCTTTGACTTTTTAACACATACTACTATTTATCTAAAAATGAGTTACAGAATTGGTAAGTAAGGCAATCAGGCAGCAGGAAAAAAAAAGGATGAGTTGGTCTGAGAAGTTTAGGACTTCCTTTCAAAATGGAAAGTATGTATTGGGACTCCCTTTAACATAGCGCTTGGCAGATGCTATGCTGGGCTGACTCAATGTGGTTTTACCCTCTACATTAGCCCAGCTAATATAACAAGTAAACAGATTTAATAATATAACTTTCATATTTTTATGCCTGTGGTACACCAGGAACTGTGCTTAGAGCAACTTTGTTTTAAAAAGCTCCACAATACATAAAAATTCATCAGAAACAACTTTTTATTTAGTTTGTAATTATGTATCTTTGGGACGCTAGATGGGATACTACAGGACTGTTTTTATGGGACAGAGAATGTTATATATGGAGTGAGGATATAAGTTAAATCATTCAAACCAGGACCATTTTATAAGTGAAAGGGAACATGAGTAATAATTAGGCTGAGATAAGAAAGTAAACAAGGATCATTTTTGCAAAGTAGGGTGTGGTCACCCTTCTTCGTTAAAGCCCTTGTCTATCTTATCCTCTAGTGGTCAGGGAGCTGAGGAGAGGAGGAGATACTAATAAAGCCAGCCACCACTAAGTCTTGAATGCTGAATGTTGGCCATGGACAGTATTCTGTGATCCTCAGGGCCATTACTAAAGCAATGGGACGCAAGGAGATGAAAGGGTAGGTTCAGCCAAAGACCTTGAGGAAACCTGTGATGTGAATGCTAAGTCTGGAGGAGTCATAGAACTAATCTTCATGAGTTGAGGCCAGAGGAAATCATTCAGGAAACTCTAGTCACACTGAAGGGCATGCAAGTATGCATCTCAGTAATGACATCAGTCACCAGTTGGCCTGTGAGTATAGTGTGAGCATAAGCTTGAGTGACTTACAAAGCCGTCAGAAATCTCTTGGCTGCCTAGATGCCACTGCTGATGTTTTCCAGGGGTGTTTAGTTCTAGGATGAGTCAGCCTGCATTATAAATATAACAGGCATCTGGAAGTAAAGGCCCTTAACTTTTACTGTACACAAAGGAGGACATAGGTTAAACATCATTATCTCGGAAGGTAGAAGGCAAATAGCCATAGCAAGTGTAAGACAGTTTTTTAGTTTTCTAGTTTCCCTGAATAAGTCTTCTTGAAATTCTCTTGGTGTTAATTTTTATGGCCCCATTGTAAAGGAAAATGACTGGGAGCATTCTAAATTATATTAATTAATTAATTAATTGCTGGCCAGTATATCTTCAACACACTGGATTTCTGTCTCAGGCTGCCTGTATCTATGTGGAAAATAAAATTATTTTTTAAACATTTAAATATTGATTTCAGACAATTACATAGAAGAGAATAGAACATATCATTTCACACAAATGTTCTTCCTGTGGTCCAGTGTGTTATATTAGATATTTAAAAAGAAAGACCATTATAGGAAATAGAGCCATATCCTTACATAACTTTTAGTCTATAAAGAATAAGGAAACTGAGGCTCAGACACATAGTTAACACCACAGAGATAGATAATATCAGAGTGAGAATTAAAGTTTAGTTCTAAGTTACACATGGTTTAGTATAGAGTTACTGACAATTTAGTATGGTATAATTAGGCATGAGACTTGGTTATCAGTTAGACTATGTATTGGTTCCAATTTTTCTGGCTCTTGAACCTCAACTAAGGCCCTCTACAAGTAGTATCAATATTTACTTCATGTCATGGTTATCAAGAAAAAAAATAAGATATTAATAAATTACCAAGTTCCTTTCCTAGGATTCCATAATATCCTTCCCTGTTGCTGTGGCTAAGACATTTCTTATCCCATTGGTTGTTAGGGTTGATTCAAATAATGCATATCTCCTCCATCCATGACCCATTCTTAGGAGAATATACAATAGAATTCTCAAATTCTTTTGGCATAAAAGTTACCTGATCAAGAGAATAAAAATACAAGTCAAAAATTAGGAGAAAATATTTTCAAAAGACACATCTGATAAAGTACTAATCCAAAAATATATAAAGAACTCTTAAAACCTAGCAATAACAAAACAAACATCCTAATTTTAAAAATGGACCACAGGCCTTAACAGACACTTCTGCACAAAAGATATACAGATGGTTAATAAGTATATAAAAAACTACTTCACATCATATGTCATTAAGAAAATGCAAATTAAAACGAGATACCACTACACACCTACGAGAATGGCCAACATCCAAAACAATGACAACACCGAATGCCAACAAGGATGAAGAGCAATGGGAAAGCTCATTCATTGCAGGTAGAAATGAAAAATGACACAGCCACTTTGGAAAACAGTTTGACAGTTTCTAATTTCTAACAAAATATATTCTTACCATATTCACATCCCTTGATATTTATCCAAAGGATATGAAACTCATGTCTACACAAAACCCTGCACATAAATGTTTACAGAAATTTTATTCCTAATTTCCAAAACCTGAATTTTGCAAGACATATTTCATTTCATGAATGAGTAAATAAACTGTGGTACATTCAGACAATGAAATATTAGTTAGTGGTAAAAAGAAATGAAAAAATATTCCATGTTCATGGATTGGAAAAATCAACATAGTTAAAATGGCCATATTACCAAAAGCAATATAGAAATTTAATGCAATAAATAATGTAAAGAAATAGAACAAAAAGTCACCAGACTTGTATGGAACAATAAAAATAAAACTCGAATAGCCTAATTAATCCTTAGGAAAAAGAATTAAGCCAGAGCATCACATTAGCTGACTTAAAACTATACTATAGAACCATGATCATCCAAACAGCATAGTATTTGGCAGAAAAACAGACATACACACCAATGGGACAGAATCGAGAGCCCAGAAATAAAACCACCTATCTATGTACAAATAATCTTTGACAAAGGAGCCAGAAACATACAGTGGAGAATAAAAAAGCTCTTCAATAAATAGTGCTGGGAAATTAAAGACCCACATGCAAAAGAATAAAACTTGAGTACAGTTTGTCCTCCTGTGCAAAAATTAAGTCAAATTAGATTGAAAACCTAAATATAAGATCTGAAACCATAAATTACATAGAAGAAAACATAGGTACTAAACTCATGGATGTTGGCCATACAGAACAATTTATGAATCTGACACCAAAAGTAAGGGAGGTAAAGGTAAAAATAAATGAATGGGACTATTATCAAACTAAAAAGCTTCTGCACAGTGAAAGAAACTGACAACAAAAAAAATAGTCATACAACTAAATAGGAGATTATATTTGCAAACAATAGCTCCAATAAGGGCTTAATACTCAAAATATATAAAAAACTCACAAAGCTCAGCAGCAAACAAGCAAACAATCATATTAAAAAATGGGGAGAGGACCTGAACAGACACTTCTCCCAAAAGGACATGCAAATGGCCAACATCATACAGATATATGGAAAAATACTCATCTGCACTAGCTATTTGAGAAATGCAAATCAAAACTACAATGAGATACCACCTCACACCTGTTAGATTGGCTATTATGAACAAGATAGGTAATAACAAGTATTGGAGAGGCTGTGAAGAAAAAGGAACCCTCATTCCCTGCTAGTGGGAATGCAAATTAGTACAGCCATTATGGAAGAAAGTATGGTGGTTCCTCAAAAAATTAAGAATAGAATTACCATATGACCCAGCAATCCCTCTACTATGTATCTACCCCCAAAACTCAAAAACATTGGTACATAAAGACACATGCACCCTCATGTTCATCGCAGCATTATTCACATTGGCCAAGACATGGAAAAAAACAAAGTGTCCCTCAATAAAGGACTGGATAAAGAAGATGTGGTACATATATATGATGGAATACTATTCAGCCATAAGAAATGACTTAATGCCATTTACAACAACATGGATGGACCTTGAGAACATTATACTGAGTGAAATAAGGAAATCAGAGAAAGCTAAGAACTATATGATTTCACACATAGGTGGGATATAAAACTGATACTCATGGACATAGATAAAAGTGAAGTGGGGGGGGTTGTGGACATGTGGGGAAGGGGTGGGAGGAAGGAAGTAAAGAGGGACAAATACAGGGACGGAAAACTATTTCACTTTGGGTGATGGGTACACAACATAATCAACAGCTCAAATGCTATAGAAATGTTTGTCAGAAACCTAGTACTTCCATTGAGCAATGTCACCGTTTTAAATTTAATTTTCTAACTAAAATTTAATAAAAAATAAATGTAATATCAAGCTATTTAACTATGTAGAAGAACCTTAAGTGCTTATTATTATGTAAAATAAATCAATCTAAAAAGATCCCATATTGTATGACTTCAGCTATATGACATTCTGGAAAAGACAATACTATGAAAACAGTAACAGATCAATGGTTGCTAAATGTTAGATGAATGTGGAGGGATGAATAGGCAATGCACAGAGGAATTTTAGAACAGTGAAATACTCTGGGTGATACCATGATGATGGATCCATGTTATTATACATTTGTCTAAACCCACAGAATGTACAACACCAAGAGTGAATCATAATGTACATTATGGACTTTGGGTGATTATGGTATGTTGATGTGGCTTCAACAATTGTAACCAATGTACCTCTCTGGTTGGGGATGTTGATAATGAGGGAGGCTATGTATGGTAGGGAACCAAAGTTATATGAGTGATCTTTACACAGTATCTCATTTTTGCTGTAAACCTAAAACTGCTCTTAAAATAATAAAGTCTTAATGAGAAAAAAGAAAAACAATTACCTTAAGCATTTGTCAGATTCAGCAGGATTGGAGTAAAGCCCAGGCATCCATATTTTAATAGACATTCCTGTCTCACTTTCACACTCACTCTTAGATTCAAATGCAACTGGACTAGATGCCGCAGTTGATCCCTCACCCCAAGAGACACTAATTCAGTAAGATGGGTCTGTATTTTAATAAGTTCACTGATGATTCTCATATTTAGCCAGGTTTGGGAAGCGCGGCTTTACCTATACAGTGGGACTGTGGCCCCACCCACTCTAATTTCAATGGTCAATTTGCATCAAATTTTTCAAATCCATCCTGCATTGAATTTACTTTCCTAAAACTGTGGAAGATTTTGCTATCATTTCAAAGACTTTCATGCATAAAACATTGCTCACAGGTGTCATAATGACTTTATTTTCCATAGCCAGTGGGATTTGAGGCTGGTCTTCATAATTTATTTTTGTTTGTTTTTAAATAAACACAATGCATAGGTGATATCAAAATTCCTTAATTCAAATATGTTAATTTCGTTATAGAGGAAAAGTGAAAAGAGGCACAACAGGACTCACAGATTGCAACTTGGTTTTTAGAAATGATAAGAAATAGTCGAAAGGACAATATTTAAATAAGAATAATGACTATTTTGTCATTATTTTATGCCTAGACCATTAAATGTAGCCCACCTTCCCCAATATTAAGTTGAAGTAGATCCATGAAGGCCAACAAAAACTCTAATGTCTACTCCACAAAAATGTTTGTGATAACTCTTCACATATTCACAACCTGCTGGTCTTCTTTGGTCTCTACAGTTCTCCCAATCTTGAAGTCATATTCCAGATTCCAATACACAGAGTTCTTTCACTTATTACACCCAACTGCTTGCTCAAATTTAGCCTATATATGATAAAGTATCAAGATTGTCAGCTTTGACTGGGAAACTTTTTCCTGTAGCACCAAGCCTATCAAGCAGGTCAGCTCCACTTCTTCAGGCTGAAAGAGATTTAAACAATTCAATAACATTCCAATACATAGACCACAAAAATAAATAAATAAATGCATAGACCACAAAAGCCTCTGCTGAACAGATAACCAGCCATGTATGCTAAAAACACACTGAAACTTATCATCACCAAACACATCAGAGATTAGACCCCCTAAATTCTCATTGTTAAAAACAGTCAAATGCAACTTTCTCCATTTGGATATTAAATGTTCAGAAATTTTAATATTGATTTTAACCCTGATTTAAAGACTGCCTGGAGAAATAAGAAGGGAAATTAATTTGCTGAGGATCACCAAACCTGTGAAATTTCTAACACACTCCTTGTCAATCCATTGGGTTGTCCATTGAAGAAAGATGACCATTTTCAAGGACAGTTTGATTTTACTTATACTACTGGCCTTCATAATATGTTTCATGGTTTTCTATAAATATTTACTAACTCTCAACGATCTCCATCTATAAGAAGCTAGACGACAAAAAGGTTCTATCACTGGCAGGTCATTTATTTGATTTATGCATATTTATTAGATTATTTTTAGAAATTCCTAGAAGCAATAATTATACTTTTATTTTTGTTATTTTTCAAAAATTAGAAGTGGGGAGGCAGTCAGACAGACCTCATGCACCCAACTGAGATCCACCCAGCATGCCCACCAGGGGGCAATGCTCTGCCCATCTGGGGTGTTGCTCCATTGCGGCAGGAGCCACTCTAGTGCTGGAGTTGGAGGCCATGGAGCAGTCCTCAGTGCCCGGGCCAACTGTGTGCCCTGACTGGGAATTGAACCCAGGACTTCCACATGCCAGGCCGACACTCTACCACTGAGCCAACCGGCCAGGACCTATTTATAAATGTTAATTCATAATTAAGTATTTGCTATGTACCTGATATAATAGATGATTTTAAACCAATGTATTTCTCGTTCCCTTAAAAATCACTTTGCCCTAGAGCTCACATTCTCTGGCAAGCTTTCCACCATTAAGGCAAAGCATGAAAGATCAACTCAGGAAAGAGTAAACAAACTACAATGTCATGGATCTTTTGTAATCTCCAAGACGATACTCTTGAAAGCTTACCAAGTCTGTAGTTTTAAAAGTCAAGATTTGTGAGAAGGAAAGAAAAATGAATTATTTTAGTGCCCTTTATACATGACATCCAAGCTGAGTTAGATTATATAAAATATAGTTTGTTAATTTTTATGATAATAACACCCTTATTGATTGCTCTCTCTATAATAGGCATTGTTTTGCATCTATTAACTCCTTTCAACCTTATAGTAATAGTCTTCATTTTATTTGTTCTCCACGGTGCCCTAAAATCTTAAAACATAGCCTGGTCATAATAGTAGGCATTTAATAAATATGTTAAATGAATGAATGACTTTATAAATATATATCATTGTTGTTTACCTTTTGCAAAAATGGAAACAGAGGTGAGAGCATTTAACTATCTTTTTCAAGATTTTATTGTCAATAGTGAGAACCAGAATTCACAATAAGAAATTTCCATAAACATCAAGTGGTTTGCTCAAAGTTATTAGAGGCAAATCTACTCTAGGAATCAGAGAAAAGGAAAATTTATTATACATTGACTCTGCCAGGCATTTTGACAGATATTTTATCTGCATCATCTCAACTCATCCCACAATAACAGTTCAACTTTAATACTATGATTCCAATTTTGTAGAGTAGGGAACAGTCCCAGAAGATTGAATAACAAAACAAGAAAATTGTAGAATCAAGATTAAACTCAGATCTGCCTATTTACAAATCCCTTGCAAAGTCTTTGTTCTTGCCTGCTCTCCTGCCGATCACAATATAATGTTTATTTAAAGCAGCTTCTTCCTCGGTATCTTAGAAAATCTCTCTCTTTCTTCCCCAGACTCATTTCTTTTCTCTCACTCAGGCATGAATACTTCAGGATGAAATTCAGCAATTTTTCCTTTGCTTCTACTCAAAATTAAGAGAATGAAATCTGCTGCTTTCTCTACTAGCACCTTGCTATGAGAAAAGAAAGAAAAATGGAAAATCCTCTCAGAGCTACAAGATTATGGATACACCCATTGTATGAGTATTCCTCAAAACTTTCAAGGAAGCTGAAATCTAATTTAATCTATTACATGAGTGTACTAAATTACTTAACCACATCAAAGCATTGATGGCCTCACACTCTGGGAAGGGGACACTGTAAAATGGTTTTCAAATATATAATGCAGTCTATCAGGTGCTTGAGGCAGGGGTGTTCATCTCTGAATATAAAGCTTTCCTTACACTTCTGAGATCAAAACAACAGAGCCATTATTTAAGAGGCTGGATGAAATGCAGAGTCATTCTTATTAGCTTCAGTCATTAAAGAGAATTTAGTAGTCTGGCTATTTATGCATTCTTTTTCTTCCTTAAAAAAAAAGCAATCTTAATGGAATAAAAAGAAGAAAGAGTTTGAAGATCAAGATTATGGGTAAACTTCCCACCTATTACATTGTTTTCGTCTTTCAGAAAAGAAACCCAAATCAGTTTTCCAATTCCCTTCTTCACCTCATGCTAAACATTTTAAGAACACAAAAAGATATACTAGGCATATTGCCTTCACTAAGAGTGAAGAAAGTTACTACTATACCATCACCACAACTATAAGTACTAGTGAAAATGTTCTTGTGTAAATCTGTCCTCTGAAATGTCAAATGCATTTTCCCTTAACAACAATATCATGAACAGAAGCTGGATTTTCAGGAGGACCCTCAAAACCAAGTCATGCCATGATGGTGATGTAAAGCAGTGCTTCAGCATTAAGACATGATCCTAAGAATCTCAGAAACTTCAGAAATGCATCTCATCTGTCTCTCCCCTGGCAGCAACTATTTTGAAAGCCATAAAATAGTGGCAATTCAGCCTTTGTATGAAGAAAAGAATATCTAAGAAGTCAATGTGGCTTAATAGTTAGTATAAGTACAGTGTGTCCGTAAAGTCATTTTTGACTGTGTGACCGGTCAAAAGTGCACCACGACTTTACGGACACACTGTACTAGGGCCAGATTACCTAGGCTTGACTCCTGTCTCCAAACTTGCCTAGATCTGAACACTGGACAAGGGGCTTCCTTTAGCCTGTGTGTCATCTGCCATGTCTATACAATGTGAATTTAAGTAGTAGTCTTTTTTAATTGGATTTATTGGGGTAACATTTATTAATAAAATTACATACATTTTAGGTGTACAATTCTATAATGTATCATTTGTACATTGCACTGTGTTCACCACCTCAAGTCAAATTGTCTTCCATCACCATTTACTCCTCCTTTACCCTCATCTATCTCTCCCTGCACCCTTTCCCTATTGTAATCACCATAATTTTGTGTATGCCTATTAGTTTTTTTTCTTTGCTTAATCCCTTTACCTTTTCTACCCAGCCTCCAACCCTTTTCCCTTTTGACAGATGTCAGTCTTTTCTTTGTATCTATGAGTCTGTTTCTATGTTGTTATTTTATTTTGGTCATTAGAGTTCCACATATAAGTGAAATCATATTCTTATTGTCATTGTGATTAAATAAGTTATTACTCTAAAACACCTAGAAAAGTTTCAGGTACATAGTAAGTATTCAGTAACTGTCAACTATACTGCTCACAAATATTAGAGGATATTTTATTGCTTTATATTCATTTTGAAAATATCCCCTAATATCTGCGAGCAATATATTATTGGTAATGTGTTACACATTTTAGTTTATTCAATCTTTGATATGACCCTTCAAGATAAATATATTTGTCTTTCATTTTATATATAAAGAAACTGAAGCCGAAGGAGGTAAGGCAATTTGCTCAGGGAAACACAATTATAAAAAGATCATTTTCAAAAGCTAGATCTAGATTTCTAATCCAGTTCTGATTCCCAGATTCCAGGCTCTGGAATATATGACCATGATACATTATCTGTGAAAACATAGGGTTCTTGAGAACATATCTTTCTCCAACTCCCAATCCCTTTCACTAATTTCTAGCCACTGCCTCCACAGTAAGAAGATAAGATGGACATCCAAAGCTCTTTCTCCTTTTCTGTGGCCACCAGAAAAGTAGCCTGACTCAGCTCCTTGCCTGGCATGGGCCAAGCTTCCAAAGGATGTTTGATCTTTGTAAATTGAACATTCAGTCTGACCAGGTGGTGGCGCAGTGGATAGAGCATCAGACTGGGACGTTGAGGATCCAGATTTGGAACCCAAGGTTGCTGGCTTGAGCACAGGCTTATCCAGCTTGAGCACAGGCTTACCAGCTTGAGCATGGGATCATAGACATGACTCCATGGTCGCTGACTTGAGCCCAAAGGTTGCTGGCTTGAAGCCCAAGGTCGCTGGCTCGAGCCCAAGGTTGCTAGCTTGAGCAAGGAGTCACTCACTCTGCCATAGCCCCCATCTCCCTCCCACCCCCTGTCAAGGCACATATGAGAAGGCAATCAATGAACAACTAAGGTGCCACAACAAAGAACTGATGCTTCTCATCTCTCTCCCTTCTGTGTGTCTGTCCCTATCTGTTCCTCTCTCTGTCTCTGTCACACACAAAATAAATTGAACATTCAGAGGTCAATGAATGCCTGTGTTTTTAATTTCCATTGTAGCTTTCTACCAATTCCATGAGTATGAGCTGTTTGAAAGAACCACATTCCTGTGGACGCACTGATCTTGGCTTATAAATATATGCGGATATAATTAGTTAGAGAAAGTGACGGTAACTGATCATTTACAGTCAGAATTATGACAAACTGAAGTATTATAGAAACCATGAAGCCTAAACATGGGGTGTGGTGACAGGGGGGCTGGAGACCACAAAGCCAGCTGGACACAGGCATTTTCTGGACACCAATTGCAAAAGAGTTAAAAAGTTGTGCTCCTCAGAGGCTTGACATGAGCTTGACCCATTCAGTGATAAACTCTGAAGAAAATAGAGCAAATATATGCAGAAATGAGTAACACAATCCTTCAAGGCCTGGAAAACTGGTGGCAGTTGGTTTCCTCAAAGAGAAGACAGGAAATAGAGGGATTTGCCTTCACATTATCCTGATTTCTACCAACCTTCCAATAGCCCCAAATACTTCTTGATTATCATAAAAACATATTTTGATTATTAGGAAGTTTTCTTACGGAATAGTAGAATCCCCAAATCAGAAAAGTGGTTGGCCTTTATGAAGCATTTACCATGTGTTAGGTATTGTGCTCTCACCATAAATCTTCCCAGCAGCCCAGTGATTGCTGTCCTTGCATTACAGATGAGACTTGAAGAGGGTCACGGAGCCCCAGGGTCACAGAGCCAGCACATAGCCTCTGGCTTCCAGCTTGCTGGACCCCATAGGCGGAGCTCTTGCTCACTCGCACTTCACTGACTCCCTTTGAAGTCATTTCATCCAACCTCCCTCACGCTGTGCAGTTTGCCTGGAAAGCATCCCCAAGTGATTGGTTTTTCAATTTCCATTTGAATATCTGCTACAAAAGGAACCTCACTATTTCTTTTTTTTATTGTGGTAAAATACACAGAACATACAGTTTACTATTCTAACCATTTTAAAACATTTAATTTAGTGGTGCTTAGTACATTCACAAGGTTATATAACCATTACCACAAACTAGTTGCAGAAAATTTTCATCCCCTAAAAACAAAACCCCATATCCATTAAGCAGTCACTCCTTACTCCCCCTTCTCCACAGCTGCCTATTAGCTTTTTGTCTCTATGATCTGCCTATTCTGGACAATTAATATAAGTGAAATAATATAATATGAGGTCTTTGTGTCTGGCTTCTTTCATTCAGTATAATGTTTTCAAGATTATCTAATTATTAGCATATATCAGTACTTCATTCTTTTTATGGCAGAATAATATTCCAATGTATGGTTATACCACTACTTATTTATTTTTCAGTCAGTTGATGGCCATTTGTGTTCATTTTACTTTTTGGCTACTGTGATTAGTGCTGCTGTGAATATTTTTACAAATATTTTAAACACCTGTTATTATTTGACATATATACCTAGGAGTAGAATTCTTGGTTCACATGGTAATTCTGTTTAATTTATTGAGGAACCATCAAAGTGTTTTCCATAGTGGCTACACCATTTTACATTTCCACCAACAGTGAATGAAGATTCCAATTTATTTACATCCTTGTCAACACTTGCTGTCTCCTGTTGTTTTTCACCATAGCCATCATAGTATGTGTAAAGTGGTAATTCATTTTGCGTTTCCCTAATAACTAATGATGTTGAGCATCTTTTCATGTGCTTGTTGACGATTTATATAGCTTTTTGGATAAATGTCTATTAAACTGTTTGACCTCTTTTTACTGGATCATTTGAATATTTTTGTTAATTTGTAAGAATTCTTTGTGTATTATGAATACTAGACCCTTATCAGGTATATGGTTTGCAAATATTTTTCCCAATTGGTTTGCAAATCTTTTTCCCACTTGGTTGCTTTTACCCTTTTGACAATACCTTTTGATGCAATAAATTTTTAAATTTAGATAAAGACCAATTTATTTATTTTTTCTTTTGTTGCTTGTGTTTTTTGTGTTATGTCTAAGAGACCACTACCAATGCTAAAGTCATAAAAATTACCCCTATGTTTTCTTCTAACAGTTTTATAGTTTTTGCTCTTATATTTAGGTATTTGATCTGTTTTAAGTTAATTTTAGATATGGTGTGACGTAATGATACAGTTTTATTCTATCACATGTGGATATTCATTTTTCTTTCTTTTTTTGCACCATTTGTTGAAGACTATTCTTTCCCCATTAACTGATCATGAAACCCTGGTCAAAAATCAATTGACCATATGTGTATGGGTTTATATCTGACTCTCAGTTCTACTTCATTGTCCTATATGTCTATCCTTATGCATTTATCATGTTTTGGTTACTATAGCTCACAACTTTTTAAGGCAGCCATTACCATCTTCATACACTTCCTTATTAGAAAATTCTTCCTTGCTTTGTGCTGAAATACATATACCTCCTGTTACTGCTAACCTCTGACCCCATTTCTGCCCTCTGGAGTCTTATTATTAATTGCAACATTATGACTAAACTTATTAAGCTCTAATTATTTTCTAGGTATATTGAAGGTGTTTTACAGCTATTGTTTATCATTTTATATCTTCAAGCACTAGATAGAGCTACAATAACTATTCCCAATATATAGATAAGGAAACCATGGCATAGAGACGTTATGTAACTAACTTATCACAGTTAAATAGAAAGTGGCAGATCCAGGATGCAAACTCAGACAGTTCAACATTCCAGCTCACACTCTTAACCTATAGAGCAATTGAGCAAGCAATGAATCAAGGATTCATTGAGTGCCTCTTGATCAAGCACCGTGCTAAAGGCTAAAAGCACAAAAGTAAATAGGCTGCTATCCCTGCTTTCATGGAGTTTACAGATTAGAAGAGAAAACACAGGTCAATATAAAACCTATGAAGAGTGTAGTAATGGAGGAACTGCAACGACAGATGTTATCCTTGAGAAAGTAGAAGAAGACCTCACTCTACTAAGTTCACAAAAACCTGAACCGACCCTTGCTTCTCACCATTCTGCCCCTGCACTACCCTTCATCCAACCTAACATATGTCTATGGTATTGCTACTAATGTGAATACCTCCATCACTCAGCAGAAATTCAGACTTTCTAGACCACCAATGCTCTCCTTAGCATCACATGACCCAACATTTACCTAGAACACTGAAATGGATTATTGTTCAATATAGAAGTTTGACATCACAAAAGGTACTCACACTACCATTCCCAAAAAAGATTTCCTCACCCATTTTCCATAGTATCTAAAATGTCTCCCATTATTAATTCTTTCCATTGATAAAGGCATTACTCTTCTGAAGATCAAATATCTATGTCTCTAATGAAGTAAGCAGTGGAGAACTACATTTATTGAGGACCTATAATATTCTAGGCATTTTATATTACTATCCCCAGAACACAGTGGAATAAGTATTATTAGTCCCATTTTACAGATGAGAAAACTGAGACTCAGAGAGTAGAGAATAAGGTGGCAGAATTAATATTTAAGACTAAGACTACCTAACCTTAATGTAAAAATCCCTTTGATAGCCTCCCTGAAAAGGAAACATTTAGTTTATGTTTACTCACTTTCTGAGACTGAGAACTCATAAATCCCCATTTGATTCAACAGATCATGGAACTTCTCTGATTGTTAGAGAGTGCTTGCTACTAACAATAAAAGCATTTTCTAAATGCAAAGGGATCCTTTGGTGAAAGGGAATCTCCCCATCTCAGGACTTCCTCAGCTGCCAAGGGGTCTTTAGTTCATTTTGAATGGAGATTCTCAGTTCCTACTTAGCTAATTCATTCCCACATACAACATGCCAAAGATGATAATCCACCACTAAAGCCAATCTGAATTTCTAAATCATTGCCTAAAGGCAGGAAGGACAAAACCAATTTTTAAAAAGCCATGTTTATCTTGCCACTTTTCTTAAAGGCAAGGGCATTGCAGGCAATGGTGAATAAGAGAAAAATTAAACTATAAAGAAATATTTGACAGTGTTTCCTTAATCTTGGACTATATCTGCTGATCCAGCCAAAAGCGAGGGGGCAGAGGTGATCTTTGCTATGCCACAGTGAATAATGCAATCATATTTTTTATACCAAACTACATTTAACTGCCATATAAATCCTGCCTGCCTCTATACCACACCTCATTATCTCACAGGAAATGTACAACTTCTGGAAAGTCAAATGTGGTCCTGTGCCTCTGAAGCTGGTGTGCAGATGCAAAGTTGAGAGTCAGATGTTTGCTGCACCAGCAGTCCAGCTTCCTGAACCACATAATGAGCCTCTCCAGGTATCCTTGACACCAACTTGCTGTGGGACATTAAGCAAAACACTCCACCTCTCTGGGATTCAGTTTTTCATCTTTAAGATGGTATTGGGCATATCATCATTTCTATTTTGCCAATGAAGAAATTGAGGAATAGAGAAGTTAGAAAGTTTATCAAGGTCAACATCAAATATCTAGTCAAAGGGAATCTAGATGTCAAACCCAAATCTATCTGTCTTGTACCACAAACATGCTTTTCCTTAAATGAAAAGGCTTCAACACTGAACTCTGTGGTGCTTTGCTAAAACTACTACAACTACTACTACATTCAATATCCCTTAACAATAGCTTCCATGGCTTGGACCATCTGATTGTGAATACATTGAACTGCCAAAATTCCAAAAGAGGGCAAAGAGGGGAGAAAATGTATGAAATAAGCACAATTATAAATATTTGATCTTGATTTCAGGGAGTGTGATAAGAGTAGCAGAAATGATCTGTACAAAAAAATAAAGAAAGAAGGAAGAACATCCTCTCTCAATCTCATTGGAAGGCAAGAAAAGGATGCCACTCTGCTGACTTGGGAAGAAGGGCACATTAGGTCATTTTTGCCCTATCTCTAGCTAATGAATTGAAAAGACGACCTCAGGTTCAACACATCATTCTTGAGGCAGTGAACAAAATTCCTCTTTGTTCCCCAGTGAAACTTATCTCTAAGAGCTGTGCTACTTCCTGTGAGATACAGCCCTGCAGATGTGCTACAGGAGACCCAACCGACTGGGCTGCCTTCACTCAAAGTGCAAGAATGGGTACTTTGTATTGATGGGTTGAAATGAGACTCACTCCTCTGATCCCCACTGGGGTTACCAAGTGGGCAAAACTTTCTGCTTAAGGGAGCAGCCATGAGCAGCAGATGTGTAATTTTGGTTTGTTCTTTTGTGAATTTGTTTAGCTATTTATAAAGCTAAAAGAAAAAGCAAGGGAGCAGAGTGTGGCACATTATTTTTCAAACTGTATTCCATGGAACCCTTCCAAGAGTTGGAGACCCCAACAGTTGGAGGTAGAGTATAGGGTGGATAAGAACAGCAGGCACAGCTCTAGGCCATTCTTTTGGCCTCCTTCCCCCCTTGCCAACATCACCAATAATATCAGAGCAGTTCAACTAACAATTTGATGTAGTGGGCCAGATATCATTTTATTTCGACGAAGTCGTTCATAACTCAAAAAGAGTTTCAAAACCAGAGTTGCTATAGAAAGATCCTAAAAGATAAGGATCCATCTTGAATTCTATTCTTAAGTCTGCTAAAATATTACTCTGTGACTTTGAGACTAATTTCAGTCTCTTCATCTACAGAATAAAGTAGGTTCTAACAACACGCAACTTCTAAGAGTGAGTACTCTATATTACGTTTCTCACATTTTCCAGACTGACTCCATCTGAGTGTGTCCTTTATGATAAATATTAATAACACATATTTGAAGTCAGACTTGTCTTAATCCTGGGAGGAAAAATGGAAAACAGAATCCCTGACATAAAGGCATTTACAGTCTGAGCCATAGATAGGAAACTACAGTTAACCCTTAAGCAACATCAGTTTGAATTATACAGATTCACTTAAATGTCATTTTTTTCAATAATTATACAGTTATCCCTCCATATCCTGGGTTTCACACCCTCAGATTCAACAAACCACAGATCAAAACCAATATCTTCTACAGTATTGGCAGTTGGGACTCTGTAGATATGGAGAATTGACTCTATGCATTGTTTTATGTCATTTTATATAAGGGTTTTGAGCATCTTCAGATTTTGGTGTGCTCAGCAGGGTTGTGTAACCAGTCCTTGCATATACCAAGAGAATGTAGTAAAGTCTGGGGAAAGTCAAAAATTATATAATGATTTTCAATAGCACAGGGGTGGGGCCAATGACCCTAACCACAGTGTTGTTCAAGAGTCAACTATAATTACTGCATTTTTCGCTCCATAAGATGCACTTTTTTCCCCAAAAAGTGGAGGGGAAAGTGCCCGTGTGTCTTATGGAGCGAAAAATATGGTATTTTATTAAATATTTTAACATACCATTTGGTTCAGAATATTTTTTTCTTATTTTCCTCATTAAAACCCTATGTGTGTCTTATGGTCAGGTGCATATTATGGAGCAAAAAATATGGTAAATCATTACAATAAAAGTTGAGACATACTATTTCAGAAAAGGTACAATAATTTCCAACTATGAGTTTCAGTAAAGTTTTCTGTAGGAATTGCTGAACTGACTCAAATAAAAGTTGCCTGAGACAGACCTTAAATGAACAATCTACTCTATATAGGCACAAAAACATAAGAAGAAATACAGAACCATCAAATATATTCAAGGAACAGAAGAAGAGGAGGGATTTAAGGTGACAATAACTTAGTGGCCAGGACAGTACTCACATCGTCTATTACATGGCTAACCCTCTGGAAGTAAAGAAGGGCTCTAACAGGGTGGGGTGTAAGTACTTCCCAACTGTTCACCTTTACTTTTGCCATCCATCCCTAAACTTACTTAAGGTACATGCTTTGATCTTTTGCACTGCATAAAAAAAACAACTCTTGCATGTCAGGAATTGACAGGATGGCCCAGAGTATCAAGGAAAATGATTAGTTAAAAAGATCTCTTGAAGCAGACATATATAGGCTTCAGCCCAGCTCTACCACCAACTTGTTATGTGGTTTGGGGAAATTTGTTTAATTTTTATGATCCTGTCTTTCCTCATCTGTAAAATGGAAATTAGTACCTGATTTATGAAGTAGTTGTATTACCTACCTGGTCTATAGTTTCATCATCTATAAAATTCAAGGATTATACGTGATGCTCTCTGAAGCCTTTCAAGCTCTGTGAGTCTCAAAAATTGGTCCTGGAGTTGACATTGATAAAAGATAGTGAGAAAAGCATCAAATCTCCGGGCATACTTTAGGTCAAAAAAGAAACTGGTTACAACAAAGTAGGCACAGCATTCTCTCAGAGGAAGTCCTAAAAGAAGAAAACCCTCCCTGTAAGATGGTTTAACTGTCAATTAAGAAAGAGTAAGAAGCTCTTTATAACATTTCTACTAGCAGACACACAATTAAATGGGTGTCAACAGACTGCACATAGTACACAGAAAGCCACTTCTGGTACTATTAAATTGATGGGCTATTTAAACAGGATTCTTACAAGGGACATTAATTTTTCTCCAGTGGGAAACATGACCTACACTAAATTGATATATTGATCATCAAGAATGGGAAAAGACTATGCAGTTGGAAAAAAAATAATAGAAGAGTATCACAACTTTCTAATTTGTGTGTATGAAATAACTAATGATGGCATAAGATGTGAATGAGTTTGTATCGGGTTGTTTTATTGTCAACTTAGTTAAACTTGGTTTTCTAGAATTTTGTTCTGTATATGAACCTGAATTAGTTGATTAAAAGAGGAACTTATGTATGACTTGAGTAGCAGAAGTAGGAGAGAAGACACTACTAGTCTCTGAAGGTCTTGTTACGGTCGGTGACAGAGACACAGAGGGGTGCAGTGGTGTCCAGCTTATCCTCACTCTTCTCCTCTACATGCCTTGCTCTTCTTCCGTCCACTGGCTCTGCTGAGCAACAGCAGCGCCAAGTTCACCACCAGACACTTGACAACAGACCCACACAGGCAGTAGTCAGACAGAGGCAACAACTTTCCATTGAATTCATTCCCCATTAGCTGCACCCTTAACGTTCAACTTCAGCAGCTAGAAATGCTTGGTTTTTCAGGCACAAAGTTTCAACTAGTTCATCTGCACCACCGTTTCAAAAAGATTGCTTGGTGACATAATGTATTTCCTTTGGACCTTCAGGTTATCAGCTCCTTCCTAAGTTGCATCAGGTCTAATTCCTTTAATCAGTCCTTTATTCAAACACTCACAGGAACTCTATTTCCCTAATTCCTGACAAATCAGAAAATTCCACATAGAAGTCAGAAACTGCCATAGCTTAAAACCTAAAATATGACCCTTTGACACTGGGCAGCAATCAGAGGTCAGAAGGGCAATTAGAACATTACAGAGGCTAAAAGAACAGTGAGTAAATTGTTATTGGAGGCCAGGCAATGGGCAGTCCATATTATGTCAAATGGCGAAGCTGTCACTCATGGCAATCTGGAAGATAGAAAATACATCTAGTAAACTTGTGGATCTCCCTAAAAACATTTCTAAGCAGAATGTTGAAAGTATTTTTTATCTACATACAATAAATTGCAGGAAGAGAGATATGAGCGAAAAAGAGAAATGACCAATTTTCAAGCAGAATTATTTTTTAATTACATATGCAAAACAGACTGCTATGAGCGTACACCTGTGTTTGTGTGTTATACACATGCAACTTAGATTTGGCTAAGTTACAAAATAAAGTTATTTCACGTTCTCTGGTCTCTATAGCAAGCAAACCTTCTCAAATTAAGAATGAGCCTCAGAGTAAAGATTAAACATGTAGCTATAAAAATTTTATTAAGACCTCAGGAAAATTTAAATCAGTAACTAATAGATCTTCTCAGTAAGCAAAAGGGGTTAAAATTTTTAAGAGTTTTTACCCATAACATTCTGACTTCCAGCATATTAAAGAGAAGTATTTCTCAAAAAAAAAAAACAAAAACAAAAACTTATTGAACATGAACTAAACTCCAATAAGTTACTTAGAGACCCACAAAAAAACTTTTTAAACTTGTATTAACAAAAGAACTATCAAATTGGACTAAAACAGTGGTTCTTAACCTGGGTTCTATTGAACCCTAGGGGTTCAATGAGTCGGTCTCAGGGGTTCTGAGAAGTCTCTGCCACGGAGGCCAGAATAAAGTAATACCGTAATTTGTTGTGAGTTCATGCACTTTGTTGGTTTTGTTCTTTGAGCAAGGTGATGTTCATGCACGGCTCATTTTGTACACCAGTAAAAAAACATATACCTATGTCTTGAATTTGGGGAAAAAATCATATTTTAATTATCACTAAAGAAGGGTTTGGTGAATACGCATATGAAACTGGTGGGTTCGGTACCTCAAAAAAGGTTAAGAACCACTGGACTAAAGGGAATAGAAACCATTCAAAATGAATAGAGCCTAGTGGGTGCCAAATACTCTCTATAATTTACTTATTAACTGCAAACACAGGTCAGCTCTTATTGAAAAAAAAGAAGTAGCTTAAAAAGCTTTATCAAAACAGAAGAAAATCAAAAGCAAAGAACAGTGGGTTTGAGAATCCTACCCAGGGAATAAAACTGAACCCTAGTCAATAAACATGCCTTCCCTACTGCAGGGCGGGGAGCCCTGACATGTGCCCTGCTGGATGCCAGAATTTTTATGGCTGTAAATCATAGCTATTACTATTTCCTTTCAAATTCTCCCATTATTGATGTGTCTTTTGCAATTACCCATTCCCTATGTCGCCACTGACTGCTGGGTGAAAGACAGATAACTTGTCTATTTAATTAATTGCTTCCTGAATCAAGAGCAGCTATGCCCAAGAAGCTGAATTAGAGAAACTTCATCTCCAACTAGTCTTAATGCAGATAGTGAGATGATGACTGCAAACCTTTGTCATAATGAGATGAGGATTTAGGGGGGTGGGGAGGTCTCATCCATTATGAGAGAATAAATAATGTGGATGTGGGGAAAATGTGTGACAGGATATAGTGTGGAGTGGACTGAAGGCTGTAAAAATGGCTACATATTCTTTTAAGTTTCTATCATCAAGACCATTCATTTCACCACCTCTTTTTTTTTTTTTTTAGAATGGCCATGTAAATTGCTTTGACAATAGAAAGAAAAGTGATGTTGTGTGACTTCTTAGTAATTCTTCTCTTATTTTGCAGGTACCACCTGCATTCTTAATATTTTTGAAAATTGTCACTCTATGAACAAATCCAGACTAGTCTTCTTGAGGCTGAAACATAGCATAGTGAGAAAGCCCACGTGCAAATGGAGATTAGTCATCCTAACTGTTGCAGCCTTCCCAGTTGAGTCCCAAGTATATAAATGAGGACACTTAGACCAATCACTCCCAAGAAAACCAACCAACTTTAAATGCATGAGTAAGCCCAGTCACCACATGGATAAACCCAGTCCAAATTGCTAGCCCACAGAATCATGAATAAATAAATGGCTAATTGTGTAGGTGGCTTGTGTGAAGCAAAGGAAACCAGAGATAGTTTCAGGGAAACAAAATCTTAAAGACAGAAATCTGGAATTGATTCATTTGAGTACAGGGACTAAGATGAGACAAACAAGTTATTCTGGATTTAAATGTTAAGATAACACTCACTCTCAAGGTTGCCTAAGTGCCTCCTTAAATTTTGCGCCTGATGCATCTCTCTCCCCTAACCTTAGGCCCTGGCTAAATTAAGACATTAACAATCCAGGTGCCAGTGGTAAAAGGAATACTACACATACATAGCATGAAGTGGAAAATAGTTACTAAATTATTATCTGTAGCATTTGGAATCAAGTGTCTATAGAAAAAAAATTTCTTGAGTGACCTACAAGTTGCTGGCATAGACAATTTTAGTAATAATAGGAAGTTGGCAGGTTTGTTCATAAATATTAAAAAGAACTTGGGAAGAAAATGATGACCTTAGGTCTTTAAATTCACTTCAAAGTTTGATCAAAGAACCAGAAAGTTTCTATGACTACACTAAAAGAAAACATTACTTCTTATAGTCACAGGTCAATATTTCAGAAAACCAAACCAAAAATGTTATCCTAAGAGTAACTGAATTATAGCACGAAATGTATTACAAACTCATAGGGTTTTGCATTAAAGTTAAGCCATTGGGAGGCATGAGATCCTGAAATAGGGACATTGCATATGAGCAGATTGCAATGAGGCTGAGGATTTTGAAGTCCAATTCTTTTGAGTATGCATTGCCAGTAGAAACAATACTTTCTCCCTAATATTTTTAGAAAAAAGGGATGGTGAAGGGACTAGAAAGCATTAAAGAACATCAGTGAAGACAGAATTGCTTTGCCTAGGAAACAATACATAAGTACAAACATAAGTTTTGATTCTAATTATATGAAGGGATAGTTATTCTAAAAGGTTTGAGTTTGTTTCATTTAAGCTAAAGATGCAAAATCAAGAATCAATCAGTAGACATTGTGTGTATGCTACCTTTCCATGTCAGAATTCCTTACTAGCATTTCTTGAGGTAATTATGCTTTTCTGAATCCTAAATGTCAAGAAAACTTTTTTAAAAATTGGGAAAATGGGAAAGATTATTATTTTTTTAGAGAGGGGAGACAGAGGGCAGGGGCAGGAAGCATCAACTCTCATCTGTGCCTTGACCAGGCAAGCCTATAGTTTTGAACCAGCAACCTCAGCATTCCAGGTCAATGCTTTATCCACTGCACCACAGGCCAGGCTGGGAAAGATTATTAAAATTTTACAGACAAAATAATAATTTTGACAATCAATATAGAGATATTATTGCCCAAAAGAATCTATAGGTGTCAAAGTGAAAGCAACAGCAGGAACATGTCAGCATTTCTGGTAACCAGGACAAGAGCATGTAGGAGAAAAGTTACTTCCTAACAATAAGTCTTGCTTCCAGCTAAGAATATGTTGTAAGTGTTTTTCTGTGACCTTGTTAATGGCTAATGGTGAGTAAATCTTAAAAAAAAAATATTAATAACTATATTAACTGCATAGTACATGCATAGTATATGAATTTTATATAAATCTTATGATTGGTATACCAGGAAATAATAATTTTGGAAGCAAAATAAGACTGCCTTCTCTAAATTGAGAATTTGGAGAAATGGTTTGTGTAGTGCTTCTAACATTGCTAGGAAATCTGAATGTTATGTTATTTGAATTATCAGGTGTTGGAATTATTGGAATTTTTCTTGAGGTTCTGAGTATTTGAATTAGACTTTGTCTTTAGTAAAAACAAATTCATTTTTATTTATTAAATAAAGTTATTAGCTATTCACAATAATGAGTGAAAACTGTGATATTGTTGAAAGAGATCTAAGAATCACTTTAGATTTTAAGAATTCCTAGAATTTCCAAACGCTCCAAGTCCCCAAAATTAACATCTATTAGGAACTTTAAAACACTTTTTTACAAATAGATTTTGACTCATTTTAAGGAATAACTTTTTAACATTTGTTTCTACAAGAAGAAAGGAAAAAACTATGGTTAAGTAGCAAGTTGCTCACTACTTAGAGGTATTCAAGTGTGGTGACCAAGGAATTCAATCACACACTGAGTAGGTGAACAAGATGCCTCCCCAGTCTTGGCATTGTGTGTCTTCAATTCACTTTCAGTGTAGTTAGTAGCTGTATGACCCCATAAACATTAGTTAGGACTCATATCAGTTGCAAGTTAACCAACCCCAATTTAAACTGTCTTAATCATGAAATGATTTATTGCTCCCTAAAGAGAATACAGCTAAGGAAAAAATACTCAGGCATATATAGCCCTAGGGCTCAATAGATGCCATAGATGTCTCTATTCCCCCTTTATGGACTTCTATTCAAATTATCTTTAATCTTAGTTATAAATTCCCTGTGCAAAGGCAAAAATGGCCACAAATATCCTAACAGGACGTTTGTACACTGTTGGTAGTAATATAAACTGGTACAGCCACTATAAATAACACTATGAAGGTTCCTCAAAAAACTAAAATAAAACTTTCATATGACCCAGCAATCCCATTTCTGGGCATATACCCAAAAGAAATAAAACCATTATCTTGAAGAGATGTCTGTCCTCCAATGTTGATTGCAGCATTATTCATATAGAACAACAAAAGTGTCTGTCAGTGGATGAGTAGATCAAGAAAATGTTTATATACATATATCTAAAATATATGTATATAAAATGGAATATTATCCAGCCTTAAAAATAAATAAAATCCCGTTATTTGTAACAACATGGGTCAATGTAGAGAGCACTGTGGTAAGAGAAATAAATCCAACAGAGAAAGACAGATACTGCATGGTATCACTTATATGTATAACAATTAAGTCAAACTTATAACAACAGGGTAGTAAAGTGATTTCCAGGAACTGGGGGTGGAGGAAATAGGGAGAGGTTGGTAAAAGGGTCAAAACTTTCAGTTATAAAATGAGTAAGTTCTGAGAACTTAATGTATAATATGGTAATCACAGTGATAACACTGAATCATACAATTTAAATTTGGTAAGAGAGTAGAACTTAAAAAAAGAGGTAGGGGTCATTCTGTGAGATGATGGATATATTAATTAACTCTGTGGTGAGGAGTTCTTTCACAATGTATACATATACCAAGTCATCACATATACACTTTAAATATCTTACAGTTTTATTCAGGAATTATACTTCAAATGCTGGGGGAGGGGGAAGAAAAACAAGAGTTTCTTTAAAAACAATTATCTTAACTGCTTAGTATCACCAGTTACACCAGACATCTTTCATTTGCCCCTTCAAATCCTGCTCTGTAACCTGGAAGGCAGTCTTATACAGACTACATCAAAAGATTCCTGTGCCCTTCAACTTTAGGGTAGATTTGACCAATAATAAACCATGGCAGGAGAAGAGAGGAAAGAGAATGAGGGCAAGGTATTTATTCATCTGGCTGCCTCTCTAACAGGCCACCTTGGATTGTCTGTGTCCCATGAACAAAGTAGTGAATTCTACAAGACTCTCTCCCTCTGATTATTTGTAAATGCTCCTTTCCTTCATCCCTTCGACTGAGGGAGATAGCTCTTGCACTTTTACTAGCCTCAGGATACTGAAGTATCTTTTCTAGTACTCTTACTAAAAGTCCCTCTGTGATAGACCTTTTCTCAATCATCTAATTTAAATGTGTCCTCTCTTTCTGGTCAGGACATTGATTTATAGACCAGTGAAAGAACTCCTCTTCCCCAATAGTTCTATCAGAAGTCTCAAGGCTGATGCTCATTAGCCTGTATGTCATAGCTTTAACTGTATGATAACCAATTACTGGGGCCAGAGAAATGCAGTGCTTTAATTAGCCCAACCTGGTTTATGTACCTGTGCCTGGGAATAAGATCAGTGCCACTGGAACACATGAACTGAGAGCTTGGGAGAGAGAGTTCCCCATAGGCAAATCTAAGTGGACGTGGACTTTAAAGCAAAACCATCTGATATGATACCTACAAAACCAGGCAAGTCACAAATATTTGGAGTCTTGGCTCACCTATAAGATAGTAATAATACATTATCTAAACTTGGTATATAAACCATATTTTCTTTGAATTATTTTTACAACTGAAAATGTATGGCTCTAACTCCAACAGCACACACTGATGCAATAGAACTAACTTAATTATATTACCTGCTCTATCACCAATTATCTATATGACCTTGGAAAAGTCTGCTATATTTTCTGGACTTTTCTTTCTTTATCTGTAAAATGAGAAGGTTGAAATAAATTACCTCTTGGGTGCATTCTAGATATAAAATCCCTATGAATTTTAATTATCTCAGAAATTCCCAGTTTTATTAGGGTTCATGGATTGAACACACTAAATATAACGTAAAACTCCACCTCTTGGGAGAATAAAAGAAGTATATTGAAAATATGAAAAGACAGAGAGGACTCTGAGCAGGTGACTCAGTGGACAGAGCATTGTACAAGCACACTGAGGTCACAGTTTCCATCCCTAGTCAGGGAACATACAAGCAGCAACCAATGAGTACACATGTACATGAAACAACTAAGTGGAACAATGAGTTGATGCTTCTCTCTCTCTCTTTTTCTTCTTCTTCTTCTTCTTCTTCTTCTTCTTCTTCCTCCTCCTCCTCCTCTTCCTCCTCCTCTTCCTCCTCCTTTTCCTTCTTCTCCTCTTCCTCTTCTTTTTTTTTATATATATTTTATTATTATTAATTCTAATGGGGTGACACCAATCTTCCTCTTCTTCTTCTTCTTTCCCCACCCCTTTCTCTCTCTCTCTCTCTCTCTCTCTCTCTCTCTCTCAAATCAATGGGGGGGAGCCTAAGAAAAATAGTAGAAACTTCAGAAACAATAGAAATCATATCCTCTTTGGGAATCTAAGCTGTCGGCAGTCTCTTTAGGCACTGCCTTCAAAATAAACTGGCTCCATTTTCATCCTTTCATTCATATCACCAGGCATAAAGTTGGGATTGGATTAAAATGAGCTGTCTTCTCATCTTATGTCTAGGGTGGCAGAGTACCTTGTTGATGGAAAAAATAATGATTCTCCAAATGTAGAAATAGTAATGAGCAGCCAAAACTACTGATTTTCTTTCTATAGGTCAACAATAGCATCAGAAGCTGGGTGTGACTTTACTTTGCTTATATTTCCAATATAGCCTCTGTGTAAATTTCTTTTAAAGTTTTCTTGGACCAGTACATGTTGCGCCTAAGTCACAGTCCCAGAATTAAAAGAAGAAGAAGAAGAAGAAGAAGAAGAAGAAGAAGAAGAAGAAGAAGAAGAAGAAGAAGGAGGAGGAGGAGGAGGAGGAGAAAGGGAATGAGAAATAGAGAAAGAAAGAGAAATATAGAGGAAGACAGAAAGAAAGAGAAGAAGGAAGGAAGGAAGGAAGGAAGGAAGGAAGGAAGGAAGGAAGGAAGGAAGGAAGGAAGGGAGAAAAAGGTCACCAAAAGATCTAGAAATTAGAAATAACAATTTTAAAATGAGATTCACTTCTCAGCAACATTGTAAAGCAAAGACCAATAACTTGGTTTTGTTTTTATTAGACTATTCTTTTTCAGCCATGGGCAAATGCTCATAAAATGAGATATTACTTGAATATATGAATGCAAATTCAAGAACTCTTGCAGAACAGGTAAATAATTTATAAATGTACAAAATAAACCAAGCCCTCCTTCAGCCACTATCAGGGTGTAGAGATACCAACAGCCATGTAATTACAAAGTAATTTTTAACTTGAGGCTTCACTATCAGTACTAAAAATTATATACCAGTTATACTTGGAACTGTTGTAAGGTTTCAAACTGGAATAAAATTACCATGAATTAGCAACTTGTTGGCATCCTTAAGGAGAATTTAAATATTTAGTGTTGAAATGGACATGTTATAAGGGCCTGCATATGTATTAGCAACACATATCATATGTGCATGTGCCTTATATTTATAGTTCTGTGCTTGCATGAATATGGATTGTAAACATTTGCAAAGGTTACATTATTTTATTTTAGGTAAAGTTTCATTTTTCTAAATGTGTTTATCCTGCACAATTTAGCTAAACTGTTCCACTAATAAATCAAAATGAGTTAAAAATAAAATAGGGAGAACACTTTATTTAATAAAAAAAACAAACTACTATTCTGTTGCTCTTTAAACCCAAGCTCTGAATGTTTTAGGTACTAAGCAAGCAAACAAGCCCTACAAAGAAATGCTTCACAGGACCTGATGTAGAGGTTGACACATAAGGTCCTCAACAAATGAGTGATAAAGAAATGGACAAATGAATATCAACATGGTTCACATGAGTACTAAGGTAGAGTTAAGATTTTTTTCCCAAGTAAGGAAACATCAAGAGATGTCTAGCAGATATCAAAGGAGATCTAGAAACAAGAGAGGTACTACCAAGCTATAATCTATTCCAGGACCCCACGGCACAGTGATTTTTGACTTAAAATATGTGTCATTACAATAAACATTGCACCTCATTTTCTAACATCTAATATCTTCTCATCAGGACATGGAAACAGAATAAGGGTGGTAAAATAGAAAGACCTACAAAAAGGCTCTACCAAGATAGTATCCTTCTCTAACATCCTAGACTCCCACCTCCACTCTAAAGATGCCACGAGTAGAGAGAAAGAAATGGCAAGAAATAAGATTTTTAATTTCTTCAGTTCTTCACTAACCCCACAAAGTGGCATCTGTTCACCTTCCCTAAAGAAAACACGATCAGTAACAGCAAGGATTTCCTAAATACCTGGTATGGGTAGACACTGCCTACAACAGGACATAAAAATGGAAAGAGCATTATTCCTGCTCTCCCTGATGGGTATATATGTTAAAATCACAGGAAGTTACGGAAGAAGCCATCACTGAAAGCTGGGGTGATAAAGGGAGGCTCTGCATACAAAGTAAGTCATTAGCTAGATGATAAAGTTTGAGATAGCATATAAAAGAAGGCATAACAGGTAACTATGCAATCAATGAGAACCACAGACTTAAATTTAGGACCTTGAGAACATTATACTGAGTGAAATACATAAATCAGAGAAAGCTAAGAACTGTATGATTTTACACATAGGTGGGATATAAAACTGAGGCATATGTACATAGATAAAAGTGAAGTGGTTACCAGAGGGAGAGGACATGGGGGAGGTTGGGAGGGGAGAAAGTGGGGGGGAGGGTGTAAAGAGGGACAAATACAAGGTGACAGAAGATGGTTTGACTTTGGGTGACCGGTATACAACATCATCAACAGTTCAAATGCTACAGAAATGTCTTCCTGAAACCTGGGTACTCTTATTGATTAACATCGCCATGTTAAAATTAATTTTTGAAATAAAATCTAAAAATTAAAAGAAATAATGAAAAGGATTGTATCCCGGTTTCTCCAGACTGCCTCATCTCTGTTCCCCTGTCTGATCCATCCAGCTGTGTATCTTTGCTGTGTCACAATCATAAATCTTAGCTGGCAGTATGAAAAAAAGAAAGAAAAGGAATGTGTATGAACACCAGACACTGAGTAGGGAAGTAATTGAAAATCTAATACTGCACTTTTCCTTTAATCCAATTGCACCCAATTTTGGATAGTCATTAAAATAACCTGAGAGGTTTTAAATAAAACAGGCAGTATATGGGCTTCATTCTTGGAGATTCTGATTAAATTGGTCTGGGTGAGGCCTAGGCATGTTTTTGTTGTTGTTGTTGTTTGTTTGTTTGTTTGTTTTAGTCTCTTTTTTCTTTTTTAAACTCTCTGTGTGATTCTAATGTACAGCCAGGATGAAAAACCACTGTTTAGGTCATCATGATCCACCAGTATTATGCAAATGGCCTCACTTAAAAGAGAGTTTTCAATACCCCTAAATGTTTTCCCAAGTCCCAAGGCATTAGGTAAAATGCAGATAATATTCTGTAACCCTTAAAACAATATCATTAAATTCATCTCTGTGTAGTCTTTTACTAGGAAGCTGAATAATGAAGCTTGTTGTTACATGGAAAGAGAGAACAGGATACCATCTCAAACAGTAGTTCTATTTTAAAAATATAGCGTGGCCAGATTCCATGGCACAGACATTGAGACTCGGTGGTCTGAGGCGAGGCTCAAGCACCTGTATTTGTTCAGTTCTCCTGGTCACTCTTGTTCAGAACAAAGAGGGCACTGAGTTTCTAACTCCCATCCCACACCAAACTTATTAAGTAAGGATTTCACGGACAATTTGGCTATTTTGTAAAGCTCCTTTGGTATCAGATAAAACAGGGATTCCAACATCTTTTATGTCATGGCACATGTAGAAATTAGTTATTTATATAACATACTGGAATAAACTGGAGAAGATTTAGGAGGTTGGTATATGGAAATATGGGGCTTGGTTTTAGAAAAATATTTTCATTAATATATACTTATGATATAAAAATTAGAAAATATAAATGATTATAAATTTACAAATCATAGAAAACCTTCAAAATTAGTTTCACAAATTATAGTGTAAGACAATAACTGTTTATCTTCAGTATCAGATTTTTTATGCTTGAAATAACTACATGCATAAGATATTTAATTAAAAATCTCTTTAAATTTCTATAATAACTCTACAGTGTGTCCGTAAAGTCATGGTGCACTTTTGACGGGTCACACAGTCAAAAGTGGACCATGACTTTATGGACACACTGTATGAAGAAGAAATTCTTTTTACAAGTAGGAGATAAAAAAATTCAAACTATTTTGAAAACTGTCCCAAAATGTGCAACAGTTAATATCAACATACAAAAGTTATATTTTTATATACAGTACTAACAATCTGAAAATTAAAAAAATAATCATATTACAACAACATCAATAAGAATAAAACACTTAGTACTAAACTTACCAAGGAGGTAAAAATGAAGATATAAATAATTTAAGGGATGTCCCAAGCTCATGAGTTGGAACGTAACACATTGTTGACTGGCAATTTTATGCAGAAGTTATTTCATGTCACTGGCTATTTTTTCATAATTGAGTAAGAAAGTGAAACAATCTAAATAAACTTCAGTGTACTTTATTTATACATAATGAATTTAAATGAAATTTTGTACATATCTGCTACATATTATATTTCCTTGAAAAGTTCTTCACCTTCATGATCTGTCATGGTTGAAATTTTTATAATACTATAATTGCAATAAAAGCCTAAATATCAAGAAAAGTCACTTTTTTATATAATAAACTGAACATGATTGAACATGATGAATATCTTTGACTTTACAATATCCTTGATATGTATGTTCAAACTGCAAGCAGTTAGAAGATAAGGCTCAACACTGTAATTGTTTTTGTTTACCATGAGTATATAGAACGGTGTGTTGTTTTTCGAACTTTGACCCTCAGGATGATGAATTACAAATACAATAATTCTATATTACCCTGAGTTTTAAAAATTGAAATAGCTAATGCAAGTACAAACACGAGTTAACTTGTGAGTGGTTAACAATGTGTTAATATTTTTAAAATATCCATACTACCCAAAGCAATCTACAGATTTAATGCAAGCTCTATCAAAACCCCAATGGCACTTTTTGAAAAAATAGAAAGAACAATCCTAAAATTCATGTAGAACCAAAAATACCCCAAATAGCCAAGTAATCTTGAAAAATCAGAACAAAGCTGGAGGCTCCACACTTTCTGATTTCAAAGCATATTACAAAGCTACAGTAATCAAAATAGTATGATACTGGCATAAGAATGGACACAGAGACCACTAGAACAGAAGGTCCCGAAATATGTTAGGGTCTAGGGCAGTGGTTCTCAAATTTTTGAAGTTGGGACACATTTAAAATCCTACAAATAATTGTAGGCACACTATATACAAATTTCTTAGAAATATGTTATAAGAATTAAGTCAAATATATAAAGTCCAAGCATGCTTTTATGATAATTAAACAAAATAAATACGACAAAATTAAATTTATTCTGACATTATAAAACATTTTTATGTTACATTTTTTGAGTTATGCTTTTTAGAATTCGTAAGAAAGGGGGTTAAAAAATTAAAAAGTAACAAAACAGTTATCTTTATATATATATAGATACATTCTTAGTAAGATTTAGTAAATTCGGCAGGTCCCAACGTAAATGTGTTCAGTTTTTTCATTCATACATATCATCTTAACTTTACACCAAACAAAGGATAGAAGAAACTTGCCTCCAGTCTTTCTGGGGAACATGGGGGGTAGTGTAAACAATCCAGTACCACCGCTTAACAGCCTTTTGCAAACTAATCAGGCAAATGAGGTGGGGAAGGGGTTGGGCAGACTGTCAGCTTACAGCCAATTCCCCACACCTCTGTGCCCCCAAAATCTAAACTCCAAAAACCCTGTTGGTTTTTTGGTCCCCAAAAGGCACATATTTCTCTGGAATACCATAGGTCGCACCTGGAAATCTTCTAGGGTGCACCAGTGCGCCCTGGCACACACTTTGAGAACCACTGGTCTAGGTGTAGGAGGCATGGGGAGTTGTTCAATAAGTACAAGTTTACTTCATGCAAGATGAGCAAGTCCTAGGGATCTTCTGTATAGCAACGTGCATATAGTTAACAATACTACACTGTACACTTACAAAGACTACTAAGAATGCTGATTTCATGTTATGGTTTTTACCACAATAAAAAAATAAAATTGAAAAGAGATGTGAGCAGCAGCTATGCTTCCTAATCAGTTAATAATCTATATGGTCCAGTCCAGTGGTTTTGAAACTTGAACATTGGAATTATTCTTCACTTGAAATTTTCCATATTCAATTAAGGAAACTATAACAGAACTGTGTGTTGAACTGGGTTGGAGGGGAGGGATCAAGATTTTGGACAGCATACACTAGCACTGAGACCTCTCACTCGCAGGAACCCCTGATCTAATCTAAACTCTACTCAAATAAAAATAAAGAGCCTCAGGCCCTATAAAGAAAAGAGACTCACCCAAGAATATTCAATGAATTAGTGGCATGGCCCTGGCTAGAATCCACATGTCGTGCTTTCCAATTTGGTGTTCTCTGCATTATCATTAAACTTCTTGTGACTAACCTGAGAAATATCGAGCTAACAATAAGAAGCCACAGAGATGAAGTTTCAAGCAGTGGTCTGTGGGGAAAAGGGACACTTTTAAGGCGAATCACCAGGCAACACAGATTTCCAAATTCAACAGTTTTTAAATGCGTAATTGTTTTCATTATAGGAATAATATTCATTCATTAAAGAAACTTTGAAATTACAGAGAAGAAAAAGGAGGAAAATGTATAAGCTCGACATTTATATACACAACCATTATGACTTGAATTTTTGTTTTTTTTGTCTTTCAGTAAGTACCGTTGAGTTTTCTCTGGACTGTGCTCATTTTGCATGTTCAATTTTGCATCCTACTTTATTCACCATATTATAACATTTTCCATTGGCAACAATATTTTCTTTCAAGTCTAAACAATATGCTTTGCAGTAGTTGTGCCAGGCAAATCATTTTTTTTCTAATTTTTTCACTATTTCAATAATACTAAAATGAACATATATTTGTGTATATAACATTGACCTGTGTTTATGGTAGGTACCAAGGTGAAATGATAGCATTAAAAATTTTGAAGATTTTTTAAAGTTTTTTGTACATAGTTTCATTTCACTTATAATATATAGTTTCTTATTTATGCTCAATTAAATAAACATTGTTTTAGAATTCTGAAAACAAAAGTACAGATAAATAATAACATTCACCATTTTCCCCCCACAAAGGCAGACAACAACTAAATATCCTGGCATATTTTTTTCCCAATTTTTTGAAAATACATACATATACACACATTATTACCAAACTGAGACTACTATGTATAGGTTTGGTTTTTTGGTAAAAGAGTTTTTGGACCTACTCCCATGACAATAAATGATACTTGAAAACCAAGCAGATTTTAGTTATTGATTAAACATTTTATTCCAGTCAAATGGCCAAACACACTCCCATTTGTTCATTCCCAGCACAGCCATAACCATATATTCATATCCAAGTAACAGAGAGATTACTTGCAGGACAACCCCTAGTACAACTCTTAAGGTGTAATCTTGGCTATAGATCTCATGGGAGGCCTTTGAGAAATTTACTTAAGAATGGATATAGGCAGTTGCCACACTTTCCTAATTTGACACATCTGCAGAACTCAGTTCAGAGTGATGCTCTCACGTGCCAGCTACCAAGAACAGCTGTGAGCCCTGAATCTTGGGGCCCTGGTCCTCATCAGAAGAAGTTTCCAAAAGCACAGTGGTTAAGACAGAAGCTTTGGCATCAGACTGATCCAGGTTCAACTCACAGCTCTACCTCCTTCTGGCTGTGTGACTTGGATGAATTTACTTCTGTAAGTCTCAGTCTCCTCGTCTGCAAATTTGGGTGACAACAGTTGCTATCTCATAGTTCTGAAGTGATGATCAGAGGAGATGCTGCATACGAAGTACTTAGCAACATGTCATAGCAAGCACCCAATTGATTTTAGCTGTAATTGTTATATTATTTTGAGGCATTCTGGCAGCTCATCTCTGTTCACTCACAGCTTTCTATTTTCATGCACAAATACAACTTTCTTTTTCCCCATTAATCTGTTACAGAAAATACTTTCTTAACTGATAATTCCCAAAGCAGTCGTTCTGGCAATAAGCATGGCAGTTCACAATATTATCATATTTATTTTATCACATATGTTATTTATAGCTCAAATTGGTTGAAACTGTCATTAACAATTTTTAACAAATAATTTTATTTCAGCACATATTCTTCCCAGGAGCTTTATACTATAATATCTCCTTCAATCTTCACAAGCTTTGAAGTATTGTTATAACTATTTTTCCAAGTGAGTACAGTGATGTATAGACAGTTTAAGAAATTTGATCAAGGTCATACTTCGAGAAGTTGAAGAGTCAGACTTTGAAATCAAGCCTGTTGAACTCCAAGCACTGAGCTCTATCCACTAGACAAGGCATCAGCAAACCTTTCTCTGTAAAAGGTCAAATAGTAATTATTTTAAGTATTCCAGGCCATATGGTCTTCATCATAACTATTCTACCCTACCACTATAGTGTGAAAGCAGCCATAAACAACCTATAAACAAAAGAGCAGGCCTATGTTCAATAACTTTATTACAGACACTGACATTGGAATTTATGTCACAAGGCAGAAATAAGTCTCTCTAATTTGCCACATCAAGACCCAGGAGAAACTATCCCAACTTAGATAGTCTGGATGCCCCATCGATTCCCAAGTCATTTACATCATGGTCTCTATCAGTGGAATGCAGGAATGAGAATGGCTCAAAAATCAATATTTTTTCTTCTAAAGAGGTTATATGGTTATACATCTTTAAAACCCTATAGCAAATAAAAGAATCCAACTAATGACACTAAGAAAAAAAATTAGAGTCAGGGGTGAGATGGGAGAGTGGATATCAAATACAGTAATTTTCTTTTGGCTCCAAACAAGTTTGCTCTTTTTAAGAGATTATGGAAGCTTAGATTTGTTTTCCAAAGTTCTTCTTTGAAGCAAAGGGTTTAATTAATCACCCCACACCATTAATGTTTCACATTTGGGGGTTTCTTTTTTTTTTTTTTTTTCATGACCATTTGATCTATGAGAGAACATTTTAGAGATGAAAATATAGAGGCTAAAAAAAATTTTTACTTCACTGCTGCCATTTGTTCCCCCCTCTCTTTACCCCAAACTCTCTTTTCCATTAGTACCGTGCTCCAGGAGATGACAACACAAGCTCTTAGTAAGACACTTTTTAGTGGTTCAAGCAAAGATCTGACTACAGGGTTTTAAAGTCACATTCCAAATCTCTCATTCATTCCTTGAACTCTTGTACGTGCCAAGAAAGGTGCCTGTCACTAGACAGCTGGAAAAGAAGCCCATAAATGCCAACATTGTTCTCATTATCTTGGCTTTCTTTCTCTGTCCCCTGTAGTTTCTCAATGAGAACGGATGCTCTTGGATGTACTGGGTTGATTCTGCTCAAATACAGCATGAAGTCTTCTCCTGGCCATTTGGGTAATGAATAGAGCTACGGACTGGGACGCATGAATTCCTGGCCCAAGTCAGCTATTAACTTGGCATTTGACTAACTTGAGCCATTTGACTTCTCTGAGTACAGTGGATCATGTGGCTTGCCTTCCAGATGCCCTTCAGTGATTGGGAACATGGAAACTGACAGCTCTCAGCTGAAAATCCCTCTGGATTTTATCTTTGGCCAAAAGACCCATCTAGCCCAAAGACTCTTCTTTTTCTGTGAAATGGCCTGCATTCCATGACTGGTGGGTCACTACGAGAATACAAATACCTGGCTTCCTCAACCAATTTGGAAGAGCTCTGCAGGGCTCCATAGGATTAGTTCACGGAACTGGGGCTACCCTAGATGCCTGTATTTCTGTCTGTAAACATGAGTAAAGTGCGGTGTTCCTACTGCCAGATGTATAGTATAACCATGGAGACAGCAAGGGCAGGGTCTCATACACATCTAAATCCAACTGAATTACAGAATTCAAAACATAGCTCTTCAAACAGTGTGAAACAGGTGGTACAGAGGCAAATGAGAGACACTGTGTACTAGGGTCTGTGGGTACTAGGAACTAGTACTAGGTACAGTACTAGGGAGCCCTGTCATTGCCACTAACTTGCTGGGTAATACTGCATGATACTCTCTGCTAGCCTCATTTTCCTAACCTCCAAAATAAAATTCTTTGTCATGTTTCTTCCTCTCCTTATTTTAAATGAATTTATATTATCTCTGCTTTAAAAAAAATCGTTCATTTTTGGAAAAATTAATCTCTCATTCACCATAAACCCAAAGCATCCACAGGTGTCTAATTAGTCAGGACTGAATGGCCCTCTCTGCAGGCCTTACCTTCAGAAACCTGGGCTCTGTGCTGACTGACAGGTACAGGGAGCCACCACTGAGGCAGCCTCCCTGGATCCAATGTGCTACTCATCCACAATGGAGAAATCTACTGGAAGGTGACTCAGTAATTTTTAAACTTCTCAGGTATTCAGGGAATAACTAGGAAGGGATAGAAACAAACATATTGAGTACCTGCTAAGTTCCTATCACTGACTTTTGTTCTTTCATGGATGTTAGTTTAATTCTGACAACACTCTCTGCAAGTCAGTCATTGTCATCTCCATTTTACAAATAAAGCCTGCACAGAGCATGTGACAACCTAGAGTCATACATGAAGAATGTGGAAGCCCTGGCTGGTTGGCTCAGTGGTAGAGCATCAGCCGGGTGGGTGGATGTCCCAAGTTTCGAATCCTGGTCAGGGCACACAGAAGCAGTGCCCATCCATTTCTCTACCCCTACCCCTCTTGTTTCTCTCTCTCTCTTCTCCTCCCCTCCTGCAGCCAAGGCTCAATTAGAGCGAGTTGGCCCCAAGTGCTGAGGAAAGTTCCATGGCCTCTGCCTCAGGTGTTAAAATGGCTTCAGTTGCAACAGAGCAAGGACCCAAGATGGGCACAGCATCGCCCCCTAGTGGGCTTTCTGGGTGGATCCCAGTCGGGGCACATGGGGTGTCTGTCTCTGCCTCCCCTCCTCTCACTAAAAAAAAAAAAAAAGAATATGGAAGAACCAAGGCTAGAACCTGCCATGGTTCCATCTCATGGTCATAGAAGTATCTGCTCCTTTGTCTCTTCAACAAAAGTTGGAAAATTCCTTATGGATAGGTCCCATTGTCTTTCTTATTTGTACCACTGAGCACGTAGCAGAGTGGCAAACACCTGTCGCTAAGTGCTTGTTTATAAAATTAATTAAGAACACTTGACTTTTCTCTTGCTCTATAATACTGTCATACAGTCAAGCCTTGCTACTTCACATTCATATTTTTCTAAAAATGATTAATTTTGAGACAGACAGAAAAATCAACACCAAATAACAAAGATGTAGCTTATTACAGTTTCCCAACTTACACAGTGACACCAGTCATTTGGCCTCTTTGGGATTTAATAGCTAACTAACTAGCCTCAGCACTGTCCATTTGCATGAGATTGGCTCTTTGGGCCAAGCAAGCAAAAGCTCCCATTGATTATTTCAAAAAAGTCAATACAATTCTGAAAGCCATTACATTTTAAGATGCTTTAAATTTATCCATTTCATCATTTTTAACCATGCCCACAAAAAGCATCCTAAAGATATTTGATTATTCAATTAGACTAAATGAGGCCAATGTATATGCTGCTGCCTCAGAGGTTATTATGCTTAATAAGACATAGTTTATAAACCCCATGAAAGCTGTAATTAAATATACAAGCAGCTTTCCACACAACTTTAACAAAAAGATGTCTGAACGCTGTATGTGTATATGTGCATTTGTGTTTTGTGAGAGTGTGTGTGTGTGTGTGTGTGTGTGTGTGTGTGTGTGTGTGTGTGTGTGTGTATGTGTTGTAAGGTCCTGTTCCATAAGGACTATAGCTCCCCTGCTGTTTGGAAAAGATAATTTCACTTGTAACACTAATAACTTGAGCAGGGGAGAAGCTGGCCTGGTGAATGGAGTGCACTTCACTGCACATCTTGGCTCAGTTAGAAATCGGAAACAGATGGTCCTTGCGGCTGGTTTCCCACTCGAGCCCGCTCACTGCCAGCCTGTGGTCTTCAGTGGGCTGCTGCTGGCAGTCTGTGACTTGAACATAGTAGGACAGTGGCAAAAGAAATCAAATCTTTTCCAATGAGCAGCAAGTTATGATGAAATTTGACAGATCTGACATTCTATACCCAACATCTAGTTAGAATATATTAACCTTTTAGTTTTCTAAAGCGCCTTGCATGGAAGTTGTGAATATACTTATTAGATGGCTCTGTTGTATGTGGGGTTTCTTTTCTTTTTCCCCTTGTTTTTCCTCTTTTAACAGGAAGCAGGGGGTTTAGTACAATCTTGGATGGCAGCTGGTTAACAGAAATGCATAAAAAGTAAAAGTTAAAGAATATCTAAATGGAAATGAGACATAATAACTGCCACTAAGGAAAAAAAAAAAAACTTATTCCTTTCAGGGCATGGTGAGTGAGTTCCTGCTTAAAAAAAAAAAAAAAATCAATATTTTTCTCAAGAAAAAGATACATATGTACATGCACATCTTTGATCAAAAAATCTGGGCAATCTCTGGGCGTATCATTAAAATGGATGGGGCTGTCTGGACCCCCTGGCATTTTCTTCAGTTGTGCCCTTTAGAGCTTTTCAGCATTTGCTTGTGCCATACGGTAAGAAAACTATGCCAGGTGACTTGGGCATTGGATATTTTTAAGTCACCACACTCATGCCTAATACTGATGTGTACCTGTGCAGAAAATTTTGCTACTTTCATCAAAAAAGGATAAATCACCCATCGAAGACCTCAGCGCTTTCCTGCACTTTGGAAGAATTAGACTGTCCAACCATTTATGTAGATTTCTACTATCTCAAAGCTTACATGTGAGTACACACTCATTTGCAGAGCTCAACAGTGATGTGTTGAAGACCACTGTAGGATTTCCCATCTGATTAAGGTTAGAGAAAAGACCTAGGTATTAGTAGTGGATAATTCATCTTTAATGCAAGCTTTTAATTTAAGTCTTAGATACCAATTTCCCTAAACTAAACTTCTACAGTTTCATCAACAGTGTTCACTTCTAATTTGAGGATTTCCAAAAGCTGAAAATTCAAGGTTATGCATATTTATTATGACCAGCATTCATCGCTACAAAATAAATTCTTTTTAAATCTGAGAAGTAGCTAATTAAGGTAGAAAAAAACATGAACTTTTTTGTCAAATTAACATAGGGTAGAATTTTTGCTTTTCTTACTTAGTATGTGTCATTAGGCAAGATTAATACTTTTTTAACACTGACCTGCAAATTAAAAATAGGAATACCAACCTCCTAGGTTGCTGTGAAGGTTAAATGACATATCATATCCAAAAGCATCATAAAAAGTACCTGACACATGGCAAGTGCTAAGCCCTATTACTGCAAGTTGCTTCAATTCTTTGACCCTGTTTTCTTGTTTGTGAAATGGGGTTAATAATAGACCATACATCATAAGAACCTATCTGGAAAAAAATTTTTTAAGATCTTAGAACAATGCTTGGCTAAAAGGAAGCACTCAAAACTTTAATCGCTCTCCTCCTAGAGTTTCAGGTTTCCAATGGCCCAAGAAATAGAGCTTAAAAAGAAGGAGAAAAAATTTTAGTTGCTTACATTGCAGAAGTTTCTGCCAAATGAATGAATTACAAATGAATGACATAATTACATTAAAGACAAATAATAGCATAGTCAATCTATGCAAAGCACTAATGTACAATACAAATAAGGAAGGCAATGGGAATTCAAAGACTCTATAGGTCACCGTGGAGTAGGGTCTTTACTAAAGGAGTTAACTTGGGAAGGTAGATGATATACTGGGGAAGCCATAGTTTGAATCTAGGTAAATGTAAACAGCAGGAGAACACAGTCAAATTTCAAATTAACTAATGTCCTATGCCTTTTAACTATCTTTATCTCACCAGTTAGGAAGCCCCTACTATTTGCCCAGCTCTGAGCTTGACCTCATAGCCACTGAGACAAACAGGACATGGCCCTTTCTCTCAGGAATCTCAAGGTCTGAGGGAAAAGCCAACTAAGAAGCAGATATTTCCAGGACAAGGTATTAAGAGCTGCAGTGGAGCGAGGCACAGGTTATTATAGGAGAACAGAAGGAAGGGACCTAATCCAGACTCACAGGACAGAACCAGGAGGGAGAAAGAAAAGTTTCCTTCAATAAAGCAATAATAATAAAACATCAATAGCAAAACAATAACTTTGGTTGAGTACTTATTACACATATCAAGGAATATTGACTCTATGCATATTTTTGCTTCAAAGCAACTAGATATATAACTGTATATAACTATAGTTAGTTAACATATATGTGCATATATATATGGTCGTGTGTGTGTGTGTCTTTGTGTGTACATCCTAGATAGAAAATCTGGGCATATATACTTAATAACTATTTTTATTTTTATTAAGACACAAGAATCAGAGAGGTTAAGTAACCTGGGAGTGGTAACACAGCTAGTAACCAACTAAGCCTAGACATGGCTCTTGTACTTCAGACACAGTGCTCTCAATCACTCTACTATCCAGCCTCTTATAATCAGTAGTATTCCATTTTATGTTGCCTTTTAGCAACAGATTACAAAAACCAAAACTTCTCCTTGGTATTGTACACCTGTTGGCAGCAGAACCTTAAAGGTCTTTTTCCAAATGCCCTGCTTCACAGACAAAGATGGGAATTCCACTCAACAAAAAGAGGTAGCCAATTTGGGAAGCACGGGCCACAACAGCCCAAATGACGCTAGAAAATGACTTGGTCTTTGCTGGAGACCTCATAGTATAAAAAAAAATTCTCTTTCTAATGCTCGCCATAGTCATCTGGACCATACTTTTCATACTGTACCTGGCAGTTTTACCCATCACTGACTTCATAGCTAGGGGGATTCCCACTTCCTAAAAAATATGTTCAAAGGAAGTAAGAAAGTCCACATCCTGATAGGCTTATTTCTTGATATGCCATTTCTGCCTCAGATTCATTCACGTGCAGTAGAAAGAAGTATTCAAATGACAAGAGTTAAATTCAAAACATGTAGCCGCTTTCTGTTATTTTTTTTTCTGACTGAAAGCAAACCATTTAGATGTTTGTTTCCAAAAAGGCATCTGTCAGCAATCAAAGGGGAAAAATGCATAAAGCAAATGCAATTGTTTGGAGTAGCATTTCCTGGATCATGTTAAATGCTTGAATTGCTTCCCTTTATGCTCACCAAATAATTTTATTTTCCACAATAATTGCAATATTTAACATGTTTTATTTAATCTTGTTTTAAGGCTGTTAACAACTGGCCACACTGTGAAAAGACTGATTGCTATATGGGGAAGGGGAGCTTCCACCAGCCTCCTAGAGAATGAGAATGATAAAGTTACATGCATCTATTGGTTCTAGATTTAAACGACTATTATTCAATAATATTTATTGTTTCTTTGTTTAAAACTACTCTTACATCTCCCATAATATCTTCCTGGGTATTCCATCACTCACAAAGTGAAATCCGGACTCCAGTTTACCTTGTGCCCCATTCATTCATAAATAATGGGCGTGCATAGGGTGTTCCAATTCTCAGAAATGCACCGGCTCAGATAAGAGACACCTCTAACTTCAGAGGTTGCCGCGGGACACACTTAGATATTGTAAGGCTGTGGGCCAACAAGTCCCAAATGTCCATGAGCCTGTATGTCCTGGGAGAATGCTGAAAAGACTCTATAAAGCAAGAGAATTTCGGTTTATCTGCTTGTCAGAGGCAAGTAAGAAAGGATAAAATGAAATAAGAGGTTGATTCAAAGACAAAAAGCTGCTTTATTTCTTTTTCTTCATTTTTCCCCTTTTTTATGCTTTTTAAATTTTATATAGAATTACCAACTATTTTTCCTTTCGTTCTCTAAATAATAAACTGAAGAAAGACACGGTCATTTTAATGACGCTGCAGTTACACAAGGCAACAAACATTTTGACTGGCAAGCTTAGGACAAGATCCTGGCAGAAGGTCCAATGCTTCTAGACATTGAAGGTAACAGCATTTCCTGTTTTAATGCAGATGTTTTTATGAAAAGGGAGGTGACACCAGGGCAGTAAAAAAATACAAAGATGCTTCTAAGAGTAATGACAATATCCATCCATATTTGATGATATTTCTCAATACTGCCTCCTAGCCCCATATTATTTGAATAAATCCTATTACAATGAGGGATAAGAAAAAAAGAAATGCCTTATTTATTGTCTTTGTGGCTCATTCTGTAAAAGCAGTGTATGCATCTTGTTTTAAATTATAAAACATTTCAGTTGCCACTGGATAAAATTTACTTTACTGGAATTATTTTTGTCCAGTTACTTACCTGATGCTAAATGGTTAAAATAACACCTACTAAGGAAGAGGCCAGAAATAAGAAAGCAGAAGCCACCAAATTTAACCTCTTCTGAATTTAAAATATGTCCTGAATAAGTTTATTTAAATATTATTCAGTCAAAAATGTGACTAGAAAAAAGATCCACTAGACAGGCTGTAAATGCACAACTTTGTAAATAACCACAGTTCAATAGCCCAGAAATGTGCTGTTGATAAATTCTCTGATGCTCTGAAGTGCCTACATAGACCTGCAGTATAGAGAAGGTAATATCACAACTATGTTCTTGATGATCAAGAATTAATTATATTCGGGGGGGGGGAATAGAATGTGTTTGGTATATGGCTCTTATAAAGGTGTTTCTGCAGTTCCTAATTTCACACAGTTTGAAAAGATAAAATAAATACAAGGCAGTCTCTCTACTTTTTGCTTCCTTTAGTCCTGAAGCAAAATGACTTGAAATTCAGCAGTTACCTGGACTTCTTTTCACTTAAAAAAAATTATTTTTACAGCCATTCTTATTGGTACGTCCATGTTGTGGTTTATTTTTTCTGGTAAAGAGAGGATGTATGGTTAAAACTCCTGTAATGAAGATCGCTTGGTTACTGTAAGGAAATCAGATGTGATTTTCCCTGAAAAAGGAAGTACTCATGTCAAGTTTAACCTGAATTATGTTAAACTGGATTGATCATGACTAACCACTTGCTTTACAAAGAATGGAAGAGCCCAGAATTAATTTTTACATAAAAGCGGGACACTAAAAAATAGAGACTGTGCCCAGACTAGCCCGGGTTAGAATTTTAAAATATCAGCAATGTATTTCCTCACATAAAAACACACATCTAAATACAATGCCAGGCGGAACCAAAAATCAAAGGACTTGAACATTGCCTTCTCATGTTTATGTTCCTTTACAACTAAATTAACCAATGAATTAAGTTTTAAAAATAAGCTAAGAAAGTAGAAATATTTTTCCTTAGATTTTTTTATTATTTGTTTTTGTTTTTGTTTTTCTAGTTCTTGGAAAACCTGCTCCCCTGTTCCCAGATTTAGTTTTAGACTTTTCACTTTGCTTCCAATGAGATGTGTAAGACAGGACAACTAAATTGAACATTTTTTAAATGCACAGCTCACGCTCTTGAGAAAAGTGGCTGTGAAAAACAGACACCGAATCAGACTTGAAGTCGAGGAAGGGGGGTAGAAAAAAAAAAAGCCCAAAACATCGCATGATAGTCTCTAAGCAGTTCCATCTGTCAAGCAGAAATTTTAGGCTAATAGCCTGTGGCGATCTCTCTCCGCAGTCCACTACCTGCCTTTGTCCTATTAAATCTCTTTATTCTCCTTAAAAAAAAAAAAAAAAAAGAGGGGGGATTGGTTGTTGGAAAGAAAGGAAAAACCTTGCAGACCAACATCATCTGAGTGATGAAGCCCTAATTTTAACTGCCTCTTTGATGTGTAGCAGGGGGGTTTTGTTTTTTAAAAAGGAGAGAGAAGACAGTGCTAGGAGCAGAAGACTTTTCATCTCCACTTCACCTTGCCACTGGGTCTGTGAGAGATTGGTTCATTGTCAAGGAGATTTTTTTTTTTACCCATGATTCCATATGGTATGGACCGGACTACATGTTGCCCCACATGCCACTGCAAATGTTTTCTCAATTAGGTGTCTTATCTCCCGTGAGTTAGCATCAGATGAAGCTTGCTGACAGCGTAATGGCAGGGAAAGCTTCCGACGGCTCCATCAAATGGCAGCTCTGCTACGACATCTCGGCCAGAACTTGGTGGATGGTGAGTTGGCAGCCAGGGCTGCCTTTTTTTTTTTTTTTTTTTTTTTTCCTTTTCTACTTTCCCTCCCTCTTTGACAAAATGTCCCAGACCTCACATTCATCAAATTCACATTTGATTTTTTTCACACTCTTCAATGAAGCAGCCTCACACTGCTTCCTCTTGCCATCCTCTCTCTGCCACTCTGCGACTTGAGTTCCCAGGAAAGCTTGCCCTGAATTTCCATGGGACAATGTTTAGGAGTTGTTTGTTTTTTGGTTTGGGTTTTTGTTTTCTTTTTTTAAGAGTATCAGAAGTTTTAAGGTGGAGATGGGCATTTTAGCCAAAGCGGTCTTGGAGTAACAAGGTGAAACATTTGTCCCGGCCCTCAGGTTTTGCTTCCTGTCCCCAGCTTCACATCCCCTTTACTTTTGTTTTCAGGGACTAGGCAGTACATGGCTTTTCTTTGGCTGTGGTGTTTTCTGAGGATGCTTGTTGGGCGCTGGATAGAAGCAAGTCCTGGGTGAATTCCGGTCCTGTCCCATTAACGAATTGCCTGAAGTCACCTGTGACAGAACTCTCCACTCTCTCTTTTCCATCTCGGGACCTATAGCTCAAATCTAACTTTTCTCCGTTTATGTCAGAGCAGATCTTAAGTCTCTTAGGAATTCTAGCTCTGAATGGAAAAGACCCATACATTCTTTTAGTTATTCTGGGTACAAATAAAGTTTTAATAAAGTTCTACCGTGCAGCCACAGAATGAGTTAACTCACACGTCATGGTCAACCAGGCCAGACAACCTTTGACATCTTAGATCTATAAGAAGTAGAGTGAGTTGGGAGGATGCACAATAGCTTATTGTCAGGGGAGATGCAAGTCCTGTGAGGAAGAGAGTCCTCAAATCATTACCGCCCTCGTTAGGGTGGTGTCCGTTAAGGATTAATTCGTTAGCAGTGCATTTCTAGTTTTCCGTAATTATTATTCTTGTGGCAAGCGTGAATTCTTCCAGGGAATGAAAAAAAGTTTGCTGCCAGGACAATGAATGTATTATCCGTTCCTAACTGGACCGTGAACTTCAGCTCATTTCACATAGATATCAGTTTAAGGGAGAAAAAAAGAGAGAGAGAGAGAGAGAGAGTGGTGTTGAAGGGGGAGACTGGCGAATGGAATTACAAGACAGGACTTGGTCAGTTTCATTGTATGATCTACGGGAAGAGTTCTTTCCCCTTCCTGGACCAACGGTGGTATAATTTTGGGAAGTTTTAGGAACTCTGAGGACTGGGAGACTATTAAAAGTGAGCTACCACAAGATTCTGTTCGGCTGCTTCTTGGGGTACAGTGTCCATCCTCAGGACTCTTGAGTTAAGGTGGTCGTGGGTATGTTGTATATGTATGTTTTAACCTCTAATTTCTTAACTATACATAGAAACCTTACTGGTGATTTCAGGACAATGTTACTTTTAGCTTTTGGTTAATTAGACTAGCAGTAAACTATCCACTTAGATATTGAACTTTTATCCAGGGCACTTATTTTCCCATTAGAGTTTCCGCCAGCAAAAGCAAGGTTTATTTGTATGCTGTGATGTCACCTATCGCTTCGTCTTAGGCAGCTTGTTAAACACTAGAAATGAATATACTGATTGGTTTAGCTAATATTTTCTAAGCTAAGTTTTGAGCTTTAAAAAAAACTGCCTGCTGATGTCATATTCTGGGTGACATTCTACTTCCTTGTATTTCAAGAGCACATAGATTTCATAGACGGTTACTTTTTATGGCAAATTGTGTCATTTTTTTTTTCTTACAAAGATCATCAAATGCTCCTCTTTTTAACTTGGAAAACTGTCGTTACTTTTTAGTAAAGTTTACGTGGAAGTTGCTTTTCATTTAAAAGTATTTTACAGATGTTTTACCACCAGGAATATAAAATATAAAAGTGGTGGAAACATTTAGCAATGCAGTTGACTAAAAATAAACAATGCTGTAAGCTCACATGCTGCTGTTTAGGCTACATACTGCAGGAAGTTTCTCTCAACTTCAATGCTTCTATATCTTTGCTTTGACAAAGGGTGAGAAATCAGAGTGCTCTTTAAAGAAGTTGAAGTTGCCATAGAGAATAAATCGATATTTTTATTTCTCTCAAAGGTGATCACATGGCAGAGCATTTTAGATCTGCCAGTTACAAATAATTCTAATGCAAACTTCCCATTATTGATGGGGAATTGAGGGCTTTAATGAAGGGGGAGAGGATTAATTAAAATAAGACAAAGTTCACATTTCTCTTAGCTCTTCTCTTTCCTAGAATAGCATTCACTCCCTCTGCCTCCATACTCTCACCTTGCTACCCCAAACAATTTTCTCCCAACTAAAAAAAAAAAAAAAAAAAAGGAAAAAATCAAACTTGCCCCCAACTGACATAGTTCTTTAACCAAAGGATAGTACAAGTTCTCAGTTTCACACTAAAGGCAAATAAAGCTTTAAAATTACCTCATGCGTCATCTGGCTGCACAGACTCCAGGCTGCATAGTGGGAACCTCCGGCTTGGTCCTCCCAGCATACAAAGGCAACTCAGTGAATGCCCCTCCGCCGGGGGGAGGCTCGGCCTCAGCTGCCAGCCCTGGGATATGCAATTTTGCTTTTTAATGAATCGTAAACAATTTGTATGGCAAATGAGTTTGTTTGTTTTAGTTTAGGGGGCATATGTTGGACCAGGTTGTGGACAGCCATTAACTGCTCCAAAATTTTAGGTGAGAATGGATAGAGCCCCAATTCATTTCTATTTTTCTAAAATGTAAAGCCCACTAGCATGAAAGAAACTGGTTAATGAAAGACTAAGAATAACAACCTCTCTTCTCTTTCCCCTCACTCTTGTGTTCTCCTGTCCCCACCCCCTCTCATAATACACTGGGCTTACAGTAAGGGTTTAACTGCACTTTTTGACAACTAACTGGAAGTCAGTTGACTAAATTAATTAAGTGATTTTTAAGTATAAATTTTAGCTTTGTCTTTAAAAGGCTACATTTGTTTTAGAAACAATTGTTTTAAAATGTGAAATGCTGAGAAGAGCCCTCGATATCTTCTATGACTTTGTTGTTGTTTGTTGTTGAAGCTAGTGTTGTTTGGAGGGACTTAGGTTATAAAATATGCTAAATACACCTTTAATATCAAAATAGAGCAAGAAAGGGGTCTTAATATCCAAGAGTCAAATGAAAACTTTTATTCTAACCCATAGTTGTAAACAACTTAGAAGTTAACAAGCAACCAGGGTTTGAGCATGTACATTTTAACAGTAATTACCTTTGGCGCTGCCACTTATGAGAAATCTTTTGATATCTGAACCATTTCTCTTTAATGCTTTCATCATGCAAATCAAGAAATAGATATTACATATCAACTTCATCTAGCTGTGTTGTAACATCTCTATTTGAAACCTTCCGACATAAAACTAAAGAAAACCCTCATGAAATTTTTCTCCATGCCAAATGCAATGGAAGGAACCTGGATGCATGTAGATGCTTCAAAATACAATTCTGTTCAGTGTAAATTACCTTAATTCTACCCACATGGCATTACACTGAAAGCAGAATAAACATTCTCCTCTTCTTAATGATTTACTGATAATATATCACAGGTCTTACTTTTATGGGGATTACAAAATATAGTTGTCTTGCTTCTGCTATCCAACTTAAACACTTATTGTGACTATAAAATGAAGGCTCTGAAACTATCCTGCCACCTGCCCCCCACCGCATGCTAGGTTCCCAAGCATTTATTTTGGAAGCATTTGCTTTAAAAATTGCCATATAATTTTTCAATTAATATGTCTTTGTCACTTAACACAAATTTTTACAACTCAGACTTTGTATATCAGTAAAGTTTTTGGACAGGAAGAATATTCAATGCTTTTGAAATATAAATAGGTATATGATAGATAGATAGATAGATAGATGATAGATGAATAAATCAGTAAATTACTTCAGTAAAAATATTCTTACTATGCTCAAAAATTCAAAAAAAGAAAAGAAAACCCAAATCTACTCTATTTCCCAAATGATTGACAGCCCTAACTGCTGCAGACACAAAACTAAGTACTTATATCTCATGCATACCTTTTGTTGTTATTTGCTTGGGCTTGTATTTTAAACTGTATTTACTGTTTCAATTTTTAAATCTTAATTCTCAACTGAATAACTTTTGTTAGTGATTGCTTCTTATATTCCTTTGAGGACATTCTAATAAAGATTTTTCTAAGCATTTGTGCTAGCTCTTTCATGATGATGATTAAAATTACTTGGAAATTGTTACAATGACTATAAATGAGAATAATTAATATGAGACAATTTTGTAAATAATAAATCATATTATATTCTCAACACCCAGTACACTTTCAAAAGAAAGTGAGAAAGTGTGATAAATATATTTATACACATTTTATTTTAAACATTTGCACACTTTACCTGTGCTTATTTCTAAATGCACAGTTGTCTTATTTTTATTTACCATTATAAGTATGTGACTATATTAACATAAAAATATGCATTAATTTTAAAGGCTTTTTTTGTACACACTAAACATTATTTTCCCCAGCATTAGCAATTTTCAATTGCAAGCAAAATCTGAATGAGGTAACTTTTTTATTTTCTCCTACATTCATAAGAAATTGTCCTTATCACTTTCTTCTAGGTTAGCCTTATAGATCTTTAAAGTACCATTTACTAAACTTAGGGAGAAGCAAGCACATTAAACTATGCTCCTATTTTTTTCTTTAAATCAAATTATGATCCAAATGTACTTCATTCAGAAATGTGATTGGTTACTTAAGCTAGCCTATGTACTTCTACTATCTTTTTTTTAATCTTGATTTCCTGTTATTATGCTCATATTTCTTCTGTGAACTTTAGACAGTAAAATAAATGCTTTGTCCTTATTTTCTAGTAGATTTTCCTTCACCTGTCCTGAATATCGTCAGGAATGTTTCTAATTTAAAACCAAAAGAATCAGGGGCTGATTAGAAGACAGGAAATTGGAGGATTAAACTGTCTGGTTGAACTTCCTTTACTTATCAGCACTCAGTAACTTACACTGGATTACAAACTCAACAGGACAATTTTTACAATGCTTTATTTTTTCTGAATGCTAACATATATATATAGTGTATGTGAGTGTGTGTGTGTGTGCATGTGCGTATTTATATATGCACACAAGTGTGTCTCTCTATGTCTGTGTGTGCATTCATGAGTATGAAAAAAACCAGCAGCTGGTAGTTATAAGTAGATGTTTTTAAGTGGGATAGTTTTAAACCAAAGGGGCTTATACTATGGACATGAAAGTTCATTCAAAGACTATAATCCTAGGATATTCTTCAAACTTTCTTATTAAAACAGTGCTGTGGAAACAAGCAGATAATTAAATACTATAATGAGAAAAGCAAGATGTACTATTTTGGAAATGTAAAATAGATGGCTGTAGCCCTTATGCAGTCCATATTCCCTCAGTTCTGTTCCGAATTCCCAATACTCATATTACGGAGTAGAGAAAGGTCCCACAAAGAATGAGAGAGTCAATTGAAGAGGCTTCCAAAGCCGTTTTGAGATTCCCTGGCACCAACCGAGAAAGGAATCTTTCCTACTGTGACAGCAGGTCTGAATGATCCAGGTGAGCATAAATTGTGAAATGAGTGCTTGGCAGCGAATGAGAGAGCAAATGAGGACAAGAGGGTAAGGGTTCACCATATGCCATTAGAACCTTTAAAACTGAATATAAATAATAAACACAAACCACTGGCCTAGATTTTAACCATGTCATATTTTTGCCAAGCTGTGTTCTAGAAACCTCACTCTGCTTACCTGCTTTGCCCTCAATACATATTTGTTAATTTGGCTTAAGAGAGTTCTAGAATAATATGTGTCCATTTTTTCCTGCTTCTTACTGAAATATTAGTGGGTTCTACAGAGAAAAATAGAAGATGAAGAAAAGTGAAAAGTATACTCCGGGGCAAAGAGCATGGTTGGTTAGGCTGAGAGACCTGGGAGCTGACTTTAGGAGCTTGTTTTGGCAGACCTTCATTTATTCTTCAAAGATGTACTGAGTCCCTACTAAGGGCTGGAGGGAGAATCGGCTGCTGTTTCTGCCAGCTGCCATCATTCAAGCTTTGAAAGCACTAGGTATCAACCTCTCTGGATCTAACTGAATATTTCATCCTAGCAGCCAACACTGACTGCGCACAAACTGTCTCCTAGAATCTGTCCTAGGTGCAATGCATAAACTTTTTACATTAATTTTCATCATAAACCTGTGAAGTAAGCATTATCACCCCACTTTACGTATGAGGAAACCAAGCCTTAGAAAAGGTTGCACGCTGCCCAAAGATGTGCACACACCTAGAGTGGGTTGCTCAGACTGCAGTGTCCACTGGCTTGATCTTGGACCAAATCTGTCATAAATGGACTGGTTCTTTTAGCACTATGATGCAATGGTATTCAGAATCTCACAGGATTAGGGTTATCCATTTGTCTCATGGTCTGCGGGGTGGGAGGTACAAGTCTCTTTGCTAAGAAAATAGAGAAATAAAGGCAGAAAAATTATTATGTGTCAAAAGCAAGAAAAGACAGTGGTGTTGTGTTGCCCACTTCTTTTCCTGGAAAAGTCGTGCATAAAATAGACCCTACTGTGCAACAGAAATATCTAGTCTCATCACTGACCAAAGAAACTCCTGAGAAACGTGAGCAAATCTAATGCAAAGAATGTACCTTGTCATACTAAAATACACCTTTTCATCTGAAAATGAAAGGTTCGGGGAAAACAAGTGTGTTAACATTCTTGATGAATATTAGGGACATTTCTTTTTGAAGCAATTCAATCTCTAGTTAGCAAATAGTTCACTTGTAATTTTATTTATTTATTAATTATATTTTTATTAAATTTTTTAATTTATAATGTTAACATGGATTCAAGTGTCCCACTCAATATAACACCCTCACCCCCTAACAATGTGCCCCCCATTACACCCTCCCTGCCCCCTCCCCTTTTCTCCCTCCCCCACTTCCCTCTGGGATTTGCTGTCCTGTTATCTGTTTCTATGTATATGTATATATAATTTCATGAATCCCTTCACCTTCTCTGATCCCATCCCCTCATCCCCCTTTCCTCTGACAGCTGTCCCTCTGCTCCCCATGACCCCACCTCTGCCTCTATTCCGTTCCTCAGTTCACTTTGTTCATTAGATTCCACATATAAGTGAGGTCATATGGTATTTGTCTTTCTCTGCCTACTTATTTCAGTTAGCATAATAATCTCCAGGTTCATGCATGCCATTGCAAAGTAAGATTTCCTTCTTTTTAATGGCCATGTAGTATTCAATTGTGTATATGTACCACAGCTTTTTTATCCATTTGTCCACTGATGGACACTTGGGCTGTTTCTAGATCTTGGCTATTGTAAACAATGCTGCAGGAAACATGAAGTTGCTTATCTTCTTTTGAATCAGTGTTTTGGGATTCTTTGGATATATTCCTAAAAGTGGGATAGCTGAGTCAACAGGCAGTTCCACTTTTAATTTTTTGAGGAAATACCATACTGTTTTCCACAGCAATATTTAAGGCAATGCAAAACAAGAACCTACAACCAAGACTACTTTATCCAGCAAGACTATCATTTAAAATTAAATCTGTCTGTTTCCCAGACAAAAAAAGACTCAAAGGATTCATTACAACCAAACCAATACTGCAAAAAATGTTAAGGGACCTGCTATAAAAAAAGAAAAAAGCAAAGAAAACAAGAAATTAAGAGAAAGAGGATTGTTGGATTATTGGTTTAAAGAATAAAATGGCAATAAATAAGTACATATAAATAGTAACCTTAAATGTAAATGGATTAAATGGTTCAGTAGAAAGACATAAGGTAGCTGTATGGACAAGAAAACAGGACCCATATGTATGCTGTTTACAGGAGACCCACCTCAGTACAAAAGATAAACACAGAATAAAAGTGAAGGGATGGAAAAAAGTATTTTATGCAGATGGAAATGAAAAAAAATATGGGGTAGCAATACTTATATCTGATAAAATAGCCTTTAAAATAAAGTCTATAGTTAGGGATAAAGAAAGTCCTTACATAATGATAAAGGAAGCAATCCAATAGGAGGATATAACCATTGTAAATATTTATGCACCTAATAAGGAGCACCTAAATATATAAAGCTGATTTTGATGGATATACAGGGTATGATTGACACCAATACTATAATAGTAGAGGATTTTAATACTTTATTAACATCATTGAATAGATCCTCCAGATAGAAAATTAACAAAGAAACAGTGGCCTTAAACGACACACTAGATCAACTGGATTTAATTGATATCTTTAGAACCTTTCACCCCAAAGCAATAGAATATACATTCTTTTCAGGTGCTCATGGTATATTTTTTAGGATAGACCACATTTTAGGACACAAAAAGAAAGTCTCAATAAATTTAAGAAGATTGAAATCATATCAAGGATCTTCTCTGATCACAATGACATGAAACTAGAAATCAACTACAATAGAAAAACTGAAAAACAGTCAAATACTTGGAGGCTAAACAGTATCATGTTATTAAATAATAAATGGGTTAATAATGAGATCAAGGAAGAAATAAAAAATTCCTTGAAACAAATGAAAATTAACAGACAACATCTATGGAACACAGTGAAAGCAGTCCTGAGAGGGAAGTTCATAGCATTACAGGCATACCTTAAGAAGCAAGAAAAGCTCAAATAAACAACGCTGCACCTAAAAGAACTAGAAAGAGAACAAATAAAGCCCAGAGGAAGTAGAAGGAAGGAAATCATAAAGATCAGAGTGTAAATAAATGACACTTGTAGTTATCAATGGAACATACCATTTAAAAAAGCCATCCTTCAAATAAAATTTTAAAAAAAAGAATCCTGCTTGTTTGGTGTTTTCTCTCTATCTCTCTATCTGTCTGTCTCTGTCTGTCTCTCTCTCTTTCTCTCTCATAAGAAGAAATGCCAATATAGAACAAAATTGCTGTTTACTTTTTCCATTCCCAGAGAAATGGCTAATTAAAGGTTAATTCCAACATACTTTTCTGTGAGAAAAGGCATGATGCAGAATATATACTGCCTAATGGCAAAGATCTTAATACACTCACTACAAGTAAACATCTATTTTCCACACAACTGCTGACTATAAACAATATGTCTCAGCCAGAGCTCTTTAATGGTGCCACATGCTGGACAGATTTTTCATTCCTCATAATCCAAGTTCCTTTCATGATTCTTAATATGTACACGCTATTGCCCTGCTGACTGTCCGAAATGGATGATAATTGGGAAGAGTGGCAGGTCAGAGCTGGGGACACATAATCCTGGGGAAATCAGCCCTCCACAAAGTTGCTGTACATGGTGGGGCTCACAGGGGAAGAGGGGCTTGTAAGCTAAATTGAACATTCAGTAAATTAATAAATTCTGCTGACTTTTCTCACATCAGTAGATACCAAAGGATATGGTTCATCTTCCCACATGGCCTAAGTGTAGACAAAGTTAATACCCATCCAGGGTGTGAGAACATTGCTCCCAAGACGGCCCCATCTGCCTACTCCAACCCCCAATGTTCTAGGTCCACGCTCTTCCTCACAGCTGTATGACTTTTATTCCTGCTGACAAAATGCCCTCAGCAGCTGGCCTTGGTAAGCTCCCTTTTATATTTTGACAAGATAAACATTGCGGGCTAAACAATTGATTTCATCCATTCCTTTAAGATTCAATTAAAATTATCCTAAATTGTTTTGTTGTATTTTATTTTAGGAAAAACAGCAATCTCATTTTTGTTGAGCATATGAGAACCTGGCAATGGGTGTGATGGCTTGACCTCCCTCTCAGTAAATAATAGGAGGTAAACCTTGACATGTATAACATAGGGGTGGGCAAAAGGAGGTTTACAGTTATAATGCAAATAAAGAATACAGTGATTCATAAATCATACTAAAAGAATAAACCCTGTGTTTTGCACTCTCACAACTGTAAGCCTATTTTTGCCAACCCCATATATTACCCCAAACTGGAGTCCAGGTATATACACTATTATCAGTAGAATTGGATAAGAAAGGGGAAAAAATGCAAAGAGCTGATGAGGAAAACTACTGTAGGAGGGGTTGATATCATTTCTCAACTGAAAACTCAAGAAATAACAAAACTCAACACGAGGGGCCACATACACAACTATCTTTAGATGAGGCAGGTCAGCTAAGTGTAAGATGATGAGGACATAGTAAATCCAGTGGGGGATGTTGGCGTCTGTTGCAAACCAGATAGTGATACCAATTTACCACTAAACAAAACTGTACCAAACAAGCAAAACACATCCACTACCCAGGACCTAAAAGCTATTGAACACACCCCATGCATCTGAACATAGAATGGGATTCCAGTACTAAAGTGTGTCATTCCATAAAAAACAAGGAACTTGAAGGCAGCTAGCTACCCCTGGGAAAGGGGTCACAGCAATGTAAACCATATGAACTACGCTGCAGGTTTATCCATTCACACCTAATCCCTGTTTTCCTGTCAGGTTGTTGCGGGGAGAAGAGGCAGAGGACCGGATAAGAATCTAAAATAGGGGTTCCCAAGTAGAAAAGGTAGTTAGCATACAGGAGAGCTGGGAGATACTGGAAGATGTGGAGAGGATGCAGAGAAGGGAACTTTATGGTTACAGAGACCTGCCTTGCTGAACCCTGCCCAGCCTTGTTTCCTCTACAGTGTGTCCGTAAAGTCATGGTGCACTTTTGACCTGTGACTGGTCAAAAGTGCACCATGACTTTACGGACACACTGTATTTTAGCCCCAGGTTCCTCGAGGTGGCCTTGGCATTGTCCTGTGGACTGTGAGTTCCAGGAAAGGATTCTTCACTAGCACACAATCTGGTGCTCGTGCCCACTTTTTCCACCTAGCAAACTCTACCCTCATGCCAGGTCCAGTACAAATGAAACCTTCTCTGGGAAATCTTCCCAGCTCCCCGGAGGCACAGTGAGTCACTTCCCTGCCCATCCCCGCCTGGTTTTACAGCACATTGCTTATATACTGCTTACAAAAATTAGGGAATATTTCAAAAATGAATATGAAGTGATAAAATATCCCCTAATTTTTGTGAGCAAGAATATTATGACACTGATTCCATTTTGTTGGAGTATCTCTAGTCTCCATTATGATGCTATTCCTTTAGGAGTAATGTCTAAGTCTTACATGTCTTTATATCTCCAATGTCTATGTCATAGCAAGTATCCAAAAAAGGTAGGCTTGTGCAGTTCAGCAGGAGAAGTTGGATAAGTGAGCGTGATGAAGGCCAGGGAGCCTTCCACAATTCTGCTTCCCCCAGAGCATAGGCTTCCAGACTACAGGCGATCATCCAGCAAACTGCTGCCCTGACTTGCATTGGTAGAGATTTTTGACTACTGTGTGTTGGTTGACTGCTTGCTGGGCCCACCAAACACTCTGCACATGTGTGACCTAATCTTCAAAATAGACCTATGAGATCAATATCATTACCTCCACTCCACCAATAGGAACAGCAGCAAAGAGACCAATCAGTAGTGTGAAAAACTGTTCACACTGAGCTTTTCACTCCCACATTATAATGACATCAATTGCCCACCCCTGTCACATTCTCACTTAGGCTCAGATAGAGGACGGTAGCCCCCGAGTCTGAATTCACCCCAAAGTCAAAAATCAACACAATGTCTGGGTCTAGATCTGGGATTTCTACTGATCTTTCTACTAAATATCCATGGTAGTTAATCATAGCATATGGCATTGTTTAAGTAAAAGCAAGAAAATATATTTTTTCTCTCCTCTGGGGATTACAGGAATTTTCCATTGTTTTTCTTTCTGATTTCTAGTACTTTTTACAATAAATATGTATTAATTTATTTTTTAAAAAATTACTGAAGATATCAGTAGCACCAGCTACAAAGATGCATGGATGTCATGAAAGCTGGAGTGATACCCATTTCCTTCACTAACTTCCACACTTAACTGCTGTTTTTAACCAGCAGTTAGGAACTCCCTTCCTACAGTGGGTTATGTAGCGTCTTCCCATTCTCCAGTGTAGCATAGCAGTCAAAAACACAGATTTCAGATTCAGCCAGACCCTAGTCAATCATGGCTCTGCCATGAATGAGCTCTGTTGCCATGGACAGTGACTAGAAACATTCTAAATCAGTTTCCTAAAACTCGAAAGCATAATTATCATAGTGCAATTGTGTGGATTAAATGAAACAATGCATGTTCCACAAGCCAGAAACCAGAGAGGTATTCTAACACCTTCCTCTTGCTTACTCCACATATCTAATTTAAAACAAATCCTGTTGAAATTACCTCCAAAATAATTTCTAAATCCATCCACTTTTCCCATCTTCACTATCCTCCCCAGTCCAACCTTCCATCCTGTCCTGCCCATATTACCACAGTGGCCTACTAGATGGTTTCATTGCATTATCTTTGCGCCCTGCAATTTATTCTTCACACTTAAGGCTAAAGGATCTTTTCAAACACTAATAATTTGTCATTTTAATGAGTTATCCTTTCTCTTACATAAAGAGAAAATCCTTAATAAGATCTGCATGGTTTTGCCTACCCAGTCCTGTCAGAGGGCCATTCTTCTCCCTCAACCTACTCCACCAGTCTATTATTAACCTTCTTTTAGTACCTGAAAACCCACCAGATCCCAGATTCTATACATGTTCTTCTCCTTTCTATAAAACACATTTTCTTATAGTTAATATTTCCACACTTACTATTCTCAATACAAACATGGCTTTGCCAGAAAGCCTTCCCTATCCTCAAACTGTCAGAAAACTCCACAGAGGGACTCTCAGAGAACTCCAGAGTTTTCTGCAGGGCACTTGGCACTATTTATAGTTATAAATATGATTATTTGATTTTTCCAAAAAGATCATAAGCTCCACCAAAACAATGTTTTGCTCATATGTGTTTTTCTTGTACCCATAACAAAGCCTGGTACATGGTAGGTGATAAGTCAATACTTATTAATTTAAGGAGGAGCTAATGGATGATACAGTGCCTACCATTGTGAACTAAGATGTTAATTATTAATATAATAATTAATAGTTTCTCCATACAGAAGGTGTTGAAAAGTAGATAAAGTCTTCCTTTTTTATCCTTTAAAGAAAACTCATTTTTCCATAGTAAAAGGATTAAAGAAATAGAGACTTAATTGAAGAGATGAGAGCCCCAATCTACTTTTGAGTCCTGGCTCTGTCATGTACTTTGAGTGTATCTTGGTCATGAGATTTCACATCTTTCATTGTCGAGGTTTAATTGAGTGAATGCCATTGATGTAATTGCTTAGCATATGATCAATGTTTAGCAAATGGTTTAATATTGCTATCATTATTATAGATAATCCAAAATCTACCTCTAATAATCTGCATGGGCTTTTATAAATTCCTTAACCTTTCTGGTTATTACATTCACCAACTTTAAATTAATAGTGTCTCCTCACATGGTTCACAAGATTGTTTTGAGAGTCAAATCATTAGGTAGAAAAGTTTTCTGAAAATTATGAATGTGATAGAAATGTAAGACACCAAGCTCCAAATAAGCACATTCAACCAAAATTCTCATGGCTTCTCTTATCTTCTCTTCATGACAGACCATATGAGTCTAATGAGAGTGTGGTTCAACACCCCTAATCAACAATGACTTCAAGAAGTTGGTAGTTGAAGATATGGGCATGAGTGTGTAAACAGAGAAAGAGTAAGAAAGTAGTAGAGAGAGCGTAGTTTAAGAACACAAATTCTAGAATGAAAATGCCTGTATTGAATCCCTTATCTGAAATTTCCTAGCAGTGCTACTTCAGGCAAACTGGTTAATCTGATCAACTGTAAAGTGGGACAGATGAAAGTCTCTGCCTCATAGATTGTTGTAAAGATTAAATTATGTAATCTGTATAAATCATTGAAAATAACTCTTGACATATGTTATACACAAAATAAGGTCAGCCATAATTAAGATTGTAATTATTTTTGTTGTTTTTACTATCATTGTCATTATTTTAGCTTTTGTTTTTTAGATCAAAATTCAGGAGTCTAAGAAGATAATAAGGAACTTAAACAAAATCTAACAGACTCATTTCTCTAAGATGGTATATTTTAATTTTGAGGCAAAGAAATTGCTCCCTTAATGTGTTAGATTAACCTGCCCTGTTAACTCAGTTTGGGCAACACAAGGGCCCTGTGGCTAAGACACCTTCTCAGAAACACAATTTATGAAAGAACTTCCAACTAACTATTGTTTAATCCCATGCTGTGGAAATCACATATTTTGTGACAATCTTCATCCAAGCAAATGTGCTCCCTTTTCGGGATACAAATTTCATATCCCAAGATGATTAGTTAGAGAGACCTGTAGAAGAACTCCTGCATCACTTAAATCCTGCTCAATTACAAGCATGCACTCTACATTTGGAATTGTCTTATGCTCAGCTCTGCAACCCATACTCAACAGCTTTCTTGGAATATAGTGACCTCTTATTCCCATGGCAGATAGAATCATGGCTCATATACAACTCATGAATTTTATTTATTACTGCAGGCCACAGTTGACAAAAAAATAAAAAATCAAACAAAGAAAAACACAATTCAAGAAAACTATAATAGAAAACTATAAAAGTATTTTCAGTAATAATATGAAAACAAATAGTAATTGATAACATGTATTATTGAATACATTATGTGCCAGGCCTTCTACTTTACTTGCTATATATATCTTTATTCCCACAATAATCCTATAAAATATTCCCATTTTACAGATTAGCTGAGATATTAGGTAACTTACATAAGTTTAGTTCAAAAAGCCAGTAAGTGACTTAGGATTCTAACCTTGGCCCAAAACTCATGTTCTTAACCACTTGGCTATAATGTGTTCTGCTTTATGTTTAAATTTTATGTTAGCTATTAATTGTATTATTAATATTTTTCCACTTTGAGGATAATAACCCAGAGCTGTCCTTGGGATTCAGGACTCAAGGTTGCAGCACTAATGACCTTTTGGAAAATATAATGACTCAGCCTCCTTAGGTGCCTTCCCAGGCCTAAGTCAATGGAAAGAACTAGAAACCTCTGCTTTAAAAAAAAGATTTGGAACTAGAAGGCCCTAATGTAACCCTTCCCAATGTTCCAATACTTAAGATAACAAAGAAGAAAAAACTTCTTAAAAATACTGACAAGTGGTACTAAGAAATGGCACACTGACAATTTTGGTAGAAAGTTTCACTAACTACACATCTATGATATTGAATAGAAACATATAATCAGTGGCCCATACTGCCTTACTTCAAAATTAAAATAAAAAGCCTATATCACATGGCAATAGGTAGGAAGATCTTTTGTTACTTTCACACTATCTTTCTACTAATTCAAAAACACAGATTCTATAACACATGAAGATAGTCATTCCTCTTGTGCCACTAATATTTTCATCCTGATTCAGATAATGTAATTACTATGAAACAACTGAGTAGGGGGTGTCAGAGAAGCTGGTGATGACACAATGTATCCTCTGAAGTGTAGTCTCGTTAGTAAATCTCAAAGAGCAAGGGAAGAAGTGTAGTGTGCTTGCAGGCTGGGAATGTAGTTTTGTATATTTTGTCTACTCTAAATATTAGGGAGTCAGGCATTGGGATAAAAATATTCTTATCACAGACCAGCAAAAAATCTGAAAGAGGCTAATATACTGAAAACCAGGCCAGGACATCAATCTAACAGAGGGCATTTCACCAGAACCCAAAAAGAAAACAAGTCCAGCCAGGAGCTATCCATATGTCATATGTGCAAGAAAAGAAAAAACACATAACCACATAAGTCACTTACCACTTAAAGATGGATAAATAAAAAGAACTTTAAAAAATAGGAAGTATTAATTGCTGCTGAACAAGAGTAAAGAGAGACTCAGGAAGGAAACATCTGAAAATCAAGTATTAGAAACAGTAAGAAAATAAATAGTAGAAAATTTTCTATTCTCTAAAACAAGAGTAGAAAACCACTAGGAAGAAAATATATAAGATAAAATAAAAACCAGAGAAAAAAATTAAATGAGATTGATAAGAGAATATTTCAAGAAAACTAGCAGTACTGAGACTGCTAGAGAAAACTGGTCCAGTAATTTTAATGTCATACTTTCAATAATTTACCAGACACAGACAAGTTACACCAAATGTAAATCTGATATGACACAGAATGATAACACCTACCCTGGAAACTGAAGATCCAACTAAAGGATCACAAAGGTATTTCTAAAGAAAAAAAATTTGGGAAGGAAGTAATAATTAAAGACATAACAAACAAACAAAAAAATTACTGATCTAGAGAAGTGAAGATAAGGGAACACAAGTAAAACATTTATAAACTGAGCCATGTATAGTATATTCAAGCAAAGATCAATGAGAGATCCACAACTAGGGTCAGCCTGCCTCCAAGAAGAGGGGGAAAGAGTACCTACAAAACAGGGTGGAAGAGGAGTAAAAATTCACATAAAAGAGATTTTAAATTCTATTTAAGTGTTGACTCTGATAATTAGAAAAATATACATCAAAGTTTGACTTTAAAATTTTTAAGTTAAGAGAAAGTATACTTTCCCGAGAACTAAGGAAACAAAAACACACAAGATTTCATGTATGCAAACACACACCTCCCAAAAAATAGAAAAATATTAAAAAGAAAATAAATCATGTAGAACAGAATGACAGATGTTAATGAAACCATCTACATGTCAATAAACATAAGTGGTTAAATCCTACTATTAAGAAAAAAATACACGTTCTCATACTGGAATAAAAAATTAAATCCAAATTATCTGCTGCCTCCAAGAGACAAACCTAAAACGAGAGTGCTCATGTTAAAAATAAAAGGAAGGGCGAGTATTTATCAAGTAAAATGAAATTTAAAATAGGAGAGACAATATTAATTTCTGGCAAAGTAGACTTTAAGGTATAGAATTATATAGAGAAAATATTTATATTATTTATTTTATAAACTAGAGGATATTATAATGAACTTATAGTAGTAATTAATCTTGTTATGTATCAATTAATATACTATTAAATTATTTAAAGCAAAAATTATTAGAATGGCAAGGACAAATTGAGACCATGATTTGTATATGTAATTTTAACCCTGATTTATCTACTTTTCCTAGTTCAATTAGACAAGCCGGGAGTTATTATATGAAGAACTTAAATAAATATAATCAACAACATTAAAATTATTAGTTAATGTTGACCTCTACAAAAAATATCTTTAAAAACATAAAACCGCTACAAAAATTATGTCATAAAAGTGCAGGGACACACACAAAAACACAATAAATTCCAAAAGTGGAAATTGTACAGACTTTCCTATTTAGCCACATGCAATAAAGCTATTACATAATAACAAAGAATAGCCAATATCACACTTTATAGCAAAACAAAAAGCATCCCCATTAAAATCAGTAACAACGTATGAATGCCCCAAATAAACATTATCATTTACCATTGTTCTGGAACTTCTAATCAATTGAACAGATATGAAACAGAAATATAAGTACAGTTATTGAAAAAACACAAAACTATTGGTTTTTTTTAGGTGACTTGATTAAATGCCTAAAAAATACAAAAGAACCAAATGAAAAACTGTTGCAATTAATAAGATAGACTACTAACTAGTATAGCCACAAGCTAATTATATATAAAACATGGCAAATAAAAGATGTAATTGGAAAATCATTCCATTCTCAATGGTAACAAAAACAAAATCATAAAACACCTATAAGTAAATCCAACCAGTAGTATGTACAACCTAAATGAATGGACTATAAATCATACTGAGAAGGTTTTAATAAATTTATCCCTAGTGTGAGGTTATAACATGATATGTCCTAAACATTGCAAATGTAACATTTTTAATCTACAGTTTTCATGTCCTTCCTGTCAAAATTCTAGGTATGGCAGTTCTAGGTAATGTTTTGTTGGAGCTTACTGGAATTGAAATATCAAAGAATAAACTCCTTAACTTCAGAATTCTATATACCAGTAAATATGAGATAAAGAGTAGTATCCTCTTCACTTCATTAGAATGAGGTATTAGTATACCAAGTTTAAAAGGAGAACATTATCATCAAATAGAATGTATTAGGTTTCTAATGTGGATGATACTTTGCTCCCTGATGGTAGGATCCCCTAATAGGTATAACAGAAGACCAAAGCCTCAGAGAGCCAAAGGTAGTGGAGGAGGCAAACTCAGTTATCCTTCAAAAGCCAATTGTTTTTTGATATTTTGGTAATGTCATATTCATTGGTTACCTTGACATAAGTTTAAGTTTCTCATTTTATTCATGACTTTATTGAGACACAAATGATTTAGCTACTCACTAAATGTATGCAGATAACAAATAAGAGGTATAAATAAATTTTTCTCAAACTGAAGAAGCTTTAGACTTTGATGTCAACAAAAGGTCACTGCCACCCATCTAATTGTAACAGGAGTACCCAATCTGGGGTGTGGTAAAAGGAGTAACTTTACTCAAAACAATTTGCAAACAGAGAGACAGCAAATGGAGAGATGCAGCCTTCAGAGGAAAAAGAAAATGTTCTCCATGGAGGCCAAAGGAAGTCCCACTTTTATACAGAAAATTCCCACCCAGGTTTCTGATTGGTCCATTTCTATGTAAATGAGGAATCCAAATCTGCACAGTCTGATTGGCCCAAATAGCACTGTACTGATTGGTCAGAACTACACATTGTGATTGGTCATTATGGAATTGCTCTGATTGGTCAATAAAGATGCAAATGCGGACATACTTGTGTTGTTCCACTGGATGGGGAAGAAGGAACAGGTCTCAGCTCATTGGTTGAAAGACAATTCCAGGAACTCCTTTATAAAGTTTGACTCAAGCTAGCAGGAACACAGTATGGGTGTGAGGCCTCTGTCAGAGTGGCTGCTGGACTCTGGTTAGAAATTTGAGCCCAAGGAGTCCCTTATTGGAAGACATATTTCTTCCTGAGGTTCACACTAGTAACTCAACAGCAGTTGCCCATTTTAGGAGCTACTGCATTGCCTATGCAGTAACACTTCCTTACATGATGTGAGCTCAGTACCGGAATGCTAGACTTCACAGTCTTTCCCCCCAGGAGCCACACATACCACAGTAAGTGGATCCTTGACTGGCTAATGTAGAATCAAAGTTGGGGTTAGAGGTAAATAAGGTTTGACCAGAAGTTAGAGCCAGGTTTAGGATTAGGTTGAAGTTAGGGTTATAAATAGCATTGAAGTTGGAGCTGAATTAAGTTAGGATTTGGAGTAGGGCTGAAGTTTGGGTCCAACTTAAGTTTAGGCTTAGGTGTAGAGATAAATATAAGGATGGGGATCGAATTAAAAAATAAAAACGTTCAGTGTCCAAAAACACTTCCAGAAAATGATTATTGCTGAATTCTGAAGGTTAATCAAGTTATATGAAGATTTGCTTTGGGGGGTAGAGCCCACTACTTAGAGGAAGAACAACACACAAAATTTCAGATAAGGGAAACAGATTGGTATATTGGAAAAGCCATTCATTTCATGGGGTCAGAATGAGGTACGCAGGCCTGAGAGAAGGGAATTGGCCGCATGTAAGGATCTCTCCGTAAATCCTGAAGAATTATTTTAAAATCTTAAACAGGAAAGTGGCACCATGTCCTTCACATTTTAAACAATAACCAGCAGCTGTGTGGAGAATGGATGTGAAGGAAATGAGACTATGAGCACAGAGGTCTCTGACTCTATTTCTCACCTACTCCTCTGCATAGCCATAGCAGCCTCCTTGTTGTTCTGTCATCAGAACAAGTATACACTTTCCTCTCTTACACTTGCTTGTCCCTCTGCCTGGTATGTTTTTCATTTAGATATTCACCAAGTATATACCCCTAATTCTCTGAGATCTCTGCTAAATGCCATCTGAGCGGTGTCTTCCCTGACCATCCTAGTAAGATTAGCTACTGTGCATACACAAACATACTTCTTTCCTCCTTACCAATTTGATTTTCCCCTTGTGCTTTTTCACCATTTATTTAGTTTATCCCTATGAATAGAAAAGCTTTAGGAAGTCAGGAACATGGTCTCCTTCTCTGCTGTATCTCCTATATCTAAAGTGCCTGGCTTTTAAAGATGCTTTAAAAACATTTGTAGAATAAATAAATTTTATAAATACTTACTGAATGAGTATGATGTGTCAGGTACTGTACAGAAGACACAGAAAGAAAACACCTAATTACAGTTCAATGTGGTAAATAGTATGACAAAGGTTTACACAGAATGCTAAAAGGATTTACAATGGAATATTACTTAACCATTAAAAAAATGGAAAAATTTCCACTTGTCACAGCAATTGACCTAGAGGGTATTATGTTAAGTGAAATAAGTCAGACAGAAAAAGACAAATAACATATGATTTCACTTACATATGGAATCTAAAATAACAAAATAAACAAACAAAATAGAAATAAATTCCCAGATATAGAGAATATTTTGATGGATGCCAGATGGAGATTTGGGGAATAGGTAAATAACATGAAAGGAATTAAGAAGTACAAATTTTCAGTTATAAAACAGTCACTGAAATGTAAGGTACAGCATAGGGAATATAGTCAATAATGTTATAATAACTATGTATGGAGTCAGATGGGTACTACACTTATCAGTGGATCACTTCATAAGTTATTTAACTGTCTAATCATTATGTTGTACACCTGAAACATAATATTATATGTCAAGTGTAATTTTTAAAAATTTTTAATTGTATAAACAAAAACTAAAAACCCAGTCTGGGGTCTATCAAAGAAAACTTAAAGAATAGAGGGACCCTAGCTGAGTCTTGATGATCAAATAGAAATCCACTAGAAAAAAATGGGAACATCTCAGGGAAGTAAACAGAGCCTGTAGAAGCATCAAGGTGAAAGAACAGGGGAAAGTGGTGTATTCAGTGTGATCCACCCAATACAATCAGAGCAAGAATTCAAGGATTTAGCAAGAGATGAGCTGATGGGGTAGGTAGAATGTTAGGAACTGCTCTTCATTTTCAGTTGGTATTTAATTATCACGTTTCATTGTACATTTCCATGTTCCGTCCACATGTACTACTCAAAGTCTTTAAATCAACCAGTCAATTATAAGGTCTCTAAGGAGGTAGTGCAAGAAAGAACAAAGGGTTGAATATTATTTTTCTAAGTGGCTATCCTTTCTTCCCCACCCTCCCCATCCAGAAATGTATTTACCTTGAAATTTTAACCCTCAAAATGTTCACTTTTCTAAATAGAAGAACACACTCTAAGTTGAAAAGAGCTAAATCTGGAGAAGTTTAATATTATCCAAAGACTTTTTGCCTTTCCTGAGCCAAATTGTTCCCTTTGGTTGATCCTCTGGCATTTTTCAATACCTACAAAAATATATTGATCAATCAGTATTTTGGGATAAGACAACTATTATCTTGATTTTTCTTTCTTGTTAGCTGAGAGTTAACCCAAAGGCCCTTTGGTTTCCACTCTGGAGCATAAGATTTCTTGCAAGGTATAATTGCATACTTTTCTGCCCTAACAGGCATTATGATGAATCTTGATTTAACCCCTGAGGATTTTCAGTCCTCACATTGTTCTGAGCATAAGTTTATGACTTGAAATTTAGAAACAAGAGGACTTTTCCATTTACATGGATAGAGCACTGTACTATATATATGCCTGGTGCTGACCTGACATTTTGAACATATTCATCTCTACACTTTCAAATGTAGGTATTGTTATCCCCATTTTCCAGACAAAAGAACTGAAATTTCAAAGAGTTAACAAATGCTCTACGTCTTAAAACTATCCCAAAATGGTCTCAAATCCCACAGTCTTTCCTTTGAACCTAAGGTTGAACAAACCACTTAAGACTGGTTTCAACACAAAACATTATCAACACATCTAAGAGTTGCAGATTTCTCTCAACACATGCCCCAGGTCCCAGATCCAGATGGTGTTGGGTACAAGCAGTTATGCTTTAAAATGTTTTCTCAGTTAATTTTAATATACCAAGTAACATGTTTTTAAGAAAAACTCTGATTTTAATTTCTCTCCTTAGGGTTGCCTATGACCATGTTATAATAATTAAAAAGCAAGAGAAATGCACATTTCCACTAAATTTAGTTTAGAATAATCAGGTGTTATGTTTATTTAGTTTTTCAATGAATTCTCTAGTTACAACGAGTCCTGTGGAGTCTGCAGTGAGATAATTTGAAATAAGACTCTCAAATATACCTTCTTTATTATTATTATTATTATTATTATTAATTTAATGGGGTGACACCAATAAATCAGGGTATATATGTACAATGAAAACATCTCCAGGTTATCTTATCATTCAATTGTGTTGCATACCCGTCACCCAAAGTCAAATTGTCCTCTGTCACCTTCTACCTGGTTTTCCCTGTGCCCCTCCCCTCCCTAAACCCACCCCGTAACCACCACTCTCTGCTCCATGTCTCATAGTCTCACTTTTATGTCCCACCTATGTATGAAATCATGCTGTTCTCAGTTTGTTTTTTCTGATTTACTTATTTCACTCCGTATAATATTATCAAGGTCCATCCATTTTCTTGTAAATGATCCGATGTCATCATTTCTTATGGCTGAGTAGTATTCCATAGTATATATGTACCAAAACTTTTTAATCCACTCGTCTTCTGACGGACACTTGGGCTGGTTCCAGATCTTTGCTATTGTGAACAATGCTGCCATGAACATGGGAGCGCATTTCTTCTTTTCGAACAGTGCTATGGTGTTCTTAGGGTATATTCCTATAAGTGGGATAGCTGGGTCAAAAGGCAGTTCGACTTTTAATTTTTTGAGGAACCTCCAAACTGTTTTCCACAGTGGCTGCACCAGTCTGCATTCCCACCAGCAGTGCAGAAGGATTTCCTTTTCTCCACATCCTCGCCAGCACTTATTCTGTGTTGTTCTGATGAGTGCCGTTCTGACTGGTGTGAGGTGATATCTCATAGTGGATTTAATTTGCATTTCTCTAATGATTAGTGATGTTGAGCATTTTTTCATATGCCTATTGGCCATCTGTATGTCCTCTTTGGAGAAATTTCTATTCATTCCTTTTGCCCATTTTTGATTGGATTGTTTGTCTTCCTGGTGTTGAGTTTTATAAGTTCTTTATAAATTTTGGTTATTAACCCCTTATCAGATGTGCTGTCGAATAAGTTCTCCCATTGTGTGGTTTGTCTTTTTATTCTGTTCTTATTGTCTTTAGTTGTGCAAAAACTTTTTAGTTTGATATAGTCCCATTTGTTTATCTTGCCTTTTATTTCAGTTGCCCGTGGAGATAAATCGGCAAATATACTGCTGCTACAGATGTCGGAGAGCTTGCTGCCTATGTTTTCTTCTAAGATGCTTATGGTTTCACGGCTTACGTTTAAGTCTTTTATCCATTTTGAGTTTGTTTTTGTGAATGGTGTAAGTTGATGGTCTAGTTTCATTTTTTTGCAGGTAGATGTCCAATTTTCCCAACACCATTTGTTAAAGAGGCTGTCTTTACTCCATTGTATGTTCTTTCCTCCTTTGCCAAATATCAGTTGTCCATAAAGGTGTGGGTTTATTTCTGGGTTCTCTGTTCTGTTCCATTGATCTATGTGCCTGTTCATATGCCAGTACCAGGCTGTCTTGAGTATAATGGTCTTGTAGTAAACCTTGATATCCGGAAGAGTGATACCTCCTGCTTTACTTTTTATTTTTAAGATTGCTGAGGTTATTTGTGTTCTTTTTTGGTTCCATATAAATTTTTGGAATATGTGTTCTATATCTTTGAAGTATGTCATTGGTATTGCATTGAATTTATAAATTGCTTTGGGTAATATTGCCATTTTAATGATGTTTATTCTTCCTAGCCATGAGCACGGTATATGCTTCCACTTGTTTGTATCTTCCTTGATTTCTTTTATCAATGTTTTATAATTTTCCAAGTACAAGTCCTTACCTCCTTGGTTAAATTTACTCCTGGGTACTTTATTTTTTTGGCTGCAATAGTGAAGGGGATTGTTTCCTTAATTTCTTTTGTTGACAGTTCATTGTTGGTATATAGAAATGCCTCTGATTTCTGTATTAATATTTTATCCTGCCACCTTGCTGATTTCATTTATCAGGTCCAGTAGTTTTTTTACTGAGACTTTAGGGTTTTCTATATACAATATCATATCATGTGCAAATAATGACAGTTTTACTTCTTCTTTTCCAATTTGGATGCCTTTTATTTCTTCTTCTTGTCTGATTGCTGTAGCTAGGACTTTCAGAACTATGTTGAATAAAAGTGGTGAAAGGGGACACCCCTACCTGGTTCCTGATCTTAAGGGATTGCTTTTAATTTTTGTCCATTTAGTATGATGTTTGCTGTGGGTTTGTCGTAGATGGCTTTTATCATGTTAAGGAATGTTCCTTGTATTCCCACTTTACTGAGAGTTTTGATCATGAATGGGTGCTGGATTTTATCAAATGCCTTTTCTTCATCTATTGAAATTATCATGTGATTTTTGTCCTTCCTTTTGTTTATGTGATAAATCACATTGATTGATTTGCAAATATTGAACCAGCCTTGCCTCTCCAGAATAAATCCCACTTGATCATGGTGTATGATTTTTTTCATATATTGCTGGATCCGGTTGGCTAATATTTTGTTGAGACTTTTAGTGTCTAAATTCATCAGGGATATAGGCCTATAATTTTCTTTCTTTGTGTTGTCTTTGCCCGGTTTTAGGATCAGAATTATGCTCGCCTCATAAAAGGAGTTTGGAAGTCTTCCTTCCTCTTGAATTTTTTGAAATAGCTTGAGGAGGATAGGAGTTATCTCTTCTTTGAATTTTTGATAGAATTTACTTGTGAAGCCATCAGGCCCAGTTCTTCTTTGGGGGGGGGGGAGTTTTTTGATAACTGTTTCGATCTCATTTGTTGTAATTGGTCTGTTTAGGTGTTCTGATTCTTCCAGATTGATTTTTGGAAGATTATATGATTCAAGAAATGTGTCCATTTCACCTAGGTTATCTAATTATTTGGCATAGAGTTCTTCATAGTATTTTCTTACAGTGCTTTGTATTTCTGTTGTGTCAGTTGTTATTTCTCTACTGTCCTTTCTAATTTTATTTATTTGAGTCCTCTCTCTTTTTTTCTTGGTGAAGACTCTCAAATATAAATTTAAGCTTACAACAATCTTTGTACAGACTTATTACAGACTTTTAATATTTCATCTGCTCAGACTGTTCATCAAAATCCTCTGTGAACCTGGCCAGTTGGCTCAGTGGTCGAGCGTCGGCCCGGCATATGGAAATCCCAGATTGGATTCCCGACCAGGACACCCAGGAGAAGCACTCATCTGCTTCTCCACCCTTCCTCTCTCCTTTTTCTCTATCTCTATCTTTCCCTCCAGCAGTCAAAGCTCCATTTGAGCAACATTGGCCCCAGGCACTGAGGATGGCTCCATGGCCTCCACCGCAGGCACTAAAATGGCTCCAGTTGCAAAGGAGCAACAACCCAGACGGAAAGAGCATCGTCCCCTAGTGAGTATGCTGGGTGGATCTTGGTTGGGAGCATGCAGGGGTCTCTCTCTGCCTCCCCACTTCTCACTTCAGAAAAATTTAAAAAGAGATCCTCTGTAACCCCACTATCTTATACTTCATGTGCTGTGACAAAGTGGTAGACCATGTGATCCTTCATTTATTCCTTCTTTCATTCATTCATGTACTGAGTGCCTATGATGAGCTTTGGTATTAGTGAGGACCAGAAACTTTTTACCATCCTTATCATTTTCCTTTCTGAAGGCTTTCTCTTCCTTTTCTTCACCTTGTCTATGGGATGTTGAGAGTTGTGCTGTATCTTTCCTGTGAACCAGAGTTTTTAGGAGTTGAATGTGCCCAAAACTTCTCCTAAACATGGAGGCAGTTACTTGCCTCCTAGTTCTTTCCCTCTGAGTCTATGGCAGTAAAAATTAAGTAATCCACCATTTACTTTGTTCACATCATTTTCTCAACTATCCCACATAGGTGAGGTAGGCAGTCACCTACACTATAACTCAAGGTGCAGACTCTAAATACTTGCTGTAAAAAGCTATCACATGCTTAAAATGCCATCTATGAACACAGAATTTCCCTCATTTTATCAGATCACCAGCCTTTCTTGGGTCCCTGTGGAGTCACAGTGTTGACTGAGCAAATATGAGTGTTTGGATTGGCTCACTCACCCCCCACCCACCCACCCACCCATCAGGGGAGGAAAGAGAAGACTGAAAGAAAAGGGAAAAAGCAATTGCAAAACAGATGCAAGTCTCCAAAGACAAATACTGTATCACCAACTTCACTTTTCAAAGAGCCACCTACCCACTGATGTTATTATCTTCCCTCTAAATCATGTTAAATATTATAGAATATTTGTTCTTGTCTCTCAGTCCTTGGTACTGTGCATAGGTAACCAGCCAGCATCCTTCAAACCTAATTCTGGCCATTTTTATTTCACCTACTTTGCACTTGAAATGTTTTTTCCAGGGCTTTCCCTCTAACTTTGGAAGATAGCATTCATTGGATGTGCCATAATAAAAGATGCTTTGTCCTTTTGGGAATGAAATCAACATAGGTCACCCAATTTGAGCCTTTTGTTTTCCAGCAACCATGCTCAACGAACATGGGGCCTGACCTGTGGTGGCACAGTGGATAAAGCGTCAACCTGGAACACTGGGGTCACCGGTTTGAAACCCTGGGCTTGCCTGGTCAAGGCACATATGGGAGTTGATGCTTCCTGCTCCTCCCCCTTCTCTCTCTCTCTCTCTTTCTCTGAAGTGAATTAAAGAAAAAAAAGGAACATGGAGAGATGGCACAGTCGTGCCCCACAAGCATCCCTGAAATCATTTTGAGATTAATTCCAGTCATTTTAGAAGCATTTTGGGGCACAAATACACCATGTAAGACCTCCAAATGGCTAGAAATAATGCTGGTCTTTGCTAGATTAAGCCATATCTTGTGAAAGTATATTCTGCAGAACACTGATCCCTAATTACCTGTGGAAAACAAAAATTCTGTGATTTAAAAGGTTACGAGTATGCTTGACCTGCCAGAGATACACTTATGTATTGATTTCTGAATTTCACAATACCTTTAATATGCTATTGTACTTTGTGACTCTCCAAAAACAATGTTATAATAAGCAACATTTCTCATTCTTGGTGTGTGACTTTGGCAAGTTACTTTATTTTTTATCAGCCTCCAAAATAAGGAGGTTAGACTAGACAACTTCAGTGGTACCTTCCATTCTTCACCCCTTAGAGGCTATGACACCTTATCATTGAAATAAAGGCTTCTGCTGGGAATACTACCAATTACTTTCACCATTATCTAATAAAAATCCCTTCCCAGCTCCCCCGTCACTGTGGTACATCAGGACACTGTGTAGGGTGATTACTTGGAAAGCTTCAGAGAGGAAGTTTATAATCAGTTCCAAACAGATTGGATGAGATAGAGAGAGAGACTGCTTGGGACTGTTATTAATTGTGATAACAATAATAACTGTATCTCTTCGTTCCTTTCCACCCTTACCTATTTGACATTAATCTTTACCTGAAATTACAAACATTGTTTATGACAATTTGCTTTCACCCGGCACATCTGATATCTGGCCAGAAGCTGTAAACTGATGCTCCCCACTCCAGTGTCTGACTTGGGAAAGAAGTGGGGGCTGGGGGAGCAGAGGAACTGTGGCTGCAGAGACAGACGCTTCTGAGACATTTAAAATGCACACTCCCCTAATAGGAAACAGAGCAGACTGTGTTAGAGAGAAGGGGAATGAGAGAAGCTGCTCTCTGGGCTCAGGGAGGAGGGGTGCCCAGCTACCAAAGGCTCAGGACCCAGCAGGGAGGCCTGGAAGGCTGGAACAGGAGTGGGGTTGCCTGATAAGATAGCGATAGGAAAGCACACGATAAAGAAAGTCTGGCCCACAATAGCTAGTCTAGGAGGCAGGCAGACAAAAATCACCTGACACGACAGCAAAGGGTGACAGAAGCCAGGCAACCAGAGAGCTCAATATGGGAGGCGGGGCTGTGAGGTGCCGGGTGGCACGGAGGGGTCGAATAGGAGCACCATTACTTTGCCAACTTCCAATCAAGATGTGCATCTTTTACTTAAGGGGTAACCACTGAGGCATTCAGCCCACCAAGGTAGTGGCTGGTTGGCTAAGATGTATTTAACCTTATAGGTGAACAAATTCTCTGGCAGGAATTTGGCACAGGAAAAGTTGCTGTTTATATCAAGGTGTTGTTATAGAAAAAGAAAGCAGGAAGCATCACAGCTCCCAATCTAGTTACTATAGAATCTTAAGCAATTAATTGAAAATTTTCCATAAATTCATTGAGTCATCAAACAAGAATTTATGGAAAACCTATTGTGTTCCATGTTGAGGTAGAAAGGTCCCGTACTAAGGATTCAATGAGAAACAAGTCACAAGCTGTGGTCTTAAGAAATTTTTAGCAGTTTCCTCATATATGCACTAGACAAAATTTCTGCCTTGCTTCCTTCACAGGTTTATCTTAAGGATCTTAGTGGCAACCGTGGATCTGGAAGCAATGATGTGAAATACTGAAAACAACACAAACAGGAAGAGATTAATATCATATCAATGTAATATTTTTTACTGAAATATAATTGACATAACATTGTATTATTTTTAGATATGTAACATATTGATCTGACACATGCATATATTGTAAAATGGTCATCACAATTAGTTAACATCCATCACCACACAGTTACATTTTTTTTTTAATCCATGTAATTCACGGTTCTAATCCTTTGGGTCTGAAGTAACCAAAATTCAGTTCTGCATCTTTGCTCTAGATTTCTAAACAGTTGTACTGAATAGACTTGGTCTACACCTTCAAAAACTCATTAGGCATCTGATTCTGATGTTCTGTACTAATGCCCTCATTGTAACTAGGAAGGCCCTAGCCTAAGGGTAATGTCCTTTAAGTCAACCTGGGACAAAATGTATGGCCCTTTCTGGCATAGAAATCATTTTAAAAGCCACAGGCAATAGGGACAAGCAACCAACTCTCTAAACCCAGAGATTTTATACTCAACATCCCAGACCCACTAATATTCAAAAGGTGTTCAAAACTGAGATTGGGAATGCTCAGCCCTGTGTGCCAGATGGTGAGACCTACCAACAGGCTCAGGAAACACCACACCCTTGGGGCTGTGCACCTGCCATGCACTTCCCATCCCTGGGAGTTTGCCAAGGGGCCATCAGCACCCTCACCAAGCATGCTTTTACTATGATGGTGAGCGCCGGGAAGGTGTTAAAGTATCATACAAGATTAGGCCTGTCCCAAGCTTATAACCAATTACACACTTCCAGTCACTGCCCCCTGACCTTGATGATAGGCATTTTCAATTGTGGTAAAATATACATAAAATTCATCATCATAACCTTTTTAGAGTGTACAATTCAGTGGCATTAAGAACGATCGTGCAATCATCACTACTCTTCATCTCCAAAACATTTTCATCAAAAATTCTGTTCCCTAACACATCCCCATTCCTCCCTCCCCTTAGCCGCTAGTGACCAGCATTTTACTTTGTGTGTACAAATTTGACTATTCTAAGTATCTCTTGTAAGTGCAATCATATAATATTTTTTCTTTTGTTGCTTGCTTGCTTGTCACTTGGCAATAGTATTGGCAAGGTTCATCCATGTTATAGTTTATGTCAGAATTTCCTTTCTTTTTGAGCCTAAATAATATCCCAGTGTATAAGGTATATACTGCATCTGTTTATCTGTTTATCCTTCTATCTGTCACTAGACATTTAAGTTGCTTTCACTTTTCTGGCCATTATAAACATGGTGTACGAACATCTGTACAAGCAACGGCTTTTATTTGTATAAATGCAATTTTGGCAAAATGAGCAATTCACCCTTGGACACATGAAACTGAAAAGTAAAGTGGTTTGTATAATTTCTAAAAACTTTTTTTTCCTCAAGAAGCCACGTGTCAAATTCAGAAAGGATGTCATGTATATAAGACCATTTGTAGCAAATTCAAGTCCTACTTCATGAATTTGGCAGGAAATTAATGATTCCAAGCTCGGACAGGCTTGCTGACTTCAGACGTCTGTTTTCACCAGGAAGCCTGCTCTCTGGACCCCTATGTGTATCCCAGCTTGGACCTCAGGTTCCTAAGCAGTTGTACTTGGGGTAAAATTTAACAGCCAAGAACTTACACAGAAACTTTTTCCTGGGTAACCCTGCTGTGAAACACACCCTTCTGTGTTGAATTTAGAGTTGGGGCTGCTTTGGAAAGAAGTCCAAATTCAATTATTCAGCCACAACCCAAGAGTCCAAATGATGGAGGGTGCTGCTTGTCAGTTTCAGCTTTATTCTCCCCAAGTTTTAAAACTGTCCAGTTCAGAAACTTATTTCCCTGAGTTTCATCTGTTAGTGTTCCAAACCCTATCCAAAAGAGATACATAGGAGAAAATTTGAGATCATTATTTTTAGTGTGGACAGTTATATATATGCCCATTTCGGGGATGAAGAAAAGTCAGTGAAAGGAAAGCAACCCTTTCACAGTGCCATCATTGAAACCTAAGAACCTTCAAGTGCTACAGTTCACTTGTACTGTCACTAGGATATTTTTTAAAAAGGACAGAGCACGTGCGTGCGCGCGCACACACACACACACACACACACACACACACACACAGTGCCAGCACCTAGAGTTCAATCAACTAGAATTCGGGAACCCAAAGTGTCTCCATTTGTAAAATGGTAATAATAATCCTCACCACCTGCTTCCCAGGGCTGGTGTATGGGTTTGTGTTCATTTCTGAGAGGGGTTTGAGATCCTTGAGTGAAAGGTGTGATGCACAGTATTATAATTCCCACCACAGGATAACATATGGAGAGGGAAAGAAAGTGTATAGATACGTATGTTTCTGCTTAAACTCTGTGTGCAATTCTGACTTTTATCTTATTTTGCCTTTAAGCTAAACTGTATGGGTCACATTTAGAGCATATGTTGTTATCATTCGCCTTTTTTTTTTTTTTTGCTCAAGAAAATTGAGTGAATAACGGGTATTGTTTTCCTATTCACTGTGGTTAGAGTGGTTGCGTGTCTAGAAATCTCTGACTCGACACACAAAATAGCAGATTCTCTCATTACTATGCTGAGGGTGCATGACTTTAGTTTGTGTTTCCCCCTGTTCTCTCCTTTGTGGATATAACAGATAGCACTTGGAATATTTTGAAATTAGCCAAGTATTGCTTTACAAGTGAAAAATTCTTCCTGCCCTCCTTGATAAAAAGAGCAGACAATGCAACCATCACACTATTGGTTACCCATATGCCTCTCACTCACAGCCTCTTAATTGGCCTAATGTGCTTTTCACTTTTTGTTTTTGCCTATAATGAGCTATCATGTTTGTGAGCTTATATTTTAAACTAGGGGTCCCCCAACATTTTACACAGGGGGCCAGTTCACTATCCCTCAGACCATTGGAGGGCCGAACTATAAAAAAAAAAACTATGAACAAATCCCTATGCACACTGCACATATCTTTATTTTAAAGTAAAAAAACAAAACGGGAACAAATACAATATGAAAATAAAGAACAAGTAAATTTAAATCAACACACTGACCAGTATTTCAATGGGAACTATGGATGTGGATGCATCCTGTGCTCCTCTCACTGACCACCAATGAAAGAGGTGCCCCTTCCGGAAGTGCGGTGGGAGCGGAATAATGGCCTCAGGGGGCCGCATGCGGCCCATGGGCCATAGTTTGGGGACCCCTGTTTTAAACCCTTGCTGAGGACCCATAGCTGTGCTTAGGGAAGAACCTACACTTCTTCAGAAGACCTTTTTCTCCATTCAATTTTACTTAGAAACCAGGTGGTACAAATCTAGACACCTTGGATGTAAGATGTGAAGTGGGTTTAAGTGACACTGTATTAGTCATGAGGCAGAAATGGAGTGATGTTGACATGACTTGAAAGTAGCATTGTTGAGTAAATGAATATGTGAGAAGCACTTGCTAAACTAAATGAGTTTTGCGGTTGTATGCACATTTGTGTAATCCTGTTTATTGATGCCTGAAACAATTTGCAAAATAGAAACAAATCCATGAAGAAGAAATATGTTTGGAATTATTTGTTTATATGACAATTTTAAAAAACACACACAGGAATCCAACTGCCACATTTCATGCACTAAATATACCATATGTGGAAGCTTCCCCTCAAAAAATCCAACAGCAACCTTTACCATATGACAACAGAACAATAAGGAACAACCTTGTGTCTTTTACTTGCTCCCAACTATTTTTAACATGAGATTTAGTTTTGTTTAAAATAATTATCAAGTAGACTATCAGGATACCTATACTATTGTGGATAATAAATACCTAATTTTTCTTAATGCAATGTAAGAGTAAAGTCTCTCACAGAGAAATATATTTGCACATTTTTCTGAAAAAGAAAATCTAAGTGTCTTTAAGAAAATACATATAAGCTTATAATGGGCCAGGCACTATTCCTAAATACTTTGCAAATATTAATTTATTTAGTCCTCATCATAATTCCTTGATTACTAGGATTATTTCCAATTGATAGATGAGGGGATTGAGGCACAGATAAGTTCAGTAACTAATTCAAAGTCACCCAGCCAGTAAGTAGGGAGCCAGGATTCAAAGACAGACCATCTAGGTCTAAATGTCCATGCTTTACTACCACACTCCTGTCTCTTCATAGAGTAAAGCCTCCATGTGTTAGGAATTTTTTTTTTAGATGATTCAGCTTCCTGGTTGAATTTGTCATCTAGACACTGGTACTTTATTTCTGGAGCTCAAATGCTAGACACAGTCTGCCTCTGTGCCCACTGGCTGTCCCTAGACATGAGGGACTCTCCCTCTCATACCCACTTCTCTGGGCTCTACTTTTGTGGATGAACACTTGTTGCTGTCTGACTCACTTAAGAATGACAAGTAGCCTTAGCCTGGCCAGCTGCAATCCCAGACTGGATCACGTCTCCAGATTTGAGGTTAATCAACTGCAAATTCCATTAGCTTCATACAGAGTGAAAATAAAGAACAGACGGCTTCATGTGAGAGCTGAAGTCAGGTGTGACTCGCCCAGGCTGGCCAGCAGGTACAAGTTTTCCCCTGCCTCAAAGGAACAGTGACTTCAACAGGGAGACAGATCAAAAAGGGTCGTTTAGAATGCCTCTACCTCTGGGAGAGCTCTGGAGTGTACCCCACAAACACTCACACACTTACAGACTTGGTCTTCATTCTGGAAAGATGTAGAATTTGCAGCTCTGGTTTATTCTATTCCGGCAGCTGTGAGAACGTCTCCTAGGTGCACCTCGGTATGCTGCCGTGGTGGGGATGCAAAGCTGACAACTGATTGCTCTGCCCACTAGACAAGATGGCCCAGAGTTTGGTTCAAAAGGCTGCTGTGACTTGGAGGTGGTCCTTACTTGAGGATGTAGGCTTCTTTTCATAAGTCCTGATGTCGAATGGCTTTAAGGCACAAAATAAAAGCCATTTTTCCAAAGATCGCTGATGTTTTTCAAAGCAGAACAAAAGTGAACTTGCTAGGACATATTCAAATACAAGCTGTTAGTTTCCCATTAATCTAAGTTAACCAAACAAAAGCTTTGCTGGTAGAATGAAAGAAGTATTATATAGCAGTGTTGAGCAAGTTAGCTGTTTCCTTTAAAATGCACAGTTCCCTTGGTTTCCCTGTGGGAAGCTTCCCAGGGATCAGGTGAGAGTAATATTTCCGTTTGACTTTTTAAATGCCATATGGTCATTGTCTACACGCTTTCACTTTCCCTGAATCCCTGCTCCACGTCATAGGCTAGGTTACTATTTTGCTTCTATAGTTTCCCTTGTTTGATTGCTTCTTTCTTTCCACCCCTACATTAGCAAAAATATTGTCACCTTTAAAACAGAAGAAAAAAAGCAATCACTCCATTGCTGGGAATTTATAAGCTAACCAACCCTGATCACAAGTGGCCCCTTTCTAATCATAGTTAGTGGTGGAATGAAAGATGCAATTGTCTGGAAGGGATGAATATGGGATCCATGCTGGCTGGGGGGTCAAAGGTCAATGCCTGCGAAGGTCCCTTTCTCTCTGGCACGGCTCCCTTTGTATAGCATAGTTTGGCAGCTATCTTCTTGCACTTCGGCTACCTGCCAGTGCAGCTGGTACTGTGTCTGGTGCAGACAACAAAGCGTCACTCAGCAACCAGCAGCTCTGCATGGGGCCGCTTTTCTCAGATGACAAAGAAAGATGGGCTATACATTCTACCGTCGCTGCCCATTAAAAGGACTCTTAAATTGCATTACTACAAGTTATTGTTAATTATGTAGTAGTCACTGGAGCTGTAGGAGCTTTCCGGGAGGATGGCTGGGCTATATGCCTGGCGAAGAGGAAGCGAGGGAGGGGTGACGGTTGGGAGAGGGGTAGCCTGGGACCAGGACTGGTGGGAGGGGAAAAACGACTCATCTGCTTCAATAAACCCACAGTAGCATGAATAGGGTCGGTCCCTGGTTCTGATGAGCATCTCTGGAGGTTAGTAATGTAGCTGATGAAGAAGGAATCAATCTGCTGAAAGAATCTCTGCTACAGGCAGTTTGGAGATTGTCCTGCCTCCCACCCCCACCCCCACACTCCATTCAAAAAGCTGCATCGGACGTTTCCAGCGTTTTCATTTAAGAATAATTTTAAGCAATTTATCACTTGGCTGTAATGCATTCGCTCTGGGCTGAAATCAATAAGTCCTGCAATGTGGAGATAAGGCCTGTTTGAAGGTTGGGGACAGAGGACCAGAGGTTGCCTATTGTCAAATAGCCAGAAAATTAAAATTAAAGTGATATGTTTACCCCATTTGGCCATCTGGGGTAGAAACGTGGCTCCGCTGGTGTTACCCACATTTTTCAAGGGTGAATTGTTTGAGATATGTTTATAGCAAGAGTTCGGCTCCCTCCCCTGTTTTAGAAATTAAATGAATATATCCATGTGCCCCCAAACTAGGGAAAACCTCTCAACTGTTTCTGTTGAATTCCTTTGTACTGTTTTGGGTCAGCATTTGTTCTCTCTCGCTGTCCTTCTAATGATTCCTAAGGCAGGGACTGGGGTTTTGAGATCTGGCTATTCATTTGCTGCCCCTCCCCTCAAAATAAAAACACACAGTTTCCAGAGTGGTTGAGCTTGGGACTTAATCAGTCTTCTTTGGCCTATTTTGAGGATTTGGGACATTGAAATGAGATGACGCTGCTCTAAAAACGTCTGGCAAGTTTTTCATGATGTGTACCAAACTCTAGCAGGGAGAGGATTCCAATTTGATGTGATTTCATTGCAACAACACAGCGGCACGACTTCCAGGTCCTCCCCATCCCCCATGCTTCTCCACCCCTCCCCGACCTCCCACCCCTGCCCCCTCCTGCCGATCCTCTTCAGATTAAAAGAAAATCCAAGGGAAACAGGACACAATGGGGGCAGATGAAAGTCCACAGTCTTTAGTTTCTATCTTTCCTTCTTGTGTCTAATTTTCCGCTTCTTGGTTGTTCTGATCTCAGCTATTTGCATTAGTTATATATAATTTAACATTATACAAAAGTATTGTCATATCAAACATAGTGAAATGGATTCCAAAAACACCATCTGGTATTTGGGAATGCACTGTGAGTTGGGAACGTGAGAAGAGATATTCTTTGCCACTTTGCTTGGGACCCAGCCATTAGCAGTGTAATTGCCAAGAAAAGGTGACAGGCTCCAGGCTTAAAACAAGTGGGTTCCTCCCCCACCCCTCGCCTATTAACTCTTGTGAGTCCTAAACCATATTAAAAAGGACTGTGAGGACAGAGCAATTTAAAAAAAAGAAAGAAAGAAAGAAAAGGAAAGGAACTGCGGCATCTGATTTTAAAAACAGAAAAATACCCTTTGTGTTGTTGTTATTATTTTATGAAAAAGGAGCAGAAGAGGAAACAAAATGAGTCAGAGACAGCAAGGTGGGGATTGGGGATTGGGTTAATTGTGCTTGAAAGTTACAGGGTTTTTCAGTGGATTTGCATGATGAGAGTTTTAATCCAAAGCTTGTTTCAAAATCCTCATTAGCGTCCTCTAATCCACCTAAAATTATGAAGACCTAGATTGTGAAGGTCGTTTGTGATGATTCAAACCTGCTTCATGTCGTGGAGCTTTGTACCCACCTCTCAAGAGGAAAAAGCAGTAATACGTTCAAATTGTCTTCTGTATCTACTGTCTCTGGCACTGCCACACGTGAGAAAAGAAGAAATGTAGACCATACACTTTCATAGACATGTACTGTGTTTAACCAGTTTGAGCTGAGAACAGTTTATATATATATCTCCTCTATAACAAGCACAAGGAGTAATCCTACTGGACAAAAACTAGAGGACTTTTTAGCAGAAGATAAAAATAAGGAAACAGCAGGGGGGAAAACGCACACAAACCTCTCATAGCTATGTTCAATCTGGCATTCACAACCTGGGTCTATATCAGTTTCCAACTAAAAAAATAGTTTACAAGGGTCACAGTCATTTTTTTTTCCACGCAGCGTGTCAGAAGTTGGGATGTGCAACCCAGAACTGCCATTCCATTACACAGAATAAAATGATATCTGGTGGGTGGATCGAACGCCTGCCAAAGAAGACACAGTGAAAGCTAACCCTCTCAGTCTAGCTCCTGTTTTTAAATATTTATATCTCTGGCAGACTTTTGGGGGGTAGAGGAAACTGAAAGCTCTTTTGCTATCTGTCATTTCACCCAGGCAGAGAAGAGAGTCTCACGACTTGATTTTCGTCGAGTTTGGCACCCGGAACAGGTGATGGCATTTCTTAGGGGTGGTGAATTTCTCTTTGTGGAAAAACCAGCCAGGACCAAGGATTTTCACAAGAGCCAACAGCCCCTTTCTATGCCCATCTGGGGCTGTGCCAAGTTCCCATTAGCGCTGCTGTTACAGCTCCGACCTGCCTTTCAATGGACCAGTGCTGACTTGGGTCAGGGCCCGTTAGGAAACCTGTGAGAGAAGCTGGCATGGACCTGGGGTGCTGTGGAGTGGACAGACCTGGAAGCAGGGCACTGTGACTTTCTAGCTGGCTTCTGTCATTAATTCCTTTTGTGATCATCAGTTTTTCTCCTCCCACCCCAACACCCTGACTTTCCTCTTTAAGGAATCAGTCACCAAAGTCAGTCAACTACTGCTTCCTTCTCTGTCTTAACATCACCTATGCCGCTTCCTTAGTCTGGGGTCTGGACTACTCCCTGAACCTCTAACATTATGGAGCAGTCTTGCAGTATGTGAAGCAATGGGTTAAAGAGTGATCTTTAGAATCAGATAGGCCTACATCTTAAATATGGCTCTGTCACTTATTAGCTGTGTGACCGCAGTAAGTTATGTGGCCTGTACCACAAAATATATTGTATCATAGCTCATTTCTAACAGGAATGCTGTATGGAGTATGTGAGAGGAAAGGCTCTAATACGCTATGGGTCACCCAGTGAGCACTCAGTATACTAAGAGTATTGTAAATATAATCAACAAATGCACACAGTTCCATCAGAAAGCCTTTACTGCATCCCTTTCTTGTGCAAGTGTGTTAAGTGCCAGGACTGCAGAACCCAACCCAGGGAGTTCTTCATCAGTATAGACTGGCTCATCAATGACAAAACAGCATTAACTTTCTTCCTCTATTCACATACCACTTAATGTCCAGCATTTACAAGATTTTTCTACAGCATCTTTTGGCGATTACCACCACCGAAATTGTAATAATAATGACCACCTACTCAACTTTGCCATCTGCCAGACCCTGTAATACTACATTTATATATATTACCTCATTTCATTCTTTGGGTATATGCTAATAACCAGAAGAAAAGCTGGGGAATTGGAAAAACTAAGTAACCTGCACTGAAATACATAGCTGTTGGTATCTAAGAACCAATGAAAAGCAGGAATGATTTCCTTTGGTTTTCTTGATGAAAGCGGTAATATAAGATTCTAGGATTCTGTTCTAATTCTGACAATAACTAGCTCAAAAGTTGTTTCAGACAGAGACAAAATGAGCCATAGGGGCCCTACAAATTATTTGTTCACAAAATATTTTTCAGTATTCTCTATTTTATATGCTTTGGGTGTTCTGATAAACACAAAAATAGTTCAACACAAATTCCTCTCTCAAGGGGAACAAAATCCAGAGGGTAAAGAAGGTCTGTTTCTAAGTAACTGTGATGTGCAGTGGAAAAATAAGTTCCATTAGGGAGTTTCAGTAGATGGCATGTCTGAACTCTGTTACCTCCGGCTAGTACTAGGCCAGACGAGGAGATTAAAAAGGATTTGAGCACAGGTGATAATGAACGTGCAGAAGTGATGAGAAATGGTGTTCCAGGTGGAGAGAAACATATGAGCAGAAGCCCAGTGGTAGGATGGGTCAGATGGGCACTGATAACAGTACACTACAAGGAAAGAGATCAGGAAAAGCTTTTGAGGACATGAACTTGGATAGTCAGTTAGGACTGAGAGAAAATAGATGTCAGAAAAAGTGGTGCTTTGCCAAATTTTATGCACAAATTTGTTGCTTAATAAATATTCCTTGATGAGAAAAACATATGCTGTTACTTAATAAATATTCCTGATGAGGAAGACATGTGCTGAGCTGATGGGGGGAGAAAAACAACTTAATCACCCGGGGCTCCATTTTTCTATTGGCTCCCAAGAAACCATTCATTCATGTAAGCATCCAAGCAGTTGTTAAGTCAACACTATGCGCCAGCCTAGGCACTGAAAGTACAGATATGAGGAAGATATGGTCTGTTCCTTTAAGGAATTCAGAATACAGGGGCAGAAGCAAGCAATAAAGTGATCATTCTAAATGTTGTCATGGGGCAATACAATATTATGATGCAGGAACCCTGGGGCCCTGCAGGGTGAACTGCCTAACATTGCCTGAAGCAGTGAGTGAAAGCTTCCTGGGAAAGGAAAGGTTAGGGTGCAGTGTTGAAATTCATACTCTTCCTTCAAGTAAAAGTACTTTATGAATCTGAAACGCTATGTGCAAGTGTTACCTGTCATTTTCTTATTCTTTTTTACAACCACAATTTTGAGGTTAAGTCATCCCAAGAGGAAACCAGAACTTTATTTTTTGAGTTGGAGAAACACCTTAAAGATCATATGGTCCAATAGTTTTCAGAATGAATGTGTGGATACATATTGCACTTCGCCATCTATAAGATGCACCTTAATTTTGGGCCCCAAAATTTGAAAAACAAAATGTATTACATGAAGTGATTGAACTCAAGTTTTATTCATCATAAAATTCATACAACTCATCAATGTAAAAACTCCCATCCATTAGCTTGTCCTCACCTGTGTCTGATGTCAAATTGCTGTCTTCATATATTGCCTCGTCCTCAGTTCCATCTATGGCATTTGAAATGCCACAACCACTGTATAAGACACACCCAGTTTTTAGACCCCAAATTTTTCAAAAAATGGTGTGTCTTATACATGGGGAAATATAGTATCTTTGTTTATGTAAATTTAAATGTGTATATTGCTCTTATATTGACGAAAAGTTATCATTTCAAATGGAGAATATTTACCTCTTCAACTTCCAGCATAAAGAAGCAATGAGTTCATTCAGATTCACCCCAGCATTTGATATTAGCGTGATGGATGGTATTTGCAATAATAGCCTCAATATTGTCTTTATTTTGATATTTTGTTTTAAATACATGGCCTCATGAAAATTCTGATTGCATTGATAAATAGTGAAAGTGATAACATCTGTGGGTTTATTTGTTTTTTATTAACAGCTTGATTTAAAATCTTAAGATAGTCTTTATTTAATCTAGGTCAGAGCTTGAAGACAGTATAGCAAGACATTTCAGTTGCAGAGTTAAATCAATAACAACGCTTATAATAGTTCTCTATATTATTTGACATAAATATGAAAACCAGACACGAGGAGTCCAAAAACTTACACAACACTAAAGTTGTCTACAATATGATTCATGGAGATCAGCATGTCTCAAGTTCACAAGTTACTGAATTAGAATATACAGCTTGATGAAAGAAATGACCAAAGCAACTGATTGGCTATTTACATTGATTTTGGGGGTTACTTTGTGCCTCGCTCATAAAATCTTAGGTTAAAAGTTTGAATTTTGTCTGGCCAGATGGTGGCACAGTGGATAGAGCATCAGCCTGGGATGCAGAGAACCCAGGTTCAAAACCCTTAGGTTGCTGGCTTGAGCTCGGGATCATAGACATGACCCCATGGTCACTGACTTGAGCCCAAAAGTCCCTGGCTAGAAGTCCAAGGACGCTGGCTTGAGCAAGGGGTCACTGGCTTGGCTGGAGTCCCTTGGTCAAGGCACATATGAGAAAGCAATGAGCAAATAACGTGCTGCAAGTATGAATGGATGCTTCTCATCTCTCTCCCTTCTTGTCTGTCTGTCCCTATCTGTCCCTCTCTCTGTCTCTCTGACTGTCTCTCACTAAAAAAAAGTCTGAATTTCAAAATGACCACTGCAGAGCTATACTCTTTCTAATCAATAATATATTTACAAAAAATTAGAATGTATATGCAGACATGTAATATTATCTTTCAACATCAAAGGGACTCTGTGAGCAGTGAGGTTATTGGCCATTTGTGTTTTACTTAACTTGTCATTTTCTGTATTAAATTATGATAAAAGTTATTTTTATAATAAAACATTCATAAAGATTGTTGAAATTTTCTTCTGAACCAATACAAAAATTAGTAACCTAGCAACTTAATGATTATGTTAGTAGTCTTCGATATAAATACTATACATATAATATAAAAAAACATATATACATATATGTGTATATACAAACTTGGGTGTATTCATGGACTTTTATTTCAATTATCAAAATAGTCAAAAATGACAATTTCATAAAAATAAAGTTTGAAAATGATCAACTCCTAGACTTTCCTAATGGATGATATGCATAGTAATTTTAGGCAGCACACAAACATTTTTATGTTAATAATGATGTATTTATTGAGATGTATATTAATTTTCTTCTTAGTTTCTATCATAACATACAGTTTTCTTTACCCCTAAATTATATATATAATTAAGGCAAGTGGGTTAACTTAAAGAAAAATGTTAAGTAACTAATAACACAAGGAAATATAGAAAAGGTCTGAGGATGACGGATAAATGACTAAAGTTTGGCAGACCCTAACCTAATGCAACCCACTTGTCAGTCCTAGTAGAGAAATGAAGGACCAAAAGGGATTCTTTGATGGCAGATGGGGACTTGCCCCCGTTCATCCTCATTCCAATCCAGATGTCTATCTTGTTCATGGTGCAAGATCTAGATCTGCATGTGCAGCCTCAGCTGTAGTGCAGTGGTTCTTAACCTGGGTTCTATCGAACCCTAGCGGTTCAATGAGTCGGTCTCGGGTTCAGAGAAGCCTCTGCCGCGGAGGCCAGAATAAAGTAATACCATAATTTGTTGTGAGTTCATGCACTTTGTTGGTTTTGTTCTTTGAGCAAGGTGATGTTCATGCACAGCTCATTTTGTGCACCAATAAAAAAAACATATACCTATGTCTTGAATTTGGTAAAAAAAAAATCATATTTTATTTATCACTAAAGAAGAGTTCGGTGAATGTGCATATGAAACTGGTGGGTTCGGTACCTCAAAAAAGGTTAAGAACCACACTGCTCTAGTGGCTTTGTCATGTAGCCTATGTGACAAACCAAAAAGACTCTAAATCTTAATTGACAGTTTAAAGATAAGCCAAGGCCAAATGTCTGTAAGTACAAATTCTTAGATCTACCCTTAGCGCACCTGGATATTTTCAGTTGCTAAATATGGATACATGATTCAAAAAGGCTTAAAATGTGAATATAATATAGATATTATGTATCTAATATATATAAATAAAATATAAAATAGAAAAGGCTCTTAAAATTGAGAAGTACAAAGATAGTACTGTCTTTAGTCATGCCTTGATCCAGCAACTCCCAGTGATCCAGTTTCTACATTCCATCTTCCTTGGAATCTTTCTGAGCTATTTCCCCATTCATATTTAAAAAAAAAAAAAAAAAAAAAAAAAAGAGTCCCAGAATTCCTGACAAAAAAAAAAACATTGAAAAGTTACTTTGGATTCATGTAAGTCCTACGGCTCATTCTTAAATCAGAGGATGGAAGACCTGCCTGAACTAACCCAGTCATGGGCCTGGCGAGTCAACTTCGTCAGTTAAGAGCGTCGTTCCGAGACAACAAGGTTTCAGGTTTGATCCCCAGTTAGAGCACACGTGGGAAGCAACCAAAGAATGCACACTGAGTAAAACAACAAATGAATGCTTGCCTTCCCTGTTCTTTCTCCCTTCTTCTGTCTCTCTAAAAATCAGTAAAATAAAAACTTAAACCCTGGCCAGATAGCTTGGTTGGTTGGAGCATTGTTCTGGAGCATGAGGTGGTCAGTCTGATTCCTGATCCGGGCACATACAGGAGCAGCTCCATGTTGCTCTCTCTCTCCCTGCCTCCTTCTCTCAGAAAAAAAGAAAGAAAAAAAGAATTAACCCAGTACCCAGTCATATGTTCTACATCTAGACTAGAACCTGGAACCACCAGACTCTCTAACAGGAAATTAGAAGCTGTTAGAATTGGAGACAGGTGAGAATGAAGGCTAACAAGGCAGCCACAGATGTGGAAGGTAGTGAAGGAGGAGTAACAATGTTACTGTAAAGTCTTTAGATTTACACTGGGAAATATTCTGGGCGTTTCCAAAGAATGTCATGTTTATCAGAGGTATTTATGAAGTGTTCATATGCAAGGGGGAAATGTGGTGTTCTTCCAGTCATGCGTGTGCGTGGCCAATGGCCACAAGGACGCCTCTGTGAATTTCTCCTTGTCTAATACCACTTTGGGAGTATATCACCCTACTACACTCCAGACTGGGCCATTTTCCTACTTAAGAATTGATTAACTAGTGGCTTTCTTTTCTTTTTTTTAGAGGGTAGTAGTGTTATCCGGAAAATCCAGTAGTGTTATCCGGAAGCCAAAAAGAAAAAACAAACAAAACATAGTTTTGATATTTGAAGTGGAGGTTTGAGCTAGAGGGAGTTAAATGGCTTGAAGAGCTGCTTTCCAATGAAGAAATGGCTGTGGTCTACTTTTCCTGTCTCTCTAGGCATCCCTCAAAGCATATGCTATAACTCCCTAGTGCCCCTAAAAAAAACCTACCCAAGAGTAAACCTTTCATGGTTCAAATTTTCTCTCCATGGAAGTGAAGCTATATTTTAATACGAGTCAGGAGGATGTAGATTCGTGTAGGTGACTTTCATTCCGCACTAGGCAGGTGGAGTAGGATTGGGGAAAGTGTTGGATCTTTTCCAAAGCCTCTCTAAAACAGATCGTTTCGAGCCTGCTTTTGACCATTTTTGTGGGAAGGTTGAGAATCATATTTAACTAAAATGCTTTGAGCTGGTACCATTCACTAAAATTATTTCCTCTAACCCTCACATCAAACCTGTATGATGTATGTTTACCCCATTTCACAGATAAACAAACAGAGACTCAAAGGAACTAAATGAATGGTTCCCTGTCATTCTGGCAGTAGGCTCTTGCGTGACCTTGAGCCAGTTCCTCATTCATGGTCCCAGAGGTGCCTTTCCAGCTGCCTCCAGCCTCACAGGCCTCAGACTGTCTGTGTTGGGGCCTCCTTTTCCAGTCTGTGAGGTCCAGATCCTGGGCAGATGTCTCTCACCATATGCTGGGGGTGATTTAACAAGGCCAAATGGGCAGCCCCATGGTTAGAGGCGCTCTCCATTACATGCGCGCCGGTTGCTGCCGCCTGCCCTGGGTCCCAGCCCTGGCCTGCCCCTTCTTTGAGGCAGCAGCCTGCAACTGCAGATGCCAAGCAGCGGAAGATATTTTTAAAGCTACAGCATCTGGCTCTTTGGCAGCCTCCACCCGCTGGTGGGCCGGGTGTTTGGAGTTGCCTCTGGGCACTTCACATGGTTTGGCATCTGATCCATTGTCTGGGCTGCCTTTTAGAGCAAAGCTTTTATGGTGCAGTGGGGGTGGGGTGGGGAGGCGGTGGAGTGGGAGGGGCTCCCCTGAAACCATAATTTGATTATAACCTAAGTCTCCGTTTTCAGTGACATCAGTATGTCTCTGGATCTTTTGTGGTGGTGATTTTTTTTCTTTCTTCTTCTTTAAAGAAAAAAAAAGTGATGAAAGAATGAAAGAGCATTTCCCCTCTGCCAGAGTGGGTCTGACTAGAAAGCTGCTCGGTAGCTGTGCAGCTGCCCAGATCTTGCCCACCGTGTCCACATTTTGACGAGCTCCTAACACGGCTTTCTTGGCATTCAAACTTCCCTCAGGCTTGACTATTCCTCAAATGTCTCCCCAGGGAGGTGGAGGATTTCTTTTTTTTTTTCCCCCTGTTCTTTGCAAAAGATTCTGAAGCTTCCTGTCTACAGCCAAATAGCTATTCAAGAAAAGACACTGACACTTAATTATACCTAGCAAGATATATTAAGTTTTTTCTTTTTCTTAGAAAGGTGCATTTTAGGGAACACCTGCTCCCCAGCCTGGGTACTTGGGGACTTGGCCCTCTTTCAGAACACCAGTTTGAAGATGACTTCAAGTGAGGATTTCAGGCCTGGTGACAAGAAAATTATCTCAGTGGGGGCAACAGGCTGCTATGTCACCGGGCTGGGCAAGGCACCAGCCTGCCTCTCACCCATGACTTAGCCAGAGTACCAGGTCGTCTTTTCTCCAGCCAGTAAGCCCAGGGAGTCCACAGGCAGTGGCTACCAGTGGTCAGGCATGACCAATAAGGACCCAGCTGAGCCTGGCCAGAGGATTATTTTAAAGGAACTGGCATCTATTGGAGGAATGGTTGCCTCCTTTTGCTATGAGACCCAGGAAAGCATTACCCTTACCAGAGCAGCGGCCTACAGCTGACGTGGGAGGGGACAGGGGGAGAGAAGACAAGGGCTGCATGTCTTCCACTTACGCTCAACAGGAAGATGGCAGTGTTCTCATCTAATGAATAATAAGGAAAATTGCTAGTAGTTACTGAATGCTTACTCTGTGCAGTTCTACGTGCTTTATACCTATCAGCCTGGTTAAGTCTTATTCGCTATATACCATAAAGTAGATATTATCATTCTCTCTTGACTGATGAGAGAACTGAGCACTGAGAGGTCAAATAACTTATCCAAAATCACCCAGCTAGTATGTGGTGGAACAAGGATTTAAATCCAGATGCTCTAGCTCCAGAACCCACATTCTTGACCATAAAATAAAGAGTGATAAAAAGTGAAGTTTGACTTAATTTTTTAGCAAAAAATTTAATGGGGTGACATTGATCTATAAAAGTACATAGGTTTCAGGTGAACATTTCTATAGCATTTTTAATTTATTTTAATTTGTTGTGTTTACATAGTTACAAGTGTACCCCCGAATATATCCCCCTCCCTCCCCCCATGTTCTCCTTGATACCCCCTTTGCCCCCTCCCCATAACACCTTCCCCCCTTCCCTCCATGATTTACTATCCTGCCCTCTGTCTCTCTGTGTTATGTGTATATACTTTCACTAATGTCCTTCCTTTCTTTGATCCCCTCTTCTCTTCCCCTTTCCCTCTGACCGCTTTCCCTCTGGACTCCTTGACCCCTTCTCTGCCTCTCTTTCGTTCCTCAGTTCACATTGTTCATTGGATTCCTCATATGAGTGAGGTCATATGATATATTTTTTCTCTGCCTGGCTTATCTCACTTAGCACAATAGACTCCAGGTCCATCCATCTTGTCGCAAAGGGTAAGATTTCTTTCTTTTCATAGCTGCGTATTATTCCACTGTGTATATGTACCACTGCTTTTTAATCCACTTATCTATTGATGAACATTTGGGCTGTTTCCAGATCTTGACTATTGTAAACAATGCTTCAATAAACATGGGGGTACATATCTTCTTATGAACCAGTGATTTGTTATTCTTGGGATATATTCCTGGAAGTGGGACAGCTGGGTCAAAAGGCAGTTCGAGTTTTAATTTTTTGAGGAATTCCATACTGTTTTCCACAGTGGCTGTACAAGTCTGCATTCCCACCAGCAGTGCAGGAGGGTCCCCTTTTCTCCACACCCACGCCAGCACTTGTTATGTGTTGTTTTGTTAACAAGCACCATTCTGACAGGTATGAGGTGGTATCTCATGGTGGTTTTAATTAGCATTTCTCTAATAATTATTGATGTTGAACATTTTTTCATTGAACTGTTGATTGTGTTCTATGCCCATCACCCAAAGTCAAATCATTTTCCATCACCTTTTATTTGTCCCTCTTTCCTCCCTTCCCCCATATCCCCTCCCCCTAGCTGATTTTTTTACTTTCACCTGTGTCCATGAGACTCAGTTTTATATCTCACCTCTGTGAGATATAAATTGTACCTCTTTACTCCCGTCCCCCAATATTGAAGATCAAACTCAACTGTGAGCTGTTGGTTCTTTTGAGTCAGCCTTATTTGGAATAAAAAGGGATGTTTAAAGGGTATTTAAAGAAAGAAAGTATTGACTCAAAATCAACAGCCATTTCTCATATTTTCACTGTGCTTGATGAAGCCTATCTTCTTTCTCACCCATGTTGGCCAGAGGGTTTGAAAACACTGGCCAGTAAGGAGCTTCATAAAAATGTCATGTATGTGAACAGGAAGAACAGCCCCACCTATCCCCATTCTGAGGCACTTCAGAACTTTGGGCGGCTACAGAAAATTCAGTTAAAGCAGAAACTGCTCAAATTAACTCATTCACTAATTTATCATTATGTAGTACCTTTTCTGTATCAGGCATTGTTTTGGATATAGCAGATACTACAATATAGGAAGGGGGAATAAGGCAGTCCCATGTGAGGGAAGTTTTTACATTTTAAATGGGGTAGTTAAGAAAGTGGAATCTGAAAAGTTGACCTTTGAGTAAGATACTGAGGGAGGTAAGTGATAAAGTCATGTGGATGTCTTTGTCTGGGGAAGAGAGGGTACAACCTGAGCAAAGGTCTAAGGTGAAGCATGCCTATCATACTCAAGGAACATCAGAGAGGCCCCTGTAGTTTGAACAGAGTGAGTGAGGGAGAAGAGTTAGAGATGAGATCAGAATGGCAATGGACATGGGGAAGAGTATAACATGATATGTTTAGATAAACTTAGTTTAAGGAGACATTCCCAGTGTACCTGGCCAGGTAAAGCAACAAGATATGAGTTATGAGAGTCAAGGACCTAACAAAACTGAAGGTCACAGGAGAATACAGTTGGCCTCCACTTGGCTTGTTCTCAAAGCATTGAGGTTTTTACTAAATGAGAAGATAAATCTGGCAACCTCATACAAATGCCACAGGCTGTGCTCATGAGAAGTAGGGGGTTCCTTAAAACAATGTCTCCATTGCCCACTGCACTGCCTGGAATCTCATCATTAAATGTCTAGCTCTTTAGACTCTGAAGGCAATAAATGGAGTTGAGGGGCACCAAAGGAAAACCCTGCCTATTTCAAAATGCTGTCAAATATTAGAATATGTATCATTTCTCTTAACTTTGTTCTCTCAATTAAAAGTCCTTCTTTCCAGCATCCTTTAGCCTCCCACTCTTGGAAGTGCTTATCAAGTATTATTATACATGGTTTTCTAAAGTGGTCAGAGTAACTAGACCCAAACATCTCACATTCAAAGCTTTTTAGGAAGGTACCAAGAGCCTCCTCTATGCTTATGGTTATTGTCTTTTTTTCTTTTTCTTTCTTTTTTTTTTACAGGGACAGAGAGAGTGTCAGAGAGAGGGATAGATAGGGACAGACAGACAGGAATGGAGAGAGATGAGAAGCATCAATCATCAGTTTTTTGTTTTGACACCTTAGTTGTTCATTGGTTGCTTTCTCATATGTGCCTTGACCGTGGGCCTTCAGCAGACCAAGCAACCCCTTGCTGGAGCCAGCGACCTTGGGTCCAAGCTGGCAAGCTTTTGCTCAAGCTAGATGGGCCCTCGCTCAAGCTAGCGACCTCGGGGTCTCAAACCTGGGTCTTCTGCAACCCAGTCCGATGCTTTATCCACTACACCACCGCCTGGCCAGGCCGCTTATGGTTATTGTCTTATGCTAAATGTGCAACAGTCTAACAAACCCAAGAACAGGTACATGTTACTGAGTTTTACTTTTACATCAGGGTGGTAAGTTCTGCTCTGTCTCTCACCAGCTGTGTCACCTCTCTGAGTCTCAGTCTTCTTATGCACCATAACTCCTGCCTAGTAGAGATTTTGTGGTGTTCAGACTGAATGTCTACTAAGTACCTGGCTCAAAGCCAGAGAGAAAAGAAGAAACTGATGAGTTCATACCTGGTGTCCACATCTGGAAGAGAAAGTATTGGTTGAATTATTCATTTGGCAAATATTTTGTGAACACCTTCTCTGTGAGAGTTGCTACATAAGCACCCAAAAAACCTTGATATTTGATTCCTTGAACAAAAAATGTAATGGATGGAAGTCTGAGGAACTCCATAAAGGGTCTAAGAGAGCCCTCTTGGTCTGTCCAATATCACTCAAAGGTGAACTTCAAAGCCTATCCAGGGCAAGCTTTTAATTGGTGTGTTTTTTTCTTCCTAGTTTTCATTTACTTCTTTATTGCTATGATTTTAGCAATATTTTAAGTGAGCTATAAATTTATGATATCCCTTTTTAAATGAAAAGTTCACAATATTCCATTTTGATGACCACTATGTGACAGACACATTCATTATTCTAGAATTCTCTCTTTAATGCCCAATAGGCCCCTCCCTGGACTCTCCATTAGCCATGGGGTCCCAGAGCTCAAAAAAGAAACAAAGTGTCCACATTACTAGTGTGATTTACCATTCATATAATATGTCATGTGTGTGAAGTGTTCTGTGATGATTTTTTTTATTACTTCCTAGTCTGAGCATCAGTTTTCTTATTTACAACTATATTGTCCAGATAAAATTGTGCTTGGGGGTAGACTGCTTCATCTTCACAGCTGGAACTAGCCATTCTAATGGTCTCCTTAAGAAAAAAAAATTTCTCTTTTATGTGCTTAACTTACTTATGTATTTTGTATCAAAAGCAGTATTTTTAAAAATACATTGTGAGGAACATTAATTACATAGAAATTACTAAAAAAAAATAGTTTCATGGTAAAGCAAGTTCAACAAAATGAAATAGGTAACTTAAGTTCACAATAGACTTTCAGTTGCAGCATTTTCTAAAATTATAAAACTAGTAAACTGAAGAAGCAAAATTCTGAAAGCAATTGTGGATATTTTATTTCTGGCAATTTCTATATATTTACTTGATGGGGGTAGTATTCATTCCCATGCACATGGATGAAAACTCAGGCCATCCCGTGCCTGACCTGTGGTGGCGCAGTGGATAAAGTGTCGACCTGGGAACACTGAGGTCGCCAGTTTAAAACCCTGCACTGGTCTGGTCAAGGCACATATGGGAGTTGATGCTTCCAGCTCCTCCCCCATTTCTCTCTTTCTCTCTCTCACTCTGTGTCTCCTCTCTAAAATGAATAAATAAAAAGAAATTTAATTAAAAAAAAAAAACTCAGGCCATCCCATGAGCTTTCTGACAACTCTTAGACTCAATGTAGGGATGAGACAATATCAATCAATGTTTCAATCTTCTGGGTGGGCAGGCGGGCTGGCTCCTGTGGGTGGGTAGCTTGTCTTCACACACTCAATGAACATGGTTTTTACTCTCTCTCTCTCTCTCTCTTCCTTCCATCTCTTCCCTAAACTTGTTTATCCTGACTTCTGGCCCTTTTGTGTTTGGAGCAAAGGGGCAGGGTGGGGGGACATTGGACAAAGGACATAGGAAAATTCCTCTTGATAGGTACTTTCATAAAATGGCTTTGAGATCTCTGGGCCTGGCAGAAATTAAGAGATGCTCTTTTTTATGTGCACCTCTGTGAAGCCTCAGAGTGCTCCTGCTAAACCCCCAGCTGCCTCTCCCTTGATTTGTTCCTCATCAGCTACAGCCATGCATGCCCATCTCTAATGTCCTCACTTTGAGGGCCTACTCCACTGCAGGCCACCCTCTGGAGCTGGAGTCTTTCTAAAGGACCCTGAAGGAAAACTCAAATGGAGTAATTGAAGGGAATTTAATGAATGACTGTTTACAATGGAGTGGGCAGGGTAGGGTGAAACCAACAAAGAGTTTTAAAATGACCTAAAACTGGCAAGAGCAGAGTGCTGTTACCACCCCTAAGCCCTTTAGGAACCAGTAAAGGGACAACTGCAGGACATGACCACCTAACAAAGCATTGTGGCCTTCCATAACACAGTATTTTGTCAACCCACCACCCAGCAGGAAGGCAACCCAGGTTATGAATACCCTGCCCTCTCTCCCACATTCTCCAATCTTCTCTGGTGCCTCCTATTGCCAAACCCAGCCAAAAGTTACAGGGCAAGAGAGCTCAGTCAAGGGAGCTTATAGAGATCAGCCTCCAGGGCACCAAGCAGTGTATAGAAGATTTAGAGGGGCAAACAAAATATCCATTCACAATCTCAAGAAGATGTTCTTAATGTGGGTTCTACCATGGACTGGCCCCCACTGCACTTTAACTTCTTTGACTGTGTTTTCTTTTTCTCTGCCCACTCCAGCTGTCCTGGATGTCTCTTCATTGCCCTAACCATATGCTTGTGTCCTCCACCTGGAATGCTCTTCCTCCACTCTTCACATAGTAAAATCTTTTCCATTCTTTCGAAGTCATTTTAAGCATCACTGAGTCAGAGAATCTTCCATTAAGAAAACCGATGCTGCTGGCTCATCTGGTTTGAGCAAGGCTCACCAGCTTGAGCCCAAGGTCACTAGCTCGAACAAGGGGTCACTCACTCTGCTGTAGTCCCCTGGTCAAGGCACATATGAGAAAGCAGTCAATGAGCAACTTAGGTGCCGCAATTAAAATTGATGCTTCTCATCTCTCTCCCTTCCTGTCTGTCTGTCCCTCTCTCTGACTCTCTCTGTCTCTGTCACAAAAAGAAAAAAAAGAAAACTTATGCTTCTTTTACACATGGCTTTGTACACTTGAATTTCCTCAATTAGCTTCAATTACAGCCATGGCTCTCTTCTCTAAACACAAGCTCCTTGAGGGCAGAGGTTTGATCAAAGGGAGGGGCCTACCTTTTTCTTGCCATCCAACACATGGCTGAAGCTCAGGAAGAGTTCACCAAGTGATTGGCTTCCACTGTCTGGGCCTCAGTTTCCTCAGTTAGAAAAAGAAGAACTTACTACAGGTAATGTGAAAGGTCCCTTTGAGCTCTCAAATTCTCTGAAATATAAATGCTATTCCCACAAGTGAAACCCTCTTGACTTCTCTGTCAAGAAACTTTTTCCAAATGTATACGTTAATGAGGGAATACAGTAGGGGGAGAAGGTTAGGAAATCTCAGATTACTTACGGGAGAGAGAAAAATAGCATTAGAGTGAATGAATATTTTCTCGAGGAAATGAGAAATCTCTTCTTTGATGGAAAATCTGAAAGTTAAACTGGAAGGAATAATTAGATTAAATGGTGATGTAAACTGGAAAGGAAGCATTACTTCCTGCCCTGAACCAAATGTCTTACAGGTGTCAGCAGGACCCACCAGCTCAGTAATTAGGGCATTTTAACTGTCTCCACTCAACTACGTGCAAGTGATTGAAAACGGGAGTTTCACTGGGGCCCCCAGCACCAGGAGAACATTTTGGTGAAGTGAACTTTGTTCTCCATTACCAGGGGTAAAATAAAAATCAGGGGTCAATGTAAGCGGATGGTATAAAGGTATCTATTTGTCCCACACAGCCCAGGGCTCTGTTAGCGTGTGCCCCAGGAGCCTTATCACCCCAAAGAGTGCCTACCCAAGGGTTGCCTGGGCTGAAATGTAAAGCTCCAATTGGAGAGTCGGCAAAGATTTGTCAAGACATTGTTCTTCCACTAAGAAGGTGTGCATCTTGGGAAAGCCACACCCTGAACTATCTGAGGCACAAAGGGGACATTGTGACATTTCAGATACAGAGGTTTCTAATACACAATGGAGATATCATAAAATAATAAAACTATTTCATCTTTGGAGCCAGGCAAACTAGCACTCCAGCCCAAGCTCAGCTCCTTGCAAGGTGGCGACCTTAGGAAGGTTACTGCTTCTCTCTGAGCCTCAGTTGCCCTGTATGAAAGCTTGCCTGGATAGCGACTTAGCAGGCTCTCTATAACATGGCAGCAATAACATCGCTCTAATACATTGACAGGTGTGCTGTCCGTACCCTCCCCCCCAAAAAAAGAGTTGTTACTTCATTCATTCATTTAGCAAATATGTACTAACCTCCGACTATGTACCCAGCCGAGAGTATATAGTAACAAGGCAGCCCTGGCCCCTGCCCTCATGAATCTTACAGTCTACATGAAATAAGGGAGCACATACTTCAAATAAACAGGAAAGTCTGTGAAAAAAAATACACAGTTCGTAGAGAGCCATTACGGTAAGTGTTATGTATATGACAGAGTGCAAGGAAAGCTGCTCTAAGCAAGTGATACTTAAGCTGAAACTTAAAGAATGAGTTGGTGTAATCCCGGTGAAATGTGGACAAAACGTGATCATGGGAAGAGCATATGTGAAGTCTTAACGGTGGGGAGGGACTTAGAGATTGGAAAAGGCCAGGACAGCTAGCGTTCTGTTAACAAGGATCAAAAGGGGGCATGACAGGGCCAGAGAGGTGAGCAGAGACCAGCTCAAGTAGATTTCCTCCTACCTGCTGGGGAAAATCTCTCCCCTTACTACTTTTTTGGAGTAGAGCCCCAGCCTATATCCTTGGCTCAATGATTATCAAGGCAACCTAGGAGAGCAAGCAGTGCCTGGTCTTGATAGGAGAACACCTGTGTCCTAATCTCAGCTCTGTCACCTAATCCTCATAAAGTATTTCTTTAGCATGCAGCTTTATTTCTTGATGCCTCAGTTTTCCTTCACCCAAACAAGATTCATTTGGGCAAAAATCATCCAACCTAAAATTCTCAGATTGCAAATTTCCATTTCTGGCCAACTTCGTTGGGTGGCATGAACATTGGGACAGTCACCGCCAGGAACAAAGAGAAAGAAGCAACTGCTCTGTTCAACTCTTGCCCTGCTACCATCCTCGGAAAGTCTCAGGAGAAGTCCTTAGGAAGGAGGAAAAACACCAGGCCCCTCCAAGGGTGTGCTGTCAGCAAGCAAAACAGCTGGCAGGGGCAGAATGACAATCTTCGAGGCTCCTCAGCCTTTGGGGAGGAAAGAGAAGCATCTGCTCCCCAGGAGCAGGGCCTGCAATGTGATCTCCCAAAGTGGAGCCTCTCCGAGGACACCTGGAACAAAGGGGCCCCTGGATTTTCCTCTTGGGCCTTCTTTGTTCTATAATGAGTTTAGCTTCCAGTCCACAGTCCTTAGATTAGCCAGCCTTTCAAGTGATTTTGCCTGGGTGGGCACAGGCTAAGTCAGGTGGAAAGTTAAGGCAATTATCCAGATGAGTCAATTCTTGCAAAAGGAGAAAGAATTTTCAATGCAGGGATCTGGCACAGCTTGGCTTCCTGTAAGCATTAGCCTTACCAGACCTCTGCTCAGCCCTCCAGGTCACTAGGCTGGATAGTCACATTATTCCAACAGACACTAATATACATTTAGAATCTGAAACATGAATATCATTCCCCCACCAAGGCTTTGTGGTGAGTCCTAATGTGCTAACCCTATGCTACACCCTGGAACAACAAAGTCATGATTAGCCTCTGTCTCTGAGACTCAAAAGCTTTTAACTTAGTTATGCAAATAAGTCCCAGTGGCAAGTAGGAATTAGTGAACTTAAAACAGTTGACCCAACGGCAGCACAACTCTAATTATTATGGAGTTTAGAGAAAGAGGCACCTCCAGAACTGTGAGATAATACATTTCTGTTGTTTCAAGCCACCCCATGTATGGTACTTGTTATAGCATCCTTAGGACACTAATACATACTCATAGACATTCATTTAGTTTCCATGAAGGTGCAACCACCCATCCCAGGGCAACGTGAAGAGATGTGAAAGGCAGAGGTGGGTTTGATGGTGGGCACACTGGGCGCGTGCCCTGGTCCCCGACTTCTGAAGGGTCCCACAAAACCCCAACTTGACACTTTTTTTTAATATAAGGGGTCCAATATTTTCTTCTGCACCCAGGGCCTCAACCAACCTTAATCTACCTCTGATGAACGGACACCTAGAAAAGTGTTCAGAACTCCACAGAAGGAATTACGTTGCCAGGTAAAGGGGTTATATGCCCACACCCTGGGGAAACACAGGGCAGAAAGGAGGTAGTCACTGACAATGAGAAAGAATGGAGGGAACAGTTCAGCTCATGGGTGAAGGTACACACTTTAGAATCAACTGGCCCAAGATTGAGCCCCAGTCTGCCTCCTGCAGCCTATGAAACATTGCTTGAGTTACTTCCCTCTCTGGGATTTCATTTTCTCAGCTATGAAATGCAGGTTTTAACTGAAGTTAGCTCATTAAGGCAGTGACTTTTAAAGAAATAGTGCGCACAAAATCCTTAGCACAGAATTTGACCCCCACCTCCTTGTTCCCAGGCTTGACCGTGGGGCCTCCCAACCTCGCATACCTTTTCCCACAGCTCTGCCTTTGTCCCCAGGAAATACACAGGCTTCAAGCCCAACCAAAACACTTCCATTTCTCTCTGCTTCCTGGGATTCCTCTCAGCCGCAGGGCTCACTCCTGACCCCTTGAGCACCCCGCCCTCCCGAGGTCTCCCTCCCCTGAAACGCTGTCATGCATCATTGCCTTTGCCACACGACGCATGGAAAATCAGCTTGCCTTTTATTCAGGATACTCTGCCTTTCTCCCCAGGTTGTTATGCCCATTGAAAGTCAAAAAAAGGGAAACTTGTCCTTGTTTCATGTTCACTGTAAGCTACATTGCCTTGTACTGGGCACTTGATGTTCCCTGTCATTTCACTTCGCTCATATCGTCCTCATGACACCTCTGTAACATGTCTCTAACCTCCCTCTCTTCCTGCTAGAAGAGTGCCTGCCACACCGCAGGTGCTCAAGAAAAGCTGTTCTACTCTGCTAACCCCTTCAGTTCTCTGCTTGGGCCAGGATGAGAGAAGAGCACAAGGAAAGAATGAGGACCTTCTGTGTCTCTGGATAACCATTTCGTGCTACAGCCAGCAATCAGGGAAATTGGTTCCCCTTTTATAACTGGTTTGGGAGCCCAGAATTTCCACACGAGCCCCTGCCTAGCACACCTTGACCTGCTCAACTTCCAACACTAGCAAGCCCTGCCAGGGTAACCGTCAAGAGAATAATCTTATTATTGGTAACCCCTTCCCAACTCAGCCGCACCGCAGGACAGCCTATTAGGCCGTTGGGCCTTATTAGTGCTCGCTGCAGCGCAGTCGAGTGTAACTGGATCCCGAGCCGTGTGCTAAATGCTCCATCTGGAGCTACTCTTGGAACACTGATGAGAGCTGTTCCCTCTTCATCCTGAAAAGTCTTCCGAAGAATGGCTCAGGTTTCCGAAACCTGCTGGAAGAGAAAATAGCACCAGCAGCCCTGGGCTTCTCACCCCGGCACAGAAGAGCATGGCAAAAGAAGGGCAGAGACCTATTCTTTCCAGATTTGTTCTTCATATGAGCACTCAGAGAGGAGCTGTGTTACCCGTCCTCTGATAGATTTATTCCACAAATATTTATTCAACAGCTGCTACATGCCAGGCATTACCTGGCACTGAGGTTATAGCAGTGTTTATAGGGTTATAGGTGTAAGCAAAGCAGGAAAATTCCTCTGCCCATATGGAGCTGACATTCTAGCAGAAGAGAGAAAGAACAAATTTAATTTTGGAAACATAAGTAGCAGAGAATGTGTTTTAGTTTGCTAGGGCTACTGTCACAAAGTACCCCAAAGTGGGTGGCTTAGACAACAGAAATGTATAAGCTCATCTGGAAGCCAGCTGTCTGAGCCCAGGGTGTCGGCTCTGTAGGTATCTTCTGGAGGCTGTGGGGGAAGAACCCATTCCAGGCTCTCTCCTTGGCTGTCATTTCCCTGTGTCGCCTCACATTGTCTTTCCTCTGTGTATATCTCTATGTATACTTTTTATATTCTCTCTTTTTGTAAGGTCTCCAGGCATGGTGGGTTAGGCCCTACCCAAATGACTTCATGTTTAACTTGATTACCTGTATAAAGATCCTACTCCAAAGATGGTCAAATTCTGAGATACTGCGGATTAAGACTTCAACATATGAATTTGGAGGGGGGAGGACTCAATTCAACTCATTACAACATTAGAATAACATTCAAACTTAGAATTATAACTTTGTTATATAGCTAACATTATAACCTGGTCATAATGGCTATGGAAAAAATAAAGCAGGTCAAGAGGACAGCAGTGGCCAGGCATGGGGGAGCACCACTGAACAGGGTGGTCAGGAAAGAACATTCTAGGCAGAAGAAAAAGCCAAAGCAAACACCCTAAGGCAGGAGAGGGACTGGAGTATTCTAGAAGAGCAAAGGGACTCAGATGGCTCGAACAGAACAGATAAAGCAGAGTGGCAGGAGATTAGGTCAGCCAGGAAAGTTTGGAAGGGCAAACCATGTTCTTAAGCCATCGCATGAACCAAAGCCCCGGGAGGGTGTTGAGAGGTCCATGGTCTGGTTTCAGAGTGTTCTGAAGAATTATCCTCCTGGAAGTTTTTGTGTTGGGGTGAAAAGGTGATCTTCCCAGTCACATTTCACTTCTGCAGCTTGCACAGTGCTTGCCTCACCTTTCACTGCCTGACTCTGCGGAAACCTTCTACCCCAGGGCCTTAGTGCAGGACTTTTATGAGGCTGAGTCTGCCTGTGTCCCACACAACCCAGTTCCTCGAGCTTCCTGGATCAGGAACATCACAGGCCTTCTGCTTCACGTACAAAAATGGCCACAGGGGACCAAAGTATTCTCACGTTCTGCATCACAGGGCCCTCCTTGGCCTCGAGTGTCTATATTACACTAGAGGTAGAGGGGAACGAGCAAGCCTCTGAGCAGACAGCACAGATGATAAATGCTTTGAAAACTGCCTTCTTAGGAATGAGGCCTGTAAAAGCTTTTACTATCCAGTGGAAAGTGGAGAAGCAGTTACTTTGCCAGGCATGGCCCCATGCTGTGTCCTGAGAAGGAGAAATGTTTGTTTCCGAGAGCCATCACCCATACTTGGGGTGGGTCTAAGTGTCCCTCACTTCTTTCTCCTCACTGACCTTGGTGACTTGGACCCCAACAGGGAACTGTTTATTTTAAGAATCAGTAACATCAACTGAGGGCCTCCTGTGTGTCAGGCATTACATGAACACCTGCTCACTTAATCTTCACAGATATTACTGTAGATGTTACTATCCCTGTTTTACAGATGCAGGAATTGAGCCCCAGAGTGTTTATTTTTTTGCCACAGGACATATAAGTAAGCTAACGAGTGGTGGAGCTGGGGCTTGCACCTATGTTTGCATGATTTCAAAGCCTGTCTTTCTCCTCCAGTACACCTTGCTGCAACCCAGAAACTCAATTTGCGGTACAAAAGTCTCCTTTTGATACTTTCTCCTATTTGACATGCATGTGAAATGTTTCCTTCTCTGTCTTCTTTCTATGGTTAAAAAGCACATTCCCTGATGAAATCATAATTTTTAAATATTAAAATAGTATCCTACTCTTCAATATCCCTTTCCAGCAACTCTTCTATGAAGTCTTTACTGCCCCTTTCCCCACAACAAAATCTGAATGTACTCTCTATATACTTTGAAACACTAGTAAAATAACATCCATTTTCGCATTAAAAGGACCTGTGGTCAGAGCTGAGCTTTCTGATATTGAATAAGTTCTTTACCTCTCTTAATTCCCACTTCCTCATAAATTCAATAGGGATTAAAATTCCTACCTCATAAGCATTAAAAGAAATAATGTGTATAAGTAGCTGACTAATAGTAGCTGTTCCTTAAATGTTAAATCCCTTGTCTTGCTCTCTTATGATACTCAGAACATTCTGGCTTATCAAATAACTATTCATGGCTTGCTTTGAAGTTCTGGCCTGTGTCTTACTCATTTTTGTAGCCCCTCGTTATAATAGCTCACAATTGGTACTCTAGAAATATTTGTGGAATGGGTTTAAGTTTCAAGTTACTAGTTTTCTTTTTTTAAGTTTGAATAAAAATAAAGAGATAGAGAAAAGTAGGAAAGAAAAGATAAAGAAGAAAGAAAGAGAAAAAAGGGAGAAGGAAGGAAGGAATGGAGGGAGGGAGGGAGGGAGGGAGGGAGGGAGGGAGGGAGGGAGGGAGGGAGGGAGAGAGGGAGGGAGGGAGGGAGAAAAGGGAGGAAGGGAGGAAAGGAAAGAAGGGAGGGAGGGAGGGAGGGAGGAAAAGAAGAGCAAGAATAAAAAAAAAAGATTGAGAAAAGAAAGGAGGGAGGGAGAAAGCAGGGAAAGAAGGAGGAAATAAAGGAATAAAGGAGGGAGTGAAGGAAGGGAGAAGGGACTCTCAAGAAAGCAGTGGGTGGCAGGAAGGGAAGCCCACAGAAGGAGGCCCACACAGCCAAGAGCATGGATGGATCACAAGGGCAAACTCATCTGTTTCCCGAAGTTGTCAGAAACTAGCCTCATCAGGAGACATCCCTTGTTGTTCACATGTATTAAGCCCACAAACACGTGCACTTTTTAATGGCTATTAAGTGGCAAAAGATGGGACATTTAGGAAAAACCTTTCTCCCTGTGTTAAAGCCAGGACCACAGTGAAGAGTAACCCTATGCCGAGAACTTCTATTTTGCTCCCTTACCCCCACCTCATCATGGAAACCCCCAAATAGACAGGTAATGGATGCAACAGGTCAGGGTCAGGCCCCTCTGATTTCACTCTGCAAAGGTGAGAGCTGTTGAGCTCTGCCTCCTCCCAGTCTGCAGCTCTCTCCAGTGAAGGAGAAGAAATGGAGCACTCTGCTCCCACTACTTGTGAGTCAATTAGAACACGCTGATTTCCCTAACAGGATTAGCCCTGTACTTCCCCAGAGCCTTTTCCGTTAATGAAGTAATCAATGATGTCTCCGTCACACAGAAATCATTTAGTAACCTAAACAACCAAATGCAGAGTTAATAATTCTTGCTTTTAATGTCATCTTTATGGCCATTTTGCTACGTCCAAAAAAAGAGTTTTAAATACTAATGGAAATACTTCTTTCTGTGTGGGCATTATTCCAATACTTTATTACTAGTTTCAGGTGTGAGACATTTGGGCCATTTCTAGCAGCACCAGGCAAGAAGGTAGAGGAAATAGGGACATATTCCAATCACAGGGTGACAAAGTATTCCCTAACTCACACCGGACTCATCAGAAACATGGAAATAATGGATGAGAAAAAGTAGAAAATAATTCTTTATGGGGAAAATTTAATCATGTGTAAGCAGAAATAGAGACTTGTGTCTATGAAAGTATTAGCAGAGTATAATGGAAATCCCCCAAAGCCCTCCCTCAGTGGAGTCAGAGTGATCTTCCTAAACCACAAACAGGATTACTTCATGACCTGCTTAAGACTTGTCAGTAGCTTCCTGTTAGCACTGTGAAGACAAAGTCCTATCTCCTTAACTAGGCTACCAAACTTTGCAGGCTCTTGTCCCTACCTACCCACTCTCTGGTCTCACTTCTGGTAACTCTCCTAGTCCTATCTCCACTGTCCAACACACACTCACACACGCATTCACACACATACATATACATGCACAAACAAGCACATATACATTAATGTAAATGCACACACACATGCAAACACGCACATATGTGCACATTTGTGTGTGTACATTTGCATGGATGTGTGTACACACACACAAACACATGTGCACATTTTCTCCCGTACTCCTATTGATCTTTCAGGCCACAGAGCAGATGTTGCTTCTTCCAAGTAGCCTTCTAGAGAAAACCTTAAATGTAGATTAAATGGCTTCCTATGATACTTGGTAATTCCCTATCTTAGCCCCTCTACCTTGTTCTGTAACTGCTTACTTATTTGCCTGTTTCCCCTAACTAAACTACCAGATTAGGACCGTGTATGTACTGTCCATCACTGTAGCCACAGGGTCTAGGACAGGGACCAGCTTAATAAGTACTTGTCAAATCAAATTCAATTGAAGAGGCTAAATTTAATATGACCTGGAAAAAAAAATCTTAGGCCGACCCAGCATATAGTACATACATAATAAATACTTGTCATGTTGAGCAGATTTAAGTTGAATATGACTTAGCTCATCACAGGAAGGCAAAACTGAGATCAGTTGTATTTCAGGAAACTAATAATAGCTGGTTAACAGAATCAAATGATACTGCCATGTGTGATGGAAGATTGTGTTCACCAAAGGGGAGGGAGGGGTCATAGTGAAATAGGAAAGAAAATGTTTTAAGGGAAGAACTGGCTCTTTTTATCCAGCACTACTCAAGAGAAAGGGAATTAATCACCAACTGCAGCTGACCTCTAGAGATGGGTGTGCTGCTGTGGGCAGAGGACTCATCAGGCCTTAAGGCCCCTCAAGACGCTTGGCCTCCTTTTCTCAGATTCACTCTTCACCAAATATCTCATAAACTTTCCTTGCAGATTTCCTACAAGGAGACCATGTGCTGACCCAAACATTCTTATCCTCTGGCTGCTCTGTTTCTTGTTGAAAGTGAATTGGCCCTGCTCATATACCAGGCTCTTGGAAGCCAGGCTGGTAGGAATCTGTCCTGAAACCCTGTTCCATTCTGAGTCTACAAACAAATATGTTTCTAAATTTACCAAACTGCCTAGCCTGAGCAGTCACTGGTTCCCCCAGAAGGCACTGTTGTTTCACTTCTCTTAGATATGATAAAAAACAAACCTAGGTCCTGCATAACTCAGTGAATACAAGGGCTGAGGAACAGATTTGCCCCCCCCCCAAATGGATATGCTGGGCCAATCAGACGAGGAGGGCATTCAGGGGAGTCAGACAGGCTGGAGACAGTCTTTGGTAGTAAGAACCTGTAGCTGGGCTGGGGAATCAGGCAGACTCAAGTTTGGAGAGTGGGAAAAGTCAGATGAAGCAAGAGTTTGTGTAAAGACAACATTTGGGGGCAGAATAAGGAGCCTGGGACAATGGTAACTATAGTCTAATGCTGGCCTCCATTCATTGAACACCAACTATGTGTCAAGCAATATCCTTCATGTCTTTCTAAATATTATTGAATTTAATCTCCCAACAACCCTGTGATCCAAAAACCAGCCACACCATTTACAGTGAGGGAACCACTCTGGATATAAAACATTAGGCTGTCAATCCATTGGCATGAACCGTATGGAATTGCCAATATTTGCCTATTATTTACCTACAAAAAAACGGCAATTTCACATGGTTCAACCCAATAGTTGCTGTGTCTATGAGGCTTGGCCCAGGAACCTAGACAGGATAGGACATGTTGGTGGGAGTGAATGGAAAGACAGACATGAAGGAGAGGAGAGGTCAATATGACACAACCAGCTAGGACCTGAGAGAATGATAAATAAGTTCCGAGAGTACTATTGTCAAGGTCCCAGCAAGTAACTGTGGGGTTGCTGGCTGAGGGCCTAGTCCCACAGACAAGCTAGGTGTTATTTGCCAGTCAGATGACAAGAGAAGTCAAAGACTGAGCTGTCTTCTTTCCCAACACCCAGAGTTCCAAACATCCGCACTCATCTCTGCTGTCCCTTACTGAGCCTTTTTCTGTGAACAGGAATCAGATCACACGTTGCCTGAAGTCATCGGTGCACTGTGCAAGATTTCACCAATGATGAAAATAACTCTCTCCTGCTGCATTCAACATCTGGTGTCACAGATTTTTGCTGAGAGCCATAAAATCACTAACTTACAGAGAAAACCTCATTGTTGAAAAATACATTTATGGAGGGGTGGGTGGCAGCCAGAGCCTGGTTGTATTCTGGGGCTGCCTCCGTGTCAACATGGGCCCTTTGTCTACTTGGTGGATGATGAATGTCCTGAGGCCTCGGGAGGAACTTGAGACAGTAGAAAGGCAGAGCTAGACTAGTTACTCTGTCACTGACTAGCTGAGGGACCTGGGACTGGTTCCTTAACCTTTCTGAACTTCCATTTCCTCATCTACCAAAAAAGAAAAGTGAGGATAAAAATAGCCACGTACCAAAGTTACTCTAGATTTGTGTAGATTCAATGAAATAACATATGTGACAGTGCCTGGCATAAGAGTAAATGCTAGCTTCCTTTTCCTTTCTTTTCTTTTCTTTTTTTTTTTTTTTTTTCGGACTATGACATTTCTTTTTAGTCCCAAGTTGGCCTGAGTGCTGTGGCATTTGTCCAAGACTTGGACATGCAATGTTTCTTCACGTTTGCCCCAAGTTGAAACTAACTGGGAGCCTGGTCTATGATGGCTCAGTGGATAGAGCATCGACCTGGAACACTGAGGTCGCCAGTTCAAAACCCTGGGCTTGCCCGGTCAAGGCACATACAAGAAATAACTACAGATTGATGCTTCTTGCTCCCCTGTCTCTCTCTTTCTCTCTCCCCTTTCTCTAAAATTTAAAAAAAAAAAAAAATCTTTTCTTAAAAAAAAAAAAAAAGAAAGTAACTAGGACCCCAGTGCTTTGCTTGGGGTGGAGCCACGGAAATTGGAAGTTCTTTGAGGAAAGGACTATGCCTGTTCACCAATGCCGGACATGTACTAGATGCTCAGGAATTTGCTGAATGGAGGTGAGAGCTGTATGTCATCAAGGCGCAGCAGGAAGGAAAGAGGTGGTGCCACTGTACCCATGTCAACCAGCACTGGCTTAGCAAGCCCGTGCTCTGTCCAGGCCTGTGTTAGGCCTGGGATACAAAGAGTAAGTGATAAGATGGGATGAACCACAGAAGCCTGGCAAGCAGGAGCTGCAGCAGAAAGGATCGCTCTTTGTAAGTTTATTCCTAGGCTAGCAGACTAGTGCTGTTGCCGGACGGGTGTGCCACATTCCAGACCTCCTCTTTCCTGCTTGTCTTTCTCACGGTGACCTTCAAAATTCACATTAAGTCTCATTTCCCTTGTGTCTGAATGCTGCTGTGGGTGGAGTACATGGAGGGAGCAACATAATGGAGGAGAGGGAAGGTGGTAGTCAACTAAGTGTGGGAAGTGCCACATCCCAGTCACAAAGTGTGTCTGAACCTGCCCCTGCCCCTGCCCTACCCCGCAGCCTGGCCTTGATATTTGAACTCACCCCAATTGCTATAGATATTTGCTCAGGGCACATTCAACCTCCCATGTCTCTCCCCTTCTCTCTTTCTCTCTCTCCACTCCAGTGTGTATTTGTCTCTGAGCATCTGTGCACCGTCCCCTGCACACTCCTGCGTTTCTGTCCATTTCTCTGTTGCCTTGCCTGTGTCTCCCCATCTCTGCATGTGTCTCTGGCGTCTGTCTTTTCCTCTGTCTCCCATCCTGTCTCCGCCCTCCTCCCCCTGCCCCTCCCCTCCTGCCTTCCTCCCAGCCTGTTCCTACCTGAGCCACTCCCCCAGCTATCTGGGATCCCACACAGCCCAGCCACTCTGCACATATTTTTAACCCTTACTTATCTTTGCCGTCGCCATTGTTGGCTGCAGGCCACAGCAAACAGAATGTGAGAAAGCAAAAACTAATGAGATTCTTCAAGAAAGGATAGGGAGCTTCTGTTATTTCATTTAGTCCTCAGAGTTTAACTTCTGGCACTTCCCTCACGTCTCCAAATGGTAAGCGAAGGTTGTTACTTTTCAATTTGGTTGGGCTGTGTAGCACATTTCATCAATTAAAATGCACCCTTGGTGCAAAATCACAACAGGGCCGGCAGGAAGAGTGCTAGTGTGTGAGGATTTTCTTTTTTTAAGTTACTTTTGTTCTGTGTAGTTGAGATCTGTTCAAGGCAGCCTTATGGTCCAAACAACAACACCGTTCATGGAAAGCAACATGTTTGCTACCCGTGGCAATGCGGCACCCTGGTTGGCTGAGGACCCCACAGGACCTGGCAGGCCTGGCCCTGTAGTTGGGCACAGGTCTCTGGATTTAGCTCTGACTCTGCTGACTGGCCTGCCAACCTATGGAGTGACCTGGGCAGATCATTCCACCTTTCTAGACCCTGTTTCTGACTCACTCATCGCTCACCCACAGCCACGGGAGAGATCCTCTAACTGGAAAATCTTCAGAAGGGGAATGAGTGAATGGAAAAACTTCCCTCAGGTTCATTCATTTAACAGATATTTATAGAACACTTATTGCATGCCAGGTACTATGCTGGCCCTGATGTTTGAAAATGTTAGATCCAAAGACTTCAACGTTTCTCTCCATTCTTTTCTGCCAAACAGGGAACAATTCTTGTGAGTCACCATGAAAACTTAGGCTTTCAACCTTCCATTCTTTCTATCTATAAACATTGCTTGAAGGAAAAAGTAAGGATGAAAGTTTCATGAAATAATCATTGTTTCCTGATTAGAAAAGTAGTACATTATGATAACAAAATGTTGATTGCAAATCAAAAGAAAGAACAAAATGTATATCAGTCACAGTCCTTCCTCCCAAAGATCACCACTGTTTTTGAAGGAAGGATATTTTTAATGTCAACAGAACCCAGCAAGCCTACTAACAAAGCTGAGCCCAGAGAGCAGACCTACATTTAACTGAAACTTTAGTCGAGCACCTACCTTACACTGGTGCAGTGATGAAGTTCCAAAATTAATAAGGAAGGGGTGTTGCCTTTCCAGGCTTGGGGAACACTAACTTGCTGGTCATTTTTACCCAAATGTTTGAACCCAGGTCTTAAATCTCTAAACCAACACATAACTTGGGAATGGGGCTCATATCCAATTTTCGGTGAGAGTGTTTTACCCATTCTAATGTTTCTTCCCCATATTACTCTTCCCACTGTCAGTACTTCTCCTTCCTCATAGGTCACCCCATCCACTTTGACTCTCACACCATGTTTCACTGTCAGAACTTGTGAACACTTGGCACCCTTAGGCTTGTGCAGTGTCGGAGGGATTAGCAGTAACATCCCCGGCAGGTTTTGATTGATAGAACAATCCTTACTCTTTTTTAACATTCATCTGTGCAACAGCATATTCTAAGCGCCCAGAGTAATGTTCATTCCACCCATAGGTGAAAAAATTTACAAATGAGGATGCCAATCAAGAAGCAATATGCAAATATCTTAAATAACAGTTTTATTGTTTTTGTAAGGTATTATTTAGTATATTTTCATTAATATTTTAAAACTTTCTTGTAACATATTCTAGTTTTGTGTACCTCTTTTACTGTTCTTATTTAAGTATTAAATGCGTGAAATAATAAACTGCCTTTCAGTATATCATTTTTTTATATTTAAAATGGTCATTAGGGCAAAGAACCAGTTGTTAAATTATTTGAATCCTATCACTGCACCCGTCCCACACTTTAGCCTTCTCTGATTGCTTGAAATGCAACATTTGCTTTTGATTGCTCCTTCATTGAAATGCTCTTCTAGCTTATCTGCGTAGCCAAGTCCTACCCATCCCTTTAAGTTCCAAGTTCCCTCTCCTGTGGAGGTGCCCCTGATCCCCAGCTGTAGCATACCCCTCCTTGTCTTTCCCTGACATTTTGCATATACTTCATCTATTGAGTGGGATTGTGTGCTTCCATGCCTGTCTTCTTGGCCAGGCTGGGAGCTCCCAGAGGACAGAGACTGTGTCTTATTCATCCTTGTATTCATAGGATTTAGTATAATGACTGATTCATAGAAGTTTCCAAATAAAGAGATAAAAATAGACCCACAGGCAGAGGTCAGGCAAAACTCAGTTAAAGGGGACAAATAAAGAAGATGTTTGAAATAGGAAAAATGTAGGCAGAGTAGCAGCTGGCATCTGGAAGCCTCAGTTGTAAGTGACATCCTTGTTTTAGTAGCATCTCTCAATAGCATTGGCAATATCCAGACATGTGGGTGGTCTGTATGGGGATAAGGGGTGGGGGTGGATTGGTGAACAAGTTCCCAAGAAAGGAAACTTCAGACATAGCACCAGGAGGTCAGGATGGGGTAAACCCTAGATTAATCAAGGAACTCAAATGCAAATCTGAGTCCTTAGGAACTAGTCATTGGGTTGATTGAACTAATGGCCCAGGATTCCTTAAACTCCCCATAAACAGGGACAAGATTGAATCCAGATCTGGGAGTAAGGCTGAGCCCACAGGTGCAGATTAAGTGGCTGCACCTGGGGGATTAGAGAACCACAAGGACAGGAAACCAAGCTGGTCATTAAGGCATCCAGGTGCTTCTCACCACATGGCCTTGCTAAAGTTTGCCTCTGTCTTTACGCTATTATCTCAGACTTGACCACACCATAGATTTCTACATTCAGAACCTCAGTCCAGAAATATGACTTCAGCATACTTTCAAAATCATTTGTGCCCTAGAGTTAACTTGTTAACCACAACATGCCCAAAGCCAGGCTGAAGAAGCCTCAGTGACTTATTAATAAAGTAAAGGCCATCTCTCCCAATAGGTTTTGGGTAAAATAAAACTGGATAATAAATATGAGTGAAATTAATTTTTTTAAAAAAAGTTTTCTTTTAGAGGCTGAAGACAAAATCTACCAATCTATATCAATCAGAATAGTTAAGAAAAAAAATACAGGAGATTCAGGTCAAGCTAAGAGGATTTGAAATGTAGTTTGTTATTCAGTAGCTTCTAAAAATGGGGAAAATTAACCCTAATTAAATCTTAAAGTCCCAAATCCCTACATAGATCACAAATTTTGAAGAAAGACACCAACCACATTGGTTCTGGATGATCTTGTTGGCAATGCGGGTAACTATCAGGAAACTCTTTAATAAAGCAAGGAAAGAGGCTGAAAAGTCTAAAGTTCTACATTTTTCAGTGGAAATACTACAAAATGGGAGACGATTTTCTGTTTATTTTTTAAATTTACTTATTTATTTATCAGTTTGGGCTTCAGAGAATAAAAAAAAGAGAAACAATGGCATGCTGGATGGATGGGGGATGGGGGATGGGGATGGGGGATGGAGAGATGGGGATGGAGAGATGGGGATGGAGAGATGGGGGATGGGGATGGGGGATGGGGGATGGGAGATGGGGGATGGAGGGATGGAGGGATGGAGGGATGGAGGGACAGGGGATGGATGGATGGATGGATGGATGGGTGGATGGATGAATGGATAAATAGATGGATGAACAGGTAACATTTCTGAAATGTGTATAAAGTGAGTAAAGTTCTAGCTCAGGCAATTGCTTGCTGTTTTCCTTAAAAGGCCATACATACTTTACCAAAGTCCTTGTGCTTCTTGGGATGGTCAGGATAAATTTCATATGCAACTCAAATGTAAACAGGGGTCACTCTGTCCTTTTAGATACTAATAACATGGCTGAGACACTACCCTTACTCCCATTTTATATTAAATCTAATAGTCTCCCCAAGATTACTATGGATTCCAGAGTTTATGGCTTCTTGTTCTCTTGCTAAGCAGATTCTCTGTGTCTGCTAAATCTAGAAAGCATTCTTGCTTCCCCTCCTGGGTCTGTCCTTTCTGTTCCATGCTGACTGAAATACACAGTTCCACCTTTTGCCTGGTTTATTCCAACATCATTCCCACAGAGTTTACTGAAAATAAAGAGATAGATGATTACATACCAAACAACACAGAAGACATTCCTGTTCTTAAATCCTCTGGGCCATACTCACCACAGGGAACTTCTCACCTGCTGACCTTCTGCTCAGAGGTTTTCTCCTGGCATTGTTTTCCCCCACCCCTTCCCTAGATTCCTTTTGTGACTTTCTTCTTCGGCTTCTCCCAGACTAGCATGTTCCTGCTTATTTCACATCCATTCAGATCTTTCTTCATCTCTTCCCCCAGCACCCAGGAAGATGTGTCCCAGAACAAAGGCTTTTCTGTCTCTGACAAGCATTCTACTATTTATCATAAAGGAGAAAATTTTCTCCCCCTCCACCTCACCACCAGCTGTAATCCTTCCACATCCAACCATTTTAGCTCTATTCCAGAGCAAAGGCTGAATGTCCATGGTCCTGGCCTCAGTCTGTAATTGGGCCAGTCCAGCCCATCCTAGCTATTCCTCCAGAACTGCTCCCTGTAATCCACTGGTCACTTGGGCTTCTTTAAAAAAAAAAAAAAAAAAGTCATCTTGAAACATGGAGAGTGCTCCAGGCCAGATAACACAGGTCATTTGATTTCTTTTGCCTTATTTATATCACAGCAATCCTATTAGGTGGACAATACTCCCATTTGCAAATAAAAAACGGAGTCTCAGAGAAATTAAATACTGTTTCCAAAGTCACACAGTTTTCCTCTCACCAATTTATTTTCATTCTTGTAGCCAGAGTGATTTTTCTTTTCTGTGGCCAGAGTTATTTTTCTAAAAGGGAAATGTGATTGTGTCACTCTGTTGCTTAAAACTCTTCAATGACTCCCTATTCTCTTCAAGGCAAAGTTTACCCTCCTTAATGTAGCACACAAGGCCATTCAAAATCTCCCCCCTCCCTCCTCTAACTCTCTCTCTCTCTCTCTCTCTCTCTCTCTCTCTCTCACACACACACACACACACACACACACACACACACACCTTTCAGTTCTATCTTTCTCCAAGCCACAATCTCCTTGCTCCCACCCCTTTAACTCTAGCTATACTAGATTTGAGCCATTTGAATTATATGTTGCCTCCTAAACACAACTCTAATTCTTTGTTGATGCTGTTCCCTCTGCCGGTCGTTATCTCCCTAGTAGAATAAAAGCTTCTTAAGAAGAGAAAAAACTTTGTTTGCTCATCACTGCTAAAACCTTGGTACCTACAGGTCTTTACTTCACTTGAACTACTCTCTCAGATCTATCCTCCATGCCCCATTTCTTGTGCTACTTCCTTTAAGTAGTCTTTCTGTCACCACAATTAGGTTTTAATTCCCCTTTTCTGTTCCCACAGATCACCTCATGTTTATGTCTATCAGAGCACTGATGAGATTTTTTCTATACTCATTGACTTATGCACTAGATATTAAATTTGAGCATTTAACTATATCTTGTTTATCACTATGGAAACCACCATGCCAAATAAAAACACACAGAGTTAAAGTCAGAGGGGAGACCTATATCTTTGGAGCCAGTGTTTTGAGCCACCCTAAAGATGCTACTCTTAAAAATTCCAAAGCAACATTAGCCAGATGGGCAAAGGGAGAGAGAACACAGGTACATTACCTTAGCTATGGATGTCATTTGCCCCAGCTGTGCCTCTGCCTAAGACAATACCGGGCATAGAACAAGCTCAAAGTATGAATGGAAGAATAATTAAGAGTGAAGCAAATGTTGGGACTTGTGAGTCCACTTACCAATAGCTTTTCTATTTTGATGCCATTCAGTAATCCTCTCCTATTGTAGTACTATGAACAATATGGTAGAATTAGAAAAGCAACGCCCAAGACATTGGGAATTAGGAATAACTGCACCAGTGAATGTCAGATGTGGACATTTCCAGATGGCTATAACTCCACCAGTTTTTAACTCAATTAACAATTCTGGCTCCAGGCAAACTGTAAGACATGTTCCCGGAGGCCATGAGTAAGCCTTCTCTAAACTCTGACTGGATGCCTTCCCTTCAGGGCCCACCTCACATTTTAGCGCCTTCCAGAAAGAATGTCCTTCAAGCCCTACATAAAAGACTTTTGTCTTTTTTTTTTTTTTTTTTTTTTTTTTTGTGACAGAGACAGAGGGACAGACAGACAGAAAGGGAAAGATATGAGAAGCATCAATCCTTTGTTGCAACACCTTAGTTGTTCACTGATTGCTTTCTCATATGTGCCTTGACCAGGGGACTACAGCAGACCAAGTGACCTCTTGCTCAAGCCAGCGACCTTGGGTTCAAGCTGGTGAGCTGTGCTCAAATTGCCAGCTCAAGCTGGAGACCTCGGGGTCTTGAACCTGGATTCTCTGAATCCCAGACTGATGCTCTATCTACTGTGCCACCACCTGATCAGAAAAGACATCTTTCTTCATCATCTCAGGAATCTTTTGGTTGGGAGTACCCTATGGCTGTTAGTCTAGATCATGTTGTCTTTTGTTAACTATGTAATGTAAATATTCTGCTGAGACCTAGACTGTGAGGCCACTAAGGAATCACAGTGACCCACTGAACAAATCCAGAATCCCCATTTCTCAACATATAATAGAATTCAGGCATGTTTGTTGGTGAACTCACCTCTTCTACCTACCCAACCACATTCTATCTTAAAAAATCAATTCTTTAGGGTTTATAAATTTAATGTAATTTCACAAATAACTATTAGGATTACGTCTAATGGTCCCAGGCTGTATCAGGTAGTAGGAAGGGATTAGCATTTTTCAGAGCACCTCCTCTGTTCCAGGAAGGGGCCATCATTCCATTTCATCCACACATTAGGTTTGAGAGATTTAAATTACCAACTTCATTGTATAAGAAAGACAACTAAGGCTTTCAAAAGTTATAGTAGCTTTCCCAAGGAAATGTCACTGATACTTTGAGACATGGGGATTTAAAACCATGTCTGATTCCAAGCGCTCTTTTCTTTCTACTTCATTTACCTCTTTGATGTTATTTCTATATTTTATAATAGAAACATGTACTATGTAATCAATTACATGTTTTATACTATTTATAAATACATTAAAATCAAAATTATTATAAATTGCCCCAGAAAGATCCTATTTAAATGCATACATCATCTTGGGATATACAAAAAAAAACGGAGATAAAAAGGGAAGAAATACAATATTATCAATCACTTGATGGAGATTATGGCCCATAAACTCAGGGTGGGTGCTTTTGCTGCGGTACAAAAAGAGTAGTAAGCTTCTTTGACACGGTGTAAGCTTGCCATATGTTTTCTTTCTTTTTTGTTTATTAAATGTTTTGGGGTGGCATTAGTTAATAAAACAATATAGGTTTTAAGTGTACATTTCTGTGATACATGATCTGTATACAGCATTGTACGTCCACCACCCAAAGCCAAACCATATTCTGTCACCATATACTCAGCCCCCTTTACTCTTTTCTACTTGCCCACCCTCTTCCCCTCAGGCAATCACCCTACTATTGTGTGTCTATGAGTTTTTGTTTGTTTTTCTTGTCTGTTCATTTGTTACTTTTTAGTTTTGTATTCCACAGGTGAGCGAAATCATATGGTTCTTAACTTTTTCTAACTGACTTTTTCTGCTTAGCATGATATGTTCTCAAGGTCCATCCATGTTGTCACAAATGGCAGTATTTCATCTTTTCTTATGGCTCGGTAGTATTCCATTTTCATATGTTTTCTCATTCAGTCTGTGTAACCACTCTGTGAGATTGATTTGAGGAAACTGAGGTTCAGACAGCTAAGTAAATTTCTCAGGTTCATAAAGAAAGAAAATAAGAGAGCTTGGGTTTGAGCCCAGGTCTTCCTGACTCCAGGGTTGACTCTTGTTGCTTTTGTCCCAGGCTGCTTCTCATGAACAGGGCTCTCCGCTGGGGCCTTGAGCACAAATAATCTATAAATAGGAAATACAGGAAGGGAGGGAGGGGTACAAAGGTAAATGGAATTAAAGGAGGTAGAGAGATTTTGCTTATTTCGTACATAACCTGTGGCTCCTTCCCAACACAGTACAAGAGCTTCAGGCTAGAAGCCCTGGTGCTCATCTCAGCCCGGCCTGTAACTGAGCACTGATCATTCAGGAAGGCACATACTCTCTTCAGGGTTCTCTTGCCTCTTGTGTATAATTAGTCTGGTGAACAATGAGATTTAAGACAGTCCTGAGGTCTTGAGGGTCTATAAAAATGTAATGGCAAAATATAATATTCCCTGCTTATCAGACCACTCCTGTCTGAGGTCTTTCCTAAGGAGCTAAGGATGGCCAGACTGAATCGTGGCCTGAAGAGTGCTTCTTTTACTGTGTTCTTGGTCTATACAGGCGTAGAGTAGGTGATATTGACTAAAGCATTGATATTTTGCTAAGGGAAGAATATATGAGCACACTTGAATGATACCCTGTAGGTGGGGGCATCTGCCTAGGTTCTCAAGGAAGACATTCTCATTCAGTTACCAAGAGTTTGCTAACGCCCCACACATGGTGCCTGGCACAGGGCTGGATGCCATAGACCCAGCAATAAACAAGCAGGCAAAGAAGCATGAACTAAATAATTACACCAATAAGTAGGTAACCACAGTGTGGCCCACTCTGAGTCTCTTAGGGGAGCCATGGAAGGGTTTAGACTGGGAAGTCACATAATCAGGTTTGTAGTACCCCATCTGCTACATGAATGCGAGGCAGCGAGATTGGAGGGGCCAGCTAGGAAATCCATTGCAACAATGCAGAGGCGATTGGACTAAATTAGGGCCAGTGGATATATTCATAGACTGACATTTCTGGGAAGTAGAAAGTGAGCAAGGCCAAGACTCAGTATGAAGGCACTCCTATGGCTGGTGCTACTGGTCAGGAGGGTGTTTATACTAATCACCACGCACAGGGCTCACTTGGTTCACTTATCCAGGGAGGCAAGATGCAGACAGAGACAGGTGTTCCATTCCAAGAGGCCTCCTCCCTTCTGGCCACTTCCACATCCAGCATTGACTCAGGGAGGCCCAGCCTCCCATCCAGGGTGCTCTCAGCAGAGAGGCAGAAGGGCCACCAGTGACCAAGAGAGGATGAGGCTCCTTATGGACATTATTGTTGAAACCCCACCAAGTCCCGGAAGGGCTCTGGGTCCATCCTGTGGGCCCTACACCGTGTGGTCTCTGCACGCTCTGCGTCCGCTCACTGCCATCTGTTTCCCATCGAGACAGAGCTCGTGCGTGTGGTCACAATTGCCTAGAAAAATCACTCTGCCGACAAATGTAAGAACATTCAATTTTATCCTCTCTTTTTCACTGACTTACAAAATGGACATTGACAGTATTGACCCTTTCTATTGTGCCTCCCCCAAACCCAAGAAAAATATAATGGCACCAAATTCCCCTTGATGTCCATCCTTTATTTAAAGAAAGGGGGAATTCATTGCATATGTACAAGGGCCAAACCAAAATAGGAAATATGAGCAAAGTGGTTGCATCCTTTTGCAATCAACTATTATAAAACCTGGCCATCTCCTGTTCAGCAAGAAAACATGGAGTTTCCAACAGGCCCAGTTTTATTTTACATAATTGTAACCATCTCGGCATGTCAATTAAGATAGAATGTTACCTTTGGAATGGGATCAATTAGGGCCCTGAAGATTAAATTTGGAATCATGATTAGCCTGTTTTACATTTTGCCTTCGTTTTCTAAAATATACAATTGTCTGATTCAACCCAATTTTTTAAAACATATTGTAAACTTATTTATTTTTTTTTTAAGCCAAAACAGACGTGGGAGGCCTGCTAGTAACCGGAACCATAGCAAAGTGGAGGATGGGGGGTGGGGGTGGAGGGGAGTTGCTATTTGATTAGAGTCGATTCTTAAATTTCCACAGCAAGAAAATATTGAATGTGGTGTAATGGTTGCTGGATTTTCTTAAGAACTGAAATCATTACTCTCTGGCTGCAATCCAAGTTCTTCCCTTTTTTTAGGTTACAATTTGAAACGGTGCAGAACATGCTATCGTGTTGTAGTCATTCATGTAATGTCATTGAATCGAGCTTCTGGAAATAGACAAAGGACTTTGTGTCCTGAAATGTTCTTCTGGCGGAAAATTGATAGCAGCATGAGATATGCTATTAATGGGTTTGGTTCTGCCTCCAAATTTGTGCTGACTAAAGCAATTTTATGGGGGGAGGGGGAGAGAAAAGGAGAAGGGAGAAGAGAAAGGGAGAGAGAATGAGAATGAATGAATAAATGAACTTGCAACTGTGTGGGAAGCTAAATGCTTAAAGCGAATGCTGTACGAAGAGAAGGCACGCATTTCCGAGCAGAGATGTGCACATTGTTTTCAGAGGTCACTACAATAATGTGAACCTCTTTGCTTGCTTTTCTTAAGTTGTTGTTTTCCAAATGGAGATGATGAACAGGCAAATGCATGTCATAAAACCCCTGGATAATTCGCCCAAGCCCCACCCCCATCCCTGCCCTCTGCAGCATTTTCCCGTTCATTGTCACCCCTCATCTGGAACTTCTGCCAGACTCATTGAGACAACAAGTGAGTCCAGCTTCATCAACCAGGGATGCAGCCTGAATGCAAATCAAGCTTCAGCCTGGAGGCTTGGTCAGGACACATGGTGTTGGGCACAAGCCTATGCCCGGCCCATTCTTTGCCCCCTACTGTCTTCCCAAGATTTGCCGTCTTTATCGCTGCGGTCCCTTTCAGAAGGAAAAGTTAGAACTGTTTGAGCATGATGTGAAAGATATGTCAATAAACCCCCTGTCCACAGAAATAGCACATCAAAATATTACCAAATAATGCTGTTGACTTTGCCAGCAGGCAGAGGACTCCATCTGGAGATAATATCTTCCAACTGAGAGGCATCCAAGGTGCCCTTTCCTAAGCGATGGGCAAGTTGACCATTCTGTGGCTAAATCCCATCCCATCTGAAAACACAGGCTTTCAGCAACACTCCTCCTCTTTGGTCATGCCCAGACAAGCTACACCTGGATCCAGGAGTCATCTGCTGTCCTTCAAAATGAACTCACTTTCTTTTTTTCCTTTGTGACGGCAAAAGCTTGCTTCTCTTCTGACTACACTCTAACAATATCCGAGTATCTCCCAGAGGCACTCAAAATAGCTAATACTAGATTCTGACAAAACACAGAGCTGGCTGGCTGCACAGGTCCTCCCCATTCACATGCTCCTATCAACCGAGTGACAACAGCAAAACACACTGTTGGGCCATCTCTCTAAGGCATCAGAGGTGACACCTTCTGAACAAAGCCTTCCTGCTTTCCCTTAGCACATGGGTCTCTCCACTCTGTAAATCCCTACGTCATTAGAGTCTGAGCCACATAGATATGCTTTTTATTATTCTCCTTGGTTATTCAACAAATTTCTGCAGAGCATTTATCATGTGCATAGGACAGTAAGACAACAGAGGTAAACAAACTATGGATCCAGGGTCCCCCAGATCTATGACATCAGTGTGAATTCCTGCTACTTTGTTAAAATCTGAAGATTTCTGAGGATTCTTGGGAGGCCTCTGTTCTTACAGTCATCCAGGTCATGAAAGAGGTCATTTCTATTTACTTAAAAGTTTTTGGAAAGCATCTGTGAGTTCGATCAATGTTGGGGGAAGAAATCATTGGGGGTACAAAGGGAAGAGGAGGGGGGGATGCTGCAGCAACACTATGCCACATTAAGCATTAGCTGTCAAAGGTTGGACCGTCTCCCGAGCAGAGGATTTCAATGGCACTTGACAGTTACTTCATTCACCCTTCTTGTGGTTTGCTCATTTCCTTCCCACCAGCTCAGCCTCACTCCTCATGACTCACTACCCTTGCATACGCATCCTATCTCTTCTCTCTCAAGAGAAAAAAAAAAATCTTATACTCTCAAATGCAACAGTTTGAACCATTCCCTTTTGGGGAGATGGGGGGTGCTAAAGATTGGACTTACAATACTCAAACCCTCAGATCTCAAAATAACCTTAGTGAAGGTTGGCCGAGGTCATTTTCCCAAGTAAAGACAGTTTTCTCCCTAAGAAAAATGTGTCAATTGTTAAGATATTAAATACTTTGCATTATTACTCAGAGGTATAATACCATTCAAGTCAATGTCACTTGCCATTTTCTGAACACACACTATGTATTAGACAACATGCTAAAATTCAAGCATACAAATTCACTTAATTCTCACTACAATTTTTGTGATGGAGGAACTGTGGCTGGGAACAGTTACATTGTCAAGAGCCATCCAGATCTGTCTGATTATAAAGCCAATTCTCTTAATCAGTAAGTTACTCTGCCTTCCTCAATTCAACAAGCAACAATTATTTGCAAGATATTAGGAGAGGCACAAAGATTAAAAGGTAAGATCTCAACACCAAGTGACTTATAGTGTAGGAAGCCATTAGAAACAAAAAGAGTTATAACTTTGAAAATAAATAGACCTAGAATCTCAGCTATGTTGTAAATTTGCTGGATGATGCTGAGCAAGTTATTCAACCTCTCTGAGCCTCAAACCTAAAGTGGAAATGGTAATAGTCCATACCTCATCAGGTTGTTTGGCGACTCAATGAGATAAGGCAGGGATAGCATTCAATGTGGTATACGGTACATGAGGAGCCCCAAATAAATGCTACCTTTCATTATTATACTGAACATGTTCTGTAGCTCAATTTGTAGATTTAGCATTTTATAATGAAAAGCTTTCTGCTACTCAATGTTCTTTCTAAACATCATTTAAATGGTTTTGTAATCTTTTATCATATGGACATACCATAATCACCTCACTATTCCTTGCTTCATTTATCCATTAGGAAATGGTATTATCTTATAGTATGTGTGAAATCTTTATATTTTAAGGCCAGTAAGTCTTTTTTTATATTGGTTGCAAGAGATTTTTCATATGTTTGTTCGTTCTTAATTTTTTTTTAATTGTTGACATACAGTTGATAATTTATATGTAGTCAAACCCAACTACATTTTGCTTTATGATTCTTTCCGCTCATTATAAGCTTTAAAAATCCTTCCTACACAGAGGATAGAGGGCTATCTATCCATCCTTTTTAGTGTAAAAAACAGACTTGTCAAAGTAGAGGTCACAAATAAAATAGATTCTGAAATTTAATGTTGGTGGTTTTTTCTCTTCATGAGTAACCTCAATATCCCATGATTTCAAGTAACTTGTAACTGTGTTAATAATTTTTTTTCATAATGCTGTTCTGTGGGGAAATAAATAATCATATTTGAGGCACTCATTCTGGGAGTCCTTTTATGAGTTAATTCACCATCCCATTCTCAAACAGGGAGATTTATAGAATTTAGGAAAGCACACAGATCCCCTGAGATGCTCTCATGAGTGTCAAAGATCTCTGTAGTGTGGCCCTGGCACTTTGAGAGCTCTGTTTTCTTTGAAATTCTGCATGATTTGGAGAAAAGACTTTGGAGTAAGAGTGACCCAGGATAACACTTAGCCCTGCTCTCAACACTGCAATTGCCTAAACATATATTAGTTAAGTCCTCTGAGCCTCTGTTTCTTCATGTAGAAAATAAAAGAATAATGGAATCAATTACAGAGATTTATTGTAAAGACTGAATAAGATAATGCATATAAATCTCTTAGCACAACACCTGACAAATAGGTGACCAACAAATGTTAGCTGTTTGTCTATTTGCTTCATTCCAAGATGTCTATGATTGTTCCCAAGGCCCCAATATCCAACAGAGACTATGCAGTAAGATTCTTCTAGAGGCCTTGAACGTCAAGATAAGTCTAGCTTTCCAGTAGACTGGAAGAGTAGTAAGCTGGAGATACTGGGTCCAAAGCACAGTGTGTTAATTTCCTAGGGCTTCAGAAAAAACTATAAACTAGGTAGCTTAAAACAACAGAGATTTATTCTCTCACAGGTCTGGGAGATGGAAGGCTGAAATCAAGGTGGCAGCAGGGCTAGTTGTATCTGGGGGCTCTGAAGGAGAAACAGTACTGTGCCCCTCCCAGCTTCTGGTGGCAGCTGGCACTGTTTGGCTAGCAGACCCATCACTCCTATCTCTGCTCTCACCTTCACAGCTTCTACTCTGTGATTGTCTTCTCATCTTCTAAAGAAACTTGTCATTGGATTTGGGGCCTACCCAAATAATCTGGGGTTATCTCACCTTGAGATCCTTAACTTCAACTACAAAGATTCTTTTTCTATTATCACATACATTGGATCTGAATAGATATATATTTGGGGTGGGAGGTCAACATTCTACCCACTGTATATAGTACAGAGAGATAATATTCAACAAAACCTCAGGCTATAATATATCCTTGAAGATCAAATGGTCATTAGCTGGTTGACAGCATTTTAATTATCTTACTTAAATATCAAAATCAATTGAAAATATAGATAATGAAATGTATTAAAACCCAAAGGCTAAAAATGATTATCTGCTTATTACATCAAAAAGTTATCCTTGAAGGAATCCATGGTCACTTGCTGAGAATTACAAAATAAAGAGTTAGGAAGTCCTTCAGGTTTATTTTGAAAAGGCATTTTCAGCCTAACGGGACTTCTTCATCTTTTCTGCCTCTGTTATTTCTATTGATTGGAAAGAAAGATCTCAGGAAAGTGTCAAGGTGATCAGAATAGTATCGTTGAAAATGTCAATGTTTTATAAATGCTACAGATAAAACATGCCAAAGAGAGGAATAAGTCCTTGCATTACCCTCCCTAAAGATATCTTCTGCCAAATGGAATAAATTGTTTATGTTGTATGAGCCATGTTTATATATCTCTATATCCTCCTTCCTGGGGAGTGTTTTGCAAATTGATTAAAGTTGTTATAACTGTGGTTCCTCAATTTCAAGCCCCATTTTCCCTGTTCCAGGTCAATTTCAAGTGAACTTTAATGGGTCTCTTTTTATTGACATTTTGTAATGCTCAAAAAATGTGACTTTTATAAAAATATTATTTAGAGGAGAAACTTAATGACTTCATATCTGTGGTGCTATTTGCAAATATAAAGGGAATTTCAAGTCCAAAAAGTAATCAGATCTGATCATTATTTTATATAAATCATTCAGTGTTTCCTAAAGTTATAAAGAAAAAAACGTGCTTAGCATCACTTACATGTGTTTATGTAATAATTTTGTATAAACAACTATTTGACCTTGTTATTCTTTTCAGCAAATTTTACTGAGTGCCTACACCACGCTGTTCATGTTTTTCTTTAGGGGGTGCAGTGCAAGAGTAAGACACACACCTAGTGTTACTAAGCTACGCTGCCCAACCCCTTATAGATCTCCCACAGTGATGGGGTACACGTTATCCTTCTCGGATAGCTCATGCCACTGCTGAACCTTCGTAGGGGCTATAAGAAACAAATGGAAAGCAGATTCCTGAGGTCATCCCAGAAATTCTTATTCAGCTAATCTGCAGGATCCAGGAACCTGAAATATTAACATGTTCCTTGGGTGACTCTGGCACAGGTGCTTCCCAGGTGGTCCACAGACTGTTTTGAAAACTACTTATCCTGTGGAAAGGAAATGCCAATCATGCTGCCAGACCTGAATTCTGTAGCCTTAAAGCATGCATAGGACTGAGCATCCTGCTGGTAAATCACAGGGCTAGAATGAGCCCCTCAGACAGTCCACCTGGAATTTTCATCCAATATCAAAGTTCCACCCTTTGGAGCCACAAAGAAGTCAGTTTATTCACTTGTCAACTGTTTACTGAGTGTCAGTTACATGCCATGCATGGTTCTTGGTGCAGAGGTTATCTTGGTGCAAAGAATGAAGCAGTCAAAACCCCATGCTTCTTAGAGCTTCCATTCAAGGGGAGAAATGATCCTCAAGCACCTTCCTCTAGTTCAGTGGTTCTTAACCTGGGTTCTATCGAACCCTAAGGGTTTGATGACTCGGTCTCAGGGGTTCGGAGAAGCCTCTGCCGCAGAGGCCAGAATAAAGTAATACCGTAATGTGTTGTGAGTTCATGCACTTTGTTGGTTTTGTTCTTTGAGCAAGGTGATGTTCATGCACGGCTCATTTTGTGCACCAGTAAAAAAACATATACCTATGTCTTGAATTTGGGGAAAAAAATGATATTTTATTTATCACTAAAGAAGGGTTCTGTGAGTGCACATATGAAACTGGTGGGTTCGGTACCTCAAAAAAGGTTAAGATCCACTGCTCTAGTTTCATTCATTCACACATGCATTTATTTATTTCACAGAAAAAAAAAAAAAAACGACAGACCTACCTTCTGCCAAGCCTACAGTCCAGAGAGGGAGACAGAAAAGCAAAATCTTATGAGGCAGTTTATTTAGTGCAATGATGAAAAGTCTTCAGGTGCTAGGAGAGCTCAGAAAGGCGCAATTAAGGAAAGGTTCCCAGAATAAGTGATGCCAGACCTAAGCCTTAAAGGACAAGTAGGATTCACAGCAGGCACAGGCACAGCTACCTGAGAGGAGAGAACCAAAGGGAACTCAACATGACTGAAGCAAGAGTGGGACGTGGGAAACCAAGGGCTGAAGCACAAAGACAGGCAGGGACTCTGTGAAGTCTGCATTGTACCCTAAAGGCCATGAGAAGCCATTGAAAGATGTTAAGAAAAATAGGGTAACATTCTGATTTGTGTTTTAGAAAGATCTCCAGATTCAGTAAAAAGAATGGAGAGGACAGAATCATGGAAGAAAGTTAAGGAATTACTACAAAAGAACAAGCCACAGTAATAGGGTCTGAATATACAAAGGCACTGTGTATTTGATGAAGAGGGAGGAACATAATTGAGAGATATTTAAGAAGTAAAATTGAGAATACTTGATGATCAATTAAGGGTCAAGAGTATAAAGGAGAATAAGATATCCTAAAATAGTTGGATGGCAATTACAGTCCCCAAATTTCTCTTCATTAACCTTCCCCCAGGATTAATTACCCAGTTTTCAATTTTTATATCATCCTGGTTCCTACCAATCTTACTGCTATTCAGCTAAGTGAGTTGAATTAATGGGGAGCTTGACCACAGTCTCAATGGAACAACATACTCAAGTTGAAGCCATGTATTTAAATACTCCAGTCAAGTTCAAATTATCTTCAGAGGGTCAGATAACTAATAAAAGAAGAAACTTGGTGATAATCCAAGGCAGAAAATCTAAAAGAATTGGAAATTTTCCTTGCTGAGTAATGAACCTAAAGTTCATATAAACCAAATTATACCCTATGGCCTTTAGAAAATGATGGGAAGCTAAAGGCAATCACCACAAACCCAGAGGAGTGATTACCTGAAGGGATGGGGTAGAGAAGGGGTGTGGCATGGGCAGAAGGAATGCAATTAAAGAAGGGGTAAACAGAGGCCTTCCATTATAGTAAAAGCATTTCATTCTTTTTTTATTATTATTAATTTTTTTTATTTTATTCATTTTCTTTTTAGAGAGGAGACAGAGTGAGAGAGAGAGAGAGAGAGAAATAGAGAAAGGGGGGAGGAGCTGGAAGCATCAACTCCCATATGTGCCTTGACCAGACCAGTGCAGGGTTTTGAACTGGCGACCTCAGTGTTCCCAGGTCGACGCTTTATCCACTGCGCCACCACAGGTCAGGCCGCATTTCATTCTTATATGATGGTGGGCACATAGTGTACACTTCACCATTTTATACACTATTGGATGACCTGAAAAGTTTCAGACACACCAGGGATCACATAAGGAATCTGTTTCTATCTCTATGATCCTGGTCCCTGGTTCTAGGATCCCCTTTGGAAGATCTTGCTTGGAAATTCAGAGACTTTAACAAGTGCCAATTTTCTCTCCACCTGGCTATTGGTAGATTATGTATATCTGAGAGAATCATTGGCATGGAGAGTAATGCCCACTACTAGTTGTATTTTGATTGCTTCTTGGTATATCATTCATATGTGTCTAATAAATACAACTTTGAAAGTTTAGGGGAAAAGATGAGAGGGAGCAGAGATAATGATTTGTGCTGGTGGGTTTACATTATGTATCTTAAAGCCTCAGATACCCTTTGGAGGGTGCAGAATGAAGACTCTGGCTGGGCCTCCCACCTGCCACTCTCAGTGTTTTCACCTGACTGCACACTGGCTTTCCACTCGGGAGATGATTTGAGAGATGAGTTCTAGTTTTTAAAAAATTATTTAGTAAATAATGAATTTTGAAAACTAGAAATTTTAATTTTCTCTATTTCTCTTTTACAACCAAAATTTAGGCATGGCTAGTTCACTATATACATACACACACATACATAATGTATACCTACACACATACATAGCTTATTCACAAACACACACACACACACTAAATGGGTCAATTGCCAAGTGGACCCAAGAAACAAGAACGATATAAAATTACTGAATGAAGACTCCATTTTCCTTTTATCTGTCAAGGGAGAAATCATTTTTTTAATGCATGTTGACTTCTCCGGGAAGCCTTCGCAATCGCCTTCGGCATACTAAGCTCTCACCGTGGGCGGGTACTAGCATGTGCTATTTTGGCTTACAACCCTTACTCTGCACAGCCCACAATTACCCGTCCAGTACTTGTCAAGACAGAAAACAAATGAGTCAATGAAAATGAGAGAACAAAATAACAAATAAATATATGAATGGTTGATCAATTAATGTACAAATAAATTATGTTCTTCCCTCATTAAAGTCATGGGTCATCCACAATATGAATGTGGTTTACATAAATTTCTACCCATGTTAATTTCACAACTAGAATCCATGCCTGACAACATTTTCATGCATGAACACTTCAAATCAAGTCAAAAGGTCTTTCTTAAACAAACATGATATTATCGACAGTCGCAGTATAAAATGATTCATGTCAGAAATGCGGTAATTATCTTTCTGTTGCTAACCTCCACTTTGTTGATCAGCTTTACCATGAAAAGTCTTTGTATTGGGAAGCATGTAGGATGCCTCCCCTGTGGACATCTGCTACACTAATTACATACTTTCACATCACTTTTTTTTTCATAGACAAATCTAAAGGTCAAAAAGTCAGCCAGCGTAGTTTCCTCACTCCACAGAGAGAAATGAAGACCTAAAAAATTAAAATTTAATTCAGTTATCGTCAATTAAGCACCTAATAGCAGGACTGTGATAGATGAGTGGTGAAATGCAAAGATATCCTAAGAATTTAACAATCCAGGTAGGGCTGCAGACACTTCATTTGTTTACTTACCTAACTATTTATTTAACATACACTATGAGCCAGGCACCTGCACTGAGCCCTGATTATAGACATAAACAAATTAGTATAGTTCCTGCCCAGAAGGAGTTTGCAGTGCAATAGGTTATGGCAAATATTAAGCAATAAGCATACATACAAATACAAAATTATAAATGTTGTTAAGTATTTTACAGGAAAAGAATGAGATTCTATAGAAAAAATAATCAAGTATAATACAAAGATCGGTGCAAAGTACTTTTAATGTTATTTATATGAAAAATAACACATTAAAAAATAATAATACAAGAATAAAGTCTGCTTCACGTACTCACAACTCTAAACCTACTTTTGTCCCACCCTGTATTTTAAAGGGAGAGTGACCTCCCTGAGAAAGGATCATTGGCACTGCCCTCTCCCCGTGACAATTATATTACATGATATTGTGTAGGTAATAAGGGCTAACTAGAAGACATAGACATTCCTGTAGGCATGGAAGTTTACTAAACATTGACCTCCAGCTAAGGAACTCCTCATGAAAGAGACATCAGTTTTGGAGCTCCTGGGAGGATGGGCAGAGATTTTGTACGTGGAGAAAACTGTATGAACAAAGGAAGGGAGGAAGGAAAGCAAAGTGTGTCTAGGAAACAACAAATGATTGGGAGCAATAAGGAACAAGGAATCGGAAATGATTAAAAAACAACAAACAAAAACTAGCTTGTGAAGGACCTAGAATGCCAGGCCAGGGAATTTAAACCTTATTCTATAGCAGTTGGGAGCCATGGAAGGCTTAATGGAAGGCTTATGAGCAGAGTAGTGGGATGCTCAGACCTGCGTTTTCAGAGAATTGGCATAGCAGATGAGTGGAGAGTGAATTATAGGGAAAGACACTCTAAAGGCAAGGCAGACAACTTGATCCAGACTAGATTAAGCAAGACAAACAAAACTGCAGGGGTCCACACAGAATGAGGGACAGAAATGGTACCTAGGTGCAATAACGGGAAGGATGTGACAAGTGGAAGGTGTTGGCTAGGTGACTTGCCTCGCTGGCCATAGTCTAGCCCTGATTGGCCTTGGGAAGTAAGAGGGTGGCATCAATTGTGACGCTAAACTCTAGAGTCTGGTTCTAGGGAAGTGGCAGTGCTGCCAACCAGGCAGGGAATCACTGAGCAGGAGGACGAGTACAAAAGAGATGCTTTGTTTCATTTGAGCTTAGGGACTTTCAGGGCCCACTGTCCAGCAGGCCATATAACTTCAGGCCTATAAGGCTCAAGCTGGAATGACCTAGCCAAACAGTAGTGGACTCAGTGAGGCGGCCTCAATCAGGGTCCAAAGCCCTGGGTCTCTGCATCTGTTCTGCTTAGCCAGTGAGATGTCATGAAGTAGTCGCTGTACTCAAGCTGGGGCCTCCCTGAGAACAGGGATCACTGCACCTAACTTAATATTCTCTGGGATTATTACTGCTAATAACTCTTTATTGGGGAAATCAAATAGCTGTAACTTTTCACTGTTGTTGGAAAAGCTTAAGGAGTGAGTCATGTATTACCCGTAGAAGAACTCTGTCCACACTTTAAGTTCAAATAAAATGGTTTGGAAGAGTGTTTCATTTCAGAAAGGCTTACATTCTTCCTCTTACTGGAAATGAGTCGTATCGGGCATTAAAAAGCTCTGTGTCATATATGGTGTTTAATATAAGGGTCTCATTTTTTTTTCTTTAATCTACATGAGATCAATACTAAAATTCATAAGTCGTAAAAGCAGTTGCAGTAAACCTTAACATTTATAGCACTGTACAGTTTATGAAACACTTTTGTCAATATTACCCCTCAGGTCCTCAGAACAACCCAGCAGGGTCAGCATTGCTGCCTGCCCTTTCCTTTAGAGAAACTGAGGCTCAGAGAGGTCACAGGAAACACCCAAGGTCACCTAAGTAGAAAGTGTTGAGTTCAAATATCGTATTTGTATCATACTCTGTATTTATGTGGCATTTTATAGTTTATAATTCACTTTTATGAAAACCTGTTAGATCTACCCAAGGACCCTCTGTTGGCCATTGTTGACTCTCCTCTAATGCAGAGGGACTTCAGAGGCTGAATGACTTGGTGGCTGTCACAAGGAGAGCGGCAGAGCCACGAATCCTGGCTGGGTCCCCTGTATCCACTTCCCACACTGTGTAGACCTCCTTCAACAACATCAGGAGAGCAGGGTCCATTGATTAGCATTACTGTCAGACAAAGAGGACTTGCATCTCTTGGATTCTAGAGGACTAAAAGAGCCCTCATGAGTTATTTCTTCTCTATACACCCTAACCCTGTATGTATCCCTGGGGACAATGCTCCCCTTTCCTTGAAATTTTTCAAGGTTTCCAAATGTGAGAGGCCCAAATTAATCTTCATCACCTTCACCCATGCCGACCAGCACCAATTTCATTTCACTCATGGAGATTACTGAGAGAAGTTCTTAGAACTCCAAAGCAAGTCAGCCCAGCCTGCCAGTTGTTGACTACTCAATCCATCACACCAGGCAGGACCCAAAGAATGCAGAGTAACCCTGCCCAACACACAGATCCTGAAAAGTGACCTGAATATATCTGAGCCATTTTCACCCTGGATCCTATTATCAATGGATATCACAAGCCATATCCAAAAGCACTGAAGAGTGATATAGGCTTCTTTATGAAGGTGGAGCAGAAGGTTTACATTCATGTCTCAAAGCAAAACCTCCTCTAATTCATTCATCCTAGGAAATTTCTCCAGTTCTATCAAAGTCCCTTTCCCTGTAGCTCCTGCTACCTCTCTCCTACTCCCTGCACCTTCTCTACACTCCTTCCTCTTCTGTAGCCACTGCCACCACACACTGTGTCTCTTCTATTTGTACAGAAACTGGCACCCCATTCCCAAGCGCCACTCTGGAAACCTAAAAATACTCCTTGTGGTCCACACTCTTTAAAACTGCAGGAACTTGTGAACAGAAAGAAAGTTGGAGAAAAATTCTAAAAATTATTGATTGAAGTATTGTTTCTTCCCCCAGATAAAAACATAATAGCCAACATATTATGTCTCAGCTTCTTTGTCTGCTTTCTTCCTAATTCTCTAAACAACCCTAGAAAGTGGGTATCAATCCCCATTTTACAGATGAGTACACTGAGGCTTAGGGAAATTAAGCTACTTACCAACTACATCTGGTAAGGTGCAGACTCAAGTTTTTCTGGCCCCCAAAAAGCATGCATCCCCTGCCACAATGTACAGAAACAGAAACAGTGGGCAGCTTTCTCTCTGAGAGAGGCTCTCCTTACCCCAGCCCCCCAGCTCCAGCTAGCTACAGCTCTTCCCCCCCCCCTCCCACCTCTGTTTCCTCTGGCCAGAGGCTAAAGGAAGCTTGTTACCTTTTCAGCTGATAGACCCACTTCCTGAGCCAGCCCTGGGTGCTAGTGCACACATGGCCAAGCCCCCTTAAACCCAGAGACCTGCTCACCAGCCTCTAGTCACATCTGGAATGTATTTTAAATTACCGCTAACCACAACTGCAAAATAAGTTTTTTAGAGTCAAAGATTGCAAGAGATTAAGCTAGTGGCTTAGGCTCACTTGCTGAAGTTCAGCACAGAAGATCTATATCCTCACTTCCCTTGCTCTCACTGGCTCTACTTGGGAAACTTAACAGGGGACGTTTGATCCAATTGCTGCTACTTGAAAGCACAGAACCCTCAGTTCTCTTCTGGACTCATGGACTTGACTTACAAGTGGGGAGAAGTGGGATACACTCAGCTTTGAAACCAAAGTGACCCAAGCATGAGTCCTAGGTCTGTGGGATGCTGGGTGTAGCACACAACAGTTCCAAGCCTTTATTTCCCAACCTGAATGAGAGGGCTTTGGGGGAGTAATGAAATAATACATGCACATAAACCAAAGTTCTCAGCAAATGTAATTTATTCTTATTCTTTCCAACGGCAGCCTCAGCTCTCTCACAATCTCTGTAATATCGGGGCAGACATTTATTTAACCTCTGAGTTTCTTCACCTGCATTGGCAAGTTGGACTCAATTATCTCTCAGGTCTCTTCCTGCATTGGTTTTCTATAAAGGCACCTTCATTTTGTTCTGGGTTTATTTTCCTGCTTGTTGGATTAAAATAAAGTCATTCATTCCCAAAACCTTTTGGAAAAAGAGGGACTCCACTTGGCTTGGGATTTCATTGGAAACAGCTCCTCTTCTCCAGAGTTGAAATAAAAAGCATGTGTTGTTTACTGTTTGTTCAGGTTCAGAAGGAAAGAGAAATGGTAGAGTAGCTTCATGTGACAAAGAGATCTGGGGGGCGGGGGGGTAGGTATCGTGAATGTGTCAAATCCGCAGTCCGGGGCCCTCAGGCACCCTCTGCTCTGTCTGGGTTCACTCAGAGTACACACCTGTTGTGTGACAAAAATAACATAACAGTGTTCCCAAAGACCCGCCATCCTGGAGTGGAACTTTTCAAATCAGAAGCCAGGGAATGACTGTCAATACTGAGGGTGACCAAGAGGGGAAGGAAGGAAGTGATGAAGTGACTAATAGCCTGTGGTAGGGGGAGGGAATAAAGAGAGAAAGAGAAATAGTTTGACAATCTGGCCTCAAGTCAGCCAGGCCCCTGCTGTTGGCCAAGGGAGTAGTAGGCTTTGCAGACAACTCTCTAAAGGCATAAACCGACCCATTCAAACTCCTTCCAGGAGGCATCATTATAGACAAATGTCTACCTTAACTGTGTTAAAAACATGTAATAGAAAAGGCTTTCTATCCCCTTTTGAAAGAGTTTTGCTATTTGGAAGGATTTTTCAGGGGAAAAATCAAAGATTTTTTTTCCATCTCTGGAAAAACAAGGACTCTCAGAACCCTCCTAACTTATTTATCAGAACAAAACTATGCATCTTTATTCAAAATAGAAAATAATGCTCAGTCCTCACCCACAAGCTTTCTGAGAACCTTCGGCCACCTGTTCTTTGCATGTTCCCCTTACCCTGTGGCCACTCTTGGAAAGAAATTATCTTCCGGTTAATCATGCTTTCACCAATTAATTTATCCCAGCTGCTTTTTTTCCCCCAGAACTTTGACCATGACTCAAAAGTTTCCAAAACAGCTTTGGTCTTCCTATTGATCACCTGATCACCCATAACTGATGAAGAGTCGAGTATAGAAGGCTAAAAGAGAGGAGCACATAAGATGCCCCCCACTTTTATTTGTCTGGCTTTTATGCAAATTGCTGATTTACCCAGTAGATTAAAGCATGGAGACATCTAAAACTGCATAAGAAAGAAGCTAATGTCTACATTGCAAGGGAATTTTTAAGCCTAACTTTGTTCAAGTCATTGATAGAAGGAATGAGGAGGAAGAAAAGTAAACTCGTTAATAGTTTTGAATGAATGAATAATGAGTAATACTTTGAGCATCTACCATGGGCCAGTTCCTTTGCCTGGTGGCTTGCATGTATTTAATCCTCCAAATAAGCTTGTGGCAGGTAGAATAATGCCTGTGTCACAGATGAGGCAACTGTACATCAGATAAGTGAAAAATTTGCCTAGGGTCCCTCAGGCCTTGATTCAACCTCAGACCGGCATCACCCTAAAAATCTATTATGCCCACCAATCTTCACTAGAAAATGTGCATTTCTTTGGTGTGTGTTTTCCTAAAGTCTGATGAGTTGGAGTCTTTACCTGGATCCCATAGCATCTTCAGAGGTGGGGAAAATCAGTGAACCTGACTATTGTAAGCTCTCCCCGACAGGTTTGGAGAAGCAAACGTGGCCTTACGTGTACACACATCCTTCATTAAGTTAGTCACCTGTATTCCAAGTCAAATGTCCTTTATTTGAATTGACAGCAGGTCTCTGATCAAATATTACTGAGTCCGCCTCAAGGTGAGAACCTGAGTGAGTTCCTCTGTTTCCCCTTGGTTAATTCCTGGTGACTCAAGTGCCAGAACAGAGCAGTGTGACTCAGTCTAACACAATGTGACAGCTAACATCCAAAGGAGAAAACAGCTTCTCTCTGCTACCTCCCACATTCCCCATACTTACAGCATGCACATTTCCAACCCAGTCTGCAATGGACTTTTTAACACACCAGGCGTTGTCACTGTAGAAAGGTCACTTTTACATTTGCAAGCTTTGCATCGCATTCCCACTATGGAATTATGAAGCAGACGGGGAAAGAGCCTAATGTGAGAATATACTGGTATCTCCAATAACATGTTGGAAGAGACTGACATAGAAGCTTGGGGTGATAGTGTAAATGGCCAGGCTCCATGCCCCAAATATTTGTACTGGCTCTCAGCAGATGTCCAGGCAGTCTGATGGAGTCAGGACAGTGCAAAAGCCATGCCAATCCAGTCTGTAGTCAATTGAGATAACCTTGACAACACGAACAATGAACAGCACATCATTTTCCTGAGGATGCACCAGAACACAGAAAGATGTCTGCCAAATCTCGTCCCCTTGCCAAGGCTTCCAGGTGTTTCTTTGTGTTTGTGCAGAGAACTAACATCATTTTTTCCTTTGGTTCGGAAGAGGTGGTCCAAAGTGTTTAAGCGACAGTAGTTGCAACATGTCGGAGTGGGAATTTATTATCTCAGCCCCAATAGGTCTTAATAAGCCTTACACAACTGTTTAGGCATTTATTCTATTAACGGCTGTTCATTCTGGTGGCTTCACCTGAATATTCATGATCTTCTTATCCCCAGAGCGCCAGCATAGCAGCTGTTTGAAACCCGCAGCAAATGTTCAAGAGAGTTCCACAAATACAAGCACCCTCACAGCTGAATGTTCCAGCGCTGGCCTCATAGAGGCTAGCCATGAAACATTTATGTTGAGTGGTTTTTGTTGTTATTGTTGTTGTTGTTGTTGTTTTTAGGACAGCATTTACAAAACTTAAATAAACCTCCTCCTTTGGGGAGCCCTTTACTCTAATTAGGACATGACCATGCAGACAAAGGGCCCAGGAGTGCCCACATCCACAAAGATAACTGCCTCCCTCCTTGCTCACTCCTGGAATGGGAGGTTCTGAATGAACTCCAAGCGGAAGGGAAACTGGAGCAGCCGGGGTATGGGGTGCAGGTGGGACGTGAAGTATACACTGCAGGGCATATTGCCGAGTTGGTTGGTTGTGAAAGAGTGAGGTAGTTCATACAGGGACTATTTTTAACATAGAAATATCAAAGGAGAAAAGGATTAGTGGTGGTTTTCCAAAGGGATGTAACTAGGAATGACAGGCTTAAGTTAGCAAGAGGATGATCTGACATGAAATTTAGTGAGATCTCCGCCTTGAGCATGTTTTCTGCCTTTCGAATCAGAAATGCAAAGCAGAAAATGTTCGGGCCTATATTTATGATTGAACAAGTCTGCCTCTCTTGGGCCAGTCACTTAACCACTTTGTGCCTCAACTTCTTTGTTTATAAGTTGAGGTTGGCGTGGGAAATGTTGTGTCAAAGAAAAGGATTATGTGGCAGCATTTTATAAACAGAGAGGATAGTAATGTATTATAAATACATTCCTATTGTCCTTAATTTACACAAAGCATAAAGCTAAAGATGAATAAACATACTTTTCTAGCCTTTTTGTGGGAAACCAAGGTCACCTTGACCAGCGAGAGCTACAGAGTGAAGATGTGAGGCTATTGCACATTCTGTAATACAGTTTGCTGAAGTACAAAGAACATGGGTTGTGCAGTTACACTGACCTGGGTTCAAATACCAGCATCTGAAATTCAAACAAATCATGTAGCTTTCTGAGCCTCAATTCCTTCATCTGTAAAATGTAAAGAACATCTAACTGCCACTTTTGCTGCAAGGTTTGAGGTGCAGTGAGGTACATGGCATAGTATCCGGCATAGGTGGTCACTGAATGCAGGTCCCTTATTTCACCTTTCCACGGGAGCACAGCTTCCTTGAACCCCACACCCCAGCAGGTCCACCCCATGGTTGTTCTGCTCTCAGCTGTGGCGATTTTAGCAGCTGAGGCTGGGTGGATGGACGAAATAGCCCCCTGCCAGCCAGTGGCTTCTCTAGCCACAATACCACCTCAAAAGCCAAGAATGTCAAACCCAGAGCCAGGTAGGAGAGAAGACTCTAGTCCCTCCTGTGTTTGTCCTGGCCTGGCAGGCTCATTCTCTGCTTGGAAACTCTATGAACTTGAAAGGAAAGGGCAGAGGTGAAGGCATTATTGCCAGTGTATGCCAGGAAGAGAAAATTAACTGAAACTTCTCTAGGAAGATGATCACCCTTGGTTAAGTTCCCTTTTCAGTGCTTCCCCAGAACTTACCACATGTATTGTCATCCTTGATAATTTTTTAAAATCCATTCCCCCCAGTAGATGAGTGCTTCTCAACCTTCTGCAGATGCCATCTTTGGATTCATATAAAAATCTCAAGTCCTTCTTTTGAATCAGTGATGTGGTGTTCTTGAAATATATTCCTAAGGGTGGGATGGCTGGGTCAAAAGGCAGTTCCATTTTTAATTTTTTGAGGAATCTTCATGTTTATGGCACCATTATTTAAAATAGCCAAGATCAGGAAACAGCCCAAGTGTCCATCAGTGGACGAGTGAATTAAAAAGCTGTGGTACATATACATAATGGAATACTATGGGACCATGAAAAAGAAGGAAATCTTACCTTTTGTGACAACATAGAGGGACCTGGAAACTATTATGTTGAGTGAAATAAGCCAGGCAAAGAAAGAAAAATATCACATGACCTCACTCATTTGAGGAATCCAATGAACAATGTGAACTGAGGAACGGAATAGAAACAGAGGCGGAATCAAAGGGACCAGAGGGAAAGTGGACAGAGGGAAAGGGGATGATAGGATGGGATGAGAGAAGGGAAAGAGATTAGTGAAATTATATACACATAACACAGTATTATGGAGAGCAGAAAAGCAAATCCTGGAGGGAAGGGGATAAGAGGGATGTTGAGGGGAACACAGGGGAGAGGGGATGCATTTAGGGGGACACTAGACTCTATGTAAACACAATAAATTAAAATCAATAAAAATAAAAGGAAAGGGGGTTGGTACCAACTGGACACTATTACACGAATAAAGTAAAAAAAAAAAAAAATCTCAAGTTCTCCTCTACTGTCATCTGGAATTCAAAATAAAAGAGATATCATGGTTAAAATCAAGTCAACTCAATTATAACATCAACATGGCTTTTCAAGCTGCTCAAGCTTTCTGCCCAGTACAACTCCCTACCCCAATCTTGAAAAAAGACACAGTACAATAGAGAATGAGAGAACCCAACATAGAAAACACAAATTTGTGTGATATGTGTAAAGTCTTATACGAAAGAAACAGAGAGAGTCCTTGGCAGCACGGAGTAGAGCACTCTGCTGGAAGGCCAGGGAAAGCAGCAGACAGGCATCACATTTTGAGGCACTTCCTGGATGGAGAAGATGGAGCAAGCACTGCAAGCACAAGCAATTGCATGGGCCGTGGTCTAAAGCAAGAGAATGGACGACATAGCAAGGAAACAGCCAACAGTACTCTGTGGCTGAAGTGGGTCAGTGGGGAGTGGGAGCGAAGTGGCTTCTCCTAGTGCCGTGCTAAGGAGTAGGACGAAATCTAAGAGGCAGTGGTGGAGTAGCATCATCAGAATCTCATTTTAGAAGAAAAATGTGTGCATATTCGTGACAGGCTTCATGAATACAGAGGACAGACTGAAGGTTGATGGGGCGGGGAGTTGGGGTTAGGGGACTTGGTGAAAAAGGTGAAGGGATTAAAAAGCACAAATTAGTAGTTAAAAAATAGTCATGGGGATGTAAAGTAGAGCATAGGGAATATAATTGATAATATTGTGATAGCCATGTATGGTGCTTGAAATATCAGGGGAAGCACTTTATATCATAGTTGTCTAGCCACTATTCTGTAGACCTGAAACTAATACAGAATAATACTGAATGTAAACTATAAATGAAAATTAAAACATTTAAAAACTTTTTATAAAGTAAATAAATAAAAGTGGGTTTGTTCTCATTAAAAAATGGAAGAAACCATTTAATTGCAATGTTACTGTTCAGTTCACACAGGTAGTAATGGCAGACTAATATTTAAAAAAAGATGAACTTTTCTCAACAACAACAACAAAAAGGAAGTGATATGGGGAGACCAAAGATAGAAAGAGCCTATGTTACTTATTAAACCTCCCAATAAATCCATGGAGTAGCTATTTATATCTCAATTAACAAAAAGCAGTTCACAACTTGTTCTTTTGCTAACAAGTGGTAAACCTGAGATACAAACCCAGGTCTTCTCATACCAAGTCTAAGGACTCCCTTCACTTCTCATCATAAAACCCTACTGCAACCAAGAAATACAGACAGAGTTGCTTTCAGGGGATCTTAGCCTTTTCTGTGCTGTGGACCCATTTAATAGTCTAATGAAGCTTATGAATCTCTTGTCAGAATAATTTGTAATGCATAAAAACTGCAATGAACTACCAAAGACACTAATAATACTGGTATCTAGTTATTAAAATATTTAAAACACTGTGCTCTAGTAATATATGTGCTTCTTTATTAATGCATCAAAAAGCAAGATCTATTACAGGGACCAATAGCTATTATAATTTCAAAATGGCAGCAAACATAAATCATTTTTTAACATACTTTTAGCGACCACAATGCAATTTGAAAATATCTGTGATTCCTACTGGTGACACTTTCATGAGTTTTGTTAATGCAACTGAAACTTGCCTCGAGTCACAACTAATAAAAATGACAAATGTCAGTTATACCAGATTAGTGAACATGAAGGTATAATTTTTCCTACCCAAATTCACAGACCGCTGACTAACATACATGGACCCTAGCTAAGGACCTCAGGAAATGTCTCAAATTTGAGATAATCTAAGAGAGTGATTTCTAAAATATTTACAAATGGGATCCTTTTTTTCAAATGAACTAAGAAGCAGAATTTCAATAATGAAATAATTCCAAGCAGAAGGACACCGAGTGAAGCAGAGGGTGATAGACTCGCAGACCGATTTCCTGGGTCTGCACCTTGCACCTGCATCTCTTAGGCACAGGCAACCCTGGGGCAGCAGGCCCATGAGGTCTTCCCACAGAATTCCAGGGCTCCCCCAAAATACTTCGCTGTGGTTTCCTAATAGGCACTGGCTGGGCTACCTTACTCAGGACTGAGGTCTGGAAAGTTTCCTGGGGAAAAGAGCCTTTTCCGGGAAACACATCGCCATCCCACTCTCAGGAAAGCTCGTGTTAAGGGAAAGTTTCTGAGCAAACATGGGTCCCCAGCAATATTCCAGAAGCAGCATTGTCCACACATGGGCTGCTCCCAGTGAACAGTAACGGTTTCAAGCTAATAAGGAAATAATCCATTTTCAGCAGATGAAAGAAGGGGGATCAGAAAGGTAACTTGAGCTGAGGGTAATAGCAGTGCCAAAAACGTATAATGGAAACTATCTAAAGCATCCAAGACCCTTTGTTAGATATGAATGATTTCTTTTTTCTGGTGAAAAGTGTATGAAGAACTTGAGAAGAAGGGCCTGAGTGGGTTTTATGAAACAAGCTCTGTCTGGGGAAGAAGGGCTTGGGGTAAGGTTGCAGCGCCACTGTATCCTTAGGTTACGTAACTGGGAGGGAGTTGAAAGATGTTCAAACCACCACAATATGATGTGCTCTGTCTTTGAACTCTTTCCTCCGGGTTTTAACTGTAAGTTGGTACACGTTTCCTTGCAATGCCTCTCTTGCTGGGTGCGAATATAGAGCAGAGGCAGGAACAGTTAATTGAGAAAGAATTCTATAGGGGACGCTATGCACACCTGATGTTCCCCACTCTGAGTGCCGAAATCTTTACTGTAATTCTGGAAGAATCCACCTACTTGAGATCCCTATACACAACAATGCTTTAAAGTTTTGAAAAGCAAAAGATTTTAAAACACATTAAATGGATTTTATTGACAATGTCTAATACCATTGTGAAATAAAACTAGAATCTCTTAGCTCTGCTACCAAAATGCAAAGAACTAAAAAGTACAGATAGCAAGCTCTAGTAATATACGTGCTTCTTTATTAATGCATCAAAAAGCAAGATCTACTAGAAGCACCAATAGCTATTATAATTTCAAAATGGTGGCAAACATAAATCATTTTTTAACATACTTTCAGTGACTATGATATCAGTTTATAATGCCTTTTATTCATTCGTTCAGTTATTCAAAACTATTTATTGACTGGCTTTTGTGGTCCATGGACTAAACCAGGTGCCATAAATACATTGAGAAACAGCACATGATCCTTGCATTCATGGGACACGTGTTCTAGAGAGGAGACAATCAATCAATATTTATTCAGTCTTCAGTGTGACTAAATCACCCAGAAGCTTGTTTAAAAAAAGTACATATTCCTGATTCAGCAAACCTGAAGTGGCACTGAGGGATTAGCATTTTTAACAAACTCAATAGTGAGTATGATGCAGGTGGTTGGCAGAACAGGCTTTGAAGAGGGCTATAACTAATGAGCCTGCAGGACAATTTGCCTTTCTGGGGTCCCCACTGTTCTCATCCCATGCTCTTCCCACAGAACGCTTCAGATCCCTTACTAATAATCCTTCTTCTTTGCCTGCAGACTTTCTTAGAGTTCAGCCTCAAATACTAGGTCCTAAGTGTTAAATAATTTATTTCTAGGGAAAACTGATTCCCTCCAACACACTTGGGAAATGCCTTCAGGATCTTGCTGCAGCTCCCTGGCTCTCTAACCTCAACCATCTGCCTCTTCGTTTTTTAGGCAGCTGCATTATTTCAACATTCTGGGGGCTTCAGCAGCAGGAGGAGGGTTGCACACCCCTCTGGGACCTAAGAGTGGCATTCTGCTTGCAAGGTGCTTGAGTGCTTCCAACACTATAGAATAGCCCACCTCACCAAATATTATCAAAAGCCACGACTGACCTCTTTATACCTCATATCACAAACTCACACACACACACACACACATAAATAGGTTTACATATTAAATCTTCCTAATAAAACCTGTCATTTCTTTAATGTTATCAAAAAGTATTAATTTTCAAAATCTCAGAAGCAAAATCATCTATAGCTATTAACCCACATAAGAATTTGGTTCCTGTCAATTCCATTTTCATCAAAGCAGCACAAAAGGAAGAACTCTAGTCTCAAAATGCAATGGCCCTTTCTTTCCCCATAAATGCCCATGTTGGAATCATCCTTGGCATGACATCATGCCTGCACCATACTGAGACTCAGTCCCTAGCTCCAAGTACAGCAAGACCCACTTTCTTCCTTCTCCAAAGCACAGACTATATGGCTGCATAATAATCTCTGGACCAATTAACTATATCCCAGTGGATTCTAAGGATAATACTTTTTAAAGTTAGTCCTTATATTTATTTCTTCTTAATATGGTAATATCTCACTATTAAAAAATTAATTGCTTAGGGCTGAGCTGAATTAGTAAAAAGTATGAATTATAAATTATAAATTGTGTCTTTCAGAGCAGTTTTGTTACTACAAAATACAACAAGATTAAATAAGTGTTGCCAAGTAGAAGGCATGCTGCCCTGCCCTGCCCAGCCCTGCTTTAATAAGTAGATAGATAAGAATAATTTGTCAGTAGCATACAAAGGCTGCTAAATTGCTGTTTTTAAAAATGCTGTTAGTGTAGGAAGCGCAGGCTTCTGCAGCACACATCACTAAAAGTTATCCAAAGCTGGCTCTGTGAATACGCAGTAAGGGAGTTGTGGCAGATTTAAACACTGGATAATTTTCTGAAGTCCATTTTAGTCTAAAACTTCCAAAATTCTATGATTAAATTAATTTAACAGATTTTGTTTAATTAGGTAAAATTGTTTTATGAATTATCATAAATTCCAAATAATGAAACCCAGATTGATAAAAATGGTTGAATCCAGTTACTCTAATCACTTCTTGACAGTCATAGGAAAGCTAATATTTGGTGTCCCGTCAAGAGTGTCCTGTTCCATGATATCTAACTGAAGTAAAGGAGAAAACTTCATTCCAGCGATGGAGAATGACAATTAACATATGAATCACAGTGTCCAGTTTACTTCCAAATGTGCTGTATTTTTTACACATTCACAGTTTTATGTATAATTAGGATAATTATTGTTAATAGCACCATGTTAATGAAGGAGAACCCAAGGATCTGTTAGGATTTGCGTCTTTTGACTCCAGAGTCTACCTGCTATAGAAGAAGTTCAGTATATATTGGTTTCATGAATAATCAGACTAATTATCAATCGATCAATCAATAATTAGGACTGATCTAATCAAAAGAAAGTACTGGTAGACAAAACAAGTCAATCATTCAAACAGTAAACATCTTTCAGATAGTCAGGAATGCAGAAATCTTATCATAATATAGAAACCAGACTTGCTACATAATTTTCAGGGCCTGCTAAAAAATGAAAATGCTAGTCTCCTTGTTCAAAATTATTAAGAATTGTAAGACAGCGACAACAGAGCATTAAATCAAGTGCGGAGCCCTTCTGAGAACAGGGGTTGGGGGTGGGGCAGTAAAACTCCACAGACCCAGGCCACAGGCCCATGAAGCCAGACCTGCATAAGACCTTGTAAAGCTTAGTTTGCCTCTTGGTGGCAATGGTACCATCTTGTAAACCAGGGGTCCCCAAACTTTTTACACAGGGGGCCAGTGTCCCTCAGACCATTGGAGGGCCAGACTATAAAAAAGAAAAACTATGAACAAATTCCTATGCACACTGCACATATATTAAAGTAAAAAAACAAAACGGGAACAATTACAATATTTAAAATAAAGAACAAGTAAATTAAATCAACAAACTGACCAGTATTTCAATGGAAACTATGGGTGTGGATGCATCCTGTGCTCCTCTCACTGACCACCAATGAAAGAGGTGCCCCTTCCGGAAGTGCGGTGCGGGCCAGATAAATGGCCTCAGGGGGCCACATGTGGCCCGCAGGCCATAGTTTGGGGACCCCTGTTGTAGACAGATACTGCTGGGCACAAACAGAGGCCCTGCTGATATGTAGAGACAGCCCTGCACTGTAGAGAATCCTCCTGCTTCCCAGAGAAATTTTGAATGTCCCACAGGATAGTCACTCTGGTGAAAAACCTGTTTATAATTACCTGAGCTTAAAATCCACCTTTGTTTTATATAAACTGAATTTTCCAGAACATGACTACTCTGCCAATTGTAAAAAAGATGACATGCTCCTTGTTTAGAATGTTATCATTACAAACAGTTATATTAATGACAGCAACATGTCAGTCAAAGTGATTCTCGTGGAAGTTTTCTAGTAGAGTCCTACCCATGCATTTACAAAAAGGAACACTTATTATTTTGTTATAAGTTATTTTCCTTCTATATTGCAGTAAAAAATTATTCTTTTTCTAATTGGTTTGAGGTAGGTTATACTGTGAGAGCATTTTATTTCATGTTGGCAAAAGGAGATTTCAAAATATTTGTTACATAAAGTGGCTTTGGGTATGAAAAAGTTGAGAACCACAGGCTTAGAGGCATAAGATTACAAAATGTTTCAGCTGGAAGGAATTTGAGAGATTATCTACTTCATTGACAGATAAGGAAATTGAGGCTGAAATAGATTGTATATCTTGCCTAAGGTCACCCAGCAATTATTGGCAAGGATAGGTTTAGACTTATGCTAATTTCCAGAACTATATCAAATAATTATTTTTTTCTTTCTTCCTTTTTTTCCCCTACAAACACAACTGAGCTCTTACTTTGTGTTAGGCATAAGAGTAGGTCCTAATGATGGAGCAATGACTAAGACACAGGTTCTGCCCTTAATGTCATCACAGACCAGAACACAGAGCAAAACCCAGATGTGGTTCATCATGCTCCAGAGTAGACCTATATTCAAAACTTTACAAGGGCCTGACTAGGCAGTGGCACAGTGGACAGAGTGTCAGACTGGGACACAGAGGACCCAAGTTCAAAACCCTGAGGTTGCCAGCTTGAGCACGGGATCATCTGACTTGAGTGTAGGATCATAGGCATGACCCTATGGTTGCTGGCTTGAGCCCAAAGGTAGCTGGCTTGAAGCCCAAGGTTGCTGGCTTCAGCATGGGCTCATCTAGCTTGAGCACAGGCTCATCTGGTTTGAGCAAGGCTCACCAGCTTGAGCCCAATGTCACTGGCGTGAGCAAGGGATCACTCACTCTGCTGTAGCTCCCCGGTCAGGGCACATATAAGAAAGCAATCAATGAACAACTAAGGAGCTGTAATGAAGAATTTATGCTTTTCATCTCTTTCCCTTCCTGTCTGTCTCTCTCTCTCTGTGTCTCTCTTTAAAAAAAAAAAAAAAAGGAAGAAAGAAAGAAAGAAACATTACAAGGAGCAAATGATTGAGTCTTCCTCAGAAAGTTGAATGCAAAGGTGGAATTTGAATATTGAGAGGGGAGGAAGGCTTTGCTCTTTAGGAACAGGGTAACTCTCATTTTAAGCAGTTGCACAGAGTGGAAAAAGACACAATGGCCAAAACAAGACCATCTGTAATCAAATGTTGGCTGTCCACAGCCCTTAATGTCAAGAGGTATTTTCCAGAAGTTGGTCATTATCCTGCCAAACATAGCCAAGCAGAGAGCCACACTGGTTCAGAGGTCTTGGGATTCCCAGGTCCTCTTGGAGGGAGGAGATGAAGAGGGAATTCTCTGTGCTGCTTGGTAGGTGACCCGGGCCTGACAATCCTTTGGGTTTCAGTGGGCACTGCCCAGAGTGAAAACTAAGAAAATAACTTTGTGATTGCTGAAGTGGTTAAGTGGAACACCTTATTGATTCTTACCTCACTTGGAATAGACCTCAATAACCAACATCAAGTGCTTTAATAAGAGCAAAGGGAAGATTTAGTGGATGCAAGTGCTTTTCATTAGAGAGTACTGAGAGGAAATAAAACATGCTGACCCACGAGTGAGGGGTCATGGCATAGGGCTTTCAGCCTGGTGACTGCCAACCACACAGGAAGGTGAGTAAGAGGAAGTTAGATGAGAGCACCTGGTCCCATGCTTATCAGAAGGGTTAAAAAAGAATTTCCACAGATTTCCAGGTGTGTGCTTTCCTTCTCCCCTACCTCCCTGTACAGCAAACCCTTCCTCCCAGGAAGCTAGGACACAGGCAACGTGGCTGCCACTTACTGAGTACAAAACCAGGCACTAGCTTGGCATTTTAGGCAATATCTCTAATCTCACCCCAACCCTACAGGAGATGCATAATTTTTCCATGTAACAAGGGTGAAAACGAAACAGATGAAAAGACTCTTATATGGTGAGTCTAGGTTTAAAACCCAGCTTGTCTCTGGCACTAAAGCCTGTACTTGACATTTTTATTTTTTTTTCCTGTTTATTTTATTGATTTTAGAGAGAGGAATGGAGAGAAAAAGAGATAGAAACATCTATCTATTCCTGTATGTGTCCTGACTGGGGACTGAACTGGCAACCCCTGTGCTTCAGGACAATGCTCTGACTGACTGAGCTATCCAGCCAGGTTGAAATGTTTCTCTTAGATGTAGGATTCGGCAGGCATCTATTTTACCTAAGAAGGCTTTGAGATAAATCCACTCCACCTTACATAAACTGACCAATTGTTTTTAACAATTGCTATCTATCAGATATCACTAAAATGTTACGCCATTTTGTCTTCACAACCAGCTTAGGAGGTTGCCCTACTATTGTTATCTCCATTATAGAGACAAGTTAGCAAGGCTTGAGAAGTTACTCAGTTAGCATGTGGCAAATGAGACTTGACCACAACATAGTCAGAGTTGAGATTCCCAGCTCTAATCAATCACATACTAGATGCTTCTCAAAGAAAGGACAAGTAAAAGGCATAGCTGAGTGATCTAAGTAGAGCTCCAGAAATGCATCCATTTACTTAAAACATTCAGCAAATATTTATTGAGCTTCTACTTCGTCTCAAGCATTTTTCTAAGCCAGGGAACACAGTGATGATCATGGGAATTCCATTCTTTCAGGGTTAGCTTACTATACATGAGGAACAAATACAATAAATAAGAAAAGTCTTAATGGAGAGGAATACAACAAAGAAAATACAACAGGACATGTAGAGGGGTCTACTTCATAATGGGTGCTCAGGGGGTGTCACCCAGGGAAGGGGTTTGTAAGCTGAGGCTTCAATGACAAGAAGGCTCTAACCATGCAAAAGTCTAGCTCCGGGGTCCCCAAACTTTTTACACAGGGAGCCAGTTCACTGTCCCTCAGACTGCTGGAGGACCGCCACATACAGTACTACATACACTGACCACCAATGAAAGAGGTGCCCTTCCGGAAGTGCGGCGGGGGCCGGATAAATGGCCTCAGGTGGCCGCAATTTGGCCCATGGGCCATAGTTTGGAGACCTCTGGTCTAGCTAGAAAGCATCCTAGGCAGGCGAAACAGCACGTGCAGAGACCATGAGACAGAAAGAAGCTCAGTGCAACACAGAAGAGGAGATGGTCATGGGATCAGAATGTACTGAGGAAGAGGTAAAAAGGCGAGACGTCCAAAGGGAGGGGTGGCCAAGCTCCTGGGGCCTGGCAGGACATCATAAGCAATTAGATTTTATTCTATGTAAGAGAGGAAGACATGGAAGGGTATTAAGCCTTTAAAATGATTTGCATTTTTAAAACATTCATTTAGCTGCTGTTTAGAAGGGGCACAAGAGGATGCAGGGAGAGGAGTGGGGAGGCCATTGCGGGAGTCCAGCTCACATGACACTGGCTCGGAGGCAGTGTAGGGAGAAGATGTGAAGAAGTGGACCCATCCTGAGTACATTTGGCGGGAAGAGCCACCGTGTACTTTTGTAAATGGACAAGAGCAGCTACTTTTTGACACCTCAGATGGTGCCCCTTACCAGCCACTCTCATTATGTCCTGACTGGCTTCTGCCATATTAGACTGTGAAAACTCAACTGAAACGACAGGATGTGCTGCCTTTGTCCCCTTTGCTCACCCTGAGAGAAAGCTGCATGAAGCTTCACCAGAAACAATGCTTGCCAGGTAGCTGAACGGCTACCTCACCCACTGCTCACAGTGGCCTGGACACAAGAGAAAATCCAGTGGTAGAGAACGCCCTGCTTTTCTAAAGCAGCCCCTCTGATGGTATGTGCTGTTTCCTCTGGTCCAAGTGACAGTTCCTTCCGAAGAAACAGAAAATGAGAATCATTGGAAGAAACCATGGGGTGCCACCTCACCTATTTAAAAGCAGTTTAGAAGTGCTGGGCTTTTGGCAGAGATAATATGAGGAAGGTCTGTCTACTACCAAGAGGCTTAAGTGCTCATTCTAGAAATCAGGGAAAATTCATCTAAAGGATAATGAAGAATTTGACAGGGAAGCATTCCTTTGTGTCCTGTTCTCGGAGGAAAGACAGTCGGTGGCATGCCATTGTCTGCCGGTCTGACTCCGGGAGACAGAAGGTTGGGCACAAGGTGAACTGTCAGGAGGAAAAAGAGAATCGAGGGACCTCTAGAGAAGACGGGCCTTGTACATAATTGATCTGACAAATCACTGCCCACTTCATCATCGCAGCTGAAATATGGCCACTCTCCCAGGTGGCAATGCATTTGTGTTTAAGAGCACCAGACCCCATCTATTAGGGGAAGTGTTTAAGCAGGAAAGATAACATGTCTGTCAGTCTGAGCTAGTGAGTCTGGAAACCCAAACACCGTGCCAGAGCCTTAGGATTAAAAACATATAAATCTAACTCTAATCTAAATCAGAAGGAATTCTGTCCATTGACTAAGGGAACGGGATCAGGGGCTTATGAAAACTGCCACCCTGACTTTTGGTTGGTTAATTCAGAGAAAACAACTGCTGTGTGTTCTGGGGACCTTCATAAAAAATAGTACTGGAATGACTCTCAGCTACTTAGGTTTGCTTTCTTCCTAAGGGCAGGATAAAGGATGTTCATCATTTCATCAGCAAATATTTATTCTTTCTTCCATCATTCTGCTAGGAACAACATACAAACAAGGCCTTGGACAGTTGGCTCAGTGGATAGAGTGTTGGCCTGGCATATGGATGTCCCAGGTTTGATTCCCAGTCAAGGCACACAAGAAAAGCAACCATCTGCTTCTCTCCCCTTCCTCTCCCCTTTTCTCCCTGTTCCCCTCACGCAGCCAGTGGCTCAACTGGTTTGAGCATCAGCCCCAGACAGGGGTTGCCGATGGATCCTGATCAGGGCACAGGCAGGAGTCTGTCTCACTATCTCCCCTCCACTCAAAAAAAAATTTTTATAAATAAATAAATAAAAATAAAAACAATATAGGCACACCAGTTCATTTTTAGACCTTTTTAGACACTTAGACATTTCTATATCAAAGGGTTAAATTCCATTTTATTCAACAAATCTGTATTGAGCTCATATTCTGAGAAAGGCAATATAAGGACAAGAATTATTAATTTAACAATTAATAAAATACTATGTGTGGCATACTATATATGCATATTTGGGGAGAAAACAGAGTTGAAAGAGATCTAGATATCTGCCTCAAGGAACGTACAATGTGGGAGAGAGGATGACTTGTATGTAGCTAAGTCAACAGTAGAAAATGATAAATATCATTAAAAAAGAGAAGTACAGATAAAGAATTTTAACAGCAAGGATAAGGGGATGAGCAACTCTGGGAAATGGGAAAAATCTATTCCCTGCCTCAATTTCCCAATACATTTATTTACCTGACAAATATAATGTGAATTCTTGCCATAGTATAGATATTGTTCAAGTTTGGAATGGACATCAGACTAGGAAGGAGAGAGGTACCAGTTTTCTGGGATGAATACCTTCATCCAGGTAGGGAGAAAATGCAGTGGGAAAGCATAGGAGGGCAATTTCAAGTCAGCCTGTGGTGAGAGACAGCAAAGGAAGGTCTTACCACGTAGATGAGCTTTCTCTAGGTATGAAAGAAAAGCTAACATCTCAGAAGAAGAGGAAGGACACAGTGCCCTCAGCAGTAATTACAAGCTTTCAAGTGAGAGATGCGGAGTTCAGGGTGTGAGAGAAAAGCAGGGGAGGAGGCTGAGGGAGGAGGTTGACCAAGCCTCTACCCATTTTCCCAGTGAAATAGGAGGGGAGGTTAACAGCTAAGGGGTGGAGGCAACATGCTATAGGGGGCACTGAAATGGCAGGTTATGCTTTGGAAGCAAAAGGCAGCTCAGAAGTAGAAACCACAAACAAGGTGTGGCATAAAGTCCACATGGTTGTGTTAAATATTCTAACAACACTGAAGAGTCTAGGCATAAGAATGAGGGAACATGCCACTGGACAGACACATTTGTGTGTGCAGGGAATTGGGGTGTTACAAAGAGTTCAGGTAATCAACCACAGGACCTAGGCTGATGGGTTGAAATAAAATGGGTCAAGTGGTTGAAGTTGGAATGGTAAGTGTCCAATTCAGGTATCAACTCCAACTGATGGAATCCTGTGCAGAGAAGGATTCCAAAGTCACCTCTGTGCTCAATAGCAAAGAGTGGGAAGATCAAACAGGAATGTCCTCCATGGGCACAGAAAGAGTGGCAACAGCCACCCTAGGTATGTGCCATCTCTGGCTAGAGGCCAGATGAGGTGAGAGTAAAGAACTAAGAGCTGGAATGACAGGAGGTTGTAGTTAGAGAAAGAGATATTGGAACTTGAGGTTTCCAAGGGGGACTTCTCATTAGAGATGTCCAAGCCTAAAACATGGTCATGTGAAGGTTTGGCTAAATAGAGAAGACCCAATCCAGTGCACAGATACCTGAATGTTATTGTCTCACCAAAGAAAAGAAGTGTCCTCAGAAGAAAAAGACACTTGTGATCAAAGAGAAGTGTGGATGATTGAAAAAAGCACTTGGCCATTGTAATGTAAATAGAAAGCAGGGGAAACTGTCATTCCTCCATTATCATCAGCCTCCGGTCTCAATAAGCCAAAGAAAGGAAAAGCATGCTGCATTTGTGGGCTTCTGCCAGATTGGTGGCTCAGACTGGCCCACCTGACTCCCTGGAGAAATCAGCCATTGACTGTCTTCTCCAGCAGGGTGGGCAGGGAGTGAGCCAATGAACTTCCCTCCAATGACCTGATTCCATGACCTTTTATTTTTTAACTGTGGTAAGAACACTTAACATGAGAGCTACCCTATTAACAAATTTTAAGTGTAAAATGCAGTATATTGACGATAGGTGCCATGCTGTACAACAGATTTCTAGAATTTATTCATTTTGCTTAATCGAAACTTTATACCCTCTAATTAGCAACTCTTTGTTCGCCTCCGCTCAGCCTCTGGCAACCACCATGACATTCTTTCCTTGAGTCTATTAATTGGACTACTTTAGATACCTCATATTTGTGGAATCATGCATTTTCCTTTCTGTAACTGGTTTATTTCATTTAGCATAATGTTCTCAAAATTTCTCCCTGTTGTCACATATTGCAGAATTTTCTTCTTTTTAAAGGCTGAATAATATTCCAATGTATGTACATACCACATTTTCTTTATCCATTCATACATAGGTCAATAAATATTCAGGTTGTTCCCACTTCTTGGCTATTGTGAATAATGCTGCAATAAGCATGGGAGCATTAATAGCTCTGTGAGGCCCTGATTTAAATTCTTTTGGGTATCTATCCAGAAGTAGGATTACTGAAATATGTGGTAGTTGTATTTTTAATGATGTAAGGAGACACTATACTATTTTCCATAGCGAATGACCATTCTGCATTCCCATCAACCCCATCCAGGGTTCCAATTGCTCCATAGCCTCTTCTGAATCTCCCTCTGGGCTCTGAAGTAACAGTGTTTCAGGAGCTTTGCAGGGAAAAACTGTCACATTCTCATCACTCAGTGCCACTCGGGAGGGTTAAGCTCACAGTTCTCCATGCTTCCCTGTCCACCAGCTTGCCTCATAAATAAAAGTAAAGAAGGAATCAGGATTGGCCAGAGGGGTGGATTAATGGCCTGTAAAAACTGTCTAAAAGTGTTTGTCAAAAAAAGAGTTAATGACTGCTTCTCTACGGGAAGCCCTAAAGAAATGAATGTTCGGAAGTGTAGAACATTCTCTTTTACGGTAGGTGGTGTTATTGTTACATGTTCATACAGACAGTGCTAATTAACCATCCTAAAGGCCACATCATTAAACTATTTCTCTGCTTAAAACCCTGCAATGCTTAACGCACCCCAACAATTCAGTTATATCTAAAACACTAGCCTGAACACCAGGCATTACTCTGCAGCTGACAAAGGGCAAGTTGCTCTTAAAAGTAGGTGATGTTTAAAAAGGAAGGAAAAACATCTGACAAGCTATCTCCCTGTCCCCTCCCTGTCACACACTTTAAATATAAAAGAAACAATAATCTTCAAAGAAAAGTTAACACGGATCTTACCTTTGCCAGACAGACAATGAAATGTAGTCTCTACCACTTTTTCTGTATGTGCAGATAAGAAGAATCTGATAAGATTTTCTTAAAGATTTCACCTGAAATATCAAGTCAGTGCCCTCAAATCTATTTAAGGGCCATTGGGTTTCACTGTTTTCCTCTGGGTCCTGCCACCCATCCTCTGTCATTTCTAACCACTGCAAATTGCATTTGGGGTTTGAACCTGAGGCAATGCTGTGGCTTTGGGCTGGGTTTATCATGGATATATGTCACAGCCCGTACAGAGCACTTTGAACATCACACAAAGCCTCTTTGTCTCCCACCCAGGGAAATATCTCAAGTACAGAACACAGCGAGAAGGGGCTTTGATCCAGTTTAAACACACACACATACACACACACACACCCTAAGCTTTGTTCCAGCTTAAACACACACACACACACACCCTAAGCTCTTGCCCTTCCCTGCCTCCCCCAGCCTGATCTTCCCTGTAGTGAGACAGTGCTCTCTGCACAGGCACACAATCTGATTCAGCTGGCCAAGTGGCCTCAGTCCTCTGGACAAGATTTGGCAGACAACACCATGACAGAACCTCCTGCTTGGAAAGTGCTGGTGCTGAGACTGCATCTGGGAGGGGCACATATGTGATTCCACTGGTTTTCACACAAAGAGGCAGACTGTGCCAGTGGCCAGCTGGCCAGCTAGGCACTCATCTGTAGCCACAGAAGCAGAGGTGGGGGAGCAACCTGCCTGATTCTCTTTGCATGGTCTCCCCAAATGCCCAGTCTCTGCATAAACCATTTCCTCATTACCCTCCTCCCTGACACTATCCCAATAAAAGCCTTCAAGGAGGCCCCATTCAACACTGTGGGGCCAGGAGACTTACATATTGCCTTAGCTCCATATCATCAAGCACAATGCATTACACAGAGCACACCCTCAATAAAGGTTTGTTAGATAGACGAATGTAGGGATGGAGGAATGGATAGACGGGTGAATGGGTGATGATGGGTGATGATGGGTGATGATGGGTGATGGGTGAAGTATGGATTAATGGGTAGATGGTTAGATGGACGAATGGAAGATAAAGCAAGCCAAGATGCTATCACCCTTCTCTAAAAGAACTGTGTCCTCTCACTGACAGCCACAATCTGGACTCCAGATCTCTGGAGAGGTAGAACAGGCTGGTGTTAGCAGGGCCAGCAATGAACTTGTAGTTCTGCCAACCCCCATTCTCCCACCATGGGAGACATCACTAACAGGCCATGGTATTCTTGCCAACAGATTCAAGACCTTTCCTCTCAATTTCCTCAGCAGTGCTCCAGGCAGGTACTAATCATCAAACAGGATGCAACCAATGTTCTATCCCAGGGTTAGACTATGGACCATTGTTGTTGACTCAATCATTTCCTTTTTTCTTTCCTTTTTAGAAATTAAATTTAATGGGGTGACACTTATCAATTCGAGTACATAGGTTTTAGGTGAACATTTCTATAGCATTTGAACTGTTGACTTTCTTACTGCGAGACCTGGGGGAGCTACTGAAACAAAGCTGCCACAAAACTAAACCTTTGTATTCGTATAAAGGAAGATAAAAAAAACCCTGAATGCATAAGGTTACTGTGGAGATTAATGAGAAAAGTAAGTAAGCACCTGACATAGTAGGAGCTCAATAAACATAACTTGTTTTTATCCAGAGACTGTTTATGGATTATCAGGTCCCTTGTTTCTGTGAAAGGTGTTTCCCATCATTGTAAAATTTATCGCTCAGTTATGTCTCTCCCAAGGGGATGGTAGAGAAAAGGCAGTATATGAACTTAGACTGGACTGGGGGCCACAGGAGGCAGTGCTGGTCAGGACTGAGGAAGCCTAGTCTCTAATTCAGCTCACTTAGCATGGCTCAGACAGACAGTGCTTGGAGGCAGAGCGGCAAAATGAACAGGTCTAGAAGTGAGCAGACCTGGGGTTCTAGTCAAAGCTCTGTCCCCAAACCAGTTGGAAGAACATGGAGGTTTCATGAACATGAAAATAAATTCTCCTTCTGAAAATTTAATACACTTATCTTGGCTATGAATCTAGAAATTAGTCCATGCCAACGCCCCACTGTAAAGATGATGATAACATACACTCATGTCATACTAACTGCAGGTCCCAGCATTGTTCTAAGTTCTACACACACACACACACCTATTTAATTTTTACAACTCTCTATTAAGTAGGCAATACCAAAATCCCATTCTACAGGTAAAATAGTAAAGCACAAAAAAAAATAGTTACTTGTCCAAAATCAAACAGCTCCAAGTGTGAAGGCAAGTATTTGAACTCAAACAGTGTTGCTCTCTTGTCATTCAGACTCTTTTTTTCCTCTCCCCAGGAACTCCCCTGAGCAGAGGCAGTGTGGCATAGTAACCAAGTAAAAGGTTGCTGACTTGGTCAGCCTATATTTGAACCACAGCTCTATTTAACTGTTTGGGGCCTCCATTTCCCCCAGCAAAAAATAAAGATAATAAGTATATTCTCTCATAGAGCTATTACAAGAATTAAGGGAGTTACTCTAAGCAGAGCACTTAGAGCAGGGCCCAGGACACCACCAGTGCTATTCCAGCATTTGCTGTTACTGTGTACAGGAACCCAGGCTAGAACACTTCCATAATCTACATGCCTCCTGCTTGGCAAGTGCTCTATTGTTGACTCTGTTGATTTAACTATCTCAAGAACATGGGTCTAGCAGTCAAATAGACGGGATCCAATCCCAGCTCATCCACAAATTCATTCTATAACCTTGAGCACATCAAGTAACTATATCTGAATCTGTTTCCCTAGTTTACAAAACAAGAATCATACATGCTGCCCTGTGAATCTCACAGAATTGTGCTACTCAATTCAACAAGATGCATGTGTAGAGAGTATATAAACTATTAAATAAATGAAAAGGATGCAATTAGTTTAGTCTTGATGAAACTGCCTCCTGAGGGCCTCAGAAGGCCTCTGCTTAGGGGTCATTCTCACCTAACTTGACGACAAACACACAAAAAAAGTGACAATTCTCTCCAAAGCTGCCCTGTTTGTAAACACTTGCTGAGCCAGAGAGCGTTGTCATAAAAGCACAGTGCAGAGGGCCTTGGATCTAATCAAACTGAAGAACCCGCTGCTCTGTGTCCAATACTGGTGAGTCTTAAGTTTTCTGCTGTATATGGCTCTGTTCTAAGGTATCCAGAGAGTTTTGCCAGCAATGATGTGCAGGTGCCCATTTAGTTTGTTAGAAGTTAGACAGAACATGTTGCAGACCAGCCAGTATTATGAAGGAGGCATTTGTTTTAGTTGTCATTTACCTTTAGAGTTAGACACATCTAGGTTTCAATGTCCGTTCAATCACAAGCTACGTGATTTATTTAATCTCTGTCAACATCACCAAAGACAATGGTAAAGATTAGAGACAGCACACACTCTGGCACATAAGAGATTGTTCTATGAAGTTAATGGCATTTTTGTCATCATTCCCCCCCTTTTTTTATTTAGAAAATTAAATTTAACAGGGTGACACTGATCAACAAGTATATATAGATTTCAGGTAAACATCACTACATCATTTGAGTAGTCGATTATGTTGTAAACCCATCACCCAAAGTCAAATCATTTTCTGTCACCTTATATTTGTCCCTCTTTACACCCTTCCCTCAAACTCCCCTCCCCCTGGTAACCACTGCACTCTTATCTATGTCCATGGGTCTCAGTTTTATATCCCACCTATGTGTGAACTCATACAGTTTTAGCTTTCTCCAATTTACTTATTTCACTCATTATAATGTTCTCAAAGTCCATCTACATCATTCCCCTCTTTAGAGATTCCCGTGTTATTTTTCAACCTAAACATAGGGACCCAAAAGCCCTCAAGTTCATTCTTGCTTGTTCCTCCAGGTGCTATTCCCAGTTGTTTCTAAAGTCCCTAAAGAGTCGTTTCAGATTAGAGCCACAGCCCAAAGCCAAACTCTCACAGAGAAAGGAAACAGCATAATGTAAAAGAATTTTTAAAAAGCACAGGTTTTCTAAGCAGAGAGGAATCTGTCCCTTAGGCAGCTGTGTGACCTGAACCCTTGTTTTCTAATTCACAATGTAGGGATGATAACATGTACCTCATGGGTGTATTGTGGTAACTGGAGGTTACATATCAGTTTTGCTGCCTAACTAATTATCCCAAAATTTAGTGATTTGTAACAACAGCTGCTTATTTAACTCACAAGTCTGTGGGTTTGCAATTGGCGCTGGTCTCAGCTGGGCTCGTGAAGCCTAAACTCAGAACTCATACATATCATCTGAACCACATTCAGCTGATCAAAATGAACCACAATACCAGCCAGACTCAATGAGTGGGGAAAAGGACTCTGCCCATTGATCAGAGCTGCTTTAAATTATTGTGGCATGTCTTTGAATTCTGCCATAGGTAATAAATATAGAATACTTGGTCCTCAAACTACGTAAATAGATTTCTATCATATTTTTGGTTCCAAAATTCTTGAGGTGGACGTGTGTGTGTATGTGTGTATATTTGTTGAGCCTTTACTATCCAGCACTGTGCTACATATGGGAGAAAAATAAAAGATTTAAAATATGATTATGACAATGTCTCTGCCCTCAAGGTGTTTATAATCTAATTGGAAAAGAAGAAAAGAAAAACATACACAGAGAAAGATGAATTACAAGGCCAGAGAGATCTATCAGTTTAGGGTAATAGTAGAAGAGCAGTCACAAGGCCAGACACGATTAGTTGCTAAATATATTATACAGACAATAACTTCTGAGAGCAAGGGAGAGAGGTCCAGAGCCTTCAGGGAAGGCTTACCAAAGGAGGGAGGATTTAAAATGGATCTTGGATGATGGTCAAAGTTGGCCAAAGGCACAGAATTGACACGACTCCCTGATACCCACTTTCCATCTAGTCTTTCTTGCTAGGGGATTTTTTACAGAAAGGATTCTCTTTATTCATAGTTTGCATGATTAAGCTCTGTCTCCAGTGCTGTAGCGGAAAGTAGATAGATCCTAATCCTCAGAGCCATTAGCCAAAGGGAAGACCTTTCTTGGTAATAAACAGAATGTTATAGTGGGAAGATCATGGGGTTTGTTTAGTCCCCAAAACTGACAGTGTATATTTGCTTTTCTTCTCAGAGACTCCATTTTTTAATTTTTTATCTCTAATGGGGATTGTTCTTACAGCAGCACATAGAACATCACGGAGGATTTTAGTGTAATGCTGCAGGCATATGTAGTCAGCAAATAAAATGTACTTCACCTCTTTCATGCTTCTCTATTGCCTCTGCCAGCTACATCTAACTTACTCACTAAATGTTCCATTAAGAGTAATACTTTGTAAATATCACTAGGCCTTCACTGTAGTAATTATGTAGCAAAGCTCATTCTAGAAGATCCCAGTACAGCACCTGGCATAAGAAAAGTGCTCAATATGTGTTCTTCTAGCTTGCAGTGCCTGAACCATGCTCTCTCATATCTGTGTGTGGGCAACCTGGAACAAGCATCCCCCAAACCCTATCCACCAACACAGCTAACTAGCTAGCTCCCATTCACCCTAGGCATCTTCTCAGGAAGACTTCCCTGCCCCATCTCCTTACCCACTCTGGTTTAGGTATGTCCTCTATAGCTTCTATAGAAGTATATGGAACAGCATAGGATTTCGGAAAATGGCTATGGGATGGAGGGATGGAGGGATGGAGGGATGGAGGGATGGATGGGGCAAGAGATGGGGCGAGGTGGGGGAAAGGGGACAGAGCAGGGAGAGAGGGGAGAGAGAAGAGGGGGGAGGGGGAGAGGGGGAAGAGAGGGGGAATAGAGGGGGAAAGAAGGGAAAAGAAGGAGAGATAGGGGGAAGGATGGGGAAGGATGGGAAGGATGGGGAAGAATGGGGAAGGATGAGGGAGGATGGGGAGGGATAGGGAAAAGATGGGAAGAAAGGAAGGAAGGGAGGGAGTAAGGATGGAGGGAGAGAGGGAGGGAGGGAGGGAGGGAGGGAGGGAGGGAGGGAGGGAAGAATGGTTCACTGAAGGTATTCCAATCAGAAATCTACCTGCCAAAAGCTCCTTCTGCACTTTGGGGCAGTATTGAATGCCTCTTATAAGGAATTAATTTCTTAAATCAGAGATGGAAGCTAAACTTTCTATGAATATCTGGGATTTAATGATTAAGGCTCAGTCTCATAGAATAATAGGCCTGACATGGAAAATTCCTGCTCAGCATGAGCACATTTAACACTCACAGGAAACAGCAGGTAAGCAACATAATTAGAAAGAGATGCATAACCCTGAGGAACAAATGCCACTCCTCCTAGAAGTTTTCAGGGTTAAACTTAAGGAGAGTTTCTTGGGGATAAAATCCTTTATCAACTGTCAGACTCTGTAAGCACAAGAGCCCAAACTTAACCTTTCCTGTCCCTGGAGGACAATGTTTCTGTCCCTGGAGACTGAAGTTAGTTGCTCTGAGATCCTCAACATAAGTTATTTTCAGCCTGCCAAAGCTTTCAGCTAGCAATGGGACCAGGAGACCCCAACTCTCAGTTTTCTACACCCTCTCACCCTCCACAAAACCCTCACCACCTTCCCTCACCTCACTCTGCAATGTTTCTACATGTTTTTGAGATCTCAGAAAAATAAACAATTTAACTTGAAACATCATAAAGTTCTTCTTTTAAAAACTCATATAACAAAAACAAGGCAATTGAGACAAATATTAAAGCCATGAAGAACATACTATCTGAATTTAATTAAAAAATGTATACCACCAATGTACGATATGTTAAAGAAAAGTGTCAAACAAAAGAGAAATTACTGCTCTCTTCTTCTGTATTTTCTCCCTATAGTCTTTCCCTCTGTTCTTCTTGAAATCCATGCAACAAACATTTACTGATTATTATATGCCAGCCAGTCTGCTAGGTCCCTTGATGTAATAACTGAATGAGTCACAATCATTTCCCACAGTCTAGGAGAGATAGTGGCATGTAACACATAGTTCCTGTGTGGTGTAAGAAATGTGATGAGAGAGATATGTCCAGAGTGCAGGGAGGGCACAGAGAAGAAGCATCCAAATCAGTCTGATGGATCACAAAAGTCTTCCCAGAGGAAACACCACCTGGAGGATGAAGGTGATTTTAAGGATAAGGAGGGAGTTGCCAGACAAAAAAGAGACACTGAGCCTGACCTGTGATGGCACAGTAGATCAAGTGTCGACCCGGAACACTGAGGTCACCAGTTCAAAACCCCGGGCTTGCCTGGTCAAGGTACATATGGGAGTTGATGCTTCCTGCTCCTCCCCTCTTCTCTCTCCCTCCCTCCCTTCTCTAAAATAAATTTTTTAAAAGGTTAAAAAAAAGAGTGAAAAACACTGAGTTTCACCCAGTAAGAAGGGTGGACACAAAGACAGAGCAGTGAATCAGCATTTGCAGAACCACAGTTTGCTCATTATGACTAGAGAAATGGGGCAGATGGGGCTAAAGGGATTCACAAGAGTCAGATCAGAAAATATCTTGTGTGCAAAGCTGAATTTGTCCTTTATCTTAAAAGCTTCGGAAGCTACTGAAGGGGTGTAAGCAAGCAATGCTATAATCTGATTTGCATTTAGAAAAATGACTCAGTCATAGGGTAGATGATGCATAGTAGAGTAATGAAACTGGAGGCAGAAAGACTATCTAAAAAAGTATTGGAATAAACTTGGTGAAAAATGATGAAGGCCTGATGGACCCAGGCAATGCTCATAGGAAAAGTAGTTAGACGTCTTTTAATTTTGGATGGAACCACATATGTTTGGATGAAACAGCCCAGCAAATAACATGTTGTGGTCATCAACATGAGCTGTGGTTTCCTTTGCATTCCTTTTATATTTGCTTTCCATAAGTACCCAGTTTGAGGAAAATATGTCTTAGCAATCACTGGGGTCAAAGCCCTGTGTTTTTGCTTATATGCCAATCACTTACTAGCTTCTTCCTTCAGAAGAATCACTTGTTTTCTCTGACACTCGGTTTCCTTACTTATAAAACAAGATCATAAAAGTTACCTCCTAAACTTCCATCATAGTTAAATACAATAATTTATTATATAATTGTTTAGCCAAATAAGTGGCTAAAATGCAGTAAATCATGACATACTAACCACCCTAGGAATATTTTGGATGTAAATGAAAGAAAAATCCAACCTAAACTGGCTCAAGCTAGAAAAACAGATGTCCTGGAAAGTCTATGAGCAGATCTGGCCTCAGACACAGCTGGAATCAGGCTCAGATGACATCACCAGGATCCAAATTCTGACTCTGCTTCTCCTGCAATGGTTCCACACTCAGGCTCACATCACAGTCCCCTTTTCAGCTACTTGCAGCTCCTGACTCACATCCCACCACTCAACATTGTCTCTCCTGGTGGGGTTTTTCATAATCCTAGGACTTCCTCTTTGGACTTACCTGGGTCATATGCTCACCCCCTTGACCAGAAGATGGAATTCGTATATTGATGAATGCCTATATCAAGTGCTCCACCCCTGGGGCATCCACAAGTACAGGACTGAGAATGAGGGAGAAATAGATCTCTCAAAGCAGAAGTGGAGTACTATTACCAGAAGCAAATGAAGATACATTGGGTGCAAAGGCTATAAGTGTCCCTTACACACTTCACAGCAGGGCACCACTCAGGGCCTCTGGTTGCTAAGCAGCTATGTAGAGATTAACTAATTTTGCTGTTGTTGCTGCTATGCTAAGGCAGAGCACTAAGGAGATGTGGCCATTCTTTCCACGTAGGTCATAATTGTATAATAGTTATTTATTGTCAAGCTTTGAAGTATTCTTTCGAATGCTCTCATAACGCCTACAAACTATTCAGGAATCACCAGGATTCTTCAGGACTCAGTTAAGAAGCACTTCTAGAGATAATATGAAGCAGAGAGAAAGAGAGAGCTTCCAGCAAAAGAGAGGGCCTAATGGGCAGGAATCAGATGAAAAGAATCTGATAGTAATCAATAGTAATTGTATTTATAAGAGGCATACTCTCTTCCTCCTTGGAAAGTACTTCTAGCCACTGGGGACTTACCTATCTCTATGAGTTTAATCATTTCACCATTCTTTTGCCTCTATCACTGTGAGTAGACCCCAAGAAAGAATTGCCATTGTGTACTCCATTGGAATGTGTCCAAGGGCAGGGAAAGACACAAACTCAACAACTGCCTGGCTGTCAAGAAAGGTGACCATCAGCAATTTAGACGCTGGCTCCCATCATTTCTTTGACTGCAGGACTGCAGAAAGGAGATGAATCTTTCCTTGCCCTGAAGGTGGCAACATTGATGAACAGGATGCCATCTTGGCTAGATCTCAGAAAGAGTTCCCTTTAATTTTATTTCTGGATAGGTCTATAGTTCACTCTTCACTCCTCTATTAGAATGCAAGCTCCTCAAGGGAAGAGACCATATCCTTTTCATATCTAACTCCAATATGTACCACTGTGCCTGACTCATAAAGGACATTTCATAAATGCATATTAAATCAGTAAATTCACTTTGTTAGGCCCTGCCAAATATAAAGATCTGAAAGACGGTTTTGGTACTTAAATGTCTCATAGGCTGGTGGGGTAGAAAATTAGAAAGCTCTGGCTGGATGGCTCAGCAGTAGAGTATTGGACCAGCGTGTGGATGTCCTAAGTTTGATTCCTGGTCAGGGCACACAGGAGAAGCAACCATCTGCTTCTCCACACTCCGCCCTCTCCCTTCTCTCTATTTGTCCTTTCTTCTCCCACAGCCATGGCTGGGTTGTAACAAGTTGGTCTCGGGTGCTGAGGATGGCTCCATGGCCTCACGTCAGGCACTAAAATAGCTCAGTTGCCAAGCAATAGACCAACAGCCCCAGATGGGCAGAGTATTACCCATAAGGAGCTTACCAGGTAGATCCCGGTTGGGATACATGTGATAGTCTGTCTCTCTGGCTCCCTGATTCTCACTTAAGAAAAATTTTTAAAAAAAGAAAATTAGAATATAATAGATTTGAAATAAGGTGAGGTTTTCTAAGTGTGCCCTACACATTCATGGCCTTTTTCTGTTTCCAAAGCATTAAATCACATCTATTTTGTTATTGGGATTCTCAGGACACCCCAGTGAAGTCGGCATAGTAGATTCATTAGCCTCATTTTACACACATGAGATTAGTTACCTGTGATGCTAGGGATAGAAAGACTAACCCAAATGACATGATTATTAGTGACAGACCCTTGACTGGCTCTGAAGCCCAGGTCTAGGATCTTGCCATGATGCCTTTGCAGCATTCCAGACTGAATGCAGCCATGTTCAACTCTGAACACCAAAGATGGCGAAACTGACTCCATTATTATAGATCAACCTTATTAAAAGTGCTTTCTTAGTCATTGTCTCTTCTAATCACATTGAATTTGTATAGTGATTTTATAGATAAAAGCACAGAGAGAGTATTACGTGTCTTGACTATAGACTAAATTGTAAAACTAATCAGCAACTAAGTTAAAACTAAAATCTAAGCCACCTGAGTCACCCCTCCCCCTTTTGCTTTCTCTCTGGCCTTGAAAAATCAGTCCTAGAATCCTTGGATAGCAGGAATAGAAGAAACTGCCTACAGTGTACCCTCTGCCCCATGCAGACATCCCTCCCCTTAGCTTCTTTCTGAACACCTCCAGTGAGAACAGACTCCTTCCCACATTGAAATGCAGGCTGTCCACTCTTGGAATCCCTGATCATCTGTCTCTTTGTCGTTAACAAATAGAATTCTGACTCTCCGCCATTTCCACTCATTGGTTCTGCATTGGTTCCATTTTATTCAGTTTCTGTTTACTGGGTAACTGCATGTGCTAAGCACCCCATCGATAGGTACAATGATTACGCCCATTTTTCAAACAAAGAAACTGAGCCACTGAGTGGTTTGAAAACATCCCCAGGGTCCCAGATGGGAAGAAGCAAGACCAAGTCTGCTGCTTTTAAGTACAGTGGTGTCTGTGGCTTGCACTTAAAGAGATACACGAGTGAAAATGCACACTTCCTGCAAATAAAGCAGATTACTTCCTGTTTTGCAGACATGGCTCCCTCTACACCACTCTCCTGTTTTACAAATCGGTAAATGTTCAGGAGCTTCCTATCCAATGTATGAGGTTAACTAATAATATGTAAAAGTTTCTAGTTGATACAGTATAATCTCATAAACATTGATTAGTATGCTAATAGAGAATAATGGCCATGTGAGCATAAAATGAGATGGGGGCAAAGGAGCTGTCAGAGAATTCATAGTATCAGTTTTTACCAACAAGAGTTTGCAAGTATGATCCCTCTACAGATTCATTTTCCAGGTTGCACCTTTGCATGACCATAGCAAAGCTGAAAGAATACTGGAGATCTGGGGTCTAGTCCTGACTCTGACCTTCAAAAAGAAAAGGGAACTGACCTTTTTTGAAACCTACTATGTGCCAATGCTCTGTGAGATATTTCCTCGGTGATTTCTCCATTTACTCTACCTGGGTGAACTGAAGCAATTGCTTGGCACATTACAAATATTCAAAGATATTTATTTAATTATGCTGAGTCTAAATGAAATCACTCTCCCTCTCTGGGTTCAGTATTTTTAGTTCTATTTCAAAGGTGGTTTTTGTATATGCTCTCCTGCTTCCAAGAAAGTTTTCTACCATCTCTCCTCAAAACATCAAGCAAGTGACATAAAATTTAAATCAACTCACTTTCTGGATGTCTAATGCAAGGTAGCTTAGTGCAAGAGACATGACACAAAAGATAGGTCACCTGGAATCTCGTCCATCATTGCCCTTGGTGGCCAAGAGAAAGTCACTTGATATCAAGTACTTTAGTCAGTTTCCTCATCAAAAACATAATAATAAAGACTCATGGCATGAGAAAGTCATGAAATATGTGAAATAGTGAGAAACACATCCATGTGCATTTGTTTCTCTGCACAACTATTGACTGAGAGTTGACCCTAAACAAGTTCTCAGGCTGAGTCCTTGGGGACGCAAAGATGAGGAAGACCCACTTTCTACATTTAAGTAGTTACAATGTACATGCAATGGAGAGTGAAGGAAGAAGTCCTCCTTAAACAAACATTTATAAATAAAGTTCTATAGGATAAGAAAGCACAAATTAATTTCATGTGGATGGGTTTTTCAGAGAATGCTTCAGTAAAGAGAAAGATTGTATTTTCAACCTCGCCATGAAAAATGGACAATTTTGCAATTGTGCCTTTTTTTAAACCTAGCATTATGTTTACAATGCATGTATATTTTATTTTAACTAGTATATAATATTCCATTCGATTAGACCACAGCATATTTTTCTTTGCCTACTTAGGGACAATGACGCTGTTATCACTTTTGCACTATTAGCTTAACTGTTCCTGTACATGCTGTCGCCAAATGCAAGATCTTTCCTTATCATGAACAATGACAAATGGAATTTCTGGTGCATATTACTTATTCCTGGTGCACAAGGTGTAATGCTGGTGGTTGAAGCCAGGCAGGTTCACACTGAACTCGGGCAAACGGGAGAGGAACTGTGGAGCCGGAAAGCATCAGGCCATACCCGTTTATTGGAGGCTCGCAGAGACAGGCGAGTGAATAAGCAAAGAAAAACTGCTTTTCGCAGTGGAAGGCAAGGGGTCAGGGATACCGCCCCTCAAGATGGCGGCTGAGGGAATCCGGGGACCAAACCTCACTGTTGTGGAAGAGCAGTCAGGAAATTACCCCCAAGGGAAAGCACCCTTAGCTTTCATAGACATAGACATAGACATAGACACAGACACACAGACACACAGACACACACACACACACACACATAGCTTTCTGACACATGCTCACACACTCATCATGCAAAGTGCTTGCAGCTGGGAAACCAGCGAGCAAGCCTAACCACAGCTGTTTTCCCCACACCAGGTATTGGCAAATAGTTCACCGAAGGATGTGGGCAGATTAATACAATTCCGCAAAATGTAAAACCACATAAACAATGTTATGTATTACACATGGATACATTTTAATATAGTAAAAGTGCACTGGGAATGATTACAGATTCCATACCAACTTTACCATGATGCTTACCTCTGGGGACGGGGACAGAAAAAGGGCCTTAGCAAGTAACATCTCAAAGCTGGAGGGTGGGCATATGAGATTCTGATAAATAATTTCTGTACTTTTCTGGATAGAAATTTGAAATTGCCCATAATTAATCCTGTTTCAATTAGAAGCCCCATATCAGGCTGAGAAATGGGGAAGAAGCAGGCCTCCCAGGCTGAGGGAATGACGTCAGCAGAAGCACAAAGCAGTGAAAGTACAGCCTGCTCTAGATGCAGCACCAGCCTTGCTTTGCCTGCAGGGAAGGATGCTTTGGTGGGAAACGGAGTCGGGAAAGGCAAATGGGAACCATTCGTACTATGTGGGCTATAGTCTGAAGCCAACGGGGAACGCCTGAAGGTACTTGAGGCCTGGCACCCCGTATGCTTCTTGCTGGCCTCTCCCATTGTCTGAACACCACAAAGTGCACCGGCCACCCACCCCCTTGGCCCTTCTCCTTCTTACGCACCTCCTGACCTCTAGTGACATGCTGCAGTTCTGAGCTAGAGAGCCAGGCTATGCTAAGACCAGAGCCCCCCATTATGGCAGCCCTTTGAGATGAGTCAGCTCAATGCTGCTAACATGGAAAATACTCATTGTCTCATGCACAGGTGTGAGAACTGGAGAGACCCTGAGCCAATGCTGCCCTAAGCTCGATGAGAGTTCAAACAATCCCCAGAGCCAGTGCGAAGAAAATTGTCTCATAAAACTTCCCATTGATTTTAGTTGAATCCTTATAAATCCCTGTGGGGCCAGATTGCTTTTAGCATGATTAATATCCCTCCTTCCCCGAGGCATGTTCCTTCTGCCTCTCTCTCTCTCTCTCTAACTCTAATACACGTGCACAGAAACACTACTTGCTGAGACCCTCTCACACACTTGCTTTCTGTCACACAGTCACTCTCCAGCAGGGACAAGAGACAGAGGTGCATTTCTGCACGAGTGCTTCTCACACTCCTTAAATAAGGGGTTAAATGTTTCTCGTCAGGAAACTTGGAGTCTGTTTCTTTTGTAATGTGTTTTTCACACATCTCAAATCTGGCTAGGCTTTTTCCTTATGACCAAAATTTTCCCTTAAAAACAGCCCTGAGTTCATGTAACCCCGAGCAAGGGCCCACATCAGTCATGGAAGCTGATGACTGGCAGGGCAGCTCCGTGAACCAAAACAAGCCATTTAGCAGCTTGTTTTCTGCATAGCTGGGGCTTCCCAGAAATCACAAGGGAAGAAGGCATCTCCCCGAGACTTCTACCTGGCAAAGTGCAGACCTGGGGCCAGAGGCTTCAGGAAGCTTCGCAAACTTATAAAGGAGCAAACATAGCTCTCTCCTTCGTTCAGGAAAACCCAAGGAATCAAGGAGAGCCAGGGTCCCCAGCCCTCTCCACAGCACAGGGCAAACTCCAAATGTACTTACATGTAGAAGATGGGCCCAGAGGATACAGTTTCACAGCAGATGTCAGCCTTCGGGACTTGTTATTTTGGTAGGGAAAATTGTGTGTGTGTACTAAGAAGGGAAAACATCCGTAATAGTTCTTCAAAGGCTCACAGCTTAGCGGAGACATTAGCTCCCATTTATTACTATCCAGGAAATCCACTTCTCAGCCAACGAGTATTTCCTGCCAGGTACCACATGCTGCTCACTCCTCAAGCATTCTCCTTCCCCTTAAGCTCCCCCCTTTCTCTTTTCCAACTCTTGGTCTTAACCAAAACCTATGGGAAAAGGCCGACTCCAGCTGGTAAAAAAAAAAAAAGAACTTTAGTGAAGGTCAAGCTGTCCAGGATGATGAGTCCGGTCAAGCAGTACAGACCAAAAGCCAAGAAGACGGGCAACTACTTGATGGAGTCACGGAGAGAGGGCGTTTCTGAATCTATGGCACTCAGAGGACCTGATTCCCAGCTCTGTCTCAGCCACTCAGCCATCCGGATGGCCAGGGCCCCTCCACTTTAGCACTCCTACAACTCACCTCAAACACCTGTGCCCTTGGTGAACTTCCCTTGTGCGGAGACTGCGGAGACCCTTCCCCAGCAGATCAAGTCTGTGGAATTTGAAAGCACAATCTTCATCTCATTCTTCCTTCCCCACGGCTCTTCGCCTCTTCGCACAGCTCCTAGCACATCAGAGAGACCTAACAAATCATCTGATTGGTTGAAGGGCTTTGGGGAGGAGGTGTGTAGATAAATGTGCCCCTGGAACATTGACTCTGTCTGGAAGTCTCCTATGGGGCAGACTATCCAGAGTAGGATTGTGTCAGGATCCTACCCCATCGCAGTAGCTCAGACCCAAACATGGTGGCACGCAGTGAACCTTCTCTATGCATACGCGGTGCCCCATAGGGGTTACCATGGTGTAACGCTGGTGGCCGAGGCCAGGCAGGTTCACGTTCGATTGGAGCAGACATTAGAGGAACTGCGGAGCCAGAAAGCGGTGGGTCATTCCCCTTGAATGGAGTCTCGCAAGGGCAGACAAGCGAACAGGCAGAGATAAACCTCTTCTCATGGCAGCAGGCAAACACCCAGCAAAACGCCTCCCCCCGTCGCAGTGGCGACCAAGCAATCCACAATCAGCCCTGACTCAAAGCACCAGTAGCCTTAGGTAGGCTGTGCACACGTGCCTCTGCCACGTGCTCATGCACTACTCATGCAAAGTGCAAACGAGCAAGCCTAGCACAGCTGTTTTCCCAACACACGGAATATCCGCAGTTCTTTAATGCATTACCTCTCTCCCAGCAAAGTGGTTAAGAGGAGGGACAATGGGTATCCGGTTCAAATCCCGCTTGTGGTTCAAATCCCAGGTTTATTACTTCCTAGGTGAGTGACTTTGGGGTTTACCTATTTCATTGTTAAAATATGGATATGAAGTTTGAACCTCATAGGATTGTTGCAAAATTAAGTGGTTTCTTACATATAAATCTATTTAAAATAGTGGCATGAGTATTTATCTAATAATGTGTATTTATTGTTAGATAAATATTTACCATGTGACAGTCACTGCTCTGATTGCTAAAAATATAGCAGTGAATGAAAATAAAAGAAAATAATTCCTGTCCTCATGAAGCTAATAGTGGAGTGGGGACATCACCCTAAATAAATATCGTGGTTCCTCATAATTAGTTTATGCTGATTATCTCCACAGGTGTGCGTGCCCTTTGTCTCCCCCACTGGTCTGTATCTCAGAGCCTGGCAGAGTTGCAGGCACACAATAGGTATTTAGTAAACATCTTTTGAATGGAAAAATGATTAGTTGAATCCCTAATGGTAACATTGTCATATTGACATCAATCTCAAAGTTATATTAGGCAATATGTATTGAGTCCTGGTCCAGGGGTTTAAATTAACCAAGGACTCAGTTAATCCTCACAACAAACTCACAGGGCTGGTACTGTTGTTATTCTTATTATAATGTGAGCAAACTGAGGCCGACAGCAGTTAGAGACCTTGCTCAGGAACACCTACCCGGAGTTCATGCTTACACGGTCCAGGCCATTCTGCCTCAATAGAACAGAATAGGTCAGATTTTGTTTCAATATGCAACACTCTTTACATGACTGGGAGGAAATCAGCCAGCACTTGGACAGTTGCAGGTACTTAACTCACCTGCCTGGCCTCGGCCCCATCCCACACACTCCCCAACCCACTTGTCCAAAGCAGACAGAACTAATCTAGTCGCTTCACCTGATCACTTCACTACTTGAACATTCCTCATCCTTATGAGTCCCTTTTGCCTTTAAAATGCTCTTCAAACCTTTGCTTTTACTGTTATCCACAGTAAGAAATACATTTTACATGGTAACCCAACACATACAGATGTATATACAGAGAACTAAAATGACAGTCTCCCTACATGGCACCTGTCTCCTTGGAAGCAGTGTGTCACATGCTGATATCTTCCATTCCCCCCGCCCCGTCCACCCTACCATCTCCACCCTGCCCTGCTCTCAGTTCAAAGTCTGTCTCAGCTACTTAGTGGCACTGTGACCTTAAGCAAGTTATTAAACCTTCCTAAGCCTCGATTTTCTTCCCTGGAAAATGGGGATGATAATAATAACCCCCAGCTCATATAGGACTAAATGAGGTTATACATATTAAATTCTTAGAGCATGCCTGGCTTATAGCAATACTCTAAAAACTGTTAGCTAGCATTCTGATTATTTTGAGTAGAAAAACAGTAAATGTTCATTAATTTTTATTAAGGTATTTTAGTGCCTGGCTGTGACTGAGTGAAGAGACCTCAGACGTAGGAACTATGTCTACAGTCTTATGATTAAAGTGACTGTTTTAGAAAAAAAGCCACCAACATGTTGTTTGAAGAAATTTTTTTAAACAAATTCAGAACGATTGCCCTACTGATCCTAGCTGTCCCAAACTGCATGTTTTAAGACAACTTCTCAGCTGAAGAGAGGTTTTCTCTGGTGATATGCTATTGTGCTAGAGTCAGAAACTTTACCGTGACATTCCTAACAGACTTACCCAAGGATGTGCTTCGGGTTACTGGGGGAGGGGGGGGCGGGCGAGGCAGCCAGAGGTCCCTGTGTGAGTTGTGCTTTTACATAAACACAAGCAATGGCTTTTTATTCTCCAGAATTTGGGATTATTCCCAAAAGCCTTAACCCAGGTTAACAGCCAGGTCCTAAAAGTGCCAAGGCAGTCTATTAGGGAGAAAAAAATCCCTGGTTACAAGTCATTTGGAAGGCAGTTTAATTATAAAATGTGTGAAGCTAAATTTTAAATGTAAAAGTTCATATGGGCTGTTTCCTAGGACCCTTTGAAAAGTGTTAACTAGTCATCATCATACGAAATTTACAAATGTACCAAGTTCAAGGCTACATATCATTTCCTAGGCTCCCCAATAGTTCCGAGTTACAAGGAACTGGTATTCGCTATTTAGGCATTCCGATGCAGGCACCAAAGTCAAAGCAAAGGATTGCTAAGCAGTGGGTGATCTTAGCTTTTGGTGAACCAGATGCACTGGTGGAGAATGCAGATATAATCCCTGCCATCCTGAAGCTCCAGTTTTTACTCCTTCGCTCTCAAACCCAACCCCCTTGGATTGACACTGAGTCTGCTTACTGAATCTCCTCTTTCCAAGTGCAGGGGTTTTGGTTTGCCTTGCTCTGAGGCCAGTGACTGTAAGTTAGTCCCACCCAGGCCCAGCCTCCTGCCCAGCCTAAGCAGAGCCCTGGAGGGGGCACGAAGGGGCAAGTCTAGCCTGGGAGCTCCTTGAGTTTTCACAGAAATGTTTTCAGAGGACCTACCCTAGTACAGCAGATATCTGTTGAACTGAACATTGAGGCTGCCAGAGCAGAGGGAAGGCATTATCCCTGTTTTGTCTTTATTAGGTCTTCTCGTTTTATGATTCAGTGCATGGGACCCAGGCCAACTGTCCCTCTGCCCTTAGGAAGTGGCCTTCTAACTCAGAATGACACAATATTGCACATTACCAACAGGGAACCGCAAATGCCTCACAAATGTCTCAGGCTGGCTAGAGGCTTTATACAGAATCTCAAGTAGTGTTTTCTTTGCAGTTGTGTCTTTGACAAGCTGGGGCGCGTGGGAGGGGGGGAGCTCTCAGGAGTGGCCATCATTACGCACACGGTGCTTCAGAAAAGTGAGTGATCAAGTCTCACCAACCGACCTGGGAAAGTTTCCATGAATTCATTTTCCTCTCACCCTCAGTGATGCTCCGTTTGCTAACTCAGACGAGGAGAGAGGTCTGTTTTCAATTAGGGCTTCTCAAAAAAAACAGCGTTTTTAAATAGCCTATAAAAATAATCCAATAAAGGCCTTAGAGGTGCGAGCTGTTGTCATCATCCTCTTTGGAAAACGCCACTCAGAATGCGCCCAAAAGGGAGAAAGGGAGGTTGAGACGCCTTCAAAAATTTAATTTGTGAAATGAACCTGAGGGATTAGTTGTCCCCCTTTGTGCCAGCTTTAATGTGTCCTCAACCAGGGAAATCCGAGGCTTTGGATTATTAGCCCGGTTGGATCATGTTACACTGTTTGGCTCTGCAGAAGTCACACTTTTCATTTTGCCTTTAATCCTAAAGGTCACCGGGAAGGTTAGCCCCAAACAAATGATACTTTGTGGTCTTACTTTCAGACAATTATCAACTCATAAATCTTGGTTAGACTGTAATGAGAGTGCTAGAAATAATTGAATTCGGTCCAGACAAACAGTGTTGGAGGGAGGAGAGAACTAAGGGGTAGGTGGAAGGCGAAGGGAGGAGGTCCAGGGCCTGGGAGCCAGAGAGCCTTTGTTGACTCCTGTTTGTCCTTGTTGAATTGCTGCATTTAGAGGGTTGGATGGGTAGGACTAAGGCCCTTAAAGATGGTTACAGTCCAGTGAGAGCTGGGACAATAGGGGATAAAATAGATCTAAGTGAGAATCAGATCCCAAGGCAGCCAGTAGAAAACAGACAGACTAGAAAAGGAGCCAGCGAGTGAGGTGCTGAGAGTTCCAGTTCACACAATGCTGTGTGACCCTGGGAATGTGGACACCAGCCCCTCCTACACCAAAATATTGTCATTAAAGATCACATTAAGATAATAAACTGAACTGTGCTTTGTTAATCCTCAAAAGAGATAGTATTCTTAAGCATGTTAATCAATAATAATTTGGAGAAAATCCTGTTGGCTTTCCATTCCTTACACGTCTAGGACATGTCTACTTATTACCACCTCCACTGCTCCCCTGGATCCAATCCAGCTTCATCTTGCACCTGGATTACTGGAATAATCCCCCATAATCTTTCTTCCCATGACAGCCCCTCCTCCATTATCCATTTTTCTATCCAGCATGTAGGCATGATTCTTTAAAGATGTCAAGTTACTCTTCTGAACAAAACTCTCCAGTGGTTCCCCATTTTGCATGAGTAATAGCCAAAGTCTTAGGATTCTCTACACAACCTTGTACAACCTGGTTCCCATTTCTTCCCTGACCACATCTCCCATCTCTCGGTCTTATTCATGCTCCTCTGACCACCTCAGTCTCCTGGCTGCTCCCCAACTTACAGGGTATGCCTGCATTCCAGAGTCTTGCTCCGACCTTTCCGTTGACCTAGATCAGCCTTCATTCACATATATGCACGGTTACTTGCCCATCTTCTTCTCCTCTTTAATCAGGCTTCGCTTTCCTTGACTGTTTTATTTAAAATTGCACTGTGTCAACCCAATTTATTATCTGTTTCCTCACTACAGTGTGTGCTGCATGAGAACAGGGGTTTTCGTCTGTTCTCTTGATTGTACCCTAGTTCCTAGAAGAGAACCTGACATGGCGTAAGCATTCTATGTCTGCCAAACTGATATGAAAACTTGATTCTTATCTGACTAAAGCTCTCATTTATGAGAATGTTTATATTCTAAATTACGTTTAGATAACTGAATTGACTAATAATAATACTTCCTGAACTTCCAAACCACACTTCCAGAACCTCTTGCATCAAGGTTAGATGGAGTGCGTACAACCACATCAGTCTGTGTGCCCACCCAGGTGTGCTCCAGGGTAGCAAGCCCGTATTTTGCCTCAGTCTCATTGGCTCTTTCCAATTTGGTCAAAGCTTGGGCACATCTGGTTCTGACAAGGGATATATCTGGACCAGCTGTCCAAGCTACAAGGCCAGGGTGTCTTAGTGGGATGTGAGAGGAACCTTTGTACCACTGTGCCTTCATAACCAGCTCAGCTTATGCCCATAAGACTCTATGGCAAATACAGACTAAGTTGGCAACACCTGTAACACAGAGGGGAAAAAACAAATCTGGCTTGTAATGACAAGCATTTTTGTTTTCAACAGCAAGCATTGTAAGTTAGCATATATGTCACCTAGTCACAGTACTTTAGAGTGTTCTTCCATGTAGTTTCATTTCCTCCTTATCCCAATAGGACGGGTGTTATTGTTATCTTTATGCTACAGACAAGGTAGCAGATTATATAGCGAGTCATTGGCAAAGCCATGTCTTACACTTTCTTTCAGTGGTAAGTGAACTTAGCTCAGCTGCTACATTCCCTGCCTAGTGCTCTGCACTTTAGAATTCTGCTGCAGTGCTGTCTCCCTTGCTTCCTCTGGCCCTCAATTCGAGTGAAGGCTACTTGAGTGCAATGACCGTGTCAGATCTCCAAGGGCCAGGCAAGTTTTGCAATAGTGGGAGAGGCTATGGTATGAAGTAAATAAACAAATAACTGAGGAAATACAGGACCTGTGAAGAAAAACAGCCTAAAGGATGCTGTGAAAGAGAGTAGTTTCAGTAAGGGGAACCTACTTTGGATAGGGTAGCAGGAAAGACACCACTAAAGAATTCATATTTAAGCTTAGACCTACTTGAAATCTATGTGCTTCCTGGTAAATGCCTGTGGTAGCACAGAAATAACTCATAGCTACCTGAAACCTTACCATGTGTAGAAACAAGGATTCTGTGCATCCTAAGAACAGGACTTATAAAAAAGAAAAAATGGGTAGGGGAATGAGAATGGAGCTACACATGCTCAGTTTTTTCTTTTATTCAAGGAAAATTTATTGAGCACCTACTATGTGCATAGTACCTACTATTTTCTAGGCCTGAGGATTATGGGGGAAAAAAAACTCATGGAACATGATTTCTAATAAAAGACACAGACATAGACACTTCTAAATGTAATATGTTACATAGTGACAAGTGCTACAAATATAAACTAAATAGGGGATTGACAACAATAGGAGTGGGGATAGGGAGAAAAGGTGGCAATTAGGTAGGGTCAGGGAAAGCTGTGCTCAGGCCTGAATAAAGAGAAGGGAATAAATGCCAAAATTTGGGGAAAGGAGAATGGTTTAAAAATATTTTATAAAAGCAGCAGCAATAGCCAAAGCGAAGACTTTGACACAACACTATCTTGACATGATCCAAAGACTAATAAGCAGCCCAGGGAATCTGGAGAGGATGAGGAGGGGAAGAACAGAAGGAAAAGGGGTGTGTGGGGGTTGTTACCAGGAACATGATCCCAAAGAGCCTTATCCCTGCTCAAGAGGTTGTGTCAGCACTATGCAATGCAAAGCCACTGATTGTCTTTGAGCAAGAGAATCGTGTGACCTGATATATGTTTTTAAAATATCGTGACTGCTGTGTGGTGAATGGGTTGCAGAAGACAAGATTAGAAGCCAAAAGAGAAGAGACAACAGCAGTGGTTTAAGTGAGAGATGATGGCATGAGAGACCACAGATTCAGATGAGAGTGGAAGACAGACATGGGATGATTTTTGTAGAAAGAGGTCACAAACTTGCCTATGACTCAAAATGGGTGATAATGGAGAGAGAGGAACTGAGGACACTGTTAGGCCTGGGGCCTGAACAACGGGGGGTAGGGGGGCGTGATGGTGGCATTCTTTAGGGAAGAAATCAGCAGAGACCCAGGATGTGGAGGGTGTTGTACTAAGTGTGGTAGAGAGAAGGGAGCTGAGTAAGACCGGCATCCCCCACCATTCTTATGGTTTCTCCAATCAGAAATGTCAACCTTCAGGAAGGAAGATGAAAAGAGGTGAATGCAATACTTGCTCCTCTTAAAGAGAAGAGGGGAAATTTTATTACAGAAACCCAAGAAAGAAGTTATAAAGGCTTGCCCTAAAATTTAAATAATCTTTTCCATTTAATTCACCTGGAAAAAAGGGAAGAGTGAAGGTGTGTGGAAGAGACGGAGAAATATGTCAATAACTAATACCATCCAAACTATTATAAGTACTAGAAAGAGCCATGTCTTATCTTTGCAGTCCTCTTACTTACTATGTCTGGCACACACACAAAAAAATTTTGGATTAAATTGTCATACAAAATATGAGTGAAGAATAAGATGTAACTTTGAATGAGGGATCAAGGAATTCTTGGAGGAAGATTTAGAGTCTTACCATGGAATTTTCTCTGTTGTTTCAATTCACAGCATTACTCAAAGAGTAATTTATTCTTGTGGTGCTATCAAGAATCTACTACAGTAAGTGTATGCTCTGCCCAAAAACCCTGGAACCTGAGAGTGTATCTGCCTAGAATAAGTCGAGACTTCAGACAAAGTTTTTAAAAATTAATGTCACAGTAGAAAGTAATTAAGTACACTGACTATGGGTTTGGGTCTCTCCTTCACCTCTCACTTTCTGGGTGTCCTTGGGCAAGTTACTTAACCTCTCTGTACTTCAGTTTCCTCATCTCCATAATGGAGATTTTAATTGTAACTATCTCATAAACTGGTTGTTAAGGTTAAGTACATTAATATAAATAAAGTACTTAGAATAAAACCAGACATACAGTAGTGACATACTGCTATTGATACTATCGCAACAGCAAGCCAAATAGATCTACTGGTCATGTAATTTAATCTATTCCACAATGCACATTCTTGAAAATTATCTCTTAAATGGGAGGGTGTAAAGGAGAAATACTAAAACATAAATGATAAATAGAAATATATAAGCCACCCTGGCCAGTTGGCTTGGTGGTAAAGTGTTGGCCTGTGTTCAATTCCTGGTCAGGGTACACAGGAGAAGTGACCGTCTGCTTTGCCCCCCATCTCTCTCTCTCTCTCTTTCTTTTCCCACAGCCATGGCTCAAATAGTTTGAACAAAGTTAGCCCTGGGGGCTGAGGATGGCTCCATGGCCTCGCCTCTGGTACTAAAATAGCTCAGTTGCCGAGAAATGGAGCAGTGGCATAGCATCGCCTGGTAGGGGGCTTGCCAGATGGATGCCAGTTAGGGTGCATGCGGGAGTCTGTCTCAGCCTCCCTGCCTCTCACTTAATAAAAAAAAAAAGAAATATATAAGCCAACAATTAAGTGTTCTTTTCCATTAACGCTATTTTAAAAATCCAAGAAGGCAAACATCCTTTTTCCTCTTGTTACCCATGAACTTTAATGATTTTCTTTCATCTATTTTACTGAGCTGTGTGGTCTTTTAAATGGAATCCAAGATGGGAAGGTTTTAGAATAAAAATATAGCCTTCTAAAATTAATACCTTACAGACAATAGCTAGTATTGATGAACATGTAGAGAAATTGGAGCCATCATACTTTGCTGATAGGAATTTCAAATGGTGCAGCTGCTTTAGAACCAGTTGGTAGACCCTCAGAAAGTTCACATAAGTTAGCATATAACCCAGCAATTCCATTTCTAAGTATTTATCCAAGATAATTTCAAACAACATTTATGTAAAATGTGTGCATTGGCACTCAACTGAACTGTTATTCACAAGAGCCAAAACTAGAAATAACGCAAACAGGTGGTATATCCATACAAGGAAATGTTATTCAGTCATAAAAAAGGAATGAAGTACTGACACTTGCTACACCTGAATGAATCTTGAAAACTAAATGAAGGAAACTAGTCCCCCTCCAAAAAAAAAAACATCTTGTATAATTCCATTTATATGAAAAGTCCAGAATAGACAAACCCACAGAGCCAGAAAGTCGATTAGTGATTCCCAGGTGCTAGAGGAAGAGGAAAACTGAGGAGTGAGTGACTAATGGTTACAGGGCTTCCTTTTTGGGATGATGAAAATGTCTAGAATTAGATAACGGCAATAGTTGCACAAACTTGTTACTATACTTTTATTATATGTGAATTATATCTCAAAAAAAAATAATAAGTCAGCCTGACCTATGGTGGCACAGTGGATAAAGCGTTGATCTGGGAACACTGAGGTCGCCAGTTCAAAACCCTGCACTGGTCTGGTCAAGGCACATATGGGAGTTGATGCTTCCAGCTCCTCCCCCCTTTCTCTCTTTCTCCTCTCTCTCTCTTACTCACTGTGTCTTCTCTCTAAAATGAATAAAATAAAAAGAAATTTTTAAAAAAAATAATAATAAGTCAGAGTTGTTAGTCATGTCCCTGTTTGCAAAGTGTTCTTTATATCGCTGTCAGGGATATAAAGAATGTGGGGCTATTTAACAAGATGATATACATAAAGCACCTGACACATGGAAGAAGCTCAATTATGTGTATCGATTCCATTACTCGCAACGAGGAAAAGGTCATGGATTCGAGAGTTACATGGGCCACCAGGCTCCACGCTGCTCCAAGGACATGATCCACATGTTCCACCTGTCTGATGGGAAAATTGAGGATGGGGTTAAGGAAAAAGGATCTGACTTGGTCTTTTCAACTAACTCAGTCTGTGACCTTGAGTGACTTACTTTGTTGCTCTGTGTATATTAAGTTATAGTTTTAAAGCGGGGGGGGGGGGGGAATACACCTCTTCTACCTCCCAGGATTATGGGAACTAAGTGAAATCAAGCACCTGAGTTGATGCGGCAAAGCTGATACAGGGGCTTATTAACCACACACTACAGACCTCCTTGATGGAAAGGGGACCTCAGAGAATGACAGCTAGCATTTTGTAGAGAGTTTACTCTGTGCCCAGCACTGCTCTAAATGCTTTCCTCTGAGTTAATTAAATTAACTCATCTAATCCCTGCAACAATCTTTTGAAGCCTGTGATGTTATCATGTCTGCTTTTCAAATGAGGAACTCCGTGTAATAAAATTAAGTAACTTCCTAAAATCACACAACTAGTAAGATACAAACCTTGGACAGACTTAAGTGCCCTCGCTCCAAAGCTGGTACTCTTGGCCTCTTGTGGTGTGGTGTGTATCCCCATTTTAGAGATGAGGAACATCGTGAGATCATGTGCACAAGGCAGCTAACATATATCGGAAGCCCACCATGAGCCAAGCCCTTTTTCAGGGCTCCCATAGGCTCTCTTACTGCTCATGTCCATCCCATGTTACTGTTGGGAAAACTCAAAATTCATAATTAACATAATTACCTTATCTATAGTGACCAAATTGGTAAATCATAATGCTAGGACTTGAACCCAATTCCTTCTAACACCAAACCCCCTATTCTTTTCATTTATGTTGCCTGGGTAGAATTCACCCTGCTGTCAAGAATGTTTCACACACATAAGGTAATAATAGGGTGCATTTTTGCCAGTGGGTTCCAGGTCTCATTCGGCTATAAGAGAAGAAGCCCATTGTATACCTCTCAGGCCAGAGATGCTGATACCCTGGCAAACACTTTTTCTAGCCACTGAGCAGAGACAGGCCCATGAAATGATGAGTCACACATCACAGGAAGACAAAACCCTTAATGACGATGCTGGCAGAGTCAGCCCTGGTGGCACTAAGGAGCAGGTGGTTCTGAAATTAAAAAGTTACTGGAAAGCAGGGGGAATTGTGGCATACTTCATTTGGACTGATAGGCAATTTTTGGTCCACTCTCATGGAATTCACTTGGGGATAACCTGGCAGTTACTAAACGCACCACGCTTGTGGGAAGGCCCATTTATTACTGAGTCCCTGCACCAGAGTTCCTGCTTAGCAAAATGTCGACATCACCAAGGCTGATTTAAGCCTGACATGAGAGGCCACAGTAAATCCTGTCACTTAGCGAAAGTCAAGAGAGGACAGCACCTTCTGAGAGATATAATGGGGCCTGCGGGTGAAGCACGCAGGTGCCCGGAAATATCTAAATATAAAAAATTAACTGAAGTGACTAAGCTACTTGTGTTTTCCAGAAATGTTTCCTATAATGAATTCCGAACCTTAGATTCTGCAGTGGGACCCATATGGCCATGCATGGCGCCACCCCTGCACACCCCTTGTAAGCTCTTGGGCCTCTCCTTTGGTCTCCTGGGTACACCGCACTTATGCACTATCTGTTGGGGACACTGAAAGTCAGGTTTTAAACGAAGATGTCTTGTGCATCTCAGTTAATGACAACACCATCATTCTACTTCCACAGGTGATAAACCCGGGGCCAGTCTTGACTCCTCTCTTGTCTTAGCATCCACATCCAATACAGCAGGAAATTCTATTACCTTGGCCTCCTAAAAACTCCCAGAATCCAACCGTTTCCACTGCTTTTACCCTCATCCAACCTGCCATCATCTTTCTTCTGCATTGTGCAACAGTCTCCTACCTAGTCTCCATGATTTCATTCTGGCCATTCTACAGTTGTTTTCTTTCAACACTGTAGCTGTCATGATCTTATTAAAACATGCAGATTATGCAACATTTGTGCTTACACCCTCTAATGGTGCTCCAACTCAATAAAGGTGCAAGATCAACCCCTTACACTGTCCCACAAAACCCTCATGGCATGCTTTTTGTTACTTTTCTTACCATGTATCTTATCTCTCCTGTCCCTTAATTCCTTGCATTTCCTCAGATGGCCCAGAAATAGTGGACCAGAGAAGCAGAGCCCACCAAGGCTATGAATGGGCAGGGCATCCAATCCACCCTCAGAAAATTGAATCTAGTATGTAGGACATAGTTTGTCTGGGGCAGATGGAGAATAATAATGTGGGGTATTTGGAGCAAGCAGGGAGATTGAGCACAAGTTTATGTCTCAGCAAAGCTATGGACAACTGATAAAGCAATACTAATAGGGGACAGTGAGCATGCCAATCTCCTGTTGGCTCTGCATCAAACTTCAGATTCCTAGCTCATCCTTGCACAGGACCCATCCTTCTCTCTTTCCTACCTTCCCACTCTGGTCACCACACTCTCCTAGGCCCACTCTTGTACCTCTGACTCCAGCCATACCAGGTGTCTAAGTGTTTTGCAAACTGGTCGTGCTGTTGCAAATTTGAGAACTTTCACATTTGCTCTTCCCTCTGTGCAAAACACTGATCCCTGTCCTTCCTCACTCACTCCCTCAACATTCAAACTCAGCTTGTGTCAAGGCCAAGCCTTTCTCCATGGTCCTATGCCTTCTTCACCCCCAGTCTACACACGTGCAAATATATACACACACGCTGTGTAATTTAAAACATCCCTCTTCTCTGCTTCTATAATACCACATGCTGACAACTATCACTGCATCCACTGCACTGTAATGGCTCATATTTTATTCCTACTGGATTGTGAGGTCTTTGTTGGCAGCAATCAATTCTTGTGCATTTCTCTGAGTTCCCAGCTTCTAACACTGCCTGGAACTGCCTCTCTCAGGTCCGTACACATGCACCAAGTAAATGAACAACTAAAAACAGGGGCTCTATCAATGCAGGGCAGGTTTGACAGCAGGTGTAGAACAAGCCACATTCCCAGGCCTGAAGGTCTAAGCCAAACCTCCACATTCAGGAAACTAGAGAAAGCAAAGTAGGGGCTGGACTTACAGGAATTGGGACATGGACAGGTCATCAACATGAATGCTTAGGTACAGGGAAGAAGTCAGGGTTTGGGTACCAGAACTGGAGCAGAAGACATGGGACTAATCTCTCAGGTAGGATGGAAAACCCTGAGATAGGGATGATTTCTGATAGCTGGTGGAGCTATTGTGCTAGAAGGAAAGGTTGGGTAGAAAAGAAGCTGCCCTAGCTGGTTGGTTCAGGAGTAGAATGTCAACCCTACATGTGGAAGTCCTGGGTTCAATTCCTGGTCAGGGCACCCAGAAGAAGCAACCATCTGATTCTCCACTCCTCCCTCTCTCTCTGTCTCTCTCACTCTCTCTCTTTCTCTCCCATAGCCATGGCTCAAATGGTTCAAGCAAGTTAGACCCGGGTGCTAAAGATGGCTCCATAACCTCATCTCAGGCACTGGAATAGCTTAGTTGCCAAGCAATGGAGTAGTGGCCCAGACAGGTAGAGCATTGCCTGGTAGGGGCCTTGCCAGGTGGATTCAACCCCTGTCTCTGCCTTCCCACTTCTTACTTAATGAAGGAAGAAAGGAAGGAAGGAAGGAAGGAAGGAAGGAAGGAAGGAAGGAAGGAAGGAAGGAAGCCAAATTGTCTCTGTTGACACAGGGTTGCAAGGAGAATGGTCGCTCATTACATTGTGCAGTTTCCATGGGTCTTGGTCAACCTTTGTCCGTCAAACCCAGAATGGCCCCACTACTGGCAGAAACGATGGAGCCATCACTTGGCAGAAACTAAAATAAGTACAGTTTGATTCTCATTTCCCCTTAACAAATGTATCCTCTTTTTTTCCCCTTGTACATTCTTTGCAAGAAGTACAAGGAAAGAAACTCAACCACCACATTCATATTTAACAAACACGCTCTTAAGTCAGACTGCTGGGGTCTAAAGCCCAACTATGCCACTTGCTATCTAGGTAATTTCCAGCAAGTTATGTGCTCAGCTCTCTCATCTATAGAACAGGAATGACAACAATAATACCTGCCTCACAGGGTCATGTGAGGAGGAAGTGAGATACATAAAAATCACTTAGGACAGTGCCTGGTGTCCAGTACTCGGTGAATATTCTTGGCTATTGTAATCGGCACTGCACTATTATTTATGGCGTAGTGGTGATGAATACGGACAATGGAGCCAGACCGTCGGTTCAAATTCTGTCTTCACCTTCCACTAGCTCTGTGACCTTGGACAAGTTACTTCAGACCCTTACCTCAACTTCTTCATCTGTACAATGGTGATAATAACAGGCTTTCTTCAGAGGGTTGTTAGGGGAATTAAAGTAGTTAATCATTGGGAAGCAGTTAGAACAGTGCCTGTGTTATAAGTGCCAGCTAAAGATTTGTGGAATGAGGACATTATTATTACTAAAGAATTAGTGACTTATTGCATTTCCCCCTTTTCCTGAAATACTTGCATTTTTTTTTCAAAAGTCCAAGGGGAGAGGAATTCTCACCCCAAAAGCCTAACACCAATAAGCATAGGCAAAAGTAATTTTGAAGCTTCCTCATATCTCCCAAATAATGCCCTAGAAGTGCCAGCCCTTTCTCTCTGCTATACTTCTGACCTCAGAAGACCCAAGCCAGCCTCAGGCCTCCTGGGAAGGTACCCTGAGTCCTGACAACACAAAACAAAGGGGTGGGAGGGAGCTGGCCCCTGTGGAAAACAGCTGACCCAGTGGCCTGGCTGCTGCCACTGGATCTATTTCCCAGCGTCTTGGAAGTTGCTGACTTCAGCCTTCCCAGAGTGAAGCACAGGCTGTGGTCAGAGACAGCACGAGGCAAGCACGCAGCACAGCCATAAATCTGTGAGCCGTATTATTTAAGAGACCTGACTTTCTTGTGTTGCGATATTAAAGCAAATCTGCTGCCTGCTCGTAAATCAGCAAAGCTATTTCCGTCCTTAGCCATGCAGCTCGGCCCTCTTGAGATGCACATGGCATACGGTTCACTCACTGGGGAAGTGCCAGTTAATAAAGTAAAGGAAGAAAGGTATTTACCCCTTATCTAAACTCTCACTGCCTGCCTGCCCCTTCCCTGTCCTGTGATCTGAGCATCGCAAAATCTTCCCAGGAGCCTCAAAAAAAAAAAAAAAAAAAATACAGCATCAACCCCTGCTATTGATATAGTGAGTACTCTGAGTAGATAGTGTGGGTGCTACTAATCACAGTTTAGAAATCTGAAACTAAAGAGCAAGGGTATTATTAAGTGAAATCCCCAAAATCAGATGGAGAGTAAGCAAGGTAGCTTGGGCTCGCTCCTAACTCCTACTCTTTTTACAGCACTAACTCTCTCCTACCATGACTTTTTTCATGTGCATAAAGCAAAGAAGTTCAGGGACTCTCCTGGGGTAAAAAGGATTTCAGCTCAAAAGTTTTAACTGAGCACTGATTGTGAGTCTGCTACATGCCAGGTGCTTTCCAATACATTAGCAAACATTATCACTACACCAAGCTTTTCCAGGGCTTCCCGTAGCCCAGACCTCAGCATAACAGACCAGGGTTCTTGATCTCAGCCCTGCCTACCGCTTTGGCTTCCTCTACTCCCAACACAGAGCACAACCCTTGCTTCATCTTCCTGTGCTCCAAAAAGTCAGCTCTGCCCCTTTCCCCATGCCCTGACTGGATCAACACTTCCTCTGCAATCCTACAGCACCTAATACTTAGTCTGCAGCACTTTCCACATGATGTTACTTACCTTGGTCTCTTTAGTTGTCCATCCCCTCTTCATATTGTGGCCCCTTGAAATCAGGGAGATAGCCTAGTTCTGGACAAAACAGCAGGTGCTCAATAAAGGCTCCTAGCAGGAATCCTCATTACCACCCTACACAGAGAGCACTGTCATTCTCGTTTTGCATCTGAGGAAATGGAAACTCAGCCACAATGAATCACTGTTCACCATCAGTCCTTGAAGGATCCCTAGCTAGGACTGGACCTAGGGCTTCCAGCTTTCCTGCTGCAGAGAATCTGCTCATCCTCCTCCCCTTTCTGCCTGATTCTGCCTCGGATGCTTCAGTTGACATCTCTGTTTTTCCAACCTGAGCTCCTTAGTTAGCTCTGCCACTCAGTGCCACCCGAGGCAGAAGGGAGAAAGTATGTCCCTGGCTTCTTACCCCGCATCAGTTAGCATGCCTCTACCAGATCTCTAGAGAGAACCCTTATAAGTCACCCTTGAAGGGATGTTGTCCCATTCGCTGTCACCCAGGACTGACGGGTAAAAAACATAGGGTAGAATATTTATAGGGTAGAATATTTGCATCAATTCACAAACACTGAGTGCTTACAATATGCAGGCATTTCAGAATAACCAGAGGGGGTCCACTAGAGGCAAAATGAGTGAGCATCTGGTACATCTGGCAGAACAGTCACAAGCAAATGAGATGAGCACATTCAATGTGGTATGGCCATAGATTAAAAAGCTGTGGTACAGCCTGACTAGACAGTGGTGCAGTAGATAGAGCATTGGACTGGGATGCGGAGGATCCAGGTTCGAAACTCCAAGGTCACTGGCTTCAGCATAGGTTCATCTAGCTTGAGCATGGGCTCACCAGCTTAAACACAGAATCACTGGCTTAAGCATAGGATTATAGATGTGACCCCATCATTGCTAGCTTGAGCCCAAAGGTTACTGGCTTGAAGCCCAATGTCACTGGCTTGAGCCCAAGGTCTCTGGCTTGAGCAAGGGGTCACTGGCTTTTCTGTAAGCTTCCCCCTCCCCATCAAGGTACATATAAGAAAGCAATTAGTGAACAACTAAGGAGCTACAATGAAGAACTGATGCTTCTTATCTCTCTTTCTTCCTGTCTGTCTATCCCTATCTGTTACTCTCTCTGGACTTTCTCTCTCTGTCTCTGTCAAAAAGAAAAAAAATTATGTTCAGTGACATAATAGAATACCACGCACCCACAAAAAAAAAAAAAGAAAGAAAATCTTGCCTTTTGCGACAGCAGTGATTGACCCGGAAAGCATTATGCTAAGTGAAATAAGCCAAGCAGAGAAAGACAAGTATATGATTTCACTCATATGTGGATTCTAATGAACTTACAAGCAAAATAGAAACAGACTCATGCATAGAGAGCAGGCTGACAGCTGTGGGAGGGACAGGGGGACTGAGGGAGGGAAGTAGAGGGATGGAGCAAAAAAGGACCAAAACAGCCTCATGAACATAAACAACAGGGGAGGGGGTGGATGAGGGCATGGCGGCATAAATGGTGATGGACGAAGACTTGATGGGGCGGGGAATAAACACAAAATAGAGTGTACAGAGAGATGTGTTCATTGAATTTGGCATCTGAAACCTTTTTAATTATGTTAACTAGTGTCACCCTAATTAATTCAATTTAAAAAAGATAAAGAAATGTTACAAGTAGAAGTAGAAGCATTTGATTGTGGAGGGCAGGGGGATGATCTTAGGTGACTGCTAAGATCCCTGGATTTGATAGCCTTGGTCCCTTTTCTTCCATCCCCTCTACCCCAACCCTCTCCAACTCTTCTAAGCACTATAAAAAGCAAAGACTTTGGAAATGTAACTAAACTAATTTTGTGAAAGATTCTAAAATGTTCTTTAAGTATGGCTGTAAGTGATTTTGTTTCCAATACTTGCTGGCAGAAAAATATTACCCCTGCGTTTCAATGCAGAGGAAATAAGAAAATAAGCAGGCTGCATTTGGCCAAATTCATTTATTTAAGTTATTCTCCAAAATGACTGTAATTTGGAAATCTCTAGTATTATTTTTCTCCCAGTGCAGGTTAATGCCTTATGCATGGCCTCTGGAAGGGACACTTCTTACAAAGAGAGTTATTAGTTTTTTATTTAGAATGTACTGTATGGGTGATTTGTGGGTGTAACAAACCTGAAATTTAAAGTAGTCCTTATTTGCTGAGAACTGCAGTTTGAAAGGAAAAAAAAAAAAAAAGTAGGTTTTAAATCTTAAAACTTTCAGCGATGAAGAGGGATCGGCCCGGGATTTATTTGTGGCAGGAATTTCTTTCTCTTAGGCTTGCGTCTTTCCCAGCACCGATTCGTCTTTCCTGCCTCCATCCAGAATCGTGTAATGTCAGCGCTCCGAGGGGCGGCAGACAGCCATCTTTCAGAGCGGTGGTTTTCAGACCTCCTTTACGGCAAAATCCTTTTATGCAAAGAACATCTTTCACCACTAGCAACAAAACAGGGAAAACCAGAGCTTCTCTGGTTGGAGACTCACTCTCCCCTCACCTCTCCACGCTCATGGGAAGCCTCCCGGATCCCCCGAGGCACACGCTTTGAGAACCGAGACCTTCATTTTAGGGTAAGACAACTGAGGCCAGAGGGCGCACAATGACTTACCCAAGGCTACCCGGCAATTGCAAGGCACAGGAGGATTAGAACAGTGTCTCCTGACCCTACTTGTGTACATTCCACTAACTCTAGCTGCTTCTTGCACTTGGGTTTGTCATGGTGACCCACACCTACCGACCATCTTTCAAGTTCCCACCTCTTAGGAGGAGGGGCTTTGTTAAGAGGTAGCCCAGCGCAGGAGCACACTCATTCGTGTCAGTGACAATAATCACTGTTGACGCAGGCCACAGGCTCTGGGCAGGGACATCCTCAGGATGTGCCTGCGGATCAGCAGCTGTCTTCAGTCTCAAGCAAGGCTCAGTGAGCTTGTCATTTCTAAGCAGGGCACGTTTTCCTGCAGTCCCCTTTCTAAAGAGCAAATGGTAACAGCAGCCCAGAATGCAATGTCAGCAAAAGGGAAGCCACCAGCCTGCAAAGGCCCTGAATAGACCCCACCCCCTTTATCCTTCTTCATCATACCTGCAAGCGCAGGCCTGTTTCCCGGGAGCCAGGGCTCCCTGTGCCAGTCAACATCCACCAAAGACCTTATGTCATATCTCCTACCCAATGCTGACTCCATATGGAACCAAGGGCAATGTCTGTTTGCTTTTGTGCTTTTATTTCTAAGGAGAGAAGCATCTGGTTACATTAAAAGGTCTTTTGTCCCACTAAGGACCTTGATGAGTTTAGCTCTGAATTTGGGGGGTTAAGGTTTAAAAGAACTCAACTTCACTGCATGAAGAAGTAGAGCAAGTTTGTTTTGTTTTGTTTTGTTTTGTTTGCTAGATGTGATAGAGTGGACAGGAGAAGTGACAGAAGACAGATGGAAACATGAAGGGCTCTGCCACCTGGCAGAATATTGGAGCCCAATTTGTCAAACTGACTAGAGAAATTTTAAAAGCAAAATCCGTAACATGAAATTTTAAGTCTCTGTGTTGCTGCAGTCAAAAGCCCTCCCATTTCTCCTCTTTCAGGAGAGCCTTCTATATGGCCAAATATCTTGATGTGAGGTGGCTTTCCTGGCAGAAAGGAGAAAGAGCTGAGTTCATATTTCAGCTAGTTGTGGTGGGGAACCAGGCACATGTGCAGAGTAGTAAAAATATCCTTAGCCCTAGCTGGTTGGCTCAGTGATAGAGCATCGGCCCGGCGTGTGAACGTCCTGGTTCAATTCCCAGTTAGGGCACACAGGAGAAGCAACCATCTGCTTCTCCACCCTTCCCCCTCCAACTTCTCTCTCTCTCTCTCTCCCCCCTCCCCTTCCCACAGGGATGGCTTGATTGGTTTAAGCACGTCAGCCCCAGTCACTGAGGATGGCTCCATGGAGCCTCTGCCTCAGGTGCTAAAAATAGCTCAATTGCAAGCATGGCCCCAGATGGGCACAGTGTCATCCCCAGATGAGGGTTTCTAGGTGGATCCTGATCAGGGCGCATGCCAGAGTCTGTCTATCTACCCTTCTCTCACTTGGAAAATGAAGAATTATATATATCTATAAATGGAGGTGATTGAGATAAAACTGGAGCTCAAAGCCAGAGCTGACCACAAGAACAAAACTCTGGGCAATGCTCCCTCATCTCTGGGAAGGTTTAGTACTTGCACAGTCTATGAAATGGGCATTTGACTCTGACTTGTTTCTATTTTAATGAATGAGGAGATACCATCTGATGTCCAATCAATATATCTTTTAGCCAGAGAAGCTAACATTGTAGAAACAGACTTTTGTCAGCACTGTCAGGGGAGACTTGGTGAGTTAAGATAGAGAAACAGTCATTGATTTAAGCTGGTACCATTTGCTGACTCTGATTGAACTCTAGACACATTGAGAATAACTTTCTTTCTCTTTGTCACGTGTATTTGTGCTTGCCTGGGTTTGAATACCGCAAGAAATCCTTCTTTAGCCCCAATTCCTCAAGCTCTCCCAGGACCACACTTGTTAAGTCATGAGGTCAAGGAAGAATGATTGTCTCATTCCAAAGCAAAAAAAACATAAAAGAGACTCTCAGACTATTTGGCCTATTTGCTATTGCTAATGCTCAAAAGCAACTGCAATATCAAACATTCTAATTATTTTTAAAAAATCATCTGAGATGTTGAAAAGTTCCAGAAACAGGCACAGGTCACTGCCGAATGCAAGATTTAAATTAGGTTCAATCCAGAGGATAAGGGAGTGTTTGAGTAATTTACACACCCAGGAATATTCAGAAACAGAGAAAGGACCTTGGTACTCATCTCCAATGTTCTCAAAATTCATAGAAAAAGGCTTCCCTGGGAGAAGGCATCAGAGTAGAGGTGGAGAGGGGTTAGCAGGTGGCTGGGGTGAGGGAAGGGGAGGTGTGTACTGTCAGGGAAGATCAAAGGACTGAGCATTTCTAGCCAAGGCAGGTAGTATCTCAGAGTGTGGCTAGTTGGAGCATCGTAACCTTTATTCCTCTAATTCATAAGGTTTCTTCCATGAGGCAACCCAGTTTCACTTCCTGCTATAGCATCTAACTTGCCACCTCTCTAAACCAGCAGCTCACAATAGAAGGCAGAGGTTAGCTTTGGATCCAGAGGTTTGAATTTAAGCCCCAACTCTGCCCTCCTCTGGTTGTATGACCATGAGTAGGTCATTTAGCTAGCCAAGCTGGTGCAGTATTAAATATTGAAGTTTTAAGTGCTTTCTTTTTATGGAGCAGAGAGTCCTTTCTTCATGTAAAATCTTATCAGAAGCTCAATATGCAAAAGAGATCAAAGCAGAATTGGTTGGAATAAAGTGAAGGCGGTCATGGCAGTCCCTAAGTCACCCACAGACACAGTGCTACAGAGGCACCATTCACATAAAATGCCACGTGGGAGGTGCCCCCTGGAGTTGTGCAGTACAGCAGTGCTAACGAAAGCTCCCCAAAGCACAAGTCAAAAAAGAAAAAAAACACAGGACAACATAATGTCATTCTAGTTCCATCAGACTTTGGGAATGTACTCACCCCAAAAATAAACCAGTCACAGGGTTAACCTCAATTCTCCTCCTTTGCCCCAACTCAGCCTGGTTGCACCCAGGAGACTGGGGATTGGGGACTTCTGATGAAAGAAGAAGATAAAGAGGACAATAAGTGGAGAAATAAAAAACAGTTCATATAAGCATAGCCATATAAATACTATACTTGGTAGTACCTTCCTTGATTTAAACATAAACACACTGAAGGATAAGATTGCCAGTGTGGACAGAACGAATCTTGAACCAGAGTCAGATCTCATTTTTCAGGCCATTTCTGCCACTTCCCAGTTCTGCAGCCTCTGACAACTCATCTGTGAAGTGGGAGAGAAGTCAATGCCTATCATACAAGTTAGTTTTGAAGAACAGAAAAACAATGTGTGTTAAAATACTTGTAAGCCAAATGTGTATATTATTTGAGATACTATTCTTACTGTATTTTTATTTCTTCCTTCCTTTCTTCATTTATTTATTCATTTATTTATTTTAAAGTGAGTGGAGGGGAAGATAGTGAAACAGACTGCTGACCAGGATCTACCTGAAAACCCTGTCTGGGGCCGATGCTCCAAATCAACCAAGCTATTTTTATCACCTGAAGCTGGTGTGCTCTGACCAACTAAGCTATCCTCAGTGCCTGGGTCCTACTCTGGAACCAATCAATCCACTGGCTGCAGGAAGGGAAGAAAGAGAGAAGGGGGAGAGACAGGAGGAGAGACGCATATGGTCGCTTCTGTGTGCCCTGACCAGGAATAGGACCCAGGATGTTCATATGCCAGACTGATGCTCTATCCACTGAACCACTGGCCAAGGCCTGTATTTTCCTTTTGAAATTTTATAACTTCCAAGAGGTTCTATGGATTTTATCCCAATCTGTACAACTGAATCTCGAATTGTGATTCAATTGATGTCTCAGGAGTTCTGCAGACAATGAAATCACATTTCAATTTTTTATAAACTCAAATATTTTGAAACCACATACTCAGCACTGTAAAAGACAACTACGAGATATCCAGAGAACATTCACTGGTGGACAGGGCTGCTCTGGATTGGTGGAGCAGGGAAGACTTGCTTGAGGAAGCTGTGTTTGAAAGCTAAAGGACTCAGGGCAGGGGGTAGGCCAAGGGGACAGCAGAAGTGGAGATGTTACAATGGGAAAAAGCATGGAATATTTATGGAAGGGGGAGAAAGAAGGTGTGGCTGGAGAGAAAGAACAACGGTGAGAGTCATGAGATGAGGTTAGGGAGGAAGGCAGGAAGGAGCCAGACTGAACTTTTATGATCAAACTAAACCTTATCTAGATTATGAAAGTTTTACTGTTTCTTTTCCCATTAGCTTATCTATTTTTCTCCCTTTGAACAGTAGTCAGAATGAGAAATAAAAATACCAACATATGGAGGCACACTGGCCAGCCTGACCAAGAACAGTCCCAGGGCAGGGATTATATAACTGAATAATTCCAGAGCATCAAAACACATGGATAGCCTGGCACATTGGGATGCCGCAGAAGCATTTGTTGCATGAATGAATGACTAAAGAATAAATGAATGAGCTTCTATTTAACCATTCACTTATCACTGATTCGGCCCAAAGAACCAGAAACTAGCTCAGGAGGCCCTCAGCACTGGGCTGGACACCCACCCACTAAGAAATGGCACTGGACATCCACCCACTGCTCATATTCTAGAGCAGGGAATGGATTCCTGGCTTCAGGTTTTGACTTTCATTTTAACTTGCTTTCATGTGTCATGCAAACAACCGTAAAAACAAATCTATAAATTAGAAAGGGCCTTTAAATGCACAATCTAAAGCCTTCTATTCCCTCTCCCAAATCCCAACCTTAAACCCCTGATACTCTCCCTGCTGACTGATCTCACTCTCTACTCATAGCTCCCACGGTGGGCATCCTTTTGCCTCTCAAACAATTATAAATAAACAATTCTTCCTTTAGCCAAAACCTACCCCTCTGAAGCATCCATTCATGAATTTCAGTTCTATTCCTTGGAGTAGATACAGATTAAGTCTACCTTTTTCAAATAAGAGCCTGTCAGAAATGTCTTCCCTCCATTTGCTCCATGGAAATTACGTTACTGTTTGAGTCAGAAAACTGGAGTTCTGTTACCAGTGAAGATTCTAAACACATCAGGTTCGTGCCACAAAACACGGCACTTACTGGGGGTGTCGAGATGCCCTTCTTATGTGCTTTAGGTCTTCACATACGGCATGCAGTAAAATAAACATCAGGACCTTTGGCAGCCAGGGCTAAGGCTTGAGCTCGATTTGAAGTCTCCCGTGAAATATGTTGGGTGGTTTGAACTCTGACACTTGTGACTTATTAGCTCACACAGTAAAACTATCATGACTAATTCAACCCAACTGGAAGAAGTTATTGGTGGGGTGCAGGGTAGCAGGGTTTACTTAAGGCTTTGCTTTTTGAGAAAGGAAACTTACATGAAGATTGAATGATTTGTTAACCCCCAGAGAAGGTGTTACATATAGGTCAAACCTGAATTCAATGGCAGGGCAGCAGTGGTGAAGGGCTCTAGCTATAAATTAACCTTATCTCAGCATTTCTAACAATGGGGCTAAGAAGACCTTCAAAGAGTGTCCAAAATAATTTAATAAAGTTTATTTTTGTTATATGGGTCTGCCTGAAATAGGACCATGATCTTTAGCTTTTTTCTTATGACCAACAACTAAGCAGAACAATTTCTTGCCCTATTGTCAGAAGTATGATCCACTTCATCCTCTCACGTGGACATGGAGCAAAAGAAGGTTCCATGACCCTTGAAGCATTTGGTCCACAGCATAGCACACCATGGCAGTCACCCCTGGGCCAACATTTGGTTTAATCAATTCACTTGACTTCAATTCTAACCCAGATGTAATCTTTTCTAGCTTAATGATTTGTTCTCTCAGGCACTCTAATGAAATATAAACAGTTCCCTAGAATCCAGTGAAAATAGTTTTTATTCCTCATTTCTACTTCTAATTAATTATTGAGCAATCAGCTTGAACCTTGATCTGTGGCAATCACTATAAAATTGGACCATGGCAAAGACTCTTAATTACATTCTGCATCATCCTATAAATAGGGTGTACTAGAAAAAGAAGGAAACATTTTGAGGGTAAATTTTTCTTCATTTATTTAAGTAAAAATATAATAATATGTTATATTGAAACAATGCCAATTACCTGGATTCATGAGGTCTTTTGGCACCCAGTGAATGAAACAGATACAGAAAGACAGATACAGAAAGATACTGAGGTTAAGTGACTAACTGGAGGCTAAAATGATGGGAGGACATGGCAGAGCTCAGCAGGGGACACCTCTTGGTAACTATCATCACCCAGAGCCAACAGCCACAATCTAAATTAAACACCCCTAACCCAAGAGAGTCACAGAGATGTCAATATCATACCAGGAAAATTACAGCCAGGGCTTGCCTCAAAACTCTAAATGCACATCAAAATAAAAAATACGTACACTGTTTCTATCTTTCATTTCCTCCCTTGGAAAAATGACGTCAGTGCTATTTCTAATTCAGTGTTATGCTGGGAAGGTTGCAAATTAATTACAATTATGCCTTCTTTGTGCCAAGTGATAATTTACTGCAATTAATTATCAAAAGATCTACTGCTGTCAATTACGATACTCGCTCTTGAGGGGGAGGAGCTATCGGTGAGCATCTCAAATCAGTAACAAAGTTATGTTTTGCCCTTCTTTTCCCATTTCCAATTAAGCTATTATAATTTGTTTTCATTATGCCAACACAATGGAAAAACTAACAATGTTACTCTAACCTTTTTTCTTAATCTAAACATTATCTAGACTTTCATTAAGTCAACACGTTTATTGTTACACCTGCAAGTCCTACATCGAGGGAGGCACACTTCAGAATTAATGAGCGCAGCTGCGGTCTCTCTTACATTCAGCACTTGTAAAATAGACCTCTTTAAAGTGCCATTATCACAATATTGATAGAGTTATTTATAGCATTGCAAATGCTCCCAGTCATAACAGAGGACTTGTTATCCACAGCGACTTCATGCTGCTGTCATCCTCTGGCCTCCATCCAGAGCCAGGAAGGAGGCACCAGGTGGACCATCTTTCAAAAATAAGTTCTAAAAGATATCTAAGAAACTTTTTCTCAAAGTGAATCTAATTGCCTGAGTAGGTCAAGCTGCTGAGTGACTACCTGTAGGAAACATAGCAAGTCAGCCTGAGCCCAGGTACATAATGACATGTCTCATGTCACCTGTGACCTGACCCAACATAGTTCTACTGGAAAATGAGACACTCAAGGTGCAAGGTTAGTGCTATTTCTTCATTAGTAAGTCAAAGAGAGGTCCGTGCTAAAGAGCAACGTGCTAAAGAGGAGTTGCCTGTCTCTGTACTCTATCTAGCTCACGCTTTCATTCAACAGAAGATGCCCTTCCTTTCTTCTTTTCTGTGTGTGGACCTCCTTATTTGCATATTTTCCCCATTAAATGTTAAGCTCTTTGTAGGTGAAAAGTACACCTTATTCATTTTCTTATTATCACAGTGTAATAACCTTACACTCTATAATTAGCACTCTATAAATTTAAGAATTTTTTGCCATGCATCAACCATGTGTTAAGCACAGTGGGAGGTCCTATGAGACAAAGATGTATCACTTGTTTATACACATATAAAATATATATAGTACATATATGTATATATATAGGGGGGGTGTGTGTGTGTGTGTGGTGTATGACTGCTAGGTCAGTTGTAATTTCTTAAGCATATTCTTCCTAAACTGCTGTCCTGGTTTACTCAGATAGTTATGACCAGCCAGTTAGTCTATGTTTTTGTAAGTTCTTTTTTCTACCTGAATTCTGATCAAATTCACCCCACCTCCCCCATCTGGCTGCCATCCCCGGGCTTACCCCTTGAGACTAGTAAAGATGAGCATGTAGAGATCAAACCTGCCAAGCGAATAGGTCAGCGCCTTTGCCAGCCCCCAGCACAAGGCTCAGGGGATAACAGAAGCCCAGCTGAGAGGGAGAGATAAGCCTTAATGCATAATCTTCCCCACCCAGTCACATCTGAGTTTGCAAACAGGCATCCTAAAGTGGCCCTGGCCCAGAGGGTTTTTTCATATCAATGTGTCCTCTCCAGGCAAACCCTGCCCTGAGCTCCATTCCTTGGTCACGCAGCTATCCCTTACCTTCACAGGCACCCTGAAGTGAAACAGAGTATGTGCCCAGCCCCTATCACTTCTCTCAAGTGCTAGGCCAAACAGGGACAGATTGTAGACACCTTGACATAAGTCTCCACAACAAGTCATCCCCTTAAACCTACTGCCTGCATTTATTGATATACTACAGGGGACTTTTGCCTGGCACCCTGGTCAGCAAATCGCAGCTCATGAGCCACATGCGGCTCTTTGGCCCCTTGAGTGTGGCTCTTCCACAAAATACCACGTGCGGGCACTACCTCAATAAGGAATGTACCTACCTATATAGTTTAAGTTTAAAAAATTTGGCTCTCAAAAGAAATTTCAATCATTGTATGCTTGATATTTGGCTCTGTTGACTAATGAGTTTGCTGACCACTGGCCTGACAGATAACAGCTGAGGATGGCTTCTTTCTGCAACCTGAGCAAACTGTATTCACAAAGAGCTTCTCTGGGTAGCAGCCCCTGGCACAGGAAGAGCCTGGTGAAGTAGGAGATCCTAAGATTGCAGTCCTCACTCTGCTACATCAGTCACTTTTCCCTCCAAGTCTTAGCTTTCTTGTCTGCAAATAGAAGGGGTCAGCCTAGATGAGTGGCTGCAACGTCACCTTCCTTCTGGGATCAGCAGGTAACATACATGACAGTAGCAGCCAACAGGGAGTGTTCAGAATTAGAAACAGAGGAAGACTGCCACACCTACAAAAGCATTTTCATTCTAAAATTTTAAGAAGTGCTTGTATCTGCAATCTAAATTCATCCTGTGCCTGCTAGTTGTGCATTCTGGCTACTGATTACAGCCTCAATGCAAATGATACAATTGGTATTTCAGTACTTACTTTATTTAGTGGTGTTCCTTTATATCAGGAGTATTTAGAATGTTTTAAGTGAAATTAGTCAAATAGATGTATTGCAAATATGAAAGTTTAGCTGAGCCTGCCTCCCTTGGTCATTTCTGGTTAAGCTACCACCTTTGACATCAGTCCCTTCTGCTTGGGGCGCTTCTAGGAGAGCATGTAATTTGTGATGTAGCCAGCTCTCACCTCTTCTGCAGAGTTCAGCCCTGAAGGCAGCATTCAGGACCACAGTCTGTGGGCAGCTCCTCTGCTCTGTCCAGGAGCTCCTTATCACTACGGTGACCAACTTTTTACAATGAAAAGGAGGACAAAAATAAATTGAAGAAAACAATATTGTAAATAAAGGAAACATTTTATTCATTGCAACAATAATACACTATAATATGATAAATGCATAATAAAAACATTTGTAATATTTTATATTGTAATTATGCTACATGCCTATTAATTTTTAATAATAATTGTAAGAAAAAAGAACTCATTTAGTAAAACTAAATATCAAACAAAACCACTAATTTGGAGTGGTATTTGGGTGTATTCATCACTTCCTAATTTAAAAATGTCTGTTTTATGCAACTATTTAATCAAAATGTGTTATTAATAGATATGGTTTGAAGTTAGATGTCCACTTTAAAACTCAAATTTCGGAAAAATACTTGTAAGTAAAATTATACATATTTGGAAATTATTGAATAGATAATGAATTAATAAAACGTGACTTGTGCTTACTGTCTATGATTGACTATTCACTGAGAAAGAAATAATAGTGAGTCTACAATGTCATATGTGCCATGTCGTGTTTCAGTAAGAAGTGCACAAAGCCATTGGCGCGCTGGGTATATCACATGCTCTCTCTCAAGGTCTCCCGTGCGGAGTGCATGCGTCTCATAATCGCGTCTCGTGGCACTGTACTGGTCCTTGACGAATCGTCATGTCAGATACAAATACATCACATCACACACAGTGGATTGACTCTGCATCGATCAAATACAGACATTTATAGATTAGTCTTCCAATATCAAAAAGGAGGACATGTAGGGGGACACTTTTCGAGGGAGGACAGAACTTACAAAAGAAGGACTGTCCTCTCTAAAGGAGGATGATTTGTCATCTTATTCTCACAGAAGTTTTTATTTCTCTCACATCTGCCCAGGAAGGATGGCCCTGCCTGCAGCCTCGCCCTTCCTCTGCTTGTGTAGGACAGGAGGTGGCCAGAGGTTCAGAGTTCCATTCAAAACTGACTCTCCCTAGCAAAAAATTCATGGTGAAAATGCAGCCTCTATGCCTGTGGGGAGCGAGGAAGGAAGCTTCATTGCTCCATGCTCCTCTGGTAGTAACTGTGCTTGCCTCTGTCATTACACTTTTCATACAACATTAGTATTCTTCTTTTGCATGTTAGTTTCTCCCACTAAACCTATAAGATCCACTAAGGTATTTTTGTATGTCCAGGAGCTAGCCCTATGTCTGACACAGAAGACTCAACATATTTTTTATATTAGACCTTACCTATTGTTAATTGCAAGGATGTGGAATTTGTATAAACACACTAGAGAAGATAGGGCATTCTGGGCTTGGGATGAGCATAAACACAATACACATAACTTACAATTATATATATATTTATGTTTGACATCTATCTTTTCCACTCCAGTGCATTGCCAGCACCTAGCATAGTCCCTGATGTATAGTATGTGCTGTATAAATGTTTTCTAAATGAATGAAGGAAGGAAGAAATGCTTTTTACAGAGTTTCTATTTCTGTCAGCCTCCCCAGACAAATTGCTTTGGCTTCCTTGCTTTCTCGAACTCACCCACCAGATTCCCCCCTCTTCAGCCATGTGTTGATATGTCTGTGTATCTTTGTGTTGGTTGAGGGTCTGGAAATCTTGAAGGAAACCTCTATGCAAAGTTATGTACATACATGATAAACCAGACTGACAGTTAAATCAGAAAGGCCTTTTTCATAATTTAATTAAACTCCCTTAAATGTAGACATTAGTCAAAGACAACTTTATTGACTAAGTCTAATTGCATATATTTTTTTACACTGTTACTGAAGCCTATTTTTCAAGTCACTTGAAAGACTGCTCCCATTTCTGAAAGCGGATATGCCAAAGCACGGTTTTAATTCATTACCTTTTGGACATACTGTCATTTCCTGGCTAGCACCAATCCGTTACAGAATGTGATAGTGTAATTATTTATAGGAGTTCTAATCCACCTTTTTACAAGAGTTAGCTGCAAGAAAATTCTGAAGATTTGTCTGCCTTTCACTCATTTAGTCAGTCAGTCATTCAACAAACATTTATTGAGTCCCTATTATGTGCTAAAAATAGAGATAAATGATAAACAAAACTGTTCTTCAGAAGTACCAAGTCTGATGAGGAAGGTAAATGAATAAATAATAATTTAGTATAATGTGCACAATAAACTAAGTGGTATATACAAAACACTATAGTAGCCCAGAGAAGGATAGGGTTGACCCATGGAGCAAAAGTTAAGAAAAGCTTGACAGAATGATGTGTGAGCTGGGTTATGAAAGGGATAGGAGTGTTCCAAACAAATCAGGTGGGGTAAGGGCCTCCCAAGCAGTATAACCAGCAGAACAGATTTATCATAAGACGTTAAGTATGGTAGTAGCTAAAACATTGAATGTCTGAGGTGGAGGAGTGGTGGGTCACACTAAAGAGGAAGCCGGGGGCCAGGAAGAAAAGACCTTCTGAGAGTTTTAGGCATAGTCAGCTTTATACTTTAATAAGATGCCTCTAGCAGTGGAATGAAAAGTGACTATAAGATGGTAGACTTCATGATTCTAGCTAAAGCCAGACCTCTCTAGCACCTCTGCCCCAACCTGCTATGAACAAGCAGTAAGAAGACCCTGGACTCAGATTGGAATTATGTGCCGACTCAAAAGAATGATGAACAACACAATATTTATATATTTAAAAAAAGATAAAGCCAGAGGAAGAGAGTAACTGAGCTCTTTACTTAAGGCTGATAATAACAGCTGCCAATTCCACAATACTTATGGCAAGTGCTTTCACACACACTGCCTCTAGTCTTCACATCAACTCTGCAAAGGAGGAATTTGTTTATTCATCTCAGAGATTAAAAACTAAAGCATAAAGGGACACTCTTAAAGTCAACCAGCTGGGAAGGAGTAGAGACAAAACTCATACCTGATTCTAGTAGTTCCTTCTACTCCTTCACACTGCACATTGACCACCTGAATGAGGCTGGACGTATTCACAAATGAAGTAGAACCACTCTGGAATTTAATGAGTTACCAAACAACTCTTTGAGCTGACTTTGGGACTTTGGTAGAGAATAGCAAACCTCTGTGGTTTATTTAACTGACTTGACCAGTCCAATCCTACTGTTCCTCTAGGCTAAAACACTCTCCCTGTTTCTCTGTAAGTTAACTCCTACTCTTGTTTCAAAACCCAGCCAAGACATTGCTTCCTCCAGAAGCCTCAGACCTGTCTGAAGCTCCTTGCCGTAGGTTGCCTAGTGACTTTCTTCTTTGCTTTTCCCTATCATTTATCACAAGGCATTGCAATTTCTATTTATTACATCTATTCCCCCTACCCCTGACCAATTTTCCAGTTTCACTAAACAATAAGTTTCTGATGAGCACAAACTCTGTTTCACTCGTTTTTAATTCTCCGGACTCAGCATATTACCTGGCATATACTATTGTTTGAATGAATATGTGAACAAAATGATGATGGATAGGTCACAGGTCCAATAGTCACAGGCTTTTTTTTTTCAGGGACAGAGAGAGAGAGAGTCAGAGAGAGGGATAGATAGGGACAGACAGACAGGAACGGAGAGAGGTGAGAAGCATCAATCATCAGTTTTTTGTTGCCATTGCAACACCTTAGTTGTTCATTGATTGCTTTCTCAGATGTGCCTTGACCACGGGCCTTCAGCAGACTGAGCAACCCCTTGCTGGAGCCAGCGACCTTGGGTCCAAGCTGGTGAGCTTTTGCTCAAGCCAGATGGGCCCGCGCTCAAGCTGGCAAGCTCGGGGTCTCGAACCTGGTTCCTCCGCATCCCAGTCCGACGCTCTATCCACTGTGCCACTGCCTGGTCAGGCAGTCACAGGTTTTTTTTACAGACTTATTTATAGTGTGACTTCCAAGGATCCAATCTGTTTACTAGATCTAGAAATTTTGATATGGATGATTAACAACTAAATCTCAGAGCACTGATCCCTTAAAAATGCTGATGCTTTTATATCAGGTGTTCTCATAAACTATTAGAAGTAAAAGTTAAGGGTTGTGAATTTGAGCTCTCATCCTATCACTGTTACTTGTGGAACCTTGGACAGGTCATTCTACCTCTTAGAAATGAGAGGCTTTGTTTAGACAATTTCTGTCAACTATGTCTAGAACAATACAATTAATCAAGTTCAGCTTTATGCCTTCCCCAAAAGCAGGCTTTTATAGTGATGGGGGGAGGCGTAAGGGAGGTTGATGGAAAAGGTGAGTTTCAATGAACTAATAAGCAAAATAGAGACAGACTCAGACATAGAGATCAGGCTGACAGCTGTCAGAGGTGGGGGGAGTTGGCTGGATGACAGGGATGGAGGAATTGAGCAAAAAAAGACAAAAAGGAGAGAGAGAAACTCATGGACACAGACAACAGTATGGTGATTACCAGTGGAAGGAGGAGATGGAGAAGAGTATGGGGGAGGGGGGGTAAATGGTGATGGATGAAGACTTGACTTGGGAGGTGGGGTGAATACACAATACAGTGTGCAGATATGCATTGTAGAATTTGGCACCTGAAACCTGTATAATTATGTTAATCAGTATCACCTCAGCCCTGGGAATGGCATGCAAGGCAGCTGAAGCATGCAAAAAAGGAATACTACTTGGAGTATATCAGTTTCCTATTGCTACATTAATTACCAAAACTTGAGTGGATTCAAATAACAAATTTATTATCTTACAACTCTGTAGATCTCACTGGAATAAAAATAAAAGTGTTTGTAAGGCTGTGTTCCTTTCTGGAGTCTCTAAAAGGGATTCGTGCCTTTGCCTTGTCTGGTATCTAGAGGCTAGTTCTTGGTTCCTGGTCCCCTTATCCGTCTTCAAAGTCAGAAACATTGCTTGTGTTTGACCATTCTTCCATCCTTCCATCTCTTCCTCTGGCTTTCTTCTTCAGCCTTTCTCTTTCACATTTAGGGACTTACACTATTATATTGGATCAACCTGGATAATCCAGGATCATCTCTCTTTCTAAAGTTAGGAATTAGCAACTTTAATTCCATCTGCAACCTTAATTTCACTTTGCCATGTAAGGTAACATATTCACAGGTTCCAGGAATTGTGATGTGGACGTCTTTGGGGGTCCATTGTTTTGCCATTATATGGAAGAAGAGTGCAGAATGAGACAGTGTGGAGGCATTTTGAGGAGGAAAGCCTCATGGTGTGATGAAAAGAGACGTTTTCATTCTGGCTTTGAAGGTCGTATAACTCCTCAACCAGATATTCACCCATGAATTTGAATAAATCATTTGACATCTCTGAACCTTGGTATTTGCATCTATAAAATGGAAATAACAATAACCACCTCCCAGGAAAAAAAATGAGGAAATAAAATATTCTTTAAATTTAATGAAGCAGGGCTTGGCCAAGAATGGGTATTCAGTGAACGAGGACCAAGAACAAAATGTTGATTACAGCTGAACCATTGGGAGCTAGCAGAGGAGAAAAAAAAAAATAGGGCTTGAAAGGTAAGCAGAATGCATACTGTGAAAAGCCTTGAATGCCAACTTTTTATCTTATAGACCATGAAGTGCTATCAACAGCACGAACTGGAACAATGGTGAATGTCTTGAGCATTCATCAAGCAAATAGGAATGTCAGATAAATTAAAATGAGTAGCTTTGGCATGAATATTTCCTAAGGACATGTAGGCTAGGCCTCCTCACATGTAGATTTTACATTTTAAGCCAATAAGTAGAAAACTAATCCCCCAATTCTGCTTTTGCCGGTAATAAACAGCATGTTGCCCTCTAAATTGCCCTCTAAATTCATGTTCACACATAATTTTAATTCTTCTTTAACTGTAGGCTCATAGATTTCCAATTTATCCAACATCTGGATCACCAAGGGCATTGGAAAAGCTATTCTGGGATCTTACCACTTACACACTAGTGCTTAATAAATATTTGTTCATCAAAAACCCCAAACAGGCCTGACCAGGTGGTGGCGCAGTGGATAGAGCGTCGGACTGGGATGTGGAAGACCCAGGTTCGAGACCCTGAGGTCGCCAGCTTAAGCACAGGCCCATCTGACTTGAGCAAAAGCTCGCCAGCTTGGACCCAAGGTCGCTGGCTCCAGCAAGGGGTTGCTCGGTCTGCTAAAGGCCTGCGGTAAAGGCACATGTGAGAAAGCAATCAATGAACAACTAAGGTGTCACAATGAAAAACTAATGATTGACGCTTCTCACCTCTCTCCATTCCTGTCTGTCTATCCCTCTCTCTGACTCTGACTAAAAAAGCAAAACCCCAAACAAGGGGGAAAAGAAGATTTGGAAATAAAATCAGGTTTTTTGAAGTGGGACATAATTTGAAGAATTTAACTGTGACATGCTGAAAAGTATATATTGTGAGTGAATTACCAGCTAAGGTTAGTAAAATATTCAGGAAAGAAAAAGAGAAAATCTAGAATACCTGTGCACATGAAGAGAGAATTTTGGACTTATTTTTGTTTTTGTCACAATTATATACTCACACACACAGACACACAGACACAACTTGCATACCTGATTACAACCATCAAACAATAACTTTAAACATTCAGAAAGATTCTCCTTAGTACCTATGATGGTTATACCATCAAATAGCCCTAAGTAGTATTTGTTAATCAAAAATAGAAAGTTGTTAAAAAAAAAAAAATAGAAAGTTGTTTTCTACAATACACAAAATATATTTGTTATGGTGTTTCTAGTTAGTTCATTAGTAAGTGCTATATAACTTGATAAGTTTTTGATATTAAAATAAATTTTTTAAATAACCTTTTTCCTCCTATTAATAGAAATACAAATGAACACTGTGTTTATTGCACCAATCTCTGACAATAATATGAATCACTTAGGGTGTGTATAGTAAGTTTCAGATGTGTTGACTTTGGCTTCCTGATTTAAAATGCTTGTCAGAGCCTTCTTCACAGACCACAATGTTGTGTCTCTAGAAGATATTTTGGGTGAGGGCTAGAGGATTGGATGAAAAAGGTAAGGGAAATAAGAGATACAAATTCCAGATATAAAATAAAAAAGCTGGCCTGGCTTGGTGATTAGAGCATCATCCCCATAAGCCAAGGTTATGGATTTGATTCCTGGTCAGGGAACATACAAGAGTCAACCAATGAATGCATAAATAAGTGAAACAACAAAGTAATGTTTCTCTCACTCTCTCTTTTTCTCTCTCTCTAAAATCAATCTATAAATCAATACATATTTTTAAATAAAAATAAAATAAATAAGTGACAAAGATGTAGTATACATCCCAGGGAATATAGTCAATACCTGTAATATTTCTCTGCCTGGATTATTTCACTCAACATAATAGTTTCCAGGTCCCTCCATATTGTTACAAAAGGTAATTATTTCCTTCTTTTTCATAGCTCCATAGTATTCCACAATTTTTTTAATCCACTCGTCCACTGACGGACACTTGGGCTATTTATTTCCAGATCTTCATATGACCTCACTCATTTGAGAAATCCAAGGAACAATGAGAACTGAGGAATAAAATTGAGACAGAGGAGGGATCAAAGGGACCAGAGGAAAAGAGGACAGAGGGAAAGGGGATGATAGGATGGGATAAACCTGAAGGGAAGGGGAGAGGGTGCTGTAGGGAGCGAGGCAAGGAAGATGTTGAGGGGAATATGGGGGAGGGAATATGGGATGCATTCGGGGTGACCCTAGAATCTATGTAAACACAATTAATTAAATAAATAAATTTTTTTTAAAAACCTGTAATATTATAATAACTTGGCGTGGTGACAGATGGTTACTAGACTTAGTGTGGTGATCACGTCATAATGTTGAATCACTGTTGTACACCTGAAGCTAATATACAATTATACTTTAATTTTTTTAATTTAATAAAAATATAAAATAAAATGTAGATTTGTTCTTAAACAAAGGGCAAGGAAGGCAGAACTAACATATAGAGAACCTTTGTCTGTCTAAGCTAGCCCTTCATGGACATTATCTCATGCAATCCTCACATCAACCCTGTGAGGGAGCAATCATGAGTCACATGTTTTAGATGAGAGTGTGAATCTCAAAAGTTTAATATCTTGCCAGAGGTCTTTCTACAAGTAAGTGGCAGAATCAGCATTTGAATCAGTTTTCCCAGCCATCAGCTCTAACTTAACTTGCAGCTGCCAAGACACTCAGAAAAAGGACCACCAGGATAAAACCAAGATAAGCCTGGATGTACTAGAACAGAGGCTGAAACCTAAAGGATGGCACCTGAAAAGACTCATCCTTACTCTTTTATTTATGTTAAATAAAACATCACTGAACTAGGAATTACTGGTTCAGTTATCTCTAAAAAGAAACCAAGAAAGAGTTCAGCCAATAAATAAATCCCTGGATTGTAGTTGAAAGCATGACAAATAATATTAACCATAATCATGATAATATTTATTGAATATTTACTATATGCCAGGTTTTCTTCTAAGCACCCTTGAGATATTAACTCTTTTAGTTCTACAACATCTATGTGATGTTAGTACCATTGTCATCCCTTTTTATTGATGAGGGAGTAGAGGCATAATGAGGTCACATGACAGAGTTAAGAATCAACCCAGGCAACCTGGTTCCAGAACCCATGCTCTCACACACTAAACCACACTGCCTTCATGAGAGGGATTCAAGGTCATACAACGTCAAAGACCACAGAACCATGCTGATAGAAGAGAATCATCTACCCATATAAATAATGATTCTGTATGTTTAGAGAACTTTGCAATTTATAAAAAGGACTCACTCATTGCCTGACCTGTGGTGGCGCAGTGGATAAAAGCATCGACCTGGGAACACTGAGGTCGCCAGTTCAAAACCCTGCACTGGTCTGGTCAAGGCACATATGGGAGTTGATGTTTCTAGCTCCTCCCCCCTTTCTCTCTTTCTCTCTCTCTCTCTCACTCTGTGTCTCCTCTCTAAAATAAATAAATAAAAAGAAATAATATAAGCTTAAAAAGGACTCACCCATTATAATTCATATCATTCATTCATTATTTATTATCTTAATTGTGTCTGTTAATGAAGCCGGAATGTACATTTTTAGCCATGCTGTACAGATTCTTTCATTCATTCAATAAATTTGTATTGAGCACTAGTCTTGAGCTAACTTTGGAGACAGAGAAGTAATCAAATAAAATCTTACCCTTGCCTTCTTGGAGCTTACAATATCGTGGACATGACATTCTTTACTAAATAATCACATGAGTGTATAACTACATATAGTGCTAAAAGTGATAAATGAAAAGTATTGGGAATTATGAGAGAATATAACAGAGAATGACTTAGTCAGACATTCAAAGACCCACTTATAGACCTCATCTGGGAGAAGTGCTTGTGAAGTTAATTTGAAATAAAGGGATTAAGCAAAGAAAAAGAAACTTATAGACACAGTGTGGGGATTGCAGGAGGGCAACAGGGTGAGGGAAGGTAGAGGGGAGAGAAACACTAGATGGTGGATGAAAGGAGACTTGACTTGGTGTAGTGAACACACCCTGCAATCTACAGATGATGTATTGTAGAATTGGGCACCTAAAATTTATGATTTTATTGACTAATGTCACCCCAATGAATTCAATAAAATTTTTTTTAAATAATTGAGAATTAATTTAAATTTCACTGAATCAGTAAGGACTTCTCTTTCACTTTAATTAAATTATAAGCACTTTTCATACACTTTTTACTCTTCTTCATTCTTCCATATAAATTATCATCTCCTGACTTATAATTTACTTATTTATTATGTTCATTTTTGGTCTGGGTACCCCTCTCAACTAGAATGTAAGTTCTATGAGGGTTTTTTTAACCAGTTTCATTCACTTAAGTGTTTGGCATATAGACACTCAATTAGTACTTGTTGAAGGAAGGAAGGAAGAAAGGAAGGAACTAGTGGAAAGGACTTGGTGGTGTAGAGACCAGCAATGGGGGGAAGGGTTCTCAATAGAGATCCCTCTTTCAAAGATTTGAGGGCAGGAGAGCATATTGAATTTTGAAGGAACTCAAGAAGGTTCTGGAGCATAGGAAACACAATAGGGAGAAAAGTGGCAGGTGATGAGATGGAAAGGGAAGAATGGAACTGTGTTTAGAAAATAAAAATTCAGAGTGTACAATCCCCGCCCCCAAAAAAAGAAAGCAGTTATATGTGTGTTTCCAGTTAGATCCAGCCTACTTTGCCATCTCTTACACTTCTCTAAGAGAAGTATGGGGCTACTTTCCCCTCATAAAAAGGTGGCCAAGCTTGAGCAGATGACAGGGAGCGGCAGAACCCTCAGATTGGGAAATATTTCATATTTTGTTGAAATACAGTCACTTAACATGCGTGAAGCAGAAAAGCTTGATGGGTATGGTTGATTTATGAGCAGCTGGATAGTAATGCATGGAATGTCAAAGTGTATGAATTTTCTAAAGTTTCCTAATTCTGGTTTGTTAAGATGTAATATCAAAAAGTGGTCTCCTAGATCATTATTGTCTCAGCTAGGGATAATTGACATTGTGGCAGAGAGCCAGCATTGTTGGAGGAAGGAGACTGTTACGGGAGGCTGGCACACCAGACATTCTAAGACCCACCAATAGATTCCTACCTGCCTGCCTCGAAGCATCTTTGTACTCTTCCAGGAAGGAGCAACGTGTTCCTTAGGACAGGATGCTAGATGATGCCCTCCTCTATGTCCCTCCACCTGGCTCAGAAGAGAGAGGCTGTATCTTTCAATTAAAGCAGACTCTTGTCAAACTGGTGTTTTGATTCAAAGCTTATTTAATACAGATTCCCAGACTATGCCTAACATGTGGTAAGACTCAGAAAACCCTATGGCACAGTATTACAGGAGGTGCTTTGGGCTTGCTTCTCTCAAACAAATTAAATGCCTACATTTCATACACTTCACAAGGCCAAATTAAACACTCGTCAAAGGGGAGATGCATTTTAATGTGCAGTGCCTGCAGCCGCCTTGATACTAGCTAGCTTTCTTAACAAATCCCAGCCTGTCTCCGCTGGATAAATGAAGATGGCATTTTATCTCCTAGGTGGTCATTTCTAAGATTTAAGTCTTCTCTAAAAGGATGCTTCTTGTTCTATCTCCTTTGAAATTCTAGTTAATACATGGAAAACTCCTAGCCATCACAGATAGTTCATTCTTACAAATATATAAATATTGCCTTAAGTGTCAGCTATCCATTTAGCCCAGAAGGTAATTCATAGTAAATTAAATGGTCTCACCATTCCAAAAACCCTTCCCAGAATGCCAAGCTGAAAGCGTTAGGAGAAGGCTATTCACAAATCAAGCAATGATAACTTACTCTGTGATTGAATTTTCTGACATGGTCACTGCTAATTCTTTGGTTGCTATAAACTAGATCTATCTAGCACCTGTTTTAGATGAAAATCTAGACAAAAACTAACACAGGAACACCTGGTAGTGATTTTACCACCCAGGTATTGACCTGTGAGATGTTTAAAGATAGTAGAACCTTGCTCTAAGTTATTTTCTTACCTTTCCAAGTCCTTATATTCATTCTGGAATCTTACATGCCACAGACTAAAACAGACCTCGAAAGAATATCTGGTGAAGTAATTCTCAAACACAAGCCAGCTAAACAGCTGCATTAGAATTACCTAAGGATCTTATTAAAAGTACGATTTCCCAGACCCCATCCCAGACCTACTGAAACAGAAGTTCTGGTTGTGGAATCTAGGGATCCAGGATAGTAAGAAGTTTCTTCAGTGATTTTGATCCTTAACCACCACATTTGGGAACCACTGAATTTTATTCCTCTTCTCCCCTCCCAATCAGACTGATAGAAAAGCTCTCATGGCACATGAGCCCTTATATAGAAATACAATAAATAGTCCTCCTCCCCCTTTTTATTATTATTTAAGAATAGAGAAAGGCCTCAAGTTATCAATATTAATTTTACATCTTCATCCTATAATGTGGATTAGATAGGGCATTGCATTGTAAGGAAGAGTAATACAACACTGAAGTCAGTACATGAAGGGTTCAAATGTGGAGAGTGGGTTATAGTGGCTTGAGGTTCCAAGCAAAATGATAACATCAAGCACCTGATACACCCACCTGGAGTAGGACTCTCTACCAGAAAGCAAGTCTAAGACCATAGTAAGGCAGAGGGTAAGGGGGATGTCAATAAAAGTTGGGTGAGAGCCCTGTCAGGTAATTATAACAATAGCTAGTCTTCATAAGGCTTGCTATGTCCAAGCATTTTTCATGTACTATATCATTTCATTCTTATAATGACCCTTTTACATAGGCACTATTATTAACCCAATTTTACAAACAAGGAAACTAAAACACAGAGGGGTTAAGTAATTTGCTCAAAGTCACACAGCAAGTGACTGAACTGGCATTCAGAACCAGGCATGGGGCTCTAAAATCCACATCTTTTTTTTTTTTTTTTAATTTAGTGAGAGGAAGGGAGGCAGAGAGACAGATTCCTGCATGTGCGCTGACCAGGATTCATGTGGCAAGCCCACTAGGGAGTGATGCTCTGCCCACCTAAGGCCATTGCTCTGTTGGAACTGGAGCCATTTTTAGTACCTGAGGCGGAGGCCAAGGAGTCATCCTCAGCACTTCCGGGGCCAACTTGCTCTAATGGAGCCATGGCTGCAGGAGGGGAGAAGAGAAAGAGAAAGAGAAGCAAGAGGAGGAGAGTTGGAGAAGCAGATAGGCACTTCTCCTGTGTGCTCTAACCGGGAATTGAACCCAGGACATACACACACCTAGCTGACATTCTATGACTGAGCCAAACTGGCCAGAGCCTAAAATCTTTTTATGAAACCATACCACTTCTTAATGCCATAGTAGACAAGCAGCACGAAGCACTGAATAGGAAAGGCAGCCCAACACTGGGTGTGTGCAAAGATCAGCCTACCAGTTACTTAAAAAAGAAAATTACATCTTGGTGAACACCAGGACATTTCAAGCACAATGAATCCCAGACCATAGAGCAGCAAGACTAACTTTAAACTGACTTTACCCCCCAGGGATGGAGTAGGGGCTACTTCTGTTGTGAATGCTCTAAAAGGGACTGGATCAGAAAGAAGGGGATTGGGCATTGTCTTAGCTTGGTCTGCCTTGACAACATGCCATAGACTAGGTGGCTTAGCCAAGAGAAATTTCTGGTCTCACAGTTTTGAAGGCAGGAACTCTAAGACCAGGGTGCCAGCAAGGTTGGGTTCTGGTAAGATCTCTCTTCCTGACTTAAGATGGCCTGTTTCTCTCTGTGGGCTCACATGGCCCTTCCTGGGTGCCTGTGCATGAGGAAAGGTGATTCTCTCTTCCTCTTCTTACAAAGCCAGTCCTATCAGATTGGGACCCCACCCTTATGACTTCAGTTAACCTTAATTACCTCCTAAAAGCTTTATCTCTGAATACAGTCACAATGAGGGTTAGAGGTGTTGGGGTTTAAACATATGAATTTAAGGGACGCAAATCGGTCCAAAGAAGGCATTTGTATGTAATAGGAAAAGGCCAATCCAACATCAACAATGACAATAGGAATTCCTGCTGTTCAGTGATTATGCCGAGAACTGAGCTAAGCACTTCATGTATATGATCTCATTTAATCAATGCTCCACAAACCCAGTATTAATAGATCAATTTTTTTAGATGAGGAAACCTGGAATCAGAGACTTGGAGAATGTCAGGGATAATTTGTGGCAGAGCCAGGATCTGACTCTGCTCAGTCTGACTTTTAATTCCCATGCCAGAAATAACAGTTTTTGGATCATGGATCCCTTTGAAAGTCTGAATAAAGTTATGAATCCTCTCCCTAGAAAAAATACCACACACACACACACACACACACACACACGAAAAAAAAAAACCCAAAAACTTGGCATATAATTAATTATAAGAAGCTTCCCAGCCATCTAGAGTTTAAAGTAATATGGGACATAGATTTATTTTTTCCTGGAGAATCAGTATTTCAAGTAACCATATTATAGAGTGAAGGCAATTTTTGCATAAATTTCTAAGGGAAACACATACATCAAAGAAACCTCAGCACAGGTGGCACTGAGTTAAGCTCCATGGGAAATAAGCTCCCAGTCCCCTGACCAGGATAACCAGGCTGTCTCAAGCTCCCTCTCTCTCTTTTTTGGAAATGGGTTTGATGAAGGAAGAGAAAAATGCTCTTGAAAAGGTACCAGAGTGAGCCTGACCAGGCGGTGGCGCAGTGGATAGAGCGTCGAACTGGGATGTGGAAGACCCAGGTTCCAGACCCCGAGGTCGCCAGCTTGAGCGCGGGTCCCTCTGGCTTGAGCAAAAGCTCGCCGGCTTGGACCCAAGGTCGCTGGCTCCAGCAAGGAGTTGCTCGGTCTGCTGAAGGCCCACAGTCAAGGCACATGTGAGAAAGCAATCAATGAACAACTAAGGTGTCACAACGACAACGAAAAACTAATGATTGATGCTTCTCACCTCTCTCCGTTCCTGTCTGTCTGTCCCTATCTATCCCTCCCTCTGACTCTCTTTCTGTCCCTGTAAAAAAAAAAAAAAAAAAGGTACCAGAGTGGACTGAGGATACCTTTAGGAGTCTGTAGTTCAGATGCAGCGAGGGGTCAGTCGATAACAGAAAGCCTGAAACAGATCTGGAGTGGTAGAAGGAAGTGGCCCCTCATGAGGGCCTTCACTTAGCAGCTCGCTCCAGCCCATGAGGTCTCCATGAGGAATGTGGCTTCCGTGGGTACACATCCTCATTTTTGTTAAAGCAAATAATCCAGATTTGTATGTAAAACCTCCCATTTTCAAATGTTGACCCTTGGAAGACACATGGCCTAAGAAGAGCATCTCACCCTTTATGAGCCTCGGTTTCTCCATCAGTAACATGAGGATTAGAGCAAGATGAGTCTGTTAAGATTTTTTCAAAGGTTAAGTGAAATAAGGTACATAAAAATGTGTGATAAACTGTAAAGTGCTGTACAGGTGTTAACAAAGAAACCCATAAAAAGCAAGTTTGTGGCAGTGGTAGAGATGGTATAGTTAATATTAGATACCATGCACCTAGAACAGTGGTTCTTAACCTTTTTTTTATTTTATTTTTATTTTATTCATTTTAGAGAGGAGACACAGAGTGAGAGAGAGAGAGAGAGAAAGAGAGAAAGGGGGGAGGAGCTGGAAGCATCAACTCCCATATGTGCCTTGACCAGACCAGTGCAGGGTTTTGAACTGGTGACCTCAGTGTTCCCAGGTTGACACTTTATCCACTGCGCCACCACAGGTGAGGCTTAACCGTTTTTGAGGTACCGAACCCACCAGTTTTATATATATGCGCATTCACCGAACCCTTCTTTAGTGATAAATAAAATATGATTTTTTTTCCAAATTCAAGACATAGGTATATGTTTTTATACTGGTGCACAAAATGAGCCGTGCATGAATATCACCTTGCTCAAAGAACAAAACCAACAAAGTGCATGAACTGACAACAAATTACGGTATTACTTTATTCTGGCCTCCACGGCAGAGGCTTCTCCGAACCCGAGACCGACTCATCAAACCCCTAGGGTTCAATAGAACCCAGGTTAAGAACCACTGACCTAGAATCTGTGCAACAAGCAAGAGGGACCTTTATAAAATGCAAGTCAGATTCTATTTTCCCTAGCTTAAACCCTCTAGTGGCTTCCCATCCCATTTAAAATAAACTTATAGCTCAGAGGTCGGAAACGTTTTGGCTGAGAGAGCCATGAATGCCACATGTTTTAAAATGTAATTCCATGAGAACCATACAACAACCCGTGTACATTAGGCATTATCCAATAAAAATTTGGTGTTGTCCCGGAGGACAGCTGTGATTGGCTCCAGCCACCCGCAACCATGAACATGAGCGGTAGGAAAGGAATGGATTGTAATACATGAGAATGTTTTATATTTTTAACATTATTATTTTTTTATTAAAGATTTGTCTGCGAGCCAGATGCAGCCATCAAAAGAGCCACATCTGGCTCGCGAGCCACAGGTTCCCGACCCCTGTATAGCTATACGTGACCAGGGTACTATCAACCTGTGTGACCTGATTTCCACTTTTCCCCCACTTTAAATACTCTTCAGCCACACTGTACTTGTTTCTATTCCTCAAACACACAGGCACATTCTCCTCTTAGGGCCCAGCTGGAACTATCTGACCCTGGCCGTCTGCATGCTGGTCTCATCATTCAGCTCTCAGCTTGGCATTGCCTTCGCAGAGAGGCTCCTCAGTCCAGAAGAGCCACCCAGTCACTCTTAGCAACAGCACCCAGCTTCACTCCTGGCATAGCCCTTCTCAATGTCTAATATGGTTCTTGGTTTTTATTGGCTTGCTTATTTAACCAATGTGTCCTCCCACTAGATGAAAGTCTAATTAGAAGGAACCCATATAGACTTATTCACCATTGTACACACCAGCCTCTGAAACCAGTCTGATACATGGTAGAAATTTTAAATATCCATTGAAACAATAGCATCTTAAAATTGGTATGATAGTAGAAAGTTTAGTAGAAGAGCAGAAAGCTCTGAACTTGACCAGCACAGTTTCCTGGGCCCCACTCCAGATTTACTGAATCAGAATCTCTAAGAATGTGGCCCAGCTATCTGGATTTTTAATAAATACTTCATGTGGGTGGTTCTGATGCAGGTGACTTCAGGACACAATTTTCAAAACACTAGATTTAGAGGCCAAAGATTGAGTTCCAGACTCTGTTATTTATCAAGGTTTTCACAAGGACCCAAAAGATATATTGGCCTATGCTAAACTTACCGAAATACCCAAAGAGCCATTCCTCCCTGGTCTTCCTGTCAGTATGGGCATTCAGGGATGGAAGCCCCCTGGGCCACTCACTCAATACAGAGGCCTCTCCCACAAGGCATGTCTTCAAGGATTAGCCACACTATACCGGCTTCCTTTCGCCTTTTTAGCTCTTTCACAATTATTAGGCCACGGCAACCTGAATATAGTTCAGTTTGGCTGTGCTATTTTTAGAATATAAATTTGTATAAATTAATAAAATATTCCACTACAGTCTGAGGCAACATCATACAAATTTTTTTTAATATGACTATGATTCCAGGGTCATTTAGGAATTTGATTTTTATTTTTCAGTTCACCAAAAACAAAGCAGACTTTTCTGGAAAGATTATCTCTGCACAACCTCACAAAAGACTGATACAAAAACTTAAAAACCAGAGTATTGACGACAATAAAGAGAACAATAGGAATAGGGAGCATGTATTGAACCCTAAGAGCCAAGCCCTACCATTTCCATCTTGTGTAATACTCCGTACTTCAGAAATAGGGATCACAATTGTTATAGATGCGATTGTCAAAGCATTAGTTACTTGCCCTAAATGACAGAATCAATACTTAGCAAACTTGTGTTAAAGCCCAGTCAGTTGGCTGACCCCAGGGCCATGCACTCATCCACTGCCTACACCAGTGATGGGCAATCTTTTGAGCTTGGTGTGTCAAAATTCACCAAAAAAACAAGGATAACTCGAGTGGTGTGTACTTTGAGAAAAACGGCCTAACCGGAAGGCCCAAAACTAGATGCCCTGAGCCGGAGTTCTGTTGTTTTGGCCTACAGACCTCCGGCACAGAGTGTCTACACTACAGCAAATGTTTTATCCTCGGCTACTGCACCTGGCCGTGCCCAAGCCAAGGATGAAATGTCCTTCTCGGCATGCGGCCCCATACTTCTGTGGTATGCAGTTGCGTGTCATCGAAAATGGCTACGCTTGTCAGTGCTGACACGCGTGTCATAAGTTTGCCATCACGGACCTACACCATACGAAAAGGCTCTTCTCTTCTGACACCATACCAACTGGACGGCACTAGGTCTTCATTTTTTGTTTCACATTGACCCACCAGTTTCCCTTCTCAGCGACACCTTCTTTTTTCAGATGTAATCACATCGATTGTACCACCACAATCAAATTCTGCTTGCTTTTTCAAGTTTCTCCTCTTACAAGCCCTTTGGTATATATCTAATCCCATCCACTGGGCACTGATTTTGTCATGTAAGTCTTTGGATTTTGGTGGGAGTAGGGTTCCTTGTTGATGCTTGCTACTTCCTTTAATGATCAACTAAAACTCCTAGATATTTTTCCAGTCTACCAATACAAAGCTGGACTTGTATAATTGTGCCATTGATTTTTTTCATCTAAATACAGAACTTCAAATACATCCCTTTGGGATTTCATCTTGTGGTTTTGAACAACTATTCCAGCTTGTCAAGAGTATTTTAAATCTTGATTCTATCATCTGCGGTTATTAACCATTCCTCCCAGCTTTCTGTAATCTGTAGATTTTATTAAATGAAACATCCATTTTTCATACAAATAATTGAGAGAAATGTTGAATTGCACAAAGCCAAGTATAGATAGTATGACAGGAGGCATTTAAAAGGGGTGAGAGAATAGTACTGGACTGAGCATGAGAATGAAAATTTAGTCACTAGACTGCCTCCAAATGCCCTATTGGAAAGAGTGTTATCCCATTTTCTCCCAGTATTCTCTGTGATGCCACATGTGGGCAGGGGCACTAGTGTCATTATCACCATTGTTGATGTACCTTTTCATATACTTCCTCACTCTCTATCATTTATTTCTTCAATAGTCAACAACCATTTATTGATCACTTACTAAGTAAAAAAAAAAAAACACTGAATGTGTGTTGGGGTTACAGAATTGAGGAAAATAAACTGATCACCATGGTGCAATAAGTGCTCTTTGAGGAGTGATGGAGTGGGAGAAAAACAGGCAGACGCATGACCATGCTGGGTAAGAGTCAGGAAAGGATTCCTGAAAGAAGTGGTACCTACATAAACTTTGAAGGTCAAGTGTGAAATGAACAGACACAGAGATGGAGTTGGAGGTAGAGACATTGTCATGAGCTAAGGTAACAAATCCCCCTAAGCCATGTTAGAAGACTGAATTTTATATTAATAACATTAAAAAGTTTTCATTAAGGACTCTGCTCGTGAGGTCTTCCCTATTCACTTCAACTTTCAACAATCCCTCCTACCTTGAAAAGCATAGAGCAGTTCTCCATCCCAGGGTCAGGTTGACCCTTAACCATACTCTTTTATTTTTACCTCATTAATGTGTACATGTAATTTTCATCTATCAATTCAAGGAAGGGCACTAAAAACTAACACTATGGTTGACTGTGTCCCCTTATACTATCTTGCAGAGTTTTAAGCACCAAGATAGTAGTGAACAAATTCTTGATAAATGTCAATAAAAAGCCTGACCTGTGGTGGCGCAGTGGATAGAGCGTTGACCTGGGAACACTGAGGTCGCCAGTTCAAAACCCTGCACTGGTCCGGTCAAGGCACATATGGGAGTTGATGCTTCCAGCTCCTCCCCCCTTTCTCTCTTTCTCACTCTCCTCTCTCACTCTGTGTCTCCTCTCTAAAATGAATAAATAAAAAGAAACTTTAAAAAAAATGTCAATGAATGGCAAGCAATAGAAGGGTGTCATCAGAAAGGAGGGTGATAACCAGGAAAAATGGCACACATAGTAAGGGGCCTGGAGGATTGGAGGGGGAACTCTCTGAAAGCAGGGATCATATTTGTAATATTTCTTCTTTGTGCCAAGTGACTAGCAGGGTGTATAGTTTTATCTTTCGATTAAATAAAAAGTTCTCCACTCTCTTTAGAAGAATTGTAAGTCATGCTTACTATTTGTATGTTCAGTCCTACTTTCCAAGGAAAGAATATACCTTTAGAGTTCTTCTTTAGGTTCCTGAGTCTATAAGCTCTTATTAATTTTATGCACAATTTCTTTTTTTTTAACAATTTTTTTTAATTTTTATTTTATTCATTTTAGAGAGGAGACACAGAGTGAGAGAGAGAGAGAGAAAGAGAGAAAGGGGGGAGGAGCTGGAAGCATCAACTCCCACATGTGCCTTGACCAGACCAGTGCAGGGTTTTGAACTGGCGACCTCAGTGTTCCCAGGTCGACGCTTTATCCACTGCGCCACCACAGGTCAGGCTTATGCACAATTTCTTTATACTTATCATGAATTAGTGAGCTTTGAAGGGTATACTAATCTGGGTTTATATACAGACTGGTCTGATTTTTTACTTAATCTAATAAGACAACAGATAAAAAATAGATTGAAACTTCCCTGACAAGTCAGTCAGAATGGCTGGCTGGGTTCTGTGGCAGCACATGGCACAATCTATTGGCTATGTCTGTTGGCCACGGGTGAAGGATGTGGTGACTGAAAAGCACAGGGGCCATACATACACCATCCTGGATAGACAATGCCTTCAATGTTAATGTCTTAAAGACTTTTAGCACAGTCTAAATGTTCAACATTATCCTTCACCTTACATACTGTGTGCATGTGTCTCCATCCTTTTCTTTAACCTCCTTATTATGAAATAAAACATATATATATATATATATATATATATATATATATATATATATATATATATATATATATGAAACATGGTACTAAACAAAACATATATGACATCTTTATATAGAGAGTTTGATGACCTGTCCAAAGTGAACATGTGTGATACCACCAGTCAGGTCAAGAAATAGAACACAATCGGTCTCTTTTACAAACTCCTTTCTTTTGTCCCCACCCAAACACTACCCACCATTGTCTTGATTTTTAAGGGTATCAATACTTTGCTCTCCTTTATATTTTTTTCATCCAAGTATCTCTCCCTATGCACCAAAGCTTGATTTTTCTTTGTTTCTTTTTTTATTTTTTTTTGGTACTTTATATAAATTGAATCATATATCAATACTAAACTTTTCTGTGTGTTCAGCTACTTTTGTTCAATATTACATTTGTAAGATTGATCAATTTTGCTGCAGGTAGCCATAGCTTGTGCGCTTTTCATTGTTGTATAGTATTAAAAAGTGTGAATATATGACCATTTTATTTATCCAATTTATAGGTGATGGATGGATTGTTACCAATTTTTAACTACTGTATATAGTTTGAATAAGATTGAGTCTGTGCCTAGATAGTAATTGTTAGGTTAGAAGATATTCTTATGCTCAATATTAGTAGATGCTAAACTGTTTCCCATAATAGTTCTATCAATTCCACTTCCACCAGCAATGTATGAGAATGTCAGTTGCTCCACATTCTCTCCAACAGATGGCTTTGCAGTCTATTTTTTTATTATTTTTTTCCATTACAGTTGATATTCAATACTATATTATTTTCAGGTGTACAATATATTGGTTAGGCATTTATATAATATACAAAGTGACCCCTCTGATAAGTCTAGTGCCAACCTAGCACCTTACATAGTTATTACAACATTACTGACTATATTTTCTATCATGTACTTTACATCCCCAGAAAAAATTTGTAACTACTAATTTGTACTTCTTAATTCCTTCACCTATTTCACACAGCCTCCCAACCTCCCCCCTCAATCTAAATAAACATCAATTTATTCTCTTTATTTATGGGTCTATTTCTATTTTTGCTTGTTCATTTATTTTCTTCTTTAGATTCCATATACAGTATAAGTGAAATCATATGGTATTTGTTATTCTCTGTCTTATTTCACTTAGCCTACTATCCTCTAGGCTGGGCAGTGATTTTCAACCTTACTCACATGATGGCACACATACAGTAATTACTATAATTCTGCAGCACACCAAAAATATATATTTTTTGCCAACTTGACAAGGTATAATTTTGATTCATTCACACCAGATGGCTATTGTGTTGGCTCTTGTCATTTTTTTTTTAATGCGATAATCTAAGGGAAAAGAGGTCGGTGCCCCTGACTAAACAGTCAGGTATTGCATGTTTTAAAAATTATTGTGGTGCACCAGTGCATCATAGCACAATGGCTGAAAATCACTGTGCTAGGTACACCCATGTTGTCACAGATGGTAAGATTTTATTCTTTTTTATAACTGAGTGATATTCCATTGTGTGTCTGTAACACTTCGTCTTTATCCAATTGTTTATTGATGGGCCCTTAGGTTGCTTCCGTATCTTGGCTGTTGTGGTACTTTATTGTGGTTTTAATTTTTATTCCCCGAAGATAATGGGCATCTTTTATGTATTTTTTGATGACTTAAACATCCTCTTTTGTGAAATTCTTGGTCAGGCCCATATGCCAGATTTGTTGTTTTCTTTTTTAAATTACAAGAATTATTTTAATTTGTTCTGGACATAAGACTTTATCAGTTATATCTGTTATAAATATCTTCACCTATTTGGTGGTTTTCTTTCCACTCTGTTAATAGAATTTTAAAGAAAAGAAGTTTTTAATTTAACATATTAATTTATTATATATAATTCTCTTTAAAGTTTGGGCTTTATTTTGTCCAGTGTAAAAAAAAAACTTTCCTATCCCCAGATTGAGAGAGTATGCTATCTTATCTTCTAGAGCAGTGATTTTCAACCTTTTTTGTTTCATGGCACACATAACCCAATTGCTAAAGTTCTACAGCACATCAAAAAATGCAAAAAAAGAAAACAGGTATAATTTTTATTCATTCACACTAGACGGCTATTTTTGTGTTGGCTGTTGTCATTTTCTGACAATCTAAGGAAAAGAAGTCAGTGCCCCCTGACTAAATAGTCAGATACTGCATGTTTTAAAAATTATTGTGGCATAAAAAAAATTATTGTGGCATACCAATTGAAAAATCACTGCTCTGGGCCCTGGTTCAGTGGGTAGAGAGTTGGCCCAGTGCATGGACACCCCAGGTTCAATTCCTGGTCAGGGCACACATCAGAAGCAACATCTTCTTCTCTTCCCCTCACTCTCCCCCTTCTCTCTCTTTTCCTCTCTCATAGCCAGTGGCTCAATTGGTTCCAGCATCCAATTGATAGCTGGGTTGGTCTGATCATCAGGCCCTGGGTGATAAGGATAGCTCTGCTCGTCCCAGTGTCAGCCTCAGATGCTAAAAAAGACTCAGTTGATTCAAGCATTGGCCCCAGACAAGGGTGGCCCGGTGGATCCTTGTCAGAATGTATGCGAGAGTCTGTCTCACTATCTCCCCTCCTCACTTAAGAAAGAAGAAAGAAAGAAAGAGAGAGAGAAAGGCAGAAAGAAAGAAAGAAAGAAAGAAAGAAAGAAAGAAAGAAAGAAAGAAAGAAAGAAAGAAAGAAAGAAAGAAAGAAAGAAAGAGGAAAGCAGGAAGGAAGGAAGGAAGGAAGGAAGGAAGGAAGGAAGGAAGGAAGGAAGGAAGGAAGGAAGGAAGGAAGGAAGGAAAGAAAGAATGAAGGAAAGGAAGGAAGAGGAGAGGAGAGGGGAGGAGAGGAGAGGAGAGGAGAGGAGAGGAGAGGAGAGGAGAGGAGAGGAGAGGAGAGGAGAGGAGAGAAGAGAAGAGAAGAGAAGAGAAGAGAAGAGAAGAGAAGAGAAGAGAAGAGAAGAGAAGAGAAGAGAAGAGAAGAGAAGAGAGGAGAGGAGAGGAGAGGAGAGGAGAGGAGAGAAGAGAAAAAGGAAAAGAAGAAAAGAAAAAAGAAAATCACTGTTTTGGAGGATTTATTGTTTTACCCTTCACTTTTAGAACTACAGCACCTAGAATTTATTCATTTGTTTGCTTGTTTGTTTGTTTTTGATCTGGTGTAAAGCAGTAAGTCATTCCATTTTTCCCATAAGGATAGCCAACTGACCTAGTTTGAGAAATTATAATTATTAAATAATTACCAGTTTGGGACTGCTTTGAAGCAGTATCTTATGGTTTTTAATCAAGTGTCCATATACACTTGATCTCTTTCTAGGATCCTTATTTAATCTTTTATTTGGGTGGCAATACTATACTGATTTTTGCAGGCTTCAAATCCAATGAGCAAATCCTTACACTATACTCCTTCGTCAAGTGTCTTGGCTAGTCTCTGCAATGTGCATTAACATATGCATTTAGAATAGTCTTTCCAAGTTCCAGTTTAAATAACTTGTTTGGGTTATAACTGGGAATACACTGAATCTCTAGATCACTTTGGAGAGAAGTAACATTTCTAAGATTGCATTGTCTAATTACAAACATGGTCTATCCCTCTTTTTATCTAGCCCTTTCTTTACACGATATTATTGTTTTCTTGAATTCTTTTCCTGAGCATTTAAGAGTTTTGATATTATTTATTTAAAAACATTTTTATTTCATTTTATAATTGTTTGAAGCTGGTAAATAGAAATGCAATGTTTCTTATTTTGTATCAGTGATTTGCTGAGCTCACATTACTTTCACAAGAATTTGTACATATTTTGGATTTTCTACATACCCAAGGATATCATATGCAAGTAATTAGAGTTCATTTTTTCCTTTCTGATACTTATATGTTTTATTTCCTATTTTTCTTTTTTTCTTTATTATTTTTTTGCCTTGCAACACAAGCTAGTACAATATTGAATAGAAGTAGTAATAATAATTAGTCAGCTTTATGTTGTACCTAGTCTCAAGGACTTTAACATTTCATCATTAAGTTTGGTGTTTACTGTTGGTTTTTGGTTTTTAAAATAGATGATTAGTTTATTGACTTTTCACCTTCTTTTCTAATATATGCATTTGAATCTATAGATTTCCCTTTAAGCATGGTTTTATCTGTATCCCACAAGTCTTGATACATATTTTATAGTTTAAATTATTTTCTGATTTGCATTGTCATTTCTTTTTTTAACTACAAGTCTATAGAACTATATTTATTAATTTCCAGATATTTGAGGATTTTTCAATTATGTTTATGTTATTGATTTCTAGCTTAATTTACATGAATAAAGAAAAATTTTTGAAAAGTTTTTGATACTTTTTTTATGGTCTAGAACAGAGGTCCCCAAACTATAGCCCGCGCGTCAAATTGTGACCACCTGAGGCCATTTATTCAGCCCTCAACGCACTTTTGGAAGGGGCACTTCTTTCACTGGTGGTCAGTGTAAGGAGTGCTGAATGTGGCAGCCCTCCAACGGTCTGAGGGACAGTGAACTGGCTCCCTGTGTAAAAAGTTTGGGGACTTGCATATTCTTAGGGAAAACTTTCTATTGCACCATTACTGGTTATTTGATTTTATGTATGTTGATTAAATCAAATGTGATTATAATGTTGTTCAAATCCTCTATGTTCTAATTGACTTTTGGTCTGTTGATTCTATCAGATTTGAAAGTAATTATTACAATTTTCCCATTTCACCCTCTAGTTTTGTCAAACCTTGCTTTATATATTTTTGTGCTTGTTATTAGAAACATAAATTTCTTGTGAATTAAATCTTTCATTAGTGCAAAAATATCTCTCTTCGTTTCTAGTAATGCTTTATAGGTATTATAAGGTATATAGCTATAAAAGTTTATATTGGCTACTACTTGTGTTATATATATTTTTCCTCTTCTTTAACTTTTCCATATTTTTATGCTAAGGCATGTCTCATAAATATGTTAAGCATAGTAATGTGCCTCATAACTCCTGTATCTGTGATTCTCATGTGTCTGTTTCTGTTGCCTATTGGTTTCATTAGTTTGCATTCATTTCATTCTTCATATGCCTACTTATTTTCTTTTCTTACCACATGATAGTCATTGTATTTGAGAATCTGTTTATATAATTAGGTTGAGGCCTAAAATGACATTATCTTCCCTAGAGAGGATTTACATTGGTCCCTGTCCTCAAGCCATAATCACTTCAATCCAATTTAAAGAGGATTCAAAACTGGTCTTAGTCCCTGCTGGGTCTCTGCATTTCTAGCTCACCCATACTCCCAGAATCCAGACTTTCCCAGAGTCATAACTCAGGAGTCCCAAATGGGGCAGGATCTGACTTCCAAGCCCTCCTTTCCTCATCCCATCCTTCAGACACACTCTTTGGAATTAGCAAAGAACTCCTGTGGAACATTAGGGTCCAAATGCTGAGTTTATTCATTGGGCCTCACTCTCCTCTAGATCCTAGCCAGGTCATTCTCCACTACTTTGTTAATTCTCAAATGCCTTACAGCAGGTATTTTTATATTTCACCAGCTCTTCTCATTATCCTCAGTAAGATGATCAGTCCAAATTACCTTGTTCACCATTACTAGATAGATATACAAGTCTGCTCTGTTTAGTTTTTTTAATGTAATAATTTACATTATTTTCTTATTATGCCTTTTTATCATGATTGCTTTCTTATGAAAGTTATATATTCCCACTGCCAAAAATTTTAAAAATATAAACATAAAAAAGAAAATTAAAATCCTTTATATTCTGAAATGTATCTCCTACTTCTTTTTTATTACACATGTACAAAAATTTTTAACCAGCCTGACCTGTGGTGGCGCAGTGGATAAAGCGTCAAACTGGAACACTGAGGTCCCTGGTTCAAAACCCTGGGCTTGCCCGGTCAAGGCACATATGGGAGTTGATGCTTCCTGCTCCTCCCCCACTTCTCTCTCTCTCTCTCTCTCTCTCTCTCTCTTTCTCTCTCTTCTCTAAAATGAATAAATAAATAAAGATAATTAAAATATTTAAAAAAAAAAATTTTAACCAAAATGAGATTATACTGTATTTATTTTATAATAGAATTGATTAATTTAATATATCACAACATCCTGATAGCCTGATGGTATTCACATGTGTGTTTATACTATATTAATTCATTTAAACAGTTCTCTAGAATTGGATATCAACATTTTGCCAATTACTTATTATTATAAAAACCACTGTCACGAGCATTATTTTGTCAAATATTTGAACAGTTCATGATTATTTCCTTAAGATAAATTCCCAAAAGTGGAGTTGCTTCTCAAAAGATATAAGGCATTCTCCATATTGTTTAGTTGTCCTCCAGAAGAACATTGTCAGCCCTCGCTGGTTGCCTCAATGGTAGAGCATCGGACCGGTGTGTGGATGTCCTGGGTTTGATTCCCAGTTAGAGCACACAGGAGAAGCAACCATCTGCTTCTCCGCACTCCCCCTCACTTCCCCCCCCCCCCATGGCTCAATTGGAGCAAGTTGGCCCCAAGCACCTCAGGTACTAAGAAGAGCTTGCTTGGTTCCTGAGCAACGGAGCAACACCCCAGATGGGAGGAGCTTTGCCCCTTAGTGGGCTTGTCAGGTGAATCCTGATTGGGGTGCATTCAGGAGTCTGTCTCTCTGCCTCCCCTTCTCTCACTGAATAAAAAAAAAAGAAGAAGAGCATTGTTAATATGCACTTCTACCAACAGTGTTTGAAAGTGATATTGTTCAACTCCTAAAATCAGATTAGAACTTTTGAGCAATTATTTCTTTACCAATAGAGGTGAGAGTCACCATTTTAAAACAATGTAAAAGCATTCTAAACATTCTCTGTCCCACCTTTTGCCATCATAGTGACTTAGATTTCTTCTTGGTATGTAAAATAAGCCACTAGCTTGAGGGTTGGAGGGATTTAGGGGCTTAGTATTGGAGACCAAACATTTCCTCTACTGGGGGAGGGGCCAACTGTACAAAGCTGGTTTACTGAGGATCACCAGCCCTCCAGTGGTCAAAGTAGGGCTCCTCCATTTGGCTGGTACTCAAACATCCCTGTTTAAAAGCGGACAAAGTAAATGACTAAAGAAGTTTTTCCTGGTAACTCAGAAATTAGTATAATACTTAAGCAACACTCTAAATACATACATTTTGGAGTGAATTCCCCTGTACTAACAAAGTCAAGTCCAAACCCCTCAATGAGGCCTTTTGAGATCTAACCTGTGTCCATCTGTCCTGCCTAGACTTGTTCCTCCCAGACCTTACACCTTAACAGCCCGCAATACTGACCTCCTCTCAGTTCAGAGAGGGCTATGCTTTCTTTCTTCTTCTTCTCTATGCCATGGATACAGTGTCCTTTGCACAGAATGCTCTTCTACTATTGACTATTAACTCTAATTTATCCTTCAAAATTCAGCACAGATGTCACCTCCACAAGGGAATCTGTCATGACTCCTACAGCCTAACACAGGAGCATCACCTATTTTATAGCATTGCATGATCATCTCTATCACAGCACCTGTCACTGTACTCCTCTGCTTTACTTGTCAGTGTCACCCACTACATTAAGAACCTAGGATGTCAGGGATTATGTTTTATGTCTCTTTTACCCTGAGCATTGCATCTGGAAAAATGCTTTTTGAACTAAGCCTCTTCTTCCCCTATAGACATTCTTTCATTCATTCCCCCAAATCCAGAACTTTGTTTTTATTTAAGAAATTATCACCTAAAATATCTCATTCCCACTAAGGTAATAATGAGATGTAGTTGCATAAGATTCTAGAAAAATAGAACTGCAAAGGATATAAGTAATCATAAGCCATGTTATTTTATTTTTACGACAAAGGAACTAAATTTCAGGGAGATAAAATTATTTGTCCAAGGACATAGTGCAAGTCCATGGCCAAACTAGAATGAGAATGTCAGTTTTCTGATTTCTAAACCAACCCGCTTCCCACTAAACTAAGGATCTCAGAAACAATAGCTTAGAGGGGATAGTGCTTAACTCACAAAAAGGAATGTCTACTAGTGGGATCTGAAATATTATGGCCTTCATACGAGGGAAATAGCTGTTACCACTCATCTTAGGCCACATATGTCTACCAAAACTGGGGAGAGAAATACTCTACAATATCAAATAGAGAAAAAAAGACTATGGTTCACTATGCATTTTATAAAGAAGATTTTTATTCTGTGTTCACTGGTGTACATCCTCTTTAAGGTGCTGAAACCTAATCTTAGTCTTTGTGAAGATGGAGAAATACAGACACAAAGTCACGCATAATTTTTAAAGCAGATACTGATGAAATCAAAACTGAGTTTCAAAGGTTTACTTTTCTTGGATTATTTTCTGTTGTAGAACTACCCTATGGAAAATAGCAAATACCTGTTTCTAAAATACATTATGACATAAGCTGATAAGTTAAAATCAACAAAGATATCTACTTATCAATTGCCTTTTTTTAAAACTTCAATTATGTTATTTTTGTTTTACTTCTAAATATTACTTTTTATTATGGCCCTGGCTTAGCCCATGGCAAGCCAGGCAATCTAGTATGGAGATAAACTGTATGGGCTCTACAGCCAGACTGCCCAAGCTTAGATCAGTGATTTATAGCTAACTTTGAGCAAATTACTTAGCATCTCTGTGCCTTGGCTGTTTCATCTGGAGAATGCGGATGTTAATCGTACACAGTTCCTTCTGATAGCTGTTTTTGATTAAATGAGATAATACCTGTAAAGTGCTTAGAACAATGCCAGGTACATACATGGTAAGGCTTGAAGTAATTGTTACAGCAGGGGCTCTATAAATATATGTAAGTGAAAATAATCAACAGATTCATCTGAGGGTAGAGGTTAACTATTCTTGCCCCCAAATGCAAAGCTCCTGCTATTAGAATAATATTGGAAACTCCCTCTATTATTATGCCACATGGAGCCCATGAAAGAAAACTTACTGTAATACAAGTATTAAATGTTATTGCATAACTATCCATTAATTCTGGATTTCCACAAAGCAGTTCTTCCGAATCGTAATTAAGGGTTTGAAAGTCAAATTATTTAAGTGCTAGTTTTAATTACTGCTTGGTGAACTTTAGTGTGTTAGAATTGTCACAACTTTCCTTAAGGATTACTCTGAAGCCAGGCAGTACAGTGGGAAATTATTAACTTCTACTTTGGTGCAGCAATTATCTGCATTACAAGGTTTATGCAATTAGCTGTTTAAGATGTCATTATATTTTGCCATCTGGTACACAGGAGTTTATGCATATGAACAGGCACGTGTTGAAGTGATTTTCACTATATGACTTGTTCTCAACCCAAGTCATCTCTCTAATGAGGGGAAGTTACCGTGCACCGTACATTAGTGGCAGGTGCACACTATCAAGCTTCATTTCCATAGAAGACCTTCATTTTTCCGTTTTAAAGTATTCTGCCCAAGTGTTGGCAAATTAATTAGTCGTCTGCAATTGAACAATGCCTGCAGATACGTTCCTTAGCAGTTAGAGGGGGCCCTGGCTTCAGTTAGGGGCCACTACTTCTTCTCTTCCTCACCCAGACGGTTGCAAGGAACTGTCCTCATTTGGTGAAAAAAAGCCCGGTGTACAAGACTGCAGCAGACCGCCTTTCGGGGGATGGGGGGGTGGGGGGGTTCGTTGCAGGATGTTCTGAGCCACAGGGGGACAACAGCACTGACCCCCGGCCCCCTTTCCACGTAAGGGTGTGCGCGACAGACAGGGAAGGGGCCCGCGGCGTCTTCCAGAAATCGCAGCTCCTCCTCCCGCTCCCGGGGGAAACCGCGGCGTACGTGAGTCCCCCACTGAAGCGCATTAAAAAGGCGCCCTCTGCTGTCGGTTCCCAGCCTTTGGGTAAGAGGAGAGGCGGTTAAGGAGGCAGGACAAACTTTTCACCCCGCTCACAAACTGAAAGCCCAACTCCAAAAAGTGCCTTGCACCCCTGCGAACGTTCTGTGCGCAAACGCCGCTGTTCAGCAAGGCTGGGCGAGAGATAAGCAATCAATCCCCTTTCCCTGGCATCTGGTCCCCGAGAACCCGGCTGGCGGGTCGGGGCTAGCGCGCTGCCCCGGGAGAAGTTCGCCACCGCCACACACACACACACACACCCGGGCGGCGACCTCTGCTGAACCAGCGGGGCGGGAGGAGCCCTGCTCTCCGAAGGCAAGAAGGAAAGAAACCCAGATCAGGACAGCAACGGGGCGCGGATGGCCGCGGACTCTGGCCACCGCAGCCCCACTCAGTCCCGCACCTGCCCGTTCTCCCGCTAGGGCTTTGTTAGTTCGTTCTGTTTGAATCGCCAAAGGGCCGAGCCGTCCCGGAAAGGCGCGCGGGCACCTAGCCGAGGCCAGCCCAGCGCTGCCATTGAAATCTGACACTGACGAACGAGCTAGGCCTGCTGCTTTCTTTGGAAGAGTTGGGAGCCGCCAGTCTGGCGAAATGTAGCTATTGGGTTCCCTGGGAAACGTTCTCTCTCACCCACCCCACCTCATCCTGCCCCCACCATTGCTGCCGTCTCCAGTCTCCCTCCCTCCACCACCCCGCAAACACACACCGACAGTACGCACGTGTTTGCTCTTTCCCAGTCCGCGTGCCAGTTGGAGAACCAAAGTTCGGCTCCAAGAATTGTGGAGGGAAAGAACTGACCACGGGGAATTGTGGGTTTATTGGGGCTGGGCTTTTGTTTCAGGCTCTGACTACCGAGGTGCCTTTGACCTTTTATATTTGGGGCCTGGAGTGACAGCGAGGGTATCTGAGGGAAGAAAACCTGGTCACTTTTCTCATGCTTTTGCACCAGCCTTGCAAGGAGAGGGGGTGAGAGCAGGTTGGATGCCTTACAAGCAAGTAACCAACCAAGAAGCAAATATTTCCAGATAGACAACAATGTGTGAAGCACTGAACTGAGCACCGACAGTTATTGAGAATGAAAATAGGAATTTGCAAGCTGATTAGAGAGAGTAAAATTTATAAAAGGGCTGAGTTGGTTTGATTTAATACGTAAATGGACGCAGCTAGTCTGGGTGTATAAATGAAAGGTGGGTAAAATTAGAACTGGCTGTTGGAGTCTCAGGACTTCTGTACCTGGGTATCCATGCCTGGAAGTGAATTGTAGGTCAGGGGTTGTTTTATGTAGCCTCAGCACAGGAAACAGATACTTAAAAAGTTTGAGATGATGGTGCCGTGAAAAAGAGCCAAACGTTCAAGTTGGAAAAGAAAGGTGGACATGTAAAGGTGGCATTTAATCAAAGCCAGACTGAGAAGATGGGGGGGGGGGCTAGAATGTAGGGGACTCATGAAGCAGAAAAACATGTAGTTTGGGTCCAAACTGGACTAGGTCTAAATCTCGTCTCATGTCTATTACATATTAAGTCTCTGTTTCCTTCTGTGATGTGTGAAATTATGCCTCGATATTGTGAAAATTGCACAGGGTTAAATGAGAGAATGTCCTTAGCCCTAGTTAAATTCAGAATTAATATAACCCCTTCTTCCTCTGTAACTATTTTTAAATTGTTTCCATAGTCTATATGCTTCTTTGAGGCATGTTTAAAGGGTCTTTAAATAATCATGTAGCTCTGTCCCTCTTGTTTAAATTCAGTCAGTTCTGTTGCCTGTAAACACTCTGGAGTTCATGCTATACTGCTTTATTTATTTATTTTGCATTTAAATTATTTGAAATTACTGAGTTTTTACTACAAGCTTCTAGCAATTGACTTTTTGAGCCACTGTCCCATCAGATTGATCCATCTAATACCAATAATATGTAACATCGGTTTATTAGACTTTCAATGACTTTGAATACTCAATTTCCCATGATCAGTAGCAGCAGTTAGATTCTCAAACAGACCTCACACTTGTCTATTGTAAAAAGCCATTTCATTTTATTAAAAATCTGCTTTTCTAGAGCTGAGCTTACACAGAACCTCTGACCTGCAATTGATTTGAGGACATACCCACATTCAGAATTTCTGAGATTGGGGCTTGGGAAGATCAATGCTCTGATTCAATTCATATGGTAGAAACAACATTAATGAGTTTCAAATTGGCTTATAGATTGGATCCCATCTTTGCCTCATTACTAAAAAAGAGCCCTGGGTTGTTTACTGTTGGGAAAAGGTACCAAAAAGATGTGCTTCAGATATACACCCATACCCTCACTTACACTGACTCATACATGTTCTCATGACGTAGAAACACAAATATATATCAGAGAATAAAAGAGGTCTCTCCAAAGTACAATGCTGTCTCATATATATGTGAGACTGTGTCAAATAAGGTTATAACTTCCAGCTTTCCTGAAGTCTTTTCTCAATCTATTTATTTATACAACTATACCTGAAAATGGTGAAATGAGTAATGTCAAAATTCTAGGAAGAAGATAATTTTGGAAGGTAAATACGTTAGTTCCACATTTCAGGTAGGGTATATGTCTTTGAATGTTTACTCCATCACTTTATTATGACAGAACTAAGGCATGGACCTGGGGAATGGAGATAGAGAGAAGTTCTACTCTAAAGTTTAGAATGTAAAGTCCAGAAGAAAAAACTCCTGTGTATTTTTTCATATTTCTGCTAGCACCTAGAACAGTGTGGAACACATAAAATGCATTCCACAAATATCAACTGTTTTTTTCTCACAAAGCCCTCTTATCTAATTATCAAGTGATCCCCAAAAGCTGACAATCTGAAGCCATCTAACTTTAAATTTGATAACCAATTTGATAACCTTATGGTGTTACATAGTGGAGTTTTCCTATTTGTGAATCTCTTGTGGCAACTGTTGCAAAATAAATGTCTATTCTGTTCTATTATTAGAAACACTCTCAATCTATAGAAGCTAGAGGTGAAGTGCAGATGAAGTCTGAGCTCTGGATAATGCATTCACAAGCAGAAGCATCATGACTGTACCCAGTAGGAGAAAGAAGAAAATGGGATATACACATTTACATCCAATGTCCCAACCCATAGCCTACTAGCACTTAACTCCCAGGTCTTTCATATTTTTAATCTCAGGTGTGAACAGGAAGTAATCTGAGTAGAAATGACCATTTGATTTGATGCTTAAGTAAGTAAAAAAAAAAAAGGAAACCAATAAGTAATTGTTATACAATAAAAAATTCCCTGAGCAATCCAGTCCACTGCAAAATGTTCCTATTACATGGACACAAACCAGCAACAATATTTGCTGTACAAAAATATTTATTGAGAATAATTTTTATAACAAAATGAACAAAGCACTATCACTATAGGTGAGATGCCAGATTTAGCAATAGCTTACCTTACACCAAAATTACCAGTGTAATGGTATTTTTTAGAATGAGATTTTGTCGATTTGGTCATTAAATAATCATATTTATAAAAGTGCAAATCAACTCACTTTTGGTTTCTCCCATTACATCCCTGCCCCCTTCTTCTACCATCAATATTTCCTTAGGAAACACTGTGATGCTCTACCCTTACTTAAGGCTATAAACACCGTCTTTTACCACACCTTCAACTCAGAAACCCCACCAACGTGGTCATTTCTCCTGCCTGATCTTTCTTGATAACTTTAAAAAAGTGCCCCAAAGACTGGGACCATCCTGAGTTGTGGTGCCACAGAAGGCACGTGAATGTATAGTCAAGAGATCTGGGCTCTAGCCTGACCTGTGGTGGCGCAGTGGATAAAGCGTCGACCTGGGAACACTGAGGTCGCCAGTTCAAATCCCTGCACTGGTCTGGTCAAGGCACATATGGGAGTTGATGCTTCCAGCTCCTCCCCCCTTTCTCTCTTTCTCTCTCTCTCTCACTCTGTGTCTCCACTCTAAAATGAATAAAATAAAAAAAATAAAAGATCTGGGCTCTCTATGACCGGGATCCACCTCTTCTCTGTAGGACTTGAAGTGACTCCTCTAAACTCCCTGAACCAATGTTTCCTCTTCTGAAAAGAGAGAACTTCAAGTCCCACTTCACAGAGGTGTTATGAGAATTACATCAGACTTTGTATGTAAAATTCTTAATATATTAACCAAGCACATGGTAGGCACTTAGTAAATTTACACTAAGGTGGATGGACAATCTTTTGAAAGTAGAAAAATGTTTAAGTAGAAAAAATATGTACCAACTATGGCTTGTATTTCTATGTCTTTATTTCCTCTTCTTTAAAATAGAGATCATGCCTGACCATGCGGTGGCGCAGTGGAGAGAGCGTTGGACTGGGATGCGGAGGACCCAGGTTCGAGACCCTGAGGTCTCCAGCTTGAGCGTGAGCCCATCTGGCTTGAGCAAAAGCTCGCCAGTTTGGACCCAAGGTCGCTGGCTCCAGCAAGGGGTTGCTCGGTCTGCTGAAGGCCCGCGGTCAAGGCACATGTGAGAAAGCAATCAATGAACAACTAAGGTGTTGCGACGGAAACGAAAAACTAATGATTGATGCTTCTCACCTCTCTCCGTTCCTGTCTGTCTGTCCCTATCTGTCCCTCTCTGACTCTCTCTCTGTCCCTGTAAAAATAAATAAATAAAAAATAGAGATCATGTATATACCATATATGGTGGTAAAAATTAAATGAGGTAATGGTAAATAGTGATACTAAGTGATACATAAATATAATATGTTATTATTTGTCTTCGAGAAGGGGATTAGCTAGAGAAAGTAGTTATCAAAACTTCACTAACCCTAGCCTAAGCAGACACTCGAGCCTCTTTGGCTCTCTCTCTACGCTCTTGTATGGCCCTAATCTTCAAGAAGCAGAAATAAATTAGATGAGGTCTCGCTAGTTAGTCTAAGAGACAGTATTTCATATTAGAAGCAGATGAAAGCTTCCTGAAGGCACCTATAGTTTCTCACAGATGCTATCTCATTTAACTCTCAAAAGGATGTCAGACGGACACCACTATTCCACTTTTAAAATATGAGGAAACCAAGATTCTGAAAGATTAAGTAGCTTGTCCGAGGCCACACAGCTATTCTTCCCAATGAAAACATGCCATACTCCATGAGAGTAGCTGAGGGGGGCACTTCCTTGGTACTCGAAACCCCCAATTCCTGAATTTCCTCCCCCAATTCCGCACTCCCGAAAAGAAGCTCATTTTTGGTGCCTTCAGGACTCTTGCTGCTGCCAACAGACCCATAACTGTGGAGTTCATACCTCAGACTCAGGAGCTGTGTTGGTTCTGGACCAAACCACAACCCCCTGACCCCTTTGCTCCTTCAGGGCCGCGCTCCGGGCGTGTCTCCCTTTCAACCTCCTGCTATCTAGAACTTGCCTGTAGGTGGCGCCATACAGGGGAACTTGGAAGTCGAGGATACGGGTCACCTGCTGCCGCCCCCAAAGGCCAGTTTAAATAGTCACCTGGCTTGAGCCCAGCACAGGACCCTTGGTAATATGGGCATGCGCCCCCAGCCCTCACGGGTCTCTCTTCCTCTCCTCACCCCTCCCCTCCCCTCCCTTTCTCCTCCTCCACTCTCCCCGCCCCCGCTGGCGCGGTGCGGGAGCAGTGAGCCAGCGCTTCTCCCGAGGTTGGGCTCTGGAGCCAGATCTCCAAGCGCTGTAGGCAGACTTGGCGCTTCTGGACCGCTCTCGGATCCCGGAGCCTTAGGCCTGCCCCTGCGCTTCCTCTCTGCACCCCCTTTTGCCCGCAGCTGTAGCGGGGGTGGAGAGATGGAGGAGACTGTGACCCCGTGAGTGCTAGGCGGGGCAGCTTTAAAAACTTCTGAAAGGCTTCGTTCAAAGCCTCAAAGGACAGAACTTGGGCCGGAAGGCGGTTTCCACGAAGGGGCCTAAAAGGAGGCGGGAGTGCACCTGCTGGGCCAAGAAAGCGGCCTGGGAAATAGTATCCAGTTCCCCGCGAGCCCTGAAGCCTTCACCCCGCACTCGCCGCGAGGCCCCGGCCCGCTCCGGGGAAGGGGGGAACCGAGCGGCCCCACCCGGGACACTAGGTTTTCACCCTCCCCACCGGACGGCAATGGGGCGGGGCGGGAGCTTCGGTGGCCCACGCGGTCCCCGCAGGGTCTTCCTTCCCGCCGTCCCCTCCCTAGGAGCCCGAGATTTTGCAGCAAAATTGAATTCCCGGATTTTAACTCCAATCCAGCCGGGTAGGAGCGGGCTGAGGAAGTGGCATCTCAATGAAGGAAATGTTACCATTTTACACTCTATGCCCACCCCCATACACACACACACACACACACACACACACACACACACACACACACACGTCACTGAGGGAGAGTGAGGAGGACGGGAGTGTGGGAGGAAGGGCCTGCACGGGGGGAAGCGAGGGAGTGGCAAGGGTCGCACGGGAACAGATAGTGGTCCCGGCGGCGTCAGGAATCAGGGCTGTCGCTGTGCGCTTCTGTTGTGCCACTGAGGGCAGATGGGGAGGTGCTGCCCGGCCACCGCTGACCAGGGCAGCTCTTCTGCGGACAGAGAGCGGACGTCGGCACTCGCGGGGGCCAGAGACACGCACTAAAGGGATTTCCATTAGTACCGCATTATGAGGATCCTCATCCTCTAAAGTCTTCCATAAAGGCTCTTGAATAAATTAGGTAAATTTCTTTTCTCCATGCGTTCTTTCTGAAGAAGACAATTTCTCGGTTCTTCTGAAATAGAGAGCTTTAGCAGGGGAGCAGATATGTGGAGGCCATTCTAGGAGGGCTTCCACTACCTGCGGTCCAACTTAGTGAGGATAGCTAAGAGGTAGAAGTGGAACCGAATGAGGCTGTGTGATTTAGCTGAAGAAGTAAAATAGTCCCTGAAAATAGAATAGTTAAAAAATAAATTACATAAAGTTTATTATTTTGCTTGGAGTCCTTTTCCTTGATATGACAATGTAAAAAATACATGAGAGTTGTTTGTTTTTTGGTTCTTGTCAATTAGCGTTTATTATACTTGCTCAAAGGCCTTAAAAGAATTATTTTAGTGAATTTTAAGAACAGTAGTTGCTAACATTGCAAGCAGCAAAGGTGTGCAGAACAGATCTATAGACTCCATAAGTTTAGTTGCAACATTTACTCTCAAATTTAGTATCAACTTTTTTTTTAATAGGATGGTGTTTTTATTAACATACTTCAAGAGGTAGGGAACTCTGAGAAGGAAAGAGACCAAAGGAAAAACAGAGCAATGGAAACAAAAAGAGAGGCGAGATTAACTGTAACAGTCTGGACTTCAACGAGTCCCAAGTTGGAGTCCTAATGTACTGCACATTTCTGGGAGCGTTAACTTTATCCGGAATATTGGTGGGCCTGGTCTCTAAGCGCTGCCTAAGAAAGGACAGACTTAAGCAAATATCCCTTTTGTGAAAGTCTAGCACTTGCTTATGAAGTAGCTCCCAATCTCGGTAGCCTGTGCCGACTTGAGGCTTTAAAATCCGCAGGTGTGCGCAGCATCGCCACGCCCAGCATGCCGTGCGCTGGACCCGGGATGTGGTGGGCAAGAGAAACATTTGACCTGTCTGCAGCATGTCCTGAGTACCTTGCCCTGGCATTTTAGCAGACAAAGACTGGCACGTTGAAACTATTCTCCTTACTTTAGCAAGGCTAAGAGGTCGGGTTTCCTACAAATTTGCGCAATTTGTACCCAAGCGTTTTGATATAAAGGATGAAAACAACATTTTATCCCTAAGAGTGAAATGTAGCCTTTGATACACTCCCAACAGGGTTTGAAAGCATGTCAAGGGCTCAAACACAAGCTTGTGTTGTCTATAGGGCAAAAGCAACTTACCAGGATAAAAAGCAAGAAACTTTGTAAAAGTTAGAATTACCATTCAAAGAAATAGCTTGAGAAAGTGTTACAAAATAGCCTGGTAACCATAAGAGGAGCAGAAATACTTTGGGGCGCTTTGGATTTATGAAGGGGACAGTGGTAATTGAAACTTTGTGCACTATAGTTTGCATGTTTACTGTAAGCAATCTTTATGCTCCTGAAGCTAGAAGGCTATACTTTCTGGGCAAAGTATCCTTAGTGATTTCCCCCCTAGAGTTATGAGGTCTAAGACCTTTAAAACTCTCTTGACCTGAAAAATCACAAAACTGACAAACTGAAACTTTTCTCTTGATTTTATTCTACAAAATACAAAAACCTTGAGCGCAAAGTAATTGTGGTGGTGCTTTCTCCCAGAAAGAAACTCCATGGAAAGTTTCTGCAGATGAGGGCTATGTTAGAGCCCACTCCTTAGTTGGGGTGGGGGCATTGACAACAAACCTGGCACACACACCTTCGCACTGGCACCCACATTCCCACTCTGGGTCCATACACTGCCAGCTTAAGAAGAAGAGTTCATGCACTTGAAGTATGTGAGGAGCAAGGCTTAATACGGTCCAAACCCATGCCCTCAACATATGGGGGGAGGGGGGCTTAACTCTGGGTATTAGGAGGAAGAGATACCTCAAAATAAGTCTGGGATTTCCTGTGAGCAGTGAAAAACAACCTTGCAGGTCTGCAACCTATAAGCTCCAGGCGTAGCCACTGCATCCAACCAGCCTCACAGCCCCACAATATCAGTGCTGTGGTTCAAAAGTTGGAAACTGCGGTTTTTAATTGAGGCTGGGTCCTGCCTACCCCCTTCCTCTTCAGCGGTCTTTCTCTGTAGGCGGATTTGTTTTTCCATGCATCGCTGGCAAGTTGCTTTTAGGAAATCTTGCCTCTGCAAAACGTTTTAAATGTGGTAATATATAGCAGCCTTCTTAAATCCCCCTCAAGAAAGGCGTGAAAGAGGCTCTGTTTTCCTGGAAAATTCAGGAACTTGATGATCTGAGCAAAGGACTGACCCAAAAATGGAGTCCACTATCCACTCACCTGAAGGCAAGGTGTTTTGTTTTGGGCTTGGTTGTTTGGTTTGGTTTTTAATACCTAAGAGATTTTAAATTCACACAATACTCTCTCCAAAAGGCAAAAAGAGTACTGAAAGTGTGCCCTTCATTACAGGACACCCTAAAAGTCCCTCTGAGGGAAGAGGCTGCAGAGTTGGTGGAACCACAAACTAATATGGAAAAGTAGGCCGTTTAGGTCAAGTTCCCGTGGCAAGAAAACGCAGTGGGGTGGAGGCGCAAGTTTCTCACAGGTCACCACTAGGAAGAGGAGCGGCAGTCTAGAGACCACCTTATAAAGTTCATTTCTGTCGGGCATCTGATCTTCCTTACGATTCACCTTTCTCGGAAGTCCCGCAGGTTTTAGCCTCCACGGTGAAAGTAAGGGTCGGATCTGCGGTGTCGTCCCTTCCTTCCGCTAGGGCCGTGCCAGGCTGGCAGCCAAGAGCAGGGCACGGTTCGAGGTCAGCTCCGAGGCCAGAGGGCGGCGCCCAGACACTGCACACCCGAGCCTACGTTAGCCGTCATAAGGTCATGACCTTGAGAGGCGGCTCCTGTGCCTCTGCTCCTCGGTTCATCCGCCCTTGACCCCAATCCCTCTCAAGGCCTGGACTGGGTGATCCATGACGTCTGGGTCGTCTGAGTCGGTGGTGATTAGAGAGTAGAAATGAATTTATTTACTCTCAAAGTCCCGTCGTACCTCTGAAACTGGGAGGTCCGTGAGTCACTAGGAACCGTGATCAGTGAAGTCTTCATCCAGACTCGGAGTTCACAGGATGCTCTGCGGCTTCTGGATGCCAAGTTGCTGCAGGCGGGGAGGAATGAAATTCGCCTGGTTCCCTATCTTTAACTCCTGAAAAAATTTTAAAATACTGCTACCAAGCTTGAGTTTCTTTTAGGGCACCTTACCGCACCTCTTTACAGAGGCAGGGGTGTGCACACGTGATAGCGATGCAGGGGGCGGGGGTGGGGTGGTGGGGAGGAAGGCAAGCAGGCAGGCGGAGAAGGAAAGCAGCGCACCCTCTTCTATTGATTTATTTATGTAGGATATTGTGTTAATCAGATTGACAAAGGGGAATCCAGCGCTCACGCTGGCGCTTGGAACGATTGAACTTTTCTCCCCACGCTCTCAGCAAAAAGTTTTCTGGCTAAAAAAGATCTTAATGGCGCCTGCCGCCCAATAAACTTGGAGTCCAAAGCAACCGCGCATCCCAGGCCTGCCAGACCTCGATGGGGCAGTCTCTGGGAGAACAGTTAGAGGTGCTACTGGAGGAAAGAAGTGGAACATTACTTTCCAACAATCAGTGACCTAAACCTGCCAGCGCCTACCTTGTTCTGGAAATACCTAATCTCCACTTCCTCTATAAAGCTTAACTGTAACTCGCCCCAATCCCAAATTGCAAACACCAGAAGAATTGCTCCCTTAAGCATTCCGTGCCTGTGACCCTTCCTAAAGCCTTGTTCAAGTCTGCTCTCTGGGAGTCATTAAGAGAAGGAAGAGAGAAATTCAGGATGTTGCTTTTCCCTTTAAACTAATAATAACACAAAGGGCGCTTGCCAGAGATTTGGGATTGTTTTGACTTCATAATTCAATGACAAAGACAAGGCCTGAGGTATCAAAAGTTGTGTAGGAAAGAAAGAATCACAAGAGGAACAGGTAGGAACAGATGCCTTGGAAACTTCTCTCCAAAGAAAACCTTGGCTTCCTTCCACCTGAATAATCAAGACACACATTAATAAGTATGCACTCAACATACATAGCCAGTATTATATATATGCACTGATCTGGTCAAGTGGACAATTCAACTTCATAACTATTGCATGTATGGGAAAGAAGTTTTGGTAGGGAATGTTCAGGCCTATTCTTAATAATAATAAAGACTACTGAGCTTCTTGCTTTAAGCTGACATCATAAAAGCCAGATAAAATAAAGTGCTTACAGGTATTAGTTGAAATCCAGGAGCAGTTCAAAGATCCCTCTATTATATCTGACTTTGCTTTCCCTGTGTTTACACTGGAGTAATAATAACCTCTAACATTTATTGAGTTGTTTGTTACATGTGCCATGTTCTGTTCCAAGCACTTTAATATGATAACTCATTTAATCCTGAACAGCTCTGTGAAATAGTTGCTATTATAATTCCCATTTTATAAATGTGGGGAACTGAGGCACAACTAAACTAAGTAGTTTGTCCATGATTCCTGAGCTAGTGAATGTCAAAACTAGTCTAGTCTGTGTTTTGGTTTTAGTAGCCCTCACTACAAAGTTAAGAGTGGTATTGTACAGTGGTTCCTACCTAAGACCATGCTTGGAGTTATTTTCTCAAAAGTAAAAAGGGAGTAATTAATCTCATTCACTCAGTTAATCAAGATAGCCAATCTGGCACAGAGTAACACCTATCAACCAAAAAGTTGTTTTCACTGAATTATGCAAGTAATTTAATGCATTTCATATACAGATTATAATAAATGAGAATATTGAAAATTGTTTTAATTCCAAAATCTGTTTGGCTGATTTTTGAGAATAGTCCGCCCACCCCGTGCCTCTTCCCAAAAATATAATTATAAGATTACATCATCATTTTCAAAGAGCATTCATTATATGCTACATATACTTCAGAGCTGGGACAATAGCAGTTCTTAGTATAGACTCTATCTTTATTGTTAAGGATTCAGTCATACTGGACACATCACTCTCATCACCATCACCATCAGGTTAAATATGCCACCAGAAGAATGTAACCTCTTTTTCTCTATGCATTACCGCCCCCCTGCCCCATCACCGTTCCCTCCTAGACAGAATCATAGAGTGTCAGTGTGGGGGGAAAACACTTAGAAAGCATATCATTTACCCTCTGGGATTTTACAGATGAGAAAAGAGGGCCATAGAAAAAGAGACCTGCCCAAGCTTACAAACTATGCCCTGGCTAGAACCCAGAACTCCTCACTCCCAGTTCAGCCCTCTTCTCCCAAACCAAATTGACCCTTAGAGTTCATAAAGGTATTTAGATTAAGAGCACACTTAAAAAAAAAAAGTTTCAACAATCATTTTTTAACCCAAGATATATAAAAAAGGGGCTGTCTTACGCCTTTCTCCCTTTCAGATGTGTTCCTGGAATGTCTTCACCAGATGTTTAACCAAGAAATTACAGTTGCAGAGTCTTCGACATGTGCCGTGCATTTAAAAGCAGCATTTTAGATATGAAACCAATTAATGATTTTCTTTTCTTTTATAAAAAAAGGGGGGGAATTTTAGTTTTGCCTGCAAGTGATCCGAGTCTTTACAGAGTCTGCGTTAACGTCACTCACTTTCACTCTGGGACGTGCTAGTCTCACAGTCTAGTTTTGTTCAGACTTTATTTTGCTCCAAGCTGCATTACAAGCCACTCGTCCACGCTGCAAAAGGTGGGGGTATAGGATTGGGGTGATGGACTCTTGCTCCCCCCCCCTTGATGTACTTGAGGCAATCTGGAATCATTCCACTTCTCTCTCTCTCTCTCTCTCTCTCTCTCTCTCGTGCGCGCGCGCACACGCGCACACACGCACACACACACAAACACACATGTGTACCATGCATGTGTGGGCGCCTATGAATTTGTCTATAGGCACGTTTCTGATTTAAAGTGATAGGACCAAGAGCTGGACTGAAGAAGTGAATTATTTTCCGTGATAAATCAACTTGATTGTCTCCACACTGTACTTCCATTCTTCACCCGAGCGCTCGGTGGTTGCAGCGGACATGCACTGCGGCAAAAATGCCCTCGGAACGGCTAATTTTGCGGCCACTGCGGCGGCTGCGGCGGTGGCGCGGGGCGCGAGCACGGATTGATTTTTCAAGACGGCTTCTCCTTCAGTGCAACTCGCCAAATCAGAATCAAGTTGACTGCAGAAGCTTCACTGGACGCATGTGGATTGGGTTTTGTACCTGAATTGTTTTGTTTTTTTTTTTTACATACTTTTTCCTTTGGAGGGAGGAGCTGAGCTGGTGGTGCAGGAACGGAAATGTATCTTTTGTTCTATTTTATTCTTACGCTTAAGAAAGATATATTAAAATGGCTACCATTGCTTCCTGAGCACTGGGGAGGCCAGACCTTTGCAGATAGGGAGGGAGGAGATACTTTAATTCCTCTTTCTTCCCTCCTTCCCTTCCTCCTCCTCCCACCCCCATATCCTCCAGTCGGCTCTGCGACACCACGGGGGGGAAATGGACCAGAGGCACTTGTGCGGGTCATTTGTCCTCACTCTCGATTTTTTTCTTCGGACAAGTAGTCACCAATTATCTTTTTATTTTTTACAAACTGGTCTTTTTTAAAATCTGGTTTCGTATTTTTAATAAAACTGTCCGGAACATGTTTGTCTTATCTTCTGCTTAAACAGCTAGCGAAGCAGCTGTTGAACGGCTTGGAGTGGGCGTCAATCTCGTTACTAGATTCGTGAAGATCGCCTAGGGCAGACACAGCCCAGTGGTTACGTACACGGTTTTGGGTTTCTTTTTTTTAGCTTTTATTTTTTATTTTTATATTTTTTGTTTTTTAAGTGAGTCCGCTAATTAACAAATTAATTACCAGATGTGTATTTGATGCCTGTGAGTTCTTTAAAAAAAAATCCAGAATTTCACTTTCACGTATTTATTATTGAATTGCTGTTCTTTATAGTCAAGCATATAGATCATACCAGACTGATAATTTACATTTAAAATGTGGGATTCCAAAGACCTGGAAGATAGCTTTGGCGTCTCACTTTGTGGGATAAAACCTGAGTTTTCCAGGAGTTGGGAAACCTTTTCCATTCATAAACTTGCCATTGACATATTTATTCTAGATTTTTACTTCTCCAGAAGCTGCCTATAACGCAATAGCCAAATTGGGAAGATGATTGTGGTGTCAAGGTGTGAGTAGTGATTTAGTGTTGCATAATCATAATTTAAGCAGTTGTGTCTGTTTACCTTGATGTAACTTTCCCAAAGTTTGTTTGTAGCTTTAAATAGTTTAAGAGTAGAACTAATTGCAAATGGATAGCTTCCCTGAAGAAAGCAAGGAGGATTCAGCCCTCTGGGTTGGGTTGCCCAGTCCCCATCTTTATCTGCAATCCCAACCTGTAGATACCAGGGGTGGAGTAGAAAACGACCCCATTTTCCTTGGAGAGATTGGGAAGGAAGAGGCCAAGCTGATCACTTGACTACCCGATAAAGTCTGCCTGAATTGTTAGTGATATGAAAGGATACTTCTGTTCAAGGCAAATTAAAAAGCCAGATGCAGCAGTGCAGTGAAAATCCAGCTCAGTTAAATGTGAACATATAACCTGGTTGAAATAAGCTTTTTAATGAGTGTGTCTCAAGTAGTAAAAACGAGTGCAAATAAATTAAAAACTAACCACCTCATTTGCTCCAACATTTAAAACATACTAAGTTGGGCATGCATTTGGGCTGCTTTTTCACAGCCCATGATGTATAGACAGTGCACAATTTCCATGTTATAATGACTTGGAGATAAAGGGTTATTTCAATTTAGTCAGTAAAGACAAATGAAAGCAGGTTATCTTGGTTCACAGAAAAAGCGGCCTATCTACTCTGGGGAAACATACACTCTCCCAGGCAGCAACACCTCAACTGTCCTTTTTTTTGGTAAAGACTCAGATTCTAGGGCCTCAGAGTCAGGCATGAATCTGATTTATAACTATAAAAATGATATACAAAAATGTATTAATTTACTTATGAACATATATGAAAACTAACAAGGATGTCTTTGTTGGCCATTAGGCAGGGCTCAAAACTTGGGCAACTCTCCCCTAAAGTTTATCTAAATTAATACTTCTTGTGATATCATCCATATAACCATATTTTGCCATTTATAGACTCTATAAAGGCAGGAAAGTTAGCTTTTAAAATATTTGTGGTATCAAAGTTTTTTTAAGGGAAGAAATCGCAAATGAAGCTTTTTTATAGGAAAAGTTTAGTAAAAAATTTTAATGTGTAACTGCTTTAGAACTAAAATGAACTACAGTATCTAAATACTATAAACATTAAGATGTTTTCTCAATCAGGTTTTTATTTTTAAAGTAACAAAATAGGATATTTAAAAACTTAAGATTTCCTCATATTGGATTTGTTCTACCAGAAAAGTGCATTTTGGTTTTAAATTTAGGATTGTTATTAAATTTTAACATCACAAACTGTGAAACAGAGGGTTCTTTCACTTCAAAGTTAATTCCATTATTTTTTCTATAGTTCATGGAAGTCTATTGCTATTGTACCTAGCATACTCATTAAGATAAATAGTATGAACATTATGCAACACAATTTTTTTAAAAAAATTAAAGCAAATACCTTGAGCAAATTAAAAGAACTGGAGTGATCCAAGTAATAATATCAAACTAAAAAAAAAATAATTCAAATAGTACTGGATATTTGTCAATATTGCAATGAGTTTCTCAATTATCTGTAACATAAAATTCAATTGTCTTCTCAAATTTTGACTTTGAGGAAATAAGTGAATAATAATGACTATATATTTTTAAAATGTTATAAAGCAAATACCATACATATTAAATTTTTAGAATTTACTCAAATATTATATTGTCACATAGGGTGCAGGATTTACTGCAACTTTATGTTCAAATAGAGCAGTGGTTCTTAACCTGGGTTCTATCGAACCCTAGGGGTTCGATGAGTTGGTCTCAGGGGTTCGGAGAAGCCTCTGCTGTGGAGGCCAGAATAAAGTAATACCATAATTTGTTGTGAGTTTATGCACTTTGTTGGTTTTGTTCTTTGAGCAAGGTGATGTTCATGCATGGCTCATTTTGTGCACCAGTAAAAAACATATATCTATGTCTTGAATTTGGAAAAAAAATCATATTTTATTTATCACTAAAGAAGAGTTCGGTGAATGCGCATATGAAACTGGTGGGTTTGGTACCTCAAAAAAGGTTAAGAACCACTGAAATAGAGACTTTCAAAAGATAGTCCTAGTATAAGGCATAGGATTTGGAGGGAGAGCAGTGAGGTATGATGTGACTCACTACTTGGTACTTGTCTCTTTGATGGCCAGATCACCACTTATTTGTCCTATATTCCCAGACCTAATATAGTGCCTGGCTATAGCAGCATTCAGTAAATGTTTTGCAGACTTGAATTTATTTGATAGTTCAATATTTTTCTTAATTTTTGATAGTGTGTATAAATTTTGGAAGTGGATAGGGCTAGTAGAAATACTTTGGCAAAAAACCAGTGGGGAGATTTTTGTTTCTATATGCTCTCATGACAAATTAAAATGTTTGAGTTATTGTCAACTTTATAGTGCTTAGGAGGACTAGCAAACTAATAATAATGTTAAAACCAGAAACATCATTCTTTGTCTGCTTTCTTGAAAAAGTACTTCTTTATTTTAATATACCAAAAGCATACCACACACCTTACAAACTAAATTTTCAGCTCTCAGCCTGACTCTACTTGCAACAAACTGGCTATTTCAAGCATCTTTGCCAGACTGAAGCACTCCTTATAATTGGTTCTCCTTGCTCTCATTTCAGTTTTTATTTTCTCTTGGTAAACAAAAATATAAACTATGCCAAACTGCCAGAATTTATTGAAGGTAAATGCCATTTTTTCAGTATTATATTACTGAATATGGCATTAATTACTGAGTGAATCTTAATATCTGCAGAAAACCAAGGCATTTTCTTGCATATTAAAACTCCGAGTATTTTTCCAAACAACCTGTTTCTGCATTCATGTGATCTAAGATAGAAATCAACTCCTTTTCTTCACCCATGAAAGGGATCAAGCATTGTTTTCATAGGTACACGATCTACTGATGCAACACAATTAATAACTTTAACAGTGGAAATAAAACAAGAGGTTTATAAAAAAGGAAAGCCTCATCACTGCATATTATTTTTATAATACTACATTATTGATATAAAAATATTAATATGAAGCCAGAACTTGACTATTTGCATCCCTATTAAGGAAAACTTAACTTAATCAAATATTAACCTTCTTAAGATTTATTATAAAATATAAGGTATTAAAGTAATATGTGATATTTAATTTTTAACACTGCAGATAAATAGGTAATAACCTATCAGAACTTTTAAAGCTTGCTCTAATGTCATAGTTGTAAAATATTAATTGACAAACTCAATGATTTGAAAACATTAATATATTACCAACCATGGTGAGTTTTCACACCTTAGAGACAATGGTGGCTGAATATTTTTCATTGTACAGTGAAATGTAGGACTGTATTATTTTACTAAGATGAAATAAATTTGATCTAAATGTCTTCTTGCAGGTTAGGCTCTGGGACATCATGAGTAATTTTCCCATTTTCAAAGCAAAAGGGAAAACTGAGATAATGGAGTAGAAAAAGGATAGGTTACTTGTATTGAACCCCTATAATCCATGTTACACACTATGGTCAGAATGCTTTTTCTAAACAGACACTGATCTTGTTACCACCTTCAAGCCGCTTCAACAGTTCCTCATTAATGTCAGGATAAAGTCTAAAATCTTCCAAGTTGGCCAGCAGACCCTGAGTGTTCTGACCTATATTTCCCATGTCAGTCTCATCTTGGTATCTGCTCTCCCACTAGCTTATCATTCATTCTATTTCTTCGTTTGAATAACACCCCAGACTTCCTCTTCCTCTTCCCCACCTTCCCATAACTCTTATTATCTTTAGTGAAACCTGCTCTGACATTCAAAAAACATTTCCAAAATGAATGGATGAACCCATCTACCAAAAGAAATACAGAGAATTATATATCTTTAAAATGTTAAAGGACCATGAATATCAACTATTTCAAAGATATTTTTCAGATGAGGAAACTGACAGTGGTTCTGATAATCAGGTGACTTTAAGGATTATAGAATCAATAGAACTGGGTCTAGATTCCAAGATTCCCAATACTCGTAAAATCAACTCTGTAAGTGAAACAAGTCATTAAAGAATTTGTTCTCTGCTGAAGGGCCTGCGGTCAAGGCACATGTGAGAAAGCAATCAATGAACAACTAAGGTGTTGCGACAACAATGAAAAACTAATGATTGATGCTTCTCACCTCTCTCTGTTCCTGTCTGTCCCTATCTGTCCCTCTCTCTGACTCTCTCTCTGTCCCTGTAAAAAAAAAAAAAAAAAAAGAATTTGTTCAATTTTTTTCTTTAATAAACTAAGGTTGCTATTTCCTCCTCAAAAAATTAATATAATTACCATATGATTCAACATTTCCACTTCTAAATATATACCCCAAAGCATTGCAAGTAGGGACTCAAACAGATATTTACACACCTTGTTTATAGTAGCATTATTCATAATAGCTAAATAGCAAGCAACCCAAGTTTTCATTAATGGATGAATGGATAAGCAAAATGTGGTATATACAAACAATGGAATATTATTCAGCCAGAAACTTGGAAATTCTGGCACATGCTACAACATGCATGAACCTGAAGACATTATACTAAGTGAAATAAGCCACTCACAAGAGAACAAACACTGAATGATTCCATTTACAAAAGAGACCTAGGGTAGTGAAATTCATAGAGACAGCCTGACCAGGTGGTGGCGCAGTGGATAGAGCGTCGGACTGGGATGCGGAGGACCCAGGTTCGAGACCTCAAGCTCGTCAGCTTGAGCGCAGGCCCATCTGGCTTGAGCAAAAGCTAGCCAGCTAGGACCCAAGGTTGCTGGCTCCAGCAAGGGGTTGCTCCGTCTGCTGAAGGCCCTCGGTCAAGGCACATGTGAGAAAGCAATCAATAAACAACTAAGGTGTCATAACGGCAATGAAAAACTAATGATTGATGCTTCTCACCTCTCTCCATTCCTGTCTGTCCCTATCTATCCCTCTCTCTGTCCCTGTAAAAAAAAAAAAAATTCATAGAGACAGAGAGTGAAAATGGTTTCCAGGATGTAGGGGAGAATAAAAAATGGGAAGTTATTATTTAAAGAATAAAAAGTTTCAGTTTGGGATGATGAAAAGTTCTAGAGATTGATGATGATAGTTGCACATCAATGTGAATACATCTAATGCCACTGAACTGTACATTTAATAATCATTAAATTGGAAAATGTTATGTTATATATATTTTACCACAAAACAACAACAAACAAAACAAAAACAAAACCTTGGCTCTGGCCAGCTAGCTCAGTTGGTTAAGAGCAATCTTGAAACAGAAGGTTGCAGGTTCAATTCCAGGTCAGGGCACACACAGGAAGCAGCCAATGTGTGCATGTGAGTGGACCAACAAACGAATGCTTCCTTTCCCCCTCCTCTCCCTCTTTCTTCCTCTTTCTGACTCTCTGAAAATAAGAAAGAAATTAAGCCCTGGCCTGATAGCTCAGTCGGTTGGAGCATTGTCCTGGAGCACAGAGGTTCCTGATTCCATTCTCTGGTCAAGTCACATACAGGAGCATCTTAATGTTCCTCTCGCTCTCCCTTCCTCTCTCTCAAACAAACAAACAAAAACTTGCTGTTTCCCTAAGGAAGCTACCAATAGAGTGTCAGGTCATGCCCTAACTCCCTACCCTGACCCACATTGCATTATTTTTTATTTTTCTCTTTTTGGTTGACTCATAGTCCTGATTCTTAGCCTATTAACTGGGCCTTGAGCCAAGCTTCCCACTTGTTACCGCTTGTGTATCCAACACAACAATCCTAACTCTACAACTTCCTTTTGTAGAGTTCCTGGACTCCCCTTTACTGGCCCTATTTTGAGTCACCTTTTGAGAAAGACATGTCAAGAGAGGCTGGAGTGGTAAAGGATAGGGGTGGGAAAAGAGAGTCTGAACTCAAAGAGCCCATGCCAAATAGTTTTCCAGTTCTCATTTCCTTTTCTCCATACTATTTTTGGGGGACTGGGATATAACCTTAGAGTGAGTGTGAAAAACCCAAGGATCAGAGGCATCAATTTCAACTAGTTCTCTCCTTTCTTTTTGCTGATTTTCTGTACCCACAGACAGTGACATCAAGCTAAGTACTTTTAATCTAGCAACACCAGAAGCACTCATATCACTAGCCCAGGGCACTCAGGCTGTAATTGAGGAATTTCTAAAATAGTCATTTTATAAGATGCTATCCTTCATTCCCTCTGTCCTCAGGATGGCTGAAATCTCATCCAGAGATTGAATACATAGCTCAGTGAAGCTTAGTAAAGATTGTCCTCTTCATGACAACCCTGGTCTGTGCGTATGCATGGCAGTGGTGGTGATGGTGTTGGTAGGAGTTTCTGCACTAAATTTTTTGAGATATCATAATGTTGTGTTGCTTTCAAATAACCCTTCTTGAATTTGAATTTTTTTTATTGTATTCATTTTAGAGAGGAGACACAGAGTGAGAGAGAGAGAGAGAGAAAGAAAGAGAGAAAGGGGGGAGGAGCTGGAAGCATCAACTCCCATACGTGCCTTGACCAGACCATCACAGGGTTTTGAACTGGCGACCTCAGTGTTCCCAGGTCAATGCTTTATCCACTGCGCCACCACAGGTCAGGCTCTTGAATTTGAATTTTATAATTATATGAATATTGATTATTTCATAAGTTTTTACTTTTTCTTTTTAAAATTGATCGCTAGGAAACTCAAAGTAAAAATTTTAAGTCAACACTAGAAGAGTACATAGGATCTCATTATATGTATTGTGGATACTAATCTTGGCCTTATATCTATCTGAATTGTGTGTCTCTTTGATAGATATGTAGTAGATAGATACACAGATACATAGATAGAGATATTTAGAAATTTATTTAGTTATATTTATCCTGCCTTAATTCATAAAGGTCTTGGAATGGAGATGTGTATGTGTGTGTGTGTGTGTGTGTGTGTGTGTGTGTGTGTGTGTGTGTGTGTAGATATTGATATACCATAGGTAGGTAGGTAGGTAAGTAGGTAGGTAGGTAGGTAGATAAAAGATAGGTGATATAGATAGATAGATAGATAGATAGATAGATAGATAGATAGATAGATAGATAGATGATAGATAGACACACATCTTCACTACAAAAACTTTTTGAATAAAGGCAGGATAAATATGACTGACTATCCATATTCTTTATTCTGTGCTATACTATGAACAACTGTTGGTACAGGTCTTCATAGAATAAAAACCTAAAATTTTGACATTTCACATTCATGATTTCATTAAATTCTCACAAAACCTGAAGAAATAAGCAGGACTGATGATACTGCATTTCACAGAGAAGGAAGCATGAGGAAGAGATTGAACCGTCCTAGCCCACAAACAGCAGAGAATGAACAACCGTATCAACTCAGAGCCATTAACGCCCAGTTAGTTTCATATCGTTGCCCTCACCCCCGCCCTTGTTTATTTTTCCTGAAAATTATCCTAACTGTCTGAACATGTTAGAATAAATCTCTCAGCCTGGATTTTATAGCCCTTCCTTCAGTTTAGATAACTGACCATTCACTTTCTCCTATCAGATTCACTAATAGTACTTTTTCACTTTCCTCAGGCCTCTTTTTAGCTTTGATACCAGAGATAGTTATTCACTCCTTTTCCATTCCTGCAAAATATTCTTTGCATGATGTAATGTAACTGCCACTGGAACTGCGGATTAATTCTTAACCAGTTGTGTGGCCCTGAACTAGCCACTATACTCTGTTAGCTTCAGTTTTATCATCTGTGAAGTCTGGTGGATGGATAGTTCTGAGCGCCCTTTCAGCTCTCCTTCTTCTGTGAATTGTAAGCTTGATTACTTTTACTTTAATCAGGATGCAAATTTCCTTTCTCTGGTCATCCTAGCAGCTCAGTTGTGTGATATCATCTCTGGTCTTCAGGACCTTCTGCAGTTTGTTGTGGTGTGTGTCCAAGACGAAGGATGAGTCTGGAGTTGGGGGAAATGGGAAGTTGTTATTCAGTGCTGTAAAGTTTCAGCTAGGCTAGCTGAATACATTCTAGAGCTCTGCTGTACCACAATAGTGCCTAGAGTTAACCATATAGGATTGTGCCTTTCAAGACTTGGTAAGAGCCTGACGAGGCGGTGTCGCAGTGGATGGAGCATCGGACTGGGATGCGGAGGACCCAGGTTCAAAACCCCGAGGTAGCCAGCTTAAGCGCGGCCTCATCTGGTTTGAGCACAGCTCACCAGCTTGGACCCAAGGTCACTGGCTCGGGCAAGGGGTTACTCGGTCTGCTGAAGGCCCACGGTCAAGGCACGTGTGAGAAAGCAATCAATGAACAACTATGGTGTCACAACGAAAAACTGATGATTGGTGCTTCTCATCTCTCTCCATTCCTGTCTGTCCCTATCTATCCCTCTCTCTGACTCTCTCTTTGTAAAAAAAAAAAAAGATTTGATAAGAGAGCAGATTTCATGTTAAATGTTCTTACCACAAAAAAAGTTCTGGAGTTGGGGTGGGAGAGATGTCACTAACTCTGGGAAGTGTTAGGTATGCCTAATACCTTGACTGTGGTGATGGGGTGATGGTACCATGCGTATTTATACATGTCCAAACTCATCAAATTGTATATATAAAATGTGGGCAGTTCTTTGTATATCAATTATTCCACAATAAAGCTGTTTTAAAAAAAATGATGGGTCCATGTACTTACCTTTGATTATGGATAGAGCCGGCTAACTATCAGAATGGTACTTTGAAAAAATCTGAAGGCTGAGCTGTTTCCTAAGCCAGACACCATAGCTAGAACTTTGGATGTTCCAGCTTCCTGAGCCTTAGTTTCGTTTGTGTGGTGAGAGTGACAATGCCTGATGTAGCAATGCAGAAGGAAGAAAGGTTAAAAGTGTTAATACGTGTGTAAGCTCTGTGAAAAGCAAACTCAATGTTCTCCATTTACACTTAACATTTCCCTCTACTGATAATGCCATGTCTTGCATCAGCCACACTCCTGACCCTGTATTTCATCAGAGTACAAGGCTGGAAAATGTAAGCATTTGTTCATCCAGCCATTTGCACATTAATTTACCAAACATTTATTGAGGATCTACTATAGCATTTTGATTGTAGGAATAAAAGAATGAATGATGTCATTGCATTTTTAAGGATTTCATAGTCTAATAGACAAACATGCAAATAAGTAACTGATAGACAATGTGAAGAAAGCTGTCCTAGAGACAGTTTAAAATGCTAGAGGGCACACAGGAGGGATTGACTAATTCTGCCTAGGGGAGCTGGGAAGTAGCATTAAATTGGGTTCTTGATGGCCGGAAATGAGTGGAATAAGGAAAAAATTTTAGGGACTTTGGGGCAGAAGAAATCACACACACAAGAGAGGGATGAACATGTATGGTGTGTTCAGCAAATGAGGGGAAGAGAAAAGTAATTTATTTAGTGTGCCTGGAATGAGGGAGTAGCAGAGAGAAATCAGGCAAGAGGAGTCTGGAAAAGGAGGTTGATAATAAAATCAAATGTATTCTGTGCCAAGTTAGGGAAAATCCATGATTTTAGAGAAATAACTATCCAAAGGTACTACGTTATTGTTTTATAATCTTGATTATTAGTTATAGTGAAGGCTAGGCCGCTATATCAGAGATCTAAAAACACAGTAGCTTAAATAAGATCAAGGCTGGAGAAGGGGCTCTGCTCCATGAGGTCACTTAGGGACCTAGGTTCCTCCCATGTTGCCGCTTTTTTACCTCTGGGGTATTATTCTAGTCTTTGTAATTAAACTTGGGTCTCTCACATAGCCTCATTGCAGCCTTTAAAAAGGCCACAAGTTTCTGACAAATTTCTTATCAGCAAGTGACATGAAAGTTGGGCTCAACAACTATGCTAGTATTCTACTGAGAACTTAAATCATGTGTCATGCTTTTCTGCAAGGAAGGGTGGAAAACAGGGATTCTATACTATTCATCTAAGAACAGAGAGAGTACATATCAGTGAGGACAATAGTTTGCCACAACTTGCTTATTTGAGAACCTCATCAATTCTTAGACTTAAATTTGCTTCTATTATTTATCCTTTTAATTGCAATGTTGGTCCTGTAAATCCCCATCTTGATGACTTAGCCTAAAAACTGCTTTGTATGATCTAGGATTTACCCAGAAAAATCAAGAAAATGTAAAATATATTTCCTTTTCTCTATTCTTTTTATCAAGTGAGAGGCAGAGACAGACTCCTGCATGGACCCCAACCAGGATCCACCCTGCAAGCCCCCTTGCGGGGGATGCTCTGCTTATCTGAGGGCTTGCTCTGTTGCTTGGCAACAGAGCTATTTTAGTGCCTGAGGGGAGACCTTGGTGCCATTCTCAGTGCTCAGGGTTAACGTGCTCTAATGAGCCATGGCTGCTGAAAAGGGGGAAGAAAGAGAGAGAGAAAGAGGGAGGGAGAGAGAGAGAAAGAGAGAGAGAGAGAGACAAGGGAGGGGTGGAGAAGCAGATGGTTGTTTCTCCTGTGTGCCCTGACCAGGAATTGAGCCCAGGACTTCCATACACCGGGCTGATGCTGTACCACTGAGCCAACTGGCCAGGGCTTATATTTCTGTGTTCAACAGAAATTTCAGTTCAGTTCACAAATTAAAATAAAAAATTATTAGAAAAATATTGTAATTTTGAATTATGTTTCTAACTCTGTAAGACTCTGATATTCTAGTCTGCATATCAATGTCCTGCAAGAGGATTAAGTTTTTATTTGGGTCAACAAAGCAGAATTCCTGGAAGAACCTACTATTTTCAAGGCATAATGCCAGCCTACATGAAAATATGAAGCTCTCAATGGGGTTAGCAACCCAAAGTCACCTATTAGACATGTACCTGATTTTCAGTAGTATGGTGGGTGAAGTCACTGAAATGCAAATTCATGGAGTGGGAAGAGCCCATATAGAGTAAAGATTCAATCCATGTGAGCTATTGCTATTGTTACAGGTATTATTTTAAAATTAGGTTTAAGGATATAGAAATGGTAAATCTGTGGGGTAAGGAGAGACTCTTTCACTAACAGGTCTTATTATATATTTTATGGTTATTTGGACTTTAAGGAGAGGCTAGAAAAACTGCACTCCTAAATTGTCCTTGTTGATCCAAATCTCTGAAAACCTGTCTATGGTGGATCTCCTTTGCTCTCTCATATCTCCCCCATGCTTATTCTTCCCCTCCTTTCTCTCTTTTGCTCATTCATTCCTGCTGTGTTGTTCAGGACTTCATCTTCTCTCATTTGTTTCTAACTAGTCTCTTTGCCTCCATTGCTAGAACAAGCCTTCTAATTTGCAAACCTTACTTTGTATATATTTTGGTTAAATATATTTTATATCTCCCTAGTTTCTCAAGTGAAAGTATAAATGGCTCAGAAGGCTCTCCACCATTTTGCCTCAGCCTGCCTTTTAAATTCATCTCCAGGGCCTGACCTGTGGTGGTGCAGTGGATAAAGCATCGACCTGGGAATACTGAGGTCGCCAGTTCAAAACCCTGCACTGGTCTGGTCAAGGCACATATGGGAGTTGATGCTTCCAGCTCCTCCCCCCTTTCTCTCTTTCTCTATCTCTCTCTCTCACTCTGTGTCTCCTCTCTAAAATGAATAAATAAATTTAAAAAATAAAAAAAAATAAATTCATCTCCAGTTATTGTAATGTAAACTAATACCAGCTAGAGCAACTAGCCACAACCAAATGCATCCTCATTCTCTGGCCCCTTGCATACAGTGACAACACTGTGCTTTCCTGGGTAAGAATGCTCTGCCCTTTCCTTGTCCAGCTGACAAATGCTTACTTCTGGCCCAACACAGATATCATTTCCTCTTTTTTAGCCTTCTATGATTGTATCTGTACATCCGCTCAAAATCAGTCATTCTATCATCTGTATTCCTATTGCCATTTATGTATCTCTAAGTTGGGTATTGCACTTATCACATTACATTAGTTCACAAATTAAAATTTAAAAATTATTAGAAAAATATTGCAATTTTGAATTATGTTTTTAACAACCTTTGTGTCTTGATTCCCCCATTGGACTGAAAGCTTCCTGGAGTCAGGGACAATATCTTACTGTCTGTATCTCCAGCTCTTAGCAAATTCAATGTGACCAGAACATGGTAAATACGAAATAGTAATATTATTATTATTATTATAGCTATTGTATAATGAATATACATAATTACTAGGTAATTTCCATGTTATCTGACTATCTTCTATTTTCCAGATGATAAATCTAAAGCTTACAGAGGTTAAATAAATAGCAGGCCTGATATTAATACCTAAATTGGACTCAAAGCTTATATTGTTATGTTGTTGACTGGATGAAACAACATAACAATATAAAAGTTGACTTTGGAAATGGTGCTAATCTACTACATTAAACTGAGTTAATGAACTACAGACAAGGAAGACAAAAGTCACCGTTACCACCTACTGACAAGGCCTGGCTGGCTTAGCAGTGGGTCTTATTCAGAACTGGCATCTACGGAGCAATGCAACACAAGTTGATATCTCTTGTGCATTTCAGAGGCTCTTAGCTTGATACGACAATCCTCCATTCTCACAGTAGGTTCATGTGCTATTTGGTAGACATTATGTAATCATCTCAAGGTCCCACGGCCTATCATCAACTGAACAAGGCTTAGCACTTAAAAATTTTTGTTTTTCTTTTTACTTAAGCCATTACATTCCATCAAGTGTATTTCTAGGGTGAAAGTAGTATACCTAGTAGAAACAGACACTCCGTGGAGGAGGCCGAGATTAAATGCTACAGACTTTCTAGAACAAGTCAATATTTGAATCTATATGTAATGGGCAGACCAGAGCAGCAAATCTAACACCAAGGGCAGCCACAGGTATTCCACCTCCAAGTATTGCTACATTCATTAGCTAGTTGTAAAGTGCAAGTCTAAAGCCAAAATTGTGGTTCAATATAAAATAGAAGGTTTCTCTAACCTTTAATTTAACTGTGCAAGGTCCTGTTATTAATTAATTAGGTACCTTCACCAAGGACAGTTAAGCAAATCAGACAACTGCCAGGTTGTATCCTATTCCTCTTGACTTGCTATTGGATAATTTTTATCAAGAGAGCTAAGCACACATTTTTTTGTAACTCAGTTATTCAGCAAAATGTCCTAAACTACTTAACTGATGTAAAACAAACACATTGTTAAAAATGCAATAGTCTGGTTATGATGCCTTCCATTTCAAGAACTCCTTCTCTTTAGAGTTGAGTCCTGCCAGCCCACCACCACCACTGCACCAATAGCTTAGCTTGTTGTTTAAAACAAACACATAAAAGGTTAGCATGGAAATAGCCAGATCACCTAGTCTTATAGAGCCTGGGTTAATGAAATGAAATGAATTCGAGATGTAGAACTTAATGTTCCAATAACTACCTTTAAAAAAAAAACTTTTTATATCTCAGAGCCTTTCTTTGGGGGGATGGAAAATGGAGGGGTGCGTTACACTTTGTAGAACACAGGTTTTGTAAGGACATTGACAAATTAGATGTATGGCAATTAAGTTAGAATTTCATTGCATCTCCTGCTTTAAAGGAACAGCTTTATTCTTGAGGAAGCTCACCTAACAATTTTATGTTCAGTCATTTGCAGAGAATAGAGCCAATGGCTCTTTCTCTCTGAATCTGGAGTAGAAAGCAGCTTTATTTCACTGTAAGTTCTCTATGACATTTTGCACTCTCTTGATTTAATGTACCATAGAGGATCTTTAACTCTTGGTCTACACCAGTGCAAATAAAGGTTAAATCTCTCACTAACCATCATGAACTAGCCCAGTAACTCACGAGAGGGTATGGAAAAAGAAACTGAAAAAGCAGGTGTACAGACTTGAATAAAGCGTGCAAACCCCGCACAACCGCAGGCTAAGGTACCATATCCTCACATCTTCCTAGTACTCGCTGCGAGGCCCGCGAGCAGAGGAACTTCTACTGCGGCAAAAACCCGATCCCACGAGCGGGGCCTAGTAACACAGGAGCTTTTCTTCGGAACAGCGTCCGGACCCGAGCCTGCGCTGAATGCCAGGGCTCCTATTGGCCACACGCCGTGGGGGAGGTGGAGACTGGCGGGGAGAGTGACGGGAGGAGGGGAGAAGGGGGCAAGGCCTTTTCCCTGCCCCCTCCCGGCCCTCTCAGCAGGCAGCCGCCGGCGCCTCGTGCGTGGTTACTATGCAAATTGCAGCGATTGCGGAAATAAACAAGGGCGTAGGGAGAGAAGAGAGGGACTGCGAATCGATTGCAACTTCTGCAAAGTCTCGTACAATCCAAAGCACACAAGGCAAAAACAGAGAGAATCTGAGAACCAGCCAGCCCGGGTTGGATCGCTTTCAAAAGAGGGGAGAGAGACAGTGAGAGAGGCAGAGAGCGCGCATTGCAATTGCAAAAGCCTTCTGATTTGGAGGAAAAAAAAAAACTCTCCAAGAAGCCTGCAATTGGCCAACAGCTTAAAAAAAACCTCTTCCGGGTTTTCAACGGTTTCAAGTTTATTTAGATTTTTTTTTTAATGCAAAAAAGGGACAACAAATGAAGCAATTCGTCTGAACATTTTAAAGTTTCTCACGTACTCTTTTTACATTGCAATGGTACGTGGTACATCTTAAACTTTCTATTTTGCTTTTATACGGATATTCGCTTTATAAACAACAATAAGGGTAGAACGATTTTGTTTTATGGCTAAATACTTTAAAATTTCTCTAGCTTGCATATGCGTTTAAGTGATTGCTGGGTAAATGTCTATTGTGATCGTTTTGTTTTAAAGATGTAGCTTTGTGGATGGCTTTTTTTGCTGTGCGCATCAGAGACCGGGTTTCTTTCTTTCTTTTTTTTTTCTGAGATTTGAAAAAATTGCTGAGCTTTACAGATTTTTTTTTCCTCTTAGCGCTTGCTCAGTCCCAGAAAGTGGGGGGTGGGGGGTGGTAGGGAATCCTGTACGAGCTCTGTTCTGTAAAAAGACGCCTGGCCTCAGCAGTCAACCTAACACAAGAAGAAATGTCTGGACCCGAGAATAATTGACGATTCGATCCTCTAATCAATGGAACAATATAGGAGATTGACAAAAACCTTACCCAATCATGAGGAAGCTTGGGTGTACAATGGTTCTCAATAGCCAGAGGGGGCGGGACAGAGACGATCTGAAGTTCTCTGCGGCTCTGAAGGGGATGGTGTGGTTCAAGCTGTCAAAGCTACAATCTCTTCCGGATTTAGCAAGCACAATAGGAAAGTTTTAGAGTTTAAGAAAAAGAAATGCATGAATCTTATGCCTTCTTTGCTGTCTTTTTGGATAAGTTAGAGAAATTCTGCTAGAGATATATTTAATTTTGCATTAATTGTTATTTTCAATTCAGAGAAGTTAACTGTTGTGGAAGGTGCGGTTCAACTTTAACAGTGTGTGACTTAAAAACTTCCCTAAATTATGGGACTGTAATGATCTTTGGGAAGTAGTATATTGCATACTCAGCATTACAAAACTTCTTGCTCTGAATGTCTTAGCAGCTTTGGCTTTTCGAGTACTTTGGAGGAATAGGCAAACCTTTCTTCTTGAACTCTAAACAACAGTTTAAAGGGAGAGAGTACATTTCACTGGTGGACTGACAGCTTTTTTTTACATTTGAGAGGAAAAGGGAAAGAAAGCTTTTTGTTGTTGTTGTTTTAAATTCTGTTGTTTAACTATATTGTCAGTAGCAAATAGGATAGTAAGACTGGCCAAGTTCATAGATCTTGTTACTACAACAACCCCTGTGGAGGGTATATGTGGAAGATTGCTGACTGGCTAACTCTTAGCTGGAATCTGGCCTCTTGGACAAGTCTTTGACAGCAATCCAGTGGAAACCAACTGCAGTAGCTTATCTTGGAGACAGTAACTGGCAGCCTCTGACTAAAATATATTCATCTCTTCCTTCCCTCTGAGCAGTGTAGACACCTAATTCTATTGGGAAGTGAGTAGAAAATAATATGGGCTCTTTCCCATCTTTGTATTCAATTCCCATTGAGCTATTTCCCAAGGCTTTAGGCCTTCTAATCAACTCTGGTTTGGAAATTTGATGTAGGAATCCACTTTGATGCTCAGTTCAGCAACTTGATTCAATTTAGGAATATAAGCATATAAAAAAAATCTGCACACAAGTGACCAGCAGGTAAAAAAAACTAGAGAAGAAAAATGTTGGGAAATGCTAGTGATAAAGATACTCTTGGTAAGAATTACAGTTAATGGCATTGTCACTTATGAACCCCAATTTTACCTTTACTGCTTTGGGCATTAAAATCTAAATCATATTAATAAGACCTTCCTATTAAGTAACCTCTAAAATGAGAGGTATTTGAGATGTACATATAAGTGAAACCTTATTGACGTAATTTATATATATAAGAGGATTTCACTGAAACTGGCAAGGTAACATTTCTCCAAATAAAACACAGTAAATGCAAGGCTGGGCTCCGTGCCAGGAAGAATATGGATAGCCAAGAGCATGACAGGAGACTCCTTTGCGCAGAGACAATCCCATTTCAAGGCAGTCTCCCAGCACTTGCAAAATAAATGATTAGAGCAGTTATTTCCAATAAGGGGTTTATCCTTCCTAACAATGGGTCATTTCTATGATTGTAGTAAACTAGTTTTCCTACTTCACCTGTTTTTCTCATACTGTATACTCTCTTTTCCTTCTTTCCTTCCTCCATCCTTGCTTTCCCTCTCAAGTGCCTTACTATCTTTGTGAACTCTGAACAAGGGTTTACTTTCGCAACTTGGGAAGAGGGGAGAGAGTTGGAAATGTTTTTACCCCTAGACTGCCCTTTGAGAAACATCTGTTTCTTTGTGTGTGTATTTAAATTTATGCCTGTTGGAGAGAAAGTTACCAGAAGCCTTTTTGTAACTGTAACTCTTCTACTGTATTTTTCTCAGTCGTGTTTCCAAAGGCTGTATTGGAACTGTGCTTTGTAGTGTTTCCCCCGCCTCCCTCCTCCTCCTCCCGCGGGGGAGGAAGAGGGAGCTGGCGGAGATAGGAGAGAAAGCAGGAGCGGATGTGAAGGGCTTTGGTGCTGAACTTGGATCGAGCCCTTGCCTAGAGGGCGCAAACAATCGTCCCATATCCAAAGTCTTACGAAGGGCGCCAAAAGTTACTTAAGATAATACTGCTAACCGCAGAAAGCTGGAAATCGCGGGCACATCCACTGCTGCGACAAAAGAAGTTTTTAAAGTAGAAATATGAGCATTAAATTACTTTTCCCCATTCTTTTTTCAACCAGGGCGACATGCCAGTCTTTTTTTTTTTAAACCTTTCTCTTTTTCTTGAGATTCAATTAAAAGCAAGAATCTCTGCTATTTTGGAAGCAGATATAAAGTCTATCGTTTAATACACCAAAAGAACGATTTTAATCTGCTATGGAAGACAGCTTCCCAAGAGTACACACTTGAACAATAACTTCTCACTTTGCCTCAGTTACATGTTGGGACTGTCAGCCAGAAACTTCTATCGAGGAAACTTGGAGCGCGTTGAAGTTATAGATCCCAGCAAAGGTTTTCGTAGCCAGGGATTTTGTCTCTGTAACTCCGCTTAGCTTTCAGGACATTTCCCTTTACTGAAATCCAAGAGGAACCAAGAAAAAGCAGTTGTTTAGTTTGGAAAAAATAATTAAAGGTTTAAGTCATTATTTCCCCTCACACCTTAATAAGTAATTTGAGAGATGTCCAAGGATATTTAGAATCGACGAGTGTGAAAATGGTTTCTTGAGCATTCAGGAATTATTTTAGCAATAAAGTAATGAAGAACAAGCATAAAATAACTTTAGACAGATGCAGAATATTTCAGAGGGTTTTATTTTGCTTTCCTCAGTACCACTTTTGTTGCCCATTACTTAAAAAGGGGGGTGGGGTGGATGGAGTCTGAATGAGAGTGACCTTTAACACCTCACCTGACCCTCACCTGTAGAGTGAGCATTCCTACAGGAATTTCCTCTTTTCAGAGGCTAAGATAGTAACCTCTACCAAGTGTATATTCTTCTTGTCTGTGTGTCAGTGTCTTTCAACGTGATACATTCATCTTTCCTTTCGGAATTTTGAGAATGATTTGCAAATGTACCAGGCTGCAAAACAGAGAGAGGGAGATGAGGAGGAAGAGACAGGATGGGGGTTTGGATGAAGGAGATATTTTTTTCCTCTGTAGGGAGGAGAACCTAGAGAAAAAAATATGAGGTTAAAAAAAAAAACTGGAAAAGCAGGCTTATTGGCAATTTGCCAAACCCTAAAAACCAACCCCTTTTTCTGCCAAAACAATACTTTAGCAAACCTAAAATAATTGCAGGAAGCTCTTTTTCATTTTAAGAACTATTACCTGAGGGAGGGAAAAAGAGGGGATTCTTAAAAGGCACCCTTCTAGAGGTGTCCCAGGCAAAGGGACGGTAATGATAGCCTGTGTCCAGTTCTGGGCACGCGTTTGTGTACCCGAAGGGGACATCGCTCTAACATTTTTTTTTTCCTAAAAAGAAAAAGATGTCACAGCTAAACCACTGTTGTTTCTGAACGTGATAGAACTTTTTCTATGGCGTCTGTGTTCAAATCCACTAGTTTCACAGTCTTGGGAGGGAGAACGCTCATTAATCTCCGCCTCTCTTTCTCCAGACAACCCCCACCCCACAAATCCGGTGAATCTTCTGTGTGAAAAATTTCTCCACCACCCCGGTTCCTGAATGCCATCGGACTGAAGCTGCACAAAGTTTGCACGATTTTGTGCATAATTACCTCTGCAGACGATCTATTCCCACAGAAAGCTTCCTTGGAGAGATTATAATGCTTTTGAGCCATACCGCATTTCAGAGGGGGGAAAAAGTTACCTAGGAGGTCCGACTAAAAAAAAAAAAAAAAAGAAAAAATTTGCATACATGCAAATTGCCCCCCCCGGGCCCTGTCTCAGGTTCTCCCAGTGCCCACGCCGCGAACTTGGGGGTACCGGGCCACCTGGCCAAGTTGCCCAAGTCCTCCCCAGAGGTCCGCGAAGGTCTGCGGCGGGAGTTGGGGGATGGGGATGAGGAAAAGTAGTTTTGTTTGCTTAAGCACATCCTGTGGCAGCCTATAGCTGCCCCGGAGTACAGACTGTAACTGCTTCTCACTGCGTTACCCAGTAATGCGCTGAGCGTGGACTGGGGGGCGGGGGGGGGGGGTGGGGGCAGTGGGACGGGAGAGCCAGCAAGCCAGGGAGCCAGAGAGGGAGCGAGCTAGCGAGCGCGAGCGGCAGTAGAGACTCAAACCCGGCTGGCCGCGCGGCGCCGCAGCCGCCCCCTCCCTCACGCACCCCCCCCCGCCCCCGGCGGCGGCGGCGCGAGCGGGCGGCGGCTGTGCGGTGCGGTGCAGAGCGGAGGCGGAGGCGGGCGCGCGGGCTGCTCGCGGGCACCCGGCCGGGCGGGCGCGGGAGCGGGAAAGGGTGCGCTATGCCTTTAACGCCCGCGTACAGTAGACATGTATAGTGGAGTGTAGGGAAACTCTAGGCGGGGTTAAAGTTCAGCTCATGGAGCGGCAATAGCGCTGGCTGGCTGCAGTTGAGCCGAGTTGGAAATGTGAACGCAAGAAGCAGGCTTGATTTTTTTCTCCCCCCTTTTCTCTCTCTCTCTCTCTTCCTCTCTCCCTCTTTCTACTGTCTCACCCGCACTCACGCATACCTCCAAACCGCACACCCAGACGCACACGCACAACCCACCGCCCGGCAGTTATGTATTCTCCGCTCTGTCTCACCCAGGTAAGCAGCTGCTTAGATGCGGAGGGTTGGGGGGGGGGCGGGTGGCGGGGGCCCGAGCAGGGTCTGGGCAGGGGGTGTCCGGGACCGTCGCTCCGGCTGGGCCCGGAGCATGTGTCTTGGTGTGTGCCCGTGTCTGCGTGTGTGTGCGCGTGTGCTCGTGGGGGTGGGGAGGGAGAAACACAGCTTTAAGAAAGTAACTTTGTTTCCATGCGGGTGCATTCCTCTTGCACGGCCATTTGTGTGGGCACATGGCTAATGGCGCCCTCTTATTAATGCGTTAATTAATATCGGGGCGATAGACTGCGGAACGGCGTTGTTTTCGGGCGCCCCGCACGTGTTTCAGCGGCTTGCAGCCCATGACACGCTGAAATCTGGACTCAGCGTTTCTGCAGCCGGGAGGCCGGCTCCTGTAGTTCCGCGGCGCCCGGGGAGGGGGCCGCCGACAGCGCCCACCGCACACTCTGCACGCTCGGGGCAACTGGAACCCCCGGGTGCGGGAGAACTCGGGTCCCCGCGCCCACTGCCCGCTGTCGGAGCTCGCGCCGCAGCGGCCTCCTGAAACTCTTACTTTTGTTTATTGTTTGTCAGCCTTTGGGGTCCGGCCGCGGGTGGGACGCGGGCCGGCGTCCCCAGCCTCGGCCGGGACAGCGCCCCTCGGACGCGGGCGGGAGGCTGTGAACCGTCCCCCTGGGGTCCACGGAGCGGAGCTGCGTGGACGCGCGTCCCCCGCGCCGGCCGGGTGGAGCCTGCGTCCTCGTCCGTCGTCTCCGAGTCGCTTTCCCGAGTGAAAGTTTCGGTGCCGGGACGAGCCCACGCTGCGTAGGGCGGTGAGCGGCGGAGGCCGCGGGCCGCGGGCCGGGAAGCGTAGGGCGGAGTTGGGCTCCCCGCCGCGAGCCCAAGCGGCGGCCCGGGCCGGACGCGGCTCTCCACGCCGCCACCTCCCGCCACTGCCACCACCGCCGCCGCGCGAGTCGGGACGCTCCGCGAGCAGGACAGGGGCAACTTTTCCCGACGAGTCAAGTCGAAGCCTGGGTCTCCTCTCGCCCCACCGCCCCTCCTGTCCATACCCTCCCTTTCTATCCCTCTCGTCTGCACCACCCCCAGGCAAAATATTGCTACTTCATGGCTCCAAATCTGGTCCCTTCTGAATATATTATTTATTTTCTTTGACTAAAAGGCATGAAGTCAAAGTGATTTTGCGATGAAAAAAATTGGGGGAAAAAAGCGTGAAGCTTCCTACTGTTTTAGTACATTGCGATCTGAACATTAATCACCTACATGAAGTTGTATGCTTCATGAAAAATGTTTCTTCACCACTCCCTTAAAAAAACCTGCTACCACTTCTTGCCTTCATTTAACAGGAGATAACGGTTTAACCGGAACACTTTCTGGAAAGCTAAAAAGTATCATTAGTTTCGTCTTTCCTCTCTAGATTCCGGATTTATTTCCCACATGATATCTCTTCGTATTGCAATATCTAACAGTAAAAATATCGGTTATGTGATCTGAAAAGATTCTTAAATGCATCTTTTATGTTGAAATGGTCTGTTTGGGATTTAGGCCTAGCATTAATAATGGATAGCAGGTTGCTTTTAGTTATTGTAAAAGTTTTTTATTTTTCTCTAACAAAGTTCCAAAGTTCCTATTTTAGTAACTTGTGGAAGTATGGAATGAAACTTTTTCAACCACTCTGGCAAGGTTCATAATTGCATATGGATAAGATGTAAATGTCAGATAATTAGAATGAGTTACGATTTACAGTGAAAATGCTGAGATTCAAAGACTGAGGTTCTAGCTGACAAAAGTTCGCAACACAGAGAACTTGTAGATACCAGTATGCTGCAATAATAGGATACATTAGCTCTTCTGAAGTGAGCTCTCAAAAGATAAATTTATATTTTAGGATGGTGCATATAGGAGGCTACCTGTGCATACATGTAGGCCCAGGGCATAGTTAGGTATTTAACAAAATCAGATTATTTTGGTTGGTGAGCTATTACCACATTTAGAAAGTTTTTTTTTTTAAAAAGAACATATTTGGCAGTATGATTGATACATTCACTAGGCCTTCTTCTAGAAATACCACTAAGAGAAATGCTTACTTAGTGTAACAGTTTGTGAAAAAAAATGTACACTATAGCAAATGAGGGTCATATATTTTATGATATCTTCTTTCAAAATTTGATTTACAATTTATTTAACTTGCTGGAATATTTATAGAGCTTTAGAGCCAGTTTTTAAAAAGAAAAACTTAAAGTAGCTTATTGGTCATTAAAGAAAATCCAGTAAGCACAGTGATAAAGATACTCTAAATGAAAGAATAAAGTCCATATATGTGTATGCAATTTTATAAACTATCAGAAAAATGCCAGCCATCTTATTTTAATATATAGACATATCCAAATCATATACCTGGCCACAGAATGATAACATAGTAGAAATTTATAGGTGAACCTTTGAGTAGTCCCAGAAATAGCATTCAGTGGTTCTTAAACTTGGCTTCCTTACCAATTGATCAGCTTTTAAGGTGCTGATTCAAAATCTTGTCACTTTTGAAACAGGTTTTCAGGTTTGTTTTCATTGGTGGCCTGTAACTTTCTCTCCAAGTACATATCTAAAACATTCTTTGTTTTCTCTTGAATATTTTAAAATATTACATACCTTATGGCTATATGTACAGCATCATTATTTGTAAAGGCATACTATTTTTTTAAAACTAATATATGCTATACCTGGAAATTTCCTACAAGTAAATTATATTCTTTAGGTCTGATATCCTGGAATATTTCTAATTGTGAGTTGAGGAAGATAACAAGATAGCACTTTAATTGTGCATGTGAATAAAGTTATACAAGATATTATGCACTTTTATTGGCACATTCTTGAAATCTTTGGAGAGTAGTAAGTTGTAAATACTTTTGATGCAAAATTGGGGACTTAGATTATGCTTAATGATTAGTTGACATAGTTGGCCTCATTTAAGGATTTCTACCATGAGATATATGGGCATTTGGTTGGCAGGTGAACAGAGTCCTTTTGAACACGAATGAACGCAGCAGTTCTTTGAGAAGCGTATGGGGAACATCTTCAATCCCTTAAATGCCATGTTAGAATGTTCATTTAAATATTTATTATTAATAAAGCTTTTTAATAAGATAGCATTTTAACATAAATATGAATTGTTTGGCACTGTTATTCTTTGCATTATAAAATGGGGCTAAGGCTTTAAAATGAAATCCTCCTTTTGGTGGAAGCTCACTTTGTAGTTAAGGTAGACTTCAGGAGTTCTTTGCATAGTGCCATTACAGCTTGGTCCTTAGCATGTCCTGTGCATATAATAAAATCTGCCAATGTGAGACTGCTGTAAACCCCCAGTTTATGTATTTCAGAGCATTTCAAGGATGCGCTAAGGGTTTAGTAATGTGGAAATGTTTTGCAGTGTGGCTTGTACCTTACTAGACAAACTGTGGCTTGAAAATAGCCCTCCCCCTTTCCATTTCTCTCTTCCCCAGTGTGGCAATAAGAAAGATTTTCAAACATCAGAAATTTCAAAATGCTAATGGGTTTTTGACAAAGAATAATATCATTCTTTTTCTCTGTTCCTTCTTCACTTAAAGAATGCTCCCATGTTATAAAAGCTGACTTCTTTTTGGATTCTTTTGTTGAAAAAGAGCAGTTTTCAAAGCTAAACGTGATATATAGAGCCTGATAGTTATTCAGAGAGGAAAAAAATAAATGTCATTTCGTGAAATGATTTATTATGGATTATATTATATACTTTAAAAAGCAAGGATATGTAGTGTTTAGATGATTATTATAATTTAAAATACTTTAACAGACTTCACTGTTAAAATATCTTACCGATTTTAACTACTCAGTTTATATTTGAACATTTAAAATTGTAATAATTGATTTGATAGTAATGATATTTTCCAATTTCTATGTTTAGATGAATATTAAGAAATGAAAAAGAAAGCATTTTATAATACTTGTCTGTCCTGTACCCTTAAAAAAAGTCCTTTCCTTACAGTAATTTATTTGAAAGTAAATAATTTATCTTTTGGGGGGTTGTGCGGTGGAAAAAAGTTATGTAAGATTAGTGTGGGTTGGTTAATCAAAGTTAGATGTACTCAAAACCTTTTTAAGGAGGTTGCTGTTTAATTTTTCTTTAATTTTTTTATGTTTACTAAGAAAATGTCAAACAAAATAATCAAATATCTTCAATAAAACAAGAAAAATTTAAATATTTTAAATTCAATTTTATTTTCAAATTCCCTGAATTTTAAGAGGCTAGCTACCATGAGGCTTTTCCTGGAGTCTCCTAAACGCTGAATGTACCAGGTTCTCTTTATTCCTGCAAGGAAAAGCCTGAAATACTATTTTCAAAAGTTAAATTATTTTTCTGTTTTAGGGATTATTATTACTGAAGGAATTTCACAATCGTATCAGTAAATTAAATGTATTTAGTTGCAACACTGTTGTCACAGTGACACATTCTGTTTTATATCTGGCATGTACGCTTTTCTTTGTTTTTTTTCCTTTCCCCCCGTTTTTGTTTGATTCCCATAGTATCAGCAGTTATGTTTTGGAAATGGATCTTTTATTTTAGTCTGATGAATATTTTCTTTTCTTTTGTGTATGGTCCCTGACATATTTTTCTGTTTTGACAAAAATACTTATGTGCAACTGTAATACTTAAAAAAAAATTAAGATATTACCAAAATGGCTAAAAAACAGATCAGATTCTACATGCAATGTTTTTAGAGGGGAAAGTCTTTATTTTCATTGATCGCGGAGATGATTTTTGCTCCTAGACTTCCATAAACATTGACTGGCATCTAAATGTTTAGGATTTGCCAATCTGGCGGCTGAACCCTGGCTGTACGACAAGTAGTGAGGTCAAGGCTGGAGCAAAAATTAAATATGCCTTCCTTGAATAGGTTTGAGATTATATATTGTTATAAGTGTTTGGATAAATGTTACTATCTAAAGGACTTGCGACTAAGGCCTAACAGAGAACCTGGGACAGTTTGGTAAATATACCAAAACATTTTTAAATTTAGGTAGTTTTCTTCTTTTAGGTTGTGAGAAATGATACAGGTAGTTTCTTTTATTTTTTGTAGTACTTCCCATAGGGATTCTATTATAAGATTTTGATAATGTAATCCTTGCATCAAATTTCAAGTGAAATAAGAATTTTTTTTTTTATGAGGGTGACCATCTGAAGAAAAGTTGTTTCTTTTTGGCTTCAGTGTATTCATATTTTTGTTTTTATTCATTTCCCTAGGATGAATTTCATCCTTTCATCGAAGCACTTCTGCCCCACGTCCGAGCCTTCGCCTACACATGGTTCAACCTTCAGGCCCGAAAACGAAAATACTTCAAAAAACATGAAAAGCGTATGTCAAAAGAAGAAGAGAGAGCCGTGAAGGATGAGTTGCTAAGTGAAAAACCTGAGGTCAAGCAGAAGTGGGCATCTCGACTTCTGGCCAAGTTACGGAAAGATATTCGACCTGAATACCGAGAGGATTTTGTGCTTACAGTTACAGGGAAAAAGCCTCCATGTTGTGTTCTTTCCAACCCAGACCAGAAAGGCAAGATGCGAAGAATTGACTGCCTCCGCCAGGCAGATAAAGTCTGGAGGTTGGACCTGGTTATGGTGATTTTATTTAAAGGTATTCCGCTCGAAAGTACTGATGGCGAGCGCCTTGTAAAGTCCCCGCAGTGCTCTAATCCGGGGCTCTGTGTCCAGCCCCACCACATAGGGGTTTCTGTTAAGGAACTCGATTTATATTTGGCATACTTTGTGCATGCAGCAGGTAAGTGTGATGGTGAGAGTCGTTCCAATTTCTTGTGCGTGTTTCTTTCCTGATGACCTCTGTATATGCCGGGCCATTCCTGAATGCCCTAAGTGCCAGGCCATGTACATACAGACAGTGTTGGTTGCCAGAGTGGGCCAAAGTCAGAACAGCCCTGCTGTCTGAGTTGCCACCTTCATTCAGATGGAAAAGCGTAGCTTTGAGAGAATTCTCGCTCAGTTGACTTTTTTCTTTTTTTGGCAAGTAGTGTTATCAAAGGTGTTGGGTAGTCAGTTATGTGATATATTTAAATTACATGTTTTTGATGATGGATGAAAGGAGCCTCATGAAACATTTTAATATAAGGTATATTTTAACTGGCAAGTTACCTACTTGAAAAGCAGTTGGTTTGGTAGTGAAGTAATATTTTTAGTTGCGTTTCTTGTGGGTGTGTTTTTAACCTACTGTGGCCTCTTGAACCCCTTGCTAATTATGAAGAGGTAAGATTACTATCAAATTGCTGATCACTTATGAGGGAAAAGAATTTACATTAATACGCTTCGTAGCTTTGTGTTTAGGAACTTTTAGTGTTGTCTAAGCGAAGGGAAAAAACAAACCAACTCCTTAATTGATGGAGAGGTTAACCTTAAAATTAAACAACCTATATAGTGCTCATGAGTGCATTGAGAAATCCATATGGATAATTGGTTTACTGAGTTGCTTTGGTTTATAGTAAAATTATTTATTGTTTCAGAGCTGATTTCAAGGCATGTTTTACCTGTGCATATTACAGTGTTCAGAGTAGCATTCAGGATAAAACTATTGAGGATTGGATAAAACAATGCATTTTTAGTTTGTTCCTTTCATCTTGTTTTAGACAAAAGAGTTATTGTGTTATGTGAAGGCTTAGATCTTGTGTAACTTGTTGACTTTTTATATGTACATATCGGTCTTGATAGATTACCTTCATGGCAGTTACTTGAGCCAGTAGATTGTTTTGCAGTTCATATAATTACATATTTTTTCACAAAGGAGAGAAAGATTTACCTGTAAAATCAACACTATACTGCTTTGCAAAACATTTTTAACTATAAAAATGTAAGCTATTTTTTAAAGAAGTCAGCTGAAATCTTATTCTCTAATATTTTTCTCAATGTATGTTAAGGAAAGAGAACTTTTGTTATCCATCTGTCCTTACATGAGAAACTGGAGAAATTAACTTTGCAGGCATGTCACCTCATTTACATTCTGTTGGCAGGGATGGATGAGTATTTTAGAGGATGTGATCTGTAAGTGTTTCAAATATTTGGGGTCTGAAAATAGATACTTAATTATAAGAAGTGCCTGTTGCTTTAGCTAGACTTGGGTGGCGAAAATGAAAAGGCAGCACCTCTCAAATGACCTGTGAACAGGAAAAAGTAGTTCTTTCTTAATCCCTTTTCCATCCTATTGTTGTTACTTTGTTTTGTGTATTGTAAAAGCAATGTTAAAATTAAAAGGAAATTTATTTGCATATGTAAGTGGAGATTCTGATAGGGAAAGGCAAGGTGCAAAATAAAAAGTATGAGTGTTCTAAGTGGTTTCAGGTAGCACTCTGCAAAACGTTGTGTTTAATTTTTTCAGTATTTAGAAAGTATGTAATTTATAAATTATAATGAGTGCTCTGATTGGAAATTGAGGGTGCCAACAGGTATTGTACATCATGGTGTGTACTTCCTTACAAGGTAATATCAAAATGAAGTACCTGTTAGGTTTTTATCGGTGTGAGCAGCATCTATTCTTAGTTTTAGATGTAAACATTTTCCTTAGATTTAAGAGATGCCATTGCATGCGTTCTGTTTTGTTGTTGACATGGTTTCTCTGCTGTTGCTCCAAATCCTTGAGCTAACAGTTGCTGGTTGTTTCAGTATCTGAAGGGTGATGTTGGTAAAATGACATGTAGATGGTTGCTTAGGAGAGGTAGCATCCTTATTGCTTATGAAAGATTTATTGGCAGCAACATAGATCAGACTACCTTTCGGTTTGGTTTTCCTGATGTATCCCAGAATTCCTTGTTAGGCCTGAACGCCAGCCAAGTGCTAGGCCATTGGCTTTTACCAGAGCGCAGTAATGGCTGCTTCTCTGTGCACGCAACAGGATGATTCTAAAAGAAAATATTAGGGGCTTTTTGTCTGAAAATATTTCAAATTCAATTGAAGAGATTTAGAGACCTGTTATTCGTGGATTCGTGAAAGGGAAGCTGCCAATACAAATATGAGGTAGACTGGTCAACTTACATACAACTGATTTGACAAGCATCTGTTATAATACTGAAGATTGGTAAACACTAAACAATGTTTTTACCTCCTTAAAAGTTTTGAGAACTTGCCAGTATTGGCAGGAGGCAGAGACTCTGAAACGTGCTTCAGGAAACATGCCAAAACCATTGTGGTCTTTTCACCTATGGTACACTCCCGCCCCCCATTTCTCTTAAAATGTTATATATATTGTCTTCTCCCTCTAAGGCTTCTTTTTTTCCCTAGATGGCCACAAAAACGAGATCTTTATTTTTTTTTTCCTTCTAAAAATGTGTGCAACAATTATTGCTTTATTCTCCGGCCTCCTCTTTGGTAGGAAGTTGAAATCTTAGAACACTCATGTAAATGCTGGAAGCTAATGCGAATCAATCATTTTTTAAAAGCAGAGGTGATTTAGTCTAAGACATATTGAGAGGCTAAAATACAATACATAAATTACGTTTTAAGTTTTTCTCTCTAAATCTAGTGGCATTTAAACTGTGTGAATTTTGTGACTGATAAAACAGTAACAAGTATAATGAAATTGGAGTGATTCCTAAAGCCTGAGGATTTCATCTTGTTAAAATATAAAAGAGCAAAATCATTTTATGCCCTTAGTTTGGTCTCTATTTGAGTCGTCCTTCCCCATGTATCATATGACAACTTGGAGATATTATGGTATTGTGGCAAATGGTTTTCTTTGTGGGCGTGTAACAGTAAAGCTAATTTATGACCAGTCTTTACCAGATGATCTGTATCAGAATCTACAATATACCCGGCACGTGGCAAGGTCACAATTTAAGTTGTTAAGGTCATAACCTTAGCCACCAGGCGTTTGACCTTTTAGATAAAGTTAACCTTTGTTCATTAGTAGGCACTCAACCGAGAACTTTCTGGAGAGGTTTTTTTTTTTGAAACTGCTTCTGTATAACTTCTGGTAATGTAATTAGATTCCGGGAAGATTTTCAGTTGAGTTAGTTAAATTTTATAACAGGTTAGATTTTTTAAAGAACTCATCTCTTGGATAGAGGTAGGTTGCTGTATCTAGGCCATAGAATGACAGTGTCACAATTTATTTTGGATAGTTATCACCTGCTGTGGGGTAGAATGAAAGCTCTGAGGCAGCTGTGTGGAGATGTTTAAAAACCAAAATTAAACAAACAGAGTTATGTTTAATTCAACTTATGCTAGTTTTTAAGTGGCTTCGGGCTCACAATGAGCGTCTTCACTTTTTGCAGATGAGGAATTTTCTAAGATTGGAAATATTTTTCATGGTCTTAAAATTCACATTGAAAGATCAATAAATGACCAAACTTTGTCAGGTAATTGCTGTAATTGTCAATTGACTAGTCGACAGAGAAAATTGAGTTTATCCTAATGGTAGCATGAGTATTTGGTTTTAAGGTACAAAGTGAACATTTTTGCACGGGCATGTTTTAGTACTAAAGTACTGTAGTTACCGGTTGCTTTCATGCTACCCCTGTTACTATCTTGACTTAGCTTTGGTTAGAGTAGGAACTGCAAAGGTCCCATCACTCAGCGACAAAGCTGTTGCAGTGTACAGTATTGGGATTCTGGTACCTGTCCTGTAAACCTGTACAGCAGTATTGCTGATTGCCACATCACCTGTACTGTATTTGTTCACATAATTATGCTGGCACGAATGCTCATCTTAAATTATTTACATTACTGCAAGTTTTGCTCTGATGTGCCACGTATTATTCCATTTCAACAGACACACACACACACACACACACACACACACACACACATTTAGGTGCATTTTAGTTTTATTTTGGCTTCATGCTAGCCATTCCTTCATAGAGTAGTAGAGAAAGCCGTGATATGCAGATAGGCCAGATGGTCATGTTGACAGGTTGAGAATGCACTTCCTCCTGCTTCAGAGCAGGTGTAAGATTAGGAGTGTCTGCATATGAGAGAATGTGTGCTTCGTGTGCATGTGTGTGCACATCCAGGCTGCACACACGGTGTTGTTTAGAACAGTGGGAACTGTGTCGTCTTCTTCAGTACTTTAAAAAACTCCTTGGTAGGTAGTTGTGCAGTTAGCTTCTGTGATTTGTAATGATAAACTGTTCGGAAAAAGGAGGAGTAAGACTAACGTACAGTCGTATTTAAAATTAATAAAGTAAGTACAACCCTATCTCAAATTCTAACTCTAACCTTACACTAAGTTTATGATAGATTTTTATGGCCAGCTGATCTACTATAAATTATTGATATATGCACACAGTTTTAGAAAACTTCATCTTTTTATTTGTCTTTCAAGTCTTTAAAGGATATAGCACTTACAATCAACAAACTTGAGATAAATACGGCTTTTATATCCTTGTGTGTTTTCTGTGTAACTTGAGGATAGTAACCATATCGTTTATCTAGAATGTAGTAACAATATCCTTTATCTGGAATGTAATGAAAAAGATGGAAACTCAAAGGCAGAGAACATGTAGGAATAAGGAGAAAGAGTTGTTCTTGAGTAAACCTATGTACGGAGGAGGTCAGCTCACTTATGGCTAAGAGGCTTGAGTGTTGTTAAGAAATTTCTCAATGCTGCTGGCTTGGATTTCCCTTGTCTTCTTTTCCACCCAGTGATGAATAGTATTAATTTAAACCTATTTATGGCTAGTGTGGGAGAAACCACAGCCTTTGTTGTGGTCATTGCTGTACACAGTAGGACTGGGTGTTTCACTTGGTTAAGGCCTCAAGCTGCTTCCAGAAGACTCAGAACAGCCTGTTGGCTTTTAAAAACTTGCACAGAAGCAACAACAATTCTAATTGCTCACAAATGTTAATATAGGTTATTGAAAACAATTTGAGGATTAGAATAAGAGAAAAAAATCATAAAATACAGATGGAATGCAGTGAATGTGCTAAATACTAGTTTATTACCATTTCAGCAACAATTTTGTCCATGATTATTTAGAGGTTAGATCTTGCTTTTAAATATATTATAAATTGTAAATCCTTGGGAGGTGGGGTAAAGGGAAGAAAGAAGTTAGGTGGAGGAGTACGAGAATGAATGAACTGGCATGCTTTGTTAAGAGAAACATAAAACCGTGAACTTAATCGCAAATGGAGATGCTCTAAAAAGTGTTTTGGTTTAAGTAATGACTGTAAGAGGATCCGGAGCAGCAAGATACCAAGAGGAGAATTTTATAATCCATCTCCCCACATTTTTTTACATAGTTTGTTTCAGACTAAAAAAACCATTTGTGACTGTCAGTTTCTGTTCAGATTTTTAGAAAGAAAACTTTTTAACCTTTAGGGGTCCAGTTGGGGACACTGTGGCATGCATAAACTTGAAAAGGGGCTGCTATTCATTATTATTACCATTTTACCCTTAAAGGTGACAACTTAAACTGTTGTCAACTTTTTGGCTGTCTGCCACTGAGGCAACTGTAAGATGCAAATGACTGATCCAAACTGTAGTGTCCCTAAACTTAATGAGAATCCTCTAGCTGATGCGAAGACAGAAATTACTTTTTCTCCTGGGTTTCCCCAGAATATTAGAAAACAGTGCTGTGGATTCTGTTATATGTATGTATGTGTTTAATACATACATATAATTCCACAGTGTAAAAGTGTATTTTATCTAAATGGAGAATTTGTCCTCCCATTGTAGTGAAATACGCCTGGCTGATGAGGCAAAGAAGTAAATCCCAAAAGGACAAATTGGGGCAGTTCCATGGCAGAGGATATTCATTGCCATTCTGTTTGTGAAAAGAAGCTGAATAAGATAAAATTGAGAGAAAGAAGTTCATGTGTGTTAGGTGTTTTGGCAAGTGTTGGTCTTCTTTAACATGTAATATATTACTCATCCCAAACCCAGAAATGATCAGGATGATCATAATAACTGGAGATGGAAGCGGAACAGCTTCATCTTCCTTACGAACTTTAAAAAACTTATCTCTCTTCATGTCTTTTATATACCTTGTTAGCGGTAGATATTTTGGACTTTGATCAATTGAGTGGTGGACAGAAGGAAGGAAGGCAAATAACTTATTGAGTATCTATTTTATGGCAAGCATTGTGCTAAGTTTTGCCCTACATTGTAGCTTTCTTTTTCTTCACTTTTTTGTAAAACTTCATAGCAGTATTGTGAATAAATAATACATTCTCCGTTTGCACAGGTGAAAGTAAAGTCAGAGAGTGGCCAAGTCACTTGTGCAGGGCAGGATTAAACTCAGGCCTTCTGATTGAAAATTCTTTGCTTTTAAAAATAAAATTTCACATTCATTCTATGTCCTTCTTTCCTGTTGTCTGGGGTTGGATGTCATTTGAATGGTATCACATACCTACCTTGACTCAAAAGGGAAATAAAAAGTCAATATCCAAACCCCTCCCACAGAAATAGTTGACTGTGGAAGTCACTTCTTCACTGCTGAATGAGTCTGTACTCAAATAGAAGAAGGGGAAATGGTCTTAGACTTGTCGGTGTTGGGGCCAAAAATCTGGAATGATTTGTTCTTTTTTGTTTTTTAGGAAGTTGAAGTTCGTGAATAGAAGCATTATAACACAGACTTAAGAATTTTTTTATGCTTTATTTTTTATTTTTGGTAAGATAAAATTAGGTGAATTGGTTCTAGATGCTCTGGGAAGCCAGTAAGAATTGAAACAGCATTGTTTTCTGTAATTTATTCATTTTTTGATTTATTGGAATACAGGTTTTAAGTGGGCAACTTGATAAAACACTGCACACTACATCATGCACCCACCAAAAGCATTATTTTAAGAATCAGAGTTGCATGTAATATTTAACTAGGTATATTTTTAAAAATATATTTTCTTATATGCATGAGATCACATATTTATAACTTCCCTTAATGATTAGAATAAAAAACTTTAAATTTACTTTGCTCCATAAAGATTTTTTTTTTATTTTGGCCTTGTATTATTTTTAAATTGTTTTTTAGATTTTATTTATTCATTTTTAGAGAGAGAGAGAGAGAAAGGGAGAGAGAAGGAGGGAGGAGCAGGAAGCATCAACTCCCATATGTGCCTTAACCAGGCAAGCTCAGGGTTTCGAACTGGCAACCTCAGCATTCCAAGTTGATGCTTTATCCACTGCATCACCACTGGTCATGCAAAATGGAGTTATTTTAGTTAAAAATTAAAAAAAAATTTAAAATAGGAAGGAGAAAAATTGAAAATAAGAACAAGTTTTATCTTAATGCCCTTAAATGATTTGTTAATGGGTTTATTTTAATATCCTTATATTCATTTTTTTAAACTTAGGCAAGATTAGTTCTTAGCAACTTCAGTGCAAAAACTCAGAGCCTCACTCAAAATAAATTTTATATTTGTAAATAGGAAAAACATGACCAGCAAAATATAATTTATACTATACTGATTCTTTCTACATATTAATTCTTCTAGGGTTTTTTGAAAAATAAGCTATGGAACTGTAACTTATATTGAATGAAATAGAAATGTAACTTTCTTTTTAAAGTTTCTTTTTAAGAAATGCTAGTACATCTTAATGTTAGGGTTGTTGAGTATTAGTTATGCTGAAAGAGAAAAATTTAGGTATGTAAATAAAAGTGATTCAATTGGAAACAAAAGAGGATTAGAGTAAAAATATAGAACTCATTGTCCTTTCCATCCTGTTTTATACTAACTACCTTATGACGTTTATGGTGTTTATGGTGGTCCCAAATAACCTCTGACTTTTCAGACATAAACAGTTTTCAGAGCATATGTATTTATACAAATACACACACACACACACACACACACACACACAAATATTTTAATGGCTATTTTTGAAATACTCTCTGGCTTAAATAAGTGAGATGAAATAGGAATAACAATAAAACATTTAAAAACTGAATACTACTATATAAAATTTTGTATGTATGTCTGTGTAGCATCTGCCATTGTCAGGCTGTTGTCTTTGTTGCTATGATTTGGGTGATTTTATTTCCTTTTGTAATTTTGCCAGCCCATGACTAGGTAGTGCAGCAGAGTACTCATGCTGTTCGGGAAGATGTATCTGTGGTGAGTTACATGGCTTGACCTGAATGGTAATTTTTTGGTAGAGAAAGGTATTTGTCAATTTCTGTTATCCAGTAGAAACTGCGGTGTTACAGTATCAATTTTTATTTAATTATTAAAATCGGAGACACACTACTTAATATGGGAAACTACAAATTATTTTTTCTGTCTTATGGGTTTGCTTCTTCCCTCTTGCCCCTTCCCCTATTAGAAGCATTTAGAATTCTGCTTTTAATCTTAAAGGGATTAGTTATCTAATTTTAAGCTTCTACATAAAATGAATATTGTATACACAGTATCCTATCATTGTCACTTTCAAATATTCCATTGCTTTCCAAAGGAGCTGACATTACAAGTTCTTAGGTTGACAGATTCTCATCAACTTTTGTAAAAATTTTGGCTGCAGAAGGAGTAAAGTCAAAGGAGGGCCACAGACAGATGGATTTCAGTGTTAGGATAACATCAAGCCCTTCTTCATGGCATTTTTAAGCATTACAAATGAATGAGGAATGGAGATGCTTAAAGAGCTTACTATAGAATGAGTAATTAAGATATTGTGTATGTACATGCAAACCTTCATAGCATGCTATTAAACAGAACTGTACAGGCTCAGATATAATAGCAAATTGGCAATGAAAACTAAATATCTTTTATATGGAGTATAACTCATAAATAATATTAGATATTGAAAGTACTGTTGATGAAAAAGTGTGTACACCTGAGAATATACTTTTAGCATTAAGTCATTAAAAGTTAAAGATAAATGGATTATAAACATTTAAGATGAAGCAAGGATTCTGGATACAAATTTGGCAAAAGCTTGTCTGCTTCTTTGTATGACTGGCAAGGTTTTTGCATGGGTGCATATTATATAAACATTACTGAGTTACTAAAGTTTCGTTTGATTCATTTAGTTGGCTTTTTCTCTCCTTTTAAATGTTAGAGGTTCTCCTTTGGAGAGTAGTTTCAAGTGACTTCTGAGAATGAAGTCTTTGTAACTTCATGCTGTTTAACAGCGTAACTATTGTTGTACATTCCTATCAGCAGAAGACAGTCCTTGCAATACTTTTATTGTATGGCCTCTTAAAATGTGACAAGGACTTTTATTAAGAATTATTTTTCTTTTTAAATGTACTTTTTGAAGTCCCTCCCTCTTCTTAGCTAATCAAGAATTACAGGATTTTTTAAGACTATTCAGATGAATTTTTATTATTTTTTAGGCTCAGTCACTGTATAGAAATATCTTTTTTCCCTTTTCTTTTACTTAGAGGTGGGGAGGCAGAGAGATAGACTCCTGCATGCTCTGGGATGGGCATCCACCCAGCAAGCCCCCTACAGGATGATGTTCTGCCTATCTGGGGCCATTGCTCTATTACTCAGCAACCAAGCTATTTCAGCACCTGAGGCGGAGGCCCTGGAGCCATCCTCAGCGCCTTAGGGCCAACTTGCTGGAATGGAGCCAAGGCTGGTGGAGGAAAGGGGGGCAGAGGGAAAGAGCAGGGAGGGATGGACCATGGCTGGTGGAGGAAAGGGGGGCGGAGGAAAAGAGCAGGGAGGGATGGACCATGGCTGGTGGAGGAAAGGGGGGCGGAGGGAAAGAGCAGGGAGGGATGGAGAAACAGATGATTGCTTCTCCTGTGTGTCCTAACTGGTAATCAAACCCGGGACTTCCATACACTGGGTCAATGCTCTACTGCTGAGCCAACTGGTGAGGGTCTTTTTTTAAAGTTTTGGGATTTATGCACTTTAGATTTTCTGTAAAAGGAAGAGGAAATAAAGATGAACAAAAAGGTGCCATTTCATTGAGCCCAGGATGTATACAGTTCTAAGGAAAATGAGAATGTTGAAATCTGAAATGTTAGGATTAAAGAACAAATTGTTCTAAAGATATTTGCCCCTCATTTCAGAAAAGACAGTGAATATGCAAAATGGGTAAATATAATCCTTTGTACTTTTACCATGTACATTTTAAAATTACTGTACTCTAATTTCTATTGAAAGGTCAGAGGTTTCAGATAGAAAGCTTTGCAATTCTTCAAAGAGACATTTTCAGTTTTGCTGTGTAAAGACTGATTACATGTTGCTTTTTACTTTATTTGCAATTGAGTCTTGGAGGTGCTGGGGTGGGGTGATGCTGAATAAGCCATGAGGCATTTCATGAGATAGCAGAATTGGAGGGAAACAGTTTGGAGAGAGACATACATACATTCACATTTAGAGATACTCATTTTTGGCCTTTCCTATCAATCATTAGTTTAAAAATGAGGACAGAGAAGCTATAGCCGTGCCTTTGGCTTTGTACTAGAACATTCTATCACAAATTCTTTAAACACTTGGGCCAATTCAAGGAGTTGATATTTGGGTTCTATTTCTTAGGATTGGCTTTGTTGGTTTTCTAAGTTGTAGATATGGGTTTCTTTGGTTACATGTGGATTTCTTTGTTTCTATTTTGTTTTTCTTTTGGACTTCAAGTTTTGTAAAATTTTTCAAGTTGGGTGGTGGGGCGTATAGAGATCATGGCTGACTTTTGTTGTGGGTTCCTCCTGTTACTGAGGAAACAGGTTCAGAGACTGTTAGCGATGCACTCAAGGTCATGCCAATAGTAACTGGCAAAGTCAGGATGAAAACCAGATCCATCAGACCTTAGGCTTGTGGTGTGTTATATTTAAATTAGTTTTTCTTATACATTATTTTATTGGCTTTTCTTATAAACCTTAAGTTTTAGGTAAGGAAGCTTTTACAATTGCTTTGATGCAGGTGAGAAAACAGTCAAAGAGGCTGAGTAACAACATGTCCATGGTACATGGTTAGTAAGTGGTTGGGGCTGGTAACTTGATTAGACCCTTTGTGGCCTGTTTTTACTCTCTAGGGTGTTTCTTAATATGTCAAACTCTCTAAGTTCCACTTCTCAATTATGGATGAGGAAAAAGTGCTCTCTGGAAGTACGTAATAATGCTGAAAGCCACTGTTTTCTCTGAAGTTTAAAAAGTAGTGAGAAACTGGAGCTTTTTTTGATTAGTTATTAGCTTCAGAGTTGTACACCTTGTAGGAAAACTTTATTTTTAAAATTATTTTTATTCATTGTAGAGGAAAGAGAGAGAGAGAAAAGGGGGGCGGGGAGCAGGAAGCTTCAACTCCCATATGTGCCTTGACCGGGCAAGCCCAGGGTTTTGAACCGGCGACCTCAGCATTCCAGGTCGACACTTTATCCACTGCGCCTCCACAGGACAAGAACAGGAAAACTTTATTTTACATGTGAGGTAACTAAGACTATGCATCTCTAGAGCTAGAAATTCTTGCATAAATTAGAGCAGTTGTAGCCTGTTGTTACCATTCATGTCAAGGTGGATGCTTTTTTGTTTGGTATTGGCATAGAAGATCTATTTTGGTTGCCTTTATTAACAAATTCTACCCTGTCATTGGCAGCTCAGTTTGGCAAACCTGTTCTGAGCACTTACCATAACTACCTGTTAGGCACCGTGTGGTAGGTGCCAACTACACAAAACTTAAGAACATACTACGAAAGGAGTTATGTTATCTTAGATGTCATTTCCTCAGAAATTGAGATTTCAAAGCTTTTGATGCTTTAAAATTAGGATCCTTCTAACCAATAGCCCATGTGAAGTTTTAAACACTTGCAGGGCCAGTTGTTGATACTGCCTTTTTACTGTACAATTGGTGTATGTTGAGGAATTCTAACATTTGATGATACTCCAAAGTGTTAAATATTGTGTTTTCTCATTTCATAAATATCTGTGTGACTGGAAAGAAAATCCAAGCAGACACAGAACAGAGCATAGGTGGTTTCCATTGTTTGATAGTTCACCGTAGCATGTTTTCTCTAAAGAAAGCTGATGATGGTGCAGAGAAAGTTTTTATTTTTTTAAAGAACATCTTTCTAGTAATGCCGAAGTATAAAACAGTTATAGGAAAACTAACCAGCAGGAGAATGAGGGAGTGAAAACTGGTAAGGAAGGGAAGGCTTTGGACAGCAAGCCATGATGAATGCATTTGGTTGTTGCTGGTAGTGCCTAAAACACAGTCAAGTCCCAGTAGTATAACCTAAATTCTCTATTTTGTTTCATCTCAAAAAAAGTTAGCAATCCTGAGACTTTTATTACTGAAGTGGATTTTAAATTGTTCGAGGTCTCAAGCTGCTTTGCCTTATTTTATTTTTTATTAAAACAGATAGAATATACATTCAGACAGAAAGCATGGAAGAGGTCCTGTATGTGTAAATGTGTGCTTCTGTGTTAATGGGACAGGTGTGAGGGCCTTTGGGGAAAGTGTGTACAGATGGTGATGGGAAAGAAAAGAACTTTTGCATGTCAGATAAATGAAATACAAACAACAGCAACAATCTGCTGGTCTCAAATAATGGCTATTGGATTTGTTGTTGTTGTTCTCTTATATCTGCTTGTTGTTTAATCTAAAAGTAAAGTCTATTTTTCCAGCCGTTAAATATGTAAGCTTTTCTTTGTGTAGAAAGCAAAACAAATGATTTGTTCTGTAATTATTTTCAAAAGGCAGAAATGTGTGTGTGACATTCAGAATGGCATGGGATTGTCATAGAAACTCATCTGAACACTGTAAATAAACATGGCTGGGGATTAGTCACAGGAGCATGTGGGACATCATGAAACTCAAGACAGATTTCTTTGTTTTATAGTCAGTAAGAGAAGTGAGGCGAACTCGATGGAGTTGATGGGATATTAGCAGTTCAGTTCCACATGGGAAAACCATGTTGTCTTCAGATTAAATATCAGAATTCACCTGATGATTTTAGTAATATTTGGGATTTTTCTTTATTTTAAAGGCATTATTTATAAATAACAAAAATTCTAAAAGTTTGGAAATCTCTGTTTTTGCTAATAATCTCTCTCCTTTTTCTCCCTTATTTTCTTAAAATCTTGCATAGCATTTTACATATCAGGCCTTATTCTGTTTTCTTTAATCTTTCATTACTTTTTATTTAATAAGAATAAAACTGAAGACAGTAAACAGTGTTAATGCTATATATATTTATAAAATAGATATATTCAGGTTAAAATTATGGGTCTGCAATATAACCCCCTTTTTCGGTATATTTTTATATTTATTATTTAGAAGGAAATTTTTATAGAGTCATCTCGTTGTCTGAGTCCAACATCTGGAAAAAGGATTGCTTGTCTTTAAATTTGGAATGAATTCCCAGTTGTAGATTCCCACCAGGGTGATGTTTCAATAAATGAACGTATCAGCCTTGGAGCCTTGAACTTTTGAAGGTAGGAGTAGACGTCTGAAACGGGGCTTCAGGATTTAAGAATGAGGGTTGTGGAATGTCTCACACTTCTGCCAATTCCCCTTTCAGAGTGCTGACTGTTAGTGAATGTTCTTATTTGTAATTAAGGTAACAGATTCAATAATTAAACAAGGGTAAGGTGTATTCAGACAAATGTAGGAAAATTAAAGTGATTAAATTATCTATTTGGATTGAGTCAACCAGTTAACACAGCTAAACTTGAACTGAAGAGCACATGTGAAAACATAAATGAAAATTTTGGTGCTTGGAACACACAGGGGCTCCCTGTTTTCCTGCCTGTCTCCCACACTTTGTATTGTAGGGTTTGTGTGTGTTTTCTCTTTGCATTTTGTGTTCCTTCCACTTGAAGTGTCCTCACACATTTTTCATTGCCTGACTTTACTTACGCCTTCTTTTCACTCCAGCGTTGGGCCAGAGGCTCCTTCCCTACATCCCCATAGCATCTTGGTAGCACTGGATTAGTACTCAGCACCAGCACTTCCTGTGTCGTAACAAAATGATCTGTCTCCCAGATTGGGCTATGATTTCTTTATGAGCAGACTGGATTGTATTAGTTTTTTGTGTCATCTCCCCTGCCATTAGGGATGCATAGTTGCCTAGCACTTAGTATATGCTCAATATCTTTGTTGAGCCGGGGACTAAGTGGAAAATACGGGTTGAACAAAACAAAACAAAAAATGTGAGAAGCTGATAATATGAATTTTAAAAGTAGGTCATCTATACAGTTTTTGGGTGTTTACCTCAGGACTAAATTTAAGGCTAAATAATGTTAGCTGCTTTCTGTTTCTTCACCAAAATGCAAAGTTTGTTTTTTTTTTTTAGAGGGTTTTTAAAATTTTTTTAATTTTTTAAATGTATTTATTTATTCATTTTAGAGGGGAGACACACAGAGTGAGAGAGAGAGATAGAGAAAGAGAGAAAGAGAGAGAGAGAGAGAGAAAGGGGGGAGGAGCTGGAAGCATCAACTCCCATATGTGCCTTGACCAGACCAGTGCAGGGTTTTGAACTGGCGACCTCAGTATTCGCAGGTCGACGCTTTATCCACTGCGCCACCACAGGTCAGGCCCCAAATGCAAAGTTTTATGTTAACCTAAAGGGATTATTGACCCGTGTATAATTGTCATTTGGAAATTAAAAAAGGTTTGGTGATTCTAGATTTATTTATGGAAAACCATCAGGCTGCTTGTTTTTCCATCTAAGTTCCTGGTCTTCACTTTTTATTTGAACTGTTTACCTAGTTATAGGATAATATAGACATAAGCTCCAGCTTATGTGAGAAAATCATCTTTATACCAAGAGTCATTTCTCGAGTACCTACTATGTGCTAGGTACCCAGCGAGGAGGGGAGATAAAGGATTTTAATTTCATGCTATTGAATTTTTTAAAAGCATAATCTTGATTAAAAATGGAGCCCTCTCCTTAGGGTGGACACATTAGGTTTGGTTTTGTTTTCAGTCACATATTGTCTTGCTCCAAAGGGAAGTTGTCAATCATATCTTATCTCTAGAGAGCATTTGCAGGTTTGTATGTCCGTCTGCCCTGAATAAGGTGTATTTTGGCATAGTTACTTATCCTAAGTTGTGATAGGCCAAAGACAGTAGCGGTGGAAAAGTTAAAAATCAGAATTAAGGAGTTGGGCCCAATTATCTGTGGTGAACTACTTACTAAGTTTCCCTCCTATCCAATGCTTTATTCTCATTAAAACTGTTAGACCAATTTCATTAGCTCCAAAATGCACCAGCCTATGTAAATCTTCTTTGTTTAATTGGAGACCTATTGATTGTAGGTAACATAAGCCTCTCTAAGGGAAACAGAACCCAACTGAAGATAAGAGTTTCTTCCCCCAACACATACAGCATTCATGATTTTATTTCTCTAGGCATATTCATTATCAAAACCTCGCCACTGCAGATTTTCCCATAAAGTGTTTTTGTCTGGACCCATTTTGATATCTACAAGCTCCTACTGGTTTCAACAAAGGATAATGAAAGCATTTTCACAGAATATCTTTTCTTTATTTCTCTTTGTTTTATATTAAAACCTTAAAAATCCATGAGAAACAAAAATCATAAAATCATATGAAAATTTATTTGCTTTAAAAAGACTGAGATAAGTATTCTTTTTGTGCTTTCTTAAATGTTAAAAGGGACACAATTCTGGCCATCTTCTTTGGTGAGCAATCACCAAAAATATTCTGGTAGGGAATGAAAACTAGAATGTAATTTTTTTTTCACTTATATTCTAATGAATCTCAAAGCTGCAAAGAAGATAGTGTACTAGATTGAGTTTACAAAATGGTTTAAAGCATGAGATATCCCAGTGTGCCTCCTGGGATTGGGACATCTAATAACTGTTTATACTGATAGCTTGTGTCTTCTTATATATATTTTCTTGAAATTCCTTTCACTTTTATTTTTGAAATGTAAGATTCAGGTCAAGATCAATGTATGGCTGATTGCTTATTAGGTAGTAAGGATCTTGGGAAGAAGAAGTATCTGTTCAGATGTAGATTTTTACACAATAACTCAGAAATTATCTTTGAATGACAAAAACACTAATCGAATATGGAAGAAGTAAATATCTCTACTTTTTCCTTTCTTAAAATTATACTAAAATTATGTTTAAGAACTTGAATTAGGAGACACTAATTTTTCTCTTCCTGAGAGTATTATCAATCTCTAAAGGAGACATTTAATTAGTGAAATGATAGCATCTTATAAAAAGTAATTATTTTCTAGTTTTGTAATGTAGTTAATGCCCTAGCAATGAATTCATGGCCTTTTTGATAGTATTCATCTCCTTTTGTTTGGTGTGACTGGTCAAACACCTTTCGGGTTTGAGGAGTGTGTGGTTAGATGGCATATAGTGGAGCGATCTTGACTGGTACAGAGTAACTTTATAGCGGCTGCTATAATGCTTATCAGTGAAATTCTAACTCATTTAATTATTACTTAATCCTCTGATTATATTTTTGTATCCGAGAGAAGATGATCACCTTCATTTATGGATGGACAGATACGGCTATTTCGATTTCTTTATTCAGTACACCTAACGAAGGCATTCTGAAGTAGAGCACCTTTTCAAAGAGGAGCACATCAGTTTACCTAGAAAAGTGGATGTAGTGAAACTCGGACCAGGCTTGTGATGAATGAGGAAGCTCTACAGTTCAGTTCAGCTGGTCTTGGGGTGCTGCGTGCCACTCATATTCAGTCAGGTTTTTAGACATTTCTTTTGGAAACTAATCATGGAAACTCTGTTCTGTAAGCAGATATTGCTTATAGAACTGGAAGGTTTGTGCTTATCTATCCTCCTCTCTCTGCTGAGCTGCAAAAATCCCACCTTGTTGATTTCTTCTCATGTATATGTGATATGTGATATATGATATGATGTGTGTGTATGTATGGAATACTGTCAGCTATTTACAACAAACCTGGATCATCCTTTTTTAGGCCCCTCCCAGGAGTAGAAATTTTTTTAAAACCAAGCATAATCCAGACATAAATTGGATGTTAAAGACTGTATGATATATTTTAAGCCAAGCAGAAATATGGATTATCTGCTGTTCGGATTCGTCCACATTGGAGTATCTCCTGTATGGCTGAGTCCTCTACCCCTGGTTGCAGGGAAAATTGAGACTGGATTTAAAATAAAAATTATTCACATCAGTCAAATAAAAACATTGACGATCCCTCCCAAGTTAATTCAAACAAGAAAGTCAAAAGTATTTTTTTTAAACCCTTTCAAGCCTGTTGCCATGAAAAATAATTTTGTTGTAATAAACACTGCTGGTTTGACTTATTTATTTTAATCTATTTTTCAATGAAGGACTGGACTATATGTAAGTTGTAACACATAAGAATGAAGTGAAGACCTGAGAAACTGTCATCCCACCTGAGAAAGAGAACATTCCAGTATTTTGCATTTACTTGTATGTTCTCTGAAAATATTACCCATTATCCTGAGGATTGTGTTTATCATTGCCCTCCTATAAAAGAAATGTTTTCATGACACTTATGTGTACTAAATATATTGTTTGGTTTTGCTTAAGTTTTATAAAAATTTTATATACATATACATACATACATGCTTATGGGAATTGGTTTTCACTTAATATTGTTTCTAATATTGCTGCATGTACTGTAATTTATTCTTCTGTAATATGCCAGTGTGTGATGGGATGTTTCTGGTATCTTGCTACTACTAAGTGTCATGAATAGTAACTTCTTCTGGAGCCTGTGTATAAGAATTTCTTTAGGGCATGTACTAAGATTAAAATTGTTGACTCACATTTTTAAAAACAATAATATTATTTTATTAAATAGTTGTACCTATTTTCATTCTCACTATCAGTAGCAGTGTACAAAACATCCATGTTGATAATTCATTCTTTTCAACATTTACTATTGTCAGATTGTTACTTTTTGCCAATCTTTTGGCTATAAAATGATATTTCATTGTGGCTTTAATTTGCATTATTCATTTGATTAATAATGAGAGTAGACATCTTTTGTATATCTTTCCTTTTTTGTGAAATAATACTCATATCTTTTTACTCATTTTTTTCTATTTTGTTGCTTGTCTTGTTGTTTTGTTAGGAATTATTTATGTATCTTGGATTCTACTCCTTTGTTTGCAAATATCTTTTCATAGTTGTGGCTTTTTTTAAAGTTATCTTTGATAAACAAAAATTCTTAATTTTAGTATTTGATAAAGTTTATTAATCCTCTTTTTAACAGTTAGTGCTTTTGTGTTGTGTTAAAAATATCTTTAAGTTTATAAATATACGGTACTTTTTGCTCTAGTTGGATAGCTTGGTTTGTTAGTGTCATCCTGATATATAGAGGTTGCGGGTTTGATCCCTTGTTAGGGCACATATAGGAACAGAATGATGTTTCTGTCTGCCTGTCTCTTTTTTTTCCTCTAAAAATCAATAAACAAAATTTAAAAAAAATATATGGGGGCTTTTTGTACATTTTTAAATGTTTATATCCCATTTAAGTTTGTATTCCATTTGGAATATATTTTTGTCTAAGGTATAAAGGAGGGATTCAATTTTCCTCTTTTCTTGTGAATAATATTTTCACTCCATTTATTGGATAGTTTTTATATTCTTCCAAATAATCTTCAGAGTCACCTCAGTTATTTATTAAGTTTTATTTTTATTTTTCTTTTATTCATTTTAGAGAGGAGACACAGAGTGAGAGAGAGAGAGAGAGAAAGAGAGAAAGGGGGGAGGAGCTGGAAGCATCAACTCCCATATGTGCCTTGACCAGACCAGTGCAGGGTTTTGAACTGGCGACCTCAGTGTTCCCAGGTCGACGCTTTATCCACTGCGCCACCACAGGTCAGGCCTATTAAGTTTTTATATTTGTATGTGTCTGGTTTCTGGATTCTCTGCTCTGTTCCAATGATCAATTTGTCTACCCTGTACCAACACTGTGTTGTTTCACTTACTAATCCCTCATAGTCATTTTTGATATCTGATAAGGCAAATCCTTTCTACCTTTATTTAGGAGTGTTTTTAGTTATTCTTGACTCTTTACTATTCCATATATATGTTATTTATACTTTAAATGTTATGTTCATCAAGATGGGTCACAGAGCTATGGTTTCAAATAGGTTTTTAGTATTGAATTTCTTTTGATGCTTTTCAGTCATTTCTTTTTTTTTTTTTTTTAAACTTCTTTTTATTTATTTTTTATTTTATTCGTTTTCTTTTTAGAGAGGAGACAGAGTGAGAGAGAGAGAGAGAGAGAGAGAGAGAGAGAGAGAGAAAGAGAGAAAGGGGGGAAGAGCTGGAAGCATCAACTCCCATATGTGCCTTGACCAGACCAGTGCAGGGTTTTGAACTGGCGACCTCAGTGTTCCCAGGTCGACACTTTATCCACTGCGCCACCACAGGTCAGGCTCAGTCATTTCTTATATACAACCTTTACCTCCACCCATAACCCCTACCTCTGGCAACCACTAATTTCTGTATTCACAACCTTTTTTTCTTTTTAATTCTACATACAAAAGAATCATATGGTATTAGTCTTTCTATCTGACTTATTTCACTTTGATGAACCTGTTTTTTATAATGCCTTTAAGGTCCATCCATGTTGTCATAAATGACAAGACTTTATTCTTTTTGTGGCCAAATATTTGTGTGTAGGGGTGTGTGTGTGTGTGTATGTGTATGCCACAATTTATCCATTGGCCCATTGATGGATATCAGGTTGATTTGTTGATTCCATATCTTGGCTCTTATAAATAATGCTACAATGAACATGGGCTGAATATATCTTTTCCAGTAAGTGTTTTTGTTTCCTTCAAATAAATAGCCAGAGATTGAATTGCTAGATCACACGGTAGCTCTGTTTTTAATATTTTGAGGAGCATCCATGCCGTTTTCCGTAGTGACTGTACCAATTTACATTCCCACCAATAGTCCATAAGGGTTCCCTTTTCTCTACATCCTTGCCAACACTAGTTATTTCTTGTCATTTTGATAACAGTCATTCTGATAGGTGTGAGGTAATAGAATAATTTTTTACAAGTTTCATGAAAAATTCTATAAGGATTTTGTTTAGAAATATATTGAATCTACAGATGATCTGACATCTTTTATACTATCTTTTATCTTAGTACGTCTATGAACATGGTATGTCTCTCCATTTATTTAGATGTTATCTTTCAATAGATTGAATTCTTTTGCACTCATCTCTCGAACATTTTTGTGAGGTGCTTTTATAAATTGTGTTTTTAAAAGTATGTTTTCTACCAGTGTTTTTTAGTATAGAAATGCAGTGAATTTCTGTATAATGATCTTACATACAGCTGCATTTATATAGTTTTATCCATTAATTTGTAAACTAATTTGTGTGTACTGTGTAATCATATCAAGTGCAAACAATAACAATTTCACGTGTGTTCTTAACAGTTTTATGCTTTTTATTTTTCTTAAACTTCTTATGGCAAAGACTAGTACCTCCAATTAATTTATTGATGAATTAAACTGTGAGTGAGCATCATTTACTTTTACCCCTTAATTTCCTATTTATTTTTTATTCGTGAATGAGACTGTTAATGACTTACTATTTAAATGTTACAGTTGCTGATCATATTTTAATCAGAGAAAGGGTAAAACTTTACCTTGGTTTTTAAATTTTTTTTCAATTTTTCTTACTAGCCTTGTTCTATGTTTCAACAATTGAAAATTCTCCTGCCATATTACTTTATGCCCATTGAGATAGTATAAATTATTGGATGAGTGGTGTTAAAATGTGCTCATTTAATATTTTGCAATCAGAGGTCCATTTGCATATACTAATCATTTCAGATATTTCACTGAAGAGAAGTACTGTATTTTGTATGGATGTGAGATTTTCTGATACTGTAGTATGTGAATCAGCCTTTTAAGTTTTGATTTACACTATAGACTCCCTAAGTATCGTTTTTCACAATTTAAAATTCATGGTTTGGAGGGATTTACTTTTTTCCCTTTTCCTCATGCTATTTTTGTTAAGACTTGAATAGATTACTCCTAATCTTGTGAGCAGACTGCAGGAAGACAACTATTAAAAGTAGAAAGCTATTAAGCACTCAGGGGTTTATTATGCTTTAGTGTTTTGTTTAAGTCTGTTCTTAATTGGTTGATTAATGTTCGTGAAGTCCTTTCCCCCCTCCATCTCTACAGATGGCAAATGGTAGGTCCCAACTGTCATTGTTCGCAAAAAAGGTTATGGTTCAAAGTCAAAGATTCAGAGATACTACAATAATCAATCATAGGAACTTGTCTCAGAGTGCCCAGCCAGGCAAAAGTTAGGCAGAGTAGGAATATTTACTCAGAATCCCTGAGGAACATTTTTTTATATGGTCTTGAGTTTATTTAGAAAATATTATTTAATTAATGGAAATGTCTGTCTGAATTTAATGTCATGCATTTATATAAATATGAAAAGGAATGGTAAATAAGTTATCAAATTGGTTAGTTGTCAAATATTGTAGTTTAAAAATAAAAAATAGAGAAAGTAACATTCTTAATATATTGAGATTAACAGAACACTTTCAGAGGAATAACTTTTTACCATTTTCATGTGAAGATGATTTATAATGGTTAACTTTCTTTTTTAGGAGGAAGAATAGAATTATGTTCTGGTATTGATCCATAAAGAGGATTTGTATTTTATTCATACTATAAAAGTACCTTTAATGGATACATTGTGGTAATTGAATCTATACTGTGTATAACTATCAAAGTATCTTTTTAATTATTTTATGTTATATAATTCAGTAACTAAATTTAAGTCATAGGGAAGGAGATGACTGCATTATTATTTAAGTATAATGCATAGCCTTTAATATTCTTAAAGTGGAAGGCGGTTAAGGATATTTTAGGTTATATACAAGAGAGGGAAAAGAGAGAGAGAGCGATATTCCATTACATTCTGCACAGTATGAAACTAAGTCAAAGGAGTTTTGTTAATTAAATTCAATTGCCACCCATTAGACCAGTGGAATGAGATGATTCTGCCAGGACGCTGACACAGCACAGGTATGCAATTTGGCTAAATGGCCATTTCTAAACCATAGCACACATTTCTCTACCTGTTCACTTTTTTTTAAGTGATAGTTTTTCCTCTTAAAAAGTCAAAGAGGAACCAGTGTTCGCTGAAGGGTAAAGTATCATTTTTATCCAGCCTATTGAGAAGCGATTAGTTTGTTGGCTTGGAAATGTGTAGTGCAAATGGAGACTATTGGGGAGATGATTTTTTAAAAATGTATGCAATATCTGTAGGCAAGCATATTAACAAAATGTATACATGTATGTGTCAATATAGAGAAATGTGTATGTTTTAAAATTTAGTTATCTTTAATCTAAAATAATTTGAGTAATAATTATTCCTTGACTTTTTAAAAAAGCATCCTTGAGGCTATAACTACAATTTGGACATATAGTTGGGGGAAGTTATAATAATTATAGGATTTATAAAAATGAAATTTAGGTGGTGGATAAATGTATCTACATTTTGGCATAAATCACTACTTTTAGAGGCTTTATATGTCAGGCTGATAAGTTTCTTACCATGGTGAAATGACAAGAATACCACTCAGGCATTGGCTGACACATAATTTTGACAGCCAGCAAGATTGCAGTGTTGTTGAGTGCACAGATTTCCACTTCCTGCCAAGATTAAAATTGGCAAAAACCAAAATGGATATTAGGGATTGTCACTTTAAGAAGAAACAACATGTTAATGTTCTGCGTTTGCTTAAGAAATATAAGGGTGATCTCTTGAACTGTAGTCTGTTGAAATCCACAAGTTTGCAATCAATAGATTTTGCTAATATGAGCATCAAAAATTAAAATAAGTCATTTGTGATAAGGCTCAGTATAGTTTCACTTAATAGGATATAATTATTTTTCTTCTGTGTAAGAGGCCTTCTTTACAAAAGCAATAAAATAGGTTTCCCAACAGTCCCTGAAGAACAAAGGCCTCCTTTAATTTTGTGAGTTTGAAGACAGAAGGCCTTACTTTCTGAATTTTCTTATTTTTTCGTGTGTAAGCAGATAGTTTTTCTTTTTGTAAGTTGCCAGATCTTTCCTATTACAGTAACCATCATTTATTGAGAACCTACTATGTGCTGGGTTCTGAACCAATCACTCAAATCAGTGTTTCTCTTCTTAGGAGTTTTTATTTAAATCTATGCATAAAAATGAAGGAAAGAAAAACATATCCTTATATGTTGTGAAAAACTCAGACTCTGAAATCTGCTTATACTTTGCTATTTACAGTAAGTACTTTTGAAACAGCTGTAGACATTCAAATGAAAGTAGCAGTGTGGAGTGGGAAATGTGGGAGCATTCATTTGTGAAGACTTTGCATTTCTCCAGCTTTATGGCCAACAGAAAAGGAGATTGTTGTGCATTCTATTAAATACTGCCAGTATGATTAATTTAAAGGGTTACATTTTATTGAACCCTGGTGTAGATGTTCTTTGTCAACCCACATTCACAGCTAGTTAGAGTGTGTGTAGCATTTATCAAAACTTTCTGGAGCCCCTCTCACCTCATTAGCATCTGAATCTCTATTCAGCAGTTAATGTCCGTTACTGCTAGAGTGCTCAATTCTTGTTTTCAATAAGCCAGTTGTAAAATGTCAGACTGTCACTTACAATATAAAAACCCAAAAATGATGGTATTTGTAAAAATGTTATCACCTCATAAAAACAAATTGTAAAGACATGAAAGTGATCTTGCTATGCTGGCCTTTCAGAAGGGAGTTAGTACAGCTACTTTAAATACCAGTTGTGTAGATTCCCACACTTTTCTACCAATGGAGAGGTTTACACAAGCATAATTTAAGTTACAATTACACTAATTAACATCTCATTTGCATAAATTGTTGAAGTCAAAACAACAAAGAATTGTCTAAGAAGCTTAATCCTATTTGTCCAAAATAGGAAGATTTTTTTTTTTAAAAAAAACATGCTCTAAAAATTGGCAGCTTGAGTATGTGTTTAGTATTTGAGCTGTGCCATTTAAAAAAATTAATGCTTTCTATTTGTTTAAGAATGTATTTCTCTATTCCTTTTAGAATATTCCAATTTTATTAATTTTTTAGTGTGCTTTTAAAATAAAATAAAAAGGCAGTAAACTTTGATTCTTTAATCAGTGATTAATTAAATCAAGGTACAATATCATTTTTATGTAGTAGTAGTGTATTGTGCCTCTTTAGATGTATGATGAAGTATGTGTGTTTGTGTAGAGGAATTTGTAAATCCCTAAAGTTCATGGCCAGTTGAAGTTTTTAAGTGTTGGCTGTTTACTTTTTTCAGATCTTCCAGGTGTTTTCAATGTCTTATATTTGCCTTTTTGTTATCATAGATTAAGGTTATGTTAAAGGTAGTTTCTACCCAGGTTCTTCTACAATGTGTGATTCAGAAAACTTTTTTTTAATGGCCACCAAAATTTGGTTAGCTTCCTAGGGGATGATTTAGTACAGTAAACTATCTTCTCTAAAGCCCTTTTAAAATTAGGGACATGTTTGCATGCAGTGGATTAATGAAATTTTCATACTGACCCACAAAACTTTGCTGTACTCTCCTTTGTGGGGCCAGCAGTCATTTCATATGTAATTACTGTTACCATTGAGCTTGCGTTAATTATATTGTACATACATGGAAATAAAATGTTATCAGCAGAGTTTAAGATTTCTTATTGTTAATTTTTCTAGTAATTGTAGGTTGAATAGTTAAAATTAGCCTGCTTAGTTAGTATTTTCAGTATTTTATTAGCCTTAAAAATATGTCAACATAAGATTAAAATGAAAATTTCTCTTTAAAATCTGTCTTGAAAGTATTTTATTTGTTTATAATATATAGTTCAGTTGTTATAGTCTTACTTTAAATATGTTCTTTAATTTTATCCCAATGTAAAGTTTATAAATTACTGTCTTAGAGATAGTTTACAAATATGTATTGAGTATTGACTTTATGTGAAACACTGTGCTGGGTATATATACATATAATCATATATATATATATGTATATATATATATAATACACACACATATAGATACAGATATATATATAGATATATACAGTGTATTACTTGTATAAAACACATGTTCTTCTTGGGGACATATAATTACGTACCAAGTAAGAACATATTTTGTAGAAATTTAGAAGAGAATTTATGAAGAATTGGGATGGTCTAGAAAGCTTTTGGATAAAACTAAATTTGAGTTGTGTATTGAAGACTTCTCTGGAAGTTAGATGTTGAGGAGGGGTAGTGATACAGATTAGTAGAGAGGACCTGGAGAATAAGGGAGACATTAGTGAAACTACAGAAGCGGCAATATACAAGATGTATTGCGTGACAAGTAAGCTGACAAGTTTGGTTCGAATGGGGATTCAAATAGGGGAGGGCATTGAATGGCTGTTTAAATTTAGGCAATGGACAGTCATGTGGGGTCTTTGAACAGGGATATGACATGTTTCAGGAAGTGTTTTAACAATATTGATCAGGAGGCACACAAGCAGGGAGAAACAGAGGGCAGAGCCGAGTTAGTGACAGTGAGCAGTGGCTTTTGTAGTCGTCTCAGCACAAAATAGTAAATAATAGTGGTGTTTGTTTCCTAAGCCCTGAGTATATACTGAATTAAATACATGAAATGGCAAGGGTGTTTTTGAAAAAATAAATGATTTCTGATTCTGAGGTGGCACTTAAGACTTAAAAAGATATATTTCTATATAATAAAACATTTTATTTTAATTCTATATATATTCACAAAGTTATGTATTAAAAAACGAACATTATTTTGTTTTTCCTTTCAAGGGAAAATGATTTCCAGATTATTCTCCCATTTATTTTTTTAAGAGATGATTTTAAGAGAACACATTTGTGTTTCTTTTGTGTTTGGCCAAGTTGTTCCTTTGTCAATATTTTATCTTTATTGGAAATTGAGAGGGTGTCTGAGTTACTGGGGAGAATGTTCTGGACTTTTCTTATCTTTTAAATGTTTATCTTTAATAAGATTGGACATGGTGTGCACATGGTGACTTTTATCATTCTTCTTGTCAGTTTTCTATATTTACCTTGTTTATAGAATGTAATCTGAGAGCGCCTTCAAGAGATTAGAAGAGATTTGGCCTCAGACACCACATTTTAGGTATTTTATATAATCAGGAGAAAATTGGGTGTTGTATTCAGACAGAAAGGTAAAGTGCACTGGCATAGGTAGAAGTACTCATTTTAAACATTCAACAAATGTGTATTAATCATCTACTGGAAATAAGTGACACGATATATGTTCATAGAAGAATAATAGAGAAAATCAAGAAGCTCTCCTTGCCTTCCAGATGTTCAAGGATTGCTAGGAGAAGACGCACATGATAAGTCCTGTGTTCTAGGTAGAATGCAAAGGACTCATACGGCCCAACAGAGGACAGCATTATTTATTGAGAGGGGAGGAGAATGAGAAAGGTGTCTGTAAAGGAGGTAATATTAAAGCAGGGCCTTGAATGTTGGCAAGGGAAATGAAGGGACAAAACATGGTGATGGGAATGGGTGGTTTGTGTTCTGAAAATGGCACACAGTTGAGATGGAGCAAAGGCTGTGCTAGGGTATGTGATGTCTTCTGCCCACGTTCACTGAGCAAACACCCACTCCTTGCCTGGTGCTAGCCATGGAGCGAAGCTACCCAAGAGGAAGTTACCGACGTATTCATGGACAAAGTTGAAATATTTTGCTCCAGAGAGCAAGAAGGTCCATATCTGGTACCTTTGACAGATTATCTCTTGGCATATAGAGTTTGGTTCGAATGAACATTTAAAATTTTGCATTCCCTTAACTAAAGTAAGAAAGTTTTGAACCTATACAAGGATGGTAAAGACAATAGTTCTTTCTGATCTTCCCCTTTCTTCACTTGCATCCAGATTCTGCCTTTCTTCCAAGGATGGTCTAAGCAGAAGCTGCCACAGCTTTTTCTTGTTTTAAGGAGTTTCTCCTTTTTACCCCTAAGAAAGTTTGAGTCTGATGCTGATTTTTTTTCTTATTCTAGGGCTGCCCACTTACAACAGAGTTCAATGTTGTAAATGCAAGGACCAAATTTGAGAACCCAAAATAAAGTTGGAGAAGGAGAATTCTTTAGTTATCAGTAAAATTGTCTTATGAATTTGAGGAAGCCTTGTCTGCATTGAAAGTGAGACTCTTGAATTAATTTAAATAACTTCACAGTACATTATCTGCCACTGCTAGTGCTGTTATTAATAACTGCAAAGGTAAGGATTTTTAGTAATTGCAAATATGCAGAAAACTTGGATATTAGAAAGTTTAGATGACCTTAATGAAGAAACAAAGTTGGCTCTGGAACTTTGCCTAGCAGGAATGAGGTTTTGTGAATTTGATAAACACTGTCAGTTGTTGAGGCATCCTCTGATAGGTGAAAAGAGGTTTTTGATTCAGTGCTGCCTGAATGCATCTTCCCTGTGGTCTGTTATCTTGTGGGAATGACATTCGTTAAGTTGGTATCTGAGTGCATCCCACCCAAATAAAGAATGGTTCATCAGCAAAGTGAATTGCCATATAGTCATCAGACACTAGAAATAAATTATCAACCCTGACTGCCATGGGTGAGGCTGTTTATCAGATCACTTGAGAACAGAGTAAAGTGAGTTTCATATTTTTCTGAGTCTTGAATTCTCATTTAAGACATCTGTTCAGAAGCTTTCTAAGCCATGGAGTATTCTAAATGTGCAATTTTTGTTAAATGGATGAAGGAAGACTTAGTTTCCATTGCTAGGTGAAACTTAATTAAAAATTAAATAATGACCTCGTGTTGGCTTGTAAATTCCTTATTTTCTGCATGTGTGAATGTATTTTGTTAGAGCACTCCATTTTAAAACATGCATTTTTTCAATGACGAGAAATATTTTAAAATACTATTTGCTTTTGGACTTATAGTAGAGCATCAAAGGATGGTGTCTTGTGGAGAGTGAAGGGGCAATAAGAGGTTAGTTCGAGTTATACAGCTTTATGAACTCTAGTTTCTGTGAATATAGCAGAATTCACTGGACTGTTCAATTCCACTCTCTCCAGTATGACTGCACTCATCAATGACATTGAACAGAGGCACCTGTTATATATTTGTCTTATCTTAGGAATTCTTTATAAACTTAATAAATGAAAGCTTTTCCTCTTAAAGACCCAATTCTCTAGTGGACTTCTGGTGAAATTATGTGGCTACCTTCCATTAATGTTAATGGAGGTTATGGATATAAATCCCTCCATAGTGATGGAAGAATGACCCCCAGAGAAAGAAATGTTTGTAATGAATCACTGGGTGGTGATACAGGACTCACTTGGTCTCTGTAATACCATTTTTTTCCTCTTAAAAGTTTATGGTCTTATTTTTAGGGACTAGTTTCTTTCCAATTTAATCTTTTGTTGTCAAGTCTGCAATAATGGTAAGAACAGGAAAAAAATAAGGATTAATGAGTAGGCATAGTTTTTGTGTTACGTAATGATATAGCACATAAAATTTTGTGTTTTCCTCTTAATATTATTTGGTAGACATAACTTGAATGTTTTAAGAGGTCATCATATTCCATACTAGTAACAGTTGCTTAATAATTCATTGTCCTGACAGACTGCAGTTTATCATTTAGGTATTAAAGCTCTCAAATATATTTATTGAGTACCTACTATGTATGAGGCTCTGAGCTTAATGCATATGACATAGTCCCTATCTCACATTGCCTATCATCTTGTGATGGAAGTAGGCCCTGGTCCCCAAGGCACCTTCCTGTGGGCCACAAACTACAAAACTTCCACTGGTTAAAGAAAGGGAAAGACATTTATAATAATGCTACTTCTGGGAAGCTGATTGAAGAAAATAATTTTATATGTAATGTTGTTTTCAACCATCATTGTTTATTTATTCAGCCAACTATTATTGGCTGCCCAGTACACGCCGGGCATTGTGCTAGATAGTGGAAACGCCCCTGTAGACAAGGCAGATAGAGCCCTGTTCTCATGAGTTTACAATTTGGGAGCAGGAAAACAAATTAGATAATTTCCAAGTGTGATCAATACCTAAAGGAAACAGACAGGGTGATAGAGAATAAATGAGGGGCCCTGCTTTATGTGGAGGATAAGGCCACGTTCACCCTACATCCAGGTAGACAGAAGACCATGTACTAAGTGCTTGGTGGGAGATGACTGTTGTATGTATGTATGTCCGTTCATCCCAGGGACTGAAGAAAGGAAGGCCATTGTGTTTGGATACAGGTGTTAGGAGAGATTGGGTCTAAAGAGAGAGAACTAAGTTACTCCAAGAAGGAAGAGCAGCTTGCTGTTAGATCACATAGCAAGTCAGTGGTGATGAAGGTAGCTCTTGAACCCAGGTCTGTCTGCCTCCAGACCATGTTGGTGTACTACCGCTGACATAGACACTGGAGGGTAAGTGCCAAAGAGCCGTGGAACTAATAATTGCTGTAGGCATACAGACAGGAAGGAGGAAGATCACCTTGATTTAGAAGAAATATTAGGATTCTTTGTAAAAGTGTATTGAATAGGAAAGATATTATAGATATTTTCCTTTATAATAGAAGCAGGAAATTATTCAGACTAGTTGTCAGATAAATTATTATGATAGCCAGTTGAAATAATATACATTAACCTTTTTAAGTAGGTAAAATTTTCCATAAAACCTCAGATATTTGTGCATATGATTTAGTGATTTTTGCTTTCGCTGAGGTATTTTTCCCCTAGTGACACTTACAAAATCCTGCTAACCCAACTACCGCAGTCCACACCACTAGTACACTCTCTAGCCTCTGTACCTGTGCCAAGTATTCTTCCTTTGTTACCAGGTCCACATAATTAATGGCTTTATCATGTGAAGTAATTCAGTTACTCAGCAAAACAAATGATACATACTTTTAGAAATAGCTCTAGAAAGTAAACTTGAACCTCAGAGTGTTTAGTGAGAGGAAATTTCTGTTTGTCTTTAATTAAGAGAAACTGTATGGAAATGTAAGCTAAGGGTGCATTCATCAGAGAAGCTGGCATTGCACGGCGTTCTTCATTTTTATCTGGCACAGGTTGCATGGTTGTTCATGAAATAATTTGTATGGCTGAAAGAACTTGTGATAGTTCTCGCTAAATTTTTGCATCTATTCTGTCTGAGACTCTGGAAAATTAAAAAATTCAATCATTAAGTGTGAGGGTTTATGCCCTTCATTACAACGGAAAATATTGTGGAAATATACAGTCCTTGCATTGTTGGGGAAGAGATGTACGTTTGGAGAGTACATAACTTTTCGATGAAAAATTAGTAATCCGACAGCAGATTCATACCTGGTGAGTAGGTATTTGTGCTTAATGCCCTTGAATTTTAAAACAGCTTCGCCTCTGCTCATCTTATCTGCAAACTTGTCAACTTTGATATTGTTTTAAAAATAAACATTTGAAGGGAAAAGTTTGCATATTTAGAGGGTTGGTACTTTATTTCCTTCATGTAGGGTATACCCAACATCTCAAAGGGAACCTGATCTATATCGAGAGCATATTTGGATCATCACAGCCAAGAAAAAGGAATTTCTCCCTCCACTTTAATTTTTCGGTTCATATAGATCTAAGCAGATTTCTTTGGCCCGAATCGTGTGCTGTACATTCAGCCATAGATTTGGTTTGGGTTTTGTAATATTTGTAATTATGTGAGATGACAAAATTGAATTTATTTAATTATAGAGTTTCACACAGTGTCTGTATCAACATTCTAATAAAATAATCTGAAATTCAGTGAGTAATGCCAAGTGGGACAGGGCTTCACTCACATAAGCTTCCTAAACTTGATATATTCTTATGGCGCTTCTCCAGAGTGTAGAAGAAACACATTTATCTAGGTGATTAGTATTCTTTCTGTCTGCCAGATTTAAGGATTGTTTGAAAATATTGTTAGACTCAAAATCAACATTTGTTGCTACACAGGATTGGGCATTCCAGGCAAACTCGGGTGGTTTTAATTCTTACGTCCACTTATTTTGCATCTGCTATGACAGTGACAGTTTTCAGTAACACACACCTACCATCAAGAGAGATCAGCACGTAAGTAAAGACTTTGGGAGAGTAATAAAGTAGTTTCTGGTCCCCTCTCAAAGGACATTATTGAAAATGTCTTTTAAAGTGATCAAGATAACAACACATACTATGCCCCTGACTGCTTGGGTCTTTGAAGTTAACTATAGTTAAGTCCATTTTAAGCTTAAAAATAAAAAGGCTGTTATTCAGCCTACTTTTTAAATACTTTAGCCGGTTCTAAACTTAAGGAAAATGAAAACATTGGAAATGCAGTCAAAGTCCCAGGACAGAAGATGCTTTTAACTTTGTAACTGCCCAAATCATATTTAAGCTTGAACACAGCAATGCTTTGCATTTTATAATGTCCAAGTAGAACCTTGTAATATATTTTGTTAACAATATGTTAGCCATAATACCAGCTCCAGTTTTTAAAATCTCGAATAAATTTACAAGAAATGTATTAACAAATGTTAAGTTCTTAAATTGACCTCCAGGACATTAGGAAATCAAATTTAAAGCATTTCATTGTCTGTTACTCAATGGAGTGGCCTGAGGACAGCGTGTGACTTGTGTACTGCAAATGATGCAATAGCTAAATATTCTCGTGTGAGTTAAGGTTGATTAAACGATCGCTTTAACTCTGTTTTTCCCGGTGCATTTTGAGCTCTTGCTTTTCAGGTGATATTCTATGCCATATTATACTGCTCTTTTAAAAAAGGGTTCTCTTTTGGGCAAGAAAAAATATAAATTCCCTTTGGATTCTGGATGGAAATGAGCAACCTTAGAATGTAAAAGTATATTGTGTTATCACAAACTGACCCTTCTCCAAAAAAATAATAATAACCTAGAGGGTAAAACACATAAGCAACGCAACAGAAATTGATCAACAGAGTTGCAGTTTAAAAAAAGAAATCTTTCTTACATTTTTGCCCTGGAATTAATTTTCACTGAAAACTAAGACATTTTTCTACTCATCTGGAATCAGTTTTTACCTCATTAGCAGGAAATGGTGAATATACATTCAGCACAGAGTTCGCTTTATGAGGCAAAAAATTTGCACTCTATAAGTAGATATGTACAATAAAAGACTCTTCTTTCCTTAAACAGCATCGTGAAGAAAATTGTAGCAGTAGATAACATCATGTAGGTAAATTTCAGTGGTGCGATTCCACCCTACCCCCTAATAAATCCAAGCAAAAAATTTCTTACTTAACCTGTTGGGCAATATTTTAGCGCTGCCTTTATTATAGTGGTAAAATAAAGTGTTCACTATGTGTGCCTTAGTGATGCTAGCCTATGGGACTGGGGTAAAACTCACGTTTCTGTTTTCTTTTGATCTTAATTTAAGTTGCATAACTATGCATTCAGCTCAGCTTGTGTGATTGCAGTAGGAAGATGTGTAGGTGGAAAGATATTCTAAAGAAGGCTAGAAGAACTACCTTCCTTGACAAGAAAAATTTCAAGTGAACAAATAAATAAAAATAGATTCAAAGAATCATAGACTGTCATAGCTGTAAGGGACCTTAGGATTCGTTTTACCCAAATTTTAGTTTCAAGGTCCTTGGGAAAAAAATGTATATTCTGTGATTGTAAGTGGTACTTCTCCATATTTAAAAGTTAAATGTGTTAATGTGTTTGTTTGTTTACCCATGATATATTTGTGGCTTTTAAAAAACACTAATTTCTATTATAGCTTCTTTTTATTTATCTGAATGCTTGTGTATGCCTGTTAGTTTACTAATATTCTCACATGTGCAAACATACAAGGGAAAATGGCAATTCAGTGTTATAACATAAAGTAGGAGCTCTAGTGCAGTAAAACTGGATTGATTATGCTTTTGACAGTCAAGTTGCTGCAAGGGTCATGTATTTAATGTTTGAGAGTAGCTTGCATGTATTCCAGAGTTTGCACAGGGTTGCCGAGCATCTTATTAGACGTACAATCTGCCTGCTATTCTGTCCTGACATAGAAAATGGATGTCATTGAACTGGCATCTAAAAAGTGTTGGTGGCACTACAGATTTTGTCCCTCGTTCCAAACATAGGAATTGCAAAACACCTTTCTTTAAATATTTTTTCTTCATGGTGCAACTGGGGAGGGCCAAATTCCAGCCTTAAATAAAGCTGTCACTTGCGTAGCTGATAGAAATGGTTGAGTGGTAGAACTTCCGGTAAGGAACTTGATGGCTGGCTGCACTGTGTCTAGGATGAAACTGTGCAATTGTGGCTCTTCCAGATGGGCTCTCCCTTTCTAGTCAGGAGGAAAAGGAGGGCTCCACCTTTGGTTTCTTCTAGAGATATTTCCCATGGGACTCCTAGACCCTAATTGGTATTTTTTTTGTTGATGATAATCTACTTAGATGATATCCTATCATCGGAATCCCTTTATAGAATTATCTTTGCATTTTGCACAGTTTTTCCATCCTGGCTTCTAAAAAAATAAGTGTCTAGTTTTTCTTAAATTATTTTTCTAAGGGAGATGATGTACGAGTATGCAGGAAAGGATCCATCGTCATGTAGGAGGCCTACGACATAGTTGGACTGGTTGCGATACGCAGTCTACCCTACCGGCAACTGCTTTGCAGGCAGCGTCATATAATGCACAAGCACAGAGAGGGAGCTCTGCTGCCGTTTCTTTTGTTGGTATATTTTGCATTGAAATTGTAGATGTTTTTCGGGGGTTGGAATTTACTTGAGATGATTAAAGACATTTTGCAGAGTACTCGAATATAGGTGAAAGAATTTTAAGTTTGCTCATTTTGGCATAATTTTAAAACAAAAGTGTTACTGTCAGATCTGGGCATGTGATGGGTGAATGAGTGTTTCCATGAAATGACATAAGTCTGTATAATTTGGAGGGTAATGATGCCTTTGAATAAGAATAAATCTGGAGTGATGGAAAGGCTCCATATTCTAGATGAATGTGTGCTTCCTCTTATGAGTCTGAAAAATAAAATTAAATCTTTATTTATACCAATCCACTAGGGAAAAAAGCTACAGGGCCTGGGTTTATGATATATTTCAGGACAGGAATATTAGCCTTAACCTCTTTCCTCACATTGCATATGATATTTAATCATCTTTGTTTTAAACAAACAATATGCAAGCTGTTGCTGGCATTGGTATAAAGCTGATGGTCCATCTGGAGAGCAGGAATATAGATCAGGAAAATAGGAGAATTGAAACTGGGTGCAAGGGCAGATTTGCATGCGTTAAACCTTTCTGTTTTACCAGCTTTTTATCAAATTATTTCATATTAGGCAAAACATTCCTTTTATTTTATTTTATTTTTTTGAATCTGAGGGTCTTATTGAAGGAAAAGTGCTTTAGTGCTGAAGGAAGAACAATTGATTCTGAGGGACAATAAAACAATAAGCCACTCCTATCATCATTTTTAGCCTTTTTTAGTCCACAGGGAAGAGGAGAAGAGAACTTTGCTGGGGCTCTGGTTCTTGTTCCAGTCATGGCATCTTTAGGCCGTTGTTTTAGCTTCTCGACCTTCAATGTCTTTTGATCCAAGTCAACTTAGCAATCATTTATTAAGGCAACTAAGAGAATGTTCTCTGAGCCAGCCATGATGCTAGGTCCTGTGGATTGGTGGATGAATAAGACGGGGGCCTACTCTCAAGAGGCGTAAGGTCTGGCAGTGGAGAGAGACATTACAGTTGAACAATGCAGTGAGTGTTGTGTATGAGTATTGGTCTCAGAAAGGAAGGAAAGATTAATTCTGTCTGGAGTAGACAGGAAGATTTGTATGACGAGTCCTTAATAAGGGATTTTCTATTTTGACCAGCCGAAGTGCAGGCATTCCAGGTATCTGAACAGTGAGAGATTCAGAACAAATTATCAACACAGTCCTTTCCATTTCTACATTTGCCATGTTATCAATGCGAAATTCTTTGAATAGCTTTCCACTGATGAGTTAGTCACTGAAGAGTGTTTATTGTCATGGTTGAAAGAAAATAATAATGAAAGAAACAATGATTTCCTTTAGTTATAAAATTGGGGCTGGAAGAGAAGAGCTAGCCAGTTTTATTCCTCTTAATTATTGCCCTTTCTGAACATTCAACCTGCTCGTAGGGTGGCAGCCACTTGGTGGACAGGCCTGCCGTCCTCCTTCCAGGGAGTGGCAGCGGATGGACTGCAACCTGGCCTGCCTCCACGAGAGGAGGGAATCCAGGTGGCCATGTCCCAGTGTTTCTGTGTGCAGCAAGGCTTCTGAAATGACAGGAGAGAGAGCCAGGCAGCTTCCCAAGCAGCTGTGACTCTGGATCGCGCCCACCATCTCTGCTTCTCACTCTAAGGGAGTCACTGCTGCCTCCGGAGGCATGGAGCCTGGGACTTTGCTTTCCTTTTTTAATATGTCATTTTATTTTCAAAATTTTTGAGTGGTGGGTGATGATTTCTTGACAAAAGAGAGACTCTATACAATATTCTAAGTCAGGGTCCTTGTGTAAACGCATAGGTTAGGAACCAAACCAGAAGACGGCTTTTTTGTTGTTGTTTGTGAAAGGCCAATAATTTATTCACATTTGAGCTGGCGTTTCCCCCTCTAAGATGACAGTTGCTTTGCTGTCATTGTACCCTAAGGCAAAGTCAGAATAGCCCTTTGCTTTTGTCCCAGTTGGTACTTATATTTTACCCCCTTGCCGTTTTCATTTTAGACCTGATGGTATTTCCTAATCTTCAGATTGTTTTGAAAGGCTTTGATTAAAAGACGCTGATAAAAGAATTCGATAACCAAGTTAGGAATGACAAGGCTATCTGGAGAAGACCGAGTGATTTGGCAGCCTAACAAGTTCTATTCAGAGCACACAAAGAGATCCTGGAATGTTTTATAGGGACTTGTGTTTGGGGAATGGTATGAACTCAGGTTACCTGCAGAATATGGTGTCATATGGAAACATTTAAGAGCTTATGGAAAATTCTTTGAAATAAAGGGGAATGAGCTAGCAAGCATATAATACCTAAGAAGAAAAATAAGAGCATTCATTCTGATTTTCAGTGGCTGCCTAAGGAAGGGAGATGGATGAAAGTAAATCTTTCTCAACTTCATGCACATAGTGTAGAAGATACATCACCCAAGAATAGTTTTGCTAACCAAACCCTAGACTTAAAAGGATATTAGAGACCATCATGTCTAACCACCTTCCTCTGTAGGAACCTCCTGTGTGATACCCCCAGCAGACTCTGCTTAAATACTTCCAGAGAAAAGGGAGAGAGGAGGGGGAGAGAGGATGAAGGTTGGCAGGAACTCATGTTGATTACCTAATATCTGCAGAATATAGGAGTAGGCACTTTCTTGCCATCTCATTTGACTTATGTGTGGGTTTTATAACCTCCAGTTTACAGATGAGGAAACCAAGTTATATAAGTACAAGGAAACCTGCCTCAGCTCATGTGTCTAGCTTAAGGCAAAACTGAAATCAGAACCTGATTCATCTTCTTGCATCATACTAAACTGCCTCCCAGGTGGAAGGAGAGCTCCCTTCTTCATCATGCAACCTCTTCTGTCTTAATAAATGCACATTGTTTGAGAATGCTTTTTTTCCTGTTTAGCTTAAATCTGCCTCTCGTTAAGATCTCTCCTTGGTTCCGATTCCACATCAGGAATATCACAGAGCTGATGGAATTATTTCTACCCTCATGCATGTATGTTAGCAGGCACTGCTGCCCATATGGTTTCTGCCATCTTGTACTTACAGGTATTGATCGACTTATGACCTATGCAACTTATGAACATTCGACTCTACGACCACAATCGCTAGCCACGGCTGCTCCGTGTCTGGAGCAGTTTTTGTATGCACCTGTATTTTATATGTTTTGCAAATATTAAACCAGTTGTACTGGTAATACAGTGTTTTACTTAATCCTGATGAATGTAAAAGTAAGAAAGAAAATGGTGTAGAGATGATACAAATGACATAAAATGAACAAAGAAAATTATAATATATAACAATAATGAAAGAAAATTATGATAAAATATGACTTAAAGATTTTTATAACATCATTTCACAGTACTGTATATATAGCCTACTCAACTTACGACCAAATCGTGTTACGACCGGTCTTTCGGAACCAATCATGGTCATAAGTCAAGCACTAGCTGTAGTTGATTTTTTAAAACACACACACACACACGCACACACGACCTCTTGTTGACTGCAATTTACCTTTCAACAAATAGTGCTTTTTATGAGTCCTAGAGATCTAGACTCAAAGAATATGTGTGTTAGAAGATACCTTAGTTTTATCCCACCCTGATTCATCAGTCCATTGTTGTATGCCATCATTCAAGCCATTAATAAAATAGTGAACAGGACAAACAGGCTAGGTTAATTTGTGGTTGGTGTATTAGTTCCAGAACTTATAGAATTTAGACTACCTGTGAATTTTTCTGGGAAAAGGTTTGGTAATAATAATCAAAAATTTAAAGAAACCCACTTATCTTAACAAAGATAATAATGACTCAAATTAGAGAACTTCCTCCAGGTTGAATTAACTAACCTCTTGGCTTTCCAAGTGACCATAAATTCATATAACCATCATCTAGACCAGTGGTTCTTAACCTTTTTTGAGGTACCGAACCCACCAGTTTCATATGCGCATTCACCGAACCCTGCTTTAGTGATAAATAAAATGATTTTTTTCCCCCAAATTCAAGACATAGGTATATGTTTTTAGACTGGTGCACAAAATGAGCCGTGCATGAACATCACCTTGCTCAAAGAACAAAACCAAGAAAGTGCATGAACTCACAACAAATTACGGTATTACTTTATTCTGGCCTCCGCGGCAGAGGCTTCTCCTAACCCCTGAGACCGACTCATTGAAACCCTAGGGTTTGATAGAACCCAGGTTAAAAACCATTGATCTAGACTATGTTATTTTGGCCAGAAGACATGTAAATGGTCTAGTAAGATGCCTGGCTAAAATGAATTTGCAGTGTTTTCTGCATTCTCTTGATACCCCTGAACATTGAGAAATAATAATTATGCCCATAAAAATAAAAAAGAGACAGCAGGTCCTGGCCAGCTGGCTCAGAAGTGGAGCATCAGCCCAGCGTGTGGATGTCCCGGGTTTGATGCTGGGTCAGGGCACACAGGAGAAGCGCCCATTTGCTTCTCCACCCTTCCCCCCTCACTTCTCTCTCTCTCTCTTCCCCTCCTGCAGCCCTGGCTCAATTGGAGTGAGTTGGCTCTGGATGCTGAGGACGGCTCCATGACCTCTGTCTTAGGTGCTATCAGGAGCTTGTTTGCTGAGCAACAAAGCAATGCCCCAGATGGGCAGAGCATCACCCCCTAGTGGGCTTGCTGTCTGGATCCCTGTCTGGGTGCACGCAGAAGTCTGCCTCTGCCTCCCCTCCTCTCACTGAATTAAAAAAAAGAAGAGAGAGAGACTGCAATGTTCTTAAGCAGTAAGTGGGCCTTTTAAAAAGTGCCCTTTAAAAAGTAAAAAATAAGTGTTTGTTTGCATTTATATTTTATGTTTCCATGTTTTTAGGCCAAGTAGTATTTTTTATTTTTTTATTTTAGAGGAGGGGAGGCAGAAATAGATTCTCGCATACACCCCAAAAAGGATCCACCCGGCAAGCTTACTAGGTGGCAATGCTCTGCCCATCTGGGGCCATTGCTCCATTGGAACCAGAGCCATTTTTAGTGCCAGAGGCGGAGGCTATGGAGCCATCCTCAGAGCCTGAGGCCAACTCGCTTGAGCCAATGGAGCCATAAGCCAAGTAGTATTTACAAAACTTTACTCTTTATCCTGCAAGAACCTTTGAAAACAGGTGGGATGTTGATGAATACCCTGTATACATCCACTTATCCCTTGTAGACTAGGTGTTGTCTTCCCTAGCAGACTGGGAGCTTCTCAAGTGCAGGAGCCTTTGCAAGTCCTTGACTACCTAGCACTAAGTCCAGTGTCTGGCAAATATTAGATTCTTAAGGTTAATGAGTTGAATGGAATAATTTAGATGAAACTGCCTGTTAGTATTCCAGTAGTGGGTTGTTTATTTAAGTCAACCTTATTTTATTTGCCTTTATTTTGGGTGGATGGTGTAAAAATGCAATTGTACAGAGTACCTAATTAATTTAATGAAAAACAAAGGGGAAGAGGAATGGACCATAATGAGATGTGATCTACAGGGGAGTAAAGAGCCCAGTTAAAAATGATGAACCTTATTATATGTGAAATAAAAAAGATGTAACCTAAGTAAAAATGTTGATTAATATAACCCCCCTCATATATTGTTGTTTAAAATTTGCATTGGCCTTTATGAAATGAAAATTGATGGTTGTTACCTACATAGAGAATTTTTGGCAGTGAGACGTTAAGGAGCTCAGTCGACATACAGTAATCTCCTACATTTTACAGAGAAGGAACTTTCCTAGGCCACACATTCAGAATAGTAGTACTCTTCCCAATAGATGGTAGATTTTTTTCTTTTAAAAATCTTTTTAATGTTAAAAGTGTAAGATTAAGTAAAGGTCATTCTTAGACCATATGAAGTAACCTAGTTGCCCCAGGATTATTTTATTTTATATACATACATACATACATACATACATACATACATCCCCCATTATCTTACAGAGTAAAAATATAAGTCTATGCAGCTTGGTTTTTAAGGACAGTTTCTATGCAAGTGAAATATTCCCAGAGAAAGACAACAATCCTACTTTCTCATATGAAATTGCTAGTTCTTTGTAGTATTCAACATTAAGGACATTTTCCATTGGGAGTTTAGAGATACTGTAATGAATATGTTTAAAAACATCTAATAAAGTTAGGAATGTTGAGATACCTTCAGAGCACATCCGTATCTTCCTACAAACCGTCTCTTGGAGGCCCATTAGACTTAGACTCCTGGCTCAGCTGACAAGGGAATTAACTTATTGTAATGGTTCTTACATTGTTGTGGTGAACCTTACTTGACTTTTTTTCTTCAAAAAGCCGAAGTTGCTATCTTTGATTGCTTCAAGCACGATAGTACTGTCGTCTCCTCAGCCTAGACTCAGAACTTTTCTTATGCTCCCGAAATGACTTATTCAGTAATTACTTCCACTTTGTATTAAAACAGTTTTGGTTGCTGAGGTTAGGATGAAGAGTAAAGACCAACCCGTTTCCAGTTTGGTTGGGCTACATTGATGTTATCTTTCCAACTGCTAGTGAAATGCGAAAGATGCCTGGTTTTCATAGCATCAGAGATGCCAAATGTGTGATGAAGATAGATGTAATCTTACTTTTTTGGAGTCATGGACAAAAAAGATGTCCCATTGCCCTGTAACTTTCAGATCTTCTGTAACCCTTTTAAGCGAAACGGGCGAAGTTGCCACTTGTACCCAAGGGAAGAGAAAGTTAATGAATAGAAAAGGCAGAATTTACTTAGGAAAATAGTGGAATTAAGAAACTCTGGACAAAGCATGCATCAGTGATGCATAACATTTTTGTTAATTGGGTCTTAACAGGTTTCTGACTCATGTGGTAATCATTGTAGAAGTGGGTCATACTAGACCATGCCAGCAGCATATCCCGCAGCTATAAGAACTCTTGCCTACTTGTGCATGTACACCTGAGTGTCTGGAGGCGTACGTTTCTATAGCTTAATTTAGGTTCCACGTACACTTCAGTGGTTAAACCTGAGCTAGATGCAGTTTATTTCCATTAAGAAAATGAATCTTTTATGTGGACCAAGGTCAGGTTAGTTAATTTGTTTGCTTTTATTGGAATAACTTTTCCCATTCCAATTCATCACTTAATTTTAAGTGGTTCTACTAAAATATCCATTAAAGTCCCTTACATTCTAACAGACTAGGGCTTTGACAGGTTCATGTGATTGTTTTTTTTCCAAGGCACAGAGGTAGCTTTTCTGGTCATCAGCCTATTCTTCCTTCCAACAACGAGGAAACATTTTATGTAATAGCAGTATGAACTTTAATTGAAAAAAGATCAAATGATATTTTTAAAAGAAACAAGATTTATTAAGATATAAAAATGCACTAGACTTTGATAAACATCTCTTGTTATAAAATATAATATTTTTCCTAAATTCTCCTATTTCTGCCCATTACATTCACCCTCTTTACCATTGATGTATTTTCCAGCAACCCAAAGTTGACTCCTGCTAGAAGTAACTAAATGTGATGTTATTGCTCCAATTAGTGTTGACAAAAGATCAATTAATGTTATAATTAAAAAAAAGTGTCTGGATCTATTGTTTGTGGTGAACAAATGTGACAGTTACTTTGTTTATTGACATAGATGTGTTGAATTGTCTTCCTAGATTTTAAGGGGGTACATTTTAGTGCTGACATGCACATTTAATTGTGAGCAGTAGGAACAAGGCAAGCATATTAAGGAGAGAATAGGGCCCCTAATGTCTAAGCTGGAGCCATATTTTAACATACTTGACACCTTTCCTTGGAGTTGGTGCTCTATCAGCAAATTGTACTCACTGGGTCTGGAGCCTTAAGCTTTTAATATTTTATCACTAAATGCTTAAGTGTTTATGTTGCAAAAAGAAAAGGAAGATAGGATTCCCACTTGGACTCTCATACCACGTGAACATGACAATATATGATAACCATGTCGTTGATGGTTTGGGTCCTGTATAGCAATGATTTTTAAGTTGATGGTGCAGAAGAGTGAGTATGTGATTTTTGCAAATCTGTTTGGTTTTTCTGATACAGAACAAGCTGTTTTTTCATACATCGAAGCCTGGGAAAGCTATGTTTCTGTAAAAAGAGTAACTGTATCTCTTATCTGAGTTGTTGCCAAGCAGATGTAGACTTTTGGAATGGGCCCAGAAAACTTCTACAGCTGATACTTTGGTGACTTGTTCCTATTTCTGGCTTTATTGGAACCTATTAAAATAGCTGAGGAACATGGTTTTGTGTTGGTGCGTCATAATTATATGCATTTCTTTAGAAGCAATTAAAATATAGGTAAACCAGTTGATTGAAGTGAAATAAACCCAACTTGTTTTTTGAGGACAGCAGTGAAGATATGATAGCCTTTGGTTAGATCATTTTAAATAAAAAAGAATGAAGAAAATTCATCTTCATTATCTGAGAGAGTAGGCCTGAATATAAAACCCAGCAGTCCACTATGATTACTAAGTCTATTTTTTTAAAAATTTTACTTAGAAAATTAAATTTAATGGGGTGATATTGATCAGTAAGAGTACATAGGTTTCAGGTAAACACCTCCATAGCATTTGAACTGTTAATTGTATTGTGTGCCTATCACCTAAAGTCAAATCATTTTCCATCACTGTATGTAAAGAGGGATAAATTTCACATTGTTTTTCTTTTGTTGTTGTTGTTTTTTAAGTGAGAGGAGAGGAGATAGTGAGACAGACTCCTGCATGCGCCTGATTGGGCAACTCCTGTCTATGGCCAATGCTCAAATCATCCAAGCTGTCCCTCAGTGCCTGAGACTGATGCTCAGACCAACTGAGCTATCTTGAGAGCCAGGCCAACACTCAAACCAATAGAGCCACTGGCTATGAGAGGGGAAGAGAGAGAAGAGAGAGAGGGAGGGGAAAAGAAGCAGATGATTGCTTCTCATGTGTGCCCTGACCGGGAATCAAACCTGGGATGTCTGCATGCCAGGCCATTGCTCTATCCACTGAGCAAACTGGTCAGGGCCCATATCTCATGTTTAACTTCACCTCATAAATGGATCATGTTCATTAGATCTACCTGAGCAGCACTTGGCTTGACTTTAAATCCTTAGATGACTAGCTTCCACCATCATGTTTTGGTATTCTTACCATGGTATTATTGTTGTAAAGCTGTGATGGTGAACCTATGACATGCGTGTCAGCACTGACATGCGTAGCCATTTTTCATGACACGCGGACGCATACCAGAGAAGTATGGGGCCGCATGCCGAGAAGGATGTTTCATCCTCGGCTCCCGCACGGCCAGGTGCAGTAGCTGAGGATAAAACATTTGCTGTAGTGTAGACACTCTGTGCCGGAGGTCTGTAGGCCAAAACATTTCTGTTATTTAAACTATAAATATCGTGAAATTATGTTTTTTTTCTTGAAGTGACACATCATCTGAGTTATACTCGGTTTTTGGCGAATTTTGACACACCAAGTTCAAAAGATTGCCCATCGCTATTGTAAAGGCTATTTGAAATGGGGAATGGGCAACAATGTCGAGTCACAAATTTATCAGAAAATTAGCATTTCCTGTAACATCAGGCCAAAACAACAAAGGTTAATGCCATAATCTCAGGTAACCTGGTAGCAGTTGAAATCCTGTAAGCCTCCAAGGTAGCATGGATGATTAAAGAGGAAAAGTAATTGAATTCATTGGCTAACTCTGTTGCTGGCTAAAAAGACAAACAAGGAGAGAAGAGAGAAATAAAGAAACAAAATTACTTCTTTTTTAAGAGGAGTTGGAAGATGAGGAGTAACACAACACTTCAGATATATATGTTAAAAACTTAGGACAAATCATAGATCATATTAAAGGACTGTTGAAGTTTAGAACATGGCTGAGGGTATAGATGTCAGATTTTCTTACACAATAGTGGGTCTTTTGTTTCAGAGTTCACTCTTGGCAAGAAACTCCCTACCACTGCGTTAATTTCCTGTCGATCTTTCATTCAGCAATAGAACTGAAGATGGGGAGCAGACATCCCCCCCCCCCGGCTTTTTAAGACTGTGCTTTGTGTAAATTAAAAAGAAAAAAGAGAAAAGGACAAACTTTTCCCAAACAAGATGTCCATGTGCATTCTTTAAGATCCCGTGTGTGTGCTTAAAGTGATCTTTGGAAAACGCTTTCTACATAATTTTGAACCTCTCCTTTTTCTAAAGACTTTTATAGCCATTTCCCCCCATTTCAGCATGTGAACAAATGTGCAACTCAAATAGATGTTACTTTGCTATTGACTTAGATTGTTTTAAAAGGCTAGCTGTGTGGAGGAGGAATGAGGAAGGGAGGGAGGTGGGAGTGTCTGGGTTTATTTGTGTTGTGTTGACCTAACGAGTGCAGTTCTTCAAAAAACAACAAATATGTCTATGTGATCTTAATTTTTAATGCGTCTCATAAACTGGTTGGTATACAAAAGTGTATGAAAAGACATATATATTAAACTATACATATTGTAAATACACATACCTATGGACACTTAGAATGTTTCAGGAGAGAAACAACCTAATTGGTCTTATTCCTGTGGCTTTCCTGGTTTCTAGAGCAATGCCTGGTGCATAATTGGCACTCAGTAATTATTTGTGGTTAAAAAAAAAATGTAAGTAGGGATAGATAGCTTTAGATTAGAATTTGGAAGACCTGGAGCCTACTTCCCGCACTGCTATTAATGTAGTATGTGAAGTTACTATAGTTGCTTAATGTCTTTGTTCTTTCGTTTCTTAAATATTGGAAATAATAGTACCTCTCCTCCTTGCCTTCATGAGGTTGTTTTTTCTTTAAATGATTAAATGATATCTAAGGGATACAAAAATGCTTTGGAAACTATAGGGTGATTTAAAGAAAAGAGAGAGGAGAGAATGTGTGTGTGTACCGAAAATCCTTTATCTTTTTGCTTCTCAGTTTCTTTCTTAGGAAAATCAGATTATTTAAATCCCATTATGCACAGCTCTCTGTTCTTCCTAAGCCTCTGTATTCCATTACCTCCAGTAAATCAGAAAAAGGTGGTTAATCAGGCTTTTGTGGAAAGCCAGGTCTTCTGTTTTCTCATGTCCCTTTTACTCGTTGGAACTCGAAAATTCAAGTATGTATATCTCATAAAGTTTCTCACCTGTTTCAGCTATACAACATATAACATTTGACTTGCAGGCTCTTAGATACAGCCACTTCTAGATTCTTTGATTGCCAAGTTAAAGTATTTATTGTTAACAGTGTAGGTTGACATTTTATGAATTTAACATAGAATCTGACTAAAATCAGTGTCATGGAATTAGTATCTATAAAGATATTTTTTAAAGAAGTGCTTGTGTGTGTTTTAATAACAGGACGCCTCAAAGCTGCATGCCTGTAAGGAAAAAGGGTAAAAAGTAATTAGAAAGGTATTAACAAAGTAAAAAGAGATCATCATCATCAGGACAATTGTTTTTCATTTTCAAAACTCCTCAAGGCTTTACATTCATTCATTATTAAGCATTACTCTTTGAATTGGGAGTCTTAAATTTAAGTATTGATTAACTATATAGGGTGGCCCTTCAGATTTACATACTGCCTTAAATTAGGAAGAAAATGGTATGAAGCCTGCAGTAGATTTTAATAGCATAGTAGAACTTTTAGATTTTAAGAGACTATTTAGTCCAGTGGTCGGCAAACCATGGATCACGAGCCACATGTGGCTCTTTGGCCCCTTGAGTGTGGCTCTTCCATAGAATACCACGTGCGGGCGCTACCTCGATAAGAAATGTACCTACCTATATAGTTTAAGTTTAAAAAATTTGGCTCTCAAAAGAAATTTCAATCATTGTACTGTTGATATTTGGCTCTGTTGACTAATGAGTTTGCCGACCACTGATTTAGTCTATCTACTCTCATTTGGCTCTTGGAAGAATTCAGACCCAGAAAGCCCAGGCCAAGAATCTTTTTGAAGGTCATGGGACCATTTATTTTAGAGCCAGGACTATAGCTAGTTCTTCAGAGTTCCAGGTTTCTACTGTTCTTTGCTATTACTATTTAATTTTCTTAAAACTTAAGTAATATTGCCCTGGGCCAGGTGGCTCAATGGATAGAATGTCACCCCTGTGTGCCAAGGTCACAGGTTTGATCTCCGGTTAGGACAAGTACTAGAAGCAACCAATAAGTGCACAACTAATTGGAAACACTAAGTGAAACAATGAGTTTATGTTTCTTGCTCTCTCTCCCCTTCCTTCCTCTCTCTCTCTCTCTCTCTCTCTCTCTCTCTTTCATCAATGGAAAAAAAACAAAAAAGAAACTTAAGCACTATTATAAACCCCACTTAGAATATCTTTCCAAAATATTGTTAGTGTTGATTGTCTCAGCATCACATTTACTAATGACAGTCACTCTGCTTTACAAAACGGGAAACCTAATTTTCAGATGAACAAGACAGTGTGTCCATGTGCTGTCATTGGCCAGACATATCCATAGATCACACATTGTAACTCTGAAAAAAATGTAAGTAATTTCTCCTCCCCCACCATTATTTTTAATGATAGGGCTATTGACAACCCTCCTCTGTCATTTGTATGCATGCGGCTTAAAATATATGCTGTTTATTATGAAAAAGAGTTGTTCAACTTAAAAACTCGGGAGATATATTACACCATGTAATATGCCTGCATTTGTCTGTGCATTCTTTTAGAAACCTGATCTTACTTATGTCTGCTTTTAACAGATAGGCTAAGTTAAGTTATGTTAAACATGTTGTACTGAGGCTTTATTCACCGTGCAGCAGCCTGGCTTTCTTCCTTGATTAGCTTTAATCAAACTCCCTGCATTCCATGACCTTAATAAAGCTATTTTTCCTGACAACTGAGGACTGTCTTAACAAGCACAACTCATCTGTGCTGAAACTAAGGCTGAGTTAAGATGGGGTCTAGGTCCTCATTAAAGTCCTCAGCATGAAGTATTAGAGGAAATGATAGAATGGTGCTCCCTGAAACATCTCTTCTTTAAATTTAATTAGACAAATTATACGCAAACCACTAGATGCCCTGGGAAGGCAATCAACATTAGGGCTAATAAAAAGCTTGGATAGTAAAAAAGAGCTGAGGGGGAGGTGCATTAGAACCTTTCTAACACTCTTATGAGAGGTAAATTAACCCCGATAAGTATAGAAACTAGAGGAATTTCCATATTGATTTAGAAAGTAATCTTATGATACTGTTCAAAGTACAAAAATACAGTTTATACTTAAATATTTTAAATTTTGTCATGTGCACACATATACACAAAATATTTTATGAATATTTTGATGTAAAGTATTCATGTATACTTGACATACAGTGTTTTTATACACTGAGAGGCACCATTATGGTCTGACTTCGGAGTTTTAATAGACCTAGGTTCAAATTCTAGCAAGTTCCCCTGCTAGCTCTTTGTGTGTGTGTGCAAGTTATAGTATGTCTGTGAAATCCAATTTCACCATCTATAAGATGAACAAAATAAAGTCTTTTCCTGAAGAGGCTTGATAAGAATGAAGTTAAATTCGATTATAAGTACAAGATGCTTGGCATTATATACCTGACAACCTGACACAGAAAATAGGTGCTTCATATTTAAAAGCAACTTCCACTTAGTCTTTGCAAGTGAACTACCCTTATAAATATGTGGCTTGGATTATGAAGGTAACAGTGTACACATAATCTTACGGATCAAGATCCTTATAAGGGAAAGCACTAGAGGACAGAAACTTCCAGTTTTTGGAAAGAATGGTGACTCAGACACAGTAAGTGAATTGTTTAAAGCCTAGAGCAGCCAAATGGAGAGACGTTTCAGAAGATTGAAACATGTTCAGTGCTGCGTGCTAAGCATCTTGTATAACTTTTTCAATTTCATTTACTTTTGAAATCAATTCTGCAAGGTGTAGGTATTACTGATCTAATTTTATAGACAAGGAAAAAGAGATTCAAAAGACTGAGTTGTGTGTTCCCATGGAAAAATCAGAATTGGGACCTAGGGTGGGATTAAGGTAGTTAGATGGAAAACAGGTGCCAACGTGTATCATTTTGAAAATTAGAGTCACCATAGCAGTTACTGGGACACACAACTCTCTCTTTCTTTTTACCCTTGTATGAATTCTAAATAAATTTACTTTGCGTTGTGTTTAACCTGCAGTCCCATTGCTGTTGGACTGTGGGCATCTCAGCCTTGGCTGCCCTCGAGCCACCACTTGGGATGGGATTGGGCATTCGAGTTTTCTAAAGTTTCCCTGGTGATTACAGGTGAGCAGCCAGAGGAAGAGCCTGCATTCAGTGTGCCTGCCTCAGGCATAGGTGTTTTTTGGCACACCCCAACTTAAAGCCTAAGTGTCCGCTGTGATTTTGTCAGAGTTGCTTGACAGATCAGAGGAAGGAATAGAGAAGCCTTGAAATCTTTTCCAGTTGTGATAGCTCTTGCTTACTCATTAATTAGCATGTAAAAATCAAGCGTTCTCCATTCTTCCTGTTAGCTCATTTTCTTCCTCCTCTTCCCTCCATATAGAAAGGCCAAATTAGGAACCAAGTTTAAGGCAAAGAAAGAAAAGTGATTGTGGCAACTTTCTCTTTCAGAGAACTAAAAAGCAATAGACTTCTTTCATTTATGTTTAATAAAACAAAAGATTATTTTCAAAATATGCTGGCCTTCCCTCCGCTCCCTCAGAGGTGGAGAGAGAGGATCTTTGTGGTCAGACTGATTTGTGGTCAAACCCCGGGCTCTCACTTTCTAATAAAGAATTAGTCATTTTAAACTCTCAGAGTCTCGGTTTCCTAATCTGTAAAATAGAACTCATTCTGAACTCATTTGGTTACTCTGAGGATCAAAAGAAAAATGACTGGCAGAGGACAACCCAGAACCTGACCTGTGTAGCCTTTGTGGTGAGGTTCCAGGGACACTATGTTTTTTGATACTGGTCTGATTGGGCATTTTCCCTGAGGGCTCTGGAAGGGCTTGTTGGTTCTGTAGAGCAAGGCAGCCTGCAGCCGACTCTGTAGGTCGTGGATACTCCTATTCAAAGAGAACTTGTTCTTCCCCCTAAGAGATTCCTGGGTATCTCTTTTACAGACCAGAAAGTAAGGAAAGAAGCTAGAATACCTTTCCTGAAAGCTGGTGTGGAGAGTTAGTAGCTGATATGAATCAGCCTTCCCTAAATTTGAGATTTCATAATTCTCTCTTGTCTCAGAAATTCTGAGTCATTCACGCCTGCCCTGCTGACATTGTTAATGAACTTAGTTACTGGGAAGTGATCATGTCTGTCCTCCTGCCTTTAGGCACAGCTAGATCTAAACTACCCCAAATGGATGTATTTCTATTCTTCTTTAAAAGACTATGTAATGATCTTAACCATTAAGAAGTTCATTCTCATTTCTAACATTGATAAGCATCAGATTAAGCATATTTCTCTTCTGTAAAAGGTGTAAGATTGTTTTTATACCTCTCAGGAATTTTTACAAAGACAATTTTGCTATCTGCTAAGGGATTGAATTTGCCGGATGTTTTGAGAGCTGAGTAGGAGAGTAGCTCTCCCTACGACTCCATAACCTGGTGGAATTCCAGACGTTAGGCTCCACCAAACTGGAATGATACCCAATAAGTGATGATAGGAATATCCAGGCAGGTAGAAACCTGGAGACCACTCACTCCCTAAGGTCCAGATCCTTATATGACCCTAAGACAGCCAGGCGGCGGGGCTGCAAGGCTGAGATAAGTCCTGGAAAGTGGCCTGTGTACTTTTTCTTTTTTTTAAACATTAGCTCCTTCTTTTACAGTTTTCTGTACCTCTGCCCTGAAGGCTATACAGCCTGTTATATACTGATAACTGAGTAAATCCAATCAACATTCCTTACTACTGCCTACAAAAAAGACCAAAATTGTTTACTGGCCTCCAGGATGTTGGTAAATATCTGACTTTTTTTTTTATGTGTGGGGGAGGGGGATAAAGGAAGGCAGTGTACAGTATTTAAATTGGCATTATAAAAATATAAACTTTGTACTCCAAAATAAGAAATAATTTACAATAGATTTGCATTGTTCCAAGACTAATGATAAATTATCTTGTTCTCTGTGCGCTGGTTCTACCGCCTGCCACCTCAGCAGCTTTACGTATTTTCTATAGGGAAAATAATGCTATGTATTAAGTAGCCTGGGATATGGAAAATCCAGTGATATAAGGCATACATACTTTTTCAGTATGTTCTACCCTTTTGGAATGTAGCATGGGAATGCTCTGGGCATTATGGCAAAGTTGGGAACAGAATTGGTAAGGTTGAAATGAAAATGGGGTGAAAAGCCCCATTTTTTGTTAAATGTAGACAGGCTAGGAATGGGGCATTCTGCATTTAGCATGAGAAACTTCATTATACAAAGAAGGGCAGAGGAAACCTAATTTGACAGCAGTTCATGTGAAAACAACCCAAGAGTGTAAGTTGACCACAAGGTTAATAGAGGCCAGCAGTGTGACACTGCCATTTACAAAAGCTAATGCAGTGTTGGGCTGTGGTCAGACCACAGCTGGAATTTTTTTGCCCAGTTTTGGGTACAAAATGCTAAGAGGTTTGCCAACAAAATGGAGACCTGTATGCTAATGGCTCAGGAAATCATGTCATAGGAGGGGCCCCTGAGGAAAGTGTGGCTATCAAGTCTGGAAAAGAGATTCCTTAGAATGACCTTAACAGCAAGCTTAACTATTTAAGTGTCTGGCATGATAGTCTCTTTTTTCTCCAGAAGACAAAAGGGTCTTTCTCTGGCTTCTTAGGAAAGAAGACCTTCTTTAGGAGGGTCTTTCTCTGGAGCCTCAAACCCACACTCAGCATGGAAAAACAGGTAAACAAGAACTGAGTTAATATCTTGTGTTGCCTGACCTGTTTTTCCAACAAATCTGTGCACATTGCTGTGTCTCAAAATGAGTGACTGTCAACATTCTCTACCCTGTCATTCACACCAGAAATTGGGCATCATCTTTCATTTGTCCCTTTATACCCAGGAGAAACCATTGCATTTAACAGTCAGCACCCAGGGACCTGGGCTTTAGTTTATCTTCAATAACTGAATTGCTGATAGCTCTTCATAAGGAGGCAAGACTTTTACACTTGTTAATTTCTAAAGAATTTTGAACTGTTTCGCCCTCAGTGATGCCAGAAGAAAAGAATACATATTCACAGCAGAGGGGAAATCTTCACATCCTTTTTTGGGAGCCACAGTTTAGTTCTGTATGACTCAGCACACTGACATTCTATATGACCCTAAGTCCCTTCTGTTTCCTCATCTGCTTGTTTTGACCTGTTCCATTTCCACACCAAAATAGTTTCATTAACACTGTGGTCATGCTCAGAGGATAGTACCTAACTGATGTTAATAACTGGTGCATCAACAGTTATTGGTTTATTATACATGCAACTGTCTTTCCTGGTGGTAAGGTAGACTTTCTGCTGACATAATAGATCTGCAAACATGTCAAATAGTTAAATAATCTGGGTGATGGTGAGGTGTTTGTAATGCTTCCACTTACACAGGCAGAATGGTGGGATCTGTTACTGTGCTTTGCTCCTAAAACACATTTGGCCAAGGGCTAATTGTTAGTTAAAACAGAAGAGAAGGCAATTGAGTTTTGGGCCTTGGTGAGGTTCTTTTCTTTTCTTTTTTTTCTTCTAAAATAAAAGTGCTTTTGGCATGCTAATGCATGCATTTAGTCTCTGCAAGAAATTTGCATTTAAGAAAGAATTAGAAAACACGAAGTGCTCAATCCATATCTCCCAAACAACGAAAAAGACTACAATTTCAAATGAGAAATTATGTCATGAAAAAGAAAAAAGTTGTTTATTATGGCTCAAAATTTTAATCACCCAAGGGCTGTAAAATTAAAAATAGACAATTCTGCCTTCTGTTTATGGTAAACTTGGCTGAGGCCCGGCAAATTTCAAAGCTGAACATACTGTATGTTATTTTTGCTTAATTTTAGATTCCACATTTTAAAAATTATTTCTTACAAGAAGCATATTTCAAGATATAAACTTAGCCTGACAAACAGTATTCTTGATTTCTACCCATATTGAAACTCCTTTGAAAATAATAAACTATGGTTTTGGGATTTTCCTGTTCTCAAGAGTCCAAGTGGGTACCTTTCTAAGTCTTGTTACATTATGAATGAACACAGGAATACGAAATTGTAAAGGCTGCTTTCTGTTATCTGGTTCCCTTAGTTTTCATTTAGTGTTCTTAACAGAATAACTTGAGGCAAATACACATAATACACACTAACTTAAACAAGCATTTTCCAGAGGGAGGGGCATCTTGTGTTGCCTTTAACTTTTCAGGTGAGGAGACTGGAAGACACAGATGAGACTCTCATGGCATCTAGAAGGTGTCCACAGATGTGCCAGAAATGTGAGAGAGCCTGGGATAGCATCTCCCAGCTGTACCTACTGGACAGCATGGCTTCTCTGCCGATAGGCTCACATCTGCCAGGACAACCGCTTCTGTGGTGACTGTTTGGCCCCAGAGCATGTAGGCTTGTTGACTCAACCCTCTTCATGCCTCCTCAGAGAGGAGGAACACCTGGCTTTCCCTCTTTACATAACTCTTGTTGATTCTTGCCCCTGAGCTCTTCCTGAGTTCTGTTTTGGACCTTTCCTCCCAAGGGTTTTAGAACAAGCCCTTTGGGGTAGCAAAAAATAATCTAGGGAAGGCATTTTTATTAACTCATTACTCAATGTGGCATGTGAGAATCAAACATGCCCCACAGGGTGAATGACGTGCTTGGTAAATATTTGCTAAATATTGGTACGTGAATGACTGTTTACTGAAGTCAAGATTTCTGTGACCCTGACAGAGGTAGGTTTATGACGGAGGTAATGTACCACGGTAGAATTAGTACCAAGTGCTAGACACATAGCTGAACTTTATGTATGTTATTTTTCATCTTCCCAAGGACCCATTTTATAGTAGAGAAAACTAAGCTTTACTAGGTTAGGAACTTGCCCCTGGACATTCAGCTATATAACATTAGTTGTGTAGAATCTGTACTTAATTAGTATAGAATTAGCACAAATTCCATGTTCTTTCCAGTATGTCATATCACCCATGACTGAGAAAGGTTGCAATAACAGTACCCTTATCTTGGCAGATGCCTCTGAGTGGCCCAAGGATATGTTACAACATCCGTTAAGGTTCTCACACCCTTAATCATGAGCTAATCTCCCAGGCTCCAGTCAGAATGTAGTCACGCTTACTTTGTACACAAATTTTTTTTTGGTATTTTTCCTGAAGTGAGAAGCGAGGAGGTAGAGACAGACTCTCATATGTGCCCAACCCAGATCAGATCCACCTGGCAAGCGCACCAGGGGGCAATGCTCGGGCCATCTAGAGCATTGCACCTTTGCAACTGGAGCCATTCTAGCACCTGGAGCCATCCTCAGAGCCCTGGCCAAGGGGGGGTGCAGGGTGGGGGAGACACAGAGAAAGGAGAGGGGGAAGGGTGGAGAAGGAGATAGGCACTTCTCCTGTGTGCCCTGACTGTGAATCGAACTTGGGACTTCCACACACTGGGCTGACACTCTACCACTGAGCCAACCGGCCAGGGAGTTTGTACACAATTTTAATAAAGTTGGTTATCTGTTTTTCAAGTACACTGCATATTCATTCATTCAGTAAATGTTTTCAGAATACCTGTTCTGTGTGTTCCACACGTGATACAGTGAACAAAAGAGAACTCTTGTCCTAGAGACATTATATGGTAGATTTCTGCCTGGGTAGTTTTTAAAGGGTGGTTGGTCCCTGGACCAGCAGCAGCACCGTCAACCTGGGCACTTGTTAGAATTGCAAATCTTTGGTGCTTACTCCAGACCTCTTGACTCAGAAATTTGGGGGTTTGGGACCAGAAATCTGTTTTTATACAGGCCCTAAATGATTCTGACGTAGGCTAATGCTTGAGAACCACGGCCTAGATGGCTTACAAAAACATGTTTGTGTTCCTGTGGGAGGCAGCTAGCTTGATGGAAAACCTTTGTTTCCAGATTTACCTGTTGTGTCTGTGTCTATGTTGAAATCTGGCCTCATGGTGGCATTTTAGTGATGGGTAAAGTTCAGTTGCTGGGCCCTCACTGAGCAGAGGCATGGGGACACTTGTAGGTAAGAATATGAGCCCTAGAGTAACACGTACATGAATTCAGATGTTTTGCCAAGCACTAGCCACTTGAACTCAGGAGAATTACAAAACCTCTCTAACTTTAGTTTTCTCATTGCAAAAATGAAGATGGTAGTAACGGGGCCATATTTCATACTTGGCACAGCTGCATGGTGCAAAGAAAATGTTCAATAACTAAATTGTTTTTCTATCTCTGGCATCTAGCTCTGGCCTTGGCACAGGGTAGGTGCTCAGGGAAAGTTCTTTGAAAAAACTGGTAGATACTTATTTTCCTTTGTGTCAGCCATTAGCCTAAGGCTGGAGCTCTTTAGTTCCTTCCTTTTGTCCATTGTTAGCAGAAGAAACACAGAATAATGAGACCCAATATAGAGGCATACCTGATGTACAGGGTCCTTCTGGAAATGCGATTCGGCCACAGCTGTTACTTAATCCTCACCTGCCGAGGTGTGCCGTTGCCTTCCCCGTTGCTCTCAACTTTGGGAAATTTCAAATGCCTATAAAATTTCATTTAATTAAGGAGCTTCATCACTGCCTGGAGATAGTTTCCTCTTGAAATGAGGGTGGCATTAATAGTCAATCTGAGAGAATCAAAACTCTGCCTGTTTTGTGCCGTTTCAGCACTAACCAAGGAGAAAAACTCCCAGGGAACTGATCGCTTTCCTCAAGTACGGTGGGAATGTGGGGCTAACACACTGCCACTGAACCTGGTTTCATTGACTTTCTGAATTTTTGTTTTGCCATTTTAATTTATTTATTTGTCTTTTTTTTTTTATTGCACACCTTTTGCACTGTATGCCTAAAACAAGAAATACAATGATGAGGAGGATGTTTTCTCAAAATCTGCAGTCCGGCCAATCAGATAACCTTTCAGAAAAAATATTGCCCACTAGAGAGTTTGTTGTTCTTCACAAAAAAATTATTTTTTATCTTTAGGCTTTCATTAGTTCACAAAATAATATTATTATTTTTTAAGATTTCATTTATTTTAGAGGGGAGAGAGAAAGAAGGGAGGGACAGGAAGCATCAATTCGTAGCTGCGTCTCATACATATGTGCCTTGACCAGGCAAGCCCAGGGCTTCACACTGGTGACCTCTGCATTCCAGGTTGACAGACTAGCCTCTGCACCACCACCGGTCAGGCTAGTTCACAAAATACTGAGCATCTACTATGTGCTGGACATTGTTCTAGGTGCTGGACACACAACATTGAACAAACGGGACAGAAATCCCTGCTCTCCAGGTACTTGGTTACTCTCTTCTTCACACACTGGAGTGTGCTTAGATGTTTCTGGAGTTGAGTTATACCCAGAAGCTGAGTTGGGGTGGGCTGGACATGGCAGAGACACTCCATATTAATTCCCCAGACACTAGGTGCTTGCTCACTGTCACTCATATAAGCAAATTAAACTGTTTGTAGTATTTTGCACCTGTTTTAAGGTTTATGTGTGAGGTTGAACTTCTTCAGTAAGAAACACTGACTGTCACTGTTTCTATGCTCTGGGACTTCCTGGTGCCTCATATTTGTGGGATCAAGTTAGTGCTGATGTGACTCAGTTCTTCATTTTACTGCAAGCCCTGTGTCTTAATTTCCTATGGCAGGTAGAACAAATCACCACAAACTTATTGATTGAAAACAACACAGATTTATTTCCTTATACTTTCAGTGGTGGGAAGTCTAAAACCGGTCTGGTGTCATCAGGGCTGGTCCCGTATGTAGGCTTCAGGGAAGGATCTGTTCCTTACCTCTTCCAGCTTCTAGAGCAGGGGTCCCCAAACTGTGGCCCTCTGAGGCCATTTATCTGGCCCCCGCCACACTTCCGGAAGGGGCACCTCTTTCATTGGTGGTCAGTGAGAGGAGCACAGGATGTATCCGCACCCATAGTTCCCATTGAAATACTGGTCAGTTTGTTGATTTCTATTTACTTGTTCTTTATTTTAAATATTGTATTTGTTCCCATTTTGTTTTTTTACTTTAAAATAAGTTATGTGTAGTGTGCATAGGGATTTGTTCATAGTTTTTTTATAGTCCGGCCCTCCAACGGTCTGAGGGACAGTGAACTGGCCCCCCGTGTAAAAAGTTTGGGGACCCCTGTTCTAGAGGTTGATTTGACATTCCTTGGCTCATAGCTGGGCCACTGCAGTCTCTGCTTCCTTCTCCCAGATCAGTGGTCCTCTCACCTTTCTCTTATAAAGGAACCTTGTGCTTATGTCATTGGCTATACCTGGATAGTGCAGGATCATCACCCCACCTCACAATTCTTAACTTGGTCACATTGGTCACATCTGCAAACCCCCTTTTGCTGTTTTCACAGAATCTGGGATCAGGATATGGACAACTTATGTGTGCATGGTAGGGTCATTATTCAACCAGCCACACTCTGTCAGAGATTCCAGTGTCCTTGGGTTGATCTGCTAATGAGCAAGTTTTGTTAAGTGAAATCTTCCATTCTGTGAAACCCAACCTAACATACTCTAGAATGCAAATATTGCTAATTTAACAAGTTAGTTATATGTGCATAACTACCTGAAAACCTTCTTTTTTATTTTTAATATTTTTTTAATTTTTATTTTTCCAAAGTTAGAAGTGGGGAGGCAGTCAGACAGACTCCTGTATGCGCCTGACTGGGATCTACCCAGCATGCCCACCAGGGGGTGATGCTCTGCCCTTCTGGGGCGTTGCTCTGATGTGGATGGAGGCACTCTAGTGCCTGAGGCGGAGGCCATGGAGCTATCCTCAGCGCCCGGGCAAGCTTTGCTCCAATGGAGCCTTTGCTCCAATGGAGCCTTGGCTGCGGGAGGGGAAGAGAGAGGGAGAGAGAAAGGAGAGAGGGAAGGGTGGAGAAACATGCGTGTTTCTCCTTTGTGCCCTGGCCGGGAATTGAACCCACAACCTCCACATGCCGGGCCAACGCTCTACTGCTGAGCCAACTGGCCAGGGCCTGAAAACCTTATTCATTCCTGTATCTTCCATAAGACTCAGCTCAAAATATCCATCCCTCCCATGAAGCTTCCCCATTTTTTTTTTTTTTTTTTTTTTTTTTTTTTGAGAGGAGAGAGAGACAGGAAGGGAGAGGATGAGAAGCATCAGCTTGTAGTTGCTTTCATACTAGTTATGCATTGATTGCTTCTCGTATGTACCTTGACCCGGGCCAAGCCAGTGTACCATTGCTCAAGCCAGCAACCTTGGGCTTTTCATTCCAGCAACCTTGGGACTCAAGCTTGTGATCTTTGGGATCGTATGAATGATCCCCCACTCAAGCTAGCAACCCCATGCTGATGAGCCCATGCTCAGATACAGCGATCTTGGGACTTTGAACTGGCGACCTCAGTGTTCTGTGTCGGCACTTTATCCACTACGCCACCACTGATCAGGCTGTTTGATGCACCTCTTTTGTGATTCTCTGTGTAAGTAACTACATGGCCGCACCATTCCTTTTGTGTTTGTGTGGCTTTACCTGTTGCCCACTGCCCTGTATCTCCCCCCTTTTTCCTAAATTCTGCTGGGTACACAGAAGATATTTGATAAGAGGTTCTGTATTAATGAATGGATTCTCTTCTCTTATACATTTGAAAAAATGGTTTTATGCTTGTTCAACTTAATTTCACTTAACAAGCTATTTATTTACTTACTCATTAGAAATTGAAAGTAGAGTGTGGCCAGGTGAGTTTAGGAAGCACTGGCATCAGATAGCTTGCCTGAGTTGTGTTCCACATTCTTGGGACATCTGACTGGCTGTGAGTCAATGGGGATTATGGCTGGTTCTTTGCAAGTGAATGTAATCCTGAAGATATGTACTGTTCCTTCCTCAGTATTATCAGAAACCAGGTAAGTGGTTAATATTTGGAAATAATGACGTAAATCAAGGTGAATGACTGAGTGAATCTTTAAGTTCTAAAATTAGTTCTAGTCAACAAAGAAGAGATTCTGTGATCTAATAACTTTTATAGTTATTCAAATGGAGTCAGGTCTCTGGTAATTGAGATATTTTACTTTATTTCCATTTAAAAAAATAGAATCTGACTATGTGGAAAAACAAATCTCTGAGTTCTGTATGGTCATTATTGGGAAATAATTTTACTTTTTTTTAAATTCAGAGAACGGGAGACAGAGACAAATGCCTGCCTGCACCCTGACCAGGATCCACCCAGCAAACCCACTGGGGAGCAATGTGCTGCCCATCTGGGGTGTTGCTTTTTTGCTCAGCAACTGAGCTTTTCTTAGCACCTGAGGTGGAGGGCATGGAGCCATCCTCACCGTCCAGGACCAACTCGTTCTAATCGAGCCATGGTTGCAGGAGGAGGAGAAAGAGAAATGAGAAGGGGAGGGGTGGAGAAACAGATGGGTGCCTCTCCTGTGTGCCCTGACCAGGAATCAAACCTGAGACATCCACATGCTGGGCCAATGTTCTACCACTGAGCAAACCGGCCAGGGCCTTTTTTTTTGTTTTTTTTTAACAGCAGGCTGATTTTTTTTTCTCTCTGTAAATAGACCATGACTTTCTATGGTGTTGGAAAGCATGTCACTTTCATTTTGTTTTTCAGCTGTAGTGCTTAATAGTACCATGTGAATATTCATGGTTCCAGCTACACTGAAGTGTGTGTCTTGAAACTTCAGTTGGATTAAGAACGTACCTTGTGTGAGGGCTGATATTGGAGAAATGGGACAACACAGGGTTGCATTAGATATATTGCAATTAATATTGATGAGTGGGCAGAATTCCAACATTATCCTAGAGCATTGGCTAATGTTCATTGTAAACCAATGCAAGTGAATTTATTCCACGCAAGTGTGAAGTTTTATTTCGTAGGTAGATTAGGAAAAGCAAGAGGTATATTACTGTGTTTTAGTTTATGTTACATGTTGTTACATCTTAGCATACCACTTATCCCTGAGTTTTGGTAACAGGTGTCCTAAGACATTGCTAACCTGTCTCGATGTCTTCAGGGTTTAGCATCATGCCTAGTACATAGTAGGTGCTTATTAACATTTGTGAAATGAATGGAAGAATGAATGAATGGTCACTGTTGCAAGGCCCTTAAAAATAGTAGTCCCTGCTTACCTCTCTAATCTTCTTAGCACTTACTACCATCTAGCCATAATACATTATTTGTAGTTGCTAACATTCTTTCTTACCTTCAGATTTCTGCATTTTTCAGATTCTTTCTGCCTCTAATGAAATCATCAGTATCCCCTCTGTCTTGTTAATTCCTGCCAGTTTTTTGTGACTTAGTACCTTCTAAAAGACTTTTAGGAGGCATCCTTGCTGGTATCTCATTGAAGGCCTGGTTCACGTTTCATATCTCTGTGAACCTTTGGGTAACAACAGGAAGCCACTGACTAATGTAACTACTGCAACCTGTATCTGAACCTCCTTTGCAGTAGAATGTGGATCATTGTTGTGCCTGACCAGTAGTGGCACAGTGGATAGAGACTTGATCAGGGGTGCTGAGGTTCTAGGTTTGAAACCTCATGGTTCCTGGATTGAACATGGGGTCACTGGCTTGAGCAAGGGGTTGCTGGCTTGGTGGAAGCCTCTGGTCCAGGCACGTATGAAAAGCAATCAATGAACAACTAAAGTGCTGCAACTATGACTTGATGCTTCTCATCTCTCTCCCTTTCTGTCTGTCAGTTACTTGCATCATTTGGATTACATCTACCAAACACTATTAGTACTGTCCACTTGGAAATGGGCAAACCATGACTCTATGATCAGGGGAACTAAAAAGAGGCAAGTCAGCCTGACCAGAGAGTGGCACAGTAGAGAGAGCGTTGACCTGGAATGCAGAGGACCCAGGCTTGAAACCCTGAGGTTGCCAGCTTGAGCATAGGCTCATCTGGCTTGAGTGCCAGCTTCCCAGCTTGAGTGCGGGGTTGCTGGCTTGAGCATAGGATCATAGACATAACCCCAAGGTCGCTAGCCTGAGCAAGGGGTCACTTGCTTGGCTGGAGTCCCCCAGTCAAGGCATGTATGAGAAAGCAATCAATGAACAACTAAGGTGCCAGAACTATGAGATGATACTTCTTATCTCTCATCTTTCTGTCTCCCATCCCCTCTCTTTTGCTAAAAAAAAAAAGAAAAAGAAAAAGTCACATCAGTAGCAGATTCTATTGCAGTGGTTCTTAACCTTTCCTGAGGTACTGAACCCACCAGTTTCATATGTGCATTCACCGAACCCTTCCTTAGTGATAAATAAAATATGATTATTTTTCCAAATTCAAGACATAGGTATATGGTTTTTTTTACTGGTGCACAAAATGAGCCGTGCATGAACATCACCTTGCTCAAAGAACAAAACCAACGAAGTGCATGAACTCACAACAAATTACGGTATTACTTTATTCTGGCCTCCGTGGCAGAGGCTTCTCCAAACCCCTGAGACCGACTCATCGAACCCCTAGGGTTCAATAGAACCCAGGTTAAGAACCACTGTTCTATTGCATTTACAGAGCATCAGTATCAGGGTAAAATAGGACAAAGAAGTTGAACTGATGATGGATTACCTTTAGTATAACTGATACCAAAGGGTCCAAATAGGCAAAAAGATGTGGAAAATTGAAACATTCCCTTTCTAATTCAATTTAGGAAAGTTTGGTGCATAGTTGGTACTTAGACAACATTTGCTGAGGCTGAAAGAATAATTGAATCAAATTTTCTTCTTTTTTCTTTTTGTAAGATTAAAAAAAATCTTTTGTCTCTTCCACTCTGCTTCTTTATGCCCACAGAGCCTTAGCCTCAGTCTATACTTAGCACTTTTGCTAAGACTGACTCATCTTATTTCTAATTGCCTTAGTGATAGAAAACTCTGGTATCCATGGGAATGGGTAAGACTGGATTGCTTTCATGCTTGGAAAAATGTAAATCAGAAGGGCCAACTATTGGTATTGGTATCAACAAATCGCTGAACCTATAGGGCAATCTCACTCTTAAATTCTTAAGCCACTGTGGCAAACAGCATCATCCAATAGAAAACTGATCAGCCTTTGTGACTGGTAGATGTGATTCAACTCTGGTCTCTGCTGCGGATGGTCTGTGTGACTTGGGGCAAGTTGTTCAGTCTCTCTGAGTTTATCTCAGTTTCTTTTTTTATTTGTAAAATGGGGGGAAGGAATGTTAACTCATAGGACTGTGTGACATTTATAAATGATTTTCTTAAGTGTTCTAGCCAATATTTGATGTTCAGCAAATAGTAGGTTTTGTTATGACTATTATTGCTGTGAACCAGGTTGGGTATAGGCCATTTAGAGTTTCAGTGAGAACAGGGTTACCAAGATTAGGGTGGAACAGCTGAGCTGAGTTATATCTAACAGTCCCTGTGTGTTGACAAAGGAGATTTTCTTTCTTCCTCTGGGGAAAATTCAGATATGTTTAAGAAGGGAACTGGAGGTGTTTTCACTATGTTCTGTGTATTTCAGAGCTGGCTAGGGATTGATATTAGTTCCTAAGAAAGACCTTTAAAAAATACACGCTAGGAGGTAGGGTGGCAGAGGAAAGAACACTGATCCATGTTCCGGGGTGAAGACTTTGCTCCACTCATTTCTGGGTTCTCTGCCACGTCCCTTTCTATCAATGCTTTGCGCCCCTCCCCTGGGAGCCCAGCACAATGGGCCAGATGATCATCCTGGCCTTCTGTGTTTTCTTCCCAGGCAAGTGCCCTGCTGCCTGGAAGTGTGTATGGGTCGCCCCAGCTGGGCTGCTTTTATTACTTCAAAAAATGTCAGCAGAGAAATGGCTGGACATTGTAGTGTCCCCTTGTGGTCTGACATTTTGAGGCATCTTTTTATGGTACAGTTGTACCTAGCCAAGAAGTCTTCCAGCTCGGAAATTCTGTGAGTGGAAATGCCTTCAACAGATCTATAAACCAAGAAAGGATTTTCAGGGCAACTTTAAAAATTCTCACGTGGCTTGGTTATAGCAACTGCTTAAAACATTGTTCTTCTTCAAGAACATTGACAATGCTTGTTTTTAAATGGGAAATGAATTTCCCACCTCCCTGAGAACAACAACAAAAATCCCCCCAACAGACCCCAAGGTGTCTGAAGCGGCTGCTTGCTTCTCAAAGAGCTGATCAAATACTCTTCTGTAAGCTCAAGAGCTATCAGCAATATTGAACAATTAGGCTAGAAGGAAGGATTGTGGACAGTTGTTCCCTAAAGGCTCAGAAATTAACAAAGGCCATATTAGTGAGAGGGAGGGAGAGAGATGAATGGGAAGAATGAGGCTTGGGAGGAACAATTCAGAAGTGGAGAGGGTGATCGGAGGGTTTGTTTCCCAGATCATTTTCAAAGAAAAGAGATTTGTGTAGTTTGCTGCGGGGCTGAGAACACAGTGCAAGACCAGTGGTGTTATTTTTATTTTTTTTACATACAACAATTACTTTCTCTGGCATATCCCTTTTAGGCTAACAAAGTATCTTCCTTTCTTTTCCATGGTAGTTGATAGCAAGAGCTTAAGGGCTTTTTTTGCTTCCTAGGTCTCAGGATTGAATGGAGAAAGGATACACTTAGGAGGGAAAATTGATATTTGGCAGATTTTTTTTTTTTTAATTTTTTCACAGGCAAGGGAAAACAGTCCACTGCGTAGGGAAAGCTTAGGTTTTCATTTTAGTCTGGGGCGGGAGGTGATTGATTTCTTTCTTTCAAGGGGCTGATGGAGGAGTTTGAGAAAGGGAAGAAGCTGGGGAAAGGGAGCAAAGAAAGAATGAGATTTATAACCTCCTGGATCCCAGCTTTTATGCTGTGTTACCATTCCCAGTACAGAAATTTTATGACACCCCGAGAAATGACCATGGAACTCAGCAGAGATCTGCACACAAAGGGGAAATTAAATAGTCCAGCAATTGCTTTGGTTTGAAGAAGCACCCAGTCCCATCCTGGTCCCTCAGTGCAGCTTCTCTTTAGTTTGTCCTCTCTAGGCACAGAATCCAGTGTTCCATGGGCTGATGAGACAGACCACCCACGGCCACTCATGTTATACTGAGGGTGGTGGATGACGGGGCTTACAGAAGAATCATTTTAACAATTGGATTGTTCCATTATTCTCTCTGCAATCAGCCCTCGGCACTCAGAACATGGTATCCTTTACATCTGTCACCAAAGAAGACTAAACCAATAGGTGTTTCTTAGAGAGCTCCATCCTGGTCCCATAACCTTTAGATAATAATTGAAGATCTTTAAAAATATATGTATCTTCCATTTTCATTCCATATGGCCCCTTAGGTAACATGACCCAATGTGACCATTAAATGACCCTGCTTACACTTGGATTACTCAGTACAAAGCAAATTTATGGTTGTTTATTCTCTCCTCCTATCAGCTATTAGTGCCTAATCATATGGTCTATCGATCATGAGATTAATCGCCTACTCAAAGAGGCAGCAGGCCTTGTGGAATGCTGCACTGCGCCAGACTGAACTTCAACCTTTTATACAAACTGGAGGAGTCAAAATCATCACTCACTGCCTGAAACCCCTGGTCCCCAGGCCTCCTGAACCCCAGGAGGCAAATCCCCGCTTTTTCAAACAGTGTACTTTGCACTTCCTTTCCTTGTGTAAAACTTCACCTCATTGATTCAGGCAGGCACTTGCAAATAAAATCCTTTGCAAGGCCTCCTGTAAATAATGATCTAAACTGAAAATACAAGGGCTTTATTCTACAAAGTCCCACACTGCTGCCATCGTTAAAGGTCTGTCAGATTTCTATTACAGATTCTCATTTTGGAAGAATTATAACTAGGCCATTAAAGGTTTTTGTTATTGTTGTTGTTTGTTTTGTTTGTTTTTTTTTTGGGGGGGGGCTAAGACTTTCCAAGAGTGTCATGATCTTTCCCCATTTTTGTGTAGTGTATTTCTTTGAAGATAGAAATAATAAAGTCCAGAAACATCATCACACAGGAGTACATGTCTACAAAGATTGGACACTTTAAAGTTTGAGCACTGCATCCCCTGAAGTGGCTTCTGTTCGCTTCCTCTATGTTTTCATCGAAGTTATGAGAATAGAGGATCTTTGTGTTCTTGCTGTGTTGTAATCTTTGTTTCCTCGGCTGTTTATCTTAGTGGAAGGAGAGTGAGGCTAGGGATGTTAAATCATTTGTCTTGGTAGCCCTGCTTTTATCAGAGAGCCTCACCCAACATAAGCACTGGGTTTGTTCAGTAAACGCACAAAAGGATGGAAATCAGAAAACTTACCTTTTGGTCCTGAGGTACCATCTTTCCCCATGTATAAGATACACCTTAATTTTGGGGTGCAATATTTGAAAAAAATGTAGTACATAAAGTTATTGAACTCAAGTTTTATTCGTCATAAAATTCATACAGCTCAATACTGTCAAAACTCCCGTCCATTAGCTTGTCCTCATCTGTGTCTGATGACGAATCACTGTCTTCAACAATGAGCGCAAAAACAAGTGTGAAAAAGCAGGAAATGCAAGTAAAAAAATTACAACCACTATATAAAACGCACCCAGTTTTTAGACCCCAAACTTTTCGAAAAAAGGTGCATTTTATACATGGGGAAATATGGTAGTTGTTTAAGGTGGGAGGTGTATTCTGGCAGTGAATTTGAACAAGTCATTTTACTTCTCTGAAAACAAGTTTCCTGATCAAGGAATGAATCAAGTGGGCTGGCTGGTCATTCGTTATTCTTTGAGCTCAGTGTTGCCAGCACAGTGTTTTCAAACATTTTAATTTGAGCACCTTTAAATGAAATCTAAACTGTCAAATTTGCGATAATCCCTACTGTTTTCCTATGACATTATGTTGTATCTCTGGCCTGCTTCAAATATTCGCCTGTGTGTCTGTGTTTATTATTATTTGTAGTTTTATGTTTATAATGTAATCTTTATTTTTATTTGATTCTAGAGAGAGAGGAAGGGAGAGACGGAGAGAGAGAGAGCACGCGCATGAAACATTGATTTGTTGTCCAATTTCTTTATGCATTAATTAGTTGATTTTTGCATGTGCCTGACCAGGGATTGAACCTGCAGCCTTGGTTAGAATGCTCTAACCAACTGAGCTACCCAGGCAGGGCTATAAAGTGATCTTTGGCTTTGCTGTTATAGTGAGGGTCTGAGATTCAGGTTAGCTGGGGATGCTTTTTGTTGTAATCTTAATTCTCTAACTTTGAATTATTTTATCAATAAGAACCTCAATTATTTTTTATTTCAGGTTTACACAACCTTTGTCTTCTAGACAAATTGCATTGGTTAATAATAAACCTGTTTTCCCATTTTTAAAGCAAACAGACATCTATCACTGAGCATGCCAATAGAAATGAGCCATCAACAGTAAGAGTATGGCATAGTTTTTGTGTAATGAGTTGGTTGATGTTTTTGTAAGCCTGTGCATTTATTTCATGGGTAAGTGTATAGTTTCTGTATAAGGTTTTAATATTCTAAAAATAGCTTCTAGATATTCCTGCTTTTTTAGACATCTGAAGTTTCAAGGACTGTAGGTGAGTGCTTAGTTTATGAGTTGCTGTCCTCAGAGCTTCAAGTAAGTTGTTGATCTACATATGCAGCAAGTCCTTTCATTTGTATCCTTACTGCGCAGCTTAGGGAGGGAAGTCTCTGTAAAACCCGGGATTTACAGCTGATGAGAGGGAAAAAGCTGCCTAATATGAATTTACCCAAGGTTCTTGCTGCATTTTCTCCTTTTAGTCAAGAGTGTTTTAGAAGGTTTGTTAAAAGCAGTGGGTGACAGTTTGCTACTTGACTCCCAACCTCAGGAGAATCCTTTCTTTCATCTTGACTCAGGCTGTTGGTGAATATGGTAGGTTGAGAGTTTAAAAGCACACATTTCAATAATGCAAACTGAGGCTGTATAGCAGCAGTTTTCAACCAGGGTGCTGCAGCAGGCACATTGGTGTGTCTCAAGAATTTTTGAAACATGCAGTACCTGACTATCCAGTCAGGGGCACTGACGTCTTTTCCCTTAGATTATCAAATAAAAAATGACAACAGGCCTTGGCTGGTTATGTCAGTCAGAGCGTCATCCCAAAACATCAAGGTTGCAGGTTCAATATCTGGTCAGGGCACATACAGGAAGCGACTAGTGAATGCACAACTAAGTGGAACAACAAGTGAGTTCTCCTCTCTCTCTCTTTTTACCCCCCTTTCTCCCTGCTTCCGTCTCTCTAAAACTCAATCAATAGGTAATAATAAAAAAATGATTAAGAAAATGACAACAGCTAATACAACAATAGCTTTTTGATGTGAATTAATCAAAATTATACATATTTTTCTGTCAGATAGGCAAAAGATATATTTTTTGGCGTGCTGCAGGATTTTAGTAGTTAATTAGTTTATGTGTATCCTGAGATGAAAAAGGTTAAAAATCGCTGATCTGTAGCCTAGAAGTAATCTGCATATAAACCAATACTGAGGCCTGACCTTTGGTGTTTCAAGTCGTCAACATCAAGTGAAAGTAAAGGGCTTTGAAGATAGCCACAGGGTTTAACCAGATTACAGCATGGATACAGTTTAACAAGAAGAAGCAGTATCTACATTGTGGCTAAGAGTTTAGGCCCTGGGGTTCCACTAATTTGGGTTTAGTTCTGTCTTGTTTCCTTAATCAATTTTCACCTTGGAGATGTTACTTAAATCTCCGTAAGCCTCAGTTGTTGTGAGGAGTGAGAGTAATTCACACAAGGATTTATCATGTTGGTCACCAAATAAACAATGACTTTTGTCATTACTAGCTAGGACATAGTTGAAATATATTTATGAGCTTTGAGTTTTTCTTTTTAAAAGTTTAAAAATACTCTTTCTTAAGAGTCCATACATGCTGGGTCACCTACCTACACTTCCAGGAAATTGTATGTTTCACCAATCCAAATGTGCTGCTTTCAGTTTTCCTGGAAAATAATAATAATGTTCAACTTTTTAAAAATCTAAAGTTGAAATCTTTTCCCTCCAGATCAGTCTCAATTAAAGTTTTATTGCAAAAGTTTTATGGACCCTTGGTAGCACTGATTCTTCTGTGTGCTCTGGTGATAGTCCTCACATTAGAGTGTGAGAATTAAAACCCTTGAGAAAACTTGAACCACGCATGGACTCCCAGAGCTGGAAGGGAGCTAAGAGATCGTCTCCCCTAGGCCCCATTCTACAGATAAGGAAAGTGTGTATTACCAGGCAAAATAAATTTTGAACAGGGATTGTCTTACATAGTGGCACTTTAATTTGTATTCTCACTGGAATCTGTACCTGTTTGCCATGTTGTGATTGTGTTCTTACTGTGGGATTTGTATTTATTAGAGACCAATGAGATGTAGCATTGGGCATTACTTTTGTGGCAAAGGCACGGGGTGGGGGGCAGTAATCGTTATTAATGGATTCCATTTGGGAGAGCATTTTACTGACTATAGAGAATTCATTGCATTGATCTATTGTGTCACATTTGTATTATACCAGGTAGTTTAAAATGATATTCTCTAAACTGTTAAGGCTGAAAAATTGTCCAATCTTGGCAGTTATCCCATCAGTAAGACCTTCCTTTTACTGCTGAAAATACATAGTTCTGTTGAAAGAAACCTTTTGACTGGTCCCCAGTGCCCTGAATGTGTTTAAATCCCTCACTACTGAAATAGGAGGATTACTACTGCTATCATTGTTCTAAAACAAACTTCCCTTTGGACGATAACAGCAGCGGTAAATCAGATGTTGAAGAAAGTACCAGCTTAACTTCAGTTTGCTTTAAAAGGGTTTCCTCTCTAATTGACAAGTGTCATGTATAATAGAGCATGGCAACTGATATAGAAAGCCTTACGCCAGACTTCCCGCTGAGGTTGGAGTTGTTAATGAACATACAAGTGAATAGCACTGTGGCAAAAAATTAAGGCACCCCCCCCCCCCCCCCGCCAGCTGTAGAGTATTCATTCTGTTCACTCTGGCCAGTGTGGTGATCAGCACGGGCCGCACTGATAACCAGAGACCTGGATTGGTCATGTGGCTGTTTTGTAGCCATGAGCTAGGGTGGCTGTGGTCTTTCCTGTGACACTGTGAATAGTAGCACAGATTCTAGTATCGTATGCAAGGAATAAACAAACAAAAGTTTTTTTATTTTTAATTTGTAATATAAAGACAAGAAGCTATTTTCAGCATAGGCAATCTTTTCACAGAGTGGTGGTTTCCTTGCTCTGGTTTCTACTCGCTAACGTTCATAAGTTTCCTCACTTTATAGTTCCCCTTTTCCTTCCCTTCACTCTCCGCCGAGAGAGAGAACAGACTGATTTTTTAGAGGTGATGTTTACAACAGTTGAATACACTCAAATAAGCACTTAGAATAACATCAATTGAGGAAGGGGAAAAAAAGGGCATATTATTATCAAATTAAGTAATGGATGGGCAGTGATATTTTATTTATTAGAGTTAGTCTGAGTACCAGTGGAAACAGAGTATGTTGGTTCTAAAGTGCGCAGATTAGAAAGGAATGCCGAGTTTGGAAACGTGGCGGCCTGCAGCGCTGTGTATGGTTTAAATTAAACCTTTTTTTGGAAAGCAGTATAGCTCTAGGCCACATTTAAGGGAAAAGCTACAGCAGAGTGAGCTGGCTGTGGTTTTTCTTTTACTCTGTAACCGGCCCACTTTCCCTTGTTTTAACACAGAAAAAAGACTTTGGACTCCTTCAGACCAACCACATAGCTTCTCTGCTGACCACAAAAAGGAAGCTTGGCGTGGAAGGCATAGGATTAATACCCACTGTCTCTTAACCCAACAGAGTGTGAAAACTTTTTATAAGAGATTTCTCTGGGCAGACTGACACTGTGGTTGGACTTTAAACATTTTAAATCAGGAACAACTTTGAATTGCATTATGCCACAGTGCTCTGTAAATTGTTATGTGCGATCCCACTGTTAAAAGTTATTTACATGAATCCCCAGGTTTCAGAGGCATAAACCACTAACAGCTTTGTGTATCTTGATAAAGAAATACAAGGAGAATTATGCCTATGCCAAATTATTTCAGAGAGAGTAGGTAGCTCACAGTCAATAAGATTTTATTGTTCTTAAGCAAATGGAGACAACTGGCTCTTGTCAGAAGAGCCTTTTCATCTTTGAAAATAATAAGATTAAGATTGTGGATTCTATTAATCAGCTGATCAGTTTATTAATTCAGCACACTATTTTTTTTTTCTTTCTTTTCCAAGTGAGAGTACGGAAGATAGACAGACTCCCACATGTGCCCCAACTGGATCCACCCAGCATCCCCCGTCTGGGGCCAATGCTCTGTTCATCTGGGGCCATGCTCATAACTGAGCTATTTTTAGCACCTGAGATGGAGGCTCCATGTAGCCATCCTCAGCACCTGGGCAAATGCACTGGAACCAATCGAGCCATGGCTGAGGAAGGGGAAGAGAGAGAGAGAGAAAGAAAGGGAAGGGAGTAGAAGCAGATACTCACTTCTCCTCTGTGCCCTGACTGGGAATTGAACCTGGAACATCTACGTGCTGGGCTGATGCTCTACCACTGAGCCAACTGACCAGGACCAACACATTATTTTTAAACTGGAAAGAAATCTTCCTTTTAATAAAGGTGCATCTTTCTAGTAAAGTAATTTTTGTGTTGCAGAGGGGGTATTTAATATGCTGACCTACTAAGGTGCTATAAATGGTTATTTGTCCTGAACATTAATTTTAATGATTGGAATCTTACGACCCTGATTAACTCATCATGTGTTTGCACAAAGCAACACTGAAATTAGCAAAAAACAAGCAAAAGTCCTTGTGTGTTTGTATTTATATTTATACATTTACCATAGATACCTAGGATGAAGATATTTTAAATGAAATTATTTGAATTTACATTTTATCATGCTGAATTAAGCAGCTTTTCATAGATGTACCATATCAGCACTCTGCTTTCTGTTCAACAGAGAATCTCAGTAGATAGAATTGATTTCCTTTCCATATTTCCATTGAAAAGTTGAAGGTAAAAACCTGCATACATGTTTCAAAACTGTGGTCTTACAATAACCATCGAGTTAATTCTTGGTTGACTGTATGTTGCGAGAGGGGTTTATTTGCCGTCAGTAGAGAAATTGTTCCGTGTAACACTTCCTGTGTGTGAAGAAATGCAGTTGTCATCTTGCCTAGATCATTAAAACAGTATTTAAATACTTCCAGTTGTGAGGAGCCTTGCATTTATTGTGGTTATTTTCCCAGGTGTCTTAGGAGCAGCTGTTTTGTGCTTTCCTGAACTTAATAGTTGAAGAATGTGGGAAAGAAATGGTGTGCTTTCTGGGTAAAGTATTTTAGCCACCTTGGATAGTTGTATTGCATCTTGATCTTTTTTTCATCTTGGTAGAATTATACTGTAACTAATTGAATCCATTGATCACTGTCCTGTTTTTTTTCCATCTTCTTCTCAGAGGATTCATTTCATAGGGGTCTATACATCAGTCAAGAAAATGACTACAGAGGAATTACCAAGACTCATAATAAAGGTAATTTAACCTAGTTTAATATATGTATATATTAAGGGCAAAACTCTGTAAGTGTCCTTTACCTGGTGAGAGTTAACTTCTTACTTAGGCTATACTGGAAAACTAATCAAGATATGATACTGACTAGTACGTTCAGAGAGGGAAAAAAAAGAGGAGAAAAAGCATTGAGCTTGGAATTAGGTGACCCGTTTTCCAGGCCTATCTGTCCCAATGCTTTTCAAATTTTAATGTGCATATAATCAACTGGAGATATTGTTAAACTGCAGATTCAGATGCAGTGGGTCTGTGGAGGGTCTGAGATTTTGTATTTCTAACAAACTTCCTGGGATGTCCATGCTGAAGGATCTTAGACCACGCCCTGCATAGCAACTGTCTATTTTAGCACTTGACTGACTTGGTGGCTTTGGATATACTGTTTAACAACTCTGCATCTCGGTGTCCTAATCTCTAAATTAGGGATGTTAATCTTTACTCTGCCTACCTCATCAGAGGTTCGTGTAGAGTCAAGTGAGATAATGTAGATGAATTTTTTTAAAGGCTACATAAGTATTAAGACACCAAGGATCTTTGTTTATAGATAAAGACATTCTTTGAATACCTTTCATCGAATCTGCACAAGCTGTTCTGTGATGGGAAGCACCCTGACCTGTGAGACAGGAGACTGGAATCTTTACTTCCCTCATTCACTCTGCGCCTTTGGCCAAATCACTTCATCCTTGTGGTTCTTCGTTGTCTCTTCTTTAAAACAAGGGCTTGACCTTAGAGGATCTCAACGTGTGGTCACCAGACCAGCAGCATCAGCGTCACTTGGGAACTTGCTAGATTTCTTCTCCTTTCCCAGACTTTGTAGATCAGAAATGCTGGGCCTGGACCCAGCAGTCTGTCTTTTTTTTTTTAAACAAGTACTTCAGGTGATTCTGATACATGCTACATTTTGAGAACCACTCTGAAGTGTCATCCCACTTTGAAACAGGATATTGAAGCGTCACCTTTATAGATTTAGCCGTGGGCATGCCTGAATTTCACGTGATCTGGAGACACTCCTTTCTCATAGGAAGAGAAGAGTTGGGAGTTGAGTGTTCTTCAGGGGTGTTCACTGAGCATATGGAAAGGAGGAATGATCATCGGGGGCTTTAAGCCTTGCCTCCCTGGATTTCAGAACAGGTGATGCCTGCATTGACTTACACCTCTCTGGCTTATCCCAGCTTTGGAGGTGGCTTAAGTGGCTCATGGAAGCTGATTAGACTGAGAACATGCGGACTGAGAAGGCTCTCTTCCGTTCTCCTGCTCACTCCCCTGACGGCTGTCTTCATGATACAGTTCCAACTAACATTTTTCAGACATTTCAAGCACTGTCTCAAAGATGATCACAATCTAGTTGTATAAGGTAGGTTGGTGTGAGATGAGAACTGAGAAGGTCAAATTCATATTTCTCTTAAAGTCATTTAAACTTAGACTTCACATACCTGCAGTTTTCTTGTTTTGTTTGTACATTTGGAAATATACCTTAACATTAGAAAAAAAGCACAACCAGCCTGTGGTTACCCAAAGTAGGTTTAATCTCAATCGCGTGCACTAGAGCTCATGGTCTTTATACTTGGTAAAAACCCTCAGTGAAGCCGAACAACTTCTACACAAGTCTGTTTTTTCATTCCAGAGCAGCAGATAAACTCCTAGTAGATATAGCTGCTTGAGTCTAGAAAGTGGACACAAGAGGTGTTGGTGTTAGCTGGCAAACTGAATGGTGAGAGCTGACTTGGAGAAACTGTCAAAAGTAGATCAGATACAAGATTGAGATGGATAGCAGCTTGATACCCCTCCCGTATATACACATGTGTATATATGTATATGTGTGCAATATAAAAATAAACATATTTATAATGAGAGCATGCGTATATGCATACTTGTCTGTATGTATGCATATGCTATGCATAAGTATATACAGATACACATCAGTACATGTATTTATATAGATATATGCATATTTATTTATATATGCACATACATGTGCAAACACACACGTATGCCCTATATATTAATGTTCCTAAGCAGTTTTCTGGGTATTCACTGTAATGGAACAAACACTTTTATGTAACTCATGTTATTAATGATATCTTCAGGAAAAGATCAAGTTATATCTTACGTATATAGAATATTGGTTACGAATTATAGAAGATTGCTCTTCAAAATGAGTTAATGTAGAAATCATTCTTAAAGGGATCGATATAAGCTTTGCAAATTCATATAATTATGGAATATCTGCAGTTATGAAGGACCTTATAGATCATCTTATCCAGCAGTTTCAGATTTTCTTTAAACATGGACCTTTTCTTCAGAACCTCATGTACGGGCAAGATCTATTGATCTACACGATATCTGAGTTGGAAAAGTGTTGGGGTACTGGATGTCTGTTAGCTTTGGCCCTTCTTTCTTCCAGAAGCAGCTGAGTTGAAACCGATCCCTAGAGCAAAGAATCACTGGGAAAGCTTGTTATATATGGATTATGATTCTGTAAATCTGAGATGGGGCCCGGGAATCTGCATTTTTAATACACTCGTGTGGTGTTAGGCATACACTGACTGCCATTTTAGCAGCAAAGCCCTGGGGAATTTGTGCAGATAGATTGAAATTCTCTGACAGGCCAACCTCCTCATTTTACCAAGGTGAAAAGAAAGGCTTGGACTTTATAAATAATATACCAAAGCCACAGGCCTAGTGAGGGTCTTCTGATTCCTCATAAGCCCCTGCTGTTCTGTGTCCTGCTTCAGAGGAGTGGCTATGTCATAATCCTTCCAGCTGAATGAGGTAGCCCAGTATCAGAGTCCCACTGGCACCCCCCAGTGACCTGTGCAAACTTAGTTATCATTAGAGGATGCTAGGAATTTGTTCCCTTTCCAGTCCACTGCCCCATGGAAAAACAGTACTTTGAATCAGACTCCACTGATGGTGGAACATTCCCATTACCCAGCAGAATGGATAGGAAGTTCTCAGCACCCCCAACATAATCCATAAAACTCTTTAATCTTTTTTTTTTTTGCATGATGTCTAGTGTTTGCAAATGGAAAATGGCTGAGAAAAAACAGAGTGAAAGTTTATATAAAATATTTATACCTTAAAGATCTTTTACCTTGTGTCATTCAAGAGATAGAGAAGTGAAAATGTATTGGGAGTACATTATCAAGAGTACATTATAAATTTAAATCTCAGATTGACTAATACCAGCTGCTAATGTGTGGAGCTTTAGAAATGAGTCACTTTTGAATCTTGAGAATTTATTGTACCAGGTCAGTTACACTTAAGAAGGAAGTGCCTTTTGGGAAAAAAAAAAATCCCATACCGGAATCAAGACTTATACTAATGGGTATTAAAAATCAAATATTTGACATAGTATTCATAGTAGAATGTACTTACATAGGAATGAGATGTAGGATCTGAGAAATTTTATGAACATTTCACAAAAAAAATCAGATTTTTGGGTCTCTTCTTTGTGAAGCAATATAACCCGTGATAAATAGTATATATCTTAGAGTAAGAATGACTTGGATTAAAATTCTCTGTTCACTGCTTGTTTACTGTGCAATTTTGAATCAGTTACTTTGTCAGAGACTCTGTTTATTTTAAAAATACAGGTAATATTATCTAATACTTTTTTCTTTCTGGATCAAGTGGCAAAGCATTTGTAAAGCACCCAGTACACTGTCTAAACTCTCATAATATTTTGGTAAATAGTAGCTATTGTTATCCTTATTATCACCATCGTGTTCTCTTTAGCCCTAAGTAGTATTATATAGCCCTTTGGTGACATGGTGTCTTGCTCCTCTCTGTGTAGGTGTGTTATGAAAATAAAACCAAAATCAATGTGCCTGTTGAAAAAGTTACAGCCAGTAAAAGAAAGTATATTCTCCTAAGTGAGACCATGACTATCTGGGTTCTAGGAAGCAAAAAAAAAAAAAAAAGAAAGAAAGAAGAAAAGAACCTGTTGGTTTTAATGGTAGTTTTTTGTTGAGGTGTAGGCTGTATACTAGGGTCTCAAATTCAGACGCTTGTAGCAGGTAGAGAGGTGATGAAAGGAGCGAAGTAGGCAGTGAGCAGAGAGATCCCAGGTTCCGTTTGAAAGCCAGTAAGACCCATTGAAAGCCCCTTAGTTCTAGCCAGTTGGTGTTGGGTATTGTATGAAACCTGGGCCCAGTGTCCTGATGCTTTTTTTTCCTTTTTAAAAGAAATTGGACCTCCAAATTTTCATTTGAATCAATAAATATTTTAAAAATGGCAGCTGTATCTTGAGAATGCTTGTTGCCTACAAGAAACAAAAACTGGTTGAAACAAAGATTTATTTTTCTTGTCTAGCAATAAGTTCAGAGGTATTAACTAGTGTGGTTTTATTTACTCGTGAGTACCTGTAAGAATCCAGGTACTTTTTATTTTTTCTGCCCTTACATGCTTTATCTGTAGACTTATTCTTGGTTATTCTCGCCATATTACGGTTGTCCTGCGTATGTTCAAGGCAGGATGATGGGGAGAGTGGTCTTGCTAGCCTAATATGTCCCACTTACCAGGAAAGGAAACACTACACAGGTGACAGCTCCTTATGATTCATTGCTTAAAACTGGATCACTCACTGCCAGAAAATGTGGGGAAATGAGTATCCAGCTTGCCAGTCCCTGGAGTGAGCAGTGATGAGGAGGTTGTAAATGGCTGTGGTTTTTGCCAGGGAACAGCGCCTGCTGCAGCAACCAACTCAACAGGAAACGCAGCTGCACGGCCTGAAGAGCCCGTGACCTCCACTGTGATCGGAAATCTCGAGTTGAGCATTATAAAATAAGAATCATTTGGGGGAAAGCCAGTGCTTTATTTAAAAAACTTTTTATTTATTGATTGAGTTGAGAGAGAGAGAGAGAGAGAGAAACATCAGTTTGTTGTTCTACTTCCCATGCACTAACTGGTTGCCCCAACTGGGAATCGAACCCATAACCTTGGCAAATTGGGATAACACTCTATCCAGCTGAGCTACCTGGCCAGGGTTACATTGCTCCAAATTTAGTATATATGCTGCCAAAGTGAATACCAGTGCTTTATTTTTTAATCTAATGCTTTTGCATTATAGGGGATAGGTCATTGCTAACAACAAGCAAACTGTTCAGGGAACAATACATGAATTTATTTAATTCTTGGAAAAGTTTATTTCACGTTTCAGTAGAGAAGTTAGAAAAGAACATTGCATTTAATGTTATTCCTGTACTACTATATTACCATAAAATATCTGAATTACCCCATACACATTTTTTTAAACTTACGGATTTTCCTTTCGTTGTTTTTATTCTAAAATAAATCTTTGTTTTATTAATTATTGTCATCTGACTTTGATAATCTTTATTGGGCAGAAGTCTTTTCTTTTATCTGTATATTTAGCTCTAACACTGTGAAACTTTTCTAAAATGCTTTACACAAGCAAATGTTTTAAGATGATTAAAAGAATGTTTTGTATACATGGATGTAGTTGAAATGTTACCAAACCAGGTATATATTTTAGTTACTTAAACTCAAGAATTATAGAAGTTTAAAGAACTCTTAATCTCAGTATGTTCTAAAGGAAAGCCTTATCTATTTGACTCCAGCCAGTTGACTGATCTGTAATATTTTTGCTTACATCTTTTGCAGCTTACTGCTGAGGTAGCTGTTCTTTAATGTCCTTGGCAAATTCAAGAAGCCACTATGTGTACATAAATGAAGAGAAACTATTTCTACCTGATCGTGATCATTTTTTCTCATAGTTATAAATTTGGGTTCTCATGATCTAGATGTTAATTTTAAAAAAGAAAAAAAACTGAAATGGGAAACCCAAACCAAACCAAAACAGCAACTCTATAATCTCAAGTGGTACTCCTTGATATAGGAAGGTATTATAGAGGAGTTGTTTTTTTTGACAGGCAGAGAGAGTCAGAGAGAAGGACAGATAGAAAGGGAGAGAGATGAGAAGCATCAATTCTTTGTTGGGGCATCTTAGTTGTTTGTTGATTGCTTGTTCAATGGTTGTGTTCTCATATGTGCCTTGACCCCAGGGGTTACAGCGGAGCGAGTGACCCCTTGCTCAAGCCAGCGACCTCACACTCAAGCTGGAGAGCCCACGCTCAAGCCGGCAGCAATCTTGGGGTTTTGAACCTGGGTCCTCTGCATCTCAGTCCAACACTCTATCCACTGAGCCACTACCTGGTCAGGTCCAAAACTGATTTTTATTAGGGAAACTATGCGGAGACAATTTTAGCATTATTTAAGGGGGTAAAAGATATGGGAATGAAGTCACTGCCCTAAACACTCTGTTTAGGATTAAAAATGAAAATATTGTCCAGATGCTGTCTCAAAGTCTATATCAGAGTGGAGTGGTAATGATGGACTGTTTTAGAGATAAGGAAAAGACTAGGGAACTTATTTGTATGGGGGTATTGTGCATTTTCATTTAGCATATACTGACCATATGAGAGATAGCGTGTCAGAAGCATTAAATTTGCTATCTTTAATTCTCAAAACAATTCTACAAATTGGGTATTGTTACCCTTGTCTGCTTGATGAAGATGCCCAGGCTCTGAGTACATAAGTGGCTTGCCTCAGGTTTTAGAACCCAGCTCTGTGTTCCGTACTCATTCTCTTTGCCCTATATGAGAAGATCCTTTATTTGTTGAGAAGAAAAATAGGAGATAGACAAAAATGTAGATAAAGATACAATCATGTACTTTGCAACAAAGTGGTTGAGACCACCTATAGGATATGGGCTTTGAGTTACTAATTATAACTCAGGAAGGAAACTGAGAGTCACTGTGTGAGCTGTCAACTGACTTGACTTGACTATGCCCTGAAGTCAGTTAATCCAAGAATATTTGTTGAGCACTTAGTTTCTGAAGGGACGGAAAGGAAATGTTCTTGTACTTGAAGATTTTATATCTTTTCCCATATGACCTTTCTAATGTTGCTGTAGTGAGAAAAGTCCCTATAAGACCCCTTTAAACAATACATCAATCTGTACATGGAAAGGCGAGATAAATGTGCTCCTGTTCAGGATAATGGGTTGATTTGGGGTGTGTTTTGGAAATGAAGATTAGAAGTTAGTTAAGTATACTTTTCTCTAAAGGAGGCATTTTTTTTTAGTAGAGTCATTATGACATTATTTCCTAGCTATTCAAATTGGCCATCTTGATGCTTGGTTATTCACTGGAAGGAATGAAATATTTATTAAGGTCATATCAGTGTTGTGTACAGAGGGAGCCATGGAGTGATTTTTATGCCCAGCTTTTTGGTAGCAGAGTTTCTGCTGGGTTGCATCAATGTCTGTAGATTTTATTGATTATAATTAAGTCAGTCTGCATTGTCTCTGAGAATTTATATGACTTTAAAAATCAATCCTTCATGTATTCATTTGAAGTAGTTTGAAAAAGGATCTTAGTAGAAAGGACAAATCTGCAACTATTAATCCTGTTGTTATTCCTGTGATCCAGAAATGGTGTTATTTCTCATAAAAAACATTTGCAGGTTTTAAGTGTTATGGTTATCCTTTTAGTTTTCTTTTAATTTCATTTCCTCTACCTCTAATCTTACAAAAGCATGTCATAGCTTATCCTTGTCTCAGTAGATTTTTGGGTGTACCTAGAAAACCCCCTACCTCAAATCCTAAAGGTTATTTAAATTTCAATATTAGATGCTCATCACTTATACAGATTTTTTTTTCTTTTCTTTTTGTGGCAGAGACAGAGAGAGTCAAAGAAAGGGACAGATAGGGACAGACAGGAAGGGAGAGAGAAGAGAAGCATCAATTCTTTGTTTTGGCTCCTTAGTTGTTCATTGATTGATTTCCGATATGTACCTTGACCAGGGGCTACAGCAGACCGAGTGACCCCTTGCTCGAGCCAGCGACCTTGGGCTCAAGCTGGTGAGCCTTGCCCAAACCAGATGAGCCCGCGCTCAAGCTGGAGACCTCGGAGTCTCGAACCTGGGTCCTCCACATCCCAGTCCGATGCTCTATCCACTGCACTATCACCTGGTCAGGCCACTTATACAGATATTGATATAAACTTAATAAGTTTATGAAGATTTCATGCCAATTGATACCTTGCATTTACATGATGGATGAAAGGACTATGGGAGGGCTTGTGGATCTGGGCTTTGGTTCGAGGTTGTGGGGAACATTATCACACCTTTTACCTGAAAGATTCCCGTGTTACCTTATGTATACATGTCTCTGCTAAGTTTGGCAAATACATTAATGTTAAATGTGGAAGCATTAACTGTCATACAAACTTGTAGCATTAATTCATACTGATACACATAAGTTCTTAACTAGATGCAAATGCGAGTTACAAGACCTTTAATAACCAGTGCTTTTGTGGAAGTACAAGAATTTATTTATATTTACATTATTTTGCTTTAGGAAAATAACTTCTGTTTGAGTGGCCTATCTCTGTGTGCATGCATATTATAGGTATATATCGAGGGATATGATTGAAAAGATAATTTTTTTTGAGATGATAAATACTGAAGTAAATCGCACTTTTATTTTTCTGATGAGGAAAGATTAAATAAGAACGAAAGGGTATTACTTATAATATGAATGCAAACAAATATATAGCTAGGTGAATCTTAAAAATATTTTTTTTTTGAGATTTGCTTAAGGAATAGTTTTAGTTACCCAACTGGAAACAAGTGGAGAATATGGACACTAACATTTTCTGTGGCTGTGATTCTTGAAGATTTTCAGTTAAAAATTCTCCTATTATAGTTCTTTACAGTGACACTATATTTGGGATATCCTAGGACTATTTAGTGCCTCTGGGATTGATGTCGCATATGTCTCTTTAAGGGGTTGAATATTAAGCCCTGGCAATAGCAGTCTTGGTGTTTTTTATAAGCCCACAGCTTTGACCGTATTTTTTGAAAGCTTAATTATGAATGGCTGTTAAATATTTTTCACTTACCCAGTTATCAGTATTTTCTTTTGTTTATTTATTTACTTATGTTTTTGCAGTAGGGCTCTCTTCCCCTGCTTATGGAAGGCCTCGGGTTTGTTTAGAAAACAAAGTCTGTCTTATCATAGAGACAAGACATGGCTACATAAAACAGAGGTCAAACCTGTGAAATTTTTGCTCCTTGTATCAGGCCTCTGTGTGTGGGAAGCCTAAATGAATAAAACAGCAACTTGTTCAACGTAGCCCTGACTCTGTTTAAAGGGAGCTTTTATTTACAGAATTGAGTCAATTCCTCCCTAAAGCAAAAATAAAAAAATAAAAAGAAAATTTTTTTAGAGGATCTTGAAAGCTTTTAGATAAATACTCCAAGTTTTTTCCTCCTGCTGCTACAAGCTTAAAAAGCAACATAGACAGTCTGAAGACTGTTTTTTTCCCAGCTGTGTAACAAGTACAGACTAGAGGAGTCTACATATTTACTCCCCACCATGACCCCACCCCCACCCCCACCCCCAGCCCCAGCCCCCACTATGTGGTCCAGTCACACTTGTCCTTGCTATTTGTCTCCAGGACACTCGCACTGTGCTCTCTCAGTTTGTTCCTCTCAGAATGCCCTTCTTTCTGCCCATGTTATCTCTCTGTCCAAAGGAATCCTGTCAGTCTTCAGTCTGCATTTTAGGTGCAGTTCTTCCTGAAGTCTGTCATTTACAGACTCCCCTACTGAATGTGGTTATTTATATATTTATTTTTACTTACTAATTTTTAGAGGGAGAGAGAGTAAGGGAGAGAAACATCAATGTTTTTGCTTATTTATTTATTCATTCATTGGTGTATTCTTGTCTGTGCCGTGTCCAGGGATCGAACCTGCAACCTAGACATATTGGAATGATGCTCTTACCAACTGAACTAACTGGCCAGGGCCTGAATGTGGTTATGTTGGAAAAGGGTCCACACTTTTCAATACCTTACCTCCTTTTGGTTGGTCTCTGTGTGTATAATGCTTTTTCTGCTTTGTGTTTTAGGATTTTGTGTACTTAGTAGTGTTCAGTGGTCAAAAGACATTTACTAAATGCCTGCTTTTAGTCATGCTACTTACTGGACAAACCAAAATGTTTAAAACATGACCCGTGATATCAGTAACCTCTTGGTCTTTTCTCTCTCCAACTGGGCTCTGAATTCCCAATGGATAGAAACAGTCTTATGATTCTTTGGTATCCTCAGGAAATTTGGGCTTCTTGCACATAGTACCTGCTTGTTAAATGATTAGTTGACTAAACCAGTTTTCTGCTCATTGAATTTGAACAGCAAAGATTGGCTTTCCTCTCTGGGATTGGAATAAAAGTAGTGTTATGTATGCCATTTGCCATTATACTGTGATATTTTTGTAGTATATAAAGCACTGGTTTCCACTCCCCTTGCCATGTTCTCTTGGGGTATTTGCCATTTATCTTGGAAGGCATGGTAATAATTAGCATAGGTCAGGCAATCAGAATTTTGAGCGTCAGTGGTGTTTTGTTGGCTTCCTTTGTCTGGCCCCAGACCTTGGGGATCCACATGTGTAGACAACTGTCTGAATACAACTCCTGGACACCATCAGCTGCAACTTTCATCAAGTTCCCAATGGCATCCATGACCTGAAAGAAGTTAAGTGAATGATTTAAGTTCACACTTGTCTCCCTGAAGGATCTAAAATGTAGGTGGCATTTGGACAGATTCACAGCTGCTCAGATTCCCACAATTTCCTTTTACCTAGCGGGGGGAGGGAGAATGTCTGTAAATGTGGGTATATTATAAAACTAGAGATGATCGCCAAGAAGCTGTAGGGTTCCTGGGCAATTTATGGCCAAGACCTACATTATCAGGATAGGCCCAGAAACCCAGCTTGCTAGTAAATGGTCTTGGATCACAGCATTTGCTATTTTCCCTGTACTCTAGCCAATGTAGGATTTCTGAATGTGTGGGACTGTAACCTAACCTGAACTCTTGCCTGAGAATATGCCCCCCCCCAAACTCTAGCCCACTTTTGCTATCTCAGTGACAAAGATGATTATAAGTTATATCTTGAACTTGCCTGAAAAACGGATTTCTTCATTGAGTATAGTAGGAAATATTTCTTTTTTTTTTCTTTTGCAAGAGAAAAAGGGACAGAGAGAAAGACAGACAGGAAGAGAGGGAGCTGAGACGCATCAATTCTTCGTTGTGGCACCTTAGTTCATTGGTTGCTTTCTCATATGTGCCTTGATGGGGGGGGGATTCAGAAGAGTGAGTGACCCCTTGCTTAAGTCAGCAACCTTGGGCTCAAGCCAGCGACCTTGGGCTTCAAGCCAGTGAACTTTGGGCTCAAGCCAGCAACCATGGAGTCATGTCTATGATTCCATGCTCATGCCACGACCCCATGTTCAAGCTGGTAAGCCTACACTCAAGCCGATGAGCCCCAACTCAAGCCGGCGACCTCAGGGTTTTGAACGTGGGTCCTCTGCGTTCCAGTCCAATGTTCTATCCACTGCACCCCTGCCTGGTCAGGCAGTAGGAAGTATTTCTTTACTTTGGAACTTTAGAAGATGATCTGAGCTGAGCAAATTTAGTGTCACTGCCTTTTTAACGGCTGGACACTTATCATCAAGTTGTGCCAACATCAGTGATGGTGTACCCACAAAGGTGTTTGGTCTTGATAAGCTTCTAAGGAAGTAGACAGAGAGAGAGAGAGAGAGAGAGTGTGTGTGTGTGTGTGTGTGTGTGTGTGTGTGTGTGTGTGTATGTGTATTTAAATAGCTGCTGGACTCTGTTTCAGTGAGAGAAGGAGAGAGGGAAAGAGAGATTCTTTCCTAAATAGAAATGGACAGAAAGTTTATAGAAAATAATGCCGAGATTGCTAACACAGTGTTTGCCTTTGCTCTGTGATGTGTGTATGTGCACGTGCACACACACATGGGTGCTTGTGTTCATACTTAGTGAAAGGCCCTTGCATGCATACCAGATTGACTGCGTAATCTTAGACGATTTATTTACTCTCACAATTTATTTTATTCTCTATCTTTTACCACATACTGTTAACCATGTTCTCTGAAACTATTAAATAAAAGGGATGGTTGAAACAATCTCTAAAATGCTAAATTTATTCCAGGCTAAAAGTATTATAATAGGATGCTACTGTTTAACCCATCTATTGAAATAAGAAGCCAAGCGAATGGGAATGAGATATATTTAAGAGGGCAATTCTTAGAGGGAGAATAAAAAGGTTTTATGTTCCTTCTAGGCTGAAATTATTCATTGTATTTTTATTTTAAGCATAATTTGAAAATATTTATAAGTGACTGTAGTGACATTTCTTCTCTGGTTGAGCTGAAGGATAATAAGGGAAAATGCTTTCAGTAATGCAGGCTACATTGAATCATTAAAGCTCCCATCTTTGTTAAAACATTAAATATAGGATTTGGGAGAAGGAACATTTCTTATTTGGGTAAAGTTTTTGGTAGGTCTTCTGTAAAGAAATGAAGGCGATGCCCTGATGATCTAACTTAGAAAGGAATAAGAGAGTCCACGTTGCTGCGGCCACTGTGCCCAAAGCCCTGTGCTTGTGCAGATGTGACGTTGTGCTGTTGTTGGGGGAAGAGAAGCCTGGAATAGGATTATATCCTTAATTCTAAGATGATAGAGATTTAGGAATTGTGTGCTGTAATGGAGATAGCAACATTTGATGCAAAGGGGGGATTTCCTATTCACCCCTTATGAGTTCTCAGGGGTTAATGCAAAGAACAGTTTCAAAGGATTTACCTTAGGAGTTGATTTGTCACTTGGGCACAGAGAAAGGAATTTCTGTGATGATTCCAAACTTAGAATAAATGCTGTGGAAGAATCCAAGGACTTAACCTCCAGGGGAGAAAAGCAGTAATTTATGGATCTCTCTAGAAATTATGGTTAGGTTCTTTTCCCTCTGAACCCAGTCTTCCTTAGTCATGTGACTGGAATTCAATTATCAGTGCCATAAATAATCTTCTGAATGGAAGCTGTGTGTTTGGCAGTGAATTTCTGCTTCCTACAGAGAAAGGAACCTTTAGAAGTTATTAGAAATAATGCTGTACTAGCCATGATTCAGAAGGCAAATGGTCACAGAGGTGCAGGATCCTGGTAGAGGGTAGGTTTTAGATGAGTCAGGTATGTGCTGGTGATGGATGGCATGAAGGTTGGATATATTTTTTTAAATGCATATTTAAAGCAGGCTGTATTTAGATGTTTATTTATAATTGGTTTTAAGATAAAGCCAGCCTGTTGATGCATAACAGAGTTGACTGGTTCCATTAGCATCCTTGAAATATTTAACAAGAAGCTGAGTTTAGCATATAAGCTCTTTGAACCATTGTTGGAGACAAGGCAGTCCAGGTTGGATACTTCTTGTTGTAAAACCAGAAGGCAAGCCTTTTGTTTTTCCACCTTGCCCCATGTCCTATGTTCTAGTCTAGACTAGGGAAGGTCAGCTTTTTATAGTCAGAGGTCTGGTTGCCTTTGAAAATCTCCATTTTCCTACCAGTCCTCTACTAGTAACAATTTATGTCCTGAAGATAGCAAAGAGTGCTGATTTAATTAGTTTTATTACCAGTGTCCTTTCATGGGAGCAAGCAAGCTGGTAAAATTGTTTCAGGAACCAGAACATTTGTCTTGGTTATTTATAACATAACTTGATCATCCAGCAACACAGGGCTTCATTCAATTGAGAAAGTCTATTGAATCCAAAAATAATAATCCTTTATATTTGCAGTTTTATAAGGAACCCTTCACATCCCTTCTCTCATTTGATTTTTCTGACAACTCCATGAGGTAGAGAGGGCAAGTATTGCTACTTTCAAATTACAGATGAGGAATCTGAAACCTAAGTAATTGCGTGTCTTGTGCCCAGTGTTTCACAACCAGTAAATGACTGGGACTTGGGCCCCCTAGATTTTATTCTGGCTCAAAGGCCAGTCCCCTTTCCACTGTTTGTTTTGATACTCTTGAAAGGTTCATTGCTCATCTAGGAAAGGAAAATTGGCAGCTCTTGCTGAGGAGCATGGAAGGATGTGGGGAGAGACAGATCCAAGAGTTGCACTGGCTAAAAAGTAAAATGAGAAAAGACCAAGGAGGTCAAGGGACTTGGCCTCCCACCTGGGTTCACTTGCTGTGTGATTGTGGGCAAGTCACTTACATCTCCATTCTGAGGATTCTCCCAATTTCTGCAAAGATGAGAATCGCAATCTGCCTTAGCCATCCTGAAGATCTATGGTGAAGATGATACGAGACATAATTTCTATGAAGTTTTTGAAAGATACACATTATACATGTGAAAGGTAGTATCACTATGCATGTTTTTAGTATTTGAGTTTCAGGTGTAAAGTGGAAAAGCTCTTGTTTTCCATTTGTAGGGTCCTCCAATCTACCCTCATGGGAAGAGTAAGGGATCGCTGTTTACCCTCAATCAATCCTGTACTCTTCCTAAGTCCCCTTTATTTCTTTCTCTCACCTCTGTGGGCAGGTAAGGTATTACCAAGCATCTCCTGTGAGAGGTGAGGGTATGCTGTGGAAAGGACATCCGACTTAGAGTCTCTGGCCCAGCTCTGCCACTTTTCAGCTATGTAACCTTGGATAAGTGACTTCACTTCTCTCAGCCCTAGTTTCCATTTTGTCAGGCAGGGATAAGGGTGTTACCTAAGGGCCTTCAGTGAGATAATGGACACCTCACAGTGGCCAGCACTCAGTACATTCTCAATACATTTCTGTGTTTGGGGAAAGTGAATAGAGATTGATGATCAGGGCAGAGCTGATAAAAAGCATGGATGGAGAGGAGAAAGCTTTTGGATTTGGCTGTTTTCTCCACATTTAACACTGTTTGTTATATTTTAGCATTCATTTTGTCTCTCATTTTTTTCCCTCTCAGATATGAGGTGTTCTAAAGGAAAAGACAACCTAGGAGATGAGGGCATTATACAGATGGAGAGGTTCATGGCTGAATTTACTTAACAGAAGCCCTGCTCTGGGTCTGCTCCTAGCTTCAGGGATTTTGAAAACATTGTTCTCAGTAGGCCAGGATAGTTTTAAAGCTGCTGGGAGGCTTTATCCAGGCACTGTTGCCTGCTCTGAAAGCAACATACATGCCTATACATACTTCATGAAGCTGATGAATTCCTTTTTCATTTGTTCCATTGATTTGAGAGGGAGGGGGCAACAGGGAGACAGAGAGAGAGAGAGAGAGAGAGAAAGAGAGAAAGTCATCGACTCTCCATTTCACTTAGTTCCATTTTTTTTTTTAAATTTAGTTGTGTACCCATTGGTTGTTTCTTGTATGTGCCCTCACTGGGGATTAAACCCACGCCTTGGCACACTGAGACAATACTTTATCCACTGAGCACCTGGCCAGGGCCAAAGCAGATTAATTCTTTTTTTCCATTTGGTCTAAAAATGAAATAGACTTTTAATGGAATTAGTTGGGGAATTCCTCACTCCATTATGACCCTGGTGCAAAGTTAGAGATATAGCACACTACAGCTTCTGGAAGAATTTGTTATCCCTAGTTTCACCTGGTAGTGTTGTGGGGGAGATGAGGCAGAGAGGAAGTGAGTAAATGAAATTGCTTTCATGTGGGCCAAAACAAGTGAGTTACCAGGTATCTACCATTTGCATTGAACACTAAGAAGGAGGAAAGGAGCATATTTCTGCCTTTGATCCCACATGATAAAGAGGAAAGGCACATTGGTTTGGTTCCATTTGATAACCTTTGAGAGCTGCTGATACGCCAGGCACGTGTGTGTGAGGTGCCAGGGCATAAGGAAGGAAGACACAGATCTCGTCTTTGAGAAGGTTCATCAGAGCCACCTCTGATGGGCTGAAGTTATGTTTTGAATTGTAAAAGTGAGGATTTGGGGATGAACTTTTGATAGGCACTGATAAGAGATGATTTGGTCTTTCTTAACTATTGGTATTCTCGAAAATGTGGCCTCCTCCCCAATGCCAGTGTAAGGGGTTTCAAAAACTACAAGTATCTCAAGAGTTCGCATGTATTGGGTATTAGCGTATCAGTCACAACAAACAAACAAAATTTTTATGATAAGTCTTTCTGTGTTGACATGTTTTATTACTTCAGGATTGTGAGAAGTACCGTATAACTACAGATGAGGGAAAAAAATGAATCTCTTACCGAATTTCCTACCGACATATAACTAACTTTCAGAGGAGAGTGCCAGGTATCATTTAGTCATGGTTCTTCTAAATCCATGAGATACCTTATCACCCCCAAAATATCAGTATTAAAAACCTTATTCTTAGTAGGCAGGTATTGATGCAGAGGATTCTTACATTTATTTATTGTTATATGTCATATTCTACTTAAGTCAGTTATTTCACAGGTAATTACAGCTTTCTGTGGTTACATTCTGTCAGACTGTTTCCTCCATGGGCTACAGTTGTATATTCAGTCATTTCCTCACTCATTCAACAATTTCTCAACACCTACTGTGTGCCATGTGGTAGACATGTACCCAATGAAGAGATAGAAAAGTGAATGTGATAAAGTTTGATTTGAGATAGAAGTGTGGAATATTGAGGCCCGTCTTTCTGAAAGTGATTTCATCTAAGCTGAGTTTTAGGGGACTGAGAGGTAACAGGTTGTTTTATGACAAGATAGCTTGAGTAGCACATAGAAAGAAAAGCAGAGAGGTTGGGAAGAATAGGCTGAGTTCCAGCGACTATGCCTGGTTCAGCACGGCGCTGAGGAGGAAGGCGAGAGTCTGCTGTGAGGGCCTTCTACGCCCTTCTAAGGCCTTTGGCTAACTGCCGGGTCACCAAGGGTGGACAGCTACCTGCAGGCTGGGAGCGGGCTACCCGAGGGACCGTAAATTGCACTTTCCCAGGTCTTCATTTTATTTCTTTTAAAATTTTGCCATTATTTTTATTGTAAATGTTATTGTTTTACGTTGAGTCATATTCTTTGATGGAGAAGGAGGTCAGGCATGGATTTGTGAGTAGTAAAGACCTTTAAATCTCATAAAAGCAGTCCTACTAAGTTCCTCCTTTTTATCTCAGTAGATATTTTATAGGATGAAAATAAAATTTTGGATTATTTTTCCTTTTACTTGCTTACTTCCATTTAAAGTGTTTTTTTTTTATAAAGAATGTGTCAATATTAAAAATGTATTTCTTTTGGAAAACAGGTAGCATTACCTCCTATATAAAAACAATCTAGAAAAAAATGCATAGGTGAATATTCAAATTAACTTTTTTCCTTCTATGCATTTTTAAAATAAACATGGGAGCATACTGCAGTAAACTTATTTTTGAAGCAATTCATTTATTCAAGAGCTATTTGTGTTATGTTTCTGTAGCACAGTAAACCTTTTAAATCCTGTGTAGGGAACTCTGACAATTATTGAGAATACCAAAACCAGAAAAGTAGAAGTACTGTATTTCTCCTCTTTCTATGCTTAGTTCTCTGTATGGAATTTTTTTTTTTTTTTTTTTTTTTTTACAGGGACAGAGAGAGAGAGTCAGAGAGAGGGATAGATAGGGACAGACAGACAGACAGGAACAGAGAGAGGTGAGAAGCATCAATCATTAGTTTTTTATTGCCGTTGCGACACCTTAGTTGTTCACTGATTGCTTTCTCACATGTGCCTTGGCCGCGGGCCTTCAGCAGACCCAGCAACCCCTTGCTGGAGCCAGCGACCTTGGGTCCAAGTTGATGAGCTTTTTTGCTCAAGCCAGATGGGCCCGTGCTCAAGCTGGCGAACTCGGGGTCTCGAATCTGGGTCTTCCGCATCCCAGTCCGACGCTCTATCCACTGCGCCACCGCCTGGTCAGGCTGGAAAATTTTTTTAAATTTTAAAATAGAAGCTTAATCAGCAGTGAGTTCAAGAATAACTTCAAATGTATAAGGTCAAGTTATTCCATTCTCCTATTCCTTTCTCTCTCTCTCTCTCTCTCTCTCTCTCTATATATATATATATAATATATAATATATATAATATATATATCTCATATGGTATATGTTAAATAGCATTTAGTGAATTCATGATGAAAATTATAATAACCCTGATTTAAAAAAATATCTGTATTACAGCATTATCTAGTGATATTATATGTATTAGCTCATTTAATTTGTACAACTCCTTATAGTTATCACTATTTTAAAGACAAGAAAATTGAAGCATGGAGAAATTAACCTGATGGCATGAGCCTCAAGTATATTCTGAATCATTAAAGAAGGTTATATTATATTTAGTATAGTGTTTCTAGAAAGAATGTTTTCTATCCTCTACGTGTGTGTTTTGGAAAACCATGTATTACATACAAGTCTCTCTTAATTTTAAGCTAGTCAGACTGCCCTTTCTAATCCCCCTCCTCTAATTTAAGCCATCTTGAATAAAGAGGCGCTTCAATAAACCATCTCTATTATGGGTTCTGTAAGACCTTGACATTTGCAAACTTTATTTTTTTGTCTTTAGTCTCACACAGTAGCCATTCTTGCAAATCAACCTTGAGAAGTTAGCATTCTTAATGAAGATCTATAGGAGACTTTCTCCTTAGACAATAAATCAGCTCTTTCAAGGCACCATTCATCTCTTCCTTTGAGCGCATGAATTGGTATACGGCCCCTTACAACAGCTCGTTTATCTTATGTGGGTCCCTAGTTATTCCCTCTGCCCACTTCCCCCAGATCGCCAGAGATCAAGGCAGAAGTGCAGCGGAGTATGGCTTTGTGGTTTAAAAGTTGCCAAGGTCAGCCAAGGTGCCTGTGGCATTGGCTTACAGAGAGCTGGTACAGAGTATCACCAATGACTTTCAGGGTGACATCACCCGCACCAGCAAAGGAGTTAGTTTGCTAAAGCATTCAGATTACACTTGGTTAATTAAAGGTAGCTGAAAGACAGACAGAACAGTAGTAGAAAAAGTTAGTTACCTTATATTCTACCATTAGAAAATGTTTCTTCCTCATTAACATGCATCCAAATCATATTGGCATCCTTTTGTCCTCATAGTTAATTCTATGTTAATGATAATAATGAGCTTTAGTGTACCTAGATTATCTGCTAGATGGTTTTACAAATGCCCTATTTTACTCTCACAATCCTACCGTGATGCAGGACCCATCATCTTTATTTCACTACGAGGAGAATAACCTGCTGAAGAATAAATGGCTAGAATCAGGGTTCAAAACCAAGTGTGTCCAACATTTGCCTCTGAGACCATCTTCTGGCAAGGCAGTAGCTTGACTGGAATCAACCTCTGTTTGAAGGATGCTGCAGACTGGACATAACAATCTGGTAACAAATTATTTGAGGCAGAATAGTGGTGTGAGGTTATGGTTAGCAGTGGACTCCAAGGCCAGCCTTACATTGTAAATAGCACTAATTTAAACTTGTTTTTATAGTTGGGGTTTCCTCATAAGCAGACACCGAGACAAAGGTTCGGGTGAAAATAGTTCATTTGGGTGGTGATCTCAGGTAGTACGGGGAAGGAAAATGGTCCAGTAAAGGGTACCTTAATGAACACACAATCATTGTGACCAGTTGAGACTCATTTCCTCTGGGTATTCCCCTCCCTGATAGACTGTAGAACATACCTCATAATTAATTCACCAAGAGCCAACTCTTGTCCTTCATTGGTTGAGGGCTGCTCCTGGGTACATGAAGTCTCCTGTACTTCCAGTCTGCCCCTCTGCCCTGTGGACAGAGCAAACCCCTAGGCAGACTCGGCTGTTTGAGTGGGAGACTGGAAAGCATGTCTGCGGGGCTGGAGACGACCTCCAAGGCCGGTGAACAGCATATGGGAAGGGCCACAGTAGTTTCCACTATACTTGCTTTTGAAGCCAACGCTGCTAGTGCCGACAAAGATGCGACCTGACGGCTGACTCTCATTGGGGAAATGCTAAGCCAGGCAACAGGGGAGGCAGTGAAGCTGGGATTAGTGTTAGGGGAGGAACACAGGAATTGGAATCAGGCAGTCTCAAACTTTGGTCTCAGCATTACCATTTATTAGTTGTGTGTTGGGTGAGTCACTTAATTTCTCTGAGCCTTCGTTTTCTCATCTACAAAGTGGACATAGCTGACTTCCAGGGTTCATAAAAGTCTTTGTAAATTATAAAGCGGTATGCAACTTCTGCATGGTTCACATTGCAGCTGCTACAGAGTATCAGGTGTGAGTGGAACTTTGAGGGCAGCTGTTGGGTTCACGTGAAGCCCCTGAGGAGTAGCATGCTAACATCTCCGGAAGCCTGCCCTCCAATATCCTAACACTGGAAGTCAAGGGGCAGTGACTTCAAACCCTGATGAGGCCTCTCCTCAGGGTGGTTTCTGGCTAAGTGAATTGGTAACCCCAATTCTGTACCAAAGTGAGGTTGTATTTTTAATAACACTCTCTGGAGTGCAGCTTTGTTTTGTTTTGTTTTTTTCCCTATCAAAAGTTAATTTGGATATGCAACCCCATAGATCAAGCATTGGTTCTTCTAAGGGTCCATCGGCCTCTAGAAGAGGTCAGAGAAGCTTCTGTCTCTCTCATTCGCAGTTCGGTTTCTGGCCAAAGGCTGATTTCCACAGGTGGCTGATGTGGAGTGAATCAGGACTCTCCATATGTGAATTTGGCTCTCATGTAGCCAAGAAATGCATGGCTAGCTGGGAGTGCATTTTGGTACCCACGCTTCTATACCCCCAAGGAGGTGGGCATATGTTCCTGACTTCCTGCCCTCACATTCAGCACTGGGTCCAGGACTGCTGTTACTTTGCCCCCCTCTCCCAGTTAGCCCCTGGCTTGAACTCCATCACTCAAGAGGGAACATTAGAAAACCCACACTTCTGACTCATGCTTTGATTTTGTGGCTTAAAGAGGCAAAGACGCCGTAAGGAGCTTTTAGGGGCCATCACTATGGAGCCTCTTTATTGCCTAGCAAGAGCCTTAAATGATAATGGGAAACCTCACTATTGATTGGCTGCCTCTTAATTCTTCCTCTTTGGGTTTTGAAGTAGAAGTGATGGTCCAGAATATTTATATTACTCATTGGATATATTAAATTAAACATACAAAAGTCCTGAAGCCACTTAAGATGAGGTTGCAGCACTGGTGAGCAGGACTTTATTACCAAAAGAGGGAACAGTAGCTTTTAGTTGTGGCTTAGCTGGAAAGTATATTGATGATAAGAATGGCTCAGCAGAGGTCTTGGAACTCTCAAAAGGGGCTTAGAGTGTGCTTTCTTTTAAGGTTCCTCAGGCCCATGTTCTGTAAGCACCCAGGTCCATGGTGTAATGGAGGCTGTGGTAACAAAGGCTTACCTTCTGTCCTGGCTGAAGATGAGCCCCGCAGTCATCTTGGCAAAGGCTGTTAAGGACCAGTGTTTGAATTCTGGGGCTGCAAGTCTCATAAGAAAATGTTGGTTCACTATCAGAAGCCCCATGAAGTACAACCTCACTGTAGTATAGGATATAAAATCTTTATCTCTGTCACCTTAAATGCACTGGAAATTAGCATGGACAAGAGGTTTGATCCATTCTGTTGAATGACCGAGTGGGCATATAAGGGCTACAATTTTTGTTTTTAAAGATTTTGATCTCTGGAAAAAAGTACAGGGCCTGAGGCACTGAAATGGTTAATATGACAGCCTCCCTTACAGGTTTCCTCAGATATGCTTACTAGCTGTACAATGGATAATTGTTAGCTCTTGTTGTGCAGATGCTGTTGCAGATGGAGTCCTGTACCTGCATGCATAGCAAATGAATTAGACTGGCAATCCCCTTTATAAAGCATAAATATGTAATTTGTTCAGCTGTTGTAATTAAATATGTATGTGTGAAACAGCCACCATTCAGGTCATTAATGATGCGCCATGCCAAATTAGAGCTTACAGACAGTAATGTACATTGTTGTGCAATGAGGGAATTGCAAATAACATAGCTAAGCCTTTCCTAAAGTGATGCATTCAGCAGCTTGAAAAGGAATATTTACACTTGTAACATTATTTTTATTTAGAAGGTAGATTTTTGTTCAGTGCGACAGTCTGTAAGATGGAATTACTTTTATTACCAGGTTAGTTTCTTAATGTTTTAGCATTTTATCATACAAATGCCACAGACTTTATTAAACATGCTGCTTCGTGATGTCTTAAGTAACTACTTACATCTAAAACAACAAGTTGCCCTTGGTTTTCTACATGGTTATGATAAAATTGATGTATCATACCTCCATGGAATGTCTTGATTATTTCATTGCATTAAAAAAAAAGAAACCCTCATATTTCAACTCTGTTCCCCACTGATAAATTCTTATGAAAGTAAACAGTATTTTTATTTCCATAGAAATTGAGATGAGAAAAATGCAGTTATCAAAAATATAAACAAATAAAAGGGGTAAATTTGCCTCTTGTGCTTTAATTCTCAATTAAATTACTTGTGAACTCAAGGAATTTCCTAAGAAAAGCGTTATCCTTGGGTCAGAGTGGTTGTTTTTAAATTTTTAGACTTAAAGTTTTTAAAGTTAATTCACTTGGGAAAATTATTGTTCTGTCCCTTTTCTCCTTGGTTTCATGTTACAGTCTTTCAAATACTTGAAGCTGCAACTTAAATGTATTAAAACTATTTTTACTTTAAATTGTTCCTGCATTTATATTTTAGTGGCCTGCAGACAATCTATTTTTAACATGCATGTTGTTTTGACGGTTAGTACTGAGACTACAGGAGCTAACCATCTTGACCTTTTTGTCCACCAGGGCAGCAGGAGGAAGCGTCTCAGAGTTAATTCTGTCTTGTTCACAGCTGGGAACAGAACAACATTCCTCTGTGATCTGCTTGCCCACGATTCCCTGGGATCTCTTGGAAGCCAAACTTGATACTTTAAGTCCTGGGCTTCTGAGGCCAAACACAGATCAACCTTAGTGACACATTTGGTTAAGAAATAGTCATTAAAATTTTACAGACAGTCGAAAGGAAATTATTTAGTACATTATTTTAGTTTTGCACCAAATTCAAATTTAGAAATTGTGTTAAGCTTAAGAGCAATCATGATTCAGAACCTGGAAGAATTTTCAAAGTTAGAATTCTAAATTGTGTACAGCTATAAAACCTTTACTTTTAACAAACAGCAAATGTTTTAAATAAGCAAGAACATATTTTATTTTAAACAGATGAGATTTCAACTTGGCTTGCTTTACCTAAATTGTTGAAAGAAGTTCTAATCTGTATATTTCTTGATTTTTCTCTTCCATTTTTCTATATAACTTATCAGTTTAATTAAAAAGGAGCATTTCATTTGCTACATTAAGGAAACTTTTGATTCATGTGTTAAAGTGTATAAATGTTATATGGTTGACAATGACTTTAAAAAGTTATCACTTATCTTGATTGTATTCAAACTGCCTTGAATACTTAAAACCATGAAAAGACTTTACCTTGCTAGCTATGAGCTTAGCAGAAACTATGAATTCATAACTTTTCTGAAAAGATTTTAAGATCATTTTCTCATTCAGTTCCTATATCTCAATTAGAAATCTCAATTTTTGATGGGCAGCTTCTCTCATTTTTACCTGTCTTGGAACTGTAGCACCTCTGCAATAGCACAACATATGTTTTGGGTTTTGGAGAGAATGTGAAGGATGTGTTGCTTTATTTAAAATCATTCTATCAAGAGGTCTTTCCTAATTTATTTCCTTGCAGGAATTTCAAAATGCTTACCTTTATCCAGTGATGATGATTGAGGAATTTAATTCTAGAATACACAGAGATGAGAGCTGGCGATGTGCCAGAGACGCAGGACCTGAGAAAGGCGAGGGGAGAGGGGGGTTGTGAGGCAGTGTGTGGGGAAAAGTTCCAGGCTCTACTGCTGTCGTTTCAAGGAGCAGACACGTTTTGCAGTAGTGGTAGCGAATAGACAGGGTGGTTTGGCTCATGCAGGCCTCTTGCGAGGAAGGAACCGGCATGTAAAACCATCGCCATGTCTATTGATCTTGTGTTAACTGTGGCAAGGCTGTGCATTCAAGAACGTAACCATTACAGAAAGGGTGGGAACACCCCAGTGGCCAGTGGCCAGTGGCCAGTGGCCAGGTGCTTTATGATAACACCACGGGCTGGGCGGGCCAATCAGATGTGATCTTTTGCTGGCAGTGGCTCCTTTGGCCACCACTGCAGTAAACACTTTCCCTTGGATGATGGTTTTCTGTTGTGTCTGGCAGCCACACAGGGCTGCTTGAACTTTAGCCAGAGGCAAATATTTATATATCAGAGTGTGCAGTGTACAACTGGTCAGGCCTGCGAGGGAGAGAGACCTCCGTGCCTTTTAGCCAAAGAGGATGTGTCTTTTTTTTCTTCTCTCCCCCTTTCTACTGTGTGACTTGGTGAAGTGGGACCCTCCAGGAGGTCATGTGAGCTCGGGCTGCCTGTGCTTCTTTCCAAAACATCGACAGGCACACACTTGGGATGGGCTTTCCAAAAGGGGAAGGCGTCCTGACATTGCTGCCTGCTCCTTGAATTCCTCTTGGAAAGTTTACAGTTAATATTTTCCCTGGAACATTGTCAAGCTTCTGACAGAGCCTGAGTGTATGCCGAACTGTGAAATTGAGCCGGAGTAGCAAGTGGGGAGAAATCTGTTTCTACTCAAATCCGTAAGGTTTCGTGGGGGGAAAAAAACCAAAAACAACAAAACAAAACAAAACAAAAAAACTTCAGGGGGGAACTTGAGAGTAGGTCCCGTCTGGCTTCTCCTGGTGCGGGGACTCAAGCCGCCATTTTAAGAAGCCAGCGAAGGGCGACGTTCCGCTCCTTACATGGCGGCTGTATTTACTCGGCCGCAGCCAATCACGCCGGCCGTGCCAAGCCACGTGACGTGCCACGAGGGCACGCACAGCCATTTCCTGGTTTCTAAAAAATTTGCTACCTTCCGTAGAGCTCTTTACCTTGTTTTGCATGCCAAGTGTGCCTGCAGCATGTGTCGAGGAGACTGGCGTTTGTCCATGAAGTTATTTTAGTAGGTAAAAAGTCTCCGAGCACTTGAGCTTTGTGCATTCTTTATGTAAAATGGATTTCCCTTCCTGGCCAGAGGCCAAGGGTACAGCACACTCGCTGGGTGAGAAGAGAGCTCTGCAGAGAAGCTGGTGGACCGACACAAACTAATTTTTTGGCTTCTGACCAAACAAGCTAGATGGATGCCAAAATCCAACAAAATAACACATTATTGTGGGATAGGAGCCGTGCTCGAAGGGAGCAGAAACTCAGAGGAACTTCATACTGCCCCTCCCCCCTTAAAAAAACAGCATTGTCTCTTCGGGGAGATTTCTTTGGGAAAAGAGAGGAAAATGACAAAATGCAACCTGGGGAGGAAGGTATGATTTGCACATAAACACGAAGGAAGGACTTGAAAGAAAGCAGAGGAGTTTAAAATTACTTCCATGAGCTATTCCCAGGCAGAAGCCACTGTTCTCTGACTGACTTGATGTCCATTCTTTTAACCCTGTCAGCTCATCTTTGTCTCTTGAGCTAGATGCTGGACTAATTAATACTGATACAAGAATTAATGTGAGATATAAATACCTTAAAATGGCTCCTGTTTTAAATACCGAATTTTGGCAGGCTTTCCAAATAGGAACAGCAGAAAGTTTGCACATTTTATTATGCCTTTGTCCCCTGACCTTTGACTTTGAGTGAAGTCTGCTACAAATTACTTGTGTGACATTAGCAAATCAGGTAAGCTCTCTGTGCCTCAGTCTCCACTGTATGTATGGTGAAGAAGTTAAAGAAAATAAGTTTCTTCTGTGCTCTAAAGACACTAGAAGTTGAATTTGAATGAACAGCTAGAGTAAGTATAGAACACATTTTGTTTTTGTATGGAAATTAGTCAAGCAAAAAGGAAAGAAGGTAATAACTACTATAGTTCAAGCCACCATCATCCTTATTCAGACCTCTTCAGTAAATCTGAGTGTTTCCCTTTTTCTTTCTATTCCTGTGCCTTGACACAGCAGCCAGACTGCCTTTTTTTTTTTCTTTTTCTTTACAGAGACCGAGAGAGTCAGAGAGAGGGATAGATAGGGACAGATAGACAGGAAGAGAGAGAGATGAGAAGCATCAATCATCAGTTTTTTGTTGCGACACCTTAGTTGTTCATTGATTGCTTTTTCATATGTACCTTGACTGCGGGGCCTTCAGCAGACCGAGTAATTCCTTGCTTGAGCCAGCGACCTTGGGTCCAACCAAGCTGGTGAGCTTTTTGCTCAAGCCAGATGAGCCCGCGCTCAAGCTGGCAACCTTGGGGTCTCGAACCTGGGTCCTCCGCCTCCCAATCTAACACTCTATCCCAGAGGTCCCCGAACTACGGCCCGCAGGCCAAATTGCGGCCACCTGAGGCCATTTATCCGGCCCCCCGCCGCACTTCCGGAAGGGGCACCTCTGTCATTGGTGGTCAGTGTATGGAGTACTGTATGTAGCAGCCCTCGAACGGTCTGAGGGACAGTGAACTGGCCCCCTGTGTAAAAAGTTTGGGGGCCCCTGCAATCCCCTGCACCACCGCCTGGGCAGGCCAGACTGTTCTTAGAAGAATTAAAATAATTTTTATCACTCATCTTAAAAACCTTTTGTTGTGGTTTCCCTTGAATTTAGAATATAGTCCAAACTCTGCCGTGACCTACAAGTACAGCACAGTCTACCTCTCCAAGCTCACTTTATTACCACTGCCTCCTTGGATGCCTCCTGGTCTCCTTTTGATTTTTGGAATCTGCCAGTTCCTTTGCTACTTGTTGATTGCTTCGAATGCATTTTGCCTAGCCCTTCCTGTGGCTGGCTTATTCTCACCCTTCAGCTTCCAGTTCAAATGGTCTCCCTACAGAGGATCACCCCATCTAAAGTTGGCCTTCATAGTTACGTTTTCATGGTACTCGTACCACTCTGAAATGGTCTTTGTTTATTTGATTACTCATTTTATACCTGTTTTCAGTCCCACAATGGCAGGAATCATATTGTCCACTCTGTTTTGTACTTTCTGTACTATGCACACATTGGGAATGAATTCTTGGGCAAGTTTTATTTACCTTAAATTTTACTGAAGAATCGTCTATTTTACTACGTACACTCAGAAAACTTTTATTACAAAATGCCTTGTTAGACAAATGCTTTCAGTTCTCTGTTGACAGTCAGTGGAGCACTTTGGTTCAGGGAGGACAAAGGTATGGCCCCTTTGGTCAGCCTGTACTTGAATCATGGCGTACCACCATTGACTAGCTGGGTGAACTGAAGCAGGGGACTCAGCCACGCTACACCTCAGTTCTCTCATCTGTAAAGTAGGATTCAAAATAGTTCCTACATTATAGGGTTATTGCAAATATCAAATGTGATAGCATAGCATATGTAAAACTGTTATCATAAAAATGTTAACTGTATTATTGTTACTGCTGCTTCTGTTAATTAGTAACAGTCTGGAACAGCTCAGTGATGGCAGGGGGATTAGAGCTGTGGTAAGAAACAGTGTCGCCCTTAAATAGTTTAGTCAGTAGAAGAGACACATATGTAAATGACCTATTGTAAGTGAATTACCTACAATACATTCTGCCAAGAGCTCTAACAATGTGTAGGCAGAGCAATGAAGAACAGGGAAGGGGAGCAACTACCTCTCAGCAGACAGCAGAGGTGCCTTGGGGAAAGGAGCATTGAAGCCAGCATACATTGCCTTTTAGGTAAAATATGTTTCATAGAGATGCTGATAAAATAACAGCAACGAATACTGATGTAATTCTTTTATGAATCCACAAGACTGTGAGTTTTTTAAATATATTATCTCAGTTAGTCCTCTTAGCAACCCTGCGAGGCAGTACTAGTATCGTCACCCTCATTTTACAGAGAAGGAAACAGCCAAAGAGAGGTTCAGTGGCATGCCCAAGGTCATAAGGTCACACAACTAATGTCAGCCATACAGCTTTGCTGCTTGGACATAAACGCTACCCCTCCCTTGTCACTTTGACATTCTAGCAACACTTCACTTTTGTTTTCACAGTGGGTGGAAGCCCTGAAAGGGTTCTATACAGAGCCAGTTTCACCTGTGAACCTTGTTGTCTTATTGATAAAATGTCAACTGTAATAGTATCCGCCTTCCTTATAGGATGATTATGAGAATTAAGTGAGATAATTCAGGTAAAGTGATTAGCATATGTTTGGCATATGGTAAGCATTTAATAAATGTTCACCATAACTAGTATTGTTGTTTAGCCACATTGAAATGAAATCCGTGATCCCTTGTGGCCCACCGGAGCCCTTCTCATGGTGGCCTCCATCCTGGGCTATCTACCTCCAAAGAGAGCAAGTGCCCATCAATTGAAATGACATGCTACTCAGGTTGCTAGCATCGCCCCTCAGCTGCTGCTCCAACTGCCATAACTGCCTTCATAATTTAAAAATTACTCTTCCCGTTTTATATTTCAACTCAGAAGTCGATGCATCTGTGAGACAGTTTGTTTTCCTGGGGAAGTGAAGGGAGCTGTGTGGCAGTATGGAGACGCACTCCGTTTAGACTCAATATTGCCACCCACTCCCTCGGCGGATTCAGAGAACAGCCCTGGAAGGATCTGTTCCTTCCCCTCGCAGACTGGGTGCCTCAGCCTAGCCTAGCCTCTGTGACTACTTATCTGCAGGAATAAGGGGGTTTTGATTACCCTCAACTTGCCTCTGTATCTTACTCATCTGGTGGACATTTTTTCCTGTTGAATTTTATTCAGGAGATACTAGCTAATGTCATTATACAGGTTTTAGGTCCCCAGTTCTACAACATATCTCTATACACTGTATTGTATGTTTGCCCACCCAAGTCGAGTAAGTCTTTGTCCATCACCATTTATCCCACCTATAGCCTCTTCCACCTTACCCCCCGCCCCAGCCGTCCCCACACTGTTGTCCATGTCCATGAGTGTTTTCTTTTTCTTTTGTTGTCCTTTCTTGCTCTATCTCTCTACCTCCCTCACCCAACATTCCTCACCCCTGACAGCTGTCAGCCTGCTCTCTGTGTATGAGTCTGTTTCTGCTTTGCTTGTTAGTTCATTTTGTTCATTAGACTCCACAAGTGACTGAAATCATATGGTGCTTGTCTTTCTTGAACTGGTTTATTTCCCTTAACATAATGATCTCCAGGTCCCTCTATGCTGTTGCAAAAGATAAGACTTCCTCGTGTTTTATGGCCACGTAGTATTCCATAGTATTCCTTATGTATATGTACCACAAGTTTTTTTATCCACTCATTTACTGATGGGCACTTGGGCTGTTTGCAGATCTTGGCTATTGTAAATAACGCTGCAGTGAGCATAGGGGGGCACATATTCTTTCTAATTCATGTTTCAGGCTTCTTAGGATAAATGACCAGAAGTGGGATTGCTGGGTCAAAAGGCAGTTTCATTTTTAATATTTTGAGCAAACTCCATACTGCTCTTCACCGTGGTTGTACTAGTCTGCATTCCCACTGACAGTGAGTGCATGAGGGTTCCTTTTTCTCCACATCCTCACCTTACTTGTTGTTTGTTGATTTGTTGATGAAAACTATTTCGACAGGTGTGAGGTGATATCTTATTGTGGATTTAACTTGCATTTTTCTAATGGTTAGTGACATTGAGTATCTTTTCATGTGTCTATTAGCCATCTGTGTGTCCTCTATTTTTTTTGTGATAGAGTCAGAGAGAGAGAGACAGAGAGAGGGACAGATAGGGACAGACAGGAAGGGAAAGAGATGAGAAGCATCAGTTCTTCGTCACAGCACCTTAATTGTTCATTGATTGCTTTCCCTCATATGTGCCTTGACCGTGGGTGGGGAGAGGGGCTACAGCAGAGAGAATGACCCCTTGCTCAAACCAGCGACCTTGGGCTCAAGTCAGCAACCTTGGGCTTCAAGCCAGCGACCTTGGGGCTCAAGCCAGTGAGCATGGGGTCATGTCTATGATCCCACGCTCAAGCCAGTGACCCCATCCATGCTCAAGCTGGTGAGCCTGTGCTCAAGCTGGCGACCTCGGGGTTTTGAATCTGGGTCCTCTGTATCTCAGTTCGATGCTCTATCCACTGTGCCACCACTGGGTCAGGCTGTGTGTCCTCTTTAGGAAAGTGTCTATTCAGGTCCTTTGTCCATTTTATTTTTCTTTTTTTCTGAAGTGAGAAGCTGGAAGGCAGAGAGACAGATTCCCGCATGCGCCCAACTGGGATCCTCCCAGCATGCCCAATAGGGGGCGATGCTCTGCCCATCTGGGTTATTGCTCTGTTGCAACAGGAGCTATTCTGAGGCAGAGGCCACGGACCCATCCTCAGCTCCTGGGCCACCTTTGCTCCAGTGGAGCCTTGGTTGCAGGAGGGGGAGAGACAGACAGAAAGGAGAGGGGGAAGGGTGGAGAAGCAGATGGATGCTTCTCCTGTGTGCCCTGGCTGGGAATTGAACCTGGGACTTCCACACGCCAGCCCGATGCTCTACCACTGAGCCAACTGCTCAGGTCCTTTTGCCCATTTTTTAAATTGTTTATTTTTGAGGGGTTGAGTGTTGTGTTTTTTAAAATTAATTTTGGATATTAATTCCTTATCAGATGTATTGATCAATATGTTCTCCCATTCAGTAGGTTGTCTTTTTATTTTGGTGATTTTCTGTGCAAAAACTTTTTAGTTTGATGTAGTCTCATTTGTTTATCTTTATCTTGTTTTTCTTGCCCGAGGAAATATATCTGAAAAAAATATTACTACAAGAAATGTCTGAGATTTTGCTGACTGTTTTCTTCTACGATTTTATAGTTTCATGTGTAATATGTAAGTCTTTAATCCATTTTGAGTTTATTCTTTTGTATCATGTAAGAAGGTGGTCTAGTTTAAATTATTTTTTTGCTTGTATCTGTCTAATTTTTCCAACACCATTTATTGAATAGACTATCTTTACCCCATAGTATGTTCTTGCCTCCTTTGTCAAATAATTGACCATATAGGTGTAGGTTGATTTCTGGTTTCTATTCTGTTCCATTGTGCCTGTTTTTGTGCTTGTACCATGCAGTTTTTGTTACTATGACCTTGTGGTATATTTTGATTTCAGGTAGTGTGATTCCTCCACCTTTGTTCTTTCTCAAGATTGCTGTGGCTATTCAGTGTCTTTTATGGTTCCATATAAAATTTTGGAATATTTGTTCTAGTTCTGTGAAATATACCATTGGGAAATTGATAGAAATTGCATTGAATCTATAGATTGCTTTGGGTAATATGGACATTTTAATGATGTTAATTCATCCTTTTCATGAACACGTATATGCTTCCACTTGGTTGTATATTCTTTAGTGCCTTGTAATATTTCTGAGTATAGGTTTTTCACATCATTGGTTAAATTTATTCCTAAGTATTTTATTCTTTCTGAAGTAATTGTGAATGATATTATTTGCTTGGTTTCCCTTTCTGATAGATCATTATTGGTGTATAAAAATTGGTGCACATTTTTAAAATGACATCTAATATTTCCCTTCCTTCAAGACTTCAGGATGGTATAGATGCCCTTGTTTCAGAGAGTTAGGTTCTATGCCTGCTAGAAACTAGATCCAGCTTCATCCTAGCCCAATTTCCATTTTTTGTTTTTGTTGAAGTGCGTCCTCTCTGTAATTGTGACAAAGCAGTCTTGCAAGGAGGCTAAGCAGCCTCTCTTACTTTGTTTTCCTAAGGGAGGTGGGCTCTGCATTTCCAGAGGTGGTGGCCCTGGTGTGGCTAGTTGTTTAAGTGAAACAGATTAGTTTATCCTTGAAGTTTCCTTACATGACCATCTTCAGATTTCAGAGAAGGACGAACACAGTCCCCCAAAGCACCGAGAATTACAACATATAAATAGCCCTGCTGAACTGAACAAAGGTGTCTATTGTGTGGAGTACTGCAAAGCTAGATATATACTGGGAACTATGAACGAGAAACTAGAGATTTCTTTTTTAAAATTTTAGCTTGAAATATTTGTTTTCCCCGTATGAATTGTGCATTGACTCTTGCATCTTACAACAGGCTAATTTAATAATATGGGTTCAAATCCTGGGCCTACCACTTGGTAACTGTTTGACTATAAGCAAATTATTTAATTTTGTGCTCCTGTTGTTATTTAGGTGAATTTTATAATCAATCTCCTAGGGCATTTATGATGAATAAAAATGTGTTCAAAGTTAGTAATTAATCATTCAGCATTTCTGGACATTTCCTTCTTTCATAGTTAGGGCTAGTTTTAGTCATTATTTTACTATTAACTGTTGATACCAGGCCATACCTACTTTGTATTTTTTTCCAAATTAAACAAATTATTTGAGGTCATAGTAATGGGCACCTGAGCTGCTATTCAAACTTTTGGGTGTCTAATTCCATCCAGAGACAAATTATTTAACTTAGGTACAGTAAATATTTCCTAGTCTATAAAATAAAGGTGGTAATATCTCTATGACAGGCTTATAACAGGATCATTATGAAGATGACATGATATATGTAAAAATGGCCAGTTTGGTGCCTTTCAGTATTTGGGGGCATCATGATTGGTAAGGGGCCAAACAGATTATCTGTGATCAAATCAAAGCCCTAGACTCAGAGGTGTATACAGGTTGAGGGATTCAAGGAGGTAGGTGGCCTTCTGGGGTCAGGAGAAGACAGGTCAGTGGTGGGCAAGATGAAGAAGAGACAGGTTTGGAAGCAGACAAGGCCAAGAACACTGTGAATTAGGTGGGGGGTTTGGGCTTGATCTATGGGCAGAGGCTCTTGTGCGTATGTTTTTGTTTGTTTCCCGTTTTCTGCCTGGGAAGCACATGGCTTCAGAACCAGGAGTAAAGGCATAGAGATACTATACTAAAAATGCGGTTCAAAGTTGGGCCATAGGTTGCTTCCCCAGTCTTCAAATAGATATATCTAAATTAGTAAGTTTACCACTAATGTTTTGTTATACAGAATCAACTTGCCTATATGAATAGAAGACTTCCTTTACTTCTTACACATGAGGAGAGCTGGCCATCAGGAGTCTAAGAGTGTTGAGTGTTGAATCATAGACACTTATTAAATACTTGCTAATGGATCGATTGGGTTTGGATCATATATGAGATTGGGGAAACTCTCATTCACATTTACTGTTTTAGGTTAAGGAATTACGTCACATATTTGCTATTTCTGAGGCTAATGCAATTGAATTTTAATAACCTTGATAGCATTTATTGAATATTGCTGTGTGGCAGGCAGGCAGTGTTCTAAGCTTCTGTGTCAGTTACCTTATTTAATCTTCAGAGTATCCTCCCGTTTTATTGACCTGGGAACTGGCAGCAGTCAGGTGACTCCAGTGGCCACTGTCTTAATCATCCCACGACACTATTTCCACTCAGTCCCATCCTCATGGTACTTTGGACTAATTAATTTTCACCCAGCACCATGAGGTTAATGAATTCCTTCACTTGCTAGATATTATTCCTGTGCTACCGGTATGGGGCTAGACATGGGCTGGAATGTAGAGTCACCCCTGGAAGTCAGATCATTTTCCTGAGTCAGGGTGTTATCAAATCTAAGATGTAAACTTCCAAGTTCATGGCTTCGAGTCTTGTGCTTGTAAAACAGACACATATGCATCATCCCACTTTTATGGTTATATCTCAACAATGATTTACATTCGATCAGACACAAGTAGGACAGAGTGATAGCTAATCTCTCCCAGGATTTGTTGCACATTTTATCATGTACAAATATTGTGATGTAACTGATTGGGTCTGAATTGGGGCATCCACTAAAACACTAAAACCATTTTCTGATCTTTAGAGAGTGACGAAGTTTGGAATCAGAGTATGTGTGAAATCCAGACCCAGGAATATGAGTTGGATAATATACTTAAAATGTAGACTAAATTGGTTGCCCTAGCACCAAGGATTTTAGTTACAGGACTTAGACTTGGATTTCTTGCAAGCGTAACTCGTTTTCTTGCCTTCCATGTAGTAGGCTTTAAATCATTTTTGATATTGAGCACCCAACTCTCCTGGCAGTTTCTTAATTGAAGTTTTGTAGTTATAATGGTCTGGTAATATAAAAAGCCAACTTTGTGCAAAATTTTTCTAAGACCAGACATGGGTGTTTACACCACAATAAATTAAAAATAAATCAATAAGGAAATGTGGCAATGAAAATGCTGGAAGTATTTTTGTTGTTATTTTCAACTAGCAAGTAAGGCCTACTTTTAAATTTCAGGCATGTTTTCTTAGTACTTCAGCTCAGTGTTACAATGCTTAGCTACATTAATCTGTCACTAATTCCAAAAGGAATGTTAAACCAAACCATTAGGAGATTGACAATATTTTCCCCCTTGAGCATTATTGAAATTTGACAACATTCTCATAGTCTCTGCTTTCATGGAAGGATTTGGCTATCAAAAATACGGGGAAGTGAAAAGAACCAAGAGAAACTAATGACCAAATGAATAGTAGTAATCAAAGTTGCAAGTTGCTATGATACAGGCTTCGCTGTGACCTGAATGGATAAGGACTAAACAGGATTTGCTTTCTGGGGAATCTGGGTGCGCGTTCCACCAATTCTGTTTGTCTCCAGCCTGCCTTGTTGGCCTCCTCCTTTTCCCAGCACCACTTATTTTGGTTCTGAGAAACAGCTTCCTCCCATTACATGCACCAATTCAATTAGGCAGGAGATAGTGCTGAAGGGTTTTGATTCCATCAGCTTCTGGTGTGTAGACAGTAGCTCAGCTTTGAAAATTTTTATGAGGGTGTTGTGATGTGCATCTTTCTGGATTCTCTTTCCTTCTCAACTTGATGACTATTAAATCGATTTTTCTCCCTTCTCTCTCTTCCCCTTCCCCCTTCTCCTTCCTTCCCCCCACCCTCCATTTCTTCCATCATGCAAAAACAGGGGCAATTGCACTGATCAAAACTAAGATCTGCCTTGGTTCACAAATATTGCTAAATCTTTAGGAAACCATTAATTTTATTTTAGGTTTTAAGTAATGGCAACACTCTTCTGAGCACCTGAGTTTGGAATTCAGTTTGTCCCCCTCAGAGACCTGTTTCCTTTTCTAAACTGTGTCTTACAACTTAAAAAAAGGGACTAAACAAGTTTTGAAGCATCTTAAAAATAACCCAACAAACAACTTCCTTCTCTTTCTTTAGTCTACTAAAGTTTGTCTAATTTTAGGCCACCATGTGGAACTGAGCCTTTATTGAGGTTTGAAATGTCAAAATAAGGAGGGATTTGTGTACATTTTCACTTTTGACTTCATTTACTGGAAGTGCTGAAGCACCAAGTGGGAGGCAGTTTTAGAAGTATTGCTGACCTGAGGAGGAAATTCCATAAATCATCCTTGACAGTGTGTCTCATTTGGTATGCCAGGGAGGCGTGGATACTTTTCCTCATGCGTCCTAGCCTTTGAGTGTATACTTAGACCGTATTCTGTATCTTACTCTTGAAAAGTTTATGCTCAGAGTCTTAAAATCTTTTGTTAAATATTTTCCAGATTAGGCTAACATAGAGTTCAAAACTGGCAAGCACTCTCAGAATCCTCTGATAGTAAAACATGGTGATTACCAGGTGGTGGCGCAGTGGATAGAGCATCAGACTGGGACGCAGAGGACCCCAATTTGAGACCCGAGGTCACCAGCTTGAGCGCAGGCCCATCTGGCTTGAGCAAAAAGCTCGCCAGCTTGGACCCAAGGTCACTGGCTCAAGCAAGGGGTTACTCGGTCTGCTGAAGGCCCGTGGTCAAAGCACATGTGAGAAAGCAATCAATGAACAACTAAGGTGTCGCAACGGAAAAACTGATGATTGATGCTTCTCATCTCTCTCCATTCCTGTCTGTCTGTCCCTATCTATCCCTCTCTCTGACTCTCTCTCAGTCCCTGTAAAAACAAAACTGGCAAGTACTCAGAATCCTCTGATGGGGGTAAAACATGGCTATTACCATTGAGTGTGCCTCCAGAACTCATCAAAGCTGGCAGGTGACCACGTGTTTGGTTTGGAATAATTCATATCACGTTCTTATGAAAAGGTTAATATCTGCTATTCAGAATAGTTGACTCTAAAATTGAACAGAAAAGCATAAGAAAAGCAGCTTTCCTGTGACTTCCAGTATTTCTCTTTGGATCACAGCGCTTGGAGAAGAACCTTTTTTCCTTTCCAAGTTTTCCACTTACAGAAGTCTCTTAGGTAAAGTTACATCTGCTGATAACTGGAACTTACTCTGTCTGGTGTTCTGTCTCCTTCAAGACCCCTTCCCCTCCCAATCAAAAGATAGAGTAGCTTCTGAATTAGGTGTAACAGAAGTAAGTGGCTTCTAACATATAGTCAAAAGTAATAATTTTCTGTTGACAAAATGCACTATAGGAGCTTTTCAATGTTCTGCAAATGTTTTCTCTATCAATGTAGTAAAAAGAGATGATGAAGGATCATAATCTATAGTCAGTCGTATTTTTCTTGTACCAAAGATGATACATAAATACATTTACTGGACAATCTGAAAATCCACTATATCCCAGAAACAAATTCTGATGGTTCATGTATTTATTTTATAACCTGCTTACTTTTTCCTTTAAGATTTTCCTCGTGAATTAAGAACCTTTCATGGAAATACCAAAAGGCTAACATTGTACTCTAATAGGACTGATAATTCTATACAGATTCTTAAGAGTGCATATGTTTCTTTATGCTTATATTTTTGTTCAGGGCTTTGTCTGCATGCATCTGAAGTCAACTCAACTTTTGACCCAATTAACTGATTGGCCTGATGAATTAAATTAAAATTGGGGAAGTACTTGTGCAGAAAGGAACAGCATTAGTATAATGTGGTAGTTAAGATGAACAAGATTGATTTGATTAGATAATTAATTAATTTGATAATTTGATTAACAAGATAATTTAGTGTCAGCTAGAGACCTGGGTTCAAATCCATATTAGCTAGGTGACCTTGCCTTAAACATTTTACATATCATTCCCCCCATCTATTAAAATAGCATAATAGCTATACTTCTTTCTTTTTTTTCTTTTCTTTTTTTTTTACAGGGACAGAGAGAGAGTCAGAGAGAGGAATAGATAGGGACAGCCAGACAGGAGCGGAGAGAGGTGAGAAGCATCAATCATCAGTTTTCCGTTGCCGTTGCGACACCATAGTTGTTCACTGATTGCTTTTTCAGATGTGCCTTGACCGCAGGCCTGCAGCAGACTGACCCTTGCTGGAGCCAGCGACCTTGGGTCCAAGCTGGCGAGCTTTTGCTCAAGCCAGATGGGCCCGCGCACAAGCTGGCGAGCTCGGGGTCTCGAACCTGGGTCTTCCGTATCCCAGTCCGACGCTCTATCCACTGCACCACCGCCTGGTCAGGCAAGCATAATAGATATACTTCTTAAGGGTGATGTGAGAATTGGTGAAATTAATCATATCAAGTGCTTTGCACAACACTTGGCCCAGAGTCACTGGTGGACAATAATACCTTTTGTTATGTCTTGCAATTTTAAAATATGTGTCCTCTTAAAAACACCATATCTCAGATTGCTGTCAATTTCTGAGTGAACAATCACTTCTTCTGAAGACTTCAGTAGCAAAAGCATTGTATCACCTCTGAATTTTCTCCACCTTTATGCAGTTGAGGTATTCATCTTTCAATATTCACATCACCTTTAAGTCATAATAAAGGTTCCATATCTTAAAAGGAAAATATTTAATAATTTCTATTCAAGCTTATCTACCTCATTTTCACGGAAACCCTGCAAGGTAGTCAAGGTAGAGATTAGGTCATAGGAAGCATTTTAGAGCTGGAAGGAAGTGTGATGGCCTGGACTGCAGCCCACCATTTGGGAGGCAGGGAAGCGGCGCCATGTTCCCTGCTGTGGGGAGTGAGTGGCAGAGCAGGCCAAGCAGGTTCTGAGTTCAGGGGCCCTTTCACCACACCATGCTGATCACTCCTCTTTTTCATAAGAAATCCCCTATTACTGGCCTCTTATTGACACATTGCTCGTATCTCTTAATGTCTAGAGTTCTCAAAAACCATTTCATGAATACAGCTGGATTAAATCCAGGTACTCTGACAAGATAGAGCTCCTTTTGGTTTTGAGGATACCTAAGAGCAGCATAGGATCCATGACGACGAGTTTCTATCAGTTTCTTCTTTTTAAAATCTTGGCTGATAATCAACAGTTCAAACGCTATAAAAATGTTTACCTGAAACCTAACCTATGTACTCTTATTTATCAGTGTCACCCTGTTAAATTTAATTCCTAAATAAAATTAAAAAAAAAAATCTTGGCTCTTTTACTGTTGCCCTCTAAAAAATCAATTCCGTCAACTTCCGCTTCTTTCTATCATTACCTCTTGTCCCACGAGTGCCTGTGATGGTACTACCGTGTTCCAAATAATTGTAGCTAGGAATTGTACTGAAATATTTACAATAACTTTGTAGGTTTTTCTGTTCTCTTTTAGAATGTTAATTTTGTTCAATTGAGATTCCTTTGTCAAAACTGTGCTGATCTCAGTCAGGGTCACATGCAGTCATTAATATGTTCCCACGTTCGTTCACATTATCTTAGCCACCTAAGAAAATGAGACCAATTCATGCAACTTGTATGGGACACGCCACCCAAGGTGCTCTCGGTCTTTCATCTAAACCTAAATTTTCTTGAGTACTTTATATTTCAAAGTCTGATCTGTAGTTCACTCCCATAAACAATATTGTTCTCCTGACCTTTGTTGCCTACTCTCCTCTGTGCTTTTGCCTTTTTCTTATGCTTGGTTATATTGTGTCACTAAGTTAGGAAATTTTAAAATATAATTATTTGCTGCCCTATCCATATTATCTTTATTTAAACTGTTTTGAAGCACTTTATTTTTTTGCATTTGATTTATGAAATCTTTTATCCTTTAATAGTTTCAGCCTATTCAAAGGTAAATGTATTTTTTTTTGTGGGGGGGTAAGTGTCTTATAACTTGCATTCTGTGAAAGACTCAGCGGAAAATTTACATTTAATTAACAGATACTTTGTAGAACCACAAGAAATACATCTTTTAAATGCGGAAAATTTACATTTAATTAACAGATACTTTGTAGAACCACAAGAAATACATCTTTTAAATGCTACTTCTTTATATAATATTATTGCAGTGAGTAGAAATTCAACTTTAATTTTTATTAACTTAGTTTTGTTGTCAGAAAAAAATTTATGTATAAATAAAGCAGGGTAAAATACTGTATTTAAAACAGTTGTTAACAAGCCTGATTTTTCTTATAGAGTAACTGAATATTTGCCTAACAAAAACTTGATCTTTTTTTGTAGATTTTGCTTTATTTGTCCACATTTAGATTCCAATTTTGCCATTATTGATTGGAAAGTGTATTTTAAACTCTATACATCACACTTTAATACATTTTTAGTTTTATAAGGAAAATTAAAAGTAACTTTCCCATTTGGGGTGTGTTTTAATTTTGTGTGTAAGTGTTGTAGGTATGTTTTAAATGGTATTTAGTGGTATCTTTTGAGAAAATTATAGCTAGTGTGCTGTTGAAAACCTAGGTTTGGGAATCAATACCTAACACTTTATTTGGATAAGAAATCCATATAATCTTTATAGAGAATTTTAGCAGGGCGAAAAATTTGTGTCCCCAAGGTGGTTCTACTTTGGTAAACTCATAGGTTTTAGCTGATGAGCCATGACTCAAGTTAAAAAAATCTCTTTTGAATCACTTATAAGCTAGTTTAAGATAAATTTGTAAAATATCTAGGATTGAGAATATATTTGCCTTTGGTTACTTTGCTACTTTTAAAGGTACATTTTAGTGCATTTTTCTTAGAGTAGAGAAAATTTTATAGGCTATTTTATTGGCCAGGGTATTTTATTTCAAAGAGCTCATGTTAATATATAGGAGGCTACAATATTTTGTGTTTGTTTGTTTTATCAGCATGCTTTATTATTTCTTTAAGAGTAACTGTGTGCAGAATGCATATGTGCTGTCCAAACTAGTTAATGGGCTTACAACTGGAGGGTGTAAATTCCAGTATCTGTATTTTCCAGCTTGTAGCACTGTTGTCTGAAGCCTGCAACGGCTGATGTTAATCTTCAGCTTATTTTGTTGCTTTCCAAAAATTAAGTTGAAGTAGGATAAAATGTGATATAAATCAATTTCTCTGCATAATAAGAATACTAATAGTAAAATATAAAGTGACATTTCCTATATGTCACACTGTTGAAAAACTTTAAAGGAGTGTGAGTGTGTGTGTGTGTGTGTGTGCATGTTTATTGAATAAGGGGAAGCAGTAAATTGCTGGCTTTAAATCAAATTGATGCATTCTGAATTTCCACTTCAGTGATAGTTCTACCTTAAATTTGCTGATTTAGAATGCAAGGAAGAGATAGGGATTTGAGCTCCATATTTATAATATCCCGGAAGAATTTCATTGCTTATTGGCTAGAAACTCAGATTTCCCACAGAGTTGTGGATGGGGCAGCTTGGCACGCACATTTACTTTAGTTCCTTCTGGTCAAAGATTTATAGCTCAGAAGGATCTAAAGAATGGTTCTCTTAGTATTTCATGGTTTGGCTAAGAAACCTTCTCATTATTCTGTTTGCTGTGGGTCCTAGACTTGCCTAGAAACAGCAGATTGAGCCTATTCTCACTTCAAGTAGACTACATAGGCAGAGTGGAGCAAGGAAAAGTGAATTGATGAAGCTCCAAGCAATTCATTAACCCATTTTAAGGCATTTTCAGGCAACTTGTTAACCTTCAAAGGTCAAACTGACCAACATTTAATTCAAAACAGAAAAAAACTCTGGTAGAAGAAAGTTACCCAATTTGACCTTTAATGCTTAACAAGTTGTCTTAAAATGTTTTTATTCAGTCCTGATATGTTGTTAATGTGATTCCTTTTCTAATCTATGTAAATGTGACTTTTAAACCATATTTGGTTTTATGTAAAGGGCTTACATTGGACTTGGGAGCAGGTAACACAGTTCTTGGTCACCATTCTCTGATGTGTATCCTATCACAGTCACAGAGAAAATGTTCCTTCCTGCAAGGACAACTTAGTGTGAAAGTCCCAGAGCCTCTGACTGAGAAGTCACCAAAAAAACAGTTGGCTATGCTGTTTTGAATATTTTCTGGCTGGAAACTGAGAATGGGATGTGGGAGGGGGTTTAATCTTTTTTATTTCTTTTCACTTGCTCTTCACTCTCTCTCTCTGAGCTGCAGTTGAGGTCCCCTGGCAGGCAGCGTCTACACGCGGTAGGAAGGCAGTGCTGCATGGTGGGGTGATGTTGGCACAGCACTTCCCAGGCATGCTAGCACCTAGTGCACAAGCAGAGAACTTTGCTTCTGCCAACTGTGACTTCAGAACCCAGGTCTGTTCCTGAACCTGGACGCCCAGCTGTCAGTGTGTCGCCATATGTCACCAGCACATGGCACCCTAATTAAAATTTCAAATTGCATGCATTTGTGTTTGTTGGCTGGCTTGCTTAAGAGGCAAAGACCTCACCACCCCATCGTGCCCCTCCCTTCTTTACTACTCTGAGGTATTATGTGGGCCATCCTTGGGCAGGGGTTGGAGAACAGCCTTTTCCACTGAAAACACCACTGCTCTGTCATTCTCTCACCTCCCTGCTGAGGTAAGAATAGTCCCTATTTGAAGGGAGGAAGAGGAGTATGAGAATACGTGGCTTCTGCTCTTGACTAGAATTCCAAAGACCAGAAGTGTGGTCTAAATACCAGTGGTTTGTACAGATGACTCATCAGTTTATACCTCTTTTCTCAGTTGAAAGAAAAAAAGTGAATATTACTATCCCTTAAACATAGTATAAAATTTTTAAAAAATGAAGCTTGCTTATTATGATAAATATTTATATTTTAGGATTAGACAGTATGGAGTGGTGTTCACATAAGCACACGTATTTCTTTTGTACTGTCTTCACTTTCTACACATATATAGCTCTTTGTGTGTATACATTTGAAAAATTTTAAAACAGGATTAGATTGAGCCCTCCTGGAAAACGATAATGACAAAATTCTATAGGAGTTGGTCCCTCTGTACAAAGCAGGGGAGACATGCTACTGATTGGGGATATTATCTATTAATAGCTACCATTTATTTATATTTAAAAGTGCTAAGGAAAATGAAAATCGGTTTACCTATGTCACCTCATTTAATTTTCACATTACCCCTAATACATAGCAACTTCATTTCAGCAATGACTATACTGTGGCTTACTTATGAAGCTTTTCCAAGGTAACACACCCAGTGTGTAATAGAAATGAGATTTGAACTCAGATTTGTTTGACTGGAGACCATGTATATTATACTACTTCTCTGGGGAAAAAAAAACTATGTTTTTTTTTCCTGGTTCATCCCAAAGCTAGCTTTCTACATATGGGGTATAGCTCCAGATGTATACTTTTTTTTGCATAGTTTTAGGAAGTTTTGCTGATCTGTTAAAAAAGTTGAGCTAGAGTACATAGTTCATTTTATATTGACTCCTAGTTGCCATTTGCAGTGGTGACAAGCCAGGGGTATTTCCAGCTACGGCAAGGTTGGGATCATATTTTCTCATGGTGAAATATGCCTGTGGTTTATTTGAAATCTCTGACGAACTCCAACATTGAGCTCTGTGAAGATGTTATTGCCTAAGGTGTCACTGCTCAGGCTTCCGTGGCCAAGCAAATATGTGTCATAGAATTTATTTTTATCTTTATTTATTTTACAGGGACACAGAGAGAGAGAGAGATAGGGACAGACAGACAGGAACAGAGAGAGATGAGAAGCATCAATCATTAGTCCTTCGTTGCGATACCCTAGTTGTTCATTGATCGCTTTCTCATATGTGCCCTGACCGCGGGCCTTCAGCAGACCGAGTAACCCCTTGCTCGAGCCAGCAACCTTGGGTCCAAGCTGGTAAGCTATTTTGCTCAAACCAGATGGGCCTGCGCTCAAGCTGGCGACCTCGGGGTCTCGAACCTGGGTCCTCTGCATCCCAGTCTGACACTCTATCCACTGCACCACCACCTGGTCAGGCTGTGTCATAGAATTTACACAACTTATTTATTTATTTATTTACTAACTTGTAATTAATGATGAAGCCACTTATCAACAGAAACAGGAGTACATGTGGTTTTCTTTCTCACTATCAAGGAGACTGATTGCTTGCTAAGGAGGCAGCATGGTTGTTAGTGTGGACTATGAAGCCCGATTACTGATTCAAACCCCAGCTTTCCTTTTTACTGGCATTACATCTTATGCAAGCCTCTGGACCTCTTTGTGCCTCAATTTCCTCATCTGTGTAAGAGATAATAATGTGAATTAATCCATGTGAAATACCTTAGAATGTTGTTCCTGGAACATTGGAGGTACTCAGTAAATGTTAGGTAAAATTAATTATCAATTTTAACACTTTACACAGAAAAGTAAGTGTTTTTAGGAAGATTAATTGATCCATTCTGGAGAATATTCTAATATTAAAACATTGACCTTTTTAAAGCATCTCACCTTCTGATTTGATCTGCCAGTCAACGGTTGTTGATGAGCTTCTGCTCTGAAGTGACATTTGGAATCTTCAAACTAAAAAATATTATTAAAACCTTTAAAAAGGTAACAGTCCTATTGCATAGATAAGACATACTTATTTCCTTATGTTTCAACAAGTGCTCTAGAATATTTACATGTTTATCACAGTGAATTGTCACAAACCACATAATTAAATGTATATTCATTTTCAAGTAAAGACAGAAAGGATAAAGAAAAGGCCAAAACAAACAAACAAGCCCAGAAATTTTAATAATGTATATAATACTAGTAGCACTATTTTGATCAATGATTAATAACAGTAGTGGAAGCCAGCAATACACACTTTTAGGTAGCTTCTCTATGGCTCTAGACAAGTTATGAAATTCTGCAAACTATTCATGTCTTGTAGAACTCCCATGTATTCCACAGGATTGCTGAAACACAGAAAAGTGTGAAAGAGAAAACAACTCCCTCTACATTTTATTTAAAAATAGAAAATTCTGATGAGAATCTGCAACACAAGGCCAGGATATGTATTGAGATTTTATATACTTTCTTGGCTTTTATTTTAAAAAAAACCAATTATCATATGAAAACATGATAGTTTACAAATCAGTATCATTTACTACGTCTATGGAAAGTGTAACGATTGTTGATCATTTCTGTAAGATTCATTGTACTCATTTTAATAAACACATCCTCTCACCTGTAGCATCACTGCCTTGAGATAAAACTGGTTAATGATTCATTAACTGACCTGTTTTCTTTCTTTCTTTGAACTTTAAAATGGAATGCTCTTTCTGGTGTACAAAGAGATAGATTTGTTTGGGCCATTGTGTATATTATGTATCATTAAGAAAATTATAAAGAACTGATAAAAGCTGAAGACAAACTCTTAAAATAGTTTGTCATATCAAATTCCTATTCCCTTTGAGCTAAAAAAGAAAAGAAAAAGGGTTAGGGCCATTAGGAGGATAGCAAGTAGTAGAAGCCTGTTTAAGGTAAGATCCATTGTGTAGAAAACATTAGGTACAATTGCATAAGGATTGTATGAGAGAGAGCACCTTGAGAAGCATAATTTAATTAGAATGAATTTATGAGAGCGGACACAGAGGTCCTGTGCCATTAGACAAAGGGAAAGTAGTAGTGTTGTGCTCTCCTTTCACAAGCGCATTTTAATGAGTTTCCACACAAAATATTTCAGGTAAAAGATCTGTAGCAGGTGGGAATAGAAGTGTAGCTCAAAACAAAACCTGTCAAGTGGCTCTCGTGGCAATTTCTGAATTAAGAGTATTCATTAAATTGCTTAAATATGATGTTTCTTAATGGTGATTTTAGTGAACAACGAACACAGGGAAGATCATCCTTTTTCTTTGTAAAAAGTCAGATGCCAATGCATTCATTTCTTTGTCAGTAAATATTGAACCGTGACTCTGTCCTCTCTTGACTCCTGTCTTGGACACGTGTTAGATCACACCTGACTTAGCATTGCAAACACATTGATTGTCCTGAGATTCCAGAAAGATATGTGCCAAGGGTGACTTTAGATTGAGGTTTTGCCTTTATCGCTTGTCTCCTATTTTTGGTTAGAGGGAATTAAGGTGTTATTTCCCTATAATGTAACTGTGGTCATAAACTTTATCTGGATTCTTTTACATAAAATCCAAGTAGGTGAAAGGGAAAGAAAACACTGTGGTGAAACTGGGGGAAGGAGGATGCACTACAGGCATGGCTGTAACCCTGGTCAAACTGTGTTCTCTGGGACCTCTTTTTGTTTTTCCATAAGTGTCACTTTATTTATTTTTAGATTTTATTTATTGATCTTTAGAGAGAGAGGAGAGAGCAAGAGAGGGGAGAAGCAGAAAGCATCAACTCATAGTAGTTGCTGCCTGTATGTGCCTTGACAAGTCCAGGGTTTTGAACCTGCGACCTCAGTGTTTTAGGTCAACGCTTTATCCACAGCGCCACCACAGGTCAGGCCTGGGAACTCTTGTTTATGTAAGATTTGTATGGAAGGGTTTTAAAAAATTGACAACGGAATACTTTACTTAAGGACTTATTTGTGCCTGTTGCTAAAAAGGTATATTTTGGGAATTTATTACAAATAATTCTGTTAATTTTTTTCCCCAGATATTCTGACATGCCAGGTGGTTAAAGAAGGATGATACATGAAGGTCTTTTGACAGGCCATAAATTAATTATTACATAGTAATATAAGTATTAGTGGGATCCATAACTAACGTTTAAAATGGCAAAGCATAATTATCTGTTAAGTCTGTGTGCAGTTATTACTGATTATTGTGGCATTAATGTGTAAAGAACATGATTTTTGTTTTGGTTTATTTTCGACCCTTACATTTTATTTATAAAACAAAAATTTTATTGCACAGGAAGAAAATTAGCAGGGTATAAATTAAAGACCAAAAGAAATAAAAAACCAATAGGGGGAAACGTCTTAAATATCTTGCAGGGAGTGAAAGAAAGAGATTTGCTTGAAATTTTTACCATATGCTGACTATATACAGCACTTCAAGTTTATTTATTGTGAAAACCTCATGTAAATCACGTCATTCTGAAAGTCGTGGAAACTGCACATTTGTGCATTAAACTATGTAAACAACAGAAACTGGTCATCCATCCAATTGTTGCTTCACTTATTTTGAATTATAGCGCAATTTTGTGGATGGTGAAATGGGGATTACACAATATAGCGATTTCCTGTTAACACCTACATTTTTGCTGACCTAGCAAGGTCTGTTGGTATGAGAGCTTAACCTTGATTTTGTTTCAAAATGTGTTTTTTATTCTGAATTCCACTGCTTCCTATGGTTTCAGTTTTCTCCCTGAGCCCCAGGTTAAAGCCTGCCCTGTCTAAATGAAGGGGACAAGTGCTAGAAAAGGCCTTAGAGGCCGGTGAATTTTATACTGGAATGAGTTCAGGAATACTTGGAACTTGGCAGTAGTATTATTAATAGGGAGAAAGTGTAAGGCTAACACTTCAAATGCTCAGTGTACATGTCACAATTAAAGCATACAATTACATGGACTGCTTGCTATCCTCCCTTATTTATAAAACAGGTGAATTGTTTGAACATAACTTGTCCCCCTCCCCTTTCTCTGTGCCTGTTCTTCTGGCTGGGTGCTCAGCTCTTCCTCACCTGCTGATCCCCTGTTTATTCTTCAAGCTGCCTCCATCTTTTATGGAATAAGGCCCAAGCTGCCCAGTCTTCCTTGACTGGGTGCTTCCTTATCCTTTACCAATCACATATGGTTTATGTTGCCTAATGGCAGTTAAGTCTGGTTGTCATTTGTAGTTAGTTGTATGAGAATCTTACTGCTTGTGACAGTTCTTTGTAACAGTGGACACTCAATAACTATTGTTTGAACTGATGTAAAGTAAAAAAAGAGAGAAGAGATCTACTTTAGTAGAAGCCTGGCCAGCAAGTGATAAGGACACATTTAGGGAGATCTGTTCCTCTTCAGGATCATGGTCAGTTGCCAGGCTTCAACTGGACTCTGGAGCATTTGATCTCCCACGTTTCAGGGTAGATTTTAAGGGGTACACATCTGTGGTGTCTGGTAAATATTCATTTTGACCAAAGAAGTTGTTTCATTATAGATGCTCCTATGAATCCCTCTTCTGTAAATTCTTATGGTGTGTGTGTGTGTGTGTGTGTGTGTGTGTGTGTGTGTGTGTGTGTGTAGGCAGGCAGGTGTGCGTGTGCACACACATTGCCAACTACCTTGCGAGTTATAAAATGATCAGCTAGAACGGGCTTCTCTCCATCTGGATTGTTCTAGTCAAAGTGACCTCCACCTTTCCTATAACTGTTTTGAAGTAGATCTAGTCGAGAACCTCTGATTAGTTTATTGTCTTAAGATTCTTATCTACTTAGGCATAGACTCAAAGAATCAGAATTAAACTTAGGTTATGATTAGTGAACTGGAGCTGGTTAGCTGATGAACTGGAATTTATTCAGGCTTGAACTAATTCACACGTAGTTCCTTGGAGGTTGCCCTGGGTTATAGAATTTCTGTAGATCATCTATCTGATCCATGCGTCTCTTCGGATTGAGAGCATGCATGTAAATGACCCAAAAGGTAGTACTTGATATAAGACATAACTGGGGGACCTGTCTTGAAGAAACTATGATATAATCCTGAATGATTTGTTAAGAGCCTTTCTTTTTATTTGCACCTATTTGCATTCCTGTAAAGGCAAAGAAGCAAAAATGCACTGTAAATTAACTTCTAATTAATTAGAAATTACAGATGTTTGTGCAGTATCTGCCTTAGTCCACCTTATGGCCCCCTTGGGTTGATACAGTTGCTGAAGATAATGAAGCTGTCTGGAGAATGGACGTTGACCTTCACTATGATAGAACAAGCTCAGGTGCTGTTCTTAAGTACCAGGGATAGGGAGTTGACAGCAACAGCCTGTGATTCTTTGATGATACTGAAAACCCGTAGAGCTTTTTTCTCTTAGAGCTTGCTCAGTCATTCAGTCAATAAGTATTTACTTAGTACCCACTGTTCTAGGCACTGGGATTGTATTCTGTTAGGTTCAGGCATAATTTTCTGAGTTGAGAGAGCTTAGTGTAATGTTAGGACACATTGATTGATGTAAAGTCCAATCCCAATTATAAATTTATTTTATGTCAGGTCAGTTACGTCCTAATGGCTACTCTATGAAGTGACACTAGTATCATCCCCATTTTATAGATGAAGAAACTGAAGCACAAAGAGGTGAATGATGTTAACCACAGTCACACTGGTGGTATATAAGTTACAGATCGTGGATCTTAACCTCACTAGTCTTAACCTCTGAGTCTGTACTGAGTTGCCTAAGACTTTTAGCAAGGCTTAGCAATAATATACAGCATTTCAATTTCTCTGAAGGTTCACTTAAAAGATTTTCTTACAAGTTAGCTTTCAGAAGGGAGGCTTTCTCATAGTGCTGATATCAAATTATAGACACTTTTAGAGTCATGCAAATTTAGAGCCCATGGAGATGGTCTAGTTACTGGATTCTTCATTGTAAAAATGTGAAAGTAGAAGGTCAGAAAGTTGCAAGACTAGGCTGAGTTCAAACACTTTGTTATCAGAAGAGGCCGGATCAAGAGGTTTGTTGACTTGAGCTGATGAGAACTCAGTGGTCCCGTGTTTATTCTGGTGTTTCAGTGTTAACACGGGTCACAGTATTTTACATAGATCACAGGTTTACAACATTAACCTAATAGCCTACCATGAGGTTTCACTTTCTACTTTGCAGTATTTATTTAGATACAAAATTCATTTATAAAAGACTTTTTTATGGATGAAAAGTGTTTTATTTTTCAGTATTTTGTATTCATTCAAAACCAATCTTTATATCAACATACCGAATCTTACTCGATTGGATGCACAGTTTCTTGCTGAAAAGCTTTCAAGGTATGGTATCAAGCAATGCTGAAAAGAAAAGCTACAGGTACTACCCTGGCATCTAGCAAGGGTTCCGATCAGACCGATTTCACCCTGATGACAGGAAAGAAAAGTGGTTGGATTTCTGTGGGCTTTAAACTGAAACCAATGGCTGGCATGTTATCTTTTTCAGGCAGAAGCATGATTAGAAGTCAGTTTGAAGGCTTTCTTTCCCCAGTTTTGCATATTCTTGTCCATGTCACCTCAGAGACACTTATTGTCTCCTTTTCTGTGCATCCTCTGACCAGATGAAATTACTTCTATTTTATATGGCAGGGGTCCCCAAACACGCCGCATGCAGCACCCTAAGGCCATTTTTCTGCCCCCGCCGCACTTCCAGAAGGGCACCTCTTTTATTGGTGGTCAGTGAGAGGAGCACAGGATGCATCCGCACCCATAGTTCCCATTGAAATACTGCTCAGTTTGTTGACTTAAATTGACTTGTTCTTTATTTTAAATATTGTATTTGTTCCCGTTTTGTTTTTTTACTTTAAAATAAGATATGTACAGTGTGCATAGGGATTTGTTCATAGTTTTTTTTTATAGTCCAGCCCTCCAATGGTCTGAGGGACAGTGAACTGGCCCCCTGTGTAAAAAGTTTGGGGACCCCTGTTATATGGTGTCACAAAGCATTTTAAAGATGTGAGGTGTGTCCTAGAACCAAAGATACTCATGGAGCCATTCTTTTCCTCTGTCTTCAGAACTATTATTTTCTGCCTGTCATTACACCCCCAATCTCAGCCCATGCCACCCTCACCCCACCCCCACCCCCATACTATTGTACTGTAGTTTGCAAACCTTGGAATTGGGACCAATATCCCTGTTTTCTGAAGAGTTGTCATATGAAAGAACTCTTAATAGCTTCAGATATATATCATGAGAGTTAGAGGCAGACAGGAGTCAAGTAAATATGAAGAAGGTTATTATAATAATTGAAGATGTCTAATAGTGGACGGGGCATGTGGAGAGTCTAGGAACTCCACATCTGGGAGGGAGTGTTTGTGCTGATGTGGCTGAAGATTTTGTAGCTGAGATGGATTGGATGAGAAGACCTTCAAGATTTTTGTACAGTTTCTAAGAAATGAAATTTACTGAATTATCAGTTTGGGGAATACTGGTATTTTTCTTTGATCATTTTCTTATCTCAGATTTAAGTAAACACTCACTGGGAAATTATTTCTGAGTAATAAACAGTAGATCCATTTTACATATATTCATATTTAAAGGCACTGTGAAACTGTTTCGCCAGAAATTGTGATGTCTGTTGTTATCTTTCTTTTTTTTTCCTTCTTTTTAACTTTATGATTTTGTCCTGGAAATCAGTTTACTGATTCCACTTACATGTGCCTCCCTCTCCAACCTGGCAGCTGTCATTAAAAAGGAATGTGGGTACTCATAGGATATTGAGAATTCAGTTGATGATATAGTCCAGAAGTGTGGGAGGAGCCCAGAGAACGCAAAGCTTGAGCACTCAGCTTTGGCCACAGAAGCACTGTTAAGATGTGCCCAGATGGAGTTCCTGTGAATCTCTCTTCTATGAAGTGGGACTTCTATGGCACCAACAGCGAAGCAGTTCATGAATGAAAAGCCTTCTCTGGTGTCACCATTGCGTTCACTGCTCCTGCCTCCCTTTGCTTTTGTTAGGCATAAGCCTTTTATTTATTCACACACAAGTCTTTTTTTTTTTTTAAAGGTTAGAACATATCTCCATGTTAATAGCCATCTCGTGAGTTACCATTTTGAGAGGATGTATGCATGTTTGACTTTGGTGTTTGTGTGGGCTTTTGCTGAGGAAGACAAAAAGAGGATTAAATGAAGTTTCACTCAGCGTGGATAGATGTTACACTTGTGAAAGTACTGGACTTTTTTTTTGAATCAGCTTTTCACAGATGGATAAGGTAGGGCACTATCTGCAATGTGTGAAGCACTTTTTAAAAAGAGAACTCCCAGAAGAGCCACAGTGCAGCAGGAGCAGGTAAAGTGCTTCCTTTCTTTAATATTTAGCCAAGAGAGACTACTTAACTACTCTGAAGCCTGGCCTATAACTGATCATCTCTTTCTTTCTTTCCGTTCACAACATTATGATGAAACTTGTTCTTGTACACCAGTAAGATCTTGCGTCTGAAAATCCTGTTGCAAGCAAGTTCTGACCAATTTGTCATTCTTTTGGCCACATGCTGTTTGAGTGCGTCATGGTTCGTGCCAGGCTGAGAGTGAGCTTAGCAGAGGAAGGAAAAATATATAGTGGGTTAAGGGCATGGCAAGGAAAAACGAGTATTTGGGTGGTTTTTCTGTCTTTGTTTGGGTTTGTAGTTTTGAAAAAACCCAAATTCTCACTTTTTAAAAAATCATTATTCAGAAGGAAGCAGTTTGACATATTAAAAGTATGGTCTTTGAAATCAAGAAGATCTGAGTTCTGACCTTAGACAAATTTCTTAGGCTTTCCAAGCTCTAAATTTATTGTCTGTGAAATAGGAATAATAGTAGTATATCATAAGGTTGCTTTGAGGATTAAATAATACAGCGTAGGTAAGATCTAGAACACTGGGCCTTGTACATAGTAAGTTGCTTGTTACCATACTTGTATTAAAAGGCTTCCTGCTATGTCTTCAATTGTTAATTTTTATAAAATACATATTAAGCTTTATGTTGAATACGACAAACTTTTTAATAAACTCGTCTGCAGTCTAAGATTTAAGACTTTAAAAAGGGCTCAGACATCATTGGTTTCTTGGTGATTAGTGGGCAGTTGAAGATACTTATGACATCTTTAGGGGAATGAACTGAATGAAGCTTGTAATAGTAACAGCCCCTTTAATTAGAGGAGCAGGTAGAGGTATCATTCCCAGGGCTGCCTGGGAACAGGGTGGATTTCCTGCTACATTGGAGCAGCCCTGAGTAAAGGAGCCCAAAGAATTCCTGAATTAAGGGAGCTTGGAAACTAAAAAAATGCAAGTTTTGTTTTTCCTGTCAGCAGTTGACCTATTGCATTCTAATCATATCAAGTAGAAGTTGAATTTTTCAGAGGAAAACAAATACTTGAGAGAGTTGCATTGTCCGTCAGATTTACATTTCACTCTAGAGAAACCAAACCTGTTTCTTCTGTCACAGTGGTTATTTGTGTCCAGATGTGCTCTCCTAGATGCTGTCGTTAACCATTTAGGGTTAGAGTTTTCTCTTCCCCTAAACTGTTTTGGTATATTATTTGTTTATTCTTTAAAAAAATCATTTTTTCATATAAATCATTTTGAGGGCAAGAATCAGCCTTCAAAGTACACATCACTGTATGCACTAGACTTACAATATACGTATCTTAAATTTTTACAGATTTTTTTATTATAAAATGTAATGAGTTTATTATAGGTCACTTGGGAAATACATAAAAATATAAGGAAGAGAAATCATACACAGTTACACCATCTAAAAGCAGTTATCATTAGCATCTTTGTATATTTCCTTCCAGACATTTTTCTGTTAGTACAGAGCATTATGGTTAGATGCTCATGATTATGAATATGATTCACAAAGATTTTCTCATGCTAGGACAGAAACTGGTGGTAGCCAGGAAATTGTGTAGACATAATAATAAGGGTGACAGACTCACAGGGAAGCTCTAATACCCTTGGATTCCTCAGCCCAGGGCTCCCTCACCTCTGCAGTGGGAAATGTGGTTTTCCTAAAGTGGAATAAGATTGTAAAGGGAAGGAAGGTAGGCACACTCAAAAGAAATCTTCCAGTTGCCCCTATGGTAGGTAACAAGAGCAATAAAACAATCCAGTTTTTCTGTGCTATGTATTTCTGCATTTAGAAAAATATCATTAGTTTCACAAGTCCAAGTTTTGAATGTATCCTCGCCCCAATATTTCTCATTAGGGATTATATTATTACCATCAGCTTCAAATGTGGAGGTGGAAACATGAGAGAATTGAGAATTGTTTGCATGTACAAATTTTTGGAGCATCTGTCATAGTTCTGAATCATGATAGACTATTTTCTGTTGACTGGTATCTTTATTTATAGATGCTTTCTAGTATGACCCATGCCTCTCTGATTTTTTTTATGCTGAGTTATATAAATTGTTCTCATGGATATTGGACAAATAATAGAAGAATGGATTCAGCTTTGGGAACTATGCAAGATTTCCAAAGATAACTTGTCCTGAGAGATGAATTCATTTGTAATCCTACCTGATTGGAAATCTCAAACCTGTTCATCTCATCTGCAAGTAGATGTTTTTAATCTCTCTTAAGCTCTCTTGTCACCACCTGTGTGCAGTGTTCAGGTGGACTTCTTCACCTAAGAGAAGAGCATAATATTCTTCTAGTTTGCCTAGCTCTTTGGCATTTAAACAAGCTAGAGACATGCATAAATTTAGCAAAGGATCTGGGCCAAAGTGATGGCTGAACTGGCATCATTTCACATTTTTTATGCTCTGTATTTATAGCAATAAATTTCAAGCAAGGAAATAGATTGAAGGAGTATGCTGTATTAGGAAGGAAGTTTGTATACTTTTGTGGCTTATTGGTATCTTAGTATAACCTTCTTCCCAGTTTTCTGACTTAGTGAACTGAAACAGATAAGTTCAGGGGCTTTTTGGTTGTTCTTCATGTGTCTGGCCAGTTAAGGGATAGTTTTTTGTTTTGTTTTTTTAATTATTAAACTGAGTTCCCAGAATTACTGTTGGCTATTTGTGACTTTCTTTTAAGGAACTTCCCTTCTATCTGCCTTCATAGCTACATCATTATTAGGCTTTGTGATGAAATGCATATATTAACTTAAAAAACAAATAGTGCCCATTTTTTAAAGACAAGATTACAATGATACAATAAAATTGTTTCACAGTCATTGAGGTCTTAGGAAATTTTGATAACATTTAAGAAAATTTCGGTTCCATGATTGTTTTCCTTTTGGAATCATTGGTTGGTTTAGTTCAGAAATGAATTGCTGAGTTACTGTTTATTTAATAAGAATAATACTTAAATGATTATGATAATGACAAATAGTAACAACTTATTTTTTAAAAGACATATACCAAGCTAAACGCTTTCAGAAAGAATTTCATCTTTCTCATATTACTATCATTATTCCCATTTTATAAATGAAGAAGACGAGTTTTTTTGAGAACTTAAATAACTTCTTTTAGAATGTGGGTTATAAATATCTAGAGTAAATAAAGGATATGAAGAAATATTCCTCTTAACTAAACATGTTTTTTCTTACACACTTCATCATTTAGAGATTTTGGGGAAAGGGCCTGTTTTTGAAAAACGAGAAAACCCTGGTAGAGGTGGGGTTTTTTTGTTTGTTTTTGTTTTTGGTCTCCATTAGTCATATGCAATGTATGGTGTGAATATAAATGAGCAGATTGGGCGGGGTTATTGAATTTGTACTGGTAGGAGAATGGAATTGTTTGTGTGAGATGTAACAGAGGAGGGGGGATAGATAACACAGAAGTTTGTTTTTAAAAGAGGGACAAGCTAGCAGGCTGGTTTTCTATGCTCCAGGACACAGGTTGGGGCAGGACATCAAAGACAGACTCCATCTACTGCTAAAAATTTACCTTTTACCCTAGTGGAAATTTTCTAACATGCCATCTTGGAGACAGACTCTAAAGCATATTCTATAGAGCTGCCATATAAATTATATTTACTTCAAAGACAGTGAAATATTAATCTAAAAGGGTATTTTAGCAAGAGTGAGAGAGAGAGACCTGAGAAGCATCAACTCATAATTGCAGCACTTTAGTTGTTCATTGATTGCTTTCTCATAAGTGCCTTGACAGGGGTGGGGGGACTCCAGCTGAGCCAATGACCCCTTGCTGGAGCCAGTGACCTTGGGCTTCAAGACGGCAACCTTTGGCCTCAATCCGGCAACTATAGGATCATGTTAGTGATCCCACAGTCAAGGTGGGACCATCATACTCAAGCAAGTGACCTTGGGGTTTCGAACCTGGGACATCACTGCTCTATCCACGGTACCATCACCAGGCGGCTAAAAGGATATTTTAGATGTAGAAAACATGACTTTTGAATTCTAAGCATTTATTATCCAGTATGGACTTTGAGCCCCATGAACAGGTACTGAATTATCTTCATTTATGTCCAGAGTGCCTGGGACAGTGTCCGACAGATAACATAGTAAAGACTCCAAAAAGCTTTTTGAATAAAGGAGCGAGTGTAGGAACAAAGGAACAAAATTCATAAAGTGTTCTTCTCTCATCTATGAAGTCTCTGCCTATGATTTTAAGGAACTTCATTGTATACATAAAAAGTGGGTATGTAAGATAGTTTTTATTAACAACATTCATATATATTGTAATTGTCCTTACTGGTAAAAGAAAACTTTGTAGTGTAGTTCATAAAAGAAAATTCACAATTCCGTAGAGCTGGGACCATACCTTCAGACACAGACACTCCATTCAGCCTTGCAGACCCCCACTCTGTTCTGCATCTGGGTTGCAGCCCAGACTGAGGTTGGGCAGTGGGAAGAAGAAAACCATGTGGTTTAACCACTTGGGATAATCGAAAGTTGACCATACTTATTTTCAATTTGGCAGCTGCATTAGCTTTTGCCTCAAGTGTGAGTTTTCCTGGCTGTATGCACACTGTGGCCATTGCACTGTTGGTGACCTGGCAGAGGCATCAGAGGAGGTGTGCCAGGGCTCCCCTCTCACTGCTGCTTTGCCCATTCCTTGACTTGGCCATGCTATCTTGTATCAAGGAATTGGATCGGGTGCAGTGAGTGCAAAAGAAGAAAAAACAAGACAGAAACCAAAGAAGTATAACCCCAAGGACGCTAATAATGAAATTATAAATTTAACATGGCCTGAATTTGGCCATATTTAAATATTTACAGCATGTAAAAATGCTTTTTGACTTCTCCAGTTGTACCCCATATTTTGATTGTAGACCCTTAGAGATTTCTGGTGGGCAGTAGATATTTGAATTTAATAATGTATCAGTCTTGACTGGATAGAAACGAGTGCGTGCCTGCCGCAGGCTGTGTGCATGTTTCAGTGTCAACAGGGGAGGGAGACTGTGAAGATTCATGCTCACTTGGGTCAGAGTGCAAATCCGAATCTCCAAGGGTGAGCTAGTGTCCATGACCTTATTCATGTGCTTTCTCTTTTTTCTTTTTCTTTTTCCATTTTCATCTCAAGTTGATGCTATATCATTTAAATTTGCACAGGCACAGGGACATAGTTTCCTGTCCAAGTTGAACCTGACTTAGAAGAGCCTCAGTTCTATGGTGCTCTTATTTTACTATTTTCCCTGGATAAAAGGCCCTTAATACCAAATGACTGTATGCTGAATATTTATTATTTCTTGAGTATAGTTTCTTGGAAAGGACATCAGTAATTTCATAAAAGGGTAGTAAAATTCACTTTTCCCTTTAGCATTTACCAACAACCTTGCAATTCTAGTGGCTTGAAATATGGTCAGAGTGCATGTTACTCAACTTCTCCTGGCTGCCCCTGCTCTTCCTCACCCCATGCACATGGTGCCCCCATTCGCTTGCCAGTTAGACAGGGGAAGGCCTGCTGATGCAGCAGGCATGTGTAGGGACTTGGTTGTACCTTTCATGCCTCTAGCAGGGAAGGATGTGTGCCAGGAAATGGAGAATCACACTGTTGACTTGCCTGACTTAAAAAAGCACTGCTGCATTTCCATTGGAAGTATGGGAGCTTGGAGGTGACCCCAGAATTAAATCGACACTGCAGATGGTTGGCCATGATTCAGCTGCTTTTTTATTACAGGTGTATGAAGGATATCATTTCATGACTTTGTCTAGGTCTGAGGGAACAGGTGATTAAAAGGTATAAACTTGTGCAGTATACCAGACAGAGAGGATTCCACCTCTAAGTCAGGAGGGAATTCACCCTCTACTGAGGTTTATCAAGATAGTCCTTGCCGGAAGTTGCTTTTCCGGTTTAGAATGAACCACTTCTGATAAAGGAAGTTCAGCCCTCTGCCTTGTGAGTGAGAAAGAAAATCCTGGAAAGTGTGAGTTTTGCTAATGTCTTGTGTAGGATCCCAATGATGGGATTTGGGACTAGAAGCCAGGGAGTGGTGTTAGACTTATGGAAGTTAAAAGTTGGGCTAGTAATAAATTGCACTTGCATATCAGTTAACAGCTTTCAAACTGCCTCCTAGATGTTATTTGAGCTTTATCAATGCTCACTGAGGAAGAACAGCTATTATTATTATTATCATCATCATCACCAACACCTTTCATTTTATAGCTAGTACAATGAGGCTATGAGAATTTAAGAGATTTTCCCAAGTTATTAAACTGTTAATTCTGAACCTGGGTGTATGACCAGAGCTCTGTCTCTAGATCCTGTGTTGTGTGGCCTCTGAATTTGCTAAGCCAACCTTTCTGAAGACTTCTCTGTCTTTTATCATACTTGGCGTTCTAGCAGAATAGAAGATGTTTTATAAATGCATATTTTAATTTAATACTTCCATAACAAACAGGGGAAATGACACTGAAATTATATACCTTGTTTGCTAAAATCAGCACCGTTTGTGAAATCGGCCTTAACTCCTATAAACTTCCTTAGCTCCTAAAACTTAACTGCGACATTTTTATAATAAAGTTTGCAAAGCACGGCAAAGATTAAAAGACCGACTTTTTTCCTTTTTCTAACACCAGATATATAGTACTAGACACGTCTGGACTCTTTAACATAAGAAATGGCCAACAATGAAAATGTTCATTAAAATTTAGATGTTTCTCAGTGAATAAATTTCTTTTAAAACTGAAAAGAAAGGTATCTAAACAAAATTTTTAGCATTCTTTTAAAATGATTTTTATTGAAGAGAATTAAAAAGTACATTTAATGAATTCTTCAATATTGGGAAAATGCTAAAAATGATTACACTGTTATATAGGTATAAAATCTATTATATTACTTACACGAATGTTTCCGTTATATGTAATACAGCTGAAAAATTCTAATGGGGCAATGTCTCTGCTATTACTGATTGTGTAATGCTGTAAATTTTTGATAAGCAAGTTCCAAGTTTTTGTGTTCTGAAAACAAAAACATTAAAGTCACCCCTGTTGAAGACAAAAGGCTGTGACCTTTCTAGGAGACATCATTAGCTATATTTAGAACGAGGTAAAACGTCAAAAGACTACATCAAAAATCAGAATACCAACCCCCTTGATAAGGTCCTTTCCAGTGATGGCCACTGAACATGAAAGACTTTTAAAGTGTACCTCATCATCACTAGAGTGTTACTTTTCCAGGTAGGTGAGATAAACCAGTTCCCCATCTATCAAGCTGTAATTGAACAAAGATGAGATTATGTGACCTATAAATTACTCCTTTTTTATATTGCCTGTGCAAATCAGGTTACTATGAAATAACTGTTTATTAGCTTATTTCAGTAACATAATGGTTTTGAAGTATTTCAGGACTAGTTCATCTCTTCTGCAGGTGACTCAGAATCAGATTCCACCCTCTGCTCTGGTAAGGTCATTCTGACCCAAACAGGGAACTGAACAGCTGGACATGAGGACACAAACTTAGGCGCATGTGTTCATCACTCTCCTACCTTGCTTTAGTTAAACAAACCCTTGACATGCTTGATGGCTTATTTGCCCAGAACTTGATAATTTCCCCAAATTTCTGATGTTACCAAGTACAGGGGAAAATATTGATGGTTAATAACTTTGCATGGCGCTATTATACTTCATAATACTGTTTCTAAAACAATTAAACCTTGTGATAGTGGCTTCTTGGTTCATTTTCTGTTCACCATTCAGAGTTTGGGCCTTCATTGAACATCAGTGTATGCAGTTCATAGTGATATGTAGTCCACATTTCTAGAAGATGTGAGGTTTGGGTAGCATGGTGGAATGAAGAAGTTGTTCCCGTTAACTCTTGAAACTTAACAAAGTCACACTTTTTCAGCTGAATTGAATAGTCAGTTAATTTTTAAAAAAATAATTGATCAATTCAACAAGACATGACTGATTGCTCAGGCACATTAATTGCCTTTGTGACAAATGTTTAGAATAACTATTCATGTACTATCTCTGGTAGCAGAGTGTTAATAATCTTTACTGGCCTATTTTGTTTCTATGTGAATACGTTCTCTAGAAAGGGATTGATTAAACTTTACAATTGCCTGTATCTATTGTATCTATCTACTACATCTAACTCTATTAATGCACAACATTATGCCTGGAAGAGAACTATAAGTAATTATAAAATATATGGTTAGGACAGGTGATCTATATTTATTCTTTTTAGCTTTCCTTTAGCTATGTTTTAAGAGCTGTTCAAAGTACAAGTTTTGGTTAATAATCCATGACAGAGCCAAAGTCAGGAAGGGATGGTCCCCGAGGACCGGAGCTGAGTCTTACTGGGGAAGTTTAGGATTAGGAAATATTACTTTGGAGACACAGGTCAAAGGAGGATATGAACTATTTGCCCCCAGTCCAACACATGATTAACCTTTATTTTGGAGAGGAAAGGTTTCTCAGTTGTATTGAATTAGAATAAACCTGATTTCAGTGATTTATAAACTCATATGTGTAACAGGGTAAAGGATTAAGATCAGACATTGTATTCAGTCTGAGCTCTGCCACTTAAGAACTTTGGGACTTCAGACATGTAGCTTATTATCTATTAACCTCAATTTCTTCAGCTCTACAAAGGGCAGTGATAATATCTATATCGTGGCATTGTTATTAAGAAGAAATGAGGTCATGTCTAAAAGTATTTCACACAGTCACTAGTACATAGAAGACACTTCATAAATGTTGTTTTCCTTCTTGTTCCGCAAAAGCGTTAAGAGAAAGCCAGTAGGGATGTCTACATATTTCATGACTTCGGCATCGTTGACCAAACATTACTTACCTTGTTGTTGCTAAGTAATTAAAACAAAGATATATATCTAAATATGCAGAAACATGTTTTGTATTTGATGTTTCACTCTTTTATTTGTAATGCGTTTTAGATTCTTACTTTGCCTCTGTCTCTCCAAAAACTTTACAATGTTAAGATAATGTTTATCCACTGGGGTTTATTCTGATTGAAATGGGGGTTCTTCACCTTCATTCATGTACTGATTTCAGAATGTCTGAGAATCCCCTGAATTGACACACAAAGTGGTGAATGTTTATGAGTATATGTATTTTCTTGGTTATGGCTTTCATCATTTCCAAATGAGATGGGGGATGCCAAATGTTTAATATTGATCCTCATGATGACTTTCTGCTTGCATATTTTGGTTGGAAAATATAAATGTACACTATATTATTTTATGCTGGGCTAATAAGCTCATTATCAGTTTTACCCCAATGGAAACTGGGCCTCTGTGAATCTCAATTCTACAGAGACTCTTGAGAGCAGTGGTTTTCAACCACCAGCCTGTGGACCGCTGTTGGTCCGCCACAAATTTTGTGCTGTTCGGCGGTTGAAAACTACTGCTTTAGAGCACTTAGGAATGAATGGAGGCCAAGGTGCAATGTGCCTAGCAGTGTAGAAGCCCAAAACTAGGGATGGAGAATCAATTTTGCTGTTCACTTTACACATAGTTTCTAAAACATGTGAACATTGTGGTTTAATATTGTTCTTACACCATGCATGCATTAAATTATTAGATGTTTTGTAAAACATTAAAAGGGTGTGATGTTAAAATAATCATTTCTTGAATCATAGTGTGTAGAATATGCCTTAGGCCAAAAACCTCAGTTTTTTGAATTTTATTTATGTTTTTCTTTATTTTCTTCACTGGCATGAAGACTCTGCCACTGTCAGAAAGATGAGCTGCATCTGTTCCTTATCCCCTCTGTAGGAGTGTAGGGGTCGGGGCAGAATCTATAGGGCTTCAGATTAATTAGGAAATCTTTCCTTTGAAGTGGCACAGTTATGGCTAGGAAATTAGGAATATAACACATATTGCCAAAGAGCTGGACACTGGCCAGTTTGAGGAAATCTTTAAAATGGGGTCTAGGTAATTTTTTTGTTTCTGAATTGACCCATTATGATATGCACATAGCTTGAGGTTATCAAACTTCTGAGTTGGAGGTAGGGTTGTATTTGCCTTGATTAGAATTGCTGTTCAGCCTTACTGGACATCTCCTGCAATAGCCCTTTTTATTAGGGCTTTGTTCTTGTCTATTGCATTTTAAACATGGTTGGCAATACTATCATAGCACCACTGAGAAATCAGTGTTAGTGGTGTTTGCCATCTCAGCCATCAGGTTTCTTTTATTCTGAGAACAATTTAGATGCCTGGTAGATTTCTTTCATCTATTTTGTAGTAAGGGTTTCTGTAGACTCCCCCTCAAACTTTATTCATTCACTTTGTTCATCCAGTATGTAGTTATTGAACAATTATTATGTGTACAACACTGTTTTGTGTTCCAAGTATTATTTCATTGCTTTTAAGTGTATGCCTCTGGACAATGTTTTAGAAGTATTAGCTGTATTTTTTTCAGAGGAGTAGAAGAGAGAGAACAACAAAATTCAGTCATTTTGTCAGTATTCAAGCATCAAAAACGATGAATATCAAACAAATACAAGTCTGGGCTGTTTTTTTTTTTTTTTTACCACATGATCCCTCACAGTTTTACATCTAACATGCATTATGAAGTGTTAGTACTGGAATTCATTTTTTTATGACGCTATCTTCAGGAGATTTTTCAAAGGATTTTGAATTTTTAAGGGATTTAGAAGGATTTTGCTTCATTTGACTGGAAATTTTGTGTCTCCATTGAAACTTGGAAACTAAACCAGACAGCTCTGTGTTCTCCTTTATCATATAAAATGTCAAAGAACGTGCAAGCGAAAATGCCAATTTTGTCCTAATTCTGCATATTCAGCGTATTTGTTTGGTTTAAATTTTTACTGAATGAGATTGACTACATGCTTCTTATAAACTCTGTTACAAATAAGTTACTTAGAAACTATTGAGAGAACAAACCTGAGCCTAGTGATAATATACTTTCAACTAGGAGTGTTAACTAAATTATGTATCCTTGGGCAAAGTCACATGATCTTTCTGGCCCCTTGGTGTACTTCTTGACAGTTTTAAAATTTTAAGTCTCTCTTCTACTTAATATTTCTGTAAGAGAATTTCATGGCAGTGATCTAATAACAGTCTATACCTACTGTGTCTCTGAACTTTTCTTCTTTGAAGTGTTTGGGAAGTTAGTACAGTTTGGCAAGTAGTGATTAGCACTAGCACACAAAAACTATTTGCTAACATTTCTAAAATATATTTACTACTAGGATTGAAATTCATAGGAGCAATTTAAATACGCAGAGCACAAGTGCCTTGTGCCATAACTTTTTGAAAAATGACAAAAACTTTCATCTGCTTATTATTATAGGGTTTATTTGCCACCATCGTAACTTGCATCACACATCCCAATAAAAAGAAGAAAATGAAATCACCTAAGGGAAAAGAAAATTTAAATCACCTAATAAAAATTTAAATTATTATTAAAACTGTACTATTTTGGAGTTAGTCTTTCAAATATGTGTATTCTTAAAATCCTTTTAAAAATTTAATGCTATATCACAAACACCTTTTCCTGTCATTTTATATTCTCCTATAGCGTTGTTATAATGGTTGCATTATATTTCATAATATAGATGGAGCATTATTTGTGAAACTGGCTCTGCATCTGATACTTAGTTAACTTGCATGTTTTTGCCATTATAATTAATGTGGCAATTAATATTAATATACCACAATCACGACTGTGTCTTTATAGAGCATCTTTATAAAAAAGTAACATTAACTTGTGATTTAAAAGCGTTTTTAGACCAAACTAAGTGATAAGGAATTGGTTAATTCCTCCTTGCATACTTCGTAAAATAATTATTTTTCTTTCTTTTTTAAAACTGTTTATTAAGTGAGAGGTGAAGAGGCAGACAGACAGACTCCTGCATGTGCCCCAACCAGAATCCACCCAGCAAGCCCTATACCGGGTGATGCTCTGCCCATCTGGGGCTGCTGCTTCATTGCTCGGCGACCAAGCTATTTTAACACCTGAGGCAAAGCCATGGAGCCGTTCTCAGGGCCCCGGGCCAACTTGCTAGAACCATTTGAGCCATGGTTGCAACAGGGGAAGAGAAAGAGAAAGAGAGGGAGAGAGAAGGGATAAGGGGAGGGGTGGAGAAGCAGATGGTCGCTTCTCCTGTGTGCCCTGACAAGGAATTTAACCCAGGACTTCCACACACCAGGGCAACACTCTACTGCTGAGCTAACCGGCCAGGGCCAAGAATTATTTTTTAAACTACTAACCTCAATTATTTTTAAACTATTTTTAAACATTTATTGGTGATACATTTTTGACATGTTGTATGAGCAATCTAGTTAGTTAAACTTATAGATATCTTATATTTAAGAAAATATTATCTGATACTGTTTTCACTAATAGAACAAAGTATAATAGCTTCCTTGATTTGTGGGTGGCAGGTTAACTAGGGCATATTCCATTGGCATTTTCTATCAGTAATATGGGGGCATGTTTTATGCCACTGTCTGCCTGGTGATGAGAGGCGAAGAATTTTGGGGGTCTTACGAAAGAAGAGGGACCACAGAATCCACAATATTAGTGTTTATATTTTTACAATAATCTATTATTTCCTATTTGTTTTCAAAACCTTTGGGATTTTAACTCTGTGTGTGTGTGTGTGTGTTTTCCCGCCCATATGCTCTGTATCCATCATAGAATATTTTAAACACCATTGGAATACTTTACCCCATCCCCTCCAATTTGTGGGTTTGTGGGCTAGTCCAGCAGCGAGCTTTGGAGAAGTTACTTGCTACCTTATTATAACATACTTAAACTCAATAGCAATTCAGGCCTTACTGGGTATTTACCTAATTTATTGTGGCAATGCGGTATTTAGACCACTGATTAAGTGAAGTCTGTCAGTATAGTTAAAAGAAATTAGAGACACTATCATTGCTAAATCACTTTACAATTCAAAGAAGAATTGTAAACATATGAATCCATTTAATTATAATAGTGCCAATTATAAGAGAAAATGTAATGCTGAGAACAGTGGCTTTTATGTAATCATAATAATGGCATGTATTTATCTTGGTTTGGCAAGTTAGGCCTTTCTTTAATACTTGGCTTTGCCTAAATAGAATGTGGTTTGCTGAAACCCACAATAACCCCCACACCCTCCAATTTGTTATTGCAGAAAATACTGAACAATAATCATGTGGTATGAATGATTAATGTATGCATGGGTTAGTAAGTATCTTTGAGGTTTACAAAGTGTTTTATTTACATTCTTCTGTTGCCTGAAGGTATAAAACAAATAAATACAAATCCACATGTGTTAAATATTCCTATCCCTTCTCATGCAAGTATTTGAAGTGAGTGCAATCATAGCTTTTTTTTATTGTGTTCTGTGGTTTTTGTTTTTGTTTATGTGTATCCTTTAATTATATTTCAACTGTTATACTTGATATGTAATCCATTTTTAAATATACTAAGTGCTTTGAATATAGTTCCCCCAAAAAAATATATAGAAAGAATTAATTTAATAGTATTCGAAGACTGGCGAACTTAATTTATAATTTTGGTTTCAAAGTAATACCTATTAGAGTAACACTTATTTGAAGAGCATATGTAAAAAATTACTCACATTCTCTGTTTAATAAGATTACAATTATTATTGAGGAAGAGGTGCTATCTAGTGGTATAAACAAAATTACTATGGAATTGGAACATTTTTACACTTCAATCTCAGGGATTTTATTTTTGTTTCCTGCTTTCAGAAAGACAATTTGCAGCAGTCCCACATTGTGCATTCATAGAAGTGAAGGAAATCCCACTTTCTAAGCAAAGAAGGAAGGAATTTTAAGACCAAAACTTACTTTTAAAAATGCAGATAGGTCTTTAAGAAATAGTCCTTCTGTGGACACTGTGAATTCATTGTAAAACATTATAACACATCAGAAATCCAAACAGGTATGTTTTTCTAAGACACAGCTCAAAAAAGTAAAGATGAACAAATGATAGATTTTAAAATTTGGCATCATGAAAGGGTTAATATTTTTATTACTTGAAATTTGATATAAAATTATGGCCAATCCATGACATGGTTGGGAGTACTTGATTATTCTTTTCTCAGTAAATAAGAGTAGCATACAGTTAATTTCAGCACTGTAATTGAGCAATGCATTCTGGGAAGTTGAAAAGCACTGTAAGATGAGGAAATGTTTTAGGGACTAATCATGAAAAGAAAGGAGCCTTTCATGGCCCGTATGATGCTGTTGTCAGAGCTAAAGGCAGATAATGATTTGGTAATAATGGCACATTGTGAATATTTAAGCTGAAAAGATTTGGGCAAAATGAACGGACATTGTTGGTTTGCTAAAACTGAACAGTAGGTCTTTGGGTTTCAAAAGCACTCTGGGCTCAGGAGAAATTTTTATTCAAAATTTCCCCCCAAACAAGATACTTTTCTTTTTTAAAGTTACATCAAACACATCGCTCTACTAAGTTTTAAAATGATCTACTTGTTTAATTTTTACTCTGAAAATTAATAGTATGGGCTCTTCTTCATTACAGAGAAGTTTAAAAGTTTCATGTGCTTCTTCTTACATGTCTTTTTAATGTAATGGTCAGAGCGATACCTTTAAAGACCATTCTCATAGTAATGACGGAAAATATTAAATATAAAACCAAGAGTGTCAGATTGCAAAGAGAGTGAAGTGATTTGCATTTTATTTCTAAGCGTTCCATTACACCCTCAGGAGTCTTGCAGCTTGGTTTCTATGTACCTTGTCTTTTCTCCTCGTCAATATATTTTCAACCTGTTTGTTTTCATTCTTGAAACATCTGTTAAATGTAAATTTAAGCAGCTCCAGTTACCCATTTTCAGGTGAATGTTACCAGAAACTTAAGATTTGAATCCTTATAGCCTTCCTTTTACTTAGGACAAGAAGAGAGCTGAGCCCTCAGCCAAAAGTAGTGTATTTTAAAACTTAACAAACTTTAATGTTAGGTTTTTAGAGCGGGCACCACATCTGGTAAAAAGGTATACCTCATTCTGTCAAAGTATAGGTAACACTAATATATTGAAATAATACTTTAAAAAATTTTTAAATAATGATTCAATGAGATAACTTTTTAGAGTAAGTTTTAGGACAGAATTCAACCTTTATGTATGTAAGATATGTATATCTCTAGTGGGCTCTCATTTATTACATATATGCTACAATGACATAAATAATTCCAAGTCTGGTATTTCTTTTATAAATATACTTTTCATGTGAAGTTTTACACAATGAGTGAAATGAAACAGATTTCTGAGGCTATGCAAATGTTTTTTTCTTGAGTAAGATAGATTACTTATTAAAAATGGCTTCACAATTTAAACCAAAATAACTTTCCTGGTAGAGGTTTCTTCTCTGAGATTTTTTGAAGGGAAAAAATGTTGCCGTATGTTTACACTAACATTTATTTTTTTCCCCATATGCTTTAAATCTGTGTGTTTGTTTAACCAAATAGTTTCTTTTTAGAGCTGTTTAATTTTTCTTTTTAACTGGAATTTTTAACAGCCGTTTTTTAAAAATTAAGTTAAAATCACACTATTTAAAGGACATTTTCTTCAGGACTTTGAACCAAGAAATAAACCTTTTATTACCATTAGGTGAAACCAGTCTTAGGACAGGAAATAGGCAGAGTCCAGAAGCTAAAATAAAACAGAACAAATGTTTACCAGGAAAATGTGCTGTGATCCAAGCAGAGTCTTGTATCACTTTTTTAAAGTGGCTTTTATGAACGGGTACTCCACGCCGCTGTGAGCGGAAGAACCTTTCCCTGTGCTTCTGTAAGGAAACACAGTTTGAGTTTTGATGCTTTATCTGTACAAGCTTATACTTTTTAAAGTTTGATAGTGGGAACTGAGACTAGAAAATGAGATTGTTTACTTGGAAACTCCATAAAATTTACCTTATTTTTAGAACATAAGGTAAACATTTGGAATTGTATGTTAAAAGAAAATGTTCCAAAAGTCACTTTTTAATTTTCTCAAATTTCACATAATTCCAGAATTTTTTGTACTTTTTCTTTTTGTCTGAGAGCACAGATTTCTCATTTAATAGTAAGCATTAATTTTTTTTAGAATGATAGTTATTATCCCCCCCCCTTGCTCTGTCTTTCTAGTTATTCAAATTGCCATTGTTTTATCAGACAACTCAATGGCCAAAATCAAGGGAATCTGGGTGATAAACACCATTAACATCTACTCTGAGGCTCTGTGAACATAGAAACTAAACCTTCACCAGAGGAATCTTCCAAGAAAATTAACCTTGAATTTTTGTTAACAAATAATTTAAAGCCCGTATTTAGAAACTGGCCTGTTTGAAAACTGGCCTCTCCACTTACAAATTACCAGATGGTTCTTTCCTAATATGAAGAGAAAAGCTTGAGTTAGAGCTTTTGTGGGGAGGATGAGGGACTTTTGCTGCTAATTGCATCTTATTTATTGAAGCATGATGCAGTGGGACAGTGTGTTTAAAATAAAATTATTAAAGGATTTTAATTAGTTAAAAATTTTCTTAAATTAGTTGATTATCTTGAATTCAGCTTTTCAATGTAATTTAAAGGGTTTTTACTTAATCTAAATTTTTAAAGCCTCAAATTCATGCTAAGCAAAAATACATTTTTTAAATATTTGAGTCTTATGATATTCTGCATGAAAAAGGGTTGATTTGAGGTTTTTTTGGTGAGAGGTGTATAAAATGTAAATGCCTGCTATTGTCCCTCTTAAGGTGTCAAAATACACAGTAGTATATTTGAGAACTCTAGCCTTGCAGTTTCCAAATTCGTCAGTGGAACCTTTTTTTTTTTTTTTTTTTTGCTTGTAACCCCTATTAATTCCCAAAACACACTTTGCGAAATTATGCCCTTAGTTTTTTGTCTGTGCATTTAAGGGAAGAAACATGATTTCAGTCCCTTTTGGTATAAAAATCATCTTTGCGCGGACCCTTCTGCTCAGTGGGAGCCCTTAAAAATGAGTATGTTCCAGTCTCCATTTGGGTACCAAGTGCCCTCTGGAGAGGGACTTAATAACCTCAGACTCAATGCTGCTTGATTTAGTTGTCCCATCTTCTCTACACATCCATCCAGTTCATTGCAATTTACTTTAAGTACTTTAAACTGTGTCCTTGTAAGACAGACTTGCCTGGAGCTATTCCAAGTTGGCAAAGGGATGTTCTAATAAAGCTCTCAGTGATACTACTCAGTGATCAAGAGGAGAGGGTAAGGGTAGTGACATTGTGATGCTACAAAGGTCATTTCAGAAGACTCTGAACTCCATTTTTGAAAGGTCTTTACTTTCACTCTGTAATTTTGAGTATTGGAAAGATTTTTTAATGAAGCTCTCTTTTTATTGTCATGCATACCAAGAATCAGACTGAAAATATGTTATTTTCAAGATTTATGACATAGGAAATCTATTGTACACTTCTGTTTTAATTTGCCCTGTTCCTCAAAAAATACTATCACTTCTACTTTTTTTAAAAAAAATCCATAAGAAGGAAATTAATTTGAAGGTTTTAATCTAAAAGCTCAGTAAATAGTCAAGGTAGGACCATTATATGAATTTTTATATACTTAGTATCTTTTTACATGGGAAAGAGATGAAGCAACTATAGCAGGAAATTTTATTTTTGTCACCAAAAAGAGGTTTGCTGTTTTCACCTTGATTGGCATCTTCAGTATTTGCTGAATAAGCACAAATGATTCTTTGTCTATCTTAACACATGTTTGCATCTAAGAAATTTTAGATTTGTTATTGTCTGAGTTCCTCATTAGGATGAGAGATGAATTTATTTGTGTCTGAGCTGTTGCTGAGATAAAAATACTTTAAAAAAATAAAATCAGAAACCAACCTCATAATACAACACCCAGCAGCTCTATAATCTTCTTACTAAGTAAACTGTATCAATTTCAGAGGATTTAACAGAGTCTATTTGATAAATGACTTACAATTTTAAGAGACCATAAAGGTATATTTAAAAATTATTATAAGTGAAACAGGATCTTGACTATGATTCATATACTCTTATCTAATGTATCAGTTGTTAATATTTTTAAGATACCAAGTAAACTAAAATGATGTGTTGGACACACCCAGCAAACATGTGACAATCCGACTTCAGCAGAAAAACAGTATTTGTGGACTATTTAACGTGGTTCTATAGCAGCATTGCAGGAAATTAGCGACCAGCTGCGGTTATTAAACCTCAAGTTTGCCTCATGCTATCGACATTAGGCAGCCACTTGGTAAAGCCTGGAAAATAACATGTGCCTCAACAGTTAGCGCTTAGACACTGTGTTTTAACAAGTCTCCAGATATGTGTTTACATGATAGACCATACTAACACCTTTCAGTGTTATCTGCCAATCAAGATTTAATAATGTTTCTTGATAAAATGTATCTGGTATTCATTTCCATTGTTACCCTACTTATTTTGCATTTTTATGTATTCATTAAGAATCCACGGTCACCTGACCTCTTGGCAGTCTTCTGTAAACTTGACATTAACCCTTCTTCTCAGGGATTGCTGGGGTCATTTTCACCCCCAGGAAACTGAAAGATCCAAATAATTGAGTCCAGAGACTTAAGAAGGAATCTGCAAAGTCTCCCCGCAAAAAAAGAAATGCTTTAGTTTGTGCATTTGGCAACCACCCCCTCCCATCCTTTTATTTTTATTTTTGGTAAAAGAATTTACATCAGACAGATATTATTAAAAGATTTTATTTAACAGTCAGATGCATTTTGTTCTAAAATGAATGCTTGCTCAAGAGTCTAAGAAGGCTTCATGGGAAGAGCAAAGCAATCTAAGCCATATGTATTGGGCAGGTTGCCAGGTGTTTGCCAATATGCCCAAGCCACCTGGCTGTGCATTCAGCCAAGTATGCCATTCCAAACAGCCAGCTTTAACCTCCCGGCTGCTTTTCAGTGCTTAGGAAACTCCAAAGGCCTGGGAGCTGTGCTTCATTTTCCCCATGCCAATAGTTTTCACTCAGACAAACTGCACAGCTACTCTGACCGGTAACTTACAAATGCCCATTTTGAATGAGCTCTCCTTTTGTTTAAAGCACCATTCACTGGTGTTGAACCAGTGCCATAAGATGAGTCTGGAGATAGCAGACTGAAACCTTTACCCATATGCCATAGACAGACACTTTGACTGACAAGCAGCATTTTATTCCCAAGCCTGCAGCGACAGGGTTTTGTGATTATGGTTTACTGAGATTTGGATTGACTTTATTTGCCTCTGGTTTCAATTTTTATTTGTGGTGATTCTAACTTTTAAAATGTTTGGAATCGTTTGTTCATTTGGTTTTTCCTTCTTATTTAGAAGTTGGTTGTGCTGTTTCATAATTTATCAAGCCTGATTTCATAATCTTTGGCAATCTAGGTCAGGAATTGTGTGGGACAGGCTACCTTAAAATTGTTGATGGAATTTTGGAGATTGATTTGTTCTTTTCAAAAGTCACAGTAGTAATAGTTTTATTTCTAAAAGGTGTTATTCTTTTTATTTGTAAGTTCCTAAGAGTTATGTAATGTCTTGTTTCCCTTTTTGCTTTGGCTCCCAAGGAACTCAGAGATACATTTAATTTTTAACCTCAAGAAATATATCAGTCTAGGTTTTAGCCTCCATAATTTCTCTTCTTGATTCGTTATTGTTTTATATTTTTTCTTTATGGCCTTAAATTTGCATGTCTATACATATGTATGCATGCATTTAATATATGTTTGTGAACCGTCTCGAATCATTTTTGGAAGGTAGCTATGATAACAGATAAGTACTTTAATCTTGAAATGGACCTTTATGATATAATAAGCAGGTGTCTGAGATCAATGATTCTACGTTTTAAATATAGGGAAGAGCTGTGATGATTTAGGCCTAGAACTTTCATTATACATTTCTGTGCTAGCCTTTGGTCTGGCCAGTTTATTATTTCCATCGGTATTGTGGTCTGTACAGTCTCAGTTGATGCCGTTTTTCTCTTGCTGGCTCAATGACCACTCTCTCTCAGATCTTGAAGATCTGTTTTGGCTGGGCTCCAATTTAATCAGTCTGAATGGATCCTATTGAGTAACTTGACTCATTCACCCTGCTGAAGAGAGTCTGAATATACTATTTCTGAGAGTTAAAAGAAACAACTATTATAACGTTCTTTTTCGTTAGAATTGTCAGTCATTTCAGGAAAAACGTGATCTGTGTAAGTGTGTGTGTGTAATTTGGGATCCCATTTTTCATTTCATTAATAAGACCCACTCAGATCGTCACATTTTGGCCAAAGTCCTGTGACACACTCAACAAAGCCCTGAGCAAGGTGGAGTTGCACCAGCTCACAAGATGGATAGGCAGAGCTGGGGAAGTGTCCCAGCGGGTTTTTGCAGTCTGTTAGAGGAGCTGCAGCTGTAACCACCCATCTGTGCTTCCTTGGCTTTAGACTAGGCTTCGGCATTGAACACTTACCCTGAAGAATGATCTTCAAAGGGAATGGATGGTATGGTTCAAATAATAATGACCGAAATGTGACAGGGCTAATGTTTGAAGAGGAAAACTTTTATATTTCACACGTAAGATCCAGCCTTTTGGCTTCTGAAATTCTAAAATTTCTGCAATATTCATTTCATTGCTTGTTTTTTTCTGGATCCTACTAGAAAGTAATAACAGATTTCAGTTTATTTTTCCACGTGTGCATGATAATTTTCAGCATGTCAAATCCAAAAGAATCCTGACAACCATATTCATAGTCTCTTCCCTGATTCATGTTTTTATCTTATGAGTTAATCTTTCCACACTAGCTTGCCATCTTACATAATGTTCTCTGCTCTTGAGCATTTCTCATTTCCTCAGTCATTCTGAAATACATATGTTTCTTTTGAAAGCTTTTGTGTGCAACAATAAGCTCAAGGATTCTGGACAAAGAAAAGGCAGTTAATTATTTGCACTCTTTAAGGCTCTTTATAGAAACCTTAAAAGAACCTTATAGGACCCATTAGTAACCAAAATGCAAATATTTCCCCAAAACAATATGAAAATTCTACCCCTCTTTTTGATATAGGCAAATGACATGTATCATTTATATTTATGATATTTATATGTATGATATTGGTAAATGAATATATTTCATATACATTGCTTAAAATAAGTCATCGAAGGGGCCAAAGTAAAAAACAATAGTTGATATTCTTTCCTTTATTGGATAAAACGTTTCATAATTCATGTATACAAATCAGATTGAATTAAAGAGCTTATCACATAAAAGGTATTCTTGGAAAGATAAATTACTATGCCATTTCTCCCCAAACCAACTACTCAACCATATATTCTTAAAGAAATATATTTTGTATTTATGCTTGAAAATTTGTTATGCATTTACAGTGCAGTAAAACTTATGTTCATCTCTTAAATATTTCCCCATACTCAAAGGCCCCTAAAACAACATTGCTGTCCTATGCAAGATCCTCAGACAGTGGTTTCTTTTTGAATACCCTTTAATTGATATCTTGAAAGTAAGTGAGCTTATCAAGCAAAAATTGGAGTGTTCAACCAAACATCATCTCAATGAGAAATCATTTATGGTTTTATTTATTGAGTGTCTACTCTGCAAGGTGCTAAAATCTTGCCCTGTGGAAGGTTAAAGTATGATTGTGTCAGGAGCCCTGTGGTTTTCCTTTTTCCCCAACATTAACTTACTAGATTTTAAATCTAATTTTTCTTGAAAAATGCTTAAATGTTGTATTGTCTGTTAGAACCTAGCATACAGGTGCAAATACTGTATTAAAAATCATTTTGGACAAAAAGGGTTTGGCAAAATTCAACACTTACTTCAAACCTTTAAAAACTCTCTGATAACCAGCAACAAAGAAGAATAGTATCCTTAACATGATAAAATTATCTGTATCATGAAGGAATCATAGTGAATTATGAAATATTGGATCATGCTTGCTAAAATCAGGAACAAAACTAAGGTGACTATTATCACCATTATTTTGTAATGTTCTCCTAGAAGTTTTGGCCATTGTAATAATATATGAGTCAGAAATAAGAGTTACAACTATTAGAAAAGAGGAAACAAAATTATCACTATTTTCAAATGATAGAATTAATCTACTTAGACAAAGGGTTCAAACAAGAACATGTAGAATTAATAAGAAAATTCAGCAGACTATCTGATTAAAAGATCAATACCCCAAAGCAAGCAATAAACTTTCATCATACAGTCATCTCTAATAGAAGCTATGATGGAATGAAAATCTCATTCAGGAAAGTAATCAAAAGCACAAAATATGTAGGAATAATTTGGCAGTGATTTGAAGGAGAGGCATGCTATGAAGTTGGTGTTCTGAGTAGTGAAGGTTATAGGGATGGGAAAGGGTAGCATCTTATGGCGTTACCACTTACACGTGTCTCTCAAATTGCAACTTGGAAGTTATCTCTTTCTCTTCTTTCATCATGCTTCATATCTAATCAGCAGCCAAAAGTTCTGCCAAGTCAACCTTCTTATTAGCATGCAAATCAATTGCCTCTCTTACCCCCTTATTTTCTTTATCTTTAGACCCTTATTATTTCTAGCCTATATGATCTCTACGTTCTTTTCCTACCAACCACCCATTACAAGAGTGAGTTAAAAAAAAAAAAAAAAAGATCACTCCTTTACTGACATCCCTTCAGTGACTCCCATCACCTGCTGTATAGTCTTGCATTTCTGTGTTTCATGCAAGGCTTTTTATTCTGGCCCCTGTTCCCCCATCTGGTGTCATTAATGCTACCCCACCTTTCACCCTTGGATACACCATGCTCCAGTGCTCTGATCCAACTCTGTGGAAATGTTTGTGGCTCACCAAGGCTCTGTGCCTTCTCAGTGCCTCAGCACTGCAGCATCAGAGTGGCACCACTTCGTGTTCCACTTCACCTACTGAGTGCTGTCTCTCCAAGGGGCTCCACAGCCTGGAAAATTCCAGGTCTTCTTGCAGCACTCGGTGAAAGCATTTTCATTTGGAAAACCATTCTCTGTTCCCTAAGCACTTCTGTCATTGCACTTATCACGATATACTGTAGCCATTAGTAACCCCCATTAGGGTATATAGTTAATTGCATCTCTGACATCTTGCACAGTGGCTAAAATGCAATAGGTGCTCAATATTATTGTTGGACGGATATAAAAAAATCTTAAGTTTGTAATTCATGAAGTTCTATGTGTCTGAGATAATTATATAATTGTTTTCTGGGCAGTTGCTTTAAAACTTCTTAAGTTTTTTGGCATCTTGGAACTAAACAATGACTGGACATAAAATGTAAGTACAGACATTTTATGTCACAGCTAAAGTTTGACAAATGTTTAATGTTATTTCAGGAATAAATAATAAACTTTTATGAATTTGGCTATAATTTGTGTTTATGTTGTCAGTGCTAACCATTTCTTTATTATATGTCTAGGTTAAGGTCAGTTGCCTTTTTGCTGACATTGGCAATCACATTATGCTTTATTTAAATAAATAAATGACACAAAATCAGTCTTTAAGAAGGTTGTATAGAAAATAAGACTTGCTCACCTAATAGCCAGACCATGATAAAAACAAGAATATTGCATCCTGAAACACCAAGTATCATCAGCCCCATTTCATAGTCAAGGTAACTGAGTTTCAAAGAAGTCTGGTGACTTTACCAGCATGGTACCTAAGTATAAATGATGGGTCTGAGGCTGAGACCCCAATTTTTTTAGTCTCCTGGTGATGGCTGTGAACAGAGTTTAATATGCTAACGAGAAATTTAATGAATTGGTAAAATGTAAAACAAGTCCATAACAATCAAGAAACATAATAGTGACTCATGATTATCAAATTGCTCTCCCTATTTTACTTACGCATTTATAGAAATAAATGTTGAATAAGCCATCTCTGAATAATGAGGCATGGCATTTGGGTGCCTCTTCTATTTTGTAGGCATTCTAGAAACACTAATGTGAGTTCACAAATATTCCTCTTGAGTGATTAGGCTAGCCCCATTTTAACTAAAAGGGAAATTAAGCCATATATATTACATACGCACATATTTATGTAAAGCATAGTAGAGCAATATTACATCAAAGTTTTATTGCCATGAATTTGGGATGACATGTTATAAGTGGTGAAGCCACAAGTAAGTTATGCAGGTCATTGCCACTAAATGCCAATAAATGTTCTTATTGTACCGAATCATCCGCCATTCTGTCTCTGCTACAGATTTAAAGAGAACCAATTTTAGAAATTTCCAGAGTTGCAAAAGTTTTTATTGGTACTATATTTCAAACTTGCTGACTTGTAAATATTAGCTCAATTAATTGTGGCAAAAATCAATGAGCAGAGATCTTTAAAAAGAAACACTGGTGAGAGGAGTCTTTTCTTAAAACCTATTTCTTTAAAGTTCTTTCTTTTTTCTCTCTTCCCTTTTTATGTATACCTTTTTCTTTTTTCAAAAGTGACCTCAAGCCCCACGTCCAACCAGCTCTCCATGTCACCCCTAAATTTCATCTCATTTTTCTGAATGCTTGCTTTCACTTATTGCTCATACATTCTTTGGCAAATTTCTCATTGCTTTTTAACCACTCCTTTAGGTGTAATTTATTGTTAGACTATTAATTTAAAGTTTATCATTATTAAACTCTTAATTGAGTATATACTCTCTTCCCCCAAATACCAAGCTCTGAGAGAGTATTTTGGGCTCTAGGACAGTGTTCTTTTGTTTTGTTTTTTAATTTTCCTGTTCTTTTTCTTTTTCCTTCTCTCCTTTTCTTCTGCAAACATTGAGTACCTACCATTCTCATGTCTAAGCTGTGCACTGAATGTTGGAGGTGAAGGGCTAGCTAGAAAATAGCTTCTAGAAATGATTCTCAAACAACTGTATGCCTAACAATCCCTTGGAGGGAATTGTTAAGAAAGTGTATTACCACGCCGCCTTACACCCAGGGATTCTGGGCCAGGAACCAAAGATCGATACGTCTTAACACCAGGTGATTCAGATTCACAAAATCCTGTGATAGCATCCCGCTCCAGGTGTGTAAGGAACCCCGTGGGGGTGAAGTGAAACTGGAGAAATATCATAGTTGGTGCTTAATGCATGTTCTATGAATAAATGAATGAATATTTGAATTTAGAGTTGAATCAAGGTGGTTGAAATCGTGAGGCTTTATAACCCTGAGCAAACTCCTTCACTTCTTTGAACCTGAGTAGAGTGACCTTGGGTCCGTATATCCTCAAGGCTAGTTACATTAAATTGCTTTCAATAGTTGCTTGGCATAATTTATTTTCTACTGAGAATTTGTAGGTAGATGTACAGGGAGCTGTGAAACAATCCTTGAAATCTTAAGTTCTTTTCTTTTTAAACAATGGGAACAGGTGGGGAAGGAGAGTCTGCGCTCATTCCCAGTGCTTCTAAGGGCCTGTTTCACCAGGGCTTAATGTAAAAAGTGGTTCCTTAGACTGTGATCCACTTTTCAGTTTTGAATGTTGGTATTGATCCATCTTTGCATTATTATGTCTGCCCCCTCTACTCTCTGATTGCCAGCTCTTCTGTGAGCTAGAATGCTTGTTCTCTTTGTCTCTACACACCTATGCTACTTTGCCCTTAGTAATCCCTTTAAAATACTGGCATATGAATGAAATGAGTACCTCCTAGACCAGAGGTCCCCAAACTACGACCCATGGGCCGCATACGGCCCCCTGAGGCCATTTATCCGGCCCCCGCCGCACTTCTGGAAGGGGCACCTCTCTCATTGGTGGTCAGTGTATGGAGTACTCTATGTGGCGGCCCTCCAACGGTCTGAGGGACAGTGAACTGGCCCCCTGTGTAAAAAGTTTGGGGACCCCTGTCCTAGACCCTAGAAGCTAGCTAGGTCTAACCTCAGCAGTAGGTGTAGTATCTAACCATGTTAGGCAAAAAAAGTTTGTGCTTTTCATATTACCATAAAAATGTTAATATTCCCAGCTTTCTAGTGATGGTGTTTTGATGGTCAGAGACTTGCAAGTTATTCAAGAAGACTGACTATGTATTTTGACTTTGGGCACTTCCAGAATTGAATTTTTATTAAAAGACAAGAAGAAACACAGTTTGTATTACACTATTTTTACTTTTTTTGTTTTTGAAAATGACCATAACTGGGTTATTTCCTGGCAGTACAACCATAATTGTGATGTCAATATTCGTCTTTTACAAACTTGTGAAAGTTGTCTTTGGATTCCTCTTTTTCGTGTTTTACTGCCTTTTTCTCCCTGGTGCATTCTGTCTTCAACAGAGTCAAGCCTCTATACCTCTTTTAAAACTCTACTCTTGAGAAAGAAGCCATTCCCACAAAAGGAAGTTACAACTGTGAGAAAGGGTATGATAGACAGGAGGACCAGTGTCAGATAAATAAAAGAATGAAGCTATATATCACAAGCATTTTTTTAAGTTCAGTGAGAGGAGGGGAGAGAGATACAGACTCCCACATGCGCCCCAGCTGGGATCCACCTGGCAAGCCCACTAGGGGGCAATGCTCTGCCCATCTGAGGCCATTGCTTCGTTACTCAGCAACTGAGCCATATTTCTTTAGCACCTATGGTGGAGGCCACGGAGCCATCCTCAGTGCCAGAGGCTCCAATTGAGCCACAGCTGCAAGAGGGTGTGTGTGTGTGTGTGTGTGTGTGTGTGTGTGTGTGTGTGTGTGAGAGAGAGAGAGAGAGAGGGAGAGGGAGAGGGAGAGAGAAAAGTGAGAGGGGAGTGTTGAAGAAGCAGATAGGCGCTTCTCCTGTGTGCCCGGACCAGGAATCGAACCCGGGACATCCAAATGCCGGGTCAATGCTCTACCACTGAGTCAACCACTCAGGGCCCAGAAGCAATTTTTAAAAATTGAAAAAAACAGATTCATTATCTTGTAATTTCATTCATAACAAACTAAGAGGACCCCACCCAAAGATTGCTTTGCTGTTAACCAACATTCATTGTTGTTTTAGGTTAATGTCTGAAATGCATGTTATAGATCAGAGAGGAAATGATATCTTATTCAGGTGGTTTCTGAACTTTCCTTCCTTCCTGTTAGTACCAGCCTTGTGACAGAATACGGGTCTCTCTTATGTTCTCATGCTGATTCAGAAAAACAATAAAAACATCCTGAAATGGGCAGTTGATCTGCATCCAACTCAGGTGTACTAATAATTTCAGAAAATATCCTCTTTAAAAAAAAAGGTGGGAAAAGGAGGCAGAGAGAAGTAATTTTCTCCAGATCAGTGTCAACATGGGAACAGCTATTCTATTTAGAACTGACAAACAAAATTGTCATTGGAGAGAGTTCTTCCACTAAATAGGTGTGAAGTGGAAGGTATATCTTGAGTGTACTGCTAGTTAGGGTCCCAAAACATATGGCACAGATATCTATGAATAAAATAATAGACAGCATATGCTCTATGCTTTTAAGGTAGTGCTGTCTAGAAATTTCATGTTATTTCTTTGATGTGAGTTGTCACAATGTTCTTTATCACATCCTAACCAAAATCGTGGCACCCTCACCTACAAAAATGTCATACACACAAGGAAATAGGAAAGCCTGGCATTAGAGGACTAACAAACACCTTCCAAGCCATACCTTGGCATACTAATCTCACTTGAAAACATTTTAAATTGTTATTGGAAAGGAGTTTTCCTAGGAAGGACCTCTTCCTTGTTTCTAATTACTCAGTTTCTTTATTTTGTGACTTCTTTCCCTGTTGTCAATTAGTTTAAAATGACTCAGTGTTTGTGTTTGTTGTATTAATGTGTGAAGGCCACACAGCGAAGGACTGTGTGCTTTTTAGTCCACAGGCAGATATAGTCCGTTTTTCTAATTATGTCCGGCCGACGGGGCTATGGCAATCACTCTTCTGCTTTTCATTAGGGAGAAAACCTTAAGAAAATTAACCTTTGGAAGAAGAAGACAAAACGTAACTTTCTGAAGCCCTAGCCAATGACTTTTTCATGTGTTTGTCCTTGTGCCTAAGATGTTCAATAACTGTTTTATGGATGAATTTATATATATAAAAAGTCTTTTTGCTCAACTCCAGTCTAATTAATGTAAGCTGCTAGAGGGTAGGAGCCTGTGCTGCTTGTTCACTGCTGTATCACTACACCTAGAACACCGTGCTGTTCCTCATCCTTGATGTTGAAAAGAATGAATGAAGGAATGAGTTCAGAGTGTTCCTTAACCCTCAAAACAGTCAATGATATGGTCGTTTCTAATACATATTGCCATTTTATCAAGAACCTCAGACTTCTATAGCCATGTTTCAAGCCTCATAATTCTGCTAAATACGTCGTTATTTTAATAATTTTCAATAGTTTTATTGAACCAAAGGTAATAAGAGGACTTCATGTTTGTTGAGGTATAGTATTGGTGATAGAAGAAGTATTTTGACAATTAACTTAAACTTGGTAAATAAATACTTAAGTCTTTGTGGTGGGCAAAATATTGTGCTTAAGTCTAGTAGAAATGAAATTCAGAAAACTCATACACTAGTTTTCTTCTTATGGGCAGAATAGATAAAAGCAAACATGCAAACAAACAGACAAAACCCATTATTTGATTGTTTTTTAGCAGTCAAATCAATAGAAGATAAGTCAGATTGCTTTTTTATTGTACATTTTTTTCTATTTTCTATACCTGTTTTCAGATATAAATCTCAGAGGTGGAATAAGGTTCTGATTTACCCTTACTACTGTGCTGTGCCTCAGCTTTCCCAGTTGTAAAATTGACCTAACAATGCTCATCTACTAGCAAGGGGGGTATGAGACTTAATTAGCAAACAGCTGGAAACCACTTGAGATAGTTCTGTGAGTCAGAATGGAAGTGCATTGTTATTAATCATTATTATTGTTGTTATTTTTAAGTGGCTCAGAGCCATCTCTAAATTTAGTAATAAAATGAATGCATCTAATAATTCTTTCCGTGTACATGATCTGTGGTCATGCATTTCATAAATTAAATGCCAGAATACTTGTAGGATATGATTATAATGATCCAAGTAAATGATCCTCAACCAATTCAAAATTATGTGATTAAGACCCCAAGGAGCTAAAGCAAGCACTTTGCTTTGTTACTTCCAGCTTCTCAAATAACCTATTTTGGGTTAATTTATGTGAAAGGGAAAACTTAGCTTAAAAATTTTTTATTTTTCTGTGTAATTAGTTGGAAATTTGGGAGTCAGTGGGTAGTCACTCCCTAATTTCCAAATAAATCTGTCTATAACACCATGTCCATAATATACATCTAAGCTCTTTCAAATATGATTGGCTTATTAGCTTTCGATCATTTTTTATTGACTTTATTGGGGTGACATTGGTTAACAAAATTATACAGGTTACCAAAATTGTGTGATTCTATAATACTTCATCTATATGTTGCATTGTCTAGTCACCACCACCACAAGCCAAGTCTCCATCTATCACCCGCTATCCCCTCATCCTCCTCCACCCTTGCCACACCCCCTTTTCCTTCTGTAATCCCCACACTGTTGTCTGTATCTATAAGTTTCCTTTTTTTCCTATGCTTAATTTCCTTTATCCTTTTCACCCCCTATCAGTTTTTGATTTAAATGTAATTTGGGGACTTTTCAAGTTCCATATCTTCAAATATCATCAGAAAAGATACTCCTATGTCTAATTTTTCTAGTTCCCTTGTCTCCTCCTGTACCCTTTTGTCAAGAAACGCTTTTTGGTCTCAGTTAGGTTATGTTGCAAGTCAAGGGAGAATCAGCTTCCACTGCAGATCGTATGCCTTAAGCTTAAATTATCTCAGGCAGACATCCTGGCTAGCTGCAATGCAAAACTCAGAGGGCTCAAGCCTGAGAAGACCTAAGGTTGGCAGCCCACTAAGTTGGGGATAAGAAAAGAAAAGGGAAATTCTATCTTTTCTGGTGCTTTTCCCCTCTTGGTTTCCCCACTAAAAATCAATAGTGTGGTCGATAGTTGGTTTTGAATTGTTCACTACATGCTGGAGTTTTTCTGATGTAAACCTTTGGTGTCTGGGCTTCAGACATTATAATGTGTCAGGGAAGGTTTGATAGCTGCCACAGACCTCCTGGGTTACATTTTATTCCCTGTGACAGCCTTTGTAACGGGAGAGGGGAAGTACAGATCAATTTTTACACCATTTAGTTGTTTGGGGAGATTTTTTCCATGAGTTGATTGTTCTTTTAAAAATTTATCATATTTATGTATTTTTCTTCTAAATAGCACCACCTAATAAAATTAGGCCTTTTCATTAAAGAATATTTAAAAATAAACTAAAATCAAGCCTTGTTCTAAATTGTTAAGACCTGGTTGTATCCTACTCAGGATTTCTTAAATTCCTTTTATATAACTCAGAATGACACTTTTAATTTTAAATGTATCCATTTGGAGAAATCTGTTGTCTTTTTTAGTCTTTTTACTATGGAAAGGTAGGTAACGTCAGGAAGAAAAGGGCACAGTGTAGCTATTACAATGCTGTGGTTTTAATGCAGAGTTTGGTTTTTTGAAACTATATGGTGGTTTTTATAAATATTGAATAATTATGGATAATTATTCATTATCTACCATGGATAATGAATAGGAGTATAAATGATTTCTCTTTAAAAAGTTTTAATTTTCATTTGAGCCCTTTCTATTAAATCTTTTGCCATGTACATTAGCAAATCATTAAATTTTCTCTTCTAAAAATAATTATTTAAACTGATATTTTTTCTTCTTCAAACTAAAAACTCTTAGAATCATCCTTGAAAGGCTTTAAGATAACTTTTGTGTGTTCAATAAATACAAGTTGATAAAGTTGTGTTTATAAGATGTCTTCAAGTTTTGAAAGATAAATTTCTAAATGGAATGAAATGCTTTTGCAAAATTGTGTTGAAACAACATTTTACAGAGGTGCGGATACTCTATGTTTGAAATATTAAATACATTTATTTGAAATAATTGTCAAGTATATGAACAATAAGATTTAAGCAAGAACATGACAATCAGGCTTGTTATTCTCAGATGGTGTTATATGTCCATTATGCTGTATTAATTGAAAGGATTTGTTATAATCTCATAAAGAAACAGGCAAACTCTGGGCTTTCCTCTTCTAGCAAAAATATATCTTTCATGTCTTCCATTACTGTTCTATAATTATGGTAAGTGAAGCAGAATGGAATCGATAGAGCAATTTATCAATGCATTCCAAACTATTCTAGCACCATTTATGTCATCTACTGCAGATACTGTCATTCAATAAAGAAACATCTAATAGTATCAAGGCTTTAGACTGATCTATTTTAGCATAATGTTTTCCTATGTCATGTTTTAATTTTGATCATAGTTTGTTTCACTTTGTATGCTGTTATGCAAAATAAAATATTTCTGAATTGAATTTCAATTGAAATTTTAAAATTCAGTCTTTAAGCTGAAAAAGCACTACAATATTATGAACAGTCTGAATAGTGCATGAATTTAGACGTTTTTGATACCGTTATGAATTACATCACAACTGCAACTAGAATACATACCAGATATTCTTCATGCCCAAGAAACATTAAAATTTAAATTGCAAATATTTGTCTAGAGATTTAATGACTCAATTTTTGATTTGTTTTTTAACATCACTAGATTCAAAATTCTTTAGATTTTATCGTCATATTTATGATGAGTTCATTTAGATCTTTTTCATAAAATCATAAGCAGTATTGCCTTTCTACCATAAACTATCTCCCTATACTAATGTGATATTGAGTATTCATATCATCAAAGGGAAGATACTAAATTGTACATGAAAATGTTACTTATTTCAGTATGGAAAAAGATATCTCATATTATTAGATTGTCAGTTTCCTTTTCCATGTATGTAGTGGTAAAATTATCATCCAGTGTCATTTTAGTTCATTCAACCTTCTAAAAAACTCTTTTAAGCCTTGTAATGTTGCCAGAGTCACATCAATGCAAAATTATCATTTGTATTCAGATTTGTAGACATCAAGAAATGTTTTTAAGAACAGAACTTGTGCCTGACCAGGTGGTGGCGCAGTGGATAGAGCATCGGACTGGGATGCGGAAGACCCAGGTTCCAGACCCTGAGGTCGCCAGCTTGAGCGCAGGCCCATCTGGCTTGAGCAAAAGCTCGCCAGCTTGGACCCAAGGTCGCTGGCTCCAGCAAGGGGTTGCTCGGTCTGCTGAAGGCCCACGGTCAAGGCACATGTGAGAAAGCAATCAATGAACAACTATGGTGTCGTAAGGGCAACGAAAAACTAATGATTGATGCTTCTCACCTCTCTCAGTTCCTGTCTGTCTATCCCTCTCTCTGTCCTGTAAAAAAAAAAAAAAAAAAGAACAGAACTTGTTTTCACAGAGACAGTGAGACTTAAAGAGAAAGAGTGAGGTTAAAATATAACAGCATAGTCAGAAAACATTATAACTCTTGGTTTTGGAAAAGTATCATTATGTACTAGTTCTTTTTGTTATAGACTAGTTCTGGAGATGACTTCTTTTAAGGTAATTTACATCCTTACTTAAGGATGAGTGTACTACCTGACCCCTTTAAGCTAGTTTCCATGTGCTCATAAAACATTAAATGGGATACAGTCTAAACTTTTGGGATCGTTTTCTAGAATTGCACTCCCATTTTATAGCATGGGCTTGTGAACGTTCTCGATGTAAATCGTGATATGTTTTCAGCCATCTCCTGCCTTCCTTAGACCTCCCCCCTCCCTCCTCACTGCTGCCCCTTCCAGTATTGATTTTTAAGAACCCGTCAGCGAAAGGGTTAAGGAGTCAGAGTGTAAGCGGCTTTAACGCAAGGTCATTAAGAAAATTGGGATGTCATTTACCTCGGTGAAGATGTTGCACACTGCTCTGTTGGCAGGACGCACCGAGGGTTCCTCTACCTGATACCCCATTGTAGGATTTAATGGGGACTATTTTTAACCCACATTCTCTGTGAGCAGTGTCAGCGGATGCTGAGAGCTTGCCAGACGAATCCTCAAAATGGTTGCCAAGCTGTAAAATGGCTGCCAAGGTCCGAGCACAGGAGCAGGCTCAAAATGGGGACTGGCTCCTCAGGGTGTGCTGATTGCAGTCCCCCCACGGCCACCACCCCTCCCCCTGACAAACACACAATGACGACCACCCAGAAACGAAGGGGGGGAACCCCAAAGATGCTAGATTTGGCACCAGCTTCTTGGCACGGCTGGTGACAGTGTCATCCAGAGATTCGAGTAGTCACTGTACTCCTTGTTTCACACGCTTGGCAGAAGGCGATGCAGGGAGCCCGTGAGATGAAAGCACCACTGTACAATCAGTGGCCATCTTCTCTACCTGGTGTAAAGCACACAGAACCATTCTCTAGAAAGGGTTAAGGGTTGGGGGCTGGGGGCAAGGCAAGGCGATACTTGCCAAAGAGCTTTCTGAAGGAGGCCGAGGGGCCTCTCACCCAAGACTTGGGGGCTGTGCCTGTTGGTGCGGCTTGCTCCGGTGGCACAAACTTTAGATACAACAGGTTTAAGGATTTATTTTAGTTTTGCATTTGTTTACTGAAGTTTACAGAAATTGCTTTCTGGCAGTTTTGCTACTTAGCAGATTGAAATAAAATCATAAGGGTGAATTAAAACATACTGCTGCTAGTGCTGATTAGAATTTTAGCTTAGTGTAAATACCGGATGCAGGGTCCAACTTTGCAGACACTTGGCATGAGCTCAATAGGGATATCCAGGCTACACAGGAGAGAGTGTGTGCTTGGATGCTTTTAAAATTCTTGGATAGGTGGAGCATACTACTTCTGCTGGCATGTTAGCTCATTGTGCTGGCTGCATAATATGCTTGAGTTCCAAGGTAGACAGAGAAACCCGGGAAACGATAATAAGGGGAAATGGTTTGAACTTAAAAAATAAAACCTGGAAAAGGATTTTAATTAAACCCTGTACAGTCTTTCAGTTATTAGACATGAATAATATTAAACTAAGTATGTAGAGCTATAAGGTTTGTCATATTTTGAACAATGTTCTAGTAGAAAACGTTTTTGTACTTAAATTTTTTCTCTCTGTGTTACTTATAAAAATATACTGGTGAATTAACTTTTTTAGCCATTCAGTTTACTCAGTGAATTCCTGAAATAGGTCTTCTGTTTAATATCTGTTATGGACTGGTTTTATACTCTGATTGAAATCTGAATTCCTAAAGATAATTTTTAATTTGTAGGGCATATTATTTTATATTTAAATAGCTATTCCAAGAAGCTGATTGTCACAAAGGGGGTATTGTTTTGTCATATGTCAATCAGTACTGGAATTGACTACTTATACCATTACAGTAATATAGTCTATATAGATTGAATTTTTGGAAATCTATGGTTTTAGGGTTTGTTGAGTCATGGGGCCTTTAGGTGGTAAGATGAACACTTGTTATATGCTCTGTTTTAAGACGTACTCAATAAATGAGACTTGAGACTTTTCAGATGTTTTTTATTGCTGTTTAATCAGCATTATAGCTAAGACTTCTATAAGTTCATTTTCAGTCTTTTCTCTCATGGTAGGCAATTGTCAACCAAGGCCCAATCATTCAATAGGTGAAATCAAATGTTATTGACAGTGCTGAAATTTGAACTCTGGATCCTTTAATGTAAAGGATCAATGCCCATTAAGATGCTTCAGCTCTGGAAATTTCAACATGCTGATACATAGGCATTTAGAGGTTAGCCAGACAGATGTGTAAAATGAGTTAGATGGCAGATCACTTAGTACATATTTACAGAGCACACATGTAATGTATGATATTACAGATGTAGTTTAATTAAAACTCTTTCTTGCTAATTCTTAGAAATTAGTAACAAGTAACTTGAATAAAACCTTTCTTTTTAAGTCAACAATTAGGAGTCCATAGCTCTTTACAATAAATCAATATACCTTTAATCTTCAAATTAGGAATATGTAAGTAATGCTAATTTTTTCTTATTGATTTTTCTGTTCTATTTTCAGTGACATATTATTTATTGGCAATTTATTTAGGTGAATAATATTTTAGATAAGGTAAAAATGAAATAATTAAAATGTGCTATTTTTGTGCTTTGTGTATAATGGGTTATATTCCTGAATAGGTAAGCAAGTAGAATTTTTTTCAAATTGCCTGGAACGTAATTCTAAATTTCATAGCATAAAGTGCCAATCAGGCACTCTTCAGGGAGGTAGTATAAGGCATACTTTTTCAGATTCCTGAAGAATTTATTAGCATTCTTTCTTACAATAAAACACAGTACTTTTCAGCATTTTGAAAAATTTTTGCCATTGTTAGACATAATTTATATTTTAGGTTAATGAATTATACAAATTTTTCTTCAGGACATTTTTCTATTAGTATTCTAAAGTAAATATTTTCATTTGAAAGAGTGTCTGTGTTTTTAATGTGTGCAGTGGTTTATTTGGCATTTTTCCCTTTTCTACGTGGTGTACATGTATAATTAGTTCATGGGGTGTGTGTGTATGCTTGTGTCTATCCAAGTATGTATAGAGATATAAAATTTACTTTCTATATAGTAGCTTTCTGCATAGGGCAACCCAAACAGCTGTTATTCCTTTTTATAGCTTCTTTAATCTACGTGCCAACAAGTCAGTTTACAAAATCTGTTTTGTTGATGACTGCTGCGATAATAATTGTGGTGTTTTGTGGCTTGGCAAAAGGCTGGGGTCTCCTCTGAGGACTCTTGCCAAAGGCTTTGAAGGGGTTGAGGTGGATTCACTGCCAAAATGAGTCACCACTCTATTTTATTTAGTGTCCTCTGCCAAGGCCTTAGACACTTTCTGTTTTCATTCTTTTGTAGGCTTTCCTCCCCACATTGTGGTTTTCTTCACAGCCAGAGGCCTGGGTGTGCCAGGATAGGTGAGAGGAGCTGGCTACCCTTCCCTCAACACGAATGTGCGGTGAAACCAAAGGAATAGGGGTTTAGCTGTTGTGCACCTTGAATGAATGGGATTTTAATTATACAGTTACAAATTATAACTAAAATGATAGACTTGTATAATCTAGTACACGATAGTCACCTGCATTTGGGTCAGAAATTCTCAGAAGAGTAGTTATTTACTATGAAGTAGCACTCAAATAATCTGACAGTTTTAATGCTTTTCATAATGGATTGTTTAAAAACTTTAGATTATTCATGAGTTCTGGCGATAGGCCCAAATCTTGAAAATTTCCTCAAACAATAGTATTTTCCCCTTTTTAAATGCCATAATATTTTGCCTCACATAAACTATTTCCTACACAATACCTAATGGTTTCCAAAGAATAATCCCCAAAATTTTATTTCTACTTGTCTTGATTTAAATTGTCACCAATAAGTGGACTCAGAGATATGAATTGCTGGTTTATTTAAGATATATTAGGGATTTAAATATTTTTTTATTCATTAACCCTTTGAATAGTACGAACGTTCATATACGTCTTCACTCAAAGGGTTAACAAAAAACTTACTACTCAAAGGGTTAAATATTTTAAATAGATTGAAGTAAGTTGGAATAAATACCCTTTTGTTAGGTTCTTCCAGCTCTGATACACATTATGTATATAGAGAGATGCAAGTTAATTTGAATCTTCAAAATATAAGCAAAAATGGTATTTCATACATTAATATGAAGAGAACTTAGTTGGACCTTTGGTGACTTCAGATGGCTTTTTAACTACAGTTAGGACAACATTCTAAAATCTAATGAAATATGCAGAATAAAGTTAAGGAGTATAGAATTTGTTTTGTTTAGTACCCATTCATTGTGTTAGATCTTTCAACACAATCTGCACAGTAAAGCTTCATTATAACATTCCCTGAAAACATTTCCATAAATACAAAGTTTATTTTTTAGAGTTGAAAGTTCTAAAACTGTAGGGTACCAAAATATTTTCCACATATTATAGTCTAAACTTTTGTTCCTTAGGGGAAAAATGCTATAAAATGACTTATTTAGCACTTTCTTTTTAATAAATGCTATTAATAATTGATTATTATTCCTCATAAATATTTCAGTTAGAAAATGTATAATTACATAGGTGAAAAGTCTGAAATAATATTGGAATAAAAATTATCTAATCAGGCCCTGGCTGGTTGACTCAGTGGTAGAGCATTGGCCCAGCATATGAATGTCCCAGATTTGATTCCCGGTCAGGGCACACAGAAGTGCCCATCTGCTTCTCTACCCCTCCTCCTCTCACATCTCTCTCTCTCTCTCTCTCTCTCTCTCTCTCTCTCTCTTCCCCTCCTGCAGTCATGGCTCGATTGGAGCGAGTTGGCCCCAGGTGCTGAGGATGGCTCCATGGCTTCCACCTCAGGTGCTAAGAAAAGTTCCGTTGCTGAGCAATGGAGCAATGCCCCAGATGGGCAAAGCATTGCCCCCTAGTGGGCCTGCTGGGTGGAACCTGGTCAGGGCACATGCAGGAGTCTGTCTCTGCCTCCCCTCCTCTTACTGAATTAAAAAAAAAAAAGATCTAATCATATCCTACTGAGGTCAATTGTTAGCATTCAGATAAATTAATGTATTTGAGAAAGTCCTTTGTGAATTGCAAACCATTACATAAATATCAAGACATTACATGTTTATTTCCTTATTTTCTTAAACTTCAGATTACAAAACTCTTCTTTCCATGTATCTCCTTCACAGTTGTCATTTGAAATATCAAACAATAATAAAATAGAAGTAGTTACTAAAAACCTGCAGTCACTTTGTGATAGGAATTCATTTGGAATTTATATACTTAGAGTTCATGGCTAGATTCCAAGACAGAAATTCTTTTGGATGATCTATAAACCACTCAGTTCCTGGTTAATGCTCAAACCATGTGAAAACGTTGCAGGTGAAATTCACTTTGAGCCTTGTCTGAACCCCATAAACTGAGTGAAGTCCCGTAAACCCTGTATGAACCCCAAAGGATCAAAATAACTAAATCTGTCACATCTAATTAAAGCCCGCTATTTTCTAGTGGCTTCTTTATGTGTCCAAATTTCAAAGACCAACTTGTGTTTCAATATGAGCTGTTTTATTTTGGAAGGTATGAATCATAAGCTACTTAGTATTTAAATATAGTTACCCTGGTGTGAAGATCTAATAATAATGCTGTTTCGGAAGAGGAACTGGAACCTCCTTACAAGTATTAATATTCTCAGGATCTCTCATAAAGTCGGCAGGACATAAATATAGTAGTAATAATGGTTGTTTTAGTAATGGTATTAATAGTAGAGATCTTCATCAACATTATTTTGAAAGAGTAATGTTATCTTGAGTTTATACCGAACCTTTATATCAAATACTTAAAAAAAGACTCTTGAAACATCATTTATGCTGATAAATGTGACAACTCACATCATAATGTGAGTTGTCAGAAGCTAGGTATTATTGGTCCCTTTATGCAAAAAAAGAAACAGAATCACTGCTCAGGTTTGTCACTTAGCTTCCAACTGGTTGAATGAGTTCAGATACTGGGATATTATCTTTTGGAGTGTCAATCTCATCTTCTGAAAAATAAGGAGACTGAACTAAAATGACTTCATAGACTCCTTTCAACTCTAAAAAAAATATGTAAATACTATTGCTGTACATTTAGAAAGCCTGTCTCTAGAAGCAACAGTCTTTGTGTCATCATTGTTCATTATATCCTTTTTGAAAATGAGGTGGCTGATTCATGACGGATACATTATAAATCGCTAGCTTAACTTCCCTTATTAATCACCATAATCAGAAGCATAATCATAGTTATCACATACTGAGTCCTGAGTCCTTACTCTGTTTTAGACATTATATGCTGGGCTCTTTCTGTGGATTAGCTTACCGGTTTTTCTAGTTTTTCATTAGTGGTTTTACTATTTTAGTATATCAATTAATAAGTTGACTAAGCATTTTGCATGACTATTTTTAATTTTTTATTTATTAATTTTAGAGAGAAACATTGATTTGTTGTTCAACTTATTTATGCATTCATTGGTTGTTTCTTGTATGTGCCCTGAGTGGGGATCGAATCCACACCCTTGATGTATCAGCACGATGTTCTAACCAACTGAGCTATCTGGTCAGGGCCTTGCACGACTATTTTTACAGGTCAGTGTCCTGGAGTTTTCAAAAATCCTGAAATCATTCCCTTTGTTTGTAAATTCTGACAGTTAACCAAAATGAGGACTTACTTCTAATCTCCTAATCAGTTTGCTTTTTTGATTGTTTGTCTAATGATACTTTTTATAAGGATTAAATAATTGTCATACATTTGTCTGTCCTCTCAACCATTCATTCATCTGTTCACCATCTTGTATGCGTATAGGCTTTTACACACTCAAGAAAGCTAGGTGAGTAAGAAATTATCTGTCTTCAAGAGGCTACCACTCCCAAAGTCAAGACACACCTTAAGTATATCACCTAAATGGCCGTGGTGAATATTTTCAAATCAGTAAAATATTGAGCTGACGTTGAAAGAAGTGTGTGCTTTAAAGACATTCATGTTTCATTTCCAGATAACAGGTTGCACTTTGGAGAGCTGGGCTTTTAACATGTCTGTGGTTAGGCCAGTTCTAGATGCTAAGGAAAGTAAATAGTTGCTGACATAGTCCTCTGTCAAACAGTGAACAGTATCTTTGAAGCAGTCACTGCATACATAGCACCTCACTCGGCTCTGTCTGTTGTAGGGTCAGCCCATTAAAGCTACTTGCCAGGTCTTTGTTAATGTCACACAGACCTTGTGACAGGTGTTACAGCTGCCAACCTGGCATAGTCTGTTGGGGGCATGCTGTAATTGCTCTTGATGGCACCCTTAATGGGTGGTGGAAACGGCAGCATCATGGGTGCGTGGAGGTGAGAAGATCCCCTCAGGCTGTGACTGACAGCTGGCCACCACTGCTGTTTCGCTGCAGTGTCTGGTGGCGACTTGTACAAACATGGGAACTTTGAGTTGATTTTGCTGCCACCATTGGATTTCTTGCAGCTATTATTTCACAGCTGGGCAATGATTTTATCTTAGAAGAAGGGGCATTTATTTCAGGGCCAGAAACAGTCTACTGCCAACAAGACCCTGAAGACTTTCTTATGTTTATTAAATGAGAATACTATCCTCATAACCTCCTTTATTAGGTGTTTTCTGGTTTTGAACTTTTGAGGATTTTCTTTTTGTGTTTGAGAATGTTATCTTTCATCATTATTTCTGAACGCTTATAGGACTACATTTCCCCTTCAGGAATTTCAAATATGTCTCGTATGTCTGTAGGGTGATAAGCAAATATGGATCTGAGAAAGTTGTGAGAAATCATATTCAGGCAGCATTGACCAAGCCCCTGTGTGTCAGCCACTGAACTAGGTGTGGGGAAAATAAAGGCCTGACCTCAGCCACTTCTCATTCTCCCTGGGAGGGACAAACCTTAAGGAGAACATTGGGTAGCCTTTGATCAAGTGAAAATGAAATGAAATGTGTAACAATGTGAGCAAAATTATGATCTGTGTGCACATTATGGAAGATAGTGCTTTTTCCTAAAACATGCACGGAACTTTAGAACACACAAGTTAGACAACTCCCTAATATTAAAACACTCTTGAGAAAGAGGTTTTCAGGCTCTCTGAAATCCCCAAACTTGCGTTACCTCAAAGAACTAAAAAGTAACTATTACCTCTCCTTGTGATCTTTGGTTTTCTCGAATAGTGGTGTCTTCCTAAGTCTCTGTATTTTGGCCTGAGCAGAGCTGTATTCTCATATTAAATTGCACAGGAAAGCTGTGGGACAATTAGTGAAGGAGACTTCAGTATTTATTTCAACCCAGTAACATGGTTTTCTTTGGCAGAAGATGCCTATGTTACAGTCCTAACTTACATACTAACTTAAACAGAAACTCAACCTCAGGTGTGCTCAGTAAGTAGTCAATGGCCATTTCTGAGGTATTTTAAGACACTTTTAAACCACTTAATTATAAAGATATTAGTAACTAAAATATTGCCAATTAACCCCCTCCCTCTCATTTTCATGTATCTGTACATACCCACTCTAAATGTTCATGAAGAAATAGCATTAAGGCTCTAATCTGACCTTAGTGGTTTACAAATGTAAGGTAGCATTTCATAGTCCCTAAAGTGATATATTATTGGAAGCGTATTCATACAATTTTGTTTTAATTGATTCTAACTCTTAAGTATGCAATGAATTGGTGTATATCTCCTTTTAATTATTTATCTGAGCTGTAAGAGAGAAGTGGATAATCATTTGGCGATTCTGTGAAATATCTTGAAAGGAAGGCATTCATCTTTTGTGGCAGACATACCAAAAGGTACAAAACAAAAAAGTTTCATTTAGTAATTTAATTAACATTATTTATGGCACAAACTATTTAGAAACACAACCTATACAAGATGCCCGATACATATTTTTATTGAAAAAAAATTAATGAAATTAAGTGAGGAAATGAACATAGAAACATTATAAATAACTTATTTTCAGAAGGAAACTAAATGTTATAGTTAGGACACAAACAACGAAATAATCCCACTGTAAGAAAATTAATTCAGTGAACACATATATTAAGTGTCTTCTCTATGCTTAATATGGGAAGTATAATAGGGGAGCTAGGAGAGCTGGGGAAAATATATAAAAAATTAATAATATTCATAACTCTGTTGCTGTTGACAAGTTTGAATACCCAAGATATACTAGTGAAATTGTGAATTCAAAACAGCAAGCATGATAGAGTTGGAGTCATCATGGATGGATGCTTACTAGAAGAGGCAGAAAAAAACATACAATTCCTTTTCTTGGAAAATATTTGTAAATTATGCTTGGTTAGTACAAGTACAAAGAAAGTATATGAACATTTTCAATCTATATTTCATGGAGTTTATAAGATGCTGGGTACAATGTACAGGTCCTTGTCCTAGTCCTTTATGATGAAAACGATCATTTTAATTGGATTGCTTCTTTGGAAACAAGACAAAGAGTACATTGCTAAAAGCTTCTGGAGGCCATTTTCAATATTTGTAATAATATAAGTGCTAGAAATGTACTTCCATTTATATGCAAATGTAATAATGCCTTATGTAAGCTTAGAGTTTCTGTAGGACTTTCATATTTTCTGTTTAAATGCAAGCAGACAAAAATTATTTTTAACTTCCGTTTAGAAGATCTACCCTTTCTCCTTCGCAACTTTTTGGCCACTCCTGCCTTCAATAGTAATTTCAAAGTTCTTTTTTATTTTTCTATAAAGGGGATGTTTATTTCTATAAGTACCATGATTGTTTCATATGATCTGGATGGTGTGTGTTGTAAATATAATTTCTTTATGATTGGTCAAATTTTTCACTTTTAATTAAGATCTTTGCTGTAGCCTAATATAGATTTAACAGTTCAATTATAAAGCTTCATTATCTATATATAGGTATATACGTGATACAGGTTCATAGATTAAACGGCCTATGCTATATACCTACTTATTTTCATGAGTTAAACTTAAACTTTCACAATGTTTTATATATATATGACATTATAAAAAGATTGAGATTATAAGAAAACCCTGGGCCTGTTCCGTGCCTATTGAACTAGACACTGGGATAATAAGTGTTCTGTTGAGCATTATGAGTGAGCAGAAGAACTCTCATCTCTTTTCTGAAGGCAAGTCAAAATTTGTGCTCTCATAACATGCCCTTGGAAAAGATACTAAAAATGTTTTATAAAATCTTTGAAATTTTTTTCTCTCAGGTAAGGAATTATGTTTAGAATTATGAAACTTAGTAGAGGATAATATAATTGTGTTTAACATTAAAAAAAGAATATTGAAAATCTGTGTGGATTTGGTTCATCTGGACTATAGATTGGTTAGACTTATTTTAGTTTTAGATATTCCATAAATTCCAGACGTCTCTTTCTGTCTTTTCTATGGATGCAAAATCTATACACAACAGGGAAGAGATGGAAAAAATGGAGAGTTTTCATTTCCCTTATTTTAACTTTTGTTCCATCGCTCTGTACTTGTTCTTTGTTGAAATAAACTTTTTTGGTATGTCTTTCACACATCACCCCTCCTCGCTTCAAAGGCTTCTTTTAATAACTTAGCTGGCTCACTTTTCTCTTGCATATGAAATTGATTTAACTAAAATGTATGTGTGTGTGCACGTGTGTGCATGCCAACATGCACACGCACACATCTGTGCAAATAAAAATTTCACTGGAAAGGAAAGGCTGTGATCTCTCGTTAACTTTAAACACATACACACAACTTGTTGAAGTGAGAAAGCCTACGCTCAGAGTTTATCTATTTTTAAGACCTAGATTTTCCTCTTGATGCTGTCTCAGTTTCCTCAATCTGGAATAAGGATAGTAATATTTAGTTTGCAAAAATTGCTTTGGAAGTTACAGGTATGTAAATCACTTAGCTCACAGTGCTGCCCATTCTTATTATTTGTAGGCAGATAGTAAATTCTTGTTGCTACCATCACCATTATCATCATTATATATAGACACAGGTAATGCATTTGTTTGAAAGTGACAGTAAATAAACTGATAATAATAAGTTAACTGATAATAAGCAGAAGGTTGAAATTAAGGCTTTTGCTGCTGAAAATTTTATCTTAAACACAATTACATGACAAGTGATACATATACTGACCTGAAAATAATAAAATAGTTTAAAAATTATGAAAATATTATCTATATGATTGTTTTTAGATTAACAAACAATTGATGTTATAATGGGAATTAATTTTTCCATTAATATAGTGTCTCAAAGAAAAAAGTTTCACCAACCACAAATTATCTAAATCAAACAGAAGGAATGATATTCTGATAGTTGTACAAAATCACAAAAATATAAATATAGTTTAGAATTTGAAAATACTGTATTAGGACCTAAGCTGTCCAATTATTTTTCTTGTTCTTTAAATACATTCAGAACAGTTTGATAGCAGATGGATAGAGATATCAATTCATTTCCCGTCTTAAATACAGTAACGATGAGGAGTTTTAGCTATTTCTTGCATTATTAGAAATTAGAGCTCTACAAGAATGCTGAGAAAGATGTCTTTTTCAATATAGTGTCCCACCATCAAACTTTCTTGTATCGATCATCCAGTGTCTGCTCATTATGTCCACTCAATGACTCTTTGAATTTTATTTTCTTTGAGTAGACTCTCACAGTAGAAGCTCTGTATTAACCAGTTTACAAGATTAAGACTTTGGGATTTTTTTCTAACACTAACTACTGATACCTATAGCATGTTGAATGGTCATGACTAATAGTTATCTACTAGCACATCTAGCACTTTTGTTTTTACTGGTTGTGTGCTACCAAAAGCTAGTGTGTTATTCCCAGACCTGTGTATACTAGTATTATTGGTATTGTTTGCCTCAGCACTTGCTTGTCCTGAGGTGTAAGCTGTATTACGACAGGAAGCCACTTTCAGGACAGAATATGGACAGACAGAATAGTTCCCTATAGACAAAGGTGTCAGACAAGGGTGCATTGTATCTGCCTATTTGTTTAATATGTACACAGAGCATATCATACAGAAAACTCGTCCAGGACACTGACCAGGGTACTTCAAATGAGCCAGGGTACTTGACAAACACAGGTACAGGAGTAGGCACTTAAGATGGAGCTTATCTGTTGAAGAATACAGCACAAATTACTAGTACCAAAATTGGAGCATGAGGTCAGAAGCAGGGGCGGTGCTTAGTGCTAAAGTCCATGGTTAAGCTAAACATAGAGCTCTCCTCCTGAGGATGGATGCACTCACAGACTGGGATTGGTTTGCAGTTGGACATCAAATGGTTTAACTGGAGGACAGAGAGCCAGGTGAGGGCAGAAAGTGTTCAAATAGGAAAAATAAATCACACTGTCCGTCTTTGTGAAGACAAAACACAATAGCTAAAGGATTGAAAGTTTCCCCAAAGAAACTGCTAGTTTTGAAAGGACAGTGGAAGCTGCATCTGCTTCTTATGTTAGAATAACCGTATCTAAACCAGATAAGCTCTGCATTTTGTTGTTGGTGGTCATCGTGTTTTTGGTCATCTACTGTTGCCTGGCACCAAAAAAAGAGAGCAGTGAACTTTTGGCTAATTTGTTGTGATGGCAATTGTAATTCAGATACATCCTTTGCTAAAAAGCAAGTGTAGGCATTATTTTTAAAAATCTACGGACTATTGCCTAACCAGGCGGTGGCACAGTGTATAGAGTGTCGGACTGGGATGTAGAGGAGCCAGGTTCAAGACCCCAAGGTCGTCAGCTTGAGCGCAGGCCCATCTGGTTTGAGCAAGGCTCACCAGCTTGAGCCCAAGGTCACTGGTTCGAGCAAGGGGTTGCTCGGTCTGCTGTAGCCCCGCCCCTACCACCCCCCACCCCTGTCAAGGCACATATGAGAAATCAATCAATAAACAACTAAGGAACCACAATGAAGAATTGATGTTTCTCATCTCTCTCCCTTCATGTCTGTCTGTCCCTCTCTCTGACTCTCTGTCTCTGCCAAAAAAAAAAAAAATAAAAAAATTATGGACTATTTTTGTAAATTTGGATTTCTATTTTGACTATTTTGTTGTGGCTGCTGGTGGTGTTTTACAGTGGAACATACCTGTAGCTCAACTAAGGTGTTTGAGTCAGACTTTATAAACATAGAAGTAGTTTGCATGGGTTTATTTCATGTGTTTCATCTTATGTCATTTGTGGCACTGAAAGTGAGATTGTAATCCTCAAAGTGTTGGGACAATTCGTTCAGAGGTTAGCCCACCTATGTTTATAGTAGTTCTTTGTGATATAATTATAACGAATTTCCACTGTTGTTTTTGGAGAACACTGTAGGTTGTAATTATGTGTTAGTACTTTTTAAACAGCTCCCTACATTGTCATAGTATTTTAAATGGGCTCTGTTTAAAATAACGTTTTATGTTTTGATTGCAAGAACATAGCTTACACAGGTCTGTAGTAAACAAAATACATGGATCTATTAAATGATAGAGCATTGACATAGTGCTAGAAACATTCGTTAAGCATTTCCTGAACTACCTTAGGTTTAGAGGGGAAGACATGAGTGAGGGAAGCAGAAATTTTTTTTGTTTTTTAACGGTTGATCAATCTTGTTGGCTAAGCAAGATATTACATAGACTAGCTAAGCCCCATGTGAAAAAAAAAGCATAGTAGTTATGCAAACATAAAAATACTACATGTGAAGCATACTGGATTTCATTTTTGTGGTCCACTCATAGGAAGTCTCAGAGCAGTTAAAGTCCCATCTCCCAGAATTAAGGGCATCAACACCATTTTATCTCTTGGTAAATGCTGCCCGTATCTTTCTCAAATGGCAGCAATCTGGATATAGTTAGTCGTCTGGACACACCCTTTCCCTGCTACATTTCATTGCCATATTAGTAATAGAATTTTAGTGTAGATTTAAAAGACAGTATGCCTTAAAGCAGATTGCATAGTTTGCACACTGTGAATTGTAATTAAAGTGTAAGGGGTGCTTATTATGTCAACAACTGGCATGAGAACCCCCGAGCAGCAGGTGACCCTGAGCATGTGACGTTTGTGACAGCTAGGATCCCCTTTTCACTGGTTTAGCAATCTGAAAGTCCAAATTGAAAGAAGCCCAGAGGCTGTATATTTCATTAGATCCCAGGGGAAGTACAGGATACAGCTTCCTTCTGTTTTCCTGGGAGGTCGCCAGAAAGTTTGTAGAGCTCTGTTTCTGTCAGAGGCTCAAAAGGGAAAAGAAAAAGCATTCACAAAACAAAACAAAACACCATACACACCACAAAACCATCCACCAATCACCCCCCAGACCATAAATTTGACATTTCCCACAGTTTTTCTGAGCCCACAGTGTTGCTGTGTCAGCAGTATGCTCCTTGCTTTGAATTGTTTGAAAGGAAGGCTCAGTATTCTAGCATTTAAAAAAACAAAACCTATACTCTTACATATGCAGTGATTCTATTGGTATACAACCGTGAAAAATTATCAAGCACAGATATTATATGATTTGCTTTAAACACTTTTGCACTATGCATTACATTCTCCTCACCTTCTAGAATGGGGTAGAAGTCTGAATTTAGAAAGATGAAACCACATGAATAATAAAGAAAACAAACCAAGGAGATATACCATATGTATTTCAGTTCTTACTGTGATGGGTAAACAATTTGAACTGTCACATTGAAGGTATGCTACTTGAGGAGGCTCAGATCCTTTTAAGAGTAGATTTTTATTGGATCCTAGAGAAAGTATAGACCCCCACTAAGGCTTTGGTTTTAGTGGAAGGTTTTCATCTTGAGTCATCTTAGTATTGACTGAAAGTTGCTGGAGTGAATAGAAAAGGTACATCTTTTTTTTTCTCAGCACCACATACTGGGTTGTAGGCTTCTTACCATCACAGAGTTTCCATATCACAGAAATGGAAACGATGGTACTCTGTTGCTTAACTTTGGTGATACAGATCTTTTGGTCATTGATTTTGAATTTGGAACTCAAGCTTCCCACATGAACCGAGGTGGCTGTTGCTAGTCTTCCCTCTGGAAGACCAAATTTAAGCCTAGTAGGAAGTATTTCTAGCCCCACTTATATCTAGCATACTTTTTAGCCCCTAAGTGCTGTTCTTTCTTTGTATCTATCATCTATCTATCTATCTATCTATCTATCTATCTATCTATCTATCATCTATCTATCTGTCATCATCTATCATCTATCATCTATCTGTCTCTTCCTGCCTGCCTACCTGCCTCCCTCCCTCGACCCCTCCCTAAAGTGTTCTTAAATTTACATCAGAAAATAAGAATCCAGACTCCATTTTTTTTTTTTATCTTTTGGTCAAGGAAGGAGGTTTAGAGTCGCTGTCCTTGTGCTTGTGTATTACCGTGTGTATGTTCACGCTTAAGAGCACTTGCCGGTTTGAGGGAGAAAGATGTGCCGTTGTTACAAGTTTGATAGCTATGTATATTAAAACCTTCCAACTTCAGAGCTGCATTTCAAGTTATTAAGGGACTATACCAGTTGTATTTTTTAAAATTATACTTTACATATAGCAAATTTGCGAATAATTTCTTAATTTTAATTTTCAAGATCAGGCCTTCTCTTCAGTCCAAGAGAAACCTAATATCTTTAGCAGAATTTTATCTCGTTACTCAGGTAGATGAGAGAACAGGTTGGGAGGAAGTAACAGAAATTTGTCTGTCTGTGTTGCCGACAGTTAGCTAACCAATCATCCATTTCTGTAGGCAGAGGTAAAAAAATAAAAAAATTGTCCCAGGTTATGAATTTTCCATTTTTTCCTTAGCTCCTAAGTGTTATTTGAATACTACTTTCTTTTTTTTTTTTTTTTTTTTTTTATATTTTATTATTATTAATTCTAATGGGGTGACACCAATAAATCAGGGTACATATGTACAATGAAAACATCTCCAGGTTATCTTATCATTCAATTGTGTTGCATACCCATCACCAAAATTCAAATTGTCCTCTGTCACCTTCAATCTGGTTTTCCCTGTGTCCCTCCCCTTGAATACTACTTTCTTAATCTTTGTTCTTAGTTCATCATCTTTTATCAAATATCCTTACCTGCTTTGAAAGTGTGTATTTCTTTTTGTTTTATCATCTGTGCAAAAATCACATCACTTCATGGATATCATATAGTATGTTTAAAAAAATATTATGAATAAAAAAGGTGAATATATGTTTAAAAAGTAAGCCCTTTTCAGAACTTTTAGCTAATTTTAGAAACAGCATTCTCAACTTTAGGCCAGGATTTAAAGAAAGAAAAGAAATTTAAGAGTACCTGAGATTGTGCCCATACCAAGCCAAAGGGTATGGGAAAACAGGCTGGGGATGAGAACTGGTCTTCAGGCTGAAACATGTCAACACAATTTCTATATCCGTCTCCTGAAATGCAGGCTGGAATAAAAACCAAGAAGGAATTTTTTCTCTTTCATTTTTAATGATCTAAACGTAACATCTGATGTTCTTTTTTATTGCTGTGGCTGATCTCAGTGGCAGCAGCTTTACAAGACGCTGGCCCAACATGGTTATGTCACTCCTTCATGTACTTGGGACAGTGTTTTAGCTCTCCAGTGGATAGCAAGGTGTCTTCAGTGATGAAGAAAGCATAAATGCAGAAGCCCCTCATCACATAGCAGGCATTTTCTATAAGAAGGAGCTAAAAGAATTTACATTAAACAAAATTTGGAAGCTTAACCTTCCTCCTTAAATACACTGGTCTCGAAAATATTTGCCAAGAATTGTTAAGAGTTGCCTCGCGATTTCAGTAATCCCCTTCCATTTTAAATGGTAATTTTTGTTGGTTTATGTTTCAAATATTACATTACCTGGTAGAATTATTGTGAGCTTTAGACAAGACATTTACCCGCTTCTGACAGAGAGAGGGAAATTGCTTCCTTACGTATAGTCATTTCAGGAATTTTAGCCTTGATTGAAAAATCCAGCCTATATTCTAAGTGGACTTCATTTCTACTAGGAGATAGAAAAGCCTATAGGGAATTTTAGCCTTGATTGAAAAATCCAGCCTATTTTCTAAGTGGACTTTGTTTCTACTAGGAGATAGAAAAGCCTTATGTCATGCCTGGGACAGCCCTGGCTTAAAAGTCTTGCCCAGTCTGTCCCCTCCCCTCCATTCAAAGTTACTCATTGAGTGTTGACTACATGCAAGCCTTTCTTTAGGAAAATGAAAGCCTTGAGCCATCAAAGACTTCAACTAGTTGGGTAGGCAAATGGGATCACCACATGGAACAGGGGTCCCCAAACTACAGCCCGTGGGCTGCATGCGACCCCCTAAGGCCATTTATCCTGCCCCCCGCACTTCCAGAAGGGGCACCTCTTTCATTTGTGGTCAGTGAGAGGAGCACAGGATGCATCCGCACCCATAGTTGTCATTGAAATACTGGTCAGTTTGTTGATTTAAATTTACTTGTTCTTTATTTTAAATATTGTATTTGTTCCCGTTTTGTTTTTTTACTTTAAAATAAAATATGTGCAGTGTGCATAAGGATTTGTTCATAGTTTTTAAAATTATTTTTATTTTATTCATTTTAGAGAGGAGACACAGAGTGTGAGAGAAAGAGAGAAAGGGGGGAGGAGCTGGAAGCATCAACTCCTATATGTGCCTTGGCCAGACCATTGCAGGGTTTTGAACTGGTGACCTCAGTGTTCCCAGGTCGACGCTTTATCCACTGCGCCACCACAGGTCAGGCTGTTCATAGTTTTTTTTATAGTCTGGCCCTCCAACGGTCTGAGGGACAGTGAATTGAACCCCTGTGTAAAAAGTTTGGGGACCCCTGACATGGAGAAATGAACTAGGAGCTGAGCCCTGCCTGCTCTTAGTAACCAGGCTGTAGGGAGTCAGATGAAGGAGCAATTCCGAAAGGAAGAGAGAGGATTCTGTCTTCATTCTCATCTATACTGAAATACCTTCTAAATTTAGGACAGGGCTCTGTGCTGTATAAATGTGACTAGGAATGGGACGGAATGCAATTACAGCTACTTTCTGTGCCTAAGTAGGGTGCTGGTGAAAACAGAGGGTAAAAGCAAAGCAAATTGACTGAAATCTTTTCAAATATTTGATAGAAAACACTGGGGGAAGTGTTGCAGTTTTTAATTATCGTATTTTAATGGCAATTGAGGGTTAATATTAACCCAGTGGGCACTGGTCCTAGTTATCAACATGTTGTTGCCATACAGCTGAGAGTAGTTATGGGCCTGTGAGTGCAATGCCAGTGGATTAACTGAACTTCACAGTAGTCTGTCACTCATTCCTTAGGCAGAGGGACTTTTGGTTTGCTATAGGTCCACCCTGAGTTGCAGTTTCGTTTTTAACTTTAAGTCTGACTCTCCAGGAAAAAAAAATATATATATCAAGGGAAGGGACAAGGTGAGTTTTTGAACCAATGAATGTGTTCAGTCAAGGCAGAGGGCCAGTTTGAACAGTTTAAAGCCTCAGACACCGTTCACAGAAAGGCTATGTGTTCCATGTTCATGGTCATCGCCTCAGCGTTCAATCGCCTACTTCTCTCTGCTTCTAAGAACATGACGTCTCCTTTGCATATGATTTTTCAGACAATATTTGAACCCGTTTCTTTTCTCGGAACTTCTCAAGCCAGTTTTTTTCATGTGGTGAGCACCAGAGTCAGGGCTTCCCTCTGCATTGGTACTCTCCTGTTCTAAGCAGTGTGGTGACTTGCAGCTCGTGGTGAATTGTGCTGAGGATGAAGGTCAGCTCCCTGGCTCGCAGCCTTATTGTTTTGTAGACGGGAGAGCACAGAGCTTTGTGAGCCTTCCGTTCACAGCTCTGTCTCCAGTGCTCACAGGCGGGTTTGGCACACAGTAGGTGCTTGGTACATATTTGTTGGTTGACTAGATGATTATGATGTGTTAAGAAATTTTAGTTGCGTTTCCATTTCCTCTGTTGCTAGATTTGTAATAATTTAATCAGAACACGACAAAATATTCTGAAATTATTTTAGATTTATCTATTACATCTGAAGTGCCATTTACTTGTTTGCAATCATTAGTTTATGGGGACATACACTCCTTAAAGAATTTAGGAATTTTAGGGGAAATTTAACTCATTTAGATTAATATCCCTGAAGACAAGGTAAATGACACCAATACCAAGGTTTACAAAGCTTGTTAACAATCGATTCTCAATACCAGATTTTCTGATTCTGAATCTGGTGTCATCTTTAGGGGTAGTAAGCAGTTGTGGATTCAAATAATTTAACAACTGGTTCTCTGCCCAAATGACCATTCTAAGTATAAAATAATGATATACCGAAAGATAGTTTATTATTTCACACATTTAATAGTTAAATAAGAACAATAAAAGAGGTACAGAAAACTATATTATGTTGTAAGTTTTCAAATATTAGTGAAAAAATATTAAATAAAAACAATAAAACTGTTATTCAAGATATTTCCATATTACTTTTTTTTTGTTTTACAGGGACAGAGAGAGAGAGAGAGAGAGAGAGAGAGAGGGATAGATACGGACAGAAGACAGAAACAGAGAGATGAGAAGCATTGATCATTGATTGCTTTCTCACATGTGCCTTGACCGTGGGCCTTTAGCAGACCGAGCAACCCCTTGCTCGAGCTAGCAACCTTGGGTCCAAGCTGGTGAGCTTTTTGCTCAAGCCAGATGAGCCCGCGCTCAAGCTGGCGACCTCAGGGTCTCAAATCTGGGTCCTCCACATCCCAGTCTTACGCTCTATCCACTGCGCTACCACCTGGTCACGCCACATTGCTTCTTGATTGGTGTCCTCACTTGCAACTTTTTTTACCTATGGACAGAATGAACATTACTATGGGCATTTAGAATACGCTGTTGTGCAGATTAACGTTAAAATAGAATAAGGATATTACATCTATGATTTCCACATTGGGCAGCTGCTGCCCCAGACGCCCACCTTAGAGAGAACACTGATTACAAGTGCCATTTTAACAACCGGTTCGCCAAACTCAACAAAAAAATTAGCTATTAGTTCTGTTGAACCGGTGCAAACTGGCTGAATCCTACTACAGATAGTAAACCAAATACCTTAAAGGTTTTCCTCTCAGTTGCTCTCTCTCCCTTGTGGTCTCTCATTTGTGAATACTTTCTTTAGCCTGAACAGGGAATCGTAAAGGACTCCAGTAGAGGAGGACTCGGGGGCACTTCATATGGAAATGTCACAGGCCTGCTGTAAGGAGCAGCCAGCAACAACAACAACAAAAAAGTGAGCTGGCAATCTGCCTTCCATGCAAAGGCTATTTTTCTTATTACAACAAAACTAATTAGTGGGTTTTCTAATGTAAGAAAATGTTGCTGTTAGTAAAAGTTTCCTCAGTGTGCCAGAAAGCAGATGGTGTCAGGGAACAGTGTTTTCTTTTGCCAGGTTTTGTATGTGCTTTCTGAACCTGCAAGTGATTTTTGATTTCACAGACTTCAGATTTCTAATCTTTTTTATTTCTAAATGGAAATAGAAATTTATATTTAAATGTGTGTGCATCATGTGGCCTATTTGACATATCATAGTTACTTGAAAATGTTGAGTAACATTTGCTGTTCTGTATGGATTTCTTTTCTGAGAGTCTTGAGACTTTTTATGTCCTAGATTTTCTCTCCTTATGGAAATTAAGAGTTTGTGTCTTGAGATTGCCGCAATAGGGAATTTTGATAGGGTTATGAAAAGCAATCTATAAGATTTTTCTTGATATGGAAATCTGTTTTATTTTGTTTTGTTTTGCTTCCAGTTACTGTGTAAACACCAGCTTTTCTCAGTAAGGCTCCTAAGAGCCTGCCTCTGTTCATTATGACGTCAGTGTTTGTGTACAGTTTTGAATAATTCATTTGCCCATCTACTGCTGGTGTGATGTTATTTTCTTTCTGTTAATTTTGAATTCTCTTTTTGCCTAATGCTTTTTATGAAATTCCTTCCAAAAAGTGTTTGTTTAAAGTCTTCCCTAGTGAAGTGGAGGCATGTCCATATCATACTAACGCAGCGGCATTCAAGTGTTTTCTGATTGTAGGCCAGTTGGGAGAATACTGTGACTACTCTCCCAGTGGACATGAGGCTGTTACGTATGGTAAAAACTCCTGGCTTTGTTGACGAGCACTTTGGAAAGCTTTTTCTTGTTTCGGGACATCCATTAATAGCAGAAAAGGAAATCACTACATCTCTGGGCAAACTGTTAAAGCATGAAATATAAATGGAAATGGAAACCCACTCTGTGATATTTTAAAAAATCATTTGGGGTACACATAAGAAAGAATGATCCCGAAGTTACTAAATGAATAAGTCTTATGAGATGGCTTTGCTGTTGTTGGAGGGGAGAGTCAGAATCAAAGGGAACGATGGAAAGGCCTGCATCCCTTATTCGGCATCATTCTCCTGTTAAAATCTGCTGCTCTGTTCCATCCATCCCCCTCTACTAAGCTGGTAACTCAGAGACACTTCTGCAGAGTAGTGTTTCACCTGCAATCCCCGAGTAAACTCTTTAACTTCTATTTGTACCTCTCCCATTTCTGTTGCAAATAAAATTTCCTTTCTCATCTGAAGAATTTCTATTTCTGACCCCTTGTTCAAATGATACCACTTCTGTTATTTTTTCTTTTTGTCATTTCTTCTTTTTCTTTGTTTTTCCCCATTAAAATGCTTTTGATCTTTTTTTTTTCTTTAGTAACCAAAAAACAAAACAGGACAAAGTTTAGAAAGGACACTTAGAGAGTTGAATAAAAAATAATTTAGTCACTGTGTATCTTTACTTATTTTAAGATGTAAATCTGAAAAGATGGAGGTGACGATGAAGTCACTCTGGACCACAGGTGAGGGTTCTGGCTGTGTGAATGCTGCAGGGGTTTAGTGCTGCTGCATAGAGCCCAGCAGGAACAAGGTGCAGGTGATGTGTGAAAATGAAGACATGATTGGCAGGGAAAGCGGCTCACTCCCCTGCTTCTCTGTAAGCTTTGGCTTGTCCACAAGCTCCCACCATTATCAAGAAATTGGAAAAACCATGAAGCCCAGAGATTTGTTATTTTTGTTGAACATAAAATGAACAGATAAGCCATTTTCTACTTATAGAAATCTCTGCTTTCCCTGTCCTCCCCTGGTAGTCATTGGAAAGGGTTCTAACTTAGAGAAACTCCATGTCACCACCCCCAGTGGACATGGGAGGAAGTAGATCCTTTTTAAAAAACAAGTAATGCACATTTTTATAAATGGTTCAGAGTTGAATGAGTGGAATTCTTAGTCAATATTATGAACTACTTCAGGGCTGGATAAAAGCTTACAATGCTTTGCACACAGTAGGTGATCAATAAATGATAGATGGAAAGAAACAGGCTTTTTATTCCTAAGAATGATTAGTTATTAATCATTCCTATATAATTAATCATATTGGTAATTATTTTTGAAAAGAGAATCAGGCCCTGGTCGGTGGGCTCAGTGGATAGAACATCAGCCCTGTGTGCAGACATTCTGGGTTTGATCCCCATTTACGGCACACAGAAGAAGCACCTATCTGCTCTGCGTCCCCTCCTCCTCCCCTTCTCTCTCTCTCTCTCCTCCTCTCGGAGCTAGTGGCTTGATTAGTTTGATTAGTTTAGTTTAATGGCCCTAGGCACTGAGGATAGCTCAGTTGGTCCCACCATTGGCCCCAGACAGGAGTTGCAAGGTGGGTCCCAGTTGGGGCATATATGGGAGTCCTGTCTCTCTGTCTCCCCCTTTCTCACTTAAAAAAAGAAAAGTTCTCGTTACTCAGACTTTTTGATGAAGAGAAACTGTTGAAATATCACTTATCTTAGAGACTTCCCTCAAATATGATTATTTTAAATCAAAATAAATCCAAGGGACAAAACACACACACTACATCCTGAAAATAGTTCATTTAGTTCAGGGGTGCTCAGTACGTCAATCGCTGGTCGATTGCGAAGGAAGTATGGGTAGATCGCATGACATTAAAAAGACATTTGTCTTTTGATTGGCATACAGGGTAGCCAATCTGACGTCTAAACTTTTGACACCCTACGCATGCGCGTTAAACTGCGCTAACTTGTTCAGTTACATTGCTGCGTAGTTAGCCTTCAGTTTATTTAAACTAAATCCAACAAAGGGTATAAAAATGAGTGCTGTAGCTGGTCCGAGTAAGAAGCCTAAAACCTACCACTTTCATACAGAATGGGTGGGGATTTTTTTCACTATGTCATATTCTAAGTGCGTTTGCCTCATCTGTCTGTGTGCCATTGCTATTCCAAAGAAGGGAAATGTGGAGCGGCTTTTTCGGACTGGTCATAAAAACTATGACATTGACTTTCCTCTGAAAAGAGAGCTGAGAAGGAGAAAGGTGAAAGAAGAATACACAATATTAAATAGTAATAATAGTAACTTAAATAATGATAATATAGAAGAAATAAATTTCTGTTTTGCATTTTTATTGTAGGTAGATCATTTTGACTTGGTCATCTTATAAGTAGCTCGCAAGCTGAAAAAGTGTGGGCACCCCTGATTTAGTAAATGGAGTGTTTTTTAACCTTTTTCATCTCATGGCACACATAAACTAATTACTAAAATTCCTTAGCACACCAAAAAATTTTTTTTGCCAATTTGACAAAAAAATAGGTACAATTTTGATTCATTCACACAGGATGGCTATTGTTTTGTTGGCTGTTATCATTGTTTTTACTTGATAACCTAAGGGAGAAGAGGTCAGAGCCCCTGACTAAATAGTCAGGTGTTGCATGTTTTAAAATAGTTTGTGGCACACCAGCGTGCCTGCCACAGCGCACCGGCTGAAAATTGCTGGGTTAACCCTACACAGACAATTACTAGGCATTGCATGGAAGACAATTTAATTTTGGGATTATTTCTAAGAACATTACTCATTCATACTGCGTTACAGAAATGGAAAATACTTATCTTCCCTAACAATATAACCATAGGAAAAAAATGTAGATTGTATCCTAAAACCGAAACAAAAATGACAGCTAACATGAACTTTAGGTGAAGGTGAGAGCGTGCCAGCTCCACGGGCACCAAACTGGGTGGAAGTGGGTACTGACTGTGGTGGATTTCTCAGAGCTTTTCTGATTTCAGAGCGCCGTAAGTGAATTCATATGTCATAATGACCCAGGTTTGTGTTTTTCTTGTTATGAAGGATGTTTGCTGTTTTCTCATTGGTATCAACTCGCACATTTTTGAAATTTTATAATCCAGTATGGGTTTTTGTTATAAATAAAGTTCATTGACTAATCTTTTTAGCATGTTAAACTGCTCCCTGCTATAAAGATACACAGAACCTGATGGCTTCCAAGTGTGGTTCAAACATCCAAAGCACTTGAGATTAACACCAAGTAAAGAAACTTTAAAATATTGTAGTGCAATTAATTTTAAATAACTTAGCACTGCATATGTCAGGAAGAAAGCCATGAAAGAATCCAAATGGAAACTTCTAAAAATGAAATGATTCAGTACATTTAAATCATTTTATCTATCTTAAAGACATAGGAACAAAACAAACGTTAACTATTTCTACTTACATAAGGCTTGGGTGAATTTCTAAAGAATCAGATGTCCCATGAGCTTTATTATGATAACATGGAAGTCTGAGGACCATATGGTTGACCAAATGAATGCTAACTCTCTCTATTCAGCCATATTTGTTATAGGTTCAGAAACCAAGTTATTAGGTTAAAGTTATTACCAATATGGAAACTGATACTATTTTAAAGATATATATATATGTTACATATATATGTTACATATATGTTACATATATATGTTAGAGAAGGTTTATCTGAAGAATATTTTAAACTATTGTTCTAAATCCTAGGTAGGACCTATGACCCAGACTAAATTCTTTAAGGATACCTTATTCAGTAGCTCCTAAACACAATGTTTTCTGGTGTTCTGGATGACACGATGGATTAAGATATAAAGAGCAAACATTATGGGCTTCTGTGGCCAGAGTTGGCCAAGTCACTGAAGATAAACATTTGCAATTGTTAGTAGGCTATTCGCAGTCATTTTTAGAGAAGAGGACAGCCTTTGATGGATAATGATTATTGCATTCATGTTAATTCTAATTACACTTATAATCAGCACCATGTAAGAAAATGCCACCTACTCCCTTTCGATGAAATGGGGGTCCCAGTTTTCAAGTGCAGCCAGAAAATGAACAACTGAATTGCTAATAATATGTTTCAAATTAGAAATCTAGGGCAGAAAAAAATCTTACAGTATACCTCACCCCCCTCCTTCTGATCCCAAAATGAGGACCATAAAGAAGGTATTCTGACTGTCATAGCATCTCTCTTCACCACATGGAATACACCACCATTCAGTCATGCGGTTTTCCCAGAGCCAGAAAAGCCACCCAAGAACATCTGTTGACATCTTTCAAGATAGGTCCTATTTTATTTCATGGCCTTGAAAGAGCTATCTTTTTACTTGTGATTTCAGTTCCATTTCAACAGACATCTTTCGTACCTGTATATTCCAGATACAATGCTACCTGGCAATAAAAATAGGTAGTAATAATGAGTAGTCAATGTGATTCTTTCACCAGTTTACATACTTTACAAAACCTGCTCCTATTTGTTGTACAGTTCGAGAATTATCACTCCTATAATTTAAATAAGGCATTTTAAATCATGCCATTCAGCCTGCATAATCTTAAAAGTCGGGCATTTGGAAGATGAATAAATTAAAATTCAGAAAGGTGATGGGGCTTGCCCATTCCACAGAGCTAATATAAATGACCAAGAAGGGCCTGGGACCCCAGTTTTCTAACTCCCAATGCTCCCCCTTTTTTATTGTACCACTATTAGAACTGCCATTTCGATTACAAGGAGAACCCCAGGCCTGATTAGGAATAACGTTGTGCACTGGCTATGAAATTGTTTCTAAGAGGAAAGTCTGATTTTCAAAAATTATTTTAATATTTTACACCATTTCCAGTAATGCTAATTATATGGTAATAGCTTTGTATTTCACTTGAGAGGATTCTACCTAAATCCCTCTATTTTACTAGGAAAGCTAATCCTACCCGTTACCACCGGCAGCTAGTACCAGGCTACTGTAAACTCTGTCATGAGGCTACAGTTAGTGGCACCAGCGGTTGCTAACAGTAAGAGAATAAAAGCTGTTACAAATGTGCACAGTAACATGTTGCTGTATATTAATTTAACCAGGAGACAGGACTTAATCAAAAGGAGATGCCACAGAATCTTGATTTTAGTGTCATTATCCTGAGTGATGGAGGGCTCCCTGAGAGCAGAGAGCTTTCCTTTTTTCATGTTGTATCTCCAGGTGTACAGGGCAGAAGGCACATACTAGATACATTAATGAAGGCAGTGAATTAATGAATGGAATGAGTTGGCCCAATGACAAGGAGATTAAAAGGAAGCAATGCTGTTTCAGGGGAATTTTCCAGTATCATCTTCCCCTTTGATTAGGAGTAGTGGTGTGAACGTTGCTAACACTGCAGAATCCCAGACTTGTCCTAAATCTCTAGTTAACTCTTTCACCATGGTAGAACTCACAAACACATTCATAGTCCTGTTTTCTCAAATGCTTCAGGAAAAAAAGAAAAAAGGAAACCCCAGCCTGTTCAGGCGGTGGCTCAGTAGTAGATAAGAGCTTCGGACTGGGACATGGAGGACCCAGGTTCAAAACCCCGAGGTCACCGGCTTGAGCACGGGCTCATCTGGTTTGAGCACCGGCTCACCAGCTTGAGCCCAAGGTCACTGGCTTGAGCAAGGGGTCACTCGGTCTGCTGTAGCCCCCCAGTCAAGGCACATATGAGAAAGCAATCAATGAACAACTAAAGTGCCACAACGAAGAATTGATGCTTCTCATTTCTCTCCTTTCCTGTCTGTCTGGCCCTATCTGTCCCTCTCTCTGTCTCTCTCTGTCTGTCACAAAACAAAACAAAAAAACCCCAAACTTTCTGAATTATCCAACTCTGGAATCTTCAACCTTCTCATTTAGGGTCTGCATTTTTTAGGTAAATTGTTACTATACCATTCTCATTCCTAATCTTCCATAAAATTATTTTCTGGTTATGGATATTAGAAGGTCCAGTTGAGTTTTGAGAGTTTGGCCATTTAGTTAGTGTATTTAAATCTCTTCTACCATGTTTTCTCCCTGCCCTTCATCTCCCCACCTCCTGAATCAATTCTTTCCTTTCCGCCCTTTTCCCTTTCCAATCAGGAAAATGTCACGGTGAAGCCCACCACCTTGTCATCCAAAATTCCATCTGAGCCTTAACTCCAGGGGTCTTCTTCTTGAGGCCTTAACCTTACTTTTTAGACAGTTGTCATTATCTTTGTCTAAAGGTCATAGCTAAATTGAATAAAAGGAAAGCTGTGTTTTCCTGTCGATGCACAAAGACAGTATTGACTTCCCTAATCCAGTTTGCTGAGGGGTGAGAGAATTAAATTAGATATCTAAGCACAGAAATTGAGAGCCTTTGAAAACAAAGATAAGGAGACAAGACTGTATTTTCCCTTTTCCTGGGAGCTCTGGGCTCAAGATTCTGCAGGTGTGTCATCTGATCCATGGCTTGCATCGATCAAAACTGTGCCAATGCATATTTAATTAGCAAGGGGACCCTGGGTGCATTATAGCCATCATCCCTATATTGAATGGACTGTCAGACTTTCTGCACACTTCTCCACCCCCACCTTCCCCTCCACTCATGCCCCCTCCCTTGCCTCCTTGTTTGGGAAGCCTCATTTTGTCTGAGCAGCTAAAAAGTTTCTTTGTTTTTAGCTGCTGATGCATACAGCACCACTGAGGAGAATACAAACAAGTAGAGTCCTAAAGTGTTTATTTTGTCTAGGAAGACAAGCTAAACCAATTTGATTCCTTTGGTCAGATTTTTAAACCCTGTAGAAAGCCAACAGGAAACAAAAAGAAAAATACACTGTTCAACTCTTCACATAAAGACTTAAAATAAAAAGTTATATTAAGATTTTTAAAAAAGGATTATAGGATAAATAATAGAATTAAAGAATATATACATTTGTATTTTGATAGAAAAGTATTTTCTTTAAAAAACTCCTTTTGATCATCAGATAGGGCATGTTAGGAAAATTTTAGTTTATCAGTTCAATTTGCATGATAAAATTCACCATTCTGTCCTGAGTCTATCATGACATTAGGGAATCAAATTATTTAAGAAAGAAGGTAGGCCAAAATATAGAGCCTGATATATATTTTTAAAAGTCTCAAAGGTTTCATGAAGCTTCTATTGGTAGGTATTCTTAAAGTGACAGGAGGTTTGGACTTTTGTCTCAGACAGGTTATTTCATGAGATTATGGTCACTGTTCATTTTCACACAGGTTACAAAGCCTGAATACCCAGACAGAGTGTTGTCTGATAAACAGATGTAACGCACCGAGTCTGCTTAGAATAAAGAGCAACAGACTGTGAGCACATGTTTAGGACTCATTTAAACTCATCAGCATAGTGTAGCTTGGAGTTCTCTGTCTCTATTCTACTTTTGAGGTAGCTTGTTGCTGGTAAAGGAAAAGGGAAATTTTTTCCTGCTACAATTTGCTGCAGAGACTCATGGGAAATTCATTTGCATACATCTTGTTACAAAGACTGACTACTTCCTGGCTTAGACAAAGTGTTGCCTGATAAACAGACTTAACACACAAATGTCTGTCTGGAATAAACAATGGCAAGCTGAGATTTACATTTCCATTATCAGAGATAATCTCTTCCCCAGTATATGGGAATTAAGAACCCTTTCTTTAAAACCAGGTCTCTGATGCTGATGATTTATACCAGAACCACATCATGTGTGGGTTGGCATTGACTTTTTAAAAGAAACAAGAAACTTGTGTGCATGGGAAGATTTATATTGCTGTGTAAATATAAATTTTGGGGAACACCTTATAGTACTTTCTTCCCAGCTTTATTTTACTGGATCCTCACAACAATGCTGTTAAGTTAGACAATATAGTCTTTACTGTCCCCATTTAACAGATAAAGAAACTGAGGTTCAGAGCAGTTAAATTATAAAACTGAGATTTTTTTTTTAGGTCACTATCTTTTTACCTTTCAGACTCCTTTCAATAGTGAAATGTGAGTGCAAAAAAAGGTTACCCTCAACAGAAGATATTTTATTTTTCTAGTACATTTCTTTATAATAAACAGATACATGAAAGTACAGCACGTAGACTGTAATTTAATTATGCAGTATTTTCATTTGACACATTTGTTTTTATAATATGGAGTAGGCAGGGAAAACTTCTACTTTCACCTATATAGATTATATGAGCAATCTTCAAGTATATATTTGGTTTAATAGCTTCAAGACCTTGTTGTTATAATTAACTTTGTTTATGGGAAAAAATTAACTGCAAAGGGGACATTGACCACAATTCTGATACATAATAATATTATAATAATGGCTTTTTAAACAGGTCTTTGTTTATACTTGAGTAGGTAGATGACCAGGTTGATTCAATAACTTGAATCTTGAATTGATCAACAGGTCACCATCGCATGCCACAGTTTCTATTACGGTAAAAACAAAACTCAAAGTGTTTACCTAACACTTGTTTATTTTAGTCACAGACACTTGTTAGAGAAAATATAGAAATTATAAATTTAGTCAAAATATCATGCTTGTATATTTTTCATAATTAACAAATTCTTCCCATTGAGTTCATTTATAACTTCAGAGAAAAAGCTGATTATTATTTGAAACAAGCCTAATGTGAAGATTGAAGATTTAAAGATTGGGTCATTTTGTCATTACTTTCAGAGTGACTGAATTTGTATTTTTAAAGCTTAGAAATGATTTCCTCTCGCTGTCATAACTCAACAATAGTTACATTACACCATTTTTTTCTTAATGTGTTAAAATTGTGTCTTATCCCGCAACCTCCTTGCGCACATAAAAAAAATAACACATTTATGAGTAGGTGATAAGACAGTTGAATCACTCTTCAACCTAATCCGTCTCATCATCATACACAATCCCAGCTAAACAGATGGGTCTTGAATATCAGCATTAATGCCAAAAAAAAAAATCTCATTCCTGCAAACTTAATATTTTACAAATTCTTCTTCAGAAAGGCATTTAAAAAAAGTTTTAAGCAGGAAAGTGGTAGTTACATAGACTGTGTAATACTCAAGTAATGCCAAGAAAATGCGACAGGCAGGAGTGGCTAAGCACTGGATCTCCCCACCCACTTGCAGACCCCAGGGTGGTCTGGTGGAGTCCTTCCAAGTTAACTGCTGCCTGAACACGGCCTTCCTGCTCCCTCTGAATCCTGATTAGAAGAGAGGAGGCCCATTGTGTGCAAACGAGCCTGGTCATTTTGAACTAGAGCTTTTTCCTATGCCGTCACCCCCATCTTCCTTCATTGAAAAAGGACTCTCTCCATAGGTTGATTATTACAGTTATCATGTGGATGTGTGCACGCGCACACACACACACACACACACACACACACACACACATCAATGCAGACAATCAAGTCTAGGTAACTGGGAAAGATATACATGTCACAATTTGTATACAATTTGTATTTTAAATACAATAAAGATAACACTTCCCATTTAAAGAATAGGAGTGTTTCCACTTAAAAGCTAAGAAAACTTTTATGATGTGACTCACCTCATAGTTTTAAAATCTAGGTTATTGTATGTTTTTCATTAACTGAGCCACAGCTATATCCATTAATTAACAATAAATATTGTTTTAGTTATTTTATCTGGAAATGCTAATAATAATTGAATATTTTTAGTGGTACAGATTTAATGATGGCATTACAAGTGTGTTCTTTGTCATGACCATGATGAATGATGCTACTGTATTCATCAGTGTTTACACATAAGCTCCAAATTATATACATACCTGTACACTGACATTCTACATTCTCAAATGAAGATTTTTTTTTTCATATATTTCCTCACACTTCAGTCTTTAAGTTCATGGTAATACTGGAAAAAATAGACAATATTCCTAAATATTTTAAAATATTACAATAATGTTTTTTTGTTAACTGTGGTATGAGACTAATGAGCAAAATGTGACTTTCATAGATAGCCATTTGATTTTCAAGATTTCCTTACTGTAATAAACAGGTTAGGATACTGGACGATCAAAATAGAGTAATTCTAAACCTTACACTTCCAATCAGAAATAGAATTATTTTTTTATCATAATGTTAGCGGTGTATAAAAATGAATCTTGGTATTCTCCGACCTGACTCTTTTGCAAAGTACTCATCTTTCCAAACCGAAGAATTAAAAGCTTACTTAAATTTTGAACATCTTTAAGGACTACAATTCTAGAGGATAACTGTTTTTTTTATATTCAGAATATAATCCCTCTTATTCCTTATTTTCTTTTACCCCAGAAATGCTCTTAAGTCTTAATTTATTTGCAGGAAAGTATTCATTCTTGTCTTTACCGTATCTCTTTCACATTTTTTCACTTTATTTCACTTGACTCGTTTTTGTGTCTGGGTGCCTTCTGGATTCTTCATATCACCTTTTAATTTGAGAGGTTTAAAACTGGACATAAAATTCTAACAAAGGCTTTTCAAACTTCACGTTTAGCCAAATCATTATGCATGTAGAGAGGTTGAAACTTAGGCTAAATTATTTCTCTAGTGAAACCAGACTTAGTACTTTTATGGTCCATAGACTTTTGTTGATATCATATTGACTGAAGAGGAATTAGTCTGGTTTGTTTTAGTGTAAGAAGCTTTCTACACCACTGTGTGCCTGTTCCTGTTCTGCTTTTATCAGCTGTTAACAACAGCAGCCAGTAGGATTTTGTGGTGCTCTTTGGGTATCAGAATATGGCAGACTACCCCAGTCCTTTTTTTAGGTGTGAACTTAATATATTTTTCAGTTGCTGGCTGTGGTTAGGTGTTAGAAAATTGAACAACAACTGAAAATTCATCTCTTTGGTTCAGTAGTTATTGAATCCTTGGCTGGGCCGGGCACCCTTAGTAGGTACTGAGGATAACACAACAGTTTTCTTATGGATCTCAAATTCCCATAGGAGATAATTTAAAATCACCTTAGTACACCTAACTACACCTTAATATAAGTCACACCACAAGGGAAGTGTATACAGTTAAGGACTAGAGAGAAGAAAGTTTAGTTTTGTGTCAAGATTTAGCAATATTCCATCTTCACTAACATAAAACTCATGGAAATGGTGTCTATATTTTTGTCTGATCGCTTTTACCATGTTGACATGTTTTTGTCATTCTTAACCTACCCAAAAGGAGTATTCTCTGAGGTTTCATGCAGAAGGGAGCCCAATTGAGGTTAGCGGAACTGTGTATGTGCTTAAGTAGCAAATGCAGTGCAAGGTTTCTGTTCTGGCATTGCACAAGCTTATGGAAGCAGAGGCTAATATGTAGGCATTAGGATTTATTTTATTCCTTTCCCCAGTGATTATATTGATAGTGGAATATCTTTGTCTAAGTACTCTGGTGATATAGCTGTAGGCGCCATAAAAATGCATAGATAGATGGCTACCAGTTCAATTAAGAGGTCTCAACCCAGCCTCCTATATGCAAAGCCGGTCTACTTTAGGTTTAAATTTATGCTCATAAAAATTTTAAAAACCAAAAGAAATAATTGCTTTTCAAGGTTACGTTGAAGTCTAAGTTTTCTTTAAAAAAAAGCAGATCCCTTGGTGGGAAGAAAATTGATAACTCTAATGTACTTCCTCACAATTGCATTCCCAACCCCATCATTTAAACACACTGTAAATAATATTCTCTTGATTGTAATATACAAGTCATCTGGTTTTCAACCAGGGAACCAGAGAAAGTCAACCAGATCTATGTTCTAAGATATGGCATGCAATTCTATGCAGTCGGGTATATTTGGTAGTGGTGGTGGAGGAGGGCTCTAATTATTTCAGGTGGTAGGAATCAACTAATCATGTGGTAATTGTCTAAAAGAAGTAAGACATAAAGTCTTGGCTGCTGACAGGCCACTACCAAATATTAAAAAGAGAAGAATAAATTGTTATCTTTCATGATAGTGTTTTAATGCTAATGCTTAAGAAAGAGATCTTTCATTTGTATCAATTATGTATGGGTAATTGTAATTCTGGTCATCTGGTTGGCTCCCTAGCAGCACTGGTGACCTTTTGCAACAGCAAAGAAAGTGTCCATGTGTGCTCCGCATAGAATAGCACCAGAGTTGGGCTGTTTTGTTTCCCAGTTCAGAAGGGAGTGGCATTAAACGGCCCATGGTAGAGCATAATTATTGAAGTTTTAAAATAATTTACATTTTCTTGTAGATCTTTGAATTTGCCTGTCTCTTAACCAGGATGGTGTATTTTAGTACGCAGTCATCTATGGAAAACATCTTCTCCAGCTTTTGAATAAGACTGGAGAAATTAAATTCTGTTTTCAGTTTGGCTAGGTTCCTCCAGTGTTTGTATCACAGGAGCACTGCGGCCCCTCTCAGACCAACTCTGAGCATTCTCCTGCCACTCAGGCACTTGCTGTTTGTTTGCTTATTTTCTGTGGCTTGAAATTTTAAACTTTCTTTGAATATATCTTTTGTTGCTGTTCCTGTTTTCTATAATCATGTTCTGTTTCTATAAAGATACAGTGGTGAGCCAAATGTAAAGAAAAGTTAAAAAAGAAAATAAAACAAAAGAAAGAAACAAAGAAGTCCACTTGAGATTATTAAAAAAAATTGAGGGGATCTTTCATTATCCTTTTTGCTTTAATATTAATGGATAAATATTAGAAAAGTAATTGGCTATTGTATACTGAAAATTACTGAGATAGAAAACATTTTTCCATTTGTTCAACAAGAAATGATTAATTGTGAAGATATTACACCTAGAAGAACATCGGCTGAACTATCATATGGAAACTAAGGTTTCCTACTATTATGCCAAAGAAAATGTTCTTTTTGGCAAGATTTATTTATCTGTTTTGGGACATGATTAGGAAGGATTTTAACTTTCCCTAAAACAAAATAAGATATTTTCTTTAATTTTAATTATGAATATGAATGTTTTAAAATTTTCTAGGACAATAATAATGAAAGAATGCATTTCTTCTAAAATATGTTGACTGACTTCTCAGAATATTTCATTTGTAATTTTTAATGACAAAATTACAGGATCTTTTCTTAGAAAATAATAGTGGTAATGCCATATTTTTTAGTCTTTTGCTATAAAAGTAATATTAATTTGTGAAGTTAAGTTTTCAAATATGGCTGAACATAAATTTGGACTTCCAGTTTTTAGTGCAGGTTTTGTATTGAATTTGTGGTTCATTCTGAAGGATTTCTGTGGTTTTTTGACTTGTAATACTTTTTTGTTTGTTTCTTCGCTATGGCGATTGTTATAAGGCGGTAAAAACTATCACTTTGCCAGACTTAAAAAATTCATGTTTCACATCTTTTGTTATTTGAACCATTGAGTCAACAAAGAATATTTGCTGTGGTCACCTAGTTAAAATCATCTGAAAATTTAAAAATTGGTATTTTCATTTTAGTACTTCCCTATAATTAAAATCTTCATTTGCTTAAAAGCAGGGAGACTTTCAAATTATTAATTAGCATTTCTCAATCCAGGGTCACTCATAGTGCTACTTCTTTTTGCAATATCTCCCAAGAAGAGAATAGTACTGCTCTGTCGAAATAGAAATATAATATTTTCAACTTACTCCTTTACATGTCATGATCTTTTGATATTGCATTGGAACTTTTTGCTGAAATATGGTTAAATTTCACACCGTTAATTCTAATCCTATAAAGTCAAGCTAAAGTTTGGATTCAAGTTTTTCAAAGGTAATAGAAGTTTTTCTAGAAAAAAAATTTTTTTTAATTTTATTTTATTCATTTTAGAGAGGAGACACAGAGTGAGAGAGAGAGAGAGAGAGAAAGAGAGAAAGGGGGGAGGAGCTGGAAGCTCAACTCCCATATGTGCCTTGACCAGACCAGTGCAGGGTTTTGAACTGGCGACCTCAGTATTCCCAGGTCGACGCTTTATCCACTGTGCCACCACAGGTCAGGCGAAAAATATTTTTATTTTTAGATAATGTTTTATATTTTTCCAAGTCTCAGAATGTGCTTTTCATCAAAAATTTTCTCCTTGATGTATTTTGCCTGATTTTCTTCTTCTCACCAGTTCTTCAAATTCTATGAAATTCTATTGATCTAACCAAATTTTATCTCATTTTAAAACTGTTATTTTATTTTAAGTTATCGTATTTAGAAGTTAAATTAATTGAATTGATATTTTTAGTCTTAAAATTATTTTTTCTCTTTTTTTGACCCTGGCTGGTTGACTTAGTGGTAGAATCTTGACCCGGCATGTGACAGTCCCAGGTTTGATTCCTAGTTGAGGCACATAGGTGACCAACTGCTTTTCCTCCCCACCTTTCTCTCTTTCTCTCTCTCTCTCTCTCTTCCCTGCCCACAGTCATGGCTCTATTGGTTTGAGCACATCATTCTGAGTGCTGAGGATGGCTCCATGGAGCCTCTGCCTCAGGTGCTAAAAATAGCTCGGTTGTGAGCATGAGCACCAACTGGGCAGAGCATCGGCCTCAGATGGGGGTCACAGGGTGGATCCCGGCCCAGGCGCATACAGGAGTTTGTCTCTCTATCTCCCCTTCTCTCAAATAAAAAATAAATAAGTAAATAAAATGAAAATTATTCCCTTAAAATATAAAATAAATGGAATTCAATAAAGGTGTGCAAGAACCTGTTTTTGCTAGCAAGCCCCATTAGGATCTCTCAAATGCATCAGTACATGAGAAAAATGATAAAGTGGGAAACACGTACCTTTCAGGAAGACATTGCTGATCTATCCTGTTAGTTCAAGTAAATGTGCTAGAATATTAGGATGCTAGTATTTAATGGTGTTAGTCTGCATAGTCTGTTGTTGTAATACAGAGCTAAATATCAACAGAACTTGTTACTGTTGTTTGGGCTGCTTTTATATACCAGCTTCAAAATATGTTTTGACACTTAACTATGTTCTGAATCAAGCTTCAGATGTGTGCAATGAAGGATGAAGTCTTTATCAGACGCTAGTGTATAAATAATGGGAAGAGCGGTTTGGAAATGGTCTTTCTAGAAGAGAATGATTTCTGAAGAGTTTCAAGTTATGATCTGTCACAAGCCAAACGCCACTGCAGGTGTAAACAAAACCAAGACTCCTCTCGAAGGGCACAGGCTGCTGCTGCCCCTCCCTTTTTTCTTTTCCCTTTTCCTTTTCTTTTTTCTTTTCTCTTCTTTTCTTTCCTTTCTTTTATTTATTTATTTATTTTTTTTGTTCATCATGTTATCTCTGTAATGGCTCACACTCTTAGTTTATATCCCGAACCTTTTGAGAAATCCTGGCTCCTCTGATCCACTTTCCCTCACAGACCCTATAATTGTTGGCTGTATTTTTATGTTTTTCAGATTCAAGTCAATCTGAAAGTCCCAGCCAGCCAAGTGACGCTGACATTAAGGACCAGCCAGAAAATGGTAAGTTTAGCTTGGAGAGACCACAGCAGCCAGCAGCTAATCACAAACAAGGATTTTGGGGTCAGCCCTATGAGTGGCCCACAGTAGTGACAACTGAGGACTCAAAGAGTTCTCTGAATCACTCTAGTAGCCCCCACCAGCTTCACCCCCAAACACTTGGGTACTCATGAGAACCTTGGTTGCCAAGAAGGTTGATTACAATGAGTCGTGGAGTTGACTTATCAAATTAGAATCTTTTATAGCATAAGTGAGGAACTGGAACTTTTTCATTTCAGTTTAAATCCTTTTAAGATGTCACTATCTTCTTCAGTAGTGATTTAAGATCGTAGACAAGTATTTCTGAGCCCTTTTAAGAGTTCACTTTGTGGCCCTGGCTGGATAGATCAGTGGATGGGGTGTTGCCTGGCGCGTGAAGGTCATGGGTTTGATCCCCAGTCAGGGCACATACAAGAAGCAACCAGCGACTGAACTAAATGGCATTAATGTTTCCTCTCCCATTCCCTCACTCCCCTTTCCTCTCTCGTAAAAAAAAAAAAAAAAATCGGAAATTTTTTTTTTAAAAAAGGACATTCAGCACTTTAATTGCTTTAAGAAAATAATTTCTGTCTTTATAGGGTTTTCGCTTTAAGTAGTCTAAAATAAAACAGTAAGGATACATGGCAGTATTACGTCCGTCAATTGCATAAATATATAAACTTTCTGTTGCAGAAATTTGAATGGAATAAATCCTTTATGCACGAATACAGTAGTTTCCAGTAAATTACGAAATTTGAGGTTTGCATTCCAAGTACAAAAAAGATTGTCATAGGCTGGAATTTTTGATTAAGTAAAATCATCAGTTTCAATGAAAACTGATAAGTGAACTAGCAGTACTTATCATATGATAAACATTGTATTGTGTACTCTCCCAGATATCATCTCAAAGTTCCAAAGTGTTCTTTCTCGGTGATAGAACTGAGGGTTGTAATGGGAATACTTGACCTTGAGGTGCCTTTTAACCATGGCACCATGGTTAAAAGCTCAGGATATGGTCAGACCTGCATTAAAATTCTGTCTCTGTGTTTCTTACCTTTGTAATACTGAATAGGTTATCTAACTCTCAGGGTACAGATTTATTCCTCATTATTAAAATATACTGTTAACAAAAATTAGGGGATATTTCAAAATGAATATGAAGCTATAAAATATTCTTTAATTTTTGTGAGCAGTATATTATGGTAATAGTATTAACTACCTGTTGAAGAATTAAGTAAGATCATATGTATATATTCATATAGTTTATACTTTAAAAGTTGTTAGCTGTTGTTCAGAATTACTCTTATTATTTTCTAGTCAGTATAATAGTACAATATTTGTTTTTTATCTACTGAAAATGACCTCATTCTCCAGTCTCTTCCTTTTGTTGTTCTATACATTTTTCCATTTGGAGCTCTGTCTGATCTGTTGGAATAGATAGGTAAACTGAATTATGTCAGTATTGTGGGATGGAGGATGGAACTTACCACATTAGATATCTTATCTCTAATTTTTCAGGGTCTGTTTTATTTCCCAAGCCTGGGAAATTCTTTATAACATTGCTGGGCTCTAACATTAAATATAGACTATCTGGCTAGTCTACCTCTCATCCTGGTGTTTAGGTGGTATTTTCTGTCAAAGTGGTCTTTTCAAAGTAGGCATTAAAAAGAGGGATACATCTGAAGGTTTGTTTTTAGTGTCATAAATAGCTTACACCTTTTAACATTTATAAGAGTGACATTTATAGATTAGTTTCATTTCTTATATGCTATTTGACTTATAGGTGATGCCTTAAATGTGTTGTTTTTTTCATATATTATGTTTATCTACAATCTGCCTGAAGTTGTGTTCGGAGATACTCATTTTATTTTTATTTTAAAATTTTGTGGCTGTGGGGGTATGTGGTTCGCGTATGTAGGTCTGGCTGCCCCTCTAGCAGGCCTGCGATTCATCTGTCTTCATAAAATGGCCGACAAGCTGTTCACATGCAAATATAAATTGAGAGCATGAGAGTCCTGGCATGCATTTCTGGAGCTGCCTGTGATACCGATATTGTGTGTTTCCCATTCCAAAAAAGCAACCAGGATTTTTCGGCCAAAGGCACGGTGATACTAGCCAAGTTAGTTTTTAACCCTAAATTACTTGGTGCTACCTCAAGGATTCATGGTACCATTTCAAGGGATCATGTGAGTTCAAAGAAAGAAAGTGTTAATATGTGGGAGACAAAGTTATAAATTCCCATGTTTCAAATGTCATTTATTTCAAAGAAAAAGAAGTTGCTTTGTCATAGACAACTCGAACTGAACCTGAGACGAGGGGAACATCATCCTCTATCTGCCTTTTGTCAGTCTCAGATGAGTTATTGGAGGAAAGTGATTTTATCCCTTCCCTAAAGACATGATCCCTGAAGGAAAATAATTGAGGATTTCAGGACTAGGTTTTTCTTATATGCATTAGATAACTTCCTGGTGTTGCTTTGATTTAGTGTTTGTTCTTTTTCTTCTTCCATAACCTCAGATTATAGAACATGAGCTCCTGAAAGGTTTTTGTTTGTTTGTTTGTTTGTTTCACTTTTGTTTTCAAAGAAAGAACTCTCATAAATGTGTCAACACAACTCTAGGAATTTTTGGAATCTTGGTGGATGAAGAAATGACAGACTCTGGTTTTCAAATAAAGTGGAAACTCATTACTCCTTCTCTGTGTATATATGCGAGGGGAAATAATATTCTTTTTATCCTAGACCTTGAGGAGACAGGTAATGGGAAATGAGTGGTATTTTCCTAGTAAACCACAGAGAACGAATAGACAAATGGTAATATGCTATTTCGTCCAAAACCATAAACCAAGCCATGTAACTTTACCTAAAGTGGATGCAGCTGTTTCTTCCTTGTCCAACTAGTCCATTTTTTTCCCCCTGTGGAATTTTTGCTTTCTTTTTTTGTACTCCCTTAAGACTTGACTGTAAAAGAAAATAAATCTTTGTCCAATTAGAGAGTATTAGATGGGAATTTTGAAGGAATTATCTGACACCCAAAGATAAAATATCTGAATCTCTGAAACTCAAAATCAGTATAATAAATGATTAAAACTCAACCTGAAACTACCTGTAGAGTCAAAAAGACCTGAGTTCAAATGAAATAATGTGTGAGTGACTTTGAATAAGCTATTATCCCAATCTCAATTTTCTTATCATACCAGTAAAATAGGAATACTGAAAGAGCCTACCTCATGAGTATGGAAATGAGGGGTATGTATATGAAACAGCATAATGTGTGGTTCATAGTCAGGACTCAAACAAAGGTAAATATTACGATTGTCCAGCAAAGCTTGTCATACATGTCATGAATACACATATTCAAGAGGTCAAAAGCTGAGAGCCTGAGATTCGAAGCAGGATAGTGTCACAAATAAACCAAGACTTAGAGACATCTTTTATGTTCAGAATACCTACTCTGTTCTGAAATGGCAGCCATAGATCTCCCTGAATTTGTCTATGATCCCCACAGTGCCACATCCATTCCACTGTTTAGTTCTTGTCCTCACATTCTGTTCACCTCCCAGGAGTGGAGGACTACAAAGGCAAATCAGAGTTTACAGACCCTTTAGAAGGGGAGTGCTCAAGAAGAAGGTGGTTCTGGAAAGAAGGGACTCCTAGATGTCTTCAATTTTAGCTGGTTTTCCTTGGCTCTAGCCAAATAGACTCTGGATTATTAAAAACTATAAGCTGATTAAGGGTAGGATTCATGATAAATTCCTTATAAAAACATCTTGCATAATATATAGCTCTGTACCTTGAACTTAGTGGGTATCTGATATTTATTTACTTACTGAATAAAGTTAATTAATAGAGGAATATGTTGTCATTATCTCCAAATATTTTTTGAGTCTACTCATTGTTGATTTATCAAGAGGTTTTTAAGAATAAAACTAAAACCCTGGAGAAGATGAAAATCTAATTTGGATATGGGGGAAAGTTGTGCTCAGACACATGGATGTACATACACAGGTATGAATAATGCTAGGAAGCCAAGGTCAGGGGCTAGGTACTAATGGACATAGTAAACCAAGTCATAACTCAGTTTCCACCCCACCTCAGTTAGCAAGTGTGATCAAATACACATGGCCTTTGAACAACATGGGATTGAACTGTGTAGGCCCACTTATGTGTGGCTTTTTTGTTTTCCGGTAAGCACCTGCATTGTTTTCCATCAGCGGTTCAACTACATGCATTGTTCTGTGCCGCTTTATATTGGGGGAAGTGAACATCTGTGGATTTTGGTATGCACAGGGATCCTGAAACCAGTCCCCCTTGGATATGGTATGCACAGGGATCCTGAAACCAGTTCCCCTTGGATACAGAGGAACATCTAAGTTTTAGGGGAATTAAAAGTTATATGTGGATTTTCAACTGCAAAGGGGCTTACTTGTATATGAAATACCATCATGTTAGTTTATGCTAGATTACATAGCAAGTGCACTCCTGACAAAGCGCTCAGCTCTGACTGTTACTCTTTATGCAGTCCTTTTGCATATTTCTGAAACCCGTCTGGCTTTTCAGGAGCCCCTGAAGGTTTTGAGTCTTACTTTGTTGGACTTTGACTTGGAACAGCTACTCAAATCACTTTGGTGAATTCCCATGATGTGCTTTGGCGACTGTTAAAAGTATACTGCTCACAAAAATTAGGGGATATTTCAAAATGAATATGAAGCTATAAAATATCCCCTGATTTTTGTGAACAATATATTTATGGGACAGAACATTTGAAGTCTAGAAGTCTAGGTTCCATATTTACAGGGCCTGTGAAGAGTCCCCTAAAGCTTGCAATATATGGTGCATCCGGTCAGTCATTCATAAAGGAAAAACTCATGTGATGCCCCTGTACTTAATTCAAGGCACACTTCTGTAGGGCTACATTGAGTGGTTGTCTGAAGGAATAGTGCAGTCCAGCATTGGCACTCTGAAAGCACTTTCTCCGCTGGAGCTTACTGTGAAACCATCCTTAACTTATTAAAAAGAAAAAAGAAAAGGAAGGGAAGGGAAGGGAAGAAAATGTGGGATTCCCTTGCCAGAGAAAGAAAAGCTGTGTTCACATTTTTATTTACTAACTCTCATCACCTGAACAGCCTACTAATAATAATAACCTACTCTAAGTGGTTTTTACAATGTGATATTTATAATAGGAAGTCAAAGTTGGTATTAGGTTATTGTCTTTAGGTTTCATCATGTTTGTCCTCATTTAACTGACAGTTGCGCATCTGTTGGTGACAATCAACCCTTTGCAATCAGTGGAGGCCATTAATCATGATTGCTTGCCCAGATTTTGAAAATTTCCAGCTTTACCTGCGAATTTGAAAATCACCCTGGAATTATTGGTTGAATTTAGCTTTCATGTTCACCATCTTCTTTTATGTCCTTCCCATCTAACATTGTTAAAATAGGTATCATTGTTAAGTGCTGCTAGATGAACAAGGAATATACTTTTTTTTAAATCACAATTGTCAGTATCTCTTTAGTTATAAATTAACTCATTTCTGTGAATATTATATTTAAATATTTATGAGATAGCTTCCAGGCTACTAACTTAATGATTTAAGATTTATATGTAGGATTTACTTTGTAATTTGGGAACAAGATAAGAGAACTATAAATTTCAGTTTCTCTTTCGGATATACATTCTCTTAACTGATAATATTCTCTCTAAAAATTATAGGTCCATTGCTTTTTAACTTTTTTCACTACCTCAAATATGTAGTATATTGTAATATTATATTGCAATATTAATACAGTGTGTCCATAAAGTCATGGTGCACTTTTGACCTGTGACTTGTCAAAAGTGCACCATGACTTTATGGACACACTGTATATAGTAGGAAGGCAAATGTAATTCATAATTTCAAACTCTAAGAATTATCTCTTACTACTGAATGGTCTACTTGTCTTGATTAATGTCATTTTAGTTGGGTCTTTTTTAGGAACTTTGCAGGCAGTGCAGCCTAACAGTTGCATTTTATTGAGAAAGCAGGAGCACTCTAGCACCGTTGACTTATAAATACAATTTGTCAATATTTCATAATTTTCATGACTTTCTTTTACAATTATCTAGCAACAGGTATTCTCAGCAGTCTTTCAAAACACCCTGCGGGGACAGACACAGTTAAGTGACCACCACAATAGCAGCCATAACAATAACGATCAGTATTCTAAAACAGAAAGGTCCCAACTCCTGGAGACATTAAAACATAAATGCCTTCTGATTTCCAGGTCGGTATAAATAAATTCTGACTGATGAATTTTGAGCAATGTGATGGAGCTAGTCTCTCTTCTTAGGGAACTAGATTTTGGTTTGACCTATGATGTCAATCTGAGACCAGGTGAATTATACCTTCTTAAATACTGTTAGCAGATGTGACCCACCATTGTTAGGAAAGGCTCTGTAGAAATGGCTCCAGACAAAGGAAATTATTGGACCTTGGCTTGTGAAAGACGAGGTACCAGGTGAGGCCGGGGCTTCCCCCACGGGTATCCTGCAGTGCCGAGTGTGCCGAGCTTTGCACAGGACCCAGTGTAGTTAAGGAGCCTTTCAGCTGAAAAAATAGGGAGGCAATTTGTAGTCATTTTAAAGAAGTAGTTTTACCTCACACATTATGGATATTTTATTGTCTACATACAGAGGATAACTAGCTGAACAGACTTTAAGTGGTTGGCTAGTAGCCAAAGTAGGGAATGTTTCAGACTCTGTTCCCCTGATTTCCAAATTCTAAAGTGTACTGGGTGGGTGGTCTGTTTCAGACATCTTCCCCTGATTCTTCCACCCTTACACATACACACACCTGCCAATGGAGGGTTACAGAGGAAAGAAGAAAAAAAGGGGCTTCTCTCTGGTCCTCAAATTTATTTGTGTCTGTGACTCTTGCTACAAGAGTGGCAACCATTTGCATGTTCATTGGATGTAATCTTCCAAATAGAAGAGCATTTTTAAGTGTCTTTTTATATTGGGATTGTGCAGATTTATCCATAGATCTCTATTCCAGAAATACAAAGCCATGCAGTACATGCAGTATTTCAATTGGGCTCAGAAAAGAGGTCAGATGAGGAGCCGTTATCAAATCACAGCACGGTCGGAGGAGCACCTGGTTTAGGCTGCAACTCTGTCTGCTATTACTGTTCTCCCTGCGGTCTAAGCCCGCACCAGCCCTGATAGGACCCTTTGACAGATGTCCTTAGAAGGACTTTCCATGTACTCCTAATGGCCACTTTCACACTTCTCTCCATCAATTAAAAATCAGCACAACGAAGTAGCAGGGAGGCTAGTTTGGGTAGGGAGTAGTGTGTGAGCTTTCCTTGCCACAAATAATAGGGACTGGGTTGACACTTGAGTGTGAATTTGTTGTTTTAAAGTCTGTACATTATTTTTTTGAAAGGAATTATCCATTTGCAGATAATATTAGTAAACTGGATGTAATATAAATAATTTACTTGGGGATTTGGAGTCACTAATCCCGATTGATTAGTTGTCTGCTAGAAAAATTCATGTGGCCACAAGGTTTTTTGGCACCTTTTCTGGCTACAGTTTCCTTTTTCTTTTTTTCCCTCTTCTCTTCTTTGGGATTTACTCAGCTCCAGGCAACTCTGCTCCCCTGGCATTAGCTTGTCATGAAGTCCGCTGGGCTGTCTCAGATAGACGTGGGGGAGGGTAGTGTTTACTGCAGATTACTTTGCCCCATCCCAGTTGTTAATTGCTATACTTGGTTGATTTTAACCCAAAGGAAACAAGGGAGTCTCATATGCCTTATCCGCGGGCATCATATGGCAAATATCCAAAGAGAGAAGTGTAAAGGATATTGTGCAGAGGTCCAGCAAAATAGGAACAGGCTTCCAACAATCTCTCCATGAAGGAAGGTTAGTATTTTCTTAGCTCTCTGTGTATTTTGCAACCAGAGAGCTCCTCAGCTAGCAGCATTTGTAAATGCAAGAGATGAACAAGGAGAAGCCAAATCACAGCTTCTGAATAGGTCACATTAGCGAAAGACAGTTGCCATTACAAGCCTGATGCTAAGTATCTGTTAAGGGAACATCAGTTGTCCAGGTCACTGAAAGACTTATACCTCAATTTTTTCATAATTATTTCAACCAATAGTTATTAAGAATCTGCTGGGTACATTTCGACTTGAAGGAATACAGAGTTGGATCAGACATCCTGCTCTTGAAAACATCATAGTCTAGTAAGAGGGAGAAGGCTTCATTCATTTATTCATTCATTCAGCCAATATTTAGTGCTTTTTAAGAACCAGGCACTGCACTGAACAAAACAGGCAAACTCTCTCTTCTTATGGCACTTACTTTCTGGTGGGAGCAGACAGACGTAAGCTAAGTGTGTCAGATCCCAAGTATGTAGTATTAAATAAAGCAAATTAAGGTGATAAACAGAGGACACTGTGGATGCTATTTTACATAAGAGTGGTCAGGGAAGGCCTTTCAGATATGTTGACATTTCAGCTTAGACCTGAGAAGATGGAGAAGAGAACTATGCAGATATTAGGGACTTTTTTTCTAGGAGAGAACAGTAAATGGAGAGCTTTTGAGACATGTTGGAGGAACAGTAAAGGGTTAGTGTAGGTTAAAGGGCATGAATGAAGGAGAGGGCAATTGGAGATGAGGGTAGCAGGAAGCTACATTATGCTGGACCTTGTAGGCCAAGGAAAGGATTTGGCAAATTCCTAATAAGCCATGATGTGCTCTTCAGAGGAATACTTATACCAAATCCACTCATTTCTTTGTAGAGTAGATGTGTCCTGAGTCCCTACAATGTGTTAGGTACTTAGTGTTCAGTGGTGAACAAAGTGAAAAGGCATAATTTATAACATGGTCCAAGAATGAGACTCTCTTGTCTGCCATGACGATGTCTTTTAGTATCCCCAAAGGTTTCCCTTTATGCATGTATACTAAAAGCTGAGTCACTGCATGGGTTATTTGACTTCACATACCCACTGGTGCAAATGATTCCCTTTTCATTTAATGGAGGTCAAAATCTGTCAAGTTTCACCTGAAGCCTTATCTCACAACACAATTAAGATTGGAAGCCCCAGGTCTCAAGTACATTTACCAGGAAGCTTGATTTTTCTCCCTAATAGTTGCCACATTTAGAAAACAGAAATGATAAGATGCGAAGTTAAATTTATTTCAGATAAACAGTCTCTTTTTTTGTATTACACGGGATACAGTTATACAAAGAAAGCATTTCTTGTTTATCTAAACCAGTGGTTCTTAACCTGGGTTCTGTTGAACCCTAGGGGTTCGATGAGTCGGTCTCAGGGGTTCAGAGAAGCCTCTGTCGCGGAGGCCAGAATAAAGTAATACTGTAATTTGTTGTGAGTTCATGCACTTTGTTGGTTTTGTTCTTTGAGCAAGGTGATGTTCATGCACGGCTCATTTTGTGCACCAGTAAAAAAATATATACCTATGTCTTGAATTTGGAAAAAAAATCATATTTTATTTATCACTAAAGAAGGGTTCGGTGAATGTGCATATGAAACTGGTGGCTTCGGTACCTCAAAAAAGGTTAAGAACCACTGATATAAACCAATTCCTGTATTTTATCTGGCAGCCTGTCCTAACGCTCCACACACTCTGATGGAGGTTACGCAGGCAAGAGTAACAGCAGCGCATGAAAAGGTTTGGTTGGTCTGTGATGATTCCACTGATCACAAAGAGTCAAACCACTGGGACTTAACCCACTAAAAATGAAACCTAGGAAGAGTACTGCAAAGTTTGAATGACTTGACTGCTTAAATTCCATTCCTGCCGCATCTGCTGGTATCTAGCCCAGGAGTTATCTTGGGACAGTGAGTCACTTGTACAGCACAGTCAGTAGGTACAATGCAGTCGTTGAGAGCCACTTAACCTATGCAAGTGTATAAGTTTAATTAGTGAGATATTAATTGACTAAGCCATTGGGACTGTAGGTGAGTCACTTTAAAGCAAATGCAAAGTAAGTGTGCCTGGTCACAAGATCCAGTTATTGACAAACTATTTGCTTCATGAAAGATGAAGAAAGTGGAAAACCAGGCAAACAATAAAGCACTGGGAAGTTTCACATTCAAAGTGAAGTAGAGAAAATACATTTCAGATTGACTTGAAAATAGAAGGTGGCACAGTTTTCATGTGTTGAATGGGAAACTGAATATATATGCTTCCATTTGTAACTGAGGACTATTTTACCAGGTATGACAAAACTTGTCTGAACATGTTATAGAAACATGGAAATGGTCTTTGAACTCTCCTACTTTAAAAAAGATTTCAAGGAACGTGGTTTTGGAAAGTAGGATTAAATTCTTTTGGACTTCAGAGCCGAATAGTGACAAAAAAGAATGATTTTAGTAGTAGTAATCATAATAGCTCACATTCATTATGGACTTTCTGTATGCTGGTATGTTAGATTGGATCCTCCAGGAAGAATATACTTTGATGTGATTAGATGTTCAGGGATTTATTCGGGTAAAACCTCTGAACGGTAGGATGGTGGTGAAAGTAGGCTAGGACAGGCTTCAGACTGCGGTACAGATGCCCATTGACTTACCGTGAGGCTACATCCTGATAAACCCATGGTAAGTTGAAAATACATTTAATAAGTCTAACCTACTGAACATGATAGCTTAGCCTAGCCTACTTTAAATGTCCTCAGATCACTTACATCGGCCTACAGTTGGGCAAAATCATTACACTTAGTCATCTACACGATGACTGCATTACCAAGTGTCGGCTGTTTGCCCTGGCGGTCCTGTGGCTGGCTGGGAGCTTGTGCTTGCTGCTGTGGCCCAGCGTCACAAGAGTACATTCTCACATATCACTAGGCTGGGACAAGATCAGAATCCAGAATCTGCAGGGCGGTTTCTACTGAACATGTATGGCTTTTACCTCATCATGAGATGGAAAACTCATCCCATTGAACCATCCATCATCAATCCAGACTGTCTGTATTCAGCCGATATCTGTGAAAGGAGAGAGGGGATGAGGGAGGATTTATTGATGTCTGGGAGGAATCCTAGACATTAGGAAGCTTTAAGAAAGTTTTGTATAGGCCAATGGAGAGTCTTTGAGCCAAAGTCGCCTGGTATAAAAGTTATTGGTCCCATAGGAATGAATGGGATTGCATTAGTATCCTCCTCCTTAGTCACTGGCTGGGAACCTGGAGGAAATGTGGACTTGGAACAAATGTGGTAGTAAAACCAGAGAGGTGACAGCTGGGGGTGTCAGGCACTTATGCTCCTCGTAGCAAGTGATCCGAGTGACTCATTTTTACGGCCACCCCTGCAAGGTGCTGTGCTAAGAGTCCTATATTTATGATCTTATTTAATCCTATTACAGCCTTGTAAAGATAGGTACCCTTAGTGTGCTCATTTTACAGATGAGGAAACTGAGGCACAAAGAATTTAAATAATTTGCCCACAGTCAAGAAGGCAGAGTAGTCTAAGAAAGGAGGAAAGAGTATTCAGACTTAAACTCTAGAATTTAAATGTTTTAACCACTACATTATATTATAGAAAGAAGAGTATTCAAACTCTGGTTTTGTAACAAATTTTTAAAAAGATTTTATTTATTGACTTTAGAGGAGAGAGAGATGGGAAGGAGGGAAGGAGCGGGAAGCATCAATTCATAGTAGTTGCTTCTCATATGTGCCTTGACTGGGCAAGCCCAGGGTTTCAAACTAGTAATCTCAGCGTTCTAGGTCAACACTTTAGCCACTGTGCCACCACAGGTTGGTAGATTCTGTAACTAATTGATTTTCTAAATTTGGGCAAGTGATTTAAACTCTTGGACGCCTGTTCGCTGGTTTATAAGGTGGTATGCCATCACCTTCCCAGGAAATGTGATTTTGTTCTGTTTTGTTTTGAGCTTACACAATGTTAGTTGCTTTTCCTTCCTCATGTTCTCTCATCTAGGATCGTCATCTCTTCCTTTGTTCCTTATCTCCTCCCCCCAGGTACCTGCCTCAGCCTTGTGCAGGCACCCACAGGCTGAATTTTGTCCTCAGAACTAGCAGGACTTTTTTCTGTGTAGATTATATGTGTGAATGGGTGTGTGTTTTCACACCCAGAACTTGCAACAGTCCATAGTAGATACTAAATAACATGGAGCTCACCTTTCTCTTTGATCCATTTCATTACCTGATGGACATGAACCAGATGCTGAAGGGCAAGCTATAACATACATGTTTCTTGTTTTAAATTCTTTTGGAATATTTACATTCTTACCGCAAAAATACATATTTATTTTTCTTACGGATATTCTTTTCTTTCTAGTCTCAAGTATTATGAATATATGGCTCTACAATAGATATTTTTTAACAAAGGATGAAATTTTTATTTGATTTTTCTGCTGGAGGTGAAGAGTATAAATTGAGATTAGTTGTAAGATATTTATATCAGAAGCAATTATGCTTGTTGGATAGCATAAAACAATTATGATTCCCAATAAATTTGAAAGTATTTCTGTTGGAAAAAGTGTAGAAATGTGGTTTTATTGAAAACATAAAATGTTTATTTGTATTCCCTTTCTTGTGCAGTACAGTAGAAATTTGCACCTTATCCCTTTGATTTTAGATTTCTGAATTATTTAAAAGAATCAGTTAATTCTCCATTTCAAGTGAGCAAGACAGAGTTCATTAGGATATCTGATTCCTAGCATGTCCCACATTCACAGATCATGTTAACTCCATAGAGAGGTTTATCTTTTAAAACTGCAAATGCTGTCCAAACGGAAAGCCTTTCAATTTAATGCTTTCTTGCAGCTTTGGATCCTTATTGATAAAGGGGGTCAACAAGGCACCGTGTTTCAGATCTTCAGCCTGTTCTAAAAGTAGCAGTGCCTGGAACATGTATGTTCCTTGAGTTATGGTAGATTTGCAAATCGATACTATGAAATACATATGAGCAAAACTCAGCACACGGTCACATTTACTGTTGTTCAGCGGTTGCCCGCTATTGGTCATTGAAAGGGGCAAAAGAAAAATCCTTAAAGAAATTAGGCTTTTTTTTTTTTTTTGCCTGACCTGTGGTGGCGCAGTGGATAAAGCGTCGACCTGGAAACACTGAGGTCGCCAGTTCAAAACCCTGCACTGGTCTGGTCAAGGCACATATGGGAGTTGATGCTTCCAGCTCCTCCCTCTTTCTCTCTCTCTCTCTCTTTCTCTCTCTCTCTCTCTCTCTCTCTCTCTCTCTGTCTCCTCTCTAAAATGAATAAAATAAAAAGAAATTTAAAAAAAAGAAATTAGACTTTTTTTTTTTTTTGGTAGATAGTGCTATACAGACTAAGGACTTTTGCTTTTGAGTCATATTTGTGAACTCACTAGCTATCTTACACTTACAGAGACTCTGTGTGGCAGTTGTAGTTTGTATTCATTTAATAAAAGGTGGGAGAGAGATGAATTATTCATTATTTAATAGAGATGGTAAATTAAATACTTTGAGAAATAGGATTCATGAGAGGAAAATATTACAAGATGTCCTTGTTGTTGAGAAGACACAGAAGCATTTGCTATAGATCAGTTGTTAATAATACATAGCTTTTAACATTCTCTTAGGGAAGAAGATGGAGAAGAGAAAAACAGGTGCCTGTAAAAGCTGGTGAAGCCCAGTTGTGCCAGGAGCTGCCCATCATCTCTATGATGTATCCCTTCATTCATTCTTTCAACAGATAGTGTTGAATCCAGTTCTAGCTGAGCAAAATTGATAGTGAAGATCACTGGGGAAAAGTAGCTCCAAGTACAAGTCTCAGAGAACCCTGCTTTACAGAAATTGACCAGGAAAGAATACTTTTGGAATACGAGATCTTTAACAAAGTTTGGGTGACTTAATCATTCATAATTGTGTAGAATTTTTGAGTTGTACATTCAGATCACTTTATGGATTCTTGCAACAATAGGAGAGGCAAGGAAACTGACCTTGCTGGAATAGTACTATGGTCTAGATGCCATAAATTGTTTGGGTATATTATTTTAATTTGGCATAATAATTCTGAGAGGCAGAAGATGAAGAAAATGTAGTTTAAGGGGGTGGAGACACATGTCTGTGATCAACAGCGGGCAGGTGGCAGAGGCAATACTGCTTCGTCTCCTGAGAAGACTCCTACTCTAGACTGTATACTCTGTGAGTGCAGAAACTAGTAATTCATGTTGTATCCTAAACATAGTGTCTGGCACTAACAAATATTTTTTGGATTGAATGAATGAGTAAATGAGTGAATGCAGAGATCTTGTCCTTAATAGTTTAAAGTCTTTTTCTGCTGAGATATATTTGACATATAACATTGTATAACTTTAAGGTGTATAACATTGATTTGGTACCTTTTTACTGCAATGTGATTGCCATTATAACATTAGCTAACACCTCCATATTGTCACATAATTTTAATTTCTTCTAGTGTTGGGAACACTTAAGATCTAGTTTCTCAGCACGTTTTATGTTTGTCATACAGTTTTGTTTTTTCTAATCACTGTACTGTGTATGACATCTCCAGGACTTGTTTATATACTACTCGCAGGTATGCGCCCTTAAACAACATGTCTTATTCTCCCACCTCAGCCCCTAGTAGCCATCATTTGAGGAGTTTAAAGTCTTTTAAGGGGAAAATAATATAACATGATATTCTTATATTAACTGTAACATATAAATATATATTTATATATAAAATATTACCTATAACATATAAGTGTATGTAATTCCTCCTCCTTCCAACTTATCCTTTTCTCATCATACATATATTTATTGATACATACACTAATCCTTCTGTTAGGCAGTGGGGATATAAAGATGAATGAGGTGGACCCAGTGCTCATTAGGTAATCTTTTTAGCAAGAAAGACAGATATTTAAACAGATATATGTCATAAAATATGATTGTGATCTCCTGAAGGTGTTTGGATAGTGTTTGGGGGCACATAGGGGAAGTAGATGCAAGTGGTCAAAGCTATGCAAGGGGCAACAGTAACTGAGTGATAGGTGTTCACAGAAGGGCTTCATTTAATATTTGATCTAAATATTAAAGTGTGTGTGTGTTCTTAGATATTACCTAGGGTCTCTGTGCCCCTTAGAAATAGCTCAAAACCCTGATTTCAGACTCTGAGGAAATCCAAAGTTTACCCCAGGATTTCTGCATATTTCTGGAAAGGCTTTCAGGCTAATGTTCCCTTGTAGCCGTTGGTTCCAGCACCTGCTGATTTAGTTTGATTGCTAAATCTTCTCCCAAGGTCCCTCCCATGTCCTGTGCTCCAAATGTTGGGTTCAGGCACTTCTCTGTATTTCTCTATTATGCACACATAGAAATTATGTGAGTAGCTGACTTGGAGGGTCTCCTTTATTCATAAGAAATAGACCATCAGTTTATTTTCCTAATCAGTGAATTCCAGCCCTCTTGATAAAACAGTGAATGAGCTGTGCAATTTCTGTATTTGTTGGAAAGAAGATTAAAGGTCTGTGTTAAGCAAAGAATATTCAACCCACTGGGTAAGGCTTGGCTAGGTGAAGGCACTGTGTGTCTGAACAGTTTCTAATGTCCTAGTCACATCATGTTTAATTCTTGTGCGGCCAGTCATCTGGTATGTTTTCCTTGGGATACAGCCTGATGACTGATCATCTGACAGATAGAAAGCATCCGTAAGTGAGAGATGGAGATGAAAGTAAATTGTGACTTCTTTGGCATCTACCTTTCGAACCCAGGCCTTCCCCACTTTACTCTAATTCAGTTTAGTAGATGTTGGATGGAAACTAATACAGTTAAAAAGAACCTCATGTAATCTTACTAACATTCTTAGAACATGATGCTCCAGGCTCTCTGGTCAAGGATATTTGCATTTGCATGTATGGAATAGTTAAAGGCAGAATTCTGTGTGTGTGAGACGTCCTTGCTCTGAGAATGACATTTCTAAGCTGTGAAAATATGATGTGCTCAAAACGAAAAGTGAAACGGCCTTTAATTCTGTAAATATTGAAGAAGAGGCTTAGTATGGCACCAGTAAATTTGCTAGCCAAGGTACTAGCCATACTGAGTCGGAACCAGAAAAAGTGCATTTGTTGAGGTTAAATCATAAAATTCAAGCCTGAGGGGCACAACGAGAAGGTGTTACAAGAGCAGTCACAGTCTCACTGTTTCCTGCTGGCCACTCAGCCACTTTGACACTATTTACTAGAACGGTTTCATTTGCCGCCTACACATGTTATGTGAATCTATGTTACTTGACACTTCAACATTTTAATGTTTATTGTGAACTACGGAAATATTCATCCTAAATCTTCACATACTATATTTACTCATTAAACATCAATATTTGTTTAGAAATCTCTGCTGTATGCCAGAAACTGTTCCAGGCATTAGTTACAGGACTGCTAAAGCCCAGAGAAGTAAAGTGATATGCCTCAAAGAACACATGGATTAGTGGTTGAACTGGACCCCTGATATCTGTCCTGTGTCCAGTGTTCTTTCTACTATATTATTACTCTGCTTTTGTTAGTTTGACTGCTTCTCCCAAAAAATAAACTGAAATCAAAAAGTTACTTGACAGCCTTTGGGAATTATTCTCTTAATTTGCCAAGAAGTTGTATAGTTTATTTGAAGGTTGTTTGTTTGGCATTTTGAATCAAATTATCACAGTTTTCATATTGCATTGATTACAAAGTGGAGTGTAAGCTCCGCAAAGGCGAGGGCTGTTTGTCCTTTTGCATTCGCCAATTTCCTCCTTATCACAGGACCCACACACAGTGTGTGTCACTCACTATCTGTTGTAAACGCGGAACTGAGTGATGGTCTTACACCGTACATATCCCTGCGGTGTGGTGTGTGTGCGTGCAGCATGAGCGCCCCATAAAAGCCTGCTGGTGGTGAGGATGCAGATGACGTTGTCCATGTCAGAGGACCTCTGCTGACAGTGTGTCGTCCCCAGCGCATCTTTTCCCACGTTCAGTGCTTAGATGGCCAGGCGGGCAGCTCGCAGCGTGGGGTAGGTGCCTAGGAGACCCGGAGGCAGACGCAGTGAGATGGTTTGGGTAAGGTGTGGGAAGTGTGCTGCCGCTCAGGGAGCGGGGGTTTGCCCTGGGACTCGGCTGGCTGCGAGGAGCAGGGTTTCAGATTCCACGTTAGGCAGTCTTCCCTTTTACCGCCAGCCCCGTCCTCATCTGCCCGCAGCCCTCCGCGTTCCAAAGTGCAGCACTCGGACGGACAGAACGCGTCACAGGAGGCAGCGCAGGGTGGGATGAGCCAAGTGGGAGATAAACACATGGGACAAGGCATGGCTGACCTTGACATAAAGGGTCTTTGTCCCGTGAGGGCTTGACAGAGCAAAAGAAAACAAGAATAAAATGCAAGCAGGGTCTGTGTTAGTGTTTAAGCAAGTGTATGTCTGAAAATTTTGTGTCTGAAAAGTATATCTGAAAAGCTCATAGGATTTTACCAAGTATATACTAAATTATACTTTCTGGAAAAGCATAGACATAGGGGTGGTATCTGTCTTGCTTACCCTTCTTTTTTCATGACCTTATAGGGTAAAAGAACATGGGTACAATGTGAAGAAGTGATGGGTTTGATAGTTTTATTGGAGGAAACTGTTTTGAAAGGAAGGGTGCAGTCCTCTAATTTGAGCTTTAACAGGTACATGGGTGTGAGGAGGAGGGGACACCCAAGCCAGAGCCTTGACTTTGTCATTTTCCTGGCTGTGAAATGCTTTTAAAACCTTCAGACCCGGACTTACCCACTTACTGACCATAACTGACCTTGGGGAAGGTGCTGGACCTTTCTGCACCTCAGCATCTCCATTTAGAAACTGAGTCTTCACTCCCGAGGATTTACTGAGGACATAAAGGTGATGTACCTGAGAACTCTTTATAGACAACCAAGTCCTGTATAAAATTAACAGTGTTATTCTTTGAGGGCATCAGGAAGTTCTTCCTTTCCATCCTTGGTCCCCTGAAAAATGCCGGGAGACCTGTAAGTACCACTCCCCTTTGTCATTCTTTCTGCCCAGCAGTGCTCACTTTCAAGTGGGGATGGTTACCAAGCTGTTGTGTGGGAAATGAACACTCCAGCCGGTGCGCAGCGCGCTTTACCCTTGGCCACACTGCTTGACCCCCGTGACTACGGGTCAGAGGATCCCGAAAGGCAGTCTTGGTGTTTACCATGGCGCCGCCTTCGCCCTCGATTCTGAACTAAGCTGAAATTCAAATTCTTCAAAGATAATTTTTTTTTAATGTAAGCATCCCAGATTATCTCAAGTAGCTCCAACAAATAAATAAATAAGACTCACCATTTTTAGTTTTATTTATTTTTTAAAATGTTATTGAATTGATTGGGGTGACCTTGGTTAATAACGTGATACCATTGCAGGTTTCAGGTGTATTAACAAATAAAATGGAGACAGGGCCGTAGCTATGGAGAACAGATAGTGGTTCAAGGGGATGGAGGTCAGGGGACTGGGTGAAAAGGTGAAAGGACTAAGCAAAGATGAAAAGACATAGACGCAGACAGCAGTGCGGGGATGGCAAGAGGGAAAGGGGGTGGGGATGGTGGGGAAGGGTAGAGGGGGGATAGCTGGTGGTGGAGGGAGACCTGACTTGGGGTGGTGAATGCACAGTGCGGTATACAGATGCTGTGTTGTGGCATTGAGCTAATATCAATGTTCCAGTAGGAATCTTTAGACTATGTGAGAGTATCAATGTTGACCTAAATTGACTCAGGTTTATTCATTCTTTTATTATTGTTGTTGCTGCTGTTGTTGTTGTTATTATTATTATTATTAAGTGAGAGGCCAGGAGTAAGAGACAGATTTTTGCATGTGCCCCAACCAGGATCTACCCAGGAAGCCCCCAACTCAGCAATGCTCTGCCCATTTGGGGCCATTGCTTTGTTGCTCAGCAATTGAGCTATTTTAGCACCTGAGGCGAGGTGATGGAGCCATCCTCAGTGCCTGGGGCCAACTTGCTTGAACCAAGCAAGCCATGGCTGCAGGAAGGGATGAGAGAGAGAGAGAGAGAAGAGAGGGAGGCATTGAGAAACAGATGGTCACTTCTCCTCTGTGCCTTGACCAGGAATCAAAACCTGGGACATCTACACACATGGCTGACACCCTACCATTGAGCCAACCAGCCAAGACCGGGTTTATTCATTCTTAAACTCCCTGAATCCCCAGACTTTACACTGAGTGTATTTACTGCATGACATTTAAATCCACTTTTAGTTGGCTTCTACTTAAACTTTTCTCTTTTTGGTATAGTCAGCTCAGACACAAAATAGACTTTAATCCTGTGTGTTTGTTGTTCTTGCAAAGAGTTAAATTTCATTAGATGGTGAGTGCTATAGGGAAATAGTTGTTTCGAGTAATTCTTATGTATATTTACTGGTCTTAAAAGGAAATATGAGTGTCCTCTTTCTTAAGCCACTGGTTTGTAAGATCTTTCAAGCATAGAATTTAAATTCTCTGACAAATTATCTTTAAGGTTTTAGAAAGAAGTTTTGAGTACCTTTCAGTTCCAAGTTTTGTCTCTGTTGTTGAGCCTCTCTTTGTACCCACTCATAATCCCCGCCCACCAAATACTTGTGTCTTCAAGACATCAAAGCTCATTTGAAAAAATAGTAATAATAAGTCCCATAGAAAGAAAACATCCGGTATATATTGGGAGGGCTATGCTGCACTTGCCTTTTCATGCATTTTTTCTGGTTGAACCAAATGCTTCCATCCTCTCTTTTCAGAAAAGTCTTTGACTGTGTCCATATAGAGTTGCTGCAGAGCAAGCAACGTGCAGCCATTCCCAGGACCATGTTTTTGGCTCAGTAGTATCCACTGTGGAAGATCCTCCTTATAATCTGACATATATGACATAAACTGGTGAAGAGCCTCCTTTTTTAAAATTGTTCATTCATTTCACTGGCCTGATGAAAGTTATACGAACCATAATGACTCACAACAATTACTAGTCTAATTCATTTTTTCCTATGTATTCATTTAAAAGGTTTGCTCTATAAATATAAGACCTGTAGGTAAAAGGTTCTCTGAAAATCATGCTCTTTTCAAGATGTTTTCATTAGTTGGTATTCATTTAAGTGGGTTCTATTCTGCATATCATTAAAGGTGCATGTAAATGTTTGTTGGTATCTTCCCTACCTCCTGCTTTTATATTTCCTCCGTAAGAGGCAATGCCATTAACCTTAGCAGTGCTGTGCGATTGTCTTTCGATCAGCCCCGTCATTGAGAGCCCACTGATCCATAGCTTACATTACTTAAACCACTGGCTCCTAAACAGAAAAATAGCCCCATTACCCTCTTGGAATAGTGGTAGGCTGTCTGAAAAATCATTTCTAAAAAAAAGAAGAAAAAGGTAAGCAAAAGTACTCCCTAGTTTCTTTGGGAATAGTCCTCTCTTTGATATAAATGTTTGTAGTAGTAGAACCTGAGTTTCTTATTTTAACTGTACAGGAAACATTTATTGAGTTGCCTGCTGTGTTTAGGGTGCTGTTTAAGATACATGGATGATAACAAAGATGTTTTGGGTGCAGTCCTTTAAGAGATGTAACTTTCTTTGCAGATGATAGGCACATGTGCTCCTAATAATAACTCCAGTTAAATCTACTAAGTGCTCTTAGAGTAAGGTGACCAGATTTTAAAATTGGTAAAGTGGGACACCATTGATTGGGGAGGTTTCTTGATTAAAAATTTGGTTTATATGGAGCAAAAAAAAATTTTTCATAGAAATCAAAAATAGTATCATAATATATTTTTTTAAATCGGGACTATTTTAAAACGCCGCAGGACGCGGGACAAATTGTTAAAAAGCGGGACGTCTGGTCACCTTATCTTAGAGTGAAACAAAGTACTCTGAGAATGCAGAAGGCGGGATACTTTAATTCAGGCTTTAGAGGCAAGGAGTGAAAAGTTAGATTTTACATGGCAGGTAAGAAGCATGAGGGAGGGTAAAATGGGTAAAATAAGAAACATGTTCTAGATCAGTGATATAGCTACCAAAGGCACTGTGTGGTCTGAAAGTTTATGGTGAGCCAGCAAAATAGCCAAGTCGTCTGGAGTAACTTGTGCAAGGTAAAATGAGGGACGATGGGAAGGCCATAGTATCTACAAATATGGCATTCATGTCTTAACCTTCCCTTCTCTCCTTGCAATGAAAATCAAAGATGCTATCACTTTACGTATGTTGGTAGACTCAGTGTCATAAAAATTTAAGTCTTATACACACCCCATCTTTCAACCAGCCAGAATGCTTGGAAACTGGGTTCAATGCTCAGCTTAGCCATTAATTTGCTATGATCTTGGATAAGTAACTGTTCCCTTCTGAACTTTGCTTTACTTTTCTGTAGATTGGAAGTTAGTAATAGTGCCTACATTATAGCTGTTTGAAGTCTTAAGTGTGATAATGAACAAAAGGCATTTTGCATAGTGCTCAAAAAATGAAAATTACTAATATAAAATGATATTTTGATTCCTCATTCCTCATCTTAAATGAACGGGACTTTTAGTTATTGATAACTAGAGGGAAATCACTCTGTTCCAGGTGGTTGATTTATTTGCAAATAAGATCCTGTTTCTTTCCTTTGCAATAAAGATCACTACAAAAGACTGCTTGCTTGTATTTATAGAACAAGTATTTTGAAATTTTGGGACCTGAAGCTTATGAAATTGCACTTCCGTGCATTTCTAAAATAATTATGTAATAAAGTTCTTTTCCACTGCTTGACACTTGTTCCTGAGAGTTCCAGTGAATTTATGGAAGTGAAGAAAAGATGGGCTTCTGTCGTTACTACTAAGTGCTGACATGTTTCTTCTTTTACAGATCCTCATCCTGTATCAAAAAGCTCTGAAGATCTCTCAAACCACTTTTAGCATTTATTGTCGTTACAGCAGTTTGTGTCTTGATCTTTTCATTGATTAGTATTTCACATTTCTTGCTGATCTTTTGAACTCTCCTCTGAACTTTGAAAAGACACAAGTATTTAAAAGCTTGATCTGGGTCTATCTAGGCTTTGGAGGAGAGAGTTTTAATTTAAGTTCCCAAATGGGGGCACTGCCTCTTTAATTTTTCTTTTTAATTTAATCTGTAGTTCTGTAGAAGAAAAGTTTTCACTGAAAGCACAACCTTTTTCAAAAAGCATTCTCATTAAAGGGCAATCTTAATGGGGAGAACTATAGATAATGAAGTTGAAGAAAATGTCTGGCAACACAGATTTCTGCAAGTTTGAAGCTCGTGGTGAAATTTCAAACAGCCCTAATGGAAAATTACCTAGTCTGTTTCCTCAAGATAGACTTGTTTGTATAGCTACTCCAATTTTAAATGGTAGAACAGTAGGTACTTATAAGCTGTGTTTGTATTACAATGCTGTGTTTTCTAACCTCCTTTGGGTTTGAAACACAAGCTAGTTAATATCTTAGTTCTGTGCTTCCTGGATCATGAGTGAATACTTTGGTAGTGTCTAACAAGCAGAGAGAAGGGAACAAACAAGCAGAAAAACTTCACTAAGACTCTTTCTCATGTCTCAGGTTTTTGCTTCTGTTTCACCTGAAGAATATTTTAAAATTAGATAGTGAGTCCCACTGTCATGAGATCAGAGGGTTTCAAACATCTGAGGGTTCTCCAGTATATTCTTGATTTGTAGAGCACCAATAAATGTTTCTGGAAATCCATGAGCAACACGGTCCTTTCAATGTGCAAATGAACTAGGGATGACCTTTATTTTTTAATATATTAATTAATTTATTATAGTGAGGAGAGAGAGAGAAGGGGAAGGAGCAGGAAGCACCAACTCTCATATGTGCCCTGACCAGACAAGCCCAGAGTTTTCAAACCAGCAACCTCAGCATTCCAGGCGGATACCCCATTCACTGTGCCACCACAGGTCAGGCTAGGGGTGACATTTTTAAAAAAGTATTTTCTTATTTGTTATGGCTCTCCCCACAATTATTACCATGCTCAGGAGTAAAATACAGTTCATCTTAGATAATAATATTTTATATGGTGTGGGCTATAGCACTAATAGCTAACATTTGTATAATACCCTGAAGTTTTACAAAACACTTTCCTATGCATTATCTCACAGGCTGTATTTTGCAGATCTTCTTTTAATTACAAGATATTCAAACAGATCTATACCCACTCACTGGAGTCTGAGTAATAAGCATATTGAATTTTTAAAAAGTTGACAACTGTCTGAAATTTTTTGAGGGTAAGTCCTTTTAGAAATTAGATTCTAGCCTGACCTGTGGTGGCGCAGTGGGTAAAGCGTCGACCTGGGAACACTGAGGTCGCCAGTTCAAAACCCTGCACTGGTCTGGTCAAGGCACATATGGGAGTTGATCCTTCCAGCTCCTCCCCACTTTCTCCCTCTCTCTCTCTCTCTCTCTCTCTCTCTCTTTCTCTCTCTCACTCTGTGCTCCTCTCTAAAATGAATAAAATAAAAAATAATAATTAAAAAAAAAAGAAATTAGATTCTAAAACTCTAAATCCTCATTTGCCTTAGGTAAAATAATATTATAGAAAAGTGCTATTAAAATGTGATATGAAGTCTTTCTGTATAATGATAAATAGCTCACAGAGATTTGTTGCACAGTAAAATTAAGGTTCTACAATGCAATACTCAGTATGACCAATTTTATTCTGTTTAATGTAACAGTTCTTTCCCATAAATATATACTACAAAAATTGTAAACATTCTGATTACCAAATTTGCATGTGTGTGCACAGTTTGTGTATATGTAATTTGTATAAACCTCCATTTTATGTCATTAGAATTTATAGCTTACAAGGAATAAGTACAGTAAGATGGAAAATATAAACAAGAAAACTGAGACTTAGGGATATATAAATTAAAATAGAAGGGGAATATCAGAGGAAAAACTTGAACAAAGATTCTACCATATTGTTCAAGTAGTTAATAACACTGAGATAGGAGTTTGGTTCTGAATTTCCTGGCAGCCAAAGTTAAAAGAGAACTATACATGATTAATTATATGATTCTCATTACCTATAATGAGATAATACATGTCAATTTCTCAAGGGAAGAAATCATTCCCTGGCACTTAGTTGTAGTATTTTTTCATGTAAAACTTCAACAGGTGAACCCCAGAGGATGTAGTGATGTTCAGTGTTATTGAAGGAGATGCAATAGAGGAGTTGGTAAATAGCTTCTTTCTAATTCTTCCACTAACTAGAAGCTGAGAACCTAATACAAGTATGTAACTCAATGGAAACAATCCTGAATTATTTGTGACAATAACTCGCTTCTAATCTGCCAGGAAACTTATAAAAACCTAGAAGAATTTACAATATGATCTTTACAAAATTTATAGAAGTATTTGGATCTCATTGTCTTCACGTGTTTTCAAACATTTCTCATAGCCAGACTTTTGATTAAAGCTGGGTCGTAGACAGTTTTCATTGATTTGTTTTATTTACTTAAAGACTGGATCCATATATTTTACAGAGTAAACAAGCAGATCTGCCTTGCAAGGTTAGAAACTAAGGCTTCATAAGAATTTACTTACTGGGGTGTGGGGAGAACAGGTATTTGCCCTTGTGGCTATTTATAAAGGTATTTTTAAAAATTCTCTCTCAAGTATCAACCCAATTGCTTGAAGATTCCTTTAGCAGTGGATAAAGTCTATTGTTGATTAAAGAGAAATGAGATTTACAATGCAGAGTCGTGAGAAAGACAAAGAAAGAACATGCTGATTTAATTTTCCTCCAAATAGAAATGATTGCTATCAGATTCCTGTCTGAAAGCACTTTCTCTTTCCCTAAGTAGAAAGACGCTGGGCTTTTCAAGGGGAGTGACAGGGTAGGTTCTGTCATAGCCATGTCATCTGCAAAAGCAAACAGCAGCGCTACTTCCTAAGGTACTTGGTGGCAGGATTCTGTCACTGCTAGCCAGGTGACCTTTTCTTTTAAGCATCATCCCTAGCTCTCCTCTGAGAGAGAACTTTCCCATTTAGAATGTTGCTTGGACACGCTACTGTTGCTTAGGACCAGAAGGGTTATTTACTTATGACATAAAGTGGTAGGTGTGAAAGTGTGTGTTTGGACTACCACAGTGATCGGAGTTTCTCCTTTGACCTTGTTCATTTACTGCAGAGAGATGTGGGCTGGGACCTGTAGCCTTACCTAGTCCTAGATCCTTGGGATGGGAACACGAGAAAAGTCTTTGCTCATAGTAGAAACCATGTGGAATGTGGTCATATCAACAAGTGGTTGAGCCGTGTATCCTATGATACTGTTAAGCATAACAGTAAGAAAGAGAGTTTTGTTCTCCAAACACCTAATTCCTGGCTATGGTTGTTTTGTAGTGTGTAACTTCGGATTCATTTCATCAGAGAGCAACTGGGAGGTCCCAGCACAGGGACTAAGTGGGAATAGGCAGCAATGACAAGTGAAAACTTAGTTTCTAAGAATCTTGTTTTTGTGGAAATCCCCCTAAGACCACTAAAGAAGGAAGAGAAAACATGTGCTGTGTGTTGGGTGGGTAGATCATTCCTCAACAGGATGTTTTATTCTTTGTGTTTAGTCTTCCTCCATAGTAACAATTATAATGAATGCATCAAAAATAAAGCATGAAGACCTTGTGACCTATCTTGTAATCAGCACAAATTAGTTTGGGGGTGGGGAAATCCAGCTGCATATTAGTTTTATTAGATGTTCCCAAACATTTTATTGCAATATTTTGGAAAAATATCCACAAACAAAGCTAGGTTTTCAATGTGTTTTCTATTCAATATGTATTTCATTTCTGAAGGGTAATTAAGTTGTATGTCTATAATTCCTTTGTTCTTAATTCATCAAAATGCTGCCTTTGGGAAAACAGTTCCAGCATAGGAAGGTTATTCCTTTTCCCAAAAACCTGTTTTTAGAAAGGGGAATGTATCTTTAGCTTACCCCTCCCCTGTGGCCCCTTCCATGTTTTCTAAACTTTAAGATGCTTTTAAAAGTTCAAACCATTATTTTTCATTTGATTCTAATGATAAGTTTTTTTGTTGTTGTTTTTCTATTCTGATGATCACCATTGCTACTGTGTCTGAGGGCCTAAAATGAGCTGAGCGCTGGGTAGGCTTTTCATCCTACTTAATTCTCTTTTTATTGATGAGGAAACTGAGGCCCAGAGAGGTTAAATACATTGTACAAGTGGCAGAACATACTCATTCCTTCCTTCAGTGTTGAACAAATATTTATTGAGCACCCTGTTGTGTCAGACACCTTTCTAATTTGTACAGGACACATCAGCAAACAAAGCCTCTAAAACCCCTGGCCCCCGAGGAGGTTCCACTGTAGTCGATGGAGACAGCGAATTAAAATATAAATCAGAAAAATCTATACATATGGTGAGAAGTGGAGGCGGAAATAAAGAAAGGAAGTAGAATAGGGAGTGAGGAGGAGTGTATGTTGTGAAGATCGCCACAGGCGCATTACTGAAAAGTTGCTGGAGGTGAGGGAGTGAGGCAGGCAGGAATCTTGGAAGACCACTGCAGATGGAAAGGAGTGAGTGAGGAGGGAAGTAGCAGGAGAAAGACTCAGGTCAAGAGCTGGATAAGGGGGCAGCTCATGCAGGACAGCAGATGTCAAACTTCAGCAGTATCGCAATCACTTGAAAGACATTAAAGCAGATGTTGTTGAGCACCTCCGCGACCCCTAGAGTTTCTCACTCAGAAGTCTGCATTTCTAACCAGTTGTTCCTGCTGTGGTTGCTGGTCCGGGGATCACATTCGGAGATCCACTGGGGCTGTCATGAGACTGACTCTGGGGCTTGATAGCATGGATGCCATTGGTAGGATTTGAGCACAGTAGAAACAGGTCCTCATGCTCTTGAGAGTAGACTGTAGGAGACAAGGGCAGAAGAAGGAAACCAGTTAGGCGACTCCTGCAGTAATCCAGATAAGAGATTATGGTGACATCATTAAACTAGGTTATCTCTGCTCTGTATCTGAGATTGGCCTCTAAAGCAAAAGCATAGGAAATGTTAGTTACGTTTAACCTAAAATTCCTTTGGTTAAATCTTCAGCTTGAATTAGTGTACGAATTTCTTTTCAGAGAGCTCCAGAACTACAAGTTTGGGAAATATCAGGAGTTCAGAGTTGAGCTGTTTTTCTAATAGGACTGCAAGGATCTGTCTAGGAACACAGGACTTTGTGGAGTGATCGTTGGAGAGGCAGTGAGTTTGCCAGTGAGGATGGACCACTGGAGAGAAGCCAAAGTCGACATTCAAATTCCTGCTACTCCGTCTACAAGCTGGTCCTCGATAGGACTGGAGAGGTGAAAGTTCCCAGCATTTCAAGAACTATTGTTTGTAGTGCATACAAAATGTTCCGAGACACTAAAATCTGTGAGGAATAAATAAGGAGAAAGAGAACTGAAATGCTACACTGTCTTTGCTTCCTTCCTGATATGCAAAATGAGGAGAGCTGTGAGGGGAAGGACAGTGAGACTTGGAGTCTCCAGGCTCTGATTAATAACTGTACAACTTTGCCCAGGTCTCTTAATTTCATCTGAGGATTAGAGTCATATGAGTTCTTGTCTCACAGCAGGGGTTGAAGGAGGATATGAATCAAATGTTAGTTATTACCACAGTGAGATTTAAGTTGATTTCTATGTGCTTTTCAAGTCTTGACACTTCATGGTTTTTTACCAAAATTTCCACCGTACAGAGAAATAGCATTGGTGTAAAGCTAGGGGGAAAGAGCAGAAGTGCTGTGGAAGTATAAATGCATGGGAAGGTGTCGCAGAGTGAGGAGCAGTCACCCCTTTGAAAGAGAAAGTGGGAAATGGAAACATGAGGAGAGTGGGAAGGAGAGATGTTAAGAAGAGCCAGTGGCAACCCTGGCTGGTTGGCTCAGTGATAGAGTGGTGGCCCGATGGGTGGATGTCCTGGGTTTGATTCCCAGTCAGGGCACACAGGAGACGCGCCCCTCTGCTTCTCCACCCCTCCCCCTCTCGCCTCTCTCTCTCTTCCTCTTCTCCTCTCCTCCTGCAGCCAAGGCTCGATTAGAGCGAGTTAGCCCTGGGCACTGAGAATGGCTCCATGCCCTCCACCTCAGGTGTTAAAAAATGGCTTAGGTTGCAGCAGAGCAAGGGCCCCAGATGGGCAGAGCATCGCCCCCTAGTGGGCTTGCCAGGTGGATCGCGGTCGGGTGCATGTCGGAGTCTGTCTCTGCCTCTCCTCCTCCTCCTCCTCCAATAAATAAATAAATAAACAAACAAACAAACAAACAAATAAATAAATAAATAAATGCCAGTGGCAACATAAAAAGGAGGGAATGAGAAAGTGTGGCAGAGTGGAAGAACCGGAAGTTAGCAGGGCAGAGGACAACCTTGAGGTAACTCATTCCTCTGTGCCAACAGGCTTCAGGGCAGATGAACCTACCATGCCTCCATTACAGGCAGGAGCCACTGGCTGGCCCTGTGGAAATCTTTGCATTTTTTGAGGGGTAGCAGAAAACAGCAAGCAAGTCTTAGAAAGGTTGTAAGTTAGACTTTGCAGACTCTACTCCTCTATTGTGTCTGTGACACGTAGACTCAGGCACTTTTATATCCATGAAGACCTTTTAGGCAGATGATCTGGGCTTGCAGACAGTTTTTGTGAGACACTGTTGGAGGACCAGGGTTCCTTTGTCTGCTTATTCTGGGGCCAAACCCTGGGAGACCTGTTCCTCCAGTGGGATGGAAACAAAGGACAGCCATCATCTTGTCAGGGGCCACTCTCCTAGCTCATCCTCAAACGGGCAGCATTAGTTCCATTGGGCAGTTGAAGATCCCGAGGCTCAGTTTGTGAAGGGTGCAGCTGGATTCAAACCTGGAGCTCGGCTCCAAAGGGCTCTATCTGTATTAGCAAGAAACTGTCCTCTGATTGTTTTCACGGACTCAGTATGCAGCCTTTCTGCTTCTCTCACTTCTCTGCTCCCTGCCTGCCTGCCTGCATGCCTGCCTACCTACCTCTGGCCATGTCACCTATCACCCTCAAACCCCAGAATTGTCCTTTGGTAAGATTTGCTGTAGAACTTCCCTGTGTCCTCAGCTGTTGTTTCTAGAATGCTTTCTCTCCTCTCTTCTTGACCACTTTCCATTATTCATTACTGGTGTACCTATAAAAATGATGTTGGCTCCTGGGTCACCTCATTTGTGGAGGTTCCTCATTGGTACCAGCCAAGCTCACAACAGGCAGGACCCGTGTGTTGGCCTGGGAGTCCTGGAGGAGCTCTTCCATAGATCAGCAAGTCCATGCACTGCCAAGCACTGTTGGTCCTGTCACGTCAAGGTGTGCAGAGCTCTTAAGGTACATGAGGAATCGTCCTGTGCCAGAGCTTGGGACCCACTCTGCCTCAGTGTGTCATTCAGGGAGCCATCCTTCTCTGGTTCATCTTGCCTGTGTCTGCCACATCTAACCTAGTACTGTGCACATGGAAGGAGTTCAGGAGGTAGTGAGTTGATCGATGGAGAATAGATTACCCATTTTAGTCTAAAGCAGTGCCTTTAGGAAAAGAAAAACTGTCAGGGTGGCATGAGCATGGAAGGATTTATGGATTCTACAATAATGACACCACAATCCGACACCAGAAAAAATGTGATTTTTTAAAAAACATAATGAAAATCAGTTACCTGGATAAGTGTGTTGAATGATCAAGTGAATCAGCTATCAACCCATGAAGCATCATTTTCACAACCCAAGTATGATCACATTTCCTTTTTGTGTTTTTATTAAGTTGCTCTGAAGTAATACCACTTGGGAGTGTTTCCCCAGCACAATGAAGCTGGCAACTGAGTCACATGTTTGTGACAGCTAAACTTTTATGAACCTCTAGCAGACCCATTTGCAGGCGTCTTTTTAAAGACTCCAGATTTTCCGGAGCCTTTTGTGGTGATAACTGATGCATCTGAAGTAGACCTGGGAGCTGTTCTTTGTCAAGAGCTGGAAAATATAGGCAGGCTTGTCTTCCCTATAAATGTAAGTTGTTGTTGTTATTATGATGATGATGTCTGCAGTAAACTGCTCCCTAGAGAACTGAGATACCACATCACAGAGAGAGCGTGCCTTGCTGTGAAAATGGGCCATCCGAGTCTGATGATAGTATCTCGTGGTAATGAATTCACCTTTATGACAGATTATTATCCCCTTCTGTAGCTGAACCAGCTGAAGGACAAGTCAAGCCGAATAACCTGGTGGTACTTGGAATTTATGGTTTTAAGTTTTTAAGCTGCAAAAATGCAGTAGCAGCCAGGTTATCTCTATATGAATGTTGCATAGGGGGACTGAGATGAAGGAAGTTACACTTTCTTTCTCGTAATGGTAGAAAGCAGGTGGGAGTGACACTCTTGAACACAAACAACGAACACAGTTTCATAAGCTTTACCATTTTAGTGCTTGAGTCAAAGGGTTTAATGCATGGAAACAATCCATAGGGCATCGTCGTCATCATCATTGATAGTAAAAATTATTTGAGATATCACTGAATGTTACACTATGGGAAAGAACAAAGATTTCTTTCTAAAATGAATGAGATGAGATTTCCCCCCTAGGTGTGTATAATTTGAGTTCATGCTTTAAAGGCTATATATAAAATAGATTGTCTTCTATTAGTGAGCTGTTGGGGGTAGTAACATATTTTGCAAAGAGACCGTCTGTGGCTTAATGAGGTAGGTGTCCCTGTGGGAAGAAGATGAGCTTGGAATCATCTAAGTTTACATCTCAGCTTTGTCCTTTACTTATGGTGTGACCTCAAACAAATCATTTAAACTTTCTGTCTTAGTTTTCTCAGTTAGGAAGCCAAGAAGTCAACAACTGACTCTCAGATTTTTTTAAATTTTATTATTTAGTGTCAAGTACCTAGTAAGTCTTCATTAAATGGTCTTTGCTGGTGTTCTTGCTATTGTTATTGTCATTGTTTGGATTCTGGAGCCCTGGTGGAATATAACACTCTGTTGCATTCCAAGTAGGACCTGTACCTGATTATTTTGAATGATTGAAAATTTATGTTGATGTAAAGCTCCTCAGACCCAGCATTTCTACAGGAGCCCTAAGCAATCCATCCCATTGGTTAGTAATCCATGCTAAATCTCAAGCCATCTTCTATTTGCACTTCCTCAGAAGAGATAGAAACCAAGTATTCATTATCTCTTTGTGCATACCCTATAGATTTTTCCCATCTCCCTCTTCTTTCCTGTAATTTTTCCTAAAGGACTTTAGGAAAGTTTTCATCTGGGCTTGAATACTTTGGGCATAATGGAAATTATGTGGAGCCCAGTGCCAAATAGTTTGTCTAGAGGGGCATTGTTGAGATTGAATACTAGGACTCCACTAATTTTTGTTCCCTACATGTTACTCCTATGAATCCTGGCACCTTAATTTCTTCTTTAAGATCAGTACTCACTACCTTTTATTTTGGTCAAAATGTGAGCTCACCACCACCACCAAACAAGTTGCCTGATGCAAAAATCTATTCATGTTTTTCTTTAAAACTTTTTACATTTCTTGGCATGTTTCCTCTTGAGAGAAAAACAGAAGAATTCACATAGAGGTTTATATATGTTAAAGACTTAGTAACAAGTCCTCCTCAGCTCAAGAATGAAAAGACCTCAAAAGTATAGGAATTTAGGTAGCTATTTCCTTTTTCATTTTATAGAATGATTGCATGAATAGAAGCAATTGCTTCCATTTTACTTTTTAATAAAGTGCAAGTCCGTTTTGAAACCCATTTGCTTTGAATGCCTAGAGAGTTTTACACTGACAGGGATGCTCTACAGAGTAAGACTCAGTTGGAGTTGCTCAGTCAAGATATGTCTCAGGTGAAATGTTAATCAGTTCAGGGCTTCTTTGTGTTTTGGAAATCTCTTCTGTGTGCTGGGCTGGTGGCCACATTTTCTAGTAGTATAGATGTGATATCAGACTTTAACAAGTCTGTTGCAGCAAGAACAAGACCGTGGTGCCGCAGCAGGAAAAGACGACTGGAACTGGAGGGCTCACCCTCCTTCCACTTAGAACTGCCACCTTCACCTTCTCTCTGATCACATTACTGCACCCTTCAGACTCTGCAGGAGCTCTGCAGTACTTCAGCCAAGCTCCAGTGGAGGAGGGAGTCCTGGTGCTTTGGGGTATTGAAGGCAAGTAGAGGCTCCCCCTATTGTCAGAATGCCTGGGGAGGAACTATCGTACTGCCCTTCAGTGTATGGGGAATAAAGAAGCAGGAGTTAGGGATGCTAAACATCTTGTAATGCTCTGGGTAGTCCTGCCTAGTAAAAGAAATTACTTGCCCAAATACCAACAGCGTCCCTACTAAGATAGGGCCCGTCAGACTCTTCAGTTTCATCAGCATTCCCAGCTTCTAGCTCCATCCCTCACAAGCCAAATGTGCCAGCTACTTTCTTTCCTTTCTCCTTCTTTTCTTTCTTTCCTCCATCTCCTCCCCTGAATCTCCTTTACCTCCTTCTAGAGTAGACACAAATGCCTCTACCTCAGTGAGGCCTTCCCAGCACCCCTACATATTCTTAGGTGCTACTTCTTCTGTGCTGTCCTTGCCTTTTGTACATACGTGACTCCATCTTGGTGGTGATCTCCTGCATGATGTTTGCACCATACGTGCCTTTATCCGCGCCTGGTGGCACGCCTTCATCTCTGTCTCCCCAACACTAACATAGTCCTGGCTAATCGTAGGCCCTCGGTAAGTTGCAGTGGAATTAATTAATGAATAGTATGTGTGCAGATAGTATTGCTAACTTGAGTAAAAATTTGATCATGCTGGAGCTGAATAGCAATTTGGTCAATGTTTCTCAGCTTCAGTACTATGGACACTTTGGGCAGGTAATGCCTTCTTCTGGGCCGCTGTCCTGTGCATTATAGGAAGCTTAGCAGCATCGTCGCCTCTACCCACTAGATGCCAGGAGCACCCCCCAATTGTGACAATCAAAAATGTAACCATACATTGCCAAATGTCACCTGAGAGCCAAAGTACCCCCAGTTGAGAACTATGAATTAAGGTAGAGAAAGAATGAACATGTATTGAATTTCATTTAATAAGCAAAGTGTACATATGTTATGGCATCAATTTTTCATTAATCCATTTAGGAAACACATATGGAGCTCTCTTCGAACTACTGGGCTGTGCAGTCTTAACTGTTATTGTCTGAGTATTCTTAAGAACCTACTCTAGGCAGATTTTTAGTATTATGAAATAATTCAGTCACCTCTCTGATGGTTGAAGGCCTCCACACATGGGGGGAGAGCCTTTGGAATTACTGTCGAAGTCTGAGATGCCTAGATGTAGCATCAGCAGTGTTAGGAGATGGTGCCCACAGTGCTGGTCCTCCGTGTCTATGGCTTTTACCAGGTACTATGCTGGGGTCTATGCATTATTCCATTTAATCCTCACACCAGCAATAGAATAAGAAGTTGAGGCCCAAAATGGTTATTACATAGCATGTCTACGGTCCTCAGCCATTTAGTAGAGAAGAGCTGGGATCCGAGTGCATGTCTGTCCAGCAGCAAGGCCAAGGCTCTGTCCTATGCTGCCTGCTTTTCAGACAAATCCTTTTACCCAGTGGTTGCCCACTTCTATCTAGTGGTTGTCTGTTATTATGGTATAGAGAGCCATACGTTACCTCTTATGTTCAGTGACACCTGCCCTCTTTGTCTCATTGGCAACCTAATAAATATCTGATAACAGTAAGCCAGGCTACATACACTTGTGCGTACACAATTGCAGCACAGTTGTGGGTACACAACTGACATGTACTTTGGATGTTGAGAAGTAGGCTGATGGAGGTGAACTAGGTCCAAGCAAGAGATTTGTAATCTCCCTCATCTTGTCTACACAAGACCTTTCTCAGTGCAGTGTCCATATCTCTTAATGGGCTCTCAGATGAAAACACAAGTATCAGCTGTACTCCCAGGTTGTTCTTTATTAGAACTCTTTTATTACGTAACTTGATAGTCAAAGCTAGATGAGTTCTCAAGTCACGGTTCTTAGTGGCATTCTGTAAATCATTCCTCCTGATCCCCTCCACAACATTATGACTTCAAAAAAATTCAAATTGGGACTGTTTTACAATAAGAGTTATGGTATACAGAGTCTTATTGGATAAACATAAAAAAGTAAAACCTTTTCAGTAATTCTATCACCCAAGTGTTCAGTCACAGCTTCTACTGTGAAGTTGGGACAGATTTAAGCTTGCATATAAGAACAAACAGGAGTTAAGTAGTAGGCAAGGATGGATCAAAATCATATGTATGAAGACCAAGGAGGGAAATAGTATCAAAGGATACGAATTGTTTGCGAGATCATGGTTTTAGTGGTACTGATATGGAAGAAGAAGAAACCACCTTCCCACAGGGTTAATTCTGTGAGGGACACTTCCCTTTTTATTGTAAAGCTGGAGTATCAATTTGGGTAGATGCCTCTGGGTCCATCATCTGGTGAGAAAAAAAGAAAAGCAACTTACCTTAGTTAGACCTGCAGATCAGTGATTTGTATGAATACATTGGTGACTATTGATAATAGTTCTCATAGTCATATCATCATCTACGAAGACCTTTCTCAGTTATTGGGCCTCTGGGGTGGGTATTCTTATACAGTGTGTCCATAAAGTCATGGTGCACTTTTGACCGTGTGACAGGTCAAAAGTGCACCATGACTTTACGGACACACTGTATATGAAGTTAGGGATAGTACCATGGCTAAGAACATGACTTTTTCCTGAGTTGAAATACCAGTTCTACCAATTCCCATCTATGTCATCCTAATTTAGTTGCTTAGATTCTCTGGGCCTCTGTTGCCTCCTCTGTGAAATGGGGACATAATTCCTATCTCGTATCGCTTTGAAGCTTATTAAAAAATAACACATGAAAAAGGCTGAGAAGAACAGCTGGCACATAGCAAGCACTCAGTCAATATTAGCTGTGTCACTTGATTGTTATTCTTATAACCACAAAGACACTGTGCCACTTTCCTCTGCTTCATAGTGCTAATCCTTGTGCTTGTTGGGAACTGTAGAGGCCATCTCTGCTCTTCCAGGAAGCCTCCCCTAAGCCTGCCAGTCTAGTGTAGTGCCCTCCTCTGTGCTCTCAGAGTACTTTTCACATTGTATTGTCATTGTCTCTGTGTCAGGCTGCTTCCCTGAATGGACTGCAAGTACCTGAAGGTCAAAGACATGTACTCCAATGGCTACCGTAGTGCCTGAAAAAGAATAAGTACTTTAACAAAGGTTTGGGTTTTTTTTTTGATAAATCAGTGAAAGTTTAATTAATGTACTCAAGATCACAAAGCTTTTAATTGATTGAGAGCCATTCCTGACTTATAAAATAATAAGCTAAAACAAATACTGATAGAATGTTGTCCAGATTTGTCAGAGTTCTCTAAATTTTAGTCCTATCATATTTTCAAATCTCTATCTAGCAATATTTGCCACTTCCCCTGCCCCCAGCATAAACCTCTGGCTCCCTAGCCATAGGGTGAGTCTTGCGGATCCTCCGATGTTTGACTTGCACTTTCATCTTCTTCTCTCAGGCAGTCGTCAATATTTATTGAGCCTACAGTGTAGAGGCCTGGGATGCTCCAAGGATACAGAATGAAATCAAAAGGTGGTGACATTTGAATTGAGTCTTACAGGAGTGAATCAAGTCTTCTCACTAGTTCTTCTTTGAAAGGTGTTTTTGCTAGACTGTGAGCCCTTGAGGACAGGGAATGTGTTGATGTTTGCTCCAAGTTCATCACCTGTGCTTAGCTCAGACGTTAGTATCAACAGATGTTTGTTGAATGAACCAATCAGACTTTAGAGAAAATTTTAGGTTTATAATTAAAGCACCTTAAGAAAACAAAATTACTTTTAGGTTCTCCTTAACTTATTATTATTTTTTTAGCTTTTCTTTTTCTTTAAGTGAGAGGAGGTGAGACAGTGAGATAGAATCCTGCATGTGCCCTGACCAGGATCCATGTGGCAACCTCTGTCTGGGGTTGATGCTCAAATTTATTGAGGTATTTTTAGCACCTGAGGCTGATGCGCTTGGATGAACCGAGCTGTCCTCAGTACCCAGGGCCAGAGTTCGAACCAGTTGAGTCACTGGGTACGAAAGGGGCAGAGGTTAAGAAAGGGGAGAGAAGCAGATGGTCACTTCTTTTGTGGTCCCTTACTGGGAATCAAACCTGGGACATATATGCCAGGCTGATGTTCTATCCACTGAGTCAACCAGCGAAGGGCCACTCCCTAACGTTTTTGATGGTAGTTGGAACCTCAGGAAAGAGCCATCAAGCTTACTGACCTTTCCATACAATTGACTGTATGAAAGAATGAGAGAGCAGAATGCGGTTGGCTTCACCAGCTGTGTCCAGAAGGGCTCCATATTCAAATTAGCCACAAATCATGTCTGTTGTGGCATTGTTGCTAATGACAACACTGAAGATCTGAAATGAAAAATATTTTATTTCAAATGCCCTGACAGTTTACATCTGGCAAGAAAGTGCTTTTCTCTGTGAAGGTTTCTGAGAGAGTAAAATAAATTAAGCACACATATATACAGGGTGGGGCAAAAGTAGATTTATAGTTATGAGTATGTGAAGCATAGTTTATTCTTGTATTCTTTATTAATTATTGTATTGTTTTCCATATGAACAACTGTAACCCTACTTTAGCTCCACCCTGTATATGTAGCCATATGCTTGCATGCACACAGGGTTCCCACCTGATCTGTGACTATCTTGCAACTAGGGAAGATTTAGGGATGAGAACTGAGTGAAGGGAATGTCCCTTGGCAAACATAAAACAAAAGGACTTCCATGCAACCTGGCTCTAAGTAGCTGCTCTCAGCTCTTACTTTGCAAATAATGATTAAAAAATGGGGGGGAAAAAAAAGTTAGAGCTGGAGAAGCTGCCCTCCTCTTGGACAGCAGTGGAGACAGAGGCACTCGTTGGAATTCTTGTTTGGTTGACAACATGTAGCTTGTTGTAGCTTAGTTTTGTTTCCTGTCTATTTTCAGAGTGTTGTTGGTTTGGTTTTAGTAGTAGTGACTTGAGTCATTTTGGCCCTGTGTCTCTTCTTATTTCACCTACACCCTTTCAGCAGAGAACAGAATGCATATTTATTTTCAAATTTTACATGTTATTTCATATTCCATAGAGCCTGTGGACTTTTAGGAACAGTGACGCTATCATGGACAAACAAAGTGCTGTTTGTGTGATTCCAGGGAGTTTATTAACAGTGAACATACCTTCGTGGCAACAAGAGAAAATCAGAGGGTCTTGGCCAACACTCTCACATATACATACAGACCAGTTAGCCAGTGTTTGATATTACGACTTTTCCAGAAAGTGCCAAATGTATGTTTTTATATTTATAGACCATATAAATGAGAGCCCCTCCTCCAAAACAAAACAGACAGTAATAAAAATATAATCAATTTTTAAAAGTCAGGTTCTAAGCCCTGGCCAGTTGGCTCGGCGGTAGAGTGTTGGCCAGTGTGTGGATGTCCCAGGTTCAATTCCTGGTCAAGACACTCAGGAGAAGTGACTATCTGCTTCTCCACTCCTCCCTATTCTCTCCTTCTCTCTCTCTCTCTCTCCCTCTCTCCCCCTCTTCCCCTCTCACCTCTCACAGCCATGGCTTAATTTGAGCAAGTTGTCTCTGGGCTCCAAGGATGGCTCCATAGCATCGTCTCAGGTGCTAAAATAGCACAGTTGCTGAGCAATGGAGCAGCAGCCTGAGATGGGCAGAATATCACCCATCTAGGGGGCTTGCCAGGTGGATCCTGGTCAGGGCGCATGTGTGAATCTGTTTCTCTGACTCCCCATCTCTAAGTAAAAGAAAGATCAGGTTCTAATGATAATATCTGAAGCAGATACTGGGTAAAATGAAGGGGAATTTAAAAAGATTTGTAATAATTAATCTCTGGCTTATAAGAGTTAGCATTCTAATTATAGAGACAATAGCCAGTTCAGTAGTGAGCGGAAAAGTACATAGTATTAAAGACCAAATGAGATCTGTAAGACAGTATTCATAAGCTAGCAAATGAGTTTCACCAAGGGACAATATGGTCCTCCTTCAGGGGTGTTTGTTCAAAATGTGTGAGGGCATTTTTGGTTGTCACAAGGAGGGAATGTTGCTGGCATTCAGGGATGCTAACAGTCATTCGGAACACAGAGTGGTTCTAAACACTGAATGAACTCCCCATCAACAACACTGAAACCCTGATAAGAAGCACTACAGAAGTTCTGAGAACTTGGGTGCTCTGACTTAGCTGAAGCTGAGTCTAAGATGTACTCGTTCCATTTTATGAGTCAAACAAAGGTTCTGTTCCCTAAAGTCAAGGAAATGGCCTGTATTAGAAAGTGCTTCAGTCATCAAAGTCAGTAAAGTGAAACATGTCGATCATTCGTCTGCCTAAAAGGGCAAATTCTTTTAGCATTGATTTAAAACTATATGGAAGGAATCAAGGCCCTTTCTTTAATGATGCTTTCTGATGGCTCTCTGTACGTTGAAGTAAGGAGCCAAAGCTCAATGAGAAGGTTGTTAATTTCAAAAAGGTATTTCTACATTTAAAAATTACTATTGTGTATTTTGTATGCATTTTTATACTATCCAAACTATTTCCACATTTTAAAAAGTTTAGTTTTGATTTTATTTGAAAAATAGTGAAAAACAAAATTGTCTTTCAAAATACCTGTTTTTTAGAAAGGCAGCATGCATTTAATTATCAACAAGAATTTTCAATAAACCTAATTCTTTAAAAAAAATGGCAAAAATGTGCCGTTTTCACTTTTTTTTCTAAATACTCCTATATATTGCTTACTGAAAAATTAGATAAAACTTGATCCAAAAAACAATGTCCTAGGGGCCATTTCTTGACTCTCTGTAGGTATCACCCTCAAAATATAAGTCCAAAATATATATTCCCATATATAAGATAATGCTTGGCCCATGTAGATGATCACTATGCATTTGAGGAATAGATGAGATTTATATTTAAAATTATTTTAGGCACTATAAATAATCATAAATAAATAAGGTTACACTTAAGAATTTGATTGGTCAACTTGATACCCAATTTACTTAAAATACTTTGAAAATGGAGTACTGTTATAGCTCACTTTAGAAAAACCTAAAACATGCAAGAGGATTTGTGTTTTTGTTTTTAATTTTAATTATTCATTTTAGAGAGGCAGGGAGGGAGATAGAGAAGGGGGGGAAGAGTGGGGAAGGAGCAGGAAGCATCAACACTCATATGTGCCTTGACTGGGCAAGCCAGGGTTTTCAAACCAGTAACCTAAGTGTTCCAGGTCAATGCTTTATCCACTGTGCCCCCACAGGTCAGACAGGCCAGGAGGATTTGTTTTTAATAACTTTTGTGTTATTTTCTGTAGAAAATAATTTTCCTTTTACTAAAATATTCATTCAAATAAAATTATATTATCAACATTTTTCTTTACATGTACAACTTTTCTATGAGTGCCTGAATTAATTACTATTCTACATCAAAAGAACATAATTACTTCTGCCTGTATTTTTTTTTAATTTTCTTATCTATTTCAAGATCAAAAATATAAAGAATATACAGTGTGTCCATAAAGTCATGGAGTACTTTTGACCGGTGACCGGTCAAAAGTGCTCCATGACTTTATGGACACACTGTACTTCTTGTTTATAATAGTAGCTATCTTTTTATTTATTTTTTTATTTTGCTCTAGGGTCTGTGCTAAGCATTTTAAGCGCATTATCTCATTATGCTTAACAACAAACTTATAAGGTGGGTACAACGTTAGTGCCATTTTACGTATGAGGAAACTGAGGCTTAGGATATTTAAGATTCTAATTTATATAATACTATCCCCCCTACTATATGGTATGTAAATAATCCTTGCAAATGTAATTTTTGAAGGACCAGATGAATGAACATGTTGCTATATTGATTCCTCTACAGGAGAAAACGGCAAGTATGTGGCAAGCTCCCTTGATTTATATTTAGCCTAGAGCGTTTGGTCTTTTTGATCCTAGTGACTAAAAATTATGAAGCTTAATATGTTTAATAGTCACTCATTTTCAATTAGATACATAACTAATTTAAATTTAAAAGGAACTCTGGAGAAGCTTGACAGGCAAGGCAGAGTTAACTTTATTTCCAGTGAACGTTTGTAAGCAAAGATAGTAAGTTGCTCAAGAGAACGGACACTGGCTTGTTTGAATCCTTGGTAGCAAGCTGACACTTTGAGGGAATGTTCTTAGCAAAACACTCACTTCGACGGAAATTAGGTCAGCCTTCTGGAACATTTATCATGTATACCTGTCACCAGCAAGACCTAGTCCGTATAGTGAACTGAGATCACAAGCATTGGTCCCTTCTGCTCTGAGATGCAAAAGGACACTCTAAACCAATATTTCTACAGCTATGTGAGCTTGGCAGAAACTCCCATAAAACTGAAGCCAACACCCAGATAGTTGCTCTGGGAATTGAATTCCTTAATATTCTGTTTATAGAATTTTGAAACGGCAAATGGATTCGGTCTGTTCCGAAAAGCAATCTGCCCCATGGCTTGTTTGGAATAACATCTCGAGTTGCTCAAGAAGGGATGTAGGCCGATGACCCATGTCTGATTTGGAAGTCAATTTCACCAGCCTCTGTTTCATACTGCACAGCCAGGTTGGTTTTTGCCTGATTGGGGGTATTATTTGCATAAAGGAAAGGCCAAGTTCTACTGACGCTAACAAGTTGCTAATTTGATACAGAAACTAGAGTAGTTAGCAAAATCCAGAGCTAGAGTAGTTAGCAAAATTTGGAGCAGTGCAAGGTAAAATAAGCTGTATGGTAAAACCAAAACAACATAAATGAGTCATAACCCAAGATCCTTTCAGTAATTATGTGGCAATATTCTGGTGGTTTCAGAGCAGTGTCAGCAAGTGTGGGGATTCTGCATAGGAGTTTGAGAGTACATCTGCGTCAGTTTCTGTGCCTTTCAGCTCGATGAATGTCATTCATTGAGGGTCTCATGGATTGAAATGACCACACTCAGCAAGCAGTCAAATTACTATTATCTATTAGGTTAAGTTACCTTATCTTTGAAAGGAAGTAATTACTTATCTTTTTCATACGTTCTGGTTGGGCAAACATACTTAAAGACTTCACTAAAAAGTGAAATTGGTTGAAGAAAAAATGAAATTATTAAATGTTTGTGTAAGAATCTACCTTTATATCTCAAGAAGAATAAAATTAATAAGTAAGAAGAAATACTCTATTTCTTTGTTCATTTGTCATTCATGTACAGGACTCTGTCATATATCACACAAATGGTGGAATTCAAAAGATATGGGATATACAGTTTTCACTTCCATCATGTTCTCATTTAAGTGTGTGTGTGTGTGTGTGTGTGTGTGTGTGTGTGTGTGTGACGGATCCTTCAGCAAAAACATAATAATACCCTATGTGAAATGCCACAATTTTAACACTCGGAAGAGAAACTCAATAACTTAAAAGAAATTTTGTCTATGAAAAGTAGCTCATAAAACAAAACTTTGTTTTTAACCATATCCTTAAGAAAGGTGGGTTGTTGTTTCATATGAACATCCAGATTTGAGGAGCTGAAAGGTAGTGGGACTGGCAGAAATCTACCAATGATTTCTTTCTGGAAGAATTAAAAACAAAAACAAAAAACTTTCATTATCACACTCTATTAAGCCAGGACCAGGAAACAATTTCTAATCAGCACTCTGATCTGGGCAGATTGTGCAGTCTTTTGTACCAGGCCTCAGATCTGTGTTCTCTATTCACACATGCTCACTTCCAGCTGTTGTCATTGAAATCCCACATAATCTTCAAGGTCAAAGGGCAGTCACCCATGGCTGCTGCAGTTAAAAGGTTATGCTGATTTCTGTTGTCAAATATTGGCCCTTTTCTCTTCTGATCACTCCCATTCTACTTTTTTTTAACAAGAAGAATCCAGCCTAGAATTGTATTACATGACTTTAAAGTCTTAAAAGTGTCCCTCCATTGTGCTAACACAACATGGCCTGAACAGTCTAATTCATTTTGTTATATCTCACAAAGAATTTTCTGGTACTTCTAAAATACTTTATGTTTGTGCTAAGCCAGCAAACTGCAAAGTATAGCAGCCCACACGATTTGTGGCATGCCGTAGTATCGGCAGAAATGTATAATATGGAGTCTATAATTTAATAAATGCTGTGAATTATGGAATCAGTTACTAAATAATTGCCGACTAAGTGAATGAGAATTTCACAAAGCAAATGACTTTTACAAACATGAAAATTCTTTGTACTTTGTGGTTCTAAACATTAACTAATTATATATTTGGGAAAACTACATCTACATATTTGTAATTTTTTTTCTCTTTTTGTAGTCTTAGAAAAGTAATTGCAAGGACTCTTTTTAAATATATTGCTTTGGTTCGTGAATGATTGTCTTTCCCTGCTTGGTGAATCAAAATCAGTGTTGAGCGTCTTAAAATTAGCACATGGCCCCTGGTCATCTTCTTTCCTTGTCATTGCATATGTCCAGGTGGTTAGCAAGCAGGGCTCACTGTAAATGGTTTCACAGCCATGTGAATTAAAGCTAAAAAGGAAGAACAGGACAATAGGCATTAAGGGTTTTTTGCTGTTTTACATCCATAAACCAGGGTAGCCCTCAGGTGATCCAGTTTCATGTCTGTTTCATTTAAGGTAATCATTTTCTGATGTATTCTGAGAATAAATTTTCTTATTTTTTCCCCAGTATATGTAAGAGTTCACAAGCAGAAACTAAAGATATTACAGATAATTTGATCCATCTGCAAATTATTAAGAATTATTTGTGCAAGTTTAGAGAAAGCATCGATTCAGAACAGAAAAACAATAAAGTTGTTTATAACCCTTTTTTATTCAAAATCACATTCGATAAAAATAACTTTATGGTGCATTAAAAATAACAAAAAAATTAATATTTATAAAATACTAATTTTTTTGCTAATTATAACAGATCTTCTAACACAAAGCAAATTATTTTTATTTAAAAAAACTTTTTTATGGTGCTTAAAAATATTTTTTCTAAAGCAGGTGTTTCTCTGTTCTTTTTCAGAACTAATTTGTACTTGGGTCCACTTGCAAAATACCTATTTCTGCTTATTATTGGCCTAATAAGTGCATGATTCTAAGTGGTTAAGGAACCTTAGTTTGTGGTCCTGACAAAACAATGCAAGGAAGGATATTTATCTTGGAGGAGAGAAAATTAAGGATTGAGGGGCTGTCTTCAAATATTTGAAGAGTCGCAAAATGGAAGAGAGATTAGATTTATTCTTCCTGGTCCAAAGGATAAAATTGAAGTAAATGAGAAAGTACCAGAAGGCAAACATATGAAAGGAATTCTTTAAAAGTAAACCTTTTAATTTTATTAGTCTAAAATTCTTCGTTATGACACAATGATAATTACTTTCTTTTTAGAATATCTTTAAGATTTTTCCTTTCCAGTTCATTCCATGATGTCATGTATCCAATATTCCTAAATACAAATAAAATCCTTTTTCAGTTTTTTATTGAGATGTTTTGAAATCTGTTAGGCGTAGTTCTTTAATTAATTACCTAATCACTTGTAACTCAAACTCAAAAACCCTCTTTATGTGAAATCACCGAACAATCAAATTAAATTTAATAAAATACTGCTCTTTCCTTATTAACTGCAGGACTTGGTGAAACTGTAAGAAGGGCTTTGTGTTATACTAATCAAGTCTCTGGTGTAATATATGATAAAGTGCAATAAAATTTATTATATAAAAGAACTAAACAGGTTTGTTTAATCCTAATCCTGCCACTAACTGTGTTATGGTGGGCAAATCATTTAACCTCTCTGAGTTTAAGCTTTCTTGTCTGTAAGATCAGAATATTGCCAACTACACAAAGTTGCATGAGGAATTAGAGCTAATGTGTGCTTAGCAAAGTACCAAACACATAGTATACATTAGATAAATGAAAGCTATATTTTTTTATGAAAATTAATACTACTGAGAGAGGGTCTGTGGATAAGTTTTTTAAATAGCTAGTCTAACTTTACAATACCTGTTACCAGCTTGATCTAGTTTTCTAATGTTGACATGTTGAAGTGATTGCAAGTGAAGATGTAGAGTATCCATGAGCCTTGCATAAAAGTGTAATTAGATCAAAGAGTTCGGATTCTATTTCCCCTCAATGTATTTGTACGTTACCAAAGGGGAGAATAGGAAAAGGAGCAAAACAGTGTATCTGCAGAACAACATTGGCCAAGATTCAATGATATCCTTGTCAAATTATTTGGGAAACAGTGAGTTAAATAATGTTAAGAAAGTATTTATTTCAGGAACTCTCAGGGGCCTTTATGTGTAAATGTTCCTTGTCATTCTCCAAGGGTGGGTGTGATAGTGATTTCCAAACTCATTTTACTGTAGAAACCTTTAATATATATGCATCTTTGTTTTTATTTATGTGTTTTTGGTGGCGTATTTCAGGGAAACGCTGATACGAGCCCGGGTATAGAGGTTGGAACATACCAGTATTTGGAGAACAGTGGGTAGAACATCTTGACTGTAGCATAGAAAGCGTATATTTGGGTTGTATTAGAAGGTAAAGCCAAGAAGGCATACTAGAAGCTGGATTTTGAAGAGCTTTAAATACCTAACTCAAGAGTATAACCTTAGCCTGACCAGGCGGTGGCGCAGTGGATAGAGCATCGGACTGGGATGCAGAAGACCCAGGTTCGAGACCCCGAGCTCGCCAGCTTGAGCGTGGGTCCATCTGGCTTGAGCAAAAGCTCACCAGCTTGGACCCAAGGTCGCTGGCTCCAGCAAGGGGGTTGCTCGGTCTGCTGAAGGCCCGCGGTCAAGGCACATGTGAGAAAGCAATCAATGAACACCTAAGGTGTTGCAACGGCAATGAAAAACTAATGATTGATGCTTCTCACCTCTCTTCGTTCTTGTCTGTGGGTCCCTATCTATCCGTCTCTCTGTCCCTGTAAAAAAAAAAAAAGAGTATAACCTTAATTCTCAAAGAAATCATGAACTCCTTATGGCTTTTTATCAAATAAAAAATAGCAACCATCCATTCATTCTCTACTTACTATGCTAGTGATATCTAGTAGGCATCACAAATTTATGTGCCTGCAGGGGCCTTTATAAGATCATTTAAATAAATGAAATACAATGAGGAGTATTGGGGAGTATGATACATTTGTAAGCTCATGCCCAGTTTAAAAAACATTCATATGCAAAAAAGTAAAAATAAAAATAAATTACTGTGCTAGCTAGCCAAGCAAAATATGTCTGCAGACTGGAATTGCCCTGTGGGCTGCTAATTTGTAACACTTTACATTCTAAAGGGAAAGGTTGGCACTTATGTTGGTTAGGGTAAATACTAAGCTGGTATAACAAAGAGACTGAAAAAATACAGTGGTTAAAGTACACTGAAATCTATTTTTCTTTTGGTAATTCTTCCAAATGATCAGGCTAAGTTAACAGGGGGGTTCATGCTGTCATTTGGGGTCACCATTTTCCTCTGTTTTTTTACTCTGCTGTTCCATGTACACTGTCTTTGCATGGTTGAAATTATTCTAACTCATTAAAAGAGGAAGAGAGAGTGTCTATGGGTCAGGAATTCTTTTTCAGGCATGTGGGGTAGAAATTGATTGTGTCACTTCCATTCACTTTCTAGTAGTGGCCACTCCTACCTATAAGGGAGGCTGTGAAGTATGGTTTGTAGCTGTCAACCATGGATGTGGCTGGACTACCAGCAGTCTTGACAGAAGAGGACATTGAGATAGTCTTTACTAGTTGTTAATGTTTTGCTAGAAAGGTCTTATAAAAAGACCCAATTTTAGATCAATACGTTGTTGCAAATCTTGGCATAAACACTTTATTTAACTGGGAATATAAGCCCCAGAGAGGAAAGAACATCTGTTATTTCTAGTTATATCTATAGGGCCTAGGACTGTGCTTGCTATATAATAAGCAATCGATAAATATATGTTGAGTGAAAGCAGTAAACCAAATGTTGACTTTCTCTTTATGGATATGGCAGAACAAACAATCAAAAAATCCCACAGATTAGGTCCCTGTATTAAATAGCTGTACCTGCCCAGGACAGGAAAATTGGGAGTAACAAAAGAAGGAACTCAACAGTACATAATTCTCATGACACATACTTCTATATTTTCTAAGTGAGAAGAGGGGAAATAGACTCCCGCATGCAGCCCAACCAGGATCCACCCAGCAACCCCGTCTGCGACCGATGCTCTGCCCATCCGGGACCATGCTCACAACTGAACTATTTTTAGTGCCTGAGGTAGAGACTCCATGGAGTCATCCTCAGCACCTGGGGCTGATGTGTTTGAACTAGTCAAGCCATGGCTGTGGGAGGGAAAGAGAGAGACAGAAAGAAGAAGAGGGGGAGGGGTGAAGCAGATATTCGTTTCTCCAGGGTGCCCTGACCGGGAATCAAACCTGCAACATCTAAATGCCAGGCCAAAGCTCTACCTCTGAGCCAACCAGCCAGGGATGATACATACTTCTAAAACCTCTTCTTTCAAGCTAAGACTATATTATTTCCATACTAATGACAATTCCTTGAAGTGTTGTGATAAACAGAATGACAATTATAAACATGTTACAAGTGTTTTATAACAATCCTTTTTGTCTGAAAAATCTCAAAATATCTCATCAGTATTTTGTTAGCAACTATCATGTCTTTGTTTTACATATTCTCTGATACAACTTTCTAGATAAAAAATGTTTCAGTCTTATTGTCAGTCCAAAACTGTATGCCAATCCTTTCATCATAAACAGATGACCAAGTGAAATTTCCTCCACCATCATAAAGGTGAACCACACAGACAATGTATGTACATTTTTATTGCTATTATGTTCTTCTTAGTAGATGTCTGAAATTTTAGCATTTTTTTTAAAGAAGGAATTATTCCTAAAATAAATATCTCAAATGTTATCAGTGAATAGCAGAATAATTTAAATAGTCGTTGGATAATCAAAAATCAGATCAAAATTTTAGAATTTGGGCTTAATGGTGGAGCACCACCCACATTCCGAAAAACCTATTTTTCTAAGATAATCCAAATCAGAAGTACAGAAATAAAATATCATTGGAGGTAAACTAACAATAATTTATATTGTGCTTTAGAGGGTTACCAAATAGGGGTACTTCAAGTCACTCATCTGAATCACTGAATTAATATTTATTGCACAACTAGAACAAGGTTTCTCTGCTGGGTCCTGTGAGCAATGTAAGATAATGACACACAGGCTTTGGATGCTTGGCTCAGTGGTAGAGCGTCAACCCAGCATGTGGAAGTCCCAGGTTTGATTCCTGGCCAGAGCACACAGGAGAAGCACTCATCTGCTTCTCTGCCTTTCTCCCTCTCCTTCCTCTCTATCTCTCTCTTCCCCTCCTGCAGCCAAGGCTCCATTGGAGCAAAGTTGGCTAGGGTGTTGAGGATGGCTCCCCCTGATGGTTATGCTGGGTGGATCCCAGTTGGGCACATGCGGGAGTCTGTCTGTCTGCCCCTCGCCCCCGCTTCTCACTTTAGAAAAATACCAAAACAAAACAAAAAGAATGAGACACAGCCCTGCCCTTACTTGATTTGTTGTGGGAATGCAAAGCTCAGAGAGGTAAACAAGTATCTGTCAAATGAGGAAGAGGCTATGGCACAAGACAAGTAGAGCAAAAGTTCCGCTCAGTGTAGTGGCATTGACTGAGCTCACCTGAGGTATACTGACTGGAAGCCGGGGGCACATAAAACAGCAACATCCCCTTCCCCTAGGTGACTGATAAGCCAGTCAGGAAGTCACAAAGGAGAGTAAAATTCCAGGGAGGAGCAGTTGATGAGGTAAACATAACTTTAGAAGGCCAAGAATGTACGTTCTGTGAAAGGAGTGTCATCCAGATTTAGTGTATCACTTATGATGGTCCTGCACATCACAGGCAATCCCAAATACTTGTGGAATATAAATAATGTAAGAATAAGGGAGCTCTTTTCCCTCTGAGGTGCCCAGATGTACAAGCAGGAAAGGCCCAGTCATTGGCCTGTCTTTACCAGGGATGGAACCTGTTTTACCAAGGGAAAATAGAATAGAGATACCTTCTTTTTGCTGGAATGACCTGTTGTATGATGTTGTATGTTGTATGATGTTTTGTAGTTGGCTTGTATCCATTAGCTGGATAAGACTTGATCATTTAGAACTAAGAGTCTTTTGCTTTCCCTACAGGACAAACAAAAACACCATCTTGTGTGTAACGTTTCTTCCTCAAGTACGTTCATTCCACTTTATGGACATTCAGACTTTTTTTAAAAGCTCCCTGACCTCTGAACAGTTAGTTCTTCATGGTTGCCTGTCTCTTTGCAAATTGAACTTTTTTTTTTCTTTCCTGCCTATGAAAAGATAGATAGATGCTCAGTCCCTTCATGATATGAAATTTGGTTCCTATATAATGGCATTTTCCCTAACTGCTGATATCATTGAGGTAAAAAGAGAGCTGCTTTTCCTAACCACCCATAAAAGAATTTAGCCTTTTATATTTCTGCCCCTCCTAGAAAGCCTAATCTCTCCTCACTGTGAGTATGACTAACTCCAATGCATTGAAATCTCTACGGTAATAGGGAATTCACTGAACAAGGCTTCGGCGAATGAACTTTTTTTAGCCATTTTATATAAAATGAAAAAGGATCTGCTCCTTATTCCAGTCTCTTCTGCAATTGCTCCTGAAAAGTAGTTCAGATTGGAGAGAGGGTCAGATCATTTCACAGTCTGGCTTTTCATCTAAGATACGCTTAACAAAAGTATATATTTTGCACTCATTTCTGAGCAACCCTATTCAAAATGTAAATCTTGACACCTTTTTGGCATGTTTAATCAGGTTTCCAACTGAAGATCTTTTAATGCTAACATCTGAATTTAGAATTACTTAAGTTTATCCTTTTATATTTTTTCTATTTTTCTCTCCTCTTGCCATAAAATAGAACACACAGATTGGTGTTATTTCCCTGAAAGTCATTTTTATTACGTGGTTTGTGTTAGTGAGAACAAAATACTAATCTGCTCAGGTTCGCTTAGTAATTACATTAGCCATGTCATTTTTTCCATCATTTCTTAGGTTTCACTTTTCATTGCTGTCTTCCCCTGGAGTTCATCAGTGGGTTTCTAAATAATTGGTGAAGGAACAAAACTAGTTTCATAATCATTTAAAGTCACATGGCGTGTTTACATAGACCTTTCCTTGGGGACACATTAAAAAGATAAAGTAGTCGAGTTCATCTGATAATCTCATAATACAGTGAAGAGATGATTACATCAGGATTTGTAAAATAATTCTACCATTTATTTTTATTTTTCTGGTTATTGTGCATTCACATATATTTCACCTTTTAAATTTCACACATTCCACTAAAATAAGCCTTTGGAGGCAGGTTGCTGGCAAAGAAGGGAGGACCAAATTATTATTTTGGCTGTAATTTTCTCAGGATTCTAGTTTAAGCTTCAGACTAAAAAAAAAATTTTTTTGCTTATGTTTATTAAATAATGCTGCCATTCAACTCTGTTTTTTCTTGGTTTTCCAAAATATGAACCATAATCACAATAATAAAACAACCCCCAGACATTTCTCATCAGAAGACCTGATGGCAGCATCTCAGTGGGTTGTCTTTCCTGTCCTTGTCCTGTTTAGTTTGGAGGGACTGTTTAGATTGTTCATTTTAATAGTTTTCAGATACACGTTGACTCAGTTTTAATTCCAACTGTATTGCTAGAGATGAGAGAAAGAGAGAAAGAGATGGGGAAAAAAGAGTTCTGCCCACATTTTTTTGAAAAAGAAAATGCTCATACTTGAGCCCAATATGAGTTGTGTCCATCCAGAGGCATCGCTGGTGTGTTTCCTGCATACCGGGTGCTGTGTTAGGACCTGGAGGGCTGGGGGCCCAGAAGATGCTCTTTCCCAAAAGTCTCACACGGTCTAATGTGAGAAAAAAAATGAAATCACAGTTTAGTGGGTGAGTCCCAGATTACCATCATTCATAGTACGGCAGGTCAATCTTCAGAAAAGAAGAAAGGCAACTTCTCTAGCAGTGGGGTAATCGGGAAGGCTTTTAGTAAAAATGACAACGAAGCTGAGTTCTGAAGGCCAGGGTGGGGGGTGGCTGAGCTAAGGGTCAGAAGGATAGGAAGTCCAAAAAGAAGGAGCAGTGCAAAGGCCAGAGTGAACCAGGGTCGTGGAGGAACATGTATGTGTTCACTTAGGCCAAGGAGTAGGGCTGGAAGCAAGAGAAAAAGATTTTTTAAAAAAGAGAGAGATCAGCCTGGAGAGGAAAACAGAGGCTCCCCGGAGGCCGTACGCCATAGAAAGAAGTTTGTACTGTCCCTAAACTCTGTGGGGCTCTCCCAAGATTTCTGACAGGGTAATGATCTCTGAACACTTCGGATTTCTCTTAGATTCTCCAATACTGTTTTTTTTCCTACTTCGGGACCTTTGTATATGCTAATCCCATTGCCTGCAGAGCTTTACCCCTCTTTTCCTGGTGTCTCCTTAGTGTCTTTCAGTTGTCAGCCCTTAAAAGAGAGACCTTCCCAAACCACCCTTTCTAAAGCGTTCTCTGTTTGTTTCCTTCAGATGCTTTATAGCATGTATAAGTTTTAAAATATTTTGTTTCTTTTAATATTCAGCTCTTTAACCCTTTGAGTAGTACGAACGTTCATGTCTGTCTTCGTGCCTCCTGTCCATCCCGAGTACAGTCAATTTATTTTTAAAATGTGTAAGGCAGCATTAAAAAAAAGGCAAATGTATGTTCTTCTTGTTTCCATAAATTGGTTATCAAACAAACATGATTTTAAGTTAATAAAACTGGAACTGGAACTAATTTCATTTTTTGAAAAAAAAAAAAAAAAAACTCCCGAGGGTCTTCGAACATGAAAAATAATTCACTACTCAAAAGGTTAATAATAGATTGTAAACTTCCTGAAGGTAGGACTATATCTCAAATCCCTAGGCCAGTGTCGCCCACAGTGGGGGCTAAACAAATATTTGTTGGTTAAATGAAGGCGTCATCAGTAAGGACAGTTCGGGCTGCAGAGCAGGGAATGGACTGGAAGATAATTGAAACCTGATGATGGAGAGCATAGTTAGAAGACTGATGAGAACTGGGAAAACCCTGAGCTACAGTCATAGGAAGGGGATGGAAGTGTACAGGGAGACAAGAAATAGTAAGAAATGGAATCAGTGAGGGTTAGGTGGATGTGATTGTTTGCAAGAGGCAGGTGTCAGGGATGACGCCAAAACCTAGAAAACCAGATGAATGGTGGATGTTTTATTGATCATTGATGTAGGAGAATCAAAAGAATTAAGAACAGTTTCTTGGGGAGGAAAAAATGAGCTTGACTTTGGACATGTTAGGTCTGAGGATACCTGTGGGCTTTTTGATTAAGAATATGCAGTAAATATTTTGATCCATGTGTTAGGAACCCAGGATAGAGAGCAGGGCAAAAGATAAAGATTTGAGAGTCCCTCCCTGGCTTATAGATTCATTCACTCATTAAACAAATATTCACTTGCTAACCGCTTTGTCCCAGGCATTAAGTACAGTGGAGAATGAAACAAATATTATTCTAGCTTTCACAAGTATCAAAGGCAAGCCTGGTAGCTGATTATGGAAATAGAGAAGATAAGTCAGGAGATAGGTACATATATGGAGAGATGGACACAAACCCTGGAGAACGTCAGCATGTAAGAGGTCACTAATCCTGGCTAGATTCCTCAGTGGATAGAGTCTTGTCCCAATGCACTGAGGTTACAGGATTGAATCAATCCCGGTCAGGACACATGTGAGAAGCAACCAATGAGTACAGAACTAAGTGAAACCACAAATTGATGTTTTTCTCTCTCCCTTCCTTCCTCTCTCTTTCTCTGTGTGTTTCTCTCTCAAATCAGTGGGAAAATTAAAATAATGATAAAAGATGGACAAAAGAAAAAGGGCAATTCGGACAGGGTGAGTTTGAATGAACACAGGGCTTTCCCCCTCCCAAGCCCTTGTGTCAAACTAAATGTAATTTTTAATTTATATTGCTTGCTGATTTTTGTTTTGTTTTGTTTTTGATGACAGGATTAAAGTATGTGTGTTCACATTCTCTCTGTACAGAAATTCATGTCAAGTTGTCCTTAAAATAAAGAATTTTAAAGATTAGAATGGAAACAAGTATCAGCCTGCAAACAGAGATGAGCAAGAGCTGGAGATCAACCCAGATCTTCCTACTCAGCTACGAATTTCCTTGTCATTGTTATGTGTGTTTTAAGTCAAACTTAACGTACATTGTGGTTGGATTTCCTTTGTTATGGTTTGTGAGATAAATGTGATGTGAACACTGTCACAATAGAAAGAGGTGTCATGGTCTGTTCTGCCAAACCACGTTAGAGAACTTTTATTGATTTATTTATTTTTACTTCTCAGTTCTCTTAATCTAAGAGACAATACCCCAGGCACTTACCAAATAATGGTCACTAAATAAATACCTGTGTGTGGTTTACTTGGGAGGTGAAATTTCTTAAGCAGTTCTTTATGTTTGTTTTTGTTTTGTTTTGTTTTGTTTGTACAGGGACAGAGAGAGAGTCAGAGAGAGAGATAGATAGGGACAGACAGACAGGAACGGAGAGAGGTGAGAAGCATCAATCATTAGTTTTTTGTTGTCGTCGCAACACCTTAGTTGTTCATTGATTGCTTTCTCACATGTGCCTTGACCGCGGGCCTTCAGCAGACTGAGCAACCCCTTGCTGGTTGGGTCCAAGCGACCTTGGGTCCAAGCTGGTGAGCTTTTGCTCAAGCCAGATGGGCCCGCGCTCAAGCTGGCGAGCTCGGGGTCTCGAACCTGGGTGTTCCGCATCCCAATCCAACGCTCTATCCACTGCGCCACCACCTGGTCAGGCAAGCAATTCTTTAAATGAAATTTTGCCATTTAAAAAATTGTGTTATATATACTTTCTTTCTTAAATTATGATATTGATATGTAACATATTAGTTTCAGGTGTACAACACAATTTGCTATATAGATGTATTGCAAAATAAGCCTAGTTAATGTCCATCACCAAACATAGTGCTGTCTTATTTTACAAGCCAATTTATGATTATTGAATATTCTAAACCTTAAAGATGTTTATCTGAAATATTTGTGTATTTGACTTAAAAAACTGAAAAATTTTCTTTTAAATCTCAGTAAAAAGTCTTTTATATGCAGAATTCAAATGTAATCAAAAGTAAAAGAATAATTTGTAGATCCATTTATAATCTACAACGTGGTGATTTTTGCACGTTTATGCACGTGTATTGGTGTGTAAAATGTCCCATATGTAAACTTGCTACCCCTCCATAGTGGGCAAAATATAGCCTTGATCAATAAAGTAAATTTTACTTATGAATTTTTTGTTATATAATCAGATTGGTTCTTTTTCTTTTCCAAGTTGAGAAGAGGGGAGATAGAGAGACAGACTTCTGCATGTGCCTTGACTGGGATCTACCCAGCAACCCCTGTCTGGGGCCGATGCTCTGCCCATCTGGGGCCACGCTCATTACCGAGCTATATCTGGTGCCTGAGATGGAGGCTCTATGGAGCTATCCTTAGCATCTGGGGCAATGTGCTGGAACCAAGCGAACCATGGCTGCAGGAGGGGAAGAGAGAGAGAGAGAGAGTGAGAGAGAGAGAGAGAGAGAGAGAGAGAGAGAGAGATGATGGTCACTTCACTTCTCCTGTGTGCCCTGACCGGGAATCAAAACGGGAACATCCACACATCAGTCCAACTCTATACCAGTGAGCCAAACAGCCAGGGCCCAGATTTTTTTTTCTTATGTTGCATTTTTTTTAAGTGTTTTTTTTTTTTTAATTTCAAAGAACAGTTATTTTTAAAAATTCCCTTCAGCCATCGACTTCTCCTTTGGCTCTAATTTAAAACAGGCAATTACATTAACCCTATAGATCTCTAAACTAAGTTCTATCTATGTGAGCCTCATAGAATGAGAAAACTTTAGAGGCAGAGAGGGAAATGACATGTCAGAAATTATTTCTTGCCGTTTTCACCTGTATAATTTTTATGCTTCTGTGCTCCTAAATATACTGTAAAAATAAGTAAGCAGTTGATAATATTTATAATATCAGATTTCTTAAAGGAAATTAATTATATCCAGCAAAAAATGAAGTAGATACAAAAGTCAAAGATTAAGGCATCTTGTACCATTAGTTTATCTTTTTTTAAAGTAAAATAAATAAATAAAAGAATCAACCCACACACAAAACCTCCTTGTTCTTGAAAGAAATCTAAATTTTATCTGTGCTCAAAGAATTTGTTTTCATGTTTCAAGGGTTTTTGAAGGGGCTTGCTTCTTCTAGTCTTGCTTCTTGCTTTAAAGATTTACCCTGTGGAGCCTCTAGAAATGAAGGGAACATCTTTAAATCTTGTTTGATTTGAATGAATGGATAGCTAATCCCCATCAGATATTTCTTTAGAGGATCATGCTTAAAAACTGTTTTGGAGTTTAACTGTCCGGGCGGTTCTTAGGTAGGCTGTTTTCATCCCTGTTGTTACGGTCTCAAAGGTCAGCCAAGGTAACCATTTTTTTTAAATCGTCTTTTGTTTCAGATTTCCTGTGGAGGTTTTTTTATTTTTTTAAGCTTTTCAAAAATCACCCAGTGTCATAGCTTTCCATAACCTCCAGATTCAAACCAAAAAAAAAAAAAAAAAATGTCTACATAGCTAAATGACTGTACCCTCCCACGGAAACTCTAACTAGAGCAGAATATGAAATTAAACATCATATTTTATAATCACAAAGAAACTCATGTTTAGAATTGTTGCCAAATGTCTACTATTTATGACACTCTGCTTTTTTGTTTTTGTGTTTGTTTTCCCAGGACATTTGGGCTTCCAGGACAGTTTTGTCACATCAGGTGTTTTTAGTGTGACTGAGCTAGTAAGAGTGTCACAGAGTAAGTATAATTTTGCTTTGATTTGCTACAGATTTGCCTTTGGTTTGTGCTTATTTTCTGCCTAGGCCTTCTAGAGACATAAATAGCTTTCAGAATCCCCTTCTCATTTACCCAGTGGAAGAGTTTTGCTATACAGTTTGTTTAACAGCTAAGAATTTAAATCAGGAAAATTTGATGTCATTTTAATGTGAGACATATGGAAAGAACTGAAATCCTGAGGGTCCCTCATATTCCCTAGTTTATAATGTGGACCTGGTTTTAAAAATTGTTTGAGGATCCCCTGATTTCTAAGACATTCTGCACTGAAAAGAATTTGGCTTTGACCTTTAAAGAATGCTAATTAATGCCCTCAGCATAAGTGACACAGTACAGTGTGATCATTACCAGCTTGTCAATAATCACCAAAACAGTGAATTAAGAGTACCTGTCACCACCCTGTTCCATTGATCAACGGGTCATTGATTGTATTTTTGTTATGACATAATCCAGACAGTCCAAGGAGAAGGTATAGGATTTTCTATCCCTTGCTCACACACTCTCTCTCTCTCTCTCTCTCTCTCTCTCTCACACACACACACACACACACACTTGCCTTCCCTCAAAAAGAGTGGGTTTTTTTGTTTTTATTTAAAAGTATACCTACAATGACTATGATATTTGGGGTCCCAGATATCATAGGAGAAAATAAATACCAAATGTTAAAAATTTATATCCCCCTTTTTACAGTATTCCTTGTAGATAAAATATTCATTGTCAAAATTGGTTTCAAGCTGAAACAAATCATTTGTGGAATGAGGTGGAGTAAAAAGAAATCTTTTCAAGTTCATACCCCCTCCCATACCCTGCCTTACTGTCTTGCAAGATTAACCGAGCAAACTCGTCTATCTCATGACAAGATGCCAGGTCAAGCAAGCCAAGTTACCCTCATCTTACAGTTTGGATTCTGTCTGCTCTTATTTCTTAAGGCTAGAAGACTCTTTAGGAAGCCAAAAAATGGGATATGAGGTGGGTGCAGGGGTCCTGGGGATAGAGGGATAAATAAAGAATGAGCATTCACTATCTGCCAGGCACCATGCTAACTTTTCATGTGGGTAACAAATTAATCCTTGCAAGAAGTTCGTCAGATAAGAAATTACTCTCATTTTTACAAATTAATTAAGTTGTGGTCTGTTGAATTGGTTTACCCAAAGTCAAACAGTAGATAAATGGTTAAGCTAAGTCTGTGCAATGCTAGAATCCTTGCTATTGGATTGGCCCAAGGGAACTGGAAATCTATAATGCAAGAGTAGACAGGGAGAACAGCAGGAAGGCAGCTATAGGCGGTACAATTCTGGGAGTTAGGGACCCTTGGTTGATGGAGGGGTGTCCTGGTATGGGGGCAGGGTCTGAAACCTAAGGAATAAGTCATTAGGAGCGGCAGTTGTGAGATAGAAGGGAGAAGTCACTGTCATATTATGAAGTATGCTTAAAGCAGCCCCAGGAAGTAGAGGCTAGATTACCTTGTTAATCTGAAGCTCATAGGACATATGCTGCCCTAGCATAGCAGTGTGGCCAGTTATTTGCCATAGACAAATAAAGATTCATCTCTGTGTTTGTACACACACACACATACATACACATACATACAACTTTTTAAGGCCTTTTTGTTCACTAGCTCACATTTTCCTTGTATGTAATTTTAATAATAGTAATGTAGACTGATGTATCAGAGTATAACTGTCATAGTGGCAATACAGGGAAATAATTCATGGAGCCCTTACTACAATCCAGATATAGCCTCAAAGAGAAAAATCCTTTGAACTCTAAGGTTGGAGCACTAGACCTTTTTAATCTTCACTGGCTGCTATAATGCTTACATTTAAATCTTTGTTACCATCAGCATCCAAAGCCTGGGGTTATCTGAGAAAACTCACAACTATCCCCAGAATCTCACTCTTCTTCTACTTTCTGTGTGTCCCTTTAAGGTCTTATATCCCACGGCTTATCAGTTCCAAGCTTGATTAGACCTCCGCGCAGTCTATGATGGCATAGTTGCCAAATGAATTCTAAACCTGCCTTCGAGACTGCCAGAGGGTGTGGCTGGACCACAGATTGAATTTGCAGAGGGCCCTGGTTTTGTTTCCTGTCCCTGTTCAGGGGGTTATGTTGCTGATGCCTGGCATCATGAGCGTCCTTTGGCTCTTCAACGCTTTTTGATTCTGCACACTGCTGCGTAATCGCTCTAGGACTCATTCACACATGGCCTCATGCTGACTGAAACTGTTTGGCAAGAGTGGGACTGGGCTGTGTCAGCTAAACCATGGCTTCAGGCCAAACTGCCATCCAGAGCCCCCTCCCACTTGCAGATCTTTAATCCAGGTTTCTCAGGGTACATGTCTCACGGCTGCCTTGATAGCTGGGGAAAGGATCCCCCAGCTCAGGTTTCCTTACCCACACACCTTTCTGAAAAACTTAACACTCAAGCCACACAATGGAGTCAAAATCCTGTACTATTCCTTACAGTGCAGACCCCTTGCCCAGGCTGGAAGAGCTAAGCGTCCATTTTAGAAATACAGCAGACATTTTTTACAGATGAGTAGGGTTGGGGTCCATTCTGCAACCTTGAAATAGAAATAAGCTAACTTGTACATAAGTTGATTAAATGTGTGATGTTGGTATTGTTAAGAGCATGATACTACACTAATATGAAAAATCAGGTCCTGACTGGTTGGCTCAGTGGTGGAGTGTCGGCCTAGCATGTGTAAGTCCTGGGTTTGATTTCCGGTCAGGATGCACAGGAGAAGCATCCATCTGCTTCTCCACCTCTCCCCTTCTCTCTTCTCTCTCTCTATCTTTCTCCTCCCCTCCTGTAGTCATGGCTTGAAAGATTCATGCAGTTTGGCCCCAGATGCTGAGGATGGCTCCATGGCCTCACTTCAGGCACTAAAATAGCTCAGTTGCTGAGCAACAGAGCAGCGGCCCCAGATGGGCCCAGCATCACCTTGTAGGGGGCTTCCCGGGAGGATTCTGGTTGGAGCGCATGCAAGAGTCTATCTCTCTGCCTCCCTGCTTCCCCACCTCTTAACTAAAAAAAAAAAAAAAGTATGGCAGCTAGCATTTATCAAGTATGCACTATGTGCCAGGGATTTGCTAGGTACTTTGTAAACATGATCTAATTCAGTCCTGCCATGGTTACTGCTATTTTCCCTTTTTACAGATGAAGGAGACCATGATGCTCTAAGAGGTTAAGAAACTTGCTCTTTTTACTTTGCTATACTCAGGTAGCTGACTGCAGATATTTTTGTCATGACCTCTCCTATACTTGCATTATAGAAATTAAGAGAATCCAAAGGTTATGTGCTTTTATTAAATAATCATTTCCTGTTACAGTTGACAAACTTTTAGATTATTAATGTCTGCATTTAAAAAGGTTAAAACTGGCCCTGGCCAGATGGCTCAGTGGATCAAGCGTTGACCCAGTCCAGCGAGGTTGCAGGTTCAATCCCCAGTCAGGGCACATAGGAGAAGCAAACAATGAGTACACAACTAAATGGAGCACTGAGCTGATACTTCTTTCTCTCTCTCTCTCTCTCTCTATCTATCTATCTATCTATCTCTTCCCCTCTCTCTGTCTCTCTTACCCTTCCTCTTTCTCAAATCAGTGGAAAATTAAAAAAGAAAAGATTAAAACTATTTTTAGGTAAAACAAATCAAGTAAAACACAAGGTTTTTTTTTCTGGGTTTGCTTTCTGGTATGATTTTTAAAAAACAAATAGCCATTATTTTTAGAGCAGTTTTAGTTTAATGGTTTTAGGTTAACAGAAAGTACAGAATTTTAACATACCTGTTAAATATTTTCCCCCGTTATTAACACCATAGTGTTAGTCCATTGGTTTCCATTGATGAGCTGATATCGACATATTGCATTACCTAAAGTCCATAGTTTGCATTAGGGTTCACTCTTTGTGTTGCACATTTATGTGTTTTGACAAATGCATAACGACCTGTGTGCATTGTTACCGCAGCATACAGAATAGTTTCGCTCCTCTAAAAACCACCTGTATGCCATCTATTTATCTCCCACTCCCCAAATAGTGATTTTTTAAAAAAAAGTTATTTATTTTAAAAAGGGGAGAGAAAAAAAGAGAAAAGGGGGAGGAACAGGAAGCATCAGTTCCCATACGTGCCTTGACCAGGCAAGCCCAGGACCTTGAACAAGAGATGTCAGCATTCCAGGTTGATGCCTTATCCACTGTGCCTCTACAGGTCACGCCTCCAAATGGTGATCTTTTAACTCTTTTTAACTCTCTCTATAGTGTCATCTTTCACCTGGATGTCTTCAATGACCTCAGTGCTTAGAGTTTTTCTCTGTGTTGCAGATTTTTTTTCTCAACCCCCTTTTACCTATCCCAGCCCTGCCCAGTCCCTGCATCCACACCTAACTATGGCCACATATACAGTCTGGAAATTTCACACTAATGGTGGCCTTACCTTGAAATTTTTCCCTTTTCCTGGCTCTTTAGCATTCAATTTTTAAATTTGCTAATATATATATATATATACTTTCCCCACATTTCCAGTTAGTTTCTGTTTTTAGTTTTCTTCCTTTCATATTTGATAAAGGAGGGAGGTGCTATTTTATTATTTCCTCATGAGGATTCACTGAAATAACTATGTGCTGAGTCTGTTATTTATAATCGTGTTACTACAGGGTGTCAATGGAGAGAAACTCGAGATAAAGCTGTTGGCTTAGCCTCACACATTCAGAGGTGAGAGTCGAGCCCAAGGTTATTGTAGATGCATGTAGCCTTTGGAGTCTCCCACTAATTCCCTTCTTATCCTTGCCTCCTGCCTTTTAATTTTTTTTTTCTTCATTATCTAGAGTTCATGAAAGGCAGGAAAGGAGCATCCTATTTCTCTTAGCAGCAAGGAAAGTGCTGTAGCCTAAAAGTAAATGTGTGTTTGTTCTACCTCTTCCTCAATGTGATAGGACCATCTGAAAGTTGTTCTGGTCATTTATCCCTTTCTTCCCAGGCAGAGAAGACCACTATTCAGACCACTCGACACTGTGCCAGAGCAAAAGAGAGAAAGAAGTCTTCTCTGCTTTGGAGGAGGGGGCTTACCAGTGCTAACAATGTGGTTCAGAATCACTAATGCTGTTTTAGCATAATACTGTGGGGAAATAGACAGAAACCATCTGTTGAAATGACTCTTACATGATGCTGCATTTTCAAACAAAGCCTTCTCGCCACATTTTCAGAGATGGGTCTTTTTCCCATGAAGTTGCCACAAAGAGAGCCCACTCTCCAAGCTGCTAAGCAGTGCTCTTAGATAGCTCTCCGGGTCAGCACCCACTCTTGTTTATTCTGTACCCGTGTTTTCCTCCAAGTGAGTGCTTTGAAACTGGCGAATAATTCTTTCTGGTATGAACCTAGAAAATCCTCCCCAAAAATCCACTACTTCTGCCCATTTCCTTCTAAAGTGCTGACTATTTTACTTGAAGTTGGTGGAGTGACTCTGAAACCCTAAATACTTCGCTGGGAAAGAGGAAAACCGCAAATACACACAGGCCATTGTGACTCTGGCCTGGCAGTTTTAGTTTTCCAGGCAGTGGTTTGCACACCCAAGCCGGCTGCAAGGGTTAAGTAAACTTCGTGGCTGAGGATGACTTCATGGCCCTGGAATTTTGAAAAGCCAGGGTTCTCAGTACACTGTGGCCAGCCTTAGAGTCTTTGGGTGTGAAAACCGCTCTCAGTTACCCAGACTGATTTTTTGGTTCCTGTTACACTGCTGCAGAATCTATTAAAATCCAGCAGCTGAATTGTCCTGGCTCTGCCACAGAGCTGGGCTACTGGGTGGCTCCAGGATTCCCCAGCCGTTTGTCAATGGAGAGTGGGAGTGAATGGAGCCAGGCGTATGCCTCAGCCTGGCATGAGGTGGCACCCTAGTGGCTGTTTCCTGCCTTAGAAATACGTACTATTACTATATTCTCGCACAGGCGTCATTAAGATCCAAATTGCGGTTCATTTTTAAACTGCTTTTTTAAAAGTCTCTAGGTCCTTTGTGTGTCTTTGAGGACCCACAGCCATACGCTGGGATTTTCTGGCTTAGTGTGAACTATTGGCAATATTCTAACCTGACGTGATGAAGCTACTACAACAGAAATAACTCCGCTGTAAGGTACAATAAAAAAATGAAGGAACAAGCCGCACCCCCCCCTCCCCGCCCCTGCCACCCAAAATGTTTTTGCAAAGAAGGTCTCACCAGGAAATTGAGGATTTAAGATAGAGATTCCAGACATCCAGTCCTTTAGGGTACCATTTAAATAGATGCATTGTTTCAGCTCCTTATTAAAGTGAAATAGTTTAGACAGTTTCTCTTCTGGACTAGTTCTCTTCTGTTAAGTAACATGATAGCTATGATCATTGCATGGAAATTAACTTTAAAAATAGGTTATATTCTTAAGCTCTTCTTTCAAAAGAAACCATATGGGCTTGAACATTAAAGGAAGAAACAAAAAGATGATAATAAAACGTAGACTGCAGCCCTAGCATGAACAGTGGCTGTGACCTTGCCTTTTGTTTGCCATTACACAATTCAATGGCAGTACACTCAAACTATGCTCTCGATCAATATCCTATTAAAGCAGCACAAAAAGTCTCCATAAACTTAGTGGTTAGCTATGTTTATAAATGGAACTTGGCATAATTAGATGGTCAATAGCCAGCTCTACTAGTAATTTTAAAATGAACATCACACATTGTCCATCTGCAGAAGTCAATGGCCCTTCTTCCAGACTTTTTAAAGAAAATCTGCTAAGTTACAGAATAAAAGTACTGACTGACCCTATATAGCTCTTCACTTTGCCTGTCTCAGCCACCTTATCCCGACTATATTATGACATTATAAGGGTTTCATTTCTAGTTTTATTCAACCCCTTACAGAGAAAGAAAATAACTAAATATTGCCATACTCTTACAAAGAAAAATGCCAGTCTGGCTGGCTTAAATTTAGTGGCTTTCCTCTATTATATAATACAGTAAAATTTTAAAGTAAGTACTGAAATTAAATTAGTTCAAAATGATGATTTATTGTATAATTTCTTTAATTTTTTTGGACATATTCAGGGTGAATATGTATTTGGACAGTAAAGCTGGCCACAGATAGAAAGGACTGGTAGTAATAGAAATTTTTGTCACACTGCTTCTTCTCTGAATCCCAGCTCACAAGGATGGGTTGCCAAACCTGATACTTTCTATCCTGCCCTTAGAGGAAGAGCCATCCATATAAAGTGAGAGGTATCCCACCCTTACCCACAAATTGCAATGTGTTTATTCCTTGTGTTTGCTAAACATTTATGTCATGACCACTATATTGGCTGAAAAAAAATTTTTTAATCAATTGAGAGGCAGGGAGGTGGAGAGACAGACTCCCACATACGCCCCAACCAGGATCCACCCAGAAACCTCCCTCTGGGGCTGATGTTCTACCCATCTGTGGCTGCTATTCTGTTGCTTGGCAACCAAGCTATTTTAGCACCTGAGGCAAGGCCATGGAGCCATCCTCAGTGCCTGGGGCCAACTTGTTTATTGAACCATGGCTGCAGGCAGGGAAGGTGGGGAGAAGCAGATGGTCGGTTCTCCTTTGTGCCTTGACAAGGAATTGAACCCGGGACTTCCACATACCAGGCCGATTCTCTACCACTGAGCCAACCATCCAGGACCTATCTTGGATGAAGTTAAAACTATGGTAAGAACAAACTTAGGACATCAGCAGATTCATCAGTCAGTGCTACACAGCAAGGTCCAGTTCTTTCTGTTCCTTTCATACTCCCACAGCCTTTCTGGTTAGTGCTATTCGGGAGATTTCTCAGAGCAGGATTTAGGGGGCCTCTTATTCTCTATTCTTGTCTAAATCCCCTGCTGGGTATGACTAAGGGAGAAGCAGGAAACCTAACACCTTGATGTAAATGCTAATTTGTTATCATGATTTCTATTCATGTGTTCCTCTATGGCTCATCTTTTCTAGTTAATTTGTTCATTATGCTTCTTTTCTTTTTTTTTTTTTTTTTACAGGGACAGAGAGAGAGTCAGAGAGAAAGGGATAGATAGGGACAGACAGACAGGAATGGAGAGGGGTGAGAAGCATCAGTCATTAGTTTTTCATTGCCATCGCAACACCTTAGTTGTTCATTAATTGCTTTCTCACATGTGCCTTGACCGTGGGCCTTCAGCAGACTGAGCCACCCCTTGCTGGAGCCAGCGACCTTGGGTCCAAGCTGGCGAGCTTTTGCTCAAGCCAGATGGGCCCACGCTCAAGCTGGTGACCTCAGGGTCTTGAACCTGGGTCTTCCGCATCCCAGTCCGATGCTCTATCCACTGCGCCACCGCCTGGTCAGGCGGTTATGCTTCTTATATATAATATATTATATACAGTCTATATGCAAGTTGTCAGCATGGGATCTTAAATAGTCCAGGTTAAAGAGTTGGTGATTTGGCTGTGCCCCTTATTAAATATATGACTTTGGGCAACATTTATCCCTTGACAGTTATGTTCTCCTCATGGGTGACAGCCATTCATTCAATCAGCAAATATTTATTAAATGCCAACTGTGCACTGTGCCTAAGTCTGAGTGCTGGAAATAGTTGTACCTCTCAGGTGTGTTTTGAGAATTGAGTGAGAGAATGTCAAGTATCTAGCATATAGTAGATAATCAACAATGGTAACTATTATGATTTTATTATTTTAATTAAACAAACACTCTGTCCCTGATCTCTCACCATGTGAGAGCAAATCCTTGAGCTGACCGTACCATCAGAAAATTTATTAAAAATGTGCGTATGCATTTTGTGTGTGCATATATAAATTAATAGGGCCAGTTTTAGAATTTATGTTCCAAAAATCAATTCATTAGAATGACCATTGTAGTGGCCCCTTTGGAATGAATAATTCTGATAGAGTAAGAGCAGGCCAGTGCTAGATATAATTAATTCATCTACTTTAGGAAGCCAGAAAATTCTTATTCCTCAAGTTTTCAGACAGAGCCTATGCTTCTGCATTATCTGGAATTTTTCTCTTCCAGGGAGTCTAATGGATAACCAGATGTTTTAAAATTCTCAATCTAATACTGATACAAATAATAACTTTTGAAGCGACTAGTCATACCATGTTCATTTTTGTCAGAGTTTTTAGAAGTAGTAGCTGATTCTATAATATTCTAAAATTTTACTTTCTCAAATTATGAATATAAAGGTTCCTTGTAACTGGAGGTCATTACTGACAATGTTGTTTTTAGTAAACCTTTAGTTATGTACTCGTAAGCCTCGATTTTTAATAAAGAACAGGTATTCATATCTAATAGGTAATATTGGGCAACTACAAGGCATTTTTAGGGTATCTAAGAGCCTGACATAAATCTGATATTGCCCCACAATAAGACCCCAAATATCACTGAGATTCTGGCTCAAATATATTATTGTAGCTCTTGCTGATTACAAAGACTGTTGTTGGTGACTCTACAGGCATTCCTAGGGTGAAATTGGTAGAGTCCACACTCAGGAGAGCCGCACACTAGATGAAATACTAGAACTGAGTTAGTGTAGTATATGATTGATATGAATATATATTAGAATTTTTCAATAGATGGAGGAGAAAAAAATTACAGTTTTTGGTGAAATTTTTGAGAATTATTATTGTCGACATCTGGATTTGTAGGTTGTTGAGATGGGACTCTGTTGACATAGTTTGGTTTCCTGATAGCTAATGGTCAGATAGTCCCAGTGCACTCTTGGTTAAGGAGTTAATGTTTAGAAGCGCTTTCCTGATTTATAGATCACTGTGGTAAAAAGATCTCTTAGGCCATCACATCCATTCTCTGTTAGGGAAGGCTTAATCCCATGGCCAATGCTATGCCAGACACTAAACGGGGACCACGTTTGATCTCACCCAAAAGCTAAGATGAAATGATACTCTAAAATGCAGAAAATCAATTTCAGTCCCAAAGGCAGAAGCCACTAATGGAGGAGATCAGTCAGCGGTGTTCACCCTGCAGTGAATGGCTGTGCTGGACTTGCTGTCAGGCCTTTATCCAGTGACACTGGACACTGGTGGACACTGGTTACTCAGAGGACCTAGAAAGACAAAGAAATGAGAAGAAAGACGAGATAGAGCACTGCCAGTTAAGTAGCAGGTGACAATTATATTTTTAATTTAAATTTTGTTGAATTAATCTTCCCAGTATTTGATGACAAAGGAAAGAAAGGGAGACTAGAAATGCGGGTTTTGCCTTGGGTTCTTTGGGCAGGTCGATAGAGGTATCTGGGTTCTAATCCCTGCTCTGTCACTTGTTTAGTTGTGTGATATTGATCATGTTACTTAACTTCACAGCTAAATTTCTTACTTGTAAATGAGAATAACACAAGTCTACACTACATAAAGATGTAGTGAGGATGAAATCAGATAATTCAGGTAAAATACCTAGCACATTGTCCACCACATAATAAATGCTCAATAAATATTAGTTCTTAGCTGTTTTTAGTAACCAGCTTATATAATTTTAGTTCAGTTCAGTAATTGTTGCTTGTATAATATATAAAGTATGTGGCATCTGACCAGGCAGTGGCGCAGTAGATAGAATGTCGGACTGGGACGTGGAGGACCCAGGTTTGAAACCCCGAGGTTGCCAGATTGAGCGCGGGCTCATCGGGTTTGAGTGAGGCTCACCAGCTTGAGCCCAAGGTCGCTGGCTCGAGCAAGGGGTCATTCGGTCCACTGTAGCCCCCTGGTCAAGGCACATATGAGAAATCAATCAATGAACAACTAAGGAACTGCAACGAAGAATTGATGTTTCTCATCTCTCTCCTTTCCTGTCTATCCCTATCTGTCCCTCTCTCTGCCACAAAAAGAAATAAATAAATAAACTATGTGGCACTGTGTGCTGAGGAGAATACAGAAATGAGTAAAAAACAGCCCTTTCTTTACAGAGTATATATCTAAGTTTCTTGAGAACCAAGCCTGAGCTTTCTTTAAGGCAATAAAGTGCCTGAACACATTTATTTTACAAATTGAACTCGCAATAATTGTCTGTCAAAGATAAACAATCTCTGTGAGTGGGAGGAAGATGGTATCAGTGCGTTGTTCCTTTTTTATTAAAAGAAAAACACTCCTTTGCCACTACAGACACTTATTTTGTAAGTTGTGTCTGCAAAACATAGATGCATAAAACCAGCATTCAGTCTGAGTCAGCAGATACCTTTGACGGGGTTCAAATATTCTGCTGGTTTTGGGCACCTAATACTGCATTTCATAAAAAGAATTGCTTAAATCTTACAATGGCAGGGAAGTTCATTTTCATACAGAGGGAAATCCTGGTTTTAGTTCAGTGCCTTTCCTTTCTATTTCCATTCTGGAAAACCATACCCCTAGCCCGCACTTGGTCAGACCTTTCAGAAAGGAAAGGTTGAAAAAGGAGATCAGCACATGTTTTACAGACCAGAAATCTGCTTGGCAAAGGAGTTGCTGAAGACTGTGGTGTACAAGCTGCAGAGAAAGTACCTTTATGATTGATTTCCATTCAAGTCAGACTGACTGCAGTGTGGTCATTTTTCTAACCCATAACTGCTCGCACTGCAGCAGTCGGCTATCTGCAGGGTGTCTGAATTATAACAGTCTACATCCGTATTGCCTCTTAAACAAATTACTTACACTGGTTTCTTTTTTCCATGCAAATTCATCAGTTTTACAGCCCCTTGTAGCCACAGTCAGGAAACTCTGGCCGAAAGCACAAATTGATAAAATGAGTTAATTATATTATACTTATTTTTTTGTCTTTCTGAAAGCCCTCTCTCATAGGCAGTGTTCAGGAAGCATATTACAGTAAAAGGAAGATAACAAAGGAGTTAAATTTTTTTCCATAAATTTCTTTCCAAGATAATTCCTTGTAACAATGATTCCAGACTTGCTTCAGTTTCCATAGCATTGTGCATTTTTCAGCTGTGCCTTTGATAGAAAGAAGAACAGGTATTTTCCTATGTTCACCCCTTTTGTACAGTGACATGGACTTTCTCACAGGATCTTTGCCACTAGAATGCAGAACAACATGACATTACACAGGGCCAATGAACTGTGTGCTGTTGTTGGGTCTTAACCTGCACCCCCCCCACACACCCCTCTCCTACTGTTGTAAAGTGCAAGTTCCCCAAATCTCAGTGAGTACATAGATGATGTAATCTGCAGAGATTTATTTTTCAATAGCTATTATATAAGTTAGAAATTGAGTGCTAAATCCTGACAGTCTTTTTTGCGGTGAGGTACCTGGTGTCCATTATTTTGTATTGTTTAAGCTGCTATGAAAATGTGAAAAAGGGGCAATTTTAATTAAATTGTTCATCTACAAAGTGTAAAACCCATAAGGACAGAGTTTTTATATATGCTATCCACCAGTGGATCTCAAACATCTGGAATGGCTCCTGGCCCATGACAAGTGCTCCATAAATATGTGTTGAATTTCATTGAATGCAGCCTCTCAGAGGACATGTACCATCAGCTGTAGGCTGGGTGCACTGGTCATTTAGTTAATGCTCCCTGCTGATTCCTGTTGAACAAGTTGTAGACTCAGTGCACTGTCATCTCCCAGGAAGAGTAGTTTGAAATTTTGGATAGACTTTTTTTTTTTCATCATCCTCTCTTTCCAACAATGCAAGCCTGAGCAGATTGTCTCTGGTGGATGGCAGAAGTTCAATAACCACAACCTTATCCAACTACTAATGTGTACAAAAGAGCAGGTCATTAAGAGGGTTGGCTACTAAAGTAACCCCTTTCTTCCAATAGCCCACATTACTATAATGATTCCTTAATAGCAAACCATTTATTAAGAAATGACATGAAGGCTACATTCTACTTATGACAGGGAAGAAGGGGGTGGGGGACACATGACTTAGAAATAACATCTGAAGAAACAAAAGTTAACCTTTTGAGAAACATTCCTCAATGGAACAAAACCCACGCAAAGTTCAGGTTATAGTGATTGCAGTGCTGCTGCAGAAAGTTGAAGAGCCCGTCTTCACTATGTGAATTCTAGATTTCTAAATTTTATTTTGGCCTGACCTGTGGTGGCACAGTGGATAAAGCGTCGACCTGGGAATACTGAGGTCGCCAGTTCAAAACCCTGCACTGGTCCGGTTGGCACATATGGGAGTTGATGCTTCCAGCTCCTCCCCCCTTTCTCTCTTTCTCTCTCTCTCTCTCACTCTGTGTCTCCTCTCTAAAATGAATAAAATAAAAATAAAATAAATTTTATTTTGTATTGCTTAAAGTTTGGGAGGCACAAATGGAGAGGGTAATTATTTGCTCCCCTTAATTCAGCACATATTTAGTGACTATCAGCTGTGTATACAAAATTGTGGTGAGCTGTTTGGGAACACAGAAGAGGCTGTGGAGGGTCTGTAGAATTAACAGTCATCTGGTATACCCTTCTGATTTTGTGAACTATTACAGATACTCACCCCCTTCGTGCTTCAGTTCCTTCCTAGTGGCATTGTGAGGGTTAAATGGAATGATGTGCTTAAAGCTCTTAGCCCAGTGTCTGACATAAAGGATGCTTAATAAATGTTAGCCCTTGTTGTGATGGCGATGGCTGTAGCAGTGAGTGATGGTGGTAGCAGTGGTGAGTTTTCATCTTTATCACAATTATTATTAGAATTATGAAGTCCAAAGAGTTTTATGACTTAACCAAGTCACACAGGTGATGATTGGCAGAGCCGGGAGTCTAGACAATCTCTCCTAGGACCAGTGCAACACTTTTTGATACCCTAAGGTATCTGTCTTTATAGCCCTCAAGCTGCATTCAGTGTAGTTGGGGAGAAAATGTTATGTATGAAATGATTAAAGAATGATAAAGCCTATGGTCAAATACAGATGGAGCAAAATCAGGTTTCACAATATATAGAACAGTCAGGAAGTTTTATGGTTGGTCCAGTCCTTCCTTAACATCCCCACATCTGACTGGCAGTGGCTACATAATCTCTGTACCACACCAGAAGACAGTTAGTCGTTAGCTTCAGAGGGCTCAACGTGACATCCTGGGCAGACACTGGACAAGTCATTTAACCCTTGAAAACTTTTAGTTCCCTAATTTTCAGAACTTATTACCACTCTTAGCTAAGAAGCACATTGTATGTATTATATATATATCTTATCAATAGTTTATATTTGTTAAAATAATATGATCATTTCCTTTTTGTGCACTTTCATAGTGCACAATTGGAAACGGAATATTTTATACATGTTTACTATCCAGGAAGAGGTAACATTTCCATTGTGAATAATCTAGTTTCTTTTGACAGCATGGTTTAGGCTTCCATTCCCTCTTGTCAGGACCTAAATCAACCTTCCCAACTAATTTCCCACCTCCAGGGTCTTAGTCCTTTTTTCTTTATTATCATTCTTCAGATGCAACAATAATCATTTCCCCACTCAGAAACAGTCATTGGATCTCCCAGATCACTCACTTTATATCCTATCTCTAAACTTATGCACGCGCTTTGTCGTTTGCCTAGAAACCCTCTCCTACAGCCTTCTCTTCTTTCTTTAAATCCTGACCATCCTTAAAGTCTTTGCTTAAGCACCAACTCTTCCTGAAATCAATTCTTTTCCTGATCCCACAAGACAATGTGATGATCTGTTACTCCTTTGAACTTCTCCTAACACATTCTTTGTATTCATCCTTTGAAATTGAACCCATTTGGTATTGCATTAGATATTCATGTATTATTTTATCAGTCTACTAGGTTGTAAACTTTGTAGTGATCCTGACACTAGATACCTTTTTATCATCTCAAGTTTAAGGCAAATATTGTATATGAGAGTCAAGGTGGTATAAGACAAAAGGGATAGTTTTGGAGGTCAGATATCCTTGAATATTAATCCTGGCTTTCCCTCTTTCTTGCCTTTCAGTAATCCAGGGCAAGTAATTTAACATCTTTCCAGCGTTTAGTTCTTCTCATCTAGAAAATATGCTTTCCTGAAACAACTGTTTTGAGGATTATGTTAGATATAATAAAGTGCCTCCTACCAGTACTGAGAAAAACCTGACAGAGGCCCACCTTTTGAGTTCTTAGTATGAAGTCTCTTCCTGTTCGGATTATGGGCACGAAGAATATGCAACCCTTTGTAGGAATACTTGGTCAGTGACCCCATCCTCGGATATGAGGCACTCTCTTTGACCGTCTCAGTATCACTGAGTCAAAATCTATTCCAGTAAGCTGCCCTTCCATGTGACACACATACATAGATGGAACCAGGGGAGGTCTCCATACAAGCCCGTTCTGAAGAAGGCAAGGTTTGTGCCTGCTGTGCATTATCGGGATTATTTAACCCAGGTTGTAAAACCCATTCTCATTTAGAAAATATAGTGAGATTTTAAAATTAAAGACACACATAATCAGCTTGCCAGGCCCTAAAGTTACTCACCAGAAGTCCAGCAGATACTTTGGGAAGTGTGAGACCACTGCCAAGCCACCTGCTGTTATTGCACCAGGTGACAACTACAGTGGACTAAGTGGCTCACAGGAAGTAAACACATGGGCAAGTCAAGGAACATTTCTGTGAGCTTCATTTTCTTAAATCTCTAATCTCTCTGAGAGGTGGTAACACTGTATTTACACATGTATTTGTCTTCCTTAAGCCATTCTGTCTTACTTGACATCTTAAAAAACATAATAAGGTGAAAGAGATATTTCCAGGGCAGAAGATGATAGGTAAGCCATCAACTAGAAGTGCAGCTGGATGTTCACCCCCAGGGAGAGGGCCTCAGACCTCTCCTCACCATGCCATCCAAACTGCTCCGCTTGTGTCTCACTCTGACTCCCCTGCCGAGGGTGAGGGAGTGGGGCTCCTGATGTTCCCTCGGCGCTCAGGAGTGAAGCAGCTGCTCCATCTAGTTGAGGCCTCAACCCCATTCTGACGCTTGTGAAGAAAATTAAATTTAGACCCTGATATCGATCAGCCTTCTTCTCCATCATCTTCGATTAATAGGGTGGGAATCTCAAAGCTCCATGAAGGTACAACCATTAATAAGTACCTACTATGTGCCAGGTCGCTAAAAGGGGTGATGGGTGGTCTGGACCCATATTTGGATTATAGGCCCCCATAAAACATAAAATATTATGAAATAAAAGGGGGAACTATAGCAATAAAGTTAATATAAAAAGCAAATTAAAGAATGACTATCAAAATTATTGATTAGAACTCTGTTTACCTGTACAGTTAAGCCTAACCATTTGTTTTTGAACTAAAGGCCCTTCCTCCATGAAAGCCTGTCATTGAAAGATGTGTTTGAATTTTAAAAAGTATATGTGAATTTCAGAGTTTTCCATTTTTCAGCTGTAACTGTTTTTATATACTGACAGTTATTATTAAGGCTTAACCATTGCTATTAATCAAACAACTTTATTCTTGGCAATCGTGGCATCCCCTCGCAGCCTTCCTTGATTCTATAGTTTTGTGATGGCACCACAATTCTCCCGAGCACTAATTCTGGGAATCATCTCCTGCTTCTGCTTTTCCATTGTTACTAAATATAAGAAGTAGACACATTTTCTTGATTCTGACTTCTCAATAACTTAACCAGACTCCTCCTTTCCATCCCTTGAATTTAGACCACACTCCCATCTTATCTTATTGAAAGGACTCCACTGGCCTCTATGGTTTTACTGATTATACTCTTCAACTGCCACCCAAGTCCCCCCACCATTCCTACTCTCATGACAGGGTGATGTTTCTAGATTACACATGCAAATGTGATGGTAGCGTTCTCACATTTTGTTGCTTTCCTTTGACTAGGAATCAGTTCCATTTGACCAGTGCTTACCAACTGCCTCCAGGTGTCTGTGTTTATAGTAGATGCTGACAATATAACCCCAACGGCCCCAATTTATAGTTGAGTGTGATAAATACATGTATTGCTTTTGCATAATCTTTTAAAAGAAGAGATTACACTGGGGAACAAACTTTTTGTTGCATCCACAAAAACACTTGTTCTTACCTAATTCGAGTTTGGAGATCTCAAATCTGACATTAGTTTTTCTCTGTAAGCTACAGATTTTTTTTGCAATTCAAGATTTTAGGTTTTCATCTTATTACAAAATTTTCAACATTTAGTTTAACATAATGAAGTAGAATGTCTTCTTGGGCATCATCTTTATGAAAATATAACAATTTATATAATGCAGTAAATACACTAAAAGATATGATTGCATCAGAATTTGTCTATAATTTCAAAACAGAACATATTAAAACACTTATTTTAATCATAAACTTTGCGCAAAACTTATTTAAATTCTATTCAGGCCAAAATTTGCATTTGTAGCTCTTGCGTTTGTGTACTTGTTGAGGACAATCCCATTTGATGCCCCAGCAGTAGTCTGCTCATCACTAACGGTTCCAAGATTTTCGGGAAACTTATCAAGGTGACTGTTCAGGAAGTGAATCTTAATGCTCATGTTCCATCCAGTGTCGCAGAAAACCAACAGCATCATTTGAACCAGAAGTTCATAGTTTTCTGCTGTTTTGTTGCCAGCGAAGTTCTTTGTAACTGCCACAAAAGACTGCCATGCTACTTTTTCCTCCTTATTAATCTTCCTGGCAAATTCTTCGTCACGTATGAGGGTTCAAATTTGAGGTCCCTACTTACAGAGCTTCATGTTTCGGCCACTCCTTCTGTGTCCAATGTTTCTCCCGAGCTCGGCTGTCCCACAAACACAGAAAGCAAGGATACTTCGTGAAACCTCTCTGTTGTCCTAGCAGGAAATTTACCATTTTAAGATCCACACAAATGATCCAGTTATGCTCCTCATACTTCAGAAAGTTGAGGACAATTTTTATGTTATTATAATCTTATCGCAGATGAATTGAATAACCAATTGTAACTGCTGCATAAACATTACCATTGTGTAGGAGAACACATTTCAGACTCCGTTTAAAGCTGTCAAGAAATAGCCGCCATTCTGTTGGACTGTAAGTGGTAACACCTGGCTGGCTGAGAAGACTACTGATATCATGACAGTAAAGAAAGTGTTTGTCTTCAGAAAAAAATTCCACAAAAATTTGTTCACACTTCCTGAAATGGGATACTTTAGCTGACTGGTGAAGTACATTCTTTTCTTTAAGTCTGGAGGCTAATTACTCAGCTGCTTTCTTTGATAGGCCCAAATTTCTTACTGAGTCATTCAGTTTGGGTTGACTAAACTGCTGAGGGCTTAATGACTGCTTGGCATCAGAAGAAGACCCTTCAGATTCTATAACCACTTCCTAATGCATCTTATCAAAATACACTTGATCACCATGTTCACTTTCTTTGTCCTTAGAAGAAATAAAACCATTGAAAACTGGAACTGGGAGTGTCTCAGAGTGTGGGTGGGATAAGTCGTATTGCTGAAGGAAAATTAGGATATGTGATCATCTGCCATTTTTTCTTGCTGATGCCCTTTGTATGGATCAGAAAGAAATAACAGTCACTGCTGTGATCCTTAGGTTCACGCCAAACCATGGGAATAGCAAAAGGCATTCCTTTGCGTTTTCCTTTTGTACAATCACAATGCATTTCCTCACAATTGTGACACACAATATGAGGAGCCCAATTCTTGTCTTGATCACCAAGGGGAACTTGAAAATAGGCAATATATGCACATGTCACAAATGATGAAATATTGCGCCTTTGATGTTGAAGTGTGTAACAGCCACATATATAACAGAAGGTGTCAGGACTATTCTTACATTTATGCCTGCTCGAAGAGGCCATGATTAAACAAAATAAAAGGGTATTTTATCATGTAATAATTTTTTACATTTAAAAACAACTACAATTATGTAAAAGTGATGTTTGTAAAACATTAATTGCCTTGTGGTTATGTTCAATCCAAGAGTCATTGCCCTTTAACTCCAATTTATAAACCAATGCATGCTGCCTGACCAGGCAGTGGCGTAGTGGATAGAACATCAGACTGGGATGCGGAAGACCAGGTTTGAGACCTCGAGGTCGCCAACTTGAGTGCGGGCCCATCTGGCTTGAGCAAAAGCTGGCCAGCTTGGACCCAAGGTCGCTGGCTCTGGCAAGGGGTTGCTCGGTCTGCTGAAGGCCTGCGGTCAAGGCACATGTGAAAGGGCAATCAATGAACAACTATGGTGTCGCAATGGCAACGAAAAACTGATGATTGATGCTTCTCATCTCTCTCCGTTCCTGTCTGTCTGTCCCTATCTATTCCTCTCTCCTACTCTCTTTGTCCCTGTAAAAGAAAAGAAAAAAAAAAGAAAAAAGAAAGCCAATGCATGCCATTAACTTAACAAAAAGAAGTTAAAATTGCATAAAAACTATAGCATACACCCAAAACAGATTTCAGATTTGGAATCAGCAATGCATAAATATATAGAAAAAGGTCTAAAACCTTATGCAACAGAAAATGAAAAGAAAATTGTTCCCCTGTGTTATTTGTTCTAATATAGTTGCACCGCTAATTTTACACAGTGTTGTTTCATAAGATCGAGAGATGCTATTTATTTATTTAAAAACACTTATGATGCTACTATTGAAAACAAGGTATCTACAGAGGCTCTAGGACATAAAAAAAAATACAGGGAATCGCATGTCATACAAGGTCTGCTCTAAGAAGTACATATAATCAAAATTATCCTTAATAATTCCTTCCACCAGAGCTTGGGAAATTCTTCTGCAAAAATATGTTCTCCTCTTTGAATCGTACGGTCCCTACTATAGCCACTTGTCTCTGCCTTCATGGAGCAGAAGCAGAGATAATACCTCAATGAATGGGTGTGGATGTTTTCCAATAAAACTTTATCTACAAAATCTATGGTGTGGGGACCATAGTTTGAAGGTCCTGCCAAGGTGGGACAAATATTGAAGTAAGGGGCTATGCAGGGTGTTGAGGTGATGTAGAATAAGGAGAAGTCACACATTTCTCATTACAAGAAATTAGAAAGATGCATTTGCAGTGCAGACCTAATTCCAATATAGTGATGAGTGAAAGCTATCGGGATCAGACAGAATTAGAACAGCATAGGAAATGTTTTGGCTGGTCACTGAAGAAAAGTTTCAGCCCAAAACAGGGAGGTATTTTTGTTAACAGTATCCAGGAACAATATAACCCTAGTGACGATTTACCATTAAAAGAGAGAGAGAGAGAGAAAAGATGACAGGTACATTAAGGGAAAAATGTCTTTCTGTTGGAGACTATTTTTATTGTCAACATTCTTTTGAGGTCAGATTTTATTACTATCATTTTGGATAAGCTTACCCTATAAATTCAAAGATAAAATGTGTTAAGTGCAGCATGGAAATATACTCGCGTTAATCTTTTATGCGCAGGACTTAACTGACGCGTCTTTTTGTTTGTTTGTTTTATTCTAGCCCCAATAGCTGCAGGAACTGGCCCAAATTTTTCTCTCTCAGATTTGGAAAGCTCTTCGTACTACAGCATGAGTCCAGGAGCCATGAGGAGGTCTTTACCCAGCACATCCTCCACCAGGTAAGGTGATTGGTGGCTCTTAAAAAAAACTCATAGTGACACAGGCACACCCTGATCTTTGTTCTAGGTCTGCTACGCACTTAGCAATGCACCTGTAGCAGTAGAATATACTGGAAGGTGGGTTCAGCCCCAACAGACTTAGTGTGTTGGGTAAAGAAAGCAAATGCGCATGTAGCAGAAATAGACAGGCAAGTAGATAAATTAAACACACACACACACACACACACACCCCAGACAGTCAAAAACAGGGAGCTCAAGTATGTGACAAAGAATAAAAACAGATTTAAGAAATAAAGCTTTATCCAAAAAGAGCAACTCGTGCTCAGCGGTAAGAGTTGGTTAGGATTGGTGAGATGGGAAGGTGAGGGAACGTGGTCCCGCACGGGGTGAAGACAGAAGCCAAGGCCTAGAGGAGGGTGGATGATGAACATAGCACGTTCTCAGGAAATTAAGGACAGGCTTACAGAGGAAAACGGATGTGTGTTTTGGCCTGTTTGGCACAAAGTTGACATTGGTGATACGGGTCCCAGTCCCCATGCCCACATCAGACATCACAGCTCAGTCCCAGCTCTTCTCCTGCTGAGGCTCCAAATTTCTCAAAATCCAGTCTTTTGGAGTTGCCCTAAGAGATAAACCTCTTTGATAGCCTGGTGTGAGGTGGTAACGGTGAATGTGGTCCTGTCACACGTGGGGGGCATGGCTGGATTGCAAACCCTGTGGCCCCTGGAGACCTTAAAAAAGTAACAGCCGGGCCTGACCTGTGGTGTCACAGTGAATAAAGCGTCACTAGTTCAAAACCCTGTACTGGTCTGGTCAAGGCACATATGGGAGTTGATGCTTCTAGCTCCTCCCCCCCTTTCTCTCTCTCTCTCTCTCTCACTCACTCTGTGTCTCCTCTCTAAAATGAATAAATAAAAATAAATTTAAAAAAACAAAGAAAAAAAAAGTAACAGCCGGCTGGAGGAGCGCAACCCAATAATGGTGGCAGGGTGCTTGATTCCCTCGAGGTCACAAAGCCAAAATCAAAATGAAGTGGGTTTTTATTTTTTTTTTTGCAAGATCCTGTTGTCTCTAGATAACCTGGACCAGAGGAAAAGGGATTAGGCATTAAACACACAGTATTCCTTTACAAATTGGCTTTAGCATTGGACTGTGACAACAAAGAAAAGAATGGTGCAGAATGATCTTTAGTGTTTATGTACTTTTCAGAAAAACATTGGACAAAGGCAAGTACTAGAGTTTTATGATTTAAAATAATGTCCAGATTATGGAAATTTTCTTTGGTAGAGACTCCTTCTTAACTTTGATTTTATAATTTTAACCATCACAACTTAAAGGGAAAAAAAAAGCAGCTTAGTCATTACTAACACCTTGAAAACAGTGGAAGTAACCTTCTCTAAATACTATAACCACCAAATCTTACCATCATCTTTCATGTTGTTTAAATGTTCCTGCAATTCCCTGTGGTAGCAGCAGCCCTCAAGGGGAAAAAAATCTCAAATCCAAAGTACATTTAAAATAAATGAATGAGATTGTGAATACATTCGGGTGCTAATACATTTTGAGGATTTTGAATGTTTGCTGATGGAAGAAACATTGTGTGGAACTGCACTCAGTCAACATTAAAAAGCTTTGCAAACACTCGTGGGCAGCGATTAATTTAAAAGTTGATGGGTTGTTTGGCTTTCACATGTGTGCTGTGCAGGTTCTGTGGGTGTCCCCAGCAGTATTCCTCACCCCCGTCCCTCTGACTTCTCCAGCTGTTTTGTTGTCCTTTGTTGTGACTCTCTGAGGGGAAATCTGGCTGTTAATGTCATTTAAAAGGCTAGTGTCGTTCTTGTATTCTACAAATAACTCACCCTGTAAAGGAGCTAATTATAAATAGCATCAGTAGTTAATAATTCAGTAATATGTTTGTTTAGCTCTCATTAGACTCTCCTAGGATGATTTTTTAAATTATTCTTTAAATATGTAGACTCAGCAGAATTATAGACTTAGCAGAATTATCTGTGTACAGGTTAGAAAATGTGCCCAGAAGAATACCCTAGATCTACATAAGAAAAGTTCACCCATCAATCAATATTTGTTCATGCTGTGCAATATTAATTGGTCACCCACTCTCTGAGAGGCACTGTGTTAGGTGCTTTATATATCTGGCATGATTTAATCTTCAAAATAATTATTTTATTAATTTAAATGGGATGACACTGATAAATCAGGGTAAATATGTTCAGAGAAAACATCTCCAGTTTATTTTGACATTTAATTATATTGCATACCCATCACCCAAAGTCAAATTGTCCTCTGTCACCTTCTGTTTGGTTTTCTTTGTGCCCTTCCCCTTCCCCCATCCCCTCCCTCTTCTTCATCCCCCCACCCCATAACCACCACACTCTTGTCCGTGTCTCTGAGTCTCATTTTTATGTCCCACCTATGCATGGGATTTTGTAGTGCTTAGTTTTTTCTGATTTACTTATTTCACTCAGTACAGTGTTATCAAGGTCCAACCATGTTGTTGTAAATAATCTGATGTCATCATTTCTTATGGCTGAGTAGTATTCCATAGTATATATGTACCACATCTTCTTTATCCAGTCATCTATTGAAGGGCTTTTGGGTTGTTTCCATGTCTTGGCCACTGTGAACAATGCTGCTATGAACATGGGGCTGCATGTGTCTTTACATACCAGTGTTTTTTAGTTTTGGGGTTATATACCCAGTAGAGGGATTACTGGGTCATATGGTAGCTCTATTTTTAATTTTTTGAGGAACCACCATACTTTCTTCCATAATAGTTGTACTACTTTACATTCCCACCAACAGTGAATGAGGGTTCCTTTTTCTCCACAGCCTCTCCGATATTTGTTGATAATAGCTAATCTAACAAGAATGAGGTGGTATCTCATTGTAGTTTTTTTTTTTTATTCATTTTAAAGAGGAGACACAGAGTGAGAGAGAGAGATAGAGAAAGAGAGAAAGGGGGGAGGAGCTGGAAGCATCAACTCCCATATGTGCCTTGACCAAACCAGTGCAGGGTTTTGAACTGGCGACCTCAGTGTTCCCAGGTCTATGCTTTATCCACTGCGCCACCACAAGTCAGGTCTCATTGTAGTTTTGTTTTGATTTGCACTTCTCAATAGCTAGTGAAGATGAGCATCTTTTCATATATCTGTTGGCCATTTGTATTTCTTCCTGGAAGAAGTGTCTGTTCATGTCCTCTGCCCATTTTTTTTATTGGATTGTGTTTGTTTGTTTGTTGTTGAGTTTTATGAGTTCTTTGTATATTTTGGATATTAGGCCCTTTAGTTGGCTGTCTGTTTGTTTTTCAGTCAGTTTCTCTTGCTGTGCAAAAGCTTCTTAGTCTGATGTGATCCCATTCATTTATCTTTGCCTTCACTTCCCTTGCCTTTGGAGTCAAATTCATAAAGTGCTCTTTATAACCAAGGCCCATGAGTTTAGTACCTGTTTTCTTCTATGTAATTTATTGTTCCAGATCTTAATATTTAGGTCTTTGATCTATTTTGAATTAATTTTAGTACAAGGGGACAAACTATAGTCAAGTTTCATTCTTTTGCATGTGGCTTTCCAGTTTTCCCAGCACCATTTGTTGAAGAGGCTTTCTTTTCTCCAATGCATGTTGTTGGCCCCTTTATCGAAAATTATTTGACCATATATATATGGTTTTATTTCTGGGATTTCTATTCTGTTCCATTGGTTTGAGTGTCTATTTTTCTGTCAGTGCCATGCTGTTTTGATTGTCGTGGCTCTATAATATAATTTGAAGTCAGGTATTGTAATGCCCCAGCTTCATTATTTTTCCTTAGGATTGCTTTGGCTATTTGTGGTTTTTTATAGTTCCATATAAATATGATGATTTTTGTTCCATTTCTTTAAAAAATGACATTGGAATTTTGATAGGAATTGCATTAAATTTGTATATCGCTTTGGGTAATGTCATTTTGACTATATTTATTCTTCCTATCCAGGAACAAGGAATATTTTTCCATTTCATTGTATCTTTTTCGATTTCCTCTAACAATGCTTTGTAGTTTTCATTATATTGGTCCTTTACGTTCTTTGTTATGTTTATTCCCAGGTATTTCATTTCTTTTGTTGCAACCATGAAGGGGAAAATAGTTTTACAATATAGACGGTGTGGCCATTTAACAGTGGCTCAACCCAAAGTTAAGAGAAGTTAAGTAACTTGCCCAGGGTCATAGACCTAGTAAGTGGACAGAGTCTACATTTAAACTTGGTCTGTTGAAACTTAACATGCTATTTTTACACTGAATGATCGTAAGAATGAGACTGGGTCTTTCAGTAAGGAGCAATAGAACACGATGCTGCCAAAAAGGAGTATATAGTATCTTTGCTTTTCCTGGACACTTAGCGTTTGCTATCTTGAGTTATTATTAACATCTTTGAGGTATACAGTATATAGGTCCTGCCTACCCACCTGGACTACAAGTCCTTTAGTGGACAGGGACTAACGTCCTATTCAACAACAGACATTATTAAGTACCAAGGATATTGTCCTTGGCACTGTGGATATAAAGTCAAGTATAGGAGCTTTACAATCTAGTGGTTAGAAACTGACAAGTAAATGGAAATTTTTAGTTTAGGGTACCATGAACATTCTGGAAAGAGGCATTTTTCAGTTTTGTGGGTCCAAGCTAAAGCTTCTTTGCACACAGTAGGGATTAAGCAAGTATTTGGAATGAAGGTAATAGTCTTATCTTAATTTCTATGTAGAATTACTAAGAATGCAATAGCAAATTTCACACACAAGTAGAGATCAGTCCTTAGAAGAAGAGAGATCTTACTGCTATCTTCCTGTTTTCCTCAAATGTTATTGGGAGTATAGAATCAGTGTGAAAGAAGTCATATTTAATGACTGATTCATTTCTAAATTAAAAAAATAAAGGATATTGATAAGCATCAATTGTAGTTTCTATACCCCTTCATAGTGAACATCTCCAAAATTATAGAAGAGGTAGTATAAAAATTAGGATAAAATATCATTTTTTATCCCCTAATCTTTGTCAAGATAAACCAACTGTCAAGTTTGTGAAGTCAATAAACTGTGAGTGGGAAGCCCTCCACCTGTCCATCTTGGCACTTCTAATGTTTTCCCTCCCGGATCTTTCTCTCCTTTATTCTGCACCTCCCTTCTCTAGACAGTGGTCCTACATCTACTCCTGAAAGTCCTTGATTCCAAACTAAAGTGTCAGCTAATAACTGCTAGCTATTTCACCTTTAGGATTTAATAACTGCATAGTGTATTTGCATTTTATTAATGGATACCGAGGAAACCAAAGCTTGACAAACTCAAAAAAGTATTAATAATGGGAAAATGATGGGCAATGGAGTTGGCCCTTTGGGTTGGCGCTCTTTGAATCATGACATCTAGGCGAGTCCTTGTTACAAGTACTCATGGATATTTCTAAGTCAGTAGCACAAATCAGCAATTTTGAACATATGCTGTTAGACTCTTAGACATTAGAGATTTAAAATATGTATATGTATATATGAAATGTATAGATATATAATATAAATATTAAATAAATATAGATATATCTTTATTTAATATAGATATATCTATATTTATTTTATAAGTAAAGAGATAGTGACAGGGCTAGAGGTTCTTTCACTACAAACTTCACAATCCCATCAGAACATACAGGTCTTGCCTTTGTTTATTTTCCAGGGGACATAGGGAAATATTTCTTTCCAATTTGTATTTGCCCAACTTCTAAAATGACTTCAAGTGGCTTTCAATTTTAAAACACAGCAGGTAATTTTAAATGTGGAAGGAGAGGCTAAAAACATAAGGAAATATAGGAGAGATTATTGTATTAGGAACCTGCACCAAGAATTATTTTTTAAATTTATCCCTGAGCTTCCTGGTTGCCATGGAAAAAATGGGAAGAAATAGATTATGCAATCTTTGTTTTCTAATAGGAAGGGAACAATGGAAATTCCTTCAAAGAGACTATATATTTTTCCTGGCTGTATGTATTTTTAGGAGTTTTTTGTGTATATCTTTTTATGAAAGACTCCTGTTTGATGCAGTTTTATACAAAACATACAGAAGTTTTACAAGTGGTTATTTTTCACTGAACTTCAAGGAAAGCCAAGCAAAGAATATTAAATAAGCTATTAAAAGTATTTCCTTTGGATACTAAGCTAGCATGCAACAGGTATGTTGCTTTCCTGTGGTCTGGCTTTATTGAGAACCAAACTTAAAGGCTAAGAATGCTGGAATGTCAACACTAATATTTCTTGCCTGAAATTGGGCCCCCCACAGTTTTTTATTTGGATTGCTTCAATAGTCTCTTAATTATCTCCCTGACTCTGTAAGTTCCATATTTCTTTTCCCTTTGCTTTCCTAAGTCTATAATCTACACAACTACCAGAATGACCTTTCTAAAAATATGATTCTGATGGCACTCCCTGTTTAAACTTTTTCAGGGAGTCTCCATTTCTTATAGGACAAAGTCCAGACATGCACTGTCTTCTCTAACCTCCACTCCCCTTCTTTTGCTGTGCCATTCTTCTAGTGTTAGCCATACCAAACACCTGGCAACTCTCTGCACATGTCACATTTTACTCACAATGTTGTTTCTGCTTGGGATTTACCTCCCACCAGGGAGTGATATTCAAAATACTCAATAACCTAAGTGACATGAGCATACCAATTAGAACAACGTGGCCCTGCCACAGTGTGCAGGCTAAGTCCTGGAAGGCCCCCAGCATGCCAGACATTAACCCTTTAGGTTTTGGATTATGAGGCTATCCTGAGGCAAAGATGGGTGGTAAGGTTGGGGGAAGCTTATGAAGCTTCAGACATCGGCACTTTGCCAATTGATAAAGGAGTATTTAAATATTTTAAAATCCAAAATGGCTGCCTGCATGGTACATCAGGTGAATGACAGCCTATCTCTGCCCTTCCCTTCCATCTCCTCCACACTCACTCTTACAGAAAGCTCAGGAACTGTCTCTTCCAGGTCGCCTTTCCTAACCTCCCAAGTGTATTACCATTTCCTTTCTTTATCGAGGAACCTGTTATATTCTCCTATATGTGGTTCCATCATCATTCCTCTACTGCTCTTTTGCACGATTTTGTTTACCTCTCTGTCTTCATCTACTACACCATAAACCCCATGGAGACAGGGACCATGTCTGATTCACATCTGTGTCTCAGCATTTTACCCAGCACCTGGCACATAGGAGGTATATAGCAAGTGTTTGATGAATGAAAACATATTTAAAAATCTGTTCCCTGACACTTGGCAACAAGCACTCCTACTAGGTATGAAACCTACCCATTCCAGCCCTGGCTGGATAGCTTGGTTGGCTAGAGCATTGTCCCGAAGCACAGAGGTTGCTGGTTCGATCCCCAGTCAGGGCACAGACAGGAACAGATCAATGTCTCTCTCTCACTCTCTCCCGTCGTTCCTCTCTCACTAAATTCAATAAATAAAAACTAAAAAGAAAGCTACCATTTTGGTAATGATAGTGACATAATCAAATAAGACAATTACAGCACTAGCAGCATGTAGCATTTACTCCTTTTACCCTTTACCTTCTCTTCCTGAAGCCACAAATTGGAAGAAAAAAAATTAGACCTTTAACTGAAAAAAAATGAAAACATTCAAGAAATTTCTCAACCATACCTTTCTAAAAATAAAAAATCCCTATCCTGATTTAATAGAACTTCCTTTTTGGTACTTTCTTTGAAGAGGAAGACATTAAAGTCATTGACCATCCTTTTTTCCATGTCCCTCGTTGTCACATATTTTTGTCTTTTTTGTTCACTATTTTATCTCTAGTGTCTAGATCAGTACACAGACTATTGTAATTCTGCAGAAAATATTTTTTGAATGAAAATATCCAAGTGGAAGATGAGAAAACATGGCCAATAAAAAGCAATCTGACCTTTTGTTGAACGGTCATGCACCCTGATTTTTACCCTTTCTGGGAGTTGCCAGAGGGATTGGACTGATGTCTAGGTAAACTGCTCATGGCGTGTCAGCCACAGCAGGATATGTGACACGCGGGCTTACAACTGATCCTTCCCGGTGCAGGAAGGAGCAGGAGCCAGCCACCAGTTCCTCAAAGGAAAAGGGAACAGGATGTGGCAACAGCAGCAGCAGCAACTTGAGTGACAATAAAAACCAAGCCCAGACACTTGGAACAAGACAGACTCAAGACTTTGTTCCACATCCAGTGACTCACTAACCTGAACAAGAGTCTTAAAGAGTCCTAGAACTCTACTGAGCTGCCCAATTACTTCCTCTCTTGGCTTTCTTTCAACCAGAGATCCTCTGTCCAGTTGAAAGATAGTTTGGATTGCCTTTAAACACCTACCCATGTGTTCTTTCAGCTCCACAAAGCGCCTCAAGTCCGTGGAGGATGAAATGGACAGTCCTGGTGAAGAGCCATTTTACACAGGCCAAGGGCGCTCCCCAGGAAGTGGCAGCCAGTCGAGCGGATGGCATGAAGTAGAGCCAGGTAAGCAGGGCGGGCATGGGGGCAAGGGGCTGACAACACCGAAGTCTATGTGCCCGTGGGGCCCACACTCCGCATACAAGTGAGAAAAGCAAGCTTGAAGCAGTTGGCTTTTTGACTTGCACCATGAGAACTGGTTGATATCTAACCTCTGCTGGCAGAGAAAAGCAGCAATTAACCGAAATGAAAGGCTGGTGAGGATAGTGTATGATCTTCTACCCTGACGTATTTTCACCTTACTGCAATCCAGCATTCATTCCCTTTGCTTTAGCTTCTGTTTTTCTATACTAACTGCTTTTTTGGTTCGGTTTTTTAATTATCTTTTGGTAATCAAAATAAAGATTTACATATCAACGTTTCCAACTGGATGGATAACATGAGGAAGGAAAATAGGTTTCCTGTGCCACAAAGTTTATACAGCAACTTGAATTTTTAGCAAATGAGAATACTTCAGAGTTTTTTTTTCTATTATTGAGTATCATCATGATTGTTTTTCTGCTTAAATGAAACAGTGGTCTTTATGTCCATCTCTAGAGAACTAAGCAAATGATGACTTCTAATCTAACCTCCCAGGGTGGTATAGTTTTGGTTCTGGAGTATTAAGAGTAATGTGAATAATTCTATAGCAGAAGCTTTTTGAAGTCTTTCTCCATGTCTAACCTCCCCCTGAGCAAGAGGGAATCTTCTCTAGTGCCTTCTTCAAGATGCAAAGTCAAGCAGGTATAGAGGACAGAGTGTGGGCTTTGGAATCAGATAGACAAAGTGCAATTCTGGCTCCAGCCCCTGTTGACTGTGTGATTATGAGCAAATTACCTAACCTCTCTGAGCCTTGTCTGATTTTTATAATCTTTCAATAACAATAGCTCTTTCAGTGCTCTTGAGAATTAAATGAGGTAGCATATATAAACCATCTAAGAATAAAAAAATGTTTTCTGACCCTTGGCCCTCACCCATGCCTCAGAGTAATTTCCTGCAAGAACAAACAAGCACCAAGAAAATGTCTGAACAAACTCCTTCATCTTAACTCCCCCCTCTCTTCTTTTGCATACCAAAAGACAATTCTCAGAGGCTGTGACTATAAAGGAATAGTATAGGTGGAGATTTGGGGGATGATGGAACTTTATAGATCCTGATAGTGGTGGTTGTCAGCAGAGAGTGTAGAAATGTACACCTGCTTCCCCACCACCATCACCACAACCACTAGGCAGTTTCACTGTATGCTAGGAAACAGAACAAACCCCCAGGCCCCTCTGGATAGGTCCTCTATCTTGCTCCCTTTACTAAAATGCAGAATTTTCACTTCTCCTTTCTTTTACCTAATTTCTCTTAACTCATTAAGTCATTCACCCACTCATTCAACAGTTTTCACTGGGAACCTTCCCTGGATTAAACACAATCCCTAGTTCTGGGAACTCAAGGATGAATGGGAAGGCTATGACTCCTGCTTTCAAGAAATTCACAATTGGGCTTGGGGAGCACACATAAGAAACTCATCATAAAGTGAGATGGACAGTGAAAGGATGGGGATATTAGTCCCTGATGCCTTGTTCTGTTTTTACCGACACAGTGTTCAAGGTGTGGTGGGCCTTCTGCGAAGGAGCGTCAGCATCCCTCCACACTTGCACCTGGCCAGTTCGCCTAAAGTGGCTAGGAAACAAACCCAGGCGGAAACGAAATGAAAACGCTGACTCTTCCTTGCCACTAACTGCATCATCAGCCCGACCTCAGTATAGTGCCAATGAAAAGTTTATGTGCTATTAAAAAATTAAGAGATGTAAAACTTTTTAAAACCCTCCTTAAAAGGCTAATTAGAGTCCTAGCCAGTTTACCTGCCTCAGTGAAAATCAGAATCGATATATATAGGTTCGGCACATTTGTGCTTCAGTGCTGTGCTGATGCAGTTTCAGACATCTCAAGGCTGCTTTCATTGGGCTGATGTACGAGAAGGCCCTCCACCGTGAGACTGCTTTTGGATTGGACATATTTGGGGACAGTGGGGTCGGTAGAATATGGAGTGCTCTGATCTAGTAACTTTTTTATTCAGACTTCTTTCTCTGCATATTATGGATCAAGTGATCATGAATTTTAACATCTGAATACCTGTATTATTTGTAATCATTAAATAACTTAAGTTTAATGACTGAACCTTTTCGAAAGATGAATGGATGGATGGATAGATAGATGATAGATAGGGAGAGAGAAAGAGAGAGAGATGGATGGATGGATGATAGATAATATTATATATAGTACAATTGTATAATGGGAGATTTCCCTAAGAGATATATATATATATATCTGGCATAAATATATATAGTTATATATACAGTATGTCTGTAAAGTCATGGTGTACTTTTGACCGGGTGCACTTTTAAAGTGCACCATGACTTTTATGGATACACTGGTACATATAATTTTTAGAGAAATTTCCCACAATTATAGTACTAGACTGATTCTCCATTGTCTACCCCTAACTCATTACGGAAAAATGCAGTTTTATGGTATATGTGTGTGAGGGCTGGGGGAGAACAGTGGATAAATTTACATTTGGCCACATTCAGCATAGAAAGTCATAATTGCAACAGGGCCTGAGGGGACATTAAAACTCAACTGAAGGATGTTGTACATGTTCATGGTGACTTTGGTGTCATTAACTCACACCAGCCATTTTAAATGGATAATTTATGCTACCAGATGGTCCTTTTTGGGGATTTTCCATCTAGTTCAATCCCCTTTTTGGCACAGAGAACACCCTTCTGTTGTTCCCACACTGATCTGGGCCTGCATGGCTTTTCCCCAGGGCTACAGTGCATTGAGGGGGAGGGTTTCTAGTGCCCCACTCATAGATTCCCGTCAGAGTGAGTTGGGAGTTCTGTATATCTGAATGCACCAGCAGCCTCTTGGTTGCCTGCATTTAGGACAATTCTCTCAAGCAAGTACTTTGTTCATGCCTCAGATGTGATACAGGGAACAAGGCCTGTGCTTGCTTCTCACTCAGAGAGCTTTACATCTGTTTACCTGCCCTCAAATGCTTTTTCAGTACTCCCTGGCCAAAAGAAGGCAGAAGGTTTTCAGAAGAGACAAATTTCCTGAACAACAGGAAGGCTTTGGAAAGTAAAACAAACTGGATGCCGTAAATTACATAGGCTCTTTCCAATGTCTATTGTAGTATCCTGCTCCCCATTAGTTTATCTCGGCACTCTTAGTGCACAGCTCCTATTATCTGGGAAGAAGGGCATAGGAGATTAAAGATGATGTTAGTTTAAAAACATCAGACAACCTCAAGCTAACTTTTGCTTCTCTTACAATGCTGCATTTGTTCCTTCCCCTCAGTTTCATTTCCTAGCTATCTTGAAACTGGGTTAGATTCGAAGCCTTAAAGCTAATCATGCACTGATGAAATGAGTCCTATGAAATTCTATCAAGCTGAAGTGTTTATACCATCAACTCTTGTTTATCTGTACAAATTAAAACTGGCAGAGAAATTGATAATTGAAATAAATAGGAAGGAAACCAACAGACAGGTGCCTACATTGGGTCAGGCACTGTGCATGATGCTTTCGTATATATGGTAAAAATTATAGCTGCTTTTTTTTTTAAGAAAAATTGCCCTTCTCTAAAATATGCAAGATAGAATGATACTGCCTTGTTAGAGAGGAAAACTGAGAATTATAATCCAGAATCCAGACTTCAACTAAATCTGATTTTAGAGTATAAGTTTTGTCTTCTTCATTCAGTAACCTCTTTTACTGTAAATGTTTTTGTTTGTACTTTATCGTCTCATGCTCTGGGCTTATATTGAAATTAAAAACGATAATAATATAATAATAATAACAAAAACAACTAACCAATCAGAAAGACCTGGGAAAGCCCCACTTTCCTTATCCCAAATTCTTGTTATACAGCTGAGGCCAGGAAAGGAATGTGGATTATTAAATACACATAGGACACAGTATATAAGCAAATAGCATGAACCATTGACAAAGTGAAATAGCTATCATTCTTTTGCCCATAAAATCAAATAATCCTCAGCATTCAGATCTGGGTTCAAATAATAGCTCATCAAAGAGGCTCCCAGTGACCTAAAATAGCTGCTGACTCTTTCCCATCATCCTATAATTCATAACCGGCTTTCCTTTCTTCATGCCACTACCCACTGTGACTGTCTGCTTTCTTCACCTAAACAGTGATCAGCAAACTCATCAGTCGACAGAGCCAAATATCAACAGTGCAACGATTGAAATTTCTTTTGAGAGCCAAATTTTTTAAACTTAAACTATGTAGGTAGGTACTTTCCTTATAGAGGTAGCGCCCACACGTGGTATTTTGTGGAAGAGCCACACTCAAGGGACCAAAGAGCCACATGTGGCTCGCGAGCCGCAGTTTGCCAACCAGGGGACTAGGATATACATTTCATGAGCAGTGGGATTTTTCTATTGCTGTATACCCAACACCCTTAAGTATGCTTGGCACATAATAAGTACTAAATAAATATGGATGGATGGATGGATGGATGGATGGATGGATGGATGGATGGATGGGTGGATGGATGGATTGGTTGAATGAATGAAGCCTAAAAGCCAAGGAATTGGGAGGCTTTCAATAAATCTGAAAGCAGCATTTGCTACCAATAATTCTCTCAGAAGTGATGTTTATGATAATCTCAATCTATAGGCTACTATTCAACTAAATCCAATTATTAACAAGTAGAAAGCAAAACAAGTGGCAAGGCTCAGCCAAAAACCCTGTTGACAAGTAGTATTATATGAAACTTTATTACAACATCCCCTGCCTTGAAGGATTTTGCTTTAACTTGATCAAGCTTCATGGGGTTACTGAGTTGCATAACTTCCTGCATTTCAGACCACACCTGCAGAGAGCACATACATATCAGTCAGTTTCAGCAGAAGTAAAGATAATTACTTACTGTGAAAACAAAATACAAGAAATTATAGGACTTTCCAGCAAAATTTAGTACTGTGTTGGAAAACATGAGTAAGCAGCTACTTAAATTTTTCTCTATGGAAGAATATTCAGTGTTCTAGTATGATTTTAATTATATTGTGTTGATAAAACCTTATTAACAGACATGATTACATTAGTGAAGATGCTGGAAGTTCTAAACATTTCAGTGAAAATTTTTTAAGTCAGATTTGATAAATAGTGAGATTAGCGGTAATTTTCCTTAAAACTTTCATAAATAAACTTCTTTCAGACATGGACTTCTTCCCAAAAATTTAGTAGTCCTCATTTTGAAGGTCAAAATTAAGCATTGTAATGGCATGCGTCTGTTATTACAATTACTAAGTAAAGAAATATTTCTTTTAAAGTTGTTTGTAGAAGAATATTTTGGTAAGCATCTGGTCAACCAGCAGCCTAGGTCACTGGAAACCACAGTTCAGTGTCATAACTACTAGGAGCAGTTAGATTTTTGTAGACTTATATGAGTTCATTATAATTTTAAATACCCCATATCAGATTCACTTGGATTCCCAACTCTGCTGGTTCTAATTTGACTGCCAACAGTCATTCATCTATTATAGAAGTGGGGGAAGTTTACCAACTTAAATTTGTATCTGAGACACCTAGGAGGAGGCCCATTATCAATGTCAATAAAAAAGCAGTAGACTGGTAACCATAGTACATTGATCATGGACACTCCGCTGCACTAGCATATATTAGAGAAAATTATTAAATCTCCCACTATCTCCTGCTGTAATAGGAAGAGTCACTGTTACACTGACACTGCCATGGTATCAGTGTCTTGGATTTTCTTCTGCATTTATGGAGCTGTGGGAGAGTGCCGTTATGTGGCAACATTGTCTCCTATTATCTCTTTAGTATTGATATCTACTCATTAAGCTGGTGGACCAGGGAGCACCTGTACACTAAGAAGGGCCCTGGTCTCTAGTGATGCTCCTTTATCAGAGAAATTTCAACCAAATAAAGGTTTATGACAGGAGAGCTCTATTACAAAATGAGTACTCTAACAACCCTTCAAAATGGCTATTTTTGTCTTGTTTTGTTTGTGACAGAAAAAGAAACAGAGAGAGGGACAGATAAGTAGAAAGGGAGAGAGATGAGAAGCATCAGTTCTTCATTCGGCACCTTAGTTGTTCATTGATTACTTCCTCATATGTGTCTTGACTGGGGGCTACAGCAGAGTGAGTGACCCCTTGCTCAAGCCAGTGACCTCACACTCAAGCCGGCGACCTTGGGGTTTCAAACCTGGGTCCTCCACGTCCCAGTCCAATGTTCTATTCGTTGTGCCTCTGACTGATCAGACCAAAAATGGCTATTTTTTAATGCCATTAAAGGGGACCTAAAACAACCTGTTGTAATGGGAGTCTAAAAGGTTACCTTTTAGAAGAAAAGAAATAATCTGACAGATATGTACATACACTATCTGTGTGTGGGTGTGTGTTTTTCATATCCATTTATATGATAAAGTGTGGTCAAAAAAATTACCCTTGTATCCCCGAAGCCTGTTATACTACCTGGCACATGGTATTCAATCAATATTTGTTGAATACATAAATAACTAATAGGATGGAGACCAAACATGTCTTATCTTGCCCTGTGAGCAGGGCGAAATGCTCAGGGAGTAGTGTGCTGCATACATTTGTTGAGCGAATGAATGTAGCTCCACTTGCATCAGGGAGCCCAAATGCACAATACTGTGACTACAGAAGCTCCCAGGAAAACAGATGTTGCATTTCAGCTGCTCTTGTCTAAATAAATAAATTACCCATATCTCCAAATTTTTAATTTCATGTTGAAAATGAGGCTGTGTAAATATTCTAGAAGGAGGAAAGAAAAGAAAAAAACATAGCTTGCACCTTAGGTTTGTATGTTAAATCTACCTTCCTAACCTGATTCTGTCACCATCTTCAGCACAGCCCCAGAAGCTTAGGTAGGTAGCAAAGGGCTGGTTCGTTGTGTGGACTTGTAAGCATGTTCTACGGAGGGATTTGAAAGCATATTTCATTCCATCCACAACCATCTTTTTTTATTATTAATTTTAATGGGGTGACATTAATAAATCAGGGTACAAATGTTCAAAGAAAACATCTCCAGGTTATCTTATCATTCAATTAAGTTGCATATCCATCACCCAAAGTCAGATTGTCCACTGTCACCTTCTATCTGGTTTTCATTGTGCCCCTCCCCTCTCCCCTACCCCATAACCACCACACTCTTGCCGCTCTCTCTCCCTCTCCTCCCCCCCCACCCCATAACCACCACACTCTTGCCCATGTCTCATAGTCTTGTTTTATGTCCCAACTATGTATGAAATCATGCTGTTCTCAGTTTGTTTGTTTTTTCTGTTTTATTTATTTCACTCCATATAATGTTATCAAAATCCATCAATTCTGTTGTAAATGATGCGATGTCATCATTACTATGGCTGAGTAGTAATCCATAGTGTATATATATATATACATATATATATATATATATATATGTATATATATATATATATATATATATATATATATATATATATATATATATACACACACACACACACACATACCAAAGCTTTTTAATCCACTCGTTCTCTGACGGACACTTGGGCTGTTTCCAGATCTTCGCTATTGTGAACAATGCTGCTACGAACATGGGGGCGCATTTCTTCTTTTCAAACAGTGCTGTGGTGTTCTTAGGGTATATTCCTATAAGTGGGATAGCTGGGTCAAAAGGCAGTTCGATTTTTAATTTTTTGAGGAATCTCCATACTGTTTTCCACAGTGGCTGCACCAGTCTGCATTCCCACCAGCAGCGCAGGAGGGTTCCCTTTTCTCCACATCCTCGCCAGCATTTATTCTGTGTTGTTTTGCTGATGAGGGCCATTCTGACTGGTGTGAGGTGATATCTCATTGTGGTTTTAATTTACATTTCTCTAATGATAAGTGATGTTGAGCATTTTTTCATATGCCTATTGGCCATCTATATGTCCTCTTTGGAGAAATTTCTATTCATTTCTTTTGCCCATTTTTTGATTGGATTGTTTGTCTTCCTGGTGTTGAGTTTTATAAGTTCTTTATAAATTTTGGTTATTAACCCCTTATCAGACGTATTGTCAAATATGTTCTCTCATTGTATGGTTTGTCTTTGTATTCTGTTCTTACTGTCTTTAGCTGTGCAAAAACTTTTTAGTTTGATATAGTTCCATTTGTTTATTCTGCCTTTTATTTCATTTGCCCGTGGAGATAAATTGGCAAATATATTGCTGCGACAGATGTCGGAGAGCTTACTGCCTATGTTTTCTTCTAAGATGCTTCTGGTTTCACGGCTTACATTTAAGTCTTTTAACCATTTTGAGTTTGTTTTTGTGAATGGTGTAAGTTGGTGATCTAGTTTCATTTTTTTGCAGGTAGATGTCCAATTTTCCCAACACCATTTGTTAAAGAGGCTGTCTTTACTCCATTGTATGTTCTTCCTCCTTTGTCAAATATCAGTTGTCCATAAAGCTGGGGGTTTATTTCTGGGTTCTCTGTTCTTTTTTATTGATCTATGTGCCTGTTCTTATGCCAGTACCAGGCTGTCTTGAGTATAATTGCCTTGTAGTATACCTTGATATCCAGAAGAGTGATACCTCCTGCTTTATTTTTTCTTTTTAAGATTGCTGAGGCTGTTCGTGTTCTTCTTTGGTTCCATATAAATTTTTGGAATATGTGTTCTATATCTTTGAACTATGTCATTAGTATTTTAATTGGTATTGCATTGAATTTATAAATTGCTTTGGGTAATATAGACATTTTAATGATGTTTATTCTTCCTAGCCATGAGCACGGTATACACTTCCACTTGTTTGTATCTTCCTTGATTTCTTTTATCAATGTTTTATAATTTTCAGAGTACAAGTCCTTAATCTCCTTGGTAAAATTTCCTCCTAGGTACTTTATTGTTTTTGGTTGCAATAGTGAAGAATATTGTTTCCTTAATTTCTTTTGCTGACAGTTCATTGTTGGTATATAAAAATGCCTCTGATTTCAGAGTATTAATTTTATATCCTGCCACCTTGCTGAATTCATTTATCAGGTTCAGTAGTTTTTTGACTGAGACTTTAGGGTTTTCTATATACAATATCATATCATCTGGAAATAATGACAGTTTTACTTCTTCTTTTCCAATTTGGATGCCTTTTATTTCTTCTTCTTGTCTGATTGCTGTAGCTAGGACTTCCAGAACTATGTTGAATAAGAGTGGTGGAAGGGGACACCCCTGCCTGGTTCCTGATCTTAAGGGGATTGCTTTTAATTCTTGCCCATTGAGTATGATGTTTGCTGTGGGTTTGTCATAGATGGTCTTTATCATGTTAAGGAATGTTCCCTATATTCCCACTTTACTGAGAGTTTTGATCATGAATGAGTGCTGGATTTTATCAAATGCTTTTTCTGCATCTATTGAAATTATCATGTGATTTTTGTCCTTCCTTTTGTTTATGTGATGAATCACATTGATTGATTTGCGAATATTGAACCAGCCTTGCCTCTCCAGAATAAATCCCACTTGATCATGCTGTACGGTTTTTTCATACATTGCTGGATCTGGTTGGCTAATAATTAGTTGAGAATTTTAGCATCTAAATTCATCAGGGATATTGGCCTATAATTTTCTTTCTTTGTGTTGTCTTTGCCTGCTTTTGGGATCAGAATTATGCTTGCCTCATAAAAGGAGTTTGGAAGTCTTCCTTCCTCTTGAATTTTTTGAAATAGCTTGAGGAGGATAGGAGTTAGTTCTTCTTTGAATTTTTGGTAGAATTCACTTGTGAAGCCATCAGGCCCAGGACTTTTCTTCTTTGGGAGTTTTTTGATAACTGTTTTGATCTCATTTGTTGTAATTGGTTTCTCTAGGTGTTCTGATTCTTCCAGATTGATTTTTGGAAGATTATATGATTCAAGAAATTTGTCCATTTTACTTAGGTTGCCTAATTTTTTGGCATAGAGTTCTTCATAGTATTTTCTTACAATACTTTGTATTTCTGTTGTGTCAGTTGTTATTTCTCCACTGTCCTTTCTAATTTTATTTATTTGAGTCCTCCCTTTTTTTTCTTGGTGAATCTAGTTAAAGGTTCATCGATCTTGTTTACCTTTTCAAAGAACCAGCTCTTGGTTTCATTGATCCTCTGTATTGTTTTCTTGGCCTCTATGTCATTTATTTTTGCTTTGATCTTTATTATTTCCTTTCTTCTACTACGCCTGGGCTTTTTTTGCTGTTGTTTTTCTAGTTCTTTTAGAAGCAGGGTCAAATTGCTTTTTTGAGCTTTTTCTAGCTTCTGTTGGTGTGCCCTCTAGTGCTATGAACTTCGCTCTCAGTACTGCTTTTGCTGTGTCCCATAAATTTTGAGTTGATGTATGCTCATTATCATGGGTTTCTAGAAACTTTTTTATTTCTTCTTTGATCTCATTGTTAATCCATTCGTTATTTAATAACATGCTATTTAGTTTCCATGTGTTTGAGTATTTCTCAGTTTTTCTTTTGTGGTTAATTTCTAGTTTCATGGCATTGTGATCAGAGAAAATGCTTGATATGATTTCAATCTTCTTAAATTTGTTGAGACCACTTTTGTGTCCTAACATGTGGTCTATCCTAGAGAATGTACCATTGGCTCTTGAAAAGAATGTATATTCTACGGCTTTAGGGTGAAAAGTTTTGAAGATATCTATTAAATCAAGTTGCTCTAGTGTATCCTTTAAGTCTGCTGTGTCTTTTTTAATTTTCTTTCTTGAGGATCTATCCAGTGATGTTAGTGGAGTATTGAAATCCCCTACTATTATAGTATTGCTGTTAATCTCGCCCTTTATATCCATCAAAGTCTGCTTTATGTATGTTGGGGCTCCTATGTTTGGTGCATAGATATTTATAATGGTTATATCTTCCTGTTGAATTATTCCCTTTATCATTATGTAGTGTCCTTCTTTATCTCTTACTACAGCCTTTGTTTTAAAGTCCATCTTGAAAGATATAAGTACTGCTACCCCGTTTTTCTTTTCATTTCCATTTGCCTGAAATATTTTTTTCCATCCTTTACCTTCAGTCTGTGTGCATTTTTTGTTTTAAGGTGTGTCTCTTGTAGACAGCAAATGTATGGGTCCTGTTTATTTATCCACGCAGCTACCCTATGTCTTTTGATTGGATCATTTAATCCATTTATATTTAAGGTTATTATTGATATGTAGTTGTTTATTGACATTTTATTCTTTAAAGCTGTATTCTTATTTTGCTATATTCTTTTCCCCCTTTGAACTGTTCACAACAGACCCGTTAGCATCTCTTGCGGAATTGGTTTGGTTTTAATGAATTCCTTGAGGTTGTTTTGTCTGGGGAGCTCTTTATTTCTCCTTTAATTTTAAACGTTAGCCTTGCTGGATAGAGTAGTCTTGGTTGTAGCATTATTCTGCATTACTTTGAATACATCTTGCCATTCCCTTCTGGCCTCAAGTGTTTCTGTTGAGAAGTCGGATGTCATCCTAATGAGGGCTCCTTTGTAGTTGATAGCATTTTTTCTCTAGCAGCTTTTAAAATTTTCTCTTTATCACTTAGCTTTGGTATTTTAACTATGATGTGTCTTGGTGTAAATTTCTTTAGGTTTCTCTTTAATGGAATTCTGTGTGCTTCTTGAATGTGTGAAATGTTTTCCAGTCTTAATTTAGGGAAGTTTTCAGCTATGATTTGATTGAACAAAGTTTCTATCTCTTGTTCTTTCTCTTTTTCTTCAGGAACCCCTATGATGCGGATGTTATTTCTCTTCATGTTGTCACAGAGCTAGCTCTCTTAGAGTTTCTTCACATTTTTTGAGTCTCTTTTATTTTTCTGCTCTGCTTCTCTGCCTTTGTTTATTTTGTCCTCTAACTCGCTGATTCTATCCTCAGCTTCATCTATCCTGCTTTTAATTCCTTCCATTGTGGTCTTCAGTTCTGATACTGTATTTGTCATTTCTGTCTGATTCTTTTTTATTTTTTCAATTTCCTTTTTTATACTTGCTATCTCTTTATTTAGGTGTTCGTAATGACTATCCATTGTTGCTCTAAGCTGTTTGAACATCCTAATTATCATTATTTTAAACTCTGAATCAGGTAGTTTGGTTATATCTGATTCAGGTCCTTCTCTGGGGATTTCTCTTGATTCATTTGGGTTTCATTCCTCTGCCTGCCCATTTTGTCTGTGTGTAGGAAAGGTTTGGCTACTGAAGTCCAATGGGAGTTGCCTCTGTGTTCCCTAGGTGTGGTCTGTCTGCAGGCCCGCCACCCCCTCTGCTGCTGCCTAGGGCGTTTGGGTGTGGGTTTTGCGGGCTCCGGCCACTGCTGCTGCAGTCTCCACCTCGCCTCCGCAGGAGGGGCTTGTTCTCGTGCCAGGCTCTATAAGCTTCAGCCAGTCTTGGCCTTCACCCCTCTCCCACAGGTGGGACCATGCACCACACTCAGGTCACAAGCCTGGGCACCAAGGGCAAGGGTGAGCACTTTTGCTCAGCTGCAGGTCCCTGTCAGCCTGTTCCTCCAGCTGGGAGGGGCTGCTGCTACGTGCTCAGCCACAAGCCAGGCTTCTGCCCCGCCCCCGCCAACCTTGGCTCCTCGGCCGGGCTGCTGGTGCGCGTTCAACTGTGAGCCCAGGCTTCCACCCCACATCCGCAGGCAAAGGCGGTTCGTGCAGGGCTTCAAGCCTCGGAGGCTGGGTGTGGCTGTGCACCTGCTTGCCCCTGCCCAGCGGCAGTTCTCTGCCCATTCTGGGCTCCCACTTTTCCCCCACAGGTAGGGTCGCAGGCAGGCCGCAGCTGCCAGACCACTCGCCTCCCCTTTGCCCCAGCTGGGCTAGACCGAGCTTATGCCCACCGGCTCTGCCTCTGCCCCTGCCAGCAGAACTGCACTTCCGCGTCCTGCCGCCGCCCATCCTCCAGCAAGCCCTCAGCAGTGTGGGTGGGGGCACTGCAGCTAAGACCCTAACACTCCATATTGTAGTCCTGAAAGCTCCTTCCTTCTAAGTGACTGTCCTCTAATTGCTGCAGGGGAGCCTGTTTGGCTGGTGTCCTGCTCCCCTTTGCTGGTTCCAGGGGAAATTTTGTTTCAGATTTGTGGAGTGACTCAGCCCAGGGTTTAGGGTGGCTGTCCCTCAAAGCTTTTCTCCCTGTGCCTTCCAGACTGCACTCTCTACCCGCTGCTCCAGTCCTGTCCTCTCTCCCTGTCTCCTGGAGTCCCGGGTGAGTGGTTGTGAGAGAGGTTTTCTGTGCCGTCCCTTTAAGAAGATTCCTGGGTCTGAGACAACTCTCTCTTTCTCACAAACAGTATTCCCAGCTAAATACTGTCCAAACGCCTCTTCTAGGCTCTGGGGCTACAGGCTGGGGCTTTGTTTCTGGGACGCTAAACTCTCTTCCCGCCACACAAGTCTTACCCAGCTGCTTTTCGCTCCAGGGAGCTGGGCAGCCCTTTCCGCATTTTCGCTTTTCCCGCCCGTCTCAATGTTGCTTCTTCAGCATTCCCTGGTTGAAGAGTCCTCTCAGTCCAGTTCAGCGTTGGTTTATCCAGATGATGGTTCTTAAAATCAAGTTATAATCCACTTTGGTTCTGGAAGTTGGAGGTTGGTACGTCTGCTTACTCCATCACCATCTTGCCCCTCCACAACCATCTTAATGACTTCCTGGGTAGGGAGGAAATAAAAGAGAAATGGAATGTATTATAAAGGAAAAAGTACCAATTAAGAATCAAAACTTTAAACTTCATGTCCTCTGCCACAAACAAGCCTGGGATTTTTAGCAAGCTACTTCCCTGAATTTTCATTCCCTCATATGTAAACAATGAAACAAGCCTGACCTTCATAACTCATAACTTTCAAAAGATCAAATGAGATGATAAAAATAGGAGCTACCATTTATTAAGCACCAGCTGTGTGCAAGGTTCTGTGCTTAGCACTGGACTCAGAGTATTTCTAATACATGCAAAATACAGTATACTTAATAAATCAGAAAGCTTCAAGAAAATACTGTATATCTTGTTTGTGGTAAAGACTTTGAAAACTCTGAAATACTGTGTGAGTTTAAGACACTATGAAATTCAATTGAGCACATGTTGTACATATCTGCGTCTATTATATGCAGAACACTGCAAAAGATGATAGAGGGAGAAATAAATAAACCAAGGCAGATGTTGCCCTAGAAGTGCTTCCAGCCCAGTGAAGGAAAGAAGGATAACTGGTTAAACACGTACCCAGCGGCTTGTAACACAAGGTATAGAGTATGCTAAGAATCATGTAAGTTAAGAGTTTATTTGTGGACTTAGACCACAATCCTCCACTGTAACTGTTATAAAGAACTGGTGCAACAGCTATTCCATTAATAAAGGAGCATCAGTGAATGCTAGTCCCATTGTATCAGAATTTTATCTTTCTTCTTGTCTGAGTAGTGTGTAGAAAGCTGAAATGTTAGGAAACTCCAAGGAAGTACACAAGGCAATGCTGTCCTACTTCAGCAAAAGGGGTATCTTTCTCCACTAATGGATGCAAATCTCAGTGTTCTGACTTGTGGGTAAGGAAATTGGACAGAATCTGAGCATATATTTAATTAGAGGAAACAAAATTGCTCTGAATTGAGATTAAATAACCAGAAAGTATAGTTGAAAGAGAAGAAACAAAAGATTAGATAGGTAGATCAATCGATAGATAGGTCAGACATACCTGAGTTTGTTGTTGATTTTCCTGTATCTAATTAATTTTATTTAATAAACATTATTACTGGGAATACTGAGGTCGCCAGTTCAAAACCCTGCACTGGTCTGGTCAAGGCACATATGGGAGTTGATGCTTCCAGCTCCTCCCCCCTTTCTCTCTCTCTCTCTCTCTCTCTCTCTCTCTCTCTCTCTCACTCTGTGTCTCCTCTCTAAAATGAATAAAATAAAATAAATAAAAATAAACATTATTAAATATTTGTAGGATTCCAGAAGGTAGTTTTAACCTCTGATATAAAGAGAAAAAAATACTTCTTTAGTATTCTTATGTCCTCTGTTCTAGTCTAGGAATACAATATAAGCATTCCATAGCCTCCACTAATACCACAATTCGATTAACAAAAAAAGATAAATTTACTTGTATTTTATCATTAGAATGCTACTGAAATTTTAAATAGGTGTTTTATAGGTAATAGCTAATGTATATTGAGTACTCACTATGTCTACATTGTTCTAAGCTTTGTGTATATATATACACACACAACTATATGTTATATCTGTGTCTATATATAGCTTTTAAATATACTGCTCACAGCCTGCCCAGGCGGTGGTGCAGTGGATAGAGCATCAGACTGGGTTGTGGAGGACCCAGGTTCGAGACCCCAAGATCACCAGCTTGAGTGCAGGCTCATCTGGTTTGAGCAAGGCTCACCAGCTTGAGCCCAAGGTTGCTGGCTCCAGCAAGGGGTCACTTGGTGTGCTGTAGTCCCCTCCTCAGAGCACATATGAGAAATCAATCAATGAACAACTAAGGAGCCGCAACAAAGAATTGATGTTTCTCATCTCTCCCCATTCCTGTCTGTCTGTCCCTATCTGTCCCTCTCTCTGACTCTCTCTGTCTCTACCACAAAAAATAAATAAATAAATATACTGCTCACAAAAATGGGGGATATTTCAAAATGAATATGAAGTATAAAGAAAGCATTTGATTTATTTTTATTTTTATTAATTTTAATTTATTGTGTTTACATGGATTCAAGTGTCCCACTAAATGTAACACCCTAAACCCTGACCCCCGGCATTTGATTTTTTTAAATTAAAGAACATCAGAAAAACAAGTCAAAGAAAGTTGTTCAATTATGCTAATGAGATGCAAAACCAACTTTTATTTCATTAGTGAAAATGCACTATACAAAAGGCTGCAAGTACTGGAATATCTGCACGTTCCCTGATCCCCTAATTTTTGTAAGCAGTGTATTTTTATATTTATATGGATATCTATATAGACATGTGTGAATATGTACGTGTATGTACACATATTTTTTTTAATTTGTAAAATAGATAGAGATCACTAATAATCCTATTCAGTTTTATTTCCCTCTCTTATATGGTTTTATGTTTTTCCTACATACTGATGGTTCTGTTTAAATATTAACTAATCAAGTATAATATCATCAGCTTATCTTGGAGTAAAGTTCTGTCTCTCTTTTTTTTTGGCCATCAATGTTTTCAATAAAATAGTTCTTTAATACTTGAGAATAAAGGGCTGTATATGGGGCAGAGGGGAGATGGAGAAGAAAGAATTCCACGGATTCACGCAGCCCTCAGGAGTCAATAGCTTTGCCACCTGTGCTGCCGTGCCATTTCTGATGTGGCTCTGCACGTCCCAATTGCTTTCTGCTCAACAGAGGATTACTATAATACCTATTTATACAATTTCATTCACCTAAGGATTTCAGATGCATCATAAACTTATCAATTAATCAAAGACATGGCACCTATTTCAAGCTGATGGGTGAATTACACCCTAGATGACGAGAAATGCTCACATCAACATAGTAAATCAAGGACCATTTTCTGATGGGTTCCTGAACATACACCAGACACTCAGATGGAGAGGATTCTCTTCAGCACTGAGTCACAAAGTGTGTCTTTCAAATAGTGGAAAGTTTCAGCAATAAAACAGTCCCTTTATTTCAAAGCGTCTCTTCACCTTGATGAAAAAGTAAACTGTGATAGAAGGATTGAACCCATTGAAATAGAGATACTTGCCTCTTCAAAGTAAAGTTTTACTAACCTCCCTTTCTCAACACTTAAAAATTAAGTGAAATTCTGGTTTTTAAATACTGGGTTGCTTTGGTTCCTGGTTCTCTGGTCTGTTGGAGTGACGGCCTCTGCTTGTGGTTCAGCACTGTCCGCCTGGTGAGAAGGCCAGGCTTTAGACACCTATGACTGTGCGCTATTCATTCCAACAATAGGTCAGCTCTCCCGGATTGTACTGTGGACCAAACATTTTTTTTGTCCTCCTTTTTGAAGAAACATTCCTCTAGGGATTTTTCCACTTTGTATGGATTGAGAGGTAGTTAAAGTTTTCATGTGCATCATTGGAAATGCACTCAAGGCAATAGAAATTCAAGGAATGACAATCCAATATCCATTTCTAATTTGAAGTGCCCCCTGTAGTACCAGATTATTCTGCCATGGTAGCTTCCCCCACCCAGAAATCACTTCACTGTGATTAGCTTCCAAGATTCCTAAATTCTGTGATATCATGATTACTTGCAGTTTAATGCCAGTCAGAATTTACCATCTGCCTTTTAGCCATTTCATGAGCAGCAGTGGGTGGGGGTTCAAAATGGCTATTGTAACATCTCTCATGTTGTAACTTTCTTTAGGGACATACAGAAGCAGGACTTTATGTTCCAATGTCAAAATACATGTGTAAGGATTAAAAGTAGTATGGGATACATAAGAACACTTTTCAGGCCAGTTAGTTTTTGATATTTATCATTTCATAGTGGTAACACCTGCTTCTAATTTTAAGAGTTCTTTTTCCAATGGGTGATATATTTTTTTTCTTCAGAAAAGAAATCTTATCCTCAAAAGACTCAACTGGTAATTTTTCTCCTTTTGATGTGCTTGATATTTTTATGAGTTTGTCCATCAGCATTGAAGTCTTAACATGCCTTTAGTTTTTTTAAAAATCTTCATAACACATATCATTATATTGAGGCACATAAATTTATGTCCATTTGGAGACTTTCAAAGAGATAATTTATTATAAATGTCATTATCTGCTACTTGGACTACTTGATAGTCGTCTTAAGTTGACTAGAGCCAGAGAAATAAACTCTGTCTTGTGGGAGCAGTTTAGTAACTTACATTCAATACCCATTTTTTTTTTTTTTTTTGCATTTTAGGACAGGGTTGGTGACAGTTGTCATTCTGGGGTCAGTAAGTAGAAGGGAAAAAAAGAGAGAAACCTAGTTTTGTCTCTTTGGACACATATTGGGAGTAGCCAAGTTATCATGTAGAGCTCCAAATGGTTTACTTTTATTTTGTTTTAATCTTGTGTAAAGACCTTTTCCTAATCGATTCTGAGTAAAGTTAATTATATGAGTAGAAAAAGCTGCAGAAGATGGTACATTGCTAGCAACCAATGCTGATTGGCCTGTGGGGTGTTGTCTGTATAAAATTGGATCCTTGTGTTGGGTTCCAAAAAAGGTGTGAATATGAAGGAGAAGTGCTAAATCATGACTCCAGAGAAAATGTCGGCCATGAGCAGTTTTTAGTTTAAGTGAAAACCAAACTTGAGCATTTGGACAAAGAAGAGAAGGGGGAAAAGGGTGAATCATTAATATAAAAGCATTCTGGTGATCAGGTTTCACCAAATTTGAATAAGACCCTCCACAAAGGCTGTGACTAAATGGCACTAACTCATTTACTTAATTGATATGAAAAACTTCACTAAGCATTTACCCTAAATGTCAGATAAGTAATTTTTAATATAATATATCCAAGATATGCAGACAGTTCAGAAAACAGTGTGGGTTTTAATAATTGCACTCATAAGTAAATGGATCTATCATTACGTTGTCACAAAGAATGACAATGAGCAGAGACATCCTGCTACTCCCTCTCTGATAAGTATTCAGCATAATTAGACAGACACCGTCTCTTCTGTTCAGTGTAGCATTAATCAAGAAAAATGCAGCTTTACACAGGAATCGTTTTCTGATATGTCATTGTTTAAAAAAACCTGTCTTGTCAGATATTGTGCTTCAGAAAATGACTCATGTAGTTGTGTACATTTACTTCTCTTTTTATTTACTTTTTTTTTTTTTGGTTGTTGTAATAATATGCAATAATAATGTAGACCTTTTGCATCCAAAACAAAACAAAACTGTATTTGAAATTAGTGGTTCTTTTTATTTTGCAAAATATCAGAATAATGGACTACTTGAAGTATTTGTAAGCTTTGCAATGACCTGTTGGTTCATCTGTCTAAAACAAATGGCATGACTCTTTTAGAGAGAGGTTTTCTGAGAAGGAAAGGGCCAAAAGCATTAAATAAGAGCTCAAGAGACAACCTCTTTCTATGAAAAATTTTATGTAAAAATTAGAAACATGTTGTCCTCATCCAGCATCCACAGGCATTGCTTTTTTTAAAAAATCTGTTTCATTTTACCATGTAGTATCTAGCTTCAACTCTGAACTACTGCATAGTTATAAAGTGGTATCAGCTCTGTTCATTGCACAATTCTATCTTGCCACTTTCTCAGCTACTCAAGGGCCTTTGAGGGCAAAAAATAGGGTTATTGAAGAATGGCAGGCAGATTTCACTAACTAACGGGTGGAGGTCAAAGTGGTTTATTTGTGGGGGTGAACAGAGTACAAAGATGAAAAATCAAATGCTTTTCCATAATAAGGTTTAGCAAGAAAATGCTGACTACACTAGGCTTAGATTCTAGCTGACAGAACCTTTTCTAGTGTTCACTACTTGATTTTACAGCAAGCAATCTGAAGAAGCCTAAAATTATATTTCTTTTTCCCCCTATGAAACATTTCAATCAGTTTCAAATTGTACTTTAAATAAAGTGATAGGTTCTCTGCTTTATATCCAGAGAACATGGGGACTAATAGCTTCCCACTGCAGGTGTATCCCTAACAGGGAACATCGGAGACAACACATTTCTAAAATTAAATTTTACCAGGAGGACCCTTATACTCCAAGCTTTCCATCATGTTTTAACTGACAGAAGTGAACATAATTCAATAAGCACTTAATTTCTCATCATTGAAATTAGTTTTGTAGCTGGAGAAAAGTATCTATAAGGATGATGACCACGCTTGAGCACCGGGTCACCCCCAGCTTGATAGAGATGGGGAGAAAAGGACTTTTGTTTCTTTTTTTAGTCTTTATACAATTCTGTATTTGCATTGTGCATCTGTTTTGCTTTTGTAGCTTACAAAGGGTCCAAACATGCTGAAAAAAAATATGAAAGGAAGATTTACCTGCTGATCTATAGCAAGAGCAAAAAAAGTAAAAAATAAAATAAAAAATAAAAACCTAACAGGGTGGAGCAAAAGTAGGTTTCCAAATGTGAATATGTGAAACACAGTTTATTCTTGTATTTTTTAAATTAATTATTGTATTATTTTCCATCCAAACAACTGCAAACGTATGTTTGCCCCGTCCTGCATTTGGTGGCATATAGAACAGAGCCATCTAGTAGAACTTACTGCAGCGATGCAAATATGTTCTCGATCCGCACTGTCCGATACTCTAACAACCAGCCAGATGAGTCTGTGGAACACTTAAAATGCGGCTGTGCTGAGCAACTGAGGTTTTCAATTCATTTAATTTTAATTCACTTAAATTTAAGTAGCCACATGTGGCTAGTAGCTATCCTATTGGACAAGGCAGATATAATCCACACATATGTATGATTGAGTTTTTTATTTTTCAGCTGGGTGTCTAAGCAAAATGAATAAAACATTTATGCGATATTATACTATATTTATTTTTCATGCAATAGAAGTAATTTGGTGCGCTCAGTAATTTCTTTATTTTCCGTCCTCTGTGAATGGGTGTGATTGCTGTGTTGAACCAAAATCAATCCTTCTCTGAACACAAGGGTGGATAGGATGGCTTGGGGGAATAAGGAGTGGGTGGAGAATCCCCAATTTATAAGTATATGGAGCATGAAATACAATTTTAAAATTTCTGTCCTGATACTGGAGTGCCTGTATTTATCCTGAAAGGACAGGAAATCCCCTTAAAAAAAATTGAGAGACTATTGTTGGCCCAGGAAGAGGATTTTTCTATGACACTTTTTTGTGTGTCTATTCCTTACTCTCTCTGGTTGTAAATTTTTATTCACAGATGAACATTTGAAATACATTAGAGAATTCATCATTTCTTTTCTCCTGAATAATCCATATAATTTTCACTCAATTCCCCCAGTTTTAAAAATTAGAGAAATCTCTTGTATCCAAGGCTTTTAATACCTGAACTTCTTTATGATGTGGTGATTCTTTGAAGGATCCTTTTAGCTCATTATAAAATGCTTGCTTATGGTGTAAGATAGATAAACCTCAAAAGCTATATTAGCTTTCGTTTTATTCTCTTCATCATAAAAATGATTTTAAAACATTTTTATTCACTGAAAAGGTTAAAAGTCAAAATGGTCTGAATGTTTTACCTTCTCTATTGTGTAGTGTGTTCATAATAATAAATTATATTAGAATGAACCCTAATGTATTTTATCATTAGGATACAAATCTAACTTGAGTGCAGTATCTCAAACTGCCTCCTCCTGCCACACAGCATGTGTTTATACCCAGAGAAACAGAATAGTCCTTCAACTGTGGGATTAATCTATCCAATTACAGCCTTCATTTAGCATCCCAGTTTGAGGTGATCTCATCACAAGGTGCAGCTGAAATGATCCAAGGACGGTCCTGTTCCTGCCTGTGGGACAGCTGCATAGGTGTACATCTGGAAGGGAGGAGTCTGAGCAGAAGATCGCTGGCAGTGGATGACTTGGAAAATGTAGTAGTGGTACTGAGCTTCTCTCCTGTGCTTGAGAAATGGCATTGGAAGTTGTGTTTCATCATTAATCTGGCAGACAGAACGGGGACATCCATTCCCCACACTCAGACCTGGAGGGAAAGAGAACAGTCACAGTAGCAGTTAGCATGCTGTTTAGTCTGGTGAAAAGTATGTATCACTGTTAAGCTCTGTTTTAATCCAGCTCATGATTGGTTTGTATCAGTAAGATAGATGAATAATCAGAACTTTTTTCAGAAATAGGCATCTCGGAGTAGTACACCAAAATGAGGAAGAGCTTTGGTCCCGCTGGGTTCAAATCCTGGCTTCTCCACATACTGGTTGTGTGGCTGCTCATCTTCTTCAAGACCTGTCTCCCTCAGTTGTCCGCTCTGAGCCACTGCGTTCTGCCCACCTGCTGGACCCTTCCCAGCGCAGGCGAGCATGCTTTCCTGTCTTCCGCCTTCCCTCCCTCCATTTCCCTGTAGCTGCTACCCTATTTTTCTGCTTCCCTCTAAAGACTGACTTCATGAAACAGTCTATTTTCCTGTTTCTTCACTACCCATTGATTTTAAAAGCTATTCTGACCTATCTCCCATGTGCCTCACTATCCTGGAGCTTGTCTGTTCTTATACTTGACCTCTCCGTAGCATTCAGCTCATTCTGTCACAACCCTCTCCTTGAAATAGTTTTCTTAGTTTCTGTCAAACTACACTTTCCTATGAGTTAAATGCTTCCATGTAGTTGCATATTTGACACTGATTTTAGTAGCTTCTTTTGCTATCAAGATTTACTGAGTGCTAAAGAATAGTATGTTAGACTTGACCTCTGAGTAAGTGAGGTGTTGCTGCTTTACAGTATACACCAGACTTGGCAGATATCAGTGACTCTTTAAAGAAGGGTTGATCCTTTCTGCTTATGTTTTCAGGAGGCTTTATAGAGAAATCGACTTGCTGAATAGGCAAAAGACCTATTATAAATATTATATGTATGTATTTGCTACTTTACAATTTAATATCTCTGGGTCATTACCTTCTTGTAAGTCTATGTGATATTTATTTTTTAGAAGTTCTGTGTTAGAATTACTGATGATACATTTTAATAAAATCCTAACTGACCCCTACCAAGGCCAAGTAAAACCTCTGATATGTAAGGCAAGATGATTCTTAGTTTACTGCAGAGTTTTTATTTTTGCATATTCTCTTGCAGCTGATAGACCCTTTCTTTGAAATTTCTTCAGAGAACCAAATTAGAAAATTCAATTATAACTGTACTTAATTGACCTAAATAGGATACTGTTTTCATACTATTAGAAGGTGAGCATAGTATACATAGTGGAGTCTGGTATTGTACAAAATATACAAGCTTTAGAACCAGCAAGACCTGGACCTGAAATATCACTTAATAGCTGAATGATCTTGAGCAAGGTGTGTGACATCTCTTGATACCTAGTTAGAGATGGGCAGGATAATAATACCCACCTATCTGAGGTGAAGGATCTGAGATACCTGGAAGTATAGTAGTTTCCTCTTATCCACCGGGGATAAATTCCAAGACCCCCCAGTATATGCCTGAAATCACAGATAGTCCCGAGACCTATATCTATTGGTTTCCTATACATACATACCTGTGGTAAATTTTAATTGATAAAGTAGAGACAGTAAGAGATCAACAATAACAGCTAATGATAAAATAGTATAATTACAATAAGATATTGTATTAAAGGTTATGTGAATGTTCTCTCTCTCTCTCATACCTTACTGTACTGTACCCACCTTTTCACTTAGAGGAAGTTATTTATGGCTTCTCTTTGTCATGTCCGAATTGCCAGCCTCACTACTCTTGCACTGTGGGGCCATCTTGAAGTAACATAAGGATTACTTGAATGCACGCACTGCGATACCACAACAGTCTACCTAATAAGCTAGATGGCTACTAAGTGACTGACAGGGCAGGGAGCATATACAGTGCGGACACACCGGACAAGGGGATGACTCACATCCCAGGCAAGATGGAACAGGAAGACACAGAGACTTCATCATGCTACTCAGAACAGCATGCGGTTTAAAACTTATGAATTGTTTATTTCTGGGATTTTTCATTTAATATTTTCAGACTGCAGTTGTGGAAAGCAACACTATGAATAAAGGGGGACTACTGTACTTGATACATTGTAGGTCCTCCATAATTTATTTTCAGTCTATTTTTTTGAAATGATCCATATGCAGAGATTTAATGATCATCTCTTTAGCTGCATCCTGGCTCTCTTGAGGCCACTGGGTGGATGAAAGCATCCAGCACCCTTTAGGCTTGCTTTATTAGTTGTTTTGGTAAAGCAGTAGTAAAGATAGATCATTGGGAATTGGATGATGACAACAGACAGGAGACTATTTAAAGTCAAACATGAACAACCAAACTTAAAGCATTTTGTGGTCCTCTCTAACTAGCTTACATGTTGGATTTTTTAAAACTGAAGTGCAGACTTTGCTGTTTTCCAGTTTCTCCCAGAGTGTGACTATAAATGAACATTACTGAAACTATACTGTTGTATTCTTTTACTTTGAAGAAAGAAACATATATCAGTTAAGTCTTCTCTGACGACTTGAACTACATTACCCAAAGTCCCACAGCAGAGAAAATAAGGCCTTTCTGTCCCGAGCAGCGTTTACCACGAATAATTATCACAAGACAATGAATGTTTAAATAACTCTGTTAACAAACTAAGCACTAACACTGACTTGTTACAGTTTTCTCAGGCAAAATACAGCATTGTACTATCTTGTTATTCCTGTAGATTTCGTTTTCGTTTCATAATTGTCACCATAGAAGTTCTTGGTTAAAGTGTTTGATAAGTCTCATAATTTGGGAAAAGGGGGAGTTGAAATTTATTATACAGTATTTCTCTCCCAGATGTTCTTTATATTTTCTTTACTATCAGGTTGCGTCAAAAAGTTACCAAAAACAAATTCTTTAGGAAATCCCAAAAACTATATTTGAGTTTTGTCATATTATTTAATCTGATTTTCTTGTTGTTTCTTGAAAGAATCAGGGGGAAATAGAAAATTACAAAACTGTTTATGCCATTAGTAAAATCCATTTATTGGCCTTTTCTCCTGGAAGCTGTCTTATCATTTTCTGTGGGTGAGTGTAGGCTACTGGAAAACTTCATAACCTAAGATGGATTTGCTAAAAATAATGGAAACTTAGGAATTCTAGAGAGTAATTAGTGCACAGTAAGCATCTTTAATGCATATATTTCTAATCTTGACAGTATTCTTATACTTGACTATTACATGAATTTGTTCTTAATATATAACAAATTACCACAAACTTACCTTAAAACAACAAATAAACAAGTCACATGGGTTAAGAGTCTGGTACATAGCTGGTTTCTCTGTTCAGGATGTGTCTCACAAGGCTGCAATCAGAATTTGGTCCAGGCTACATTTCTTTATGGAGTTCAGGGTCCTCTTGCAAATTTTTCTGATTATCAGCAGAATTCAGTTCTTTATAGCTTTACGACTAAGGTCCCAGCTTTCTCAAAGCTGGATTTCAGCTAGGGGTTCGAGTTAGTCCCTAGAGGTCCCTGCAGTTCCTTGCCATGTGGCACTCTCACATGCCTTTTACAACATGGTAGCTTACTTCTGCCAAACTACCAGGAGAATCTTTCTGACGTGTCATCCGTCTTTTAAAGGGCTTACCTGATTAGGTCAGACCCAACTAGTATAATAACTCTTTTTACTTAACTAAAAGTAATCTGGATTAGGGACCTTAATTACATCTTTAAAAGTTCCTTCACCTGTGCCATATAACTACCTACTTAAAAGAATGGCATCCATCAAAATCATAGGTACCACTCATATTCAAGGGGAGAGGGTTATACAAAATATGTACCCCAGGTACCAGGAACTTTGGGGCCATCTCAGAATTCTGATTAGGACAAACACTCGTGATGAAATCTAACAGAATCTTGGTGAATATTGTATTTGGCTTGTATTTTCAAGGTTTTCCTGTTGGGCTTTTCCCTTACAAACTGCTTTCAGGGATCAGAGCCATGGACTGGCTAGAATTTCATGTGTTTCCCTTTGGCATTGAACAGGTAGCTGAGAAAAACGGCAGAGTGGAGAAAAAGTCAAAATGTCTGATGGTTAGAAAAGCAATGTCAAGCTAAAGTGCTTCCTGAAATCCATCTCTGTTTACATACTATTGGGATTTTTATAGCAATCAATAGTAGGAAATGTCCCAATGAAACAAAACAATATGAAAAGAACTTGGAAGTAATAGTCTGTTCCAGAAAAAGGAGTAGCATTAATTTATCTAAGTCTTCTTTTGAAAATCTGATACTTCTAAAAGAATAAATTGAAATTAAGGTTTTGATTCATTTAAAAAAAAAAGGAAGAAAAAAAGGGCAAAGCCAACCAATCATTAATCTGTACAGTGATTGTGTCTAACAGTTGTACACAGCTAATTGGGAACAGAAATTTTAACAGGCAGTTTATTTTTTAAATAACGTACAAAAACCAAATTTGATTTCAAAGCCAGGAGTCAAGATTTAATGTTCTCTAATTTATTACTATAGAGCAGTTGACTAACATTTTGAAATTTCATGTGGTCAATTACATATACAAAGTGAATTAACCATTATGCATATGGAGAAAATATTAAAGTACATAATAAGGGAGTGTGCTCAACATGACTCTTTAAAAATTGAAAACACAATGTAATTTTGAGATTCATGACAGCCTTAGGGTTCATGTGATAAATTTAGAAAATTAGACATAGTTTGGCTTGTTCTTCTTGTATACATTGTTTCTTCTCCCTTAACCCTTCCAAGAGGGTTTGAATTTTGCTGTAGTTGAACCCATTTACCCACTTGATCATTCTTGATGCTCTTTATTGCCTAAATTTTGCTCATACTTTACCCTTTATAAGGGTAAATAGTGGACTTAAACATGTCAATATTTCTGCAGTATTTAGAACAATGTGGATTGGCACACATGAAGTTTTCAAAGAAATAACTTTTTCTTGAATCCAACTATGTGCCTTCTTTAATAGAGTTAGCTTAGATACTGAATTCATCAGTGATTCATTGTCTGAAAAAAATTCTTCCTTCTTAAAATTTTTTGACATTTTCATTTGGTATTCTATTTTGGTTTCATAACGCATAATTCAAGCATTTTACTTAAGTTTAAATCAGTGGACTGGCTGGCAGCCTAAAATTTTGTTTGCACAGAAGAGGTTTGAATGAATTGGGAGATTTGTTTAAGTCTTGGTAGCTCTTTATTTCTGCCTTTAAATTTTTAATTTGAAATCTCCTCTCTTATGTAATTATGTGATTAGACCTTAGGTCAGTTTTCTTGAAATGAATGTTAACCCAAAACCTCAATTTATCCTAATGATGTTAGGGCATTGGTGTGGTGTGATTTTGGTTCTGATTCAATGAGCAAAGAAATATAGCTAAAGTCACCTATTGACTTTGTTTTTAATTGAATTTACAGAGATATTGATCTAGAATGGATCTGATCTAGATTTGCAAAATTAGTGGCAATCACACACAGTGTCATATTTTCCTATGTCTGGCTCTGCAGATGTGCTTACCAATTGCAATTTTTTTTCCTTGGGGTCAGACCTCCAAGTTTTGCTATATCCAAGTATCTGTTAATGACAGATAAAGCCGAGACCTATACAAGTAGTTTAAATATCTTTTCAGGCCACATGCTGTGTTCCAGGCTCTTTGTTAGATCCTGAAAATTGAGGGAGATGGGGGGCAAAGCAGACATGATCTCTGTCCTTATAGAATCTATAATCACACAAGAAGCTCATGTTATAGAATCCATTAAGGAAATCTATGATCAGATATAACAAGGACATATTTAAATATAGGCCAGACTAACTAAATTTTAGAACAGATCTAGACCCATAGGGTGCTTGGTACAGTACACAGTAGTTAGCAACACCTCAATAACACTTACATGTTAATATCATTATTTTTATAACTTATTTTTCCCATTCATCCAAATAATTCTCTGGTCCTAGTCAGAACACATGTAGACACATTAAAGTTAAAGGAGATCAGCAGGTTCTTTTGACAAGAATGCAGACCAATTTTGTGCTGCAAACGTAAGAGAGCCCAAATTGGTCCTGTGATGTGGAGAGTAGGAGTCATTTCCTTTATTTTTATACTCAAGTTTTCATTATTTTAATTGGCAACCCACCAAACTGATGGATGCCTCCAGTTGGGTATGTCAGTGTGCTTGCTGAGAACATGACGAATCCAGGAATTACGAGGGACTCTTTTCCCATTATTTTCTTCCCAAAACATTCCCTGTGCTGGAAATGCTATGAAAAACATAGGAACAATAATAAAAATACTATTCGTAAAAACAAGCTCTTACTGTGTTTCCTTAACGTATAAGTAATATATGTTAACCATGGAAACACAAGTAAGCAAAAAGAGGCAGTGAAAATCACCCAAATCTACCACGCTGGGAGAACTACTGTTATGTTTATGCCTAGTCCCTTTGTCTATACACAGAATTATATTTTTAAATAGCATCCTAGTGTAACATCCTATTTTGTAAGTGCTTTCCATGTCTTTATTCTGTGTCGTTAAACAAATATCTTTCCATGTCATTATTCTTTTACAGTACTATTTGCATTGGTTCTAGCAAATGCTAATTGTTGGGCATCTAAGGTATATTTTACTTTTATCTTTCCTTTGTTTCTATTATAAATAATTTATTAGATGAGCAACTGAGTTGCTGTTGCTGAAGGTTATTTAATGTTAAAATAGCTAAATTATTTAAAATAATTTCAAGTGCTTGTGGTGCAAGGTAAAGGGGAAGATGAAATGGTGGTGTGGAGGTCCTGTGCTTCTGTTGCCTCCTTTTGGAAGGGTCCCAGGGGCCACAGGCAGCACACAACCTTCAGGAAACACGGGGAAAATGATACTCTAAAGTTCAGATCCGTAACGCCACAATGGAATGTGATTTTGTAGAAGTTGAAATCATTATGTACAGAATTACCAGGGGACCGTTTTGTCACCTGTTTGTTCCTGTGACAAATTCAGAGCAACTCAAAACAAATTTTTTATTTGCTGATAGACTTCTTCTTCTTTTTTTTTAATTCTTTAAGTTTTATCCTTTAGGTTGCACTAGCTGTTGTTCCATGAATTACAGTGTGCTTATCAATCCATCCTTCTTGCCAGGAATGCCATCTCCAACAACACTGAAGAAGTCGGAGAAGTCTGGTTTCAGCAGCCCCTCCCCTTCACAGACCTCCTCTCTGGGAACAGCATTCACACAGCATCACCGACCTGTCATTACGGGACCCAGAGGTGAGCCACTCGGCAGGTGGCCTTGCTTGTGCTTAGGTCATGGCCTTGGGTCCAGAGTAGCAAAATGAGAGACAGAGAGGACTCCCCCAGAATACTCCCGAAGGCAGTAAGTGTTGCAAGTTCTTATTGAGTACGTCTTTGGAATGTTAGGGACCAAACAGATTTGGCCTCAATCCCTTGATCCTTTAACCTTAGGCAAGCAAGGAGCCAAACCACTGCCTTTGCCAGTGCGGTGTTGTAAAGTTGTGGGAGATCATTTGAATTGAGCCAAAATCAAATTTTTTCTACAAATTGTACAGGAGTGTTGCGTGTGTGTATGTGTGTATTTGCGTTTGAGGTGAGCAGGTTGTAGATCCTTGAACAACACAGGTTTTTAAAAAATCTGCATTGTGTAAGCGGACCAGCATGGTTCAACCCCTAACTGTGCAGAGGTCAGCTGTATTTTCAGTCTGCGGTTGAGAATAGGCAGATGTGGAGGGCCAACTTAAGTTATGTGTGGATTTTTGACCGTGTGGTGGATTGGCACCCCTAACCCCCACATTGTTCAAGGTCAACTGTAAGAGCTATTTTCCATTCTCTCCTCCCTGATGATTCCCTTTTCTTGAAACCCAACTTACTGAAGTGGCATCTTGCATGGAGGTTGTTTGCTTTGTGGTGTTGACTGTTGACGAACAGTCCTCACTCACTCTTTTTGAAGTGGTAGATAGTTTGTCTGGTTTTCATTGCAATGTTTTCATGATTTTTGTCTTGTGTGCTTTTAAGTTTATTATTAAAATATGTCCACAAGAAATATGATTTGTATTTCACATTAAAGACAAGCTTTAAACCTCAAGAGAATGTCACCAAGTCACTTAACTTGATCTTATTGCAAAATGAAAATATTTATTAGTTTGTTTATGAAACTCCCACAGTAGGAGCATGAATAATTGTAACCATGTTTGCTTTATTCCATCAGATTTTCGTTTAGGTAGATCTCTGATCTACCGGCTGGTATCATAAAATATCCTAGAAAGTTATGGTCTCTCCTCTACTTTGACATAAACCTGGGAAAACTGATATTTCTCAAATTAATCTCACTGTTAGTCCCACAAATCTGAATCCCTTTATAAATATTCTTTGCATATCAGGGAAGGCTGGCAGTTGAGAGGGCTGTCTCACACACTCATGCAGAAATCATACTGAAGGAAATAAGTTTTCTGACTATTGTGTGAAGCAATTTCTACATCCACAGTTATGAAAACTTATTTGCTCTATCTTTAAACATCTGTGATCATTATCAAACCTTGTTAAATTTATTATTTCACTTATATGTGCATGATATAATCAAAGAGAAAATATGTTGTGTATATGTATGTGTATATATATATTTTTTTCTCATTTTAAAACCTTGCATCTGAATTGAATTATACAGTCCCAAAATCCAGCATGAGTCTCTTTAAATGGGGTACTATTATAATACTATCCTCAAAGTCAATATTCATTAAGCAACTAAACTGTGGTAGAAAATAAGAGATATCAGGCCCTTTTAGTCAGAAAGACTTTTATTCTCAGGAAGATAAGGCATGTGATGTTTCTCATCTTTTTATCGTCAGGTTAACATATTCTAAATGCTAAATGAAGATTAAAAGCGGAAATGTCTGCAGGAGCTCAGAGGGGGAGACTATGAAGTTCGTTTATTCATTAAACAAGGGTTTTCTGTGTGCTTGTCACTGGGAATTCAATGGTTCCTGTCCTCATAGAGCATACAGTCCAGTTCAGGGGAGAGACACAAGAAAATAAGCATTTACAAGATTATGTAGAATGTGTTACTTATCACTTGGTATCAAATAGAGAGACGTCCAAGTGTAAATAACTTGAAGCCAAATCTTAAAGATTGCTTATGTGAATGGAGGCTGTTCCAAGCAAAGGAAAGATTCATGGTGTAGCAAAGTAGTGAGGATTGAGAACACTGCGCTAGCAGTCAGGCCAGCTAGGGATGCTGTCTCTTTGCTTTCCACTTACCTTCTGGATTTTTTAATACCCTCCTCAATAAAACATGTACAGTATACTACTACTGAAAAAACTTTTCCTCCCAACCTCATAATTTCTTGCGGAAACTGCAATAAAATAACATTTGTTGAGACTCTTTGAGGAGCATAAAGCAATAGGCATATATGTTATCATTTATTCAATAAATATTATGAGTGCCATTTAAGAGTCATGCCTTAAAACCATAGTTGTAGAAATTGTTGCACCGATTCTTGCATTTACTCATGGGTGCCATGATTGGGAGCTTCTTCCTGCTGGACACTCAAGCCCATTTGCTAAAATGATCCATACTGGGTTGATCCACAGAGTGGACCTCCTTAGCCTACGGAACAGTGAGTTTGATCGCCTCTCAAATTCGTGAATTTTTTTTTTTTTTTTTTTTGAGGAAAAGAGAAAGATGCCTAGTTTAAGAATTATGGAATACCAAAGATTCTTTGTTTTCACCAGAATTCAAGATGGTTCCCAGCATCTTCGGTTCTCCTTTCTGGAAAATCTACCCAGGTACCCATTCTTATTGCACCCTGCCCCTCGTAGTGGTCTGGTAAAGGGAATTGGAGTAGTTGATATGAAACTCGTCAGTGGCATTTTTATCGGTAAGAATTATAGAGTTGAAATAGGCTAACATGAGATATTCTTGAGCTAAGATATTTTTTAAAAGTTGGCATTTAACCTTTTATTATTTAAGAAATATTTGCTATAGGTACTGTATTCCCTTTCATTCTTCTCTGAACCACTTGGAAAGCTAATGCTTGGAGTGGCATTACATTTGGGACTGAAAGTTGGTATCTTAGGAAGATGAGGCCAGATTTAAGGAGGGAGAGAGTCTGACCGAGGAAACCAATATGGAATAAATGTAACATGTACATTAAGGAGAATTCAACCTTGCAGACTTAAGTCACTAGAGAATCCAGACAGACAATCGAACTTTCAAATGGCCTGGAAGAAGAGAAAGGTGTATCCTTTCTCAGCATCCTGGAACAAGGGGCGGGAGGAGTTCTTCATTGCACTGTTGCTCAGAGTCACATGGTATATTCACCTTTGGAGAGCACACAGGTTACAAGACCTCCCCTGTCTTCCTTTAAATTAAGAAATTAAATTTTATTTATTTATTATTTATTTGTTTGTTTATTTATTTATTTATTTATTTCAGTGAGAGGAGGGGAGACAGAGAGACAGACTCGCGTATGTCTCCGCAAGCCCACTAGGGAGCAAGGCTCTGCCCATCTGGGGCCGTTCCTCTGTTGCTCAGTAACCAAGCCATATTTTTAGCACCTAAGGTGGAGGCCATGGAACCATCCTCAGTGCCTGAGGCCACCAGGCTCAAACCAGTCAGGGCATGACTGCAGGAGGGGGGGGGGGAATGGGAGAGGTGGAGAAGCAGATGGTTGATTCTCCCGTGTGCCTTGATCGGGAATTGAACCTGGGATATTTACATGCCAGGCTGATGCTCTACCACCAAGCCAACTGGCCAGGGCCTAAAATTTCTTAAAATTTTTCATGGGACTATCTTGACTATACAAACACCAGTTTGTAAGTGATAACTGCGTGTAATTTACCTCAGTGATATTTCAGCAGAGATACTGTAACAACTTGCTGAAAAAACACAGTGTGTCCTTATTTTTCACTGCAAACCTAAGCTCTATTTGGAAATTTGGAGGCCACCTTTTACAAAGGACACCACTCTTTGAAGATTGCAGAGCAAGGAAAAATAGAGCCTTTAACAGAGGCTGGTTACCATAGTGGTTAAACACAAAAGCTCAGGGGTCAATTGGACCTGTGTTTGAATCCTGTCTCCACCTCTTTCACCAACTGTGTGAACCTGCCACCTTGCTTCTCTGAGCCATAGGTTCCTCATCTATAAATTGGAGGTTACAATCTCTACTTGAAGAGAATTCTGTTATCTAAGGAGTTGATAAAATCATATATATATTGCTTACAAGAATTAGGGGAAAATATGAAGCGGAAAAATATCCCCTAATTATTGTGAGCAGTATATTTGTAGTCAGTTCACACTGTGCCTGGAAGGAGAGTGTGTTCTGAAGTCACGTGAACAGTTGAATCGCTCATTTTCATTCAGGCTTTGAAAATTCCATGCTGTCCAAACTGCCTTTGCCTGTCAACGGTTTAGCAATCCCAAGATCACCTGAACTACTGCTTTCTACAAAAACGTCTTCAGCTCTCCCGGGGGCTGTCATCATCTCACTCCTTAAACTCCTGTGGCCTTTCACATTGGACATTCCTTCCACCAAAATTGCCTTGCTTTGTTAGTTGATGTACATGTCTCGTTGCTCTCCTAGAATGAAACCTCTGAAAGAAAGGCTGTCTTACATGTTCGGGTGTCTTCACTGCGTTTCACACAGAGAGTTTTGTGCGCAAATATTCATTGAATAAATAAAAAGTAATCATGTAGCACATAAATGTACACAAAAGCCATTCATCTCTTAGCTGAAACTGATAGGTTCTTGTTGCTTCAGGCACACTAAGGGTAATAAATGTCTAGTAGTTTATGTAGTACTTCTTTACAAGGATTGTCCAAGACAGGGAAGAACTGTGGCCTTTTATCCCAGGAAAATTTCTGTGAGATAATATCAGTAAAGCTTTGATATACTATGACAAAGCTATGCTTTTTCTTATTTTCTTTTTGCTGTTCTCCTGTTTTCATTGCTGGGAAAGTAGTGGCGTGTGGTTTCTTAAAATGAATCTCTTCTCTGATATTGGATTTCTTTGTGACTTCAATAAGTCACTTAACATTGTGGCCTCAGTTTGGCCATCTGTGTCACGGGAATAATACTTTGTAAGCTGTGTAGTTAAAATTAGGTAAAAGGATTAAAGTATTCTGGGATATCCAAGGGAGTTGGGAAGATATAAATTTCCATAAAGGCATTTGTATGTCATTTTAAATTATTACAATTACAGTGCACTTTAAGCTAAAACATTGGGCTTTCAGAAACTTTCTTTTACTAGTACTTAAAATAGCAAATATAAAAACGTATACAGTCATGAAAATTTATCTTGTTCATGATAATTGGGGGAAAAAATCTTTGTTCTTCCCTTTGCCTTTCCAAGATGTTTAAGTTTGCCTGATGATTTAAAGGATCTAACTCCTTTTGAGAATTACTTGGAGTAAACATCAGTGATATTTTAGAGTTTCTTAAAAGTTTGTCCTCTTGAATCTTACTTTTCTGCCTAAATCTGTGCTCTTTTCAAAAACAAGATAATGAATAATCCTTAACTTAAACTTTCATTGCAGTGCTTTGCAATGAGTACAGCAACTCTTTGCTTTAGGGATTTAAAAATGGGAAGGAGCCTGCTCTATACACATTGTGAAGCAGAGGTTAAAAGTAATTGGTGCCTGGCCTGGTGGTGGTGCAGTGGATAGGGTGTCGGACTGGGACACAGAGGACCCAGGTTCGAGACCCCAAGGTCACCAGCTTGAGCGCGGGCTCATCTGGTTTGAGCAAGGCTCGCCAGCTTGAGCCCAAGGTCGCTGGCTTGAGCAAGGGGTCACTAGGTCTGCTGAAGCTCCCCCCCCCCCAATCAAGGCACAAATGAGAAAGCAATCAATGACCAACTAAAGGGGCACAGTGAAGAATTGATGCTTCTCATCTATCTCCCTTCCTGTCTGTCCCTCTCTCGGTCTCTGTCAATAAATAAATAAATAAATAAATAAATAAATAAATTTTTAAAAGTAATTGTCAAGCATTTACTGAGCTTTATCTAGAAACCCAGAATTTCAGAATAGTGCTCTGGAAATCTTCTGATCTAATTCATTCTTTAGATTAGCTAAAAATATGTTTGCCTGCAAGTAAAAAAATCTGACTAAACAGTCATATTTTTCTCATATAAAAAGAAGTATGTGATTCAAGACTGTGCTGTGGTAGCAGAAAGATGCCATCAAGGTCTGAGATTTGTTTTCTTAGCAATGCTTGACTGGATCGTTTTCATCCTCATTCTGTGACCTCATGATCACAACATAGCCACTGTGCTCCTGCCTTACAACTATATTCCAAACAGAAAGATAGGAAGGGGGAAGAGCAAAAAGTGGCTACCAGCTCATTCTGCTACCTGGTATAGAATTGTATGCAGCATGTTCAGAACTGTCCAGCACTTTCAATACTTGCAAAATAGAGTAAACAGACAAGCTTGAATTCTGGCCTCAGAGTGTTTACCTCCAGGCAGCTGACAGGACAAGAAAACCAGCAGTTGTATTGTTGTGATAGGGGGAGCACAGTGTACTCTCAGGGACAAGGGCATTCTGGTAAGATCTACTGTGCCTTTTGACACTGTGCAAGTCCAAACAAACATAAGACTTAACCCCTGTTCTAAAACAGAGTATCTTCTAATTGTAAGCATGCAAGACAAAGCCAGGGCAAGCAAGTCATATTTTCAGATAACTAAGTACTGAGGAATTAAGACATAACAAAATATGAGCATGAGGCTAAATCTTCACTTCTTTATGGGTCAGATACACACACACCTGGGAAATTTAGAAGTGAAATTGCCCTGAGTCTGAAAATATGAGTAAGATACACTAAAATAATAGCCATATAAACTAAAGATTTATTGTGCAGCCTTCGAAGAATTATGCCACTTTTGGTTTGGAGAAATGGTCAAAAGTTTATATATTCTTTAAACCTCTCTAAGTCCATGATACACATGGCCCAAACAGGGATCCTACTCTTAGTGATAAAACATCTGAGGGTCGACAGCTAACAATATCTCCCAGCTGGGCCAAGAAAAACAAACTGCACAGAATTATGAGAATGAAGATCATCTTTCAGGAAGTTGAGGTCACCAGGAAAGTTGGAGGAATGTAGATACATAGACAATAACAGAGGAGCAAGGAGAGATGTAAAATAGGAAGACAACAGTTATCAATAGATAGCAAAGACCGCTTCTTTATTTTTCCTCTGTCCTTTAACCTCTAGCTGGGCATACGGAAAGCACTCAGAAACTATTTGTTGAATAAATGAATGAGTGTATGGATTTAATTGAAGGTAAACAGAGGGAAAGTTTGGGAATAATGGGGAGTGCATTTCATCCCGTGTGTAGCAGTAATATCATATTCAAGTGCATGTATTTTTAGCAGCATTGAGGGAAGCTTGTAACATGTTGAATAAATGCTCAATATATATTTGCTTGGTTTTAATTAAGAACGTCTGCCTTGATAGGCATTAAGAGAAATGCTGCATTCAAAATGATTTGGTCCTTTTTTTATAGACTATCTGCTGTGGTATTATACAATTTTCTGTCCAAACTAAGCACCCTTCAGAAGAGGTATTCCCTGGTGGTTCACCACTACTGTAACCATGGCACCCCTCGCTTGGCATGGGCTCAGGTCTCCAAGTGGTAAATTTGTTCAGCTTTCTTATATGGTATCTGCAAACCTCTTTGCCTTTTAGGAGAACTTTTAACTTAGTTGTAGAACATGCTGGCGCTCCTTTCAGTGGAGTGGAATCTAATTTGTCTCTCCTGGTTTAGTGGAATTGAATCATCTCAGGAAAATGAGAAGCAATTAAGTACCTATTGCTAAGTAAGGAGCAGAAATAATCTGCCGACAGATGAGATGTGTTTATTTATTTATTTATTTATTTAGGAGTATATCATGTGAGAAAACATTACGTGTCTCTGTACATAAAAACTGCCAGAATTGATTGTTAAATGGAATATTTTAGACCTAACAAGTACCACCTTGGAGGAGTACTGAAAAGAGAAGTCACGGGGATTGTGAACATCAGTCAAGGTTAGCTCAAGTGCCAGTGGCCAGCCTAATGGGAAACACTGTTGATGGGATTTGAAGGAACTGGACAGTAAAGAGGAAAAGCAGCTTTTCAGCAAAGGGCCTTTAAGTCCCTGTTCAGGAAATTATTAAATTCATTAGCCAGATACTTACACCAGCTATTACTCTCCAGCCGAAAGAAAAAAATTATGCCAGCAAATGTTTTAAAACTACAACTAAACAAAAGTCAGGAAGCGTATAATTAAAACTGTAGCTGTATTGTATTGTAAAGAGTTTCACTGTGACATGGAAAATATTTAAAGGAGAAGGCTGTTTAGCTAATTTGTCTGCAAGTGAACTGCGTGGTGAACTACCCTAAATTAACTATAAGGCCACCCACCACGTGGCCCTAATAAAGGGCTGTGGCTGCTCAGCTTGGTTTTGTGTAACCGTTCAATAATTACTAGATAAATGCATAACTAAAAGCTCTATTACACTAATAATTTGTACTGAGATAGACGTGTGGGACACCCTGCTGGGTTAATTTGTCATTCCCACAACAAACTTCTAAAGAGCTCTTCTGCAGTGGTATCGTGTTAATATGTTGTCCCAAAGAGAACAGGTTAGAGCAGTAAAACCAATTGGCTCTTTAATCCCTTACAGAGGCAAAATGCCCTGGGGTGAGAGCCGGAGAGAATAGGGTGATTAGCCATGTAGACCTACATTTAAACTCATCTTGACAAAAGAAGCTGCTCTCCCTTGGAATTTCTCCACCCCACCCCCCTCTCTCTCTTTCTCCCTCCCTCTCTCTCTCTCTCTCTCTCTCTCTCTCTCTCTCTAGTACTCACACACACACACAATTGCTGTTTTAAGTATGAAGCTCACATTTAGGCTTCAGTGCAGGGTTTTCAACCTTTACTATTGACAGAACCGTAAATCATATTAAAGTTAAATGAATTACTGTAGCATGGAACTGTAGCTTTAACAATGTTTATGTAGTATCAGCTTATCATCCATGTAGGCAAAAGGGGGTAAACACTGATATTCGAAATAGGATTGCACGGTGCTATTAATGTGTTTGCAATACCACGGAGCGTCACCCATTTCTTGCTGCAGCCTTTGTATTGTTGAAACTGGTGTATTTAACCACATAAATAGAATGTCTTTAAAATATACATTTCTGCAGTATATCTACATTTGTCGTTTGCCATTTCTTCATATTTCAGTAGTGGTTGCTCCCCCTCACCCTACACAATTCCTTTGCATTATGTGTAGAACTCACGTGATGAACATCAGAGATGCTAGGCTATGTTACAGTACTAAGAGACCTAGGAACAAAAAAATTCTGAAAGGGTAGAAACCATTTGACCTCTGAAAAATAATTCAGATGGGTGCAGCGGAGTGCAGTGGAAGAGCGTGGGCTGTGGAGCCAGCCAGAATGGAATTCGAATGCTGGCCGGCCACAGGGGATCTGTGTAAGCTCGTGCAGGTCACTTACTGCCTGCTGACCTTTGTTTTTCCACCTGCACAAAACTGAGACTTTACTAGGGAAAGCAGTACAATGACATATGGAAAGGGCGTGGTACATAGGTTGTTACTAAATGTTATCTATCAGATTCCCTCTGTCCACATAACCTTATTTGCTTTCTTTGGATATGGTTTTCTTGAAACTTATTTGATTCCTCACCCCCATCCCCATTTTTCTCTTTCCACTTGCTCTTGTGGGTCCAGAAGGAGTTTGTGCTTTTCCTCTCCCGGGGGGAGCCACGTATGCCTAGAAGAGGAGGTGGTCTCAGGGCAGTGAGCCAGTGGGTTACTTAGGCCATCACTCTTGCTTGGCTGGAAGAACAGGGAGCTCTCCCCAGTGGGGCAAGTGGCCCATCTCCCGTGATGGGCAGCCCTTTCGCCACGATGGAGACTTCGCTTTGGCATGTCTACATTCAGGTATGGCTTTTGCTAAAGGGATAATCACCTTTGTTGTTTACAAGGGTCTGTTGTTTACAAGAATCAATTCAGCGAATAATTATAGAACACTTATCATCTGCCAAGCACTGTGCTAGGTCCAAAGGAACAGAGCCAGTCTGACCCCTACAATCTAGCAGAACAAACAGACATTAAACTAATAATTATTACGATGATGAGATTAATGAGTGGGGCATGCAAGAAAGGGATAGTGTAGCACATTTATTAAAAGGATTTGTGGGGATTTAGATTTATTTGGGTCAGTCTGTGCATGTCTCTTCCATCAGCCTACAGCATGAATTTAGAAAATCATGTCATCCCTGAGGGATCTCTCTATATCTTCTTGAATCCCCAAACTCTTGAAATAAAAACATAATAAAAGTTGTTGAATGGTTACATACATGGTAGTGAACACACAATATGTTAATAAGGACTTTTGCAAGTGAAATATTCTTACAAATGAAAGAAACCCAACCAAATTGCTGGGTCGTTCCTCCACTTCCTCCAAAAGAAAAGCGTGGATTGGTGAGTGTAACTGAAAAGTCGAGGGGGTGATGGCCTCATTTAGAGCTGGATCCAGATGCTCAGGCGATACCTTCAGAAAGCTGTATGTCTCTTCCTCTCTCTCCGCTCTCCGGTCCTCTGTGTGAGCTTCACTCTGAGGCTAAATCTCCTCAGATTGTGACACTAATGATGCAGTCAGTTCCAGGTTTAACAACCTCAAGGGGAAGAGAACAGCTTTTTCCTAGTAGATAGAGGACAGGTCCCACTCCTGGATACTGATGACGCTAATCAGCCTGGTTTGGGTTATTGGTGTCAGCTCAGTTACATGCCCACCTGAGAGCCAGAGGCCATCCCAGCCATGCAGACTGAGGCTGAGGCAAGGACAGCTTCCCAAAGAAACATTAGAGCTCTATTTCCAGGGGAAAGGGTGAAGGACTATTGGGCAGGCAGACCTAATAGTTTCACGGCAGGCAACTAGAGCAAAGCTGTCCTGAGCACTGGGCAAGCTCAGCTCACTCACTAGCCAGGTGACTGATTCCTGCACTTAGGGCTTGCAGAACAGAAGTAGAATCCAGGCCTTAGAGACGTGATAATGAGTCCTGCCATGGACCACCATTTCTCTTAGGCTGTCACATTGCATTGTATGATCCTGGTTACTTCTCATATATCTTAATTCAGGGGTCCCCAAACTTTTTACACAGGGGGCTAGTTCACTGTCCCTCGTACCGTTGGAGGACCGCCAATGAAAGAGGTGCCCCTTCCGGAAGTGCAGTGGGGCTGGATAAATGGCCTCGGGTGGCTGCAATTTGGCCCACGGGCTGTAGTTTGGGGACCTCTGTCTTAATTTATTCCAAAAAAAAAAAAAAGATTTTGAGAATAATAAACCAGAGTCTAGCATATTGTGTGGAACACGGTCTTTTTAAATGAGTGAGCCCTCTATGTACCAGGCACCAATATCCACTCGTTCTAATCCTTGAAAGAAGATTTTTGATTTGCGCTGTTTTACCCAATTTACCCACAAGCAAATGCAGGCTGGGAAATGTTAAGTAACTTTGCTTAGATTAACACAGGGAGCGAATAATTTCAAGCCCAGAATAATTGAGCTCTAAAACCCATGCAAGATACATGATTTCCATTTTGCAGTAGAGAAGGCTAAGGAGCATAGGAGGCTGACACAGAGCTAGTTGATAGCCAACCTGGGGTAAACAATTGATCCTCTGTGTAAAGTACAACATTGGGGATATCATCAGTAATATTGTAATAACCATGTGTGGTGTCAGATGAGTACTAGACTTATTAGGGTGGTCACTTCATCAATTATAAAATATCTAATCACTACGTTGTACAGCTGAAACTAATATAATATTGTACGTCAACTGTAATTGAAAAATTCAGTAAATTAAATTTAATTGAAAAAAAAAAAAACAACCCAACTTGATCCCCTGATGTCAAACACTGGACTAATTTTTCTCATGCTTCTTCCCCTTGTGTGGAATCTACCAACAGTGGAAATAAAGCCGAAATCCTCTGAAGTGAATTCAGGAAGATATTTCGAATTCAGGAGGATACTTTGAAAGTAACCTATGCATTAGTAATCATGTGGCTCAGAAAGGGTGCTTACAGGACAGTGCAAGCTTGACAGTTTGGGGGGGGGGTGCTGCAGATCAGTGTGGCTTTGTGTTTGATCTGGGGTTTTGTTTGTTTGCTTGCTTGTTTTTGCCTTTTTGTTTTTTAATGTCAGCAAAGAGCGCAGGTCCCAGTGGTTGGCAGTCCTCCAAGAGGCTGCACCTCCACAGATATTACTTTCAGAGTCTCTTGCAGGACTACAGCTTGTAATTCCAGGGTACTTCCAACAGGTCATTACAGGATTCCCCACCTAGTTCTGTCAACCTCTGTGATTATCCAATCTATGGTAGTTGGGTTTTCTTTTAATGTTTTGATTTGTTTTTCATTCTTCATCTTTTATCATCATATTGCTTTGCATATTATGGAAAAGCTCATGTTCCCTTTATGGAACTGTAGTCTTATCAACTTTGCTTATTAAACAGTTATTCTTCTTGTCTCCAATAATCACAGCTGTGAGGTATTTAAACGCACTTCACATCAGCCACCATTGCAGCTTAGGCAGTTAGTGCACGAATATGGTATATTTGGAGGAGAGGTCCTGTCTGGATCCAGAGCTAGAGCTCTATCTCACAGAGCTTGAACTATCACACTCAGGGTTTCAAAGCTCTAGTATTATAGCCTTCCCAAAGCCAGGGCATCTTAGAGACTGAGTCTCATATATACCCTAGAACTTAATATCCCAGAAACATTTTAAAAATGAATTTCTCTTGAAAGACACACATTCCCTCATTTCAGACTTCTTAAATTTTAGTGTTAATACTATGCATCAATTGTACTGACTTATTTGTGAGTGAATCTCAGAAACTGAATTCCCCATGCCACCAGAATTTAAAGTTTTAGCAGCTGTTTAGTTCAGACCCCACTCATTTTGCAGATAAGAGAACCTGAGGGGAGAGAAGTTGCCCAGATTTATAAGCCAGATTGTGGCAGAAACAAAACTAAAACTCTAGTTTTTTTATCGAAGGAGAAAATTTTCCTGAAAAGTACCCAGGTCTTCCAAAACACTGTTTTTTAGCATTCAACATGTATTATATCTCTGATAACGCCACCTGACTTGCAATTGGGCCTTTCAAGGGAAACGGCAGGTTTCCTCCTCCTCCCGGGGAGGCCACGCTCGGAATCCGGTTAGGTCAGAAGTGGGCCTGCAGAGCAGGGGTCTGCAGGGTGAAGGCGGAGGTCCGTATGAATCCTCGAGGCTTATAGATTTGTGCAAAAAATAGAGTCTGTAAAGAGAGGCAGCCCCATGGTTCTGCTTTTCTAGGTTACATGTCAAAGTCTAATATGTAAGCAAAGGTTGTGATTCAAAATGTATCTGGTCAAAAGGAAAACCTACATTAGGCTATTGTCTATGACTTTTAGACCAAGGGTATTGCTTTTCTTGTTTTGGTTTTATACTTTGTTGTTTATGGAATATTTTCTTCAAGACCCTTATATCATCTCCAGACTGATACGTTTATCACTATTTCTGTTTCCACTTACCTAAGAGACAGGTAGGGAGCAAGTACTCTCGCTCACTCATCATCCCTTGCCCTCTGTGTGTTCTGCAATCAGGACAGGTCCTAGCACGTAAGAGCAAACCCTATTTATTCTTTTCTCATCCCCATCATTACCTATAATGGTATTACCAATAAGAGAAGCTATTTATTGATTACTTAACCATATATTCAGGAACTATGCCATATGCCTTGTATATATTGTTTCATTTTCATTTAATCCTTATTTTTTTCAGTGAGAGAGACAAATAGACAAGAAGGGGGAGAGATGAGAAGCATCAATCATCAGTTTTTTGTTGCAACACCTTAGTTGTCCATTGATTGCTTTTTCATATGTGCCTTGGCCAGGGGGCTCCAACTGAGCCAGTGACCCCTTGCTCAAGCCAGCAACCTTAGGCTTCAAACCAGTGACCTTTGGGCTCAAGCCAGCAACCATGGGATAATGTCTATGATTCCATGCTCAAGCTGGTAAGCCTGCGCTCAAACTGGACGAGCCCATGCACAAGCCAGCAACCTCAGGGTTTCGAACCGGGGTCCTTAGCATCATAAGTTGATGCTCTTCTGTGCCACTGCCTGGTCAGGCTCATTTAATCCTCTAACATATCTGTGAGGCATTATTAGCTCCATTATGCAGATAGCAAAACTGAGTCAAAGAGAAGTTCAGAAACCTGAAGCACAGTTGGTAAGTGATAGAGCTAGGATTTAACCATGTCTGACTGAAACAGCCATAGCCCTCATATTAATACCACCCTACTTTTCTGGCTCATATGTTTAACTTGAAATGATATACTCTCAGGCATGGGAAACCAGCACAGACCAAGGCACATTAAATAATGGTGAATAGGAACAATCAAAGAGCTACAGTGATGGGCAACAGGAGGGGAAATGGGTGAAAGTGGTCAAAAGATACAAACACCCAGTAAAGAAAAAAGAAAAGCGACAGTGGATAGGTAGAGGAGCTATAGAAAGCAAGCAGATTGCTGTGGGGAGCTTCAAAGAAGTGAGGCTTTTGCAGAAAGGCCGACTGGGGCTAGGACACGGTTTGGTAGGCAAGACGTGGAAGGAGTAGCGATTGTCAGGTACCCCGCTCACAATCAGGGTGTGACCAGTGTTTGGAAAGTGAGCAGGAATTATGTGGGTCTGCACCAGAGGCCAGAAAACCAGCCCACAATCCAAGTCCAATGCTCAGCCTGTTTTTAAAAATAAAATTTTATTGGAACATGGCCACATTTATTTGTTTACATAATATTTATGGCTGCTTCTGCACTATAGAAGCAAGTAGAATAATGGCAACAGACATCATGAGGCCTGCAAAGCCTAAACTATTTACTCTCTGGCCTTTACAGGAACTGTTTGCCAACCCCTGGTCTAGACTATAAGCCAGGGTGTTTGAGCAAGAAAGGCCTTTAAGTAGTTAAAATTGATCTCAATAAAAATTTTAAAAGACCTTGGCCTTTCTCTCTCTCTCTCTCTCTCTCTCTCTCCATTTTCTCAAAAGACACTAGAATTTTATCTCCATCCTAATGTGCCCCTTAATTCAAATGGAATAGAATATATCAGCCAACTTAAAAATCTATTGTACAATAGCATAAAGTTACTTTGTCTGGTAGCAATAATATAAAAGATACTGGTGTTTTCAAGTCATCATGCAATGTCACATATTTCTCTCATTTGACATATCCACGTCCTTTCACATGCATCTCGGTGATGTTGGCCATATGCTCTATATGTTTTGAAAACCTTCACTTGCCTAGAGTCAAAGATTTGTTTTGAAAAGGTTCTGCCTCCCAGAGTTTTAAAACCCATTGCCAATTTCTCTTTCCTTGTTTCTCTGTTAAAATAAATCCCGTAACTTCAAACTTGTAGGCTTTCGTAAGTGGCAGGTCGGACTCATACATGATTTATACATGACAGTGCTGGACCATTAATGTATATTTCTCAGCTTTAGGTAGGTTATAATGGAGTTATATAGTGTGGATCTGAAGGAGCAAAGTCAGTAGTAGCTGACAACCCAAACAATTGAAGTTCCATTTGCCCTTATGGAGGCCTTTCCCCCACCCCTTCTTCTCCCACTTTCTTTTTTTTTTTTTAGATCTCTGGTCTGTTACAATCTTTACTTCTAAATATAAGTTGTCAGGAGTTCTCAGTGCCACCTTTTACTCTGGAAATGGTTATTTTTGTCTAAAAAGCATCTTTTTGCTGAAGACAGATGAGTGGCTGTTTCTTATAGCACTGCTAACAGAGACAGTGTGGCCTCTCACCTGTTGCCACTGACTCACTGTTGATTCACGGTAAGACTGTGAAGTTGTCCAAATGCCAGGATTTAGGATGGACCATTCCATCATGGGAAGGAAGAAGGCCTTGCATAGTACTGCCGTTAAGAGCACACTGCACCTGATGGGGAATTAAATTTTATTGTTTGGTCCACTCTCTGGACAACTTTTCTTTGTAGCCACCCATATCACGTAGACTAGGACTTTAAGGGCTGGTGCTGGGAAGCACACTCTTATCACGAAGAGAATTCAAGTCTCTGTCCAATCTGTGAGGATCTGCAATGGTTCACGGACAAGGAATAAAGCAATGGAGACAATGTCCACGTTAAATAGGAAAACATATTTTAACCCGTGAAATTTTGGTTTGAGGAAAACTGTGGGAGGGTTATTACAATTCTTGGAGGTTGAGTTTGGGCAAAACCACTGAAAATGGTAAAGAAGGATTGCTTTCTATCTCTTTTTTTTCCCCTAAAATGTAGAATGAAAAACAAGGTTCCAAGCCCATCTGGCCACACCTCCCTGAAATCATCTTCTTTGAGTTAGAATATATATCTAAAAGCACATATAACCTCTATACAGTGGACTTTCACACTAAGAGTCACTTGTTGGATCTTATAAGTCTCTCAACACAAAATAATATAGTAGTGACCTTGACCTTCTCCTTCCTCAATCTTTTTCTTAAGTGAGAAGCAAGGAGGCAGAGCAAAAGATTTCCATACTCATCCCAACAAGGATTCACCTGGCAAGCTCCCTATCGGGCAATGCTCTGCCTACCTTGGGCCATTGCTCAATTGTTTGGCAACTGAGCTATTTTAGCACCTAAGGCAAAGCCATGGGGCCATCCTCAGCTCCCAGAGCCAATTCGCTGCAATTGAGCCATGGCTGCAGGGGAGGAAGAGAAAGTGAGACAGAGAAGGAAGAGGGGGAACACTGGAGAAGCAGATGGTCGCCTCTCCTGTATGCCCTAACCGGGAATTGAACCTGGGATTTTAACATACTGGACTGATGCTTTACCACTGAGCCAACCAGCAAGGACCCTCCTTCCTCAGTCTTAATCAGTTCTTCTTTAAAGGAGGAAGCGTTTTTAAGTTAAATATATGTATTAAATTTTTAAACTGTTTTTTGCATACTAAAACCAAGAGAGTATTTTAAATAATTGGGGAGTGAAGAGGTATGCAAACAAGTAAACTAACCTGCCTAGCCTGCTTTCTTTCTGTACTAAGTATCCAGTAATATGATCATTTTGTAATGAATAACTGAGCCCTACACCCTTTGAGAAATTCTGGTTCCCTGTTCTTTAATTATGGCGACTTTGTTCAGAATATGTAGGCAGTGTCATCCCAGCGAAGAAACCTGATCTAATTTTCTTCCTTCCCATCTTATTTGTATTCTTTGTGAAAAACCCAAGCAGTTGTTTTAAACAAGTCTGGCCTGTGGTTAAAGTTTAAACCAGTAGTGAAATCCATCCAGAGGGGAGTGTTTCTGACACTTTGCTGCTCCTGACCTAGGGTACTAAGAGTATTAGACCCCAGAAGCAGCCAATTTTGTAGTGCCTTTTAATACACAAAATTGTATTAACATCAACATGGATACAGATGGATGCACTGCAATAAACTGTAACCACTTGAGAAAAGCCTTTATTGACTCTCAAGTAAATAATGCACATTTTAAAGGCTCTAAATATGCATTTACATAATGTGCTATAATTTTTTATTGTGTCAACTACTCACACACACACATCCATAAGAGATGTTTTTCTCTATCAAAAATTTGGACTCATACCATTCTTGGTGCATTGCATTAGCACCATGCCAGATTCATTATGCTAGTTTCTCTTATAGGGCCTGGTCTGACAATCTCAAAATACATTTCATGAATTATACTGATTGAATGGTTGATTGATGGATTGATTTATTTAACCCCATCCACACTTTTTGAAATAATTTTAGACTCTTTAGACAAAAACTCAGCGCCACTAAAAACATCTAATCCAAGATAAAAGAGAAAACAAAAACTGGAAGGAAGAAAAACCAAATTTAGACCATGTTGAAACCTTAAGTCTGAGCTTTAAAGCAATGGAGGAACTTTATGGCTCTCGTTGTTAGGTAGAAGTGTATTGCTAGCAGGTTATCCAAAATAATAGCATACATTTGATCATATTTAACAGAACTTTGCAGTGTCTGTAACACAACTATTTTCTGTATGAAGAAATTAAAGTTCAGGATCTTGAATGATTTATACCTAGTTCTACAGTGAACTAATGGCTGAACCAGAAAGTCTGAAGCATGAGAAAGTAGAGGTTGTGAAGGATGACCCTTTGAAATGCAGACTCGGCAATTGTCTAGTATGAATCTACAGGCTAAATGATTTCCTGGTATTAATTAAGAATTAATTGATACGTATAAATTAGTCATTGTAGAATTAACTCTGTGGTACCCTATATTCTCAGGTTTGTATTAAAATAAATTCTATGCCACAAGGAAAAGGTGAATAATTTTTCTGTTAGTAAAATATAACAAAGACTAAGGTCTAAATTTAAGTTGTTAATGATTTCCTTTTACATTTTTAGCAGAAACATAAAGAGAGTGAGGAGGTTTCTTAACAAGGGAGAGATTTCAAGATTCTATTGAATTGTTTCCTTTTCAAGTTTCATTAACTTTGATCTGCCCGGACTTTGCTCTAATGAATTTTTTCCACTGAGCATCATTCCCTGTTGGCCACCATGATTCCATAATCTAACAATCATTCGTCACTTTTTATTGAGCATCTGCAGCATTGCCACTTTCATTAAGGTTGCCACCATTGTCACAGACATGCTGCAAAGTTGAGTGTATCATTTTGTTACACTTAGTATATTCCCAGCCTCATTTGGAAAATGCCACATCCCATCCCTACCTAAAAACCATTCAGTCAAATGCAGGGCACTGCATCAAAATTTCTTGCTATTAGCAAGGAAGAATATATCATATCAGATAATAAAAAATATCCTTTGGTTCTTTAAAACCAGTAGCACAGTGTGCAGAGTAAAAGATGAACAGAGCCAATTAACTTTTTTTAGCTTGTGGGTTTTAATTCTGTGATCATATGGATCCCAAGATTTATTATTAACTCATGAAGTCCTAAGTTTGATCAGTGTATAATCTCCCTGGATTTTTGGCAAGTAAAAATAAAAACTAAAATTTATTTATTTGAATATTTATTTTATTAATTTCTGTACCACTCATATATTCAACCATTTATTGCATTTTCCACAAATATTTGTTGAGTGCCAGATGTGTTATGGGGATATGACTCTGAACCCTTAAATGAATAGAAAAGTACTTACTAAGATGGAGAAGACTAAGAGAACAGCAAGTATGAGAGGTGGGAGGTGACAAGAATTCTGGTTTGGATTGATTATGTTAAAGATGCCCTCGACTGTATGGCTGGAGACAAAACTTTGTGTTGGCTCAATGTTGTGTTCCAAGCCCAAAGGAGGAGCCTGTGAATACTTATCGGATAGATTAAAGGTAGCATGAGTGAAAGGGTCTCGTCAGCTCATCTACAACACAGACTGGACTGTTGCTTCTACTCCAAACCCCCCTTTCCACTCTTTAAAAACTATAGATGTCATTCTGAACCTCCAAGTCCTAGCCATTCCAGTTATTATTCAGAGAATGCTTCAATCCGAAAGCTATCCCAGTGAGGAACAAAGAACCCTCACCCAGAGGTCCATGACGAGGCTTTCTTTCTTATAGTCCTCAGCCGTGCCAGTAGGAGAGGGGTCGAAAGAGTGGCCTGTCTTATTTCTCTTAAGTTGTATGAGTCACTCCCAATGCCAGGAAAATTTTATTCTTAAAAAATGTGGGTATTCCTTTGTTTTCTCTTTGCAGGGGCTCCTTAAATTTAAAGGAAAGTAAGAAAAGATACATGCTCTTATCTGCTTTTATTTGGAGCTGTTTCTCTGGCCCTCATTGAGAAGGGAGAGCCACTTATCTTGGCATCACAGGCAGTCCCCGGGTTACGAACGAGATAGGGTCTGTAGTTTTGTTCTTAAGTTGAATTTGTATGTCAGTTAGAACAGGTACATTTACCTATTAAATGCAACTTAGATGTTTGTCTTAACATAGTACTTACTTTTACCTTTTTTGTGTATATAAATACGAAACCATTTTCAGACCTATGGGAGCTCTCTTGTTCGTGAGAGACAGCCTGGACTTGCTTTGCGTCTCTTCCCCCTCCTTGTGTGCTGCTCTCCTGCGCTGCAGGTTTGCCAATCGCCCTTCCTACTCAAGGGCAGAAGCTCTCTCAGAAAAATTATTCAGCAGCTCACATAAGTTTTTAGATCAAATATAAGCTGCTTATTGTACCAATAAAATTTATCAGGGTTCAAATATGAGGGAGTAATAGTTACCCGAAGTCTTTTATCAGTGCTTATGAGCAGAGGACCAACAGTTTAGCAGGGGTCACTGCTTATTCAGCCTGTGGGTTCCCCTGCTAAAACACGACTCCTTTCTGAGTTTGGCTTTAAATGGCAAAAGAAAAAAAAAGGTGACATAAACCTTCCATGTAAAGCGAGGCACCCAAATTGCACAGGTTCATTAAGTGATCATTTACTACATACTTCAGAAAAATTTCATCCTGAATTAGTCCCTAGAAATTTCCCTGAAAGGAGTATAAGAGCTCTAACAATGAATTATTGTCTATGGGTAGCTCAGCATGAGAGGGGATCCATATGTGCAAACTCGAATCTGTCATATGTAATGTCAGTTAAATCAGGTCTAATCTACCAAATACATTTTTTATTGCTTGCTTCATTAAAAGAGCTCTTAAGGTAATGAATAATCTTCAGCTTCACCAAGGATTATTAATGCCTTTATAACTCATGTCCACTGAAAAATAGAAAGACAGCTTGAAACTCTACCCCAATCTAACCTCCATGTTTTTCTTAGAGCCTTAAGGAAGAAAATCTCTCAGAGCTATCCAGTGTTAACCATGGCCATGTGAGCAATGCTATGAACTGTGTCAGGAGAAGACATGGAAAAGAAAAATCAGCAGGGAAAGTGGAATCAGGTTTAAAAGCTGTGGCAAAACATGCCTTTCTCTCCCTAACTCTGATGTTTTCTTTTTCTACAGCAAGTCCACATGCAACACCATCAACTCTTCATTTTCCAACATCACCTATTATCCAGCAGCCTGGGCCTTACTTCTCACACCCAGCCATCCGCTATCACCCTCAGGAGACGCTGAAAGAGTTTGTCCAACTTGTCTGTCCTGATGCTGGTCAGCAGGCTGGACAGGTGGGGTTCCTCAATGTAAGGAAACCTGTTTTGTTTTTTCAATTTCTTTAGAAATATTAACCAAATGTAAAAATAACAAGGAGAGACCTTATGACCATGTGACATTGTGCTCGAATGGTGTAATGACTGACTGCAGGCAAATGTCATATTTATTCTAGATTGTGGGAAAGTTAACTTACTCTAAGAGTGACTGGCCAGGGTTTAAAAACAGTGTTTGTGTTAAATTCGCAACTGTCAAGTTTATGGATATAAATCATCTCAAGGGTGAACTCTGTAACCTTCTAAGGTCCGTGGGCTGATAATTCTACTTCATGCATACTAACCCTAGGGCTCACACAGTTAACAAAATAGAAAGACCAAATAATTTTAAATAATGATTTGGGGTGGTAGGGAGAGGTATAGGGGTGAGGGAGCACAGATGTTTCAGATCAACTAAGTTGATATTTTTAAAAATACAGTCTTCTAACACTTTAGATCAAGTTGACCAGTACTTGAACTCAAGATGCTAGGAGTAAAGTTTATTATGGTTTGTTATCTCTGCAAGTAATTATCTTTCCCACTTATCTTTGTATAAAACTAAACAAGATTCAGTAGTTTTCAAATGAATGTTTTCATTTTTTTTCTCAAATAAACCAAACAATCACAGTCTGAAATAATATTCCAAATGTAAAAATAATTTTTTTAATTACAAATTTTATTTTAAATATAGAACTAAATATTTATAATGGATAGCTGTATCCCAAGGCCAATGATAATAATAATGAAAACTAAATGACCAGCATAAAGCTGAATGTGATTTTCTTTTTCTCCTAATAATGGCACATGAAGCCACACATTAGCCACAATTATTATTGCTTAATTTAAAATAGTATATCACACTTCTATATCACTGATTTTCTTGTAGAAATACCTGATTCTGCATATCTGAGACAGAACAGGCAGCTTTGACTAATGTCTGGTGATGTGTTAGCAGATACATTTCTGTCTAGACAACAAATCAATATGGTGCCTTTTTTCTTTTTGCTTGTGTATTCATTTGCTTGGCTTACTCTAAAGAGTTCACTTATGGACTCTTAGGCCACTCAGAAATAACACAGGCAAGTTTGTTGGCAAGACAGCATAGAATTCTGATTGTCAGATGAGATAGTCTTTGAGGAACAAGACTAAATATATAAGTGAATGTTGATGAGGCAGTAAGACAGCCTCTGCAGGATTATTAAATATACATTTAAAAGCCTGGGACAACAGCATCTCCTTCAACTGAATTTTGAGTCGGGACTCTAGCTTAAATATGAGCTATTATTGTTGGTTGAAGAGTGTCACTGAAGTCTGGAGTCAGAGAGGCCACATAGGAAACCATGAAAAAGGTGAAATGATCACCAGTATCAACCATCTAACCTTTATATTTCTAACGTTTTTTAAATAGTCTTCACATCACCCTATATCATTGTCAAATGCCCTGTTTTACACTTTGATCAAAATTTTATAGGATATAAGTCAGGTCTCTTCATGGGACTATTTTTAAAAAGTTGAAAATAAAATGAGTTTTTAAATTTCTTTTCAGAAGGAAACTCTTGTTGAAAAGCTATTGTTTGGTTATTCTCACATCAGGCAACTAAATAAGTATGACTCTTATGGCATATGTGTATATAATTTAAATCAAAATTAGAAGTGATACTCTTTTCTTAGCAAAATTTTGACAGCTGAATTCTAAAGTTTCTGTGCCTGATGTTATACAATATGTGTAAGAAAATTTTTATGTTCACTTAACATATTTATTAAATGTTATAGAATATCAACTTTGAGGAGTGAAAATAAAATATTTTTTCTTTCGAATGCATAGTTAGGAAACTTCTTTATATCTATATAAATAGACATGCTGGAATAATTCTGCAATTTATAAACACATATATTAAATACATATTTAATACATTGAGAATGATGACAAAGGTACCAGTTAATACAGAACTGAAACATTCCAAGTAAAAGCTGGCAGGTGATTTTATGGAACCAGATGCAAAGAAGGTCAGTGTAATTCAACAGATAAGTTAAGGATGCATTGACCATGTGTACCTAAGACTGTACATATTTATGGAATGCCTTAAAAACAACCCAACAAATCTTCATCCATTTGCTCTTAGAGAAGAATTCAAGTAGCTAGACTACTTAGTAATTTACACAAAAGATGCCTAATGAATTTATTGTTTTCAGAAGCAGCTAATGGTTCATATCTGTTTCTTCTTTTTCTTGTGTGTGTTTTGTTTCGCTCTCACCCTCACAGCCCAATGGGAGTAGCCAAGGCAAAGTGCACAACCCATTCCTTCCCACCCCAATGTTGCCACCGCCGCCGCCGCCACCGATGGCCAGGCCTGTGCCTCTGCCGGTGCCAGACACAAAACCTCCGACCACATCAACAGAAGGAGGTGCAGCCTCCCCCACTTCACCAAGTAAGTATGGCCAAGACAAGGCGCCGGTCACCCATGAAGCTCTGTGTACTTGAATCCATACCCAAGCTTAGCCTTGCACTGCATAGGCTTTAGTGATAGGCACAGATCCCCACCAATGATTGTAACCTGAGTTTGCAGAGCCAGGAACTGATCAGAGTGAACACTGTGCTTAGGTACTACAACTACACTAGATGTGGAAATGACTGGGTGTTTGGGTGGATAAAATGATGTAACTACATTCCCAGGATTGAAATCATGTTATGAACTATTAAGTTTTGCATATTATTTGAGTGGCTTTGAATGCTGCCTTTATGATCATAAAACAGAATCTACTTGTATGAATGTTTATTAGGAAAAAGGTCCTCATAATTCTGTAGAGCCCTGCCTTCCAGTAGCTTCCAGTCCCAGAGAAATGCACTTGGTTAGCATGAAAGTTATACACCTCATACATCAAATAGAGGAAAACAAGTTCAGATCAAAGTAATAGTGTAAAGGTGTGTACATTGAACATTCACCAAGAGTAAGAGACTGGCAGAAGTGATCTGAGGGCTAGTAGTCACTAGCAGTTGATTGGCTAGGCTTGTCAGGGGGAGGAGATAAAAGGTAGGATTGGATGGAAAGAGAAAAGAATACTTGGCTTTTCTCTGAACACTCCAGGAACATGTGACCAGACAATATAGGGTTTCAAAACCTTTTTGGATAATAGGAGCCATTACTTGATGAAGTAGAGGGAGAAAAGTTCTGATACTTTAGATATGGCAAGGGTATAGAAATAGCTTGAACACATAAAGTTGGTTTTTATTAGTACCTGGAACAATGACAGAAATAGTAATGGCTGGAGGCATAGTTCCCAGGTGGTGGATGAACTACCTAACCTTGACAGAGGGTGTGATGAAGACCTTCCCTAAAGCTTTACAGAGGTCACAGAGTATAGGAAAGGATAGGAACTATGACAGTGACCCCAAGGAGAGGAGGTCCTCAAAGGCAGTGAGACTGGATGTAAGGAAATCTAGCAAGGAAAAGATCAGAGAAGACTAGGAAAGAAGTGTTAAGATTAAGAACTTGAGTAGCAATTATAGAATGGAGGGGGGATGTTTTGTAGATACAAGTTTTGGGATTGGATAACCATTTAGATGAGTATAATGAAGAATGATTCCAGGCCTCTCAGCTCCCTCACCTTTCAGTGTTGGGGACTTAATGGTATTGGGTGCTGGTGGAAAAGGGACAAAGAGGAAAAATGAGCCTCTGTTGTCACTGAGTTCATTAGATTTAATTCTAGGGACACTGAATGCAAAATGTCTAGAGTACCTCATGCACATGTGTTTGAGGTTGAGCTTTGGGTTATCTCATATTTATCCAATTTGACAATACATGCAGAAGTGGGTAGCATTATACATGGATTCTGGTTCTCTTGGTAAGAGGTGGTTGAACACTTTTCAACAAAGGAGAAAACCTTGAGTGTCCAATGACATAGGAAGCAAACTAGGCTTGGTCTACAGATATTGGAGGCTCAGCTTAGAAAAGAAGCTTCTGAGAAGCAGAAGCTCATTGTTGTGTCCTACATATTGTGTATTAATGTAACATTTTCAGACAAGTCAGAAGTAACCCCAAACTCTGATAAAATCTAGTCCCTAGGGATATGGGCTTACAGATTGTCAACCACATTCTTATTGTCCCCTCTACATGCCTCTGCTTTTTTGTTCCATTTTCTGTTTTGTTTTCCGTATGTGTACAGGACAATGACACAGTCCTTCAGAACCCTTGTAGTAATAGTCTCCCTTTTCTATGTAAACATACCCTCACTTTTACTATCAAGTCAATGTTTCTTGTATTCATTGTGCGTTTTCTAGTAATGGGGATGGGGCTTTTCTGAGTCACTGCAGAGGAGTGGAAATACTGTGGGTGGCTACTGAAGTCCAAAAGATAAATGTTCAAATTCCCACTTTTCAAATTATTAGTTTCTCCTCAAATCACAGTTTTCTCATCTGTAAAATCTGAATGATAATAGCTACCTGGCAGGATTTTGTGAAATTGGCCATGATAGGCACCACTGCCAAATAAATTGGAACAGTTTATTATCTGCCCAAACTTTTACCTAATGGAAGTCTCCAGGCTTAGGTTAACAATGAAATATATTTATCTTTAAAATATGTAGGAGCTTCTCAACATCTACATCAGATTCATGCCTTTTGGGTCGATAGTTGTAGACTCCACTCCTTGGATTGCATCAGATGCCTCGCATAAGAAGATGCCTGCCATCCTCTTGTGTGCAGCCTCAAACATTCTTTCAACCCTATGGGAAGAAGTGGGGGGGGGGGGCGGGGATCTTGGCATATTTGATTCATATGACTACATGTTCATTACAACAGTATTTAAAGGATTGGGGGGAAAGGAGAAGATCTAGAGAGAGAGGCCCAAAGTTTGATACAGATAATTTGATACTTTTTGAATCATAGGATTCTAGAAATGTAGACAAAACAAAATTGTTCGCTGATGGCATAGGAAGGATTTTGTCATAAATTTGGCCCTTTGTTTCTGGGCTTTCCTTGTTTGCTGAATTCCCTATAACGTGCTGTTTCACAGCAACATGCCACCTTACTGTCTCCTCCTTTATTAATATGACAGTGGTGGTCTGGGAGACCTGTCACTTAGAGCATAGGAGAAGCTTCTCAAATTAAAATTCTCAAAACCCACTGGTCCACACTGAGAAGAGATCTAAGGGCCCCCACAAAATATCTTCTTCCACATCCTGATTTCTAAACCAATTGATAAATAAAACACAATAAAAAAAATGACACGGGAGAACGGACTATAACGTCTGCTGTTAGAGAATTTAGTTTTTAACCCTGGGCAAATGTGCTTCCGAACTCCACAGACAAATCTCCCCAGATACTGGCAGTACCAGACCGCCATAGGCCTTCCTCCATAGGATCCGCCCTCCCATGTAGAGATGATGTCACACAGGTCCGTGTGGCTGTGTGCTTCCCGTGTGAGAGAAGTGAGGAAGGGGTTGGGGCAAGTCCAGTTTCTGTGCCCAGTCTCTACAGTAAGTGAGGGAGTGCAGCAGGATCACAGGTGTATGTATGGAAGTGAACAAATAACAGGTGTGAAATAGCCCCTTCTCCCCCCAACCCCCGTAACACGTCTTTGATGCCTACCTTCCTGCATTCATTTCATTTATTCAGCCTGCTTATATTGAGCACTTGTCAGATGCCAGGGACGGTGTGAACTGCTTGGGATATAGAGCTGATTGATCCTACTCTAAAGAAATGTGGGCTTTGTGGAGGGGGGCAGCTGGTGAGCAGATAGTTCACACGGTCAACCCTGGGACAAAGTATACCTGGGTGCTACGGGGGACCAGTTACAGGACCATACCTCAAGTAAAGATTTCTTTTTGGAGGGAATGACTACTAAACTATTTAGTAGGGACAACATTCTGGTGTTTTAAGTCTGAAAGAGAAGATAGAACTTTTCTTCAGAAATTAGCTTGTGGATGGGAGGGGGATAACTAAAATTGGATTACTGCGGATAAAAATTTAAGACAAAAATATAGTTTCATAAGTTGTGCTTTCACAGAAATTAAAACTACAGGATAGTTGGGTCCTATTTATCTTTATTGGTTTATCAGAACTCAACTTTAGCAAGAAGAAACATCATGACAGGGTATTAAGTACCGCTGTTCAACAGTCCAACCGTGCATCCAAAATTGATTTTCAAATAAAAAGAGTTTAAAGTAAAAGTAGGGTCTCCTTTATTGCCAACTTTTCTCGGCCTTGACTCCTTTATCTGTTAATGGGAATAACACCCTCTCCTGGGCAGATTGCCATAATGAACTGGGGTGACAGGTGTGCCATGCAGTAGACAGTGAGAAGTCCAGGGCATCATTTTAATATCCTCTTATAATGAAATACAAATGGATGCCAGCCTAAAGCAGAGTATGTATTTTTAAACTAATCAGTTGCCTCTGGCACCAGTACTCAGCCTTGCAGCCATGACCAGAAAGACAGGGGTAAAGCAGATTTGCGAAATAAATTTGCCTATGAAATAAATACATTTTAATGGGAAAAAATCCTTCCCCACGCCCTAAAAAAATAAAACAGAGGAGTAAGGATGGAGACAATGGTTCTGCTGCCCCTCAAGGAAAGCTTTCCTGTTGTTGATTTGTTTGGAGAAAGATTGATCAACTATTGCCAGATCACTTTAGGATACCATGACAAACAGAAGGGATAATCTGTAAGAGTAACTCCCAGTGGATATGTTCTGTTCCCACTGACTTTGTGGGTTTCAGTGCCCAGTGAAAGGATATCACTTCTTTCATCCATTCAACAAATAGTTATTGACCATCAACTACATGCCAAGCAGTGTTCTAGGTGCTAAGATTCAGCAGGAAATTGAAAGAGATAAAAATTCCTGAGCATGTGGAGCTTTTCCTTTAGAGAGGGAGGACAACGAACAAAATAGGAAGTAAAATAGATAGGAATGATGTAAGACAGTGGGAGGTAAGTGCTACGTAGGAAAATGAAGCCGAGGGTAGGAGTAGTGAGGGTGGGACATGACGATAAACAGGGTGGGGGGAGAAAGCCTGTCTGAGAAGGAGAAATTTGAACAGAGACCTCACAGCAATGAGAGGGTGAGCCATGCGACTGGAGGGGGCAGACGTCTCCATGCAGAAGGAACAGGCAATGCAGTCTGGCATGTTTGAGGAACAGCCTAGCAGCCAGAGTGGTGAGAACAGAGTGAGTGAGCAAGTGCATGAGCGAGTGAAAAAGCAGAAAGAGGAGTGGTCAGAGAGGTACAGGTGGATGAGTTTGGGAGCTCGGAAGACAAATAATGCATGTTCCTACAGGCCATTGTAAGGACTTTGGCATTTGCCCCCAGTGAGATGGGGACTAGAGAAGTGAAACTACCTAGGTTTGAACAGAAACACATTGAAGGCTTTGTTGAAAACAGATTGCAGGGGCGAGAATTCATGCAGGGAGACCAGTTAAGAGGCTGTCTGTTTTTTTAATAAGTAAATACAGTGAGCGTCTTCTGTATGCCAGCTGCTATTCTAGGTACCAGGGATGCAACAGTGAACAAAACAGTCCTCTGCCCTTGTCGAACTTCCATGCTTGAGGGAGGGAACAACCAGGAATAAGTAAATGGATAAGTTAAGGACCAGTAAGTACAATGGAGAAAACTAACTAACATAAGGGAGGAGGTGGCACACTATTGCAATAGTCCAGGTTAGAGTGGCTAGTGACCTGCACCAATGCGGAGATGGTGAGAAATACTTGCAAAGTGAAGCCGATACGATTTACTGGCATGTAAGATGTAAACTGAGAGGGGGAAGAAAACAGAGAAATCAGCAATGACTCCTAGGTTTTTGACCGAAGCTACTGGAAGGATGGAGTCGCCATGAACTGAGATGGACAAATTGCAGGAAGAGCAGTCTGGGGGAGGTGGGGGGGAATCAGAAGTTTGGTTTGACTGTGTCTGAGATGCCTATTAGGTGTCTTGCTGGTAAAACTAATTATATTAACATCCTGCCTACTGCAACTCTGCAGTTTTCTGAGTTTTTCCATGTGCATCATTTCATTATTAAGAGAGGAACCCCTTTTCAAACATGTAATACAATGAAGGGCGCTGAAGGCAACAGCTCAAGAACAGGAGAAATCTCTCCTTATGTTTGGGTCTGTTTGCAGTATAACCATTCAAAATGCACTGTTCTTTTTCCTAATTGTATTGTAAGATTCAATTTTTTTAAAAATTTATTTTTATTTATTCATTTTAGAGAGGAGACAGAGAGAGAGAGAGAGAGAGAGAGAAAGGGGGGAGGAGCTAGAAGCATCAACTCCCATATGTGCCTTGACCAGACCAGTGCAGGGTTTTGAACTGGCGACCTCAGTGTTCCCAGGTCGACGCTTTATCCACTGCGCCACCACAGGTCAGGCCTGTAAGATTCAATTTTTATATAATAGGTGGGTCACCAACATCACACTATAAAAATGGTATTTTCCAGAAAGTAAATGAAGGTTGGCATCATAGCCTAGAATTATAATGGAAAGAAAAAAATTTTAAATTATGAAGGAAGATATAGCATGCATATTTTCCTTTTTAAAAATCAATTAGGAACACAAAAACTCAATTTAAAAATACATAAAAGACTAATAAACATCTTTGCCCATGCCTTCTTAGCCATGAACTTTTGATTTTTTAAAACTAGAATTTTATTACCATTGAAGCATGTAATAACAAGTTTTATTTAGTTTTATGTCTCTGAGGAATGAATATGAGCCTGTTAATCAAGAATAACAATAATTTATGATGGGGATGGAAATTTTTTGGTGTAATAATATGTGTTCAATACTTTTTGGTTGCAAAGCACCTTTACACATGCACAGTCTCTCGTTTCAGTTCCCTATGTCGTTGAGGTCAGGATTTTATAGACAAGGAAATTGAGATTAGAAAGTGGACGTAACTTTCCCAAGATTGTACTTCCTTGTAGCTTGGTAGGGACTCAAACACAGACTTTCCCATGCTCTTTCTACTACCTCATACTGTAACTAAATCAATTACAAAGCAATGTGACATGATTTCTGGTTACCTGGAGCAGCCACAACGGCCTGCTCATGTCTTAAATTAATAACAACAGCAAAGTATTGAGCTTTTACTAATATGTCAAGCACTTTAAAAAGTGTTTTCATATGTATTATCTTATTCAAATGCTCACAGTCGTCCTATGAAATAAATACTTTAAAAAGGAAATACCCTAATTGCGAAAGACAAGACAGAGATAACTTCCTCCAATCACTCGATGAAGTACAGAGCAGCATCGTGATTCACACCCAGCCACCTTGACCCTGTAGTTCATACACTTGGCCACCGCATCCTCTGGGTATCTTTGCTTTAGCCCAAAGCTTCCCATATGTTAGCAGTGAAAACCCTATCAGAGAAATACAGAGGAAGATGTTAGGAGTCCTGTATACTTTGGTATGAAACGGTTTCTGTTGTTGAAAGGAACTCTTATGAGCAGGGAAGGGAAGAGAGCAGAAAGTTGGGTAGGGAGGGAGGGTGAAGATTAAACAATAGCAGCAAAAAGGTGAAAAAATAGGAGATGTGGATGGATAAAGGCAGATTTCCTTTATTTCCCAGGGCTCTCCAGAGCGTGGACTGTAGGACCGTAAGTTCAACCTCTTCAGAGGACAATTTAGGTTTTCACATAAATGTAAATAAATTTTAAATGTAAGCCATGCATATAGGTGGACAGAGAAGCAAAGACTTACCTCAAGTAATCATTGCAATATTGATTATAATAAAAGATTGGTGATACCTAAATATCCACCAATGTGCTATACATTACAGGAACCTTTTAAAAATAAAGAGATAGGTCTGTATAAATGCATGGAATTATTAGTTATATTGTCAACAAAGAGAGTGCTAAGAAGTATGTATAGAACACTGCTGGAGAGTAGGGGATATACAGATACACTTCGTTGTGTGCTGAAGGACAGAAACTGGTTTGTTGGATGATAGCTCTCTGGTACCTTATTCAATGAGGATAAAATATATTATTGAAATTTTAATATCCAATATAATGATTCCTTTATTTTTTTAAAATATTTGTCTAATCACTACAGTGACCAAAACTCACATATGCATGGGGGAGTATCCATATAAACCTGTAAACTCCTTAGCAATCTTTTTACATCTAGATTTTAGATCTACCAACCTCAACTTTGAGTATAATAGCAAAAATGTGTGCTCTTTCTGGTAAAGAATAATAGACTTTTCCCCTCACAGACAGTATAGAATTCAATACAAAGTTAGCATTTTTATTCTCAATTAGCTGTTATTTGATCACAAGTTCTGCTTTAGGAGTCTATTAAATACAAACGTAGTATATTACATGACAATTTTTCATAAATACTTTTTGCATTGTATTTGTTTTCTACTTTTTGTGTTCAATCCAAATTTTTAATGTTTAAATTGGCACATAAAAAGAAAAATATTCAAAATCAGGCACTTTGATAAGTATTTTCATGTGAATTACCTTAGTTGTATTTGATTGTTATTAAAAATCTGCAAAATTGGAATTGTCAATTTAAATTTTGACACTTTGAATTTTAACAAAAGGAAACTAAGACTAAACTAGATCTCAAGCCCAGGTCTCCTGGACTCCAGAGCCCAGTGGTATTTACACTACCAGGACATGTACTGTGTTGCAAGATATGATATCATACACCTTTCCTTGAAAATTGTAAAATATATTCCAAGAATAACAATTCCTGGTACATTGAATTGGATGAAAAACAGAGGAACAAGAACAGGAAAAAAAAGTAAGAGATAAACATTGTAAAAGAGTGAGAAAAGAAAACAGACAATGGAGGATTATATTCGTTAGAGTATCTTACTCCACTCAAGTCTTCCTTTTGTCTCAATATTTGATGTTTTCAGATGACAGATGAGTTTTCAGATTTTCTTTAAAAAGGTAAAATATTTCAGTGTTCAAAACTTGAAAACTTTAGAAAAGTATGAAGAGGAAAATTATATTCTTCTATAATCATCTACTAACAACATTTTGGTCTGGTTTTCCCCCAAATTTTTTTTTTAGTGCATGTTTATACATGTATTTGTGTATGTGTATACACACATATGAAGATGATGGTGACCTACTGAATATAATATTTTGTATGCTATTTTCTTAATTACTACTTTATGCCTTTTCTTATTTCATAAAGAAAGTTAGGAAATGTGATTTTAAATAATTTTTACTTATTCCCCTATTAAAGGACATTAACTTTTGTCCCAACCTATGGGATATGTTTCAACATATGCTGAACTTTCTATGTAGAAAGGCTCAGAGAGGTTCACTGGATTGCCAAGATCACATTTCTAGTAAGAGAATGAATGGATTTAACTCAGGATTTTCTGATTCTAATATTTCTTTTCTATTGACTACATTGCACTGATGCAAAAATTAAAGTATTATTTGGGGTTTTCAGGTTATGTTGTTGTTTATTTTACTTAAGAGTAAAGATGACTAAAAGCTACTTAAAAATCACCCATAAAGTCACTCTTCAGAAGTAATCATTTTCTGTGCATTTTTAAACATAATCAATCATGATAGATATACATGTGTATCCATATATATGTATGATATAAAGTTTTATAAACTGAGTTTATTCATTTTATTTTATTGCATAAACATGGTGATACCATTATTTTAAAACATTTTCAATGGCTATAAAATATTTCAACATATGGATGAAGCATTAACTTATAACTTGGTTTCGATTTGTTGCTTTTATAAGAAATGCTACAATGAACATCTTGGAACATACATCTTACCTGTACTTTTAAGTATTTGTTGAGGATAAATTCCCAGGAGTAGGTTTCCAGAGTCACACTGCCTTTCCAAAGGCTACAGAACCTTTCAGAAGAGATCAATCCAACAGATTGATCTCAGTTTCTTTTTTTTAGTAAACCCCAGCTGAATCCAGGGCTTATTTTCTGTGGCTATTTAACAAAACTTTCACCTGTGCCTACCCACATTACATTGTTGTTTCTGATCAATAAATATGTTCTATCAACTGAACAGCACATGCAGAACAATAAACAACAGTTATAGAATCTGGATTAGCCATCAGAAAGAAATTTAAATGAATTGAAACAAGTCTGTATTCTTACCTTTTAAAAGTATTACGAAAAAGAACATTAGAGGCAATTTAAATAGACCGTACAGGCGCCTGACCTGTGGTGGCGCAGTGGATAAAGCGTCGACCTGGGAACACTGAGGTCGCCAGTTCAAAACCCTGCACTTGTCTGGTCAAGGCACATATGGGAGTTGATGCTTCTAGCTCCTCCCCCCTTTCTCTCTCTCTCTCTCTCTCTCTCTCTCTCTCTCTCTCTCCTCTGTGTGTGTGTCTCCTCTCTAAAACGAATAAATAAAAGATATAAAATAAAAAATAAAATAAATAGACCATACAGGAAACAAGTCGTTGTCAAGTGTCTCTTTATCACACAGATTTTGATAACATAAAGTCAGAGTGCCACAGTTTACATACAGGCTGATCCAATCCCCTTCTCTCTCTGTGTGTGCACACATGAATTGTCTTATACCTTTCTTTCTGTGTGTTTTACCCCAAATCATGATGTTGTTTGAACCCCTCCCTCCCTATGAGAATCCTTAATATAAGTAGAAATACCAGCAGAGCAAGGCCATCTGCCCAAAATTGATTCTTTTCATGATTTTTGTGAACTGTTGGTACATTAGACATGTCGTGTAAATTGTTACCATACATGTTAAGTAATGTTAGTATATTAAAGTTAGAATTCCTTAGCTCTTTAAGAAGAAAGCTGGTAGGTATGTTGCAGTGTAATAATTTACTAGGGATAGTAGGCTTCAATTTCATGCCCCGAGCGAGGGCTGTCTTTGTTGGTGGTGCTGGCGGTAACTTGTTTGCAGAGACAAAAGATTTGCAGAGCTATTAGAATGAGGCGACTGCACAGATGTGATCAAAATAGTGGATATCTGATGTGGTTATCTTCTAGATTTCAAACATCTGGATATAAACTACATCCATTGAATCGTGTGGGAATTTCTAAATCTCTGCATACTGGATTGTGTGTAAAGCAAAGGCTGTGCTTGCTTGGCTCTTAATGATATTAATAATGCTGACTCAGGGCCCATAAACTTGTCAATACCAATAGATTTCTCTGAAAGAAAAAAACACTCCAATCCCCTCCAGCGTTTCTTTGGCGACCTTGCAAGAGATAGTGCTGTTCAAGTTCCTAGATGAGTTCACTAGGAGTGGGTTTCATTCAGATATTAGCCCATATGCTTTCTAATAGTTTTTGCATTTCTTTTAGAAATGAAAGTTTTCTCACAAGGCTGGGGTTGTTTCTTTTTAATAACATGTGATAGTACCATTAGAAAATATTCTAGAAGGTGGTTAACACGCAGTACCGTGTACAGGTAATGTACTGTGGAATGGTGCTCCTGAAACCTAAGTAACAGTATTAACTAGTATCACCCCAATAAAGTCAATTTAAAATAATAATAATAAAATTTTTTAAAAGAGCAGATTCCAGAAACTATTTGCATTGAGTATTTAGTCATCTCACAGTGTCAGGTTACAACGGCATGCTTTCTCATGCACTTCTCCTTCACTGTCAGGTGTCACTGGGAAACACTTCATAAACCTACAATTTAGGTACACAGGGACCTGTTCAAGTCTGCATTCCTATACTTGTTTTGATTACTTCTGTCTAATAACTAGCACAATCCTGGGCAGGCAGTAGAACCACAGTGAGTCTGTTGGAGTGCAGTTGAATTTTTAACTACTTTATTTTTAGAGGGAAATTCCGCTCATGTGACTATATCTTAATTACTGAAAACAAGGGAAGATGTGAGTGCATGTTGCTTTGTGAGATACGGAGGGAAAAGGTTTAGTGTTAGGATGTCTAGTTATCCTAAGGGTGTTTAAAATGAAACTTCAGTGTCTTTAGTTATTTTACTAAATTACTTCTCTCTCTTAAAAGAAAAATAAATACAATAGACTTTTCCACCCTCCATTTTCAAACATTCATGTCTCGGGTCCTTAAAATGTCATCTTCCCTTACTGTGCAAAACGTAATTGGTGATGTCTCGTCTTTTTTCCTTTTCTTCCGTGGTCGATGCCCCCAACTCCTTTGCTTGTGCTGCTTCCTCTGTGACCACTAGTCTGTCAACCCTGCCAGCTAGCACATCTCTGCCAGCCTGTCCCTAAAGCCATCTCCATCTTCTCTGTGAAGTGTTTTCTGTTCTCCTGCCAGGTGTCACTTCTCTGTCTTTTAACACACCACAGATTTGCATTTATATTACTTTTAGACACTCATATTTTTATTTTCTGTACTCATCTCTTGCCATCAGACTCTAACGTTTTGAGGAAAGTGGTGTTGTCTTGCTTTGTATCTTCCATAATGCTCAGTAGAGGGCCTGGCCCAGACCATGTGAGAGAGAGGGAAAGAAGGAGAGAGAAGACAGAGAATAGGAATGCATTAAAATATCTATCTTCGCTGCAGTCCGGAGGTCAAACTTGGTGGAGTGGAAGGGAATGGAGAAGGGTGTGTTCACTCCTTTCATACAGGTGGAGTCTCTGATGAAACAGAACACAAATTTCTCTTAAAACTGCATATCAGTTTGTAGGCTAGATGGCCAGGGTTTGGGGGACTTCATTGCTTCTGTGTCTGGAAGAAAATTCAGAACCAGGTTTCTTACATTTTCTTTCCCGCCAAGGTGCCTCACGGGGTCATCTTCCTAGCTTCTGCAGAGAACTGGCCAGCACTCCACTGAGGCAGTTTGGCCCCAGGTCAGCCTCCCTGCAGAGGCTTCGTCCAAAAGTTAGATCTCCTCCCACACTGACACGCCACACACATCTATCCCGATTCTCTCCCCTTTTTGTCTTTCAGTGATTACATGTATTTCTGTAGTTGCTCAATTTGAACTAGACCTTGAATCTGTCTGCCTAGTTTCAAAACAAGTGATACATTTTCTACTTTGTCAGATTTTAGTGACTTTATTGATATGGTTCTTATCTTAAATGAGTATCAACTGACATTGGTACAAATATATTAGCATCTTAGTATCTTTTGTTTTTTAGTCATTTGTTTTGCAATGACTAAAATGGAAAACCCAAGCACCTTTTATCCAAAGCATTTTGACCACCTTCTTAGCGCTCTGGTCAGTTATGATTATTGAGTGAGGCTATTTGCATACTCAAAACCGATTCATCTGGAAATACCATGATTCCTTTATCTAGACACATCCCTTATTCCTTCTTGTCCAGAAAAGGAAGAAATAAGACCTGACACCCTGGGAACAGCAAAAGTTCAAATTCTACTTGGCTCACAGGCAGTCCGTTGTGTCCACTTCTGAGGACATAGAGCCTAAGGTCTCCCAGGCAACACCTGCATGGCTGATAAAGCAAAGCTATCTCTGCCACTCTCCCTGCCTACTCGACATCCTCCTAGAGATAGAGCCCAGCACTCTCAGATGCCTGTAAAACTATTGCTTATAAAGAAAGAACTGTTTTTGAACTATTCCACCAACTGATTATACTAACAAGCACTTGTGCTGCCTAAGTTAGCGATTTTCAACTTTTTTTAAATCTCATGGTACATATAAACTAATTAATAAAATGCTACAGCACACCAAAAAATATATTTTTTGCCAATCTGACACACACACACACAAAATAGGTATAGTTTTGATTCATTCACACTGGACAGCCATTGGTTGTGTTGGCTGTTGTCATTTTTTATTTGACAACCTAAGGGAAAAGAAGTCAGTACCCCTGACTAAAGAGTCAGATATTGTTTGTTTTTAAAATTCTTGAAGCACACCAGTTAAAAATAGGATGATGGAATAAACAGTGTGGTAAGTGGGTAACGGCAGAAGAATGGGGCTCTTTGCATATGCATCAAATTCTGGTTTGGGATTTTGCTAGTTACCCTTGTGTTTAAAGCCAAACTAAGACTCTTGCATAATGTGAAGAAATACATTAGAAAGAGGAAAACCATGATCACGTAAGTGCAAAGGAAAGCAGGTAGTAGCTTCTTATGGGAACGTCTTTCCTTACGTTAAGAAAATGGTCTGTGGTGATACTGCTCATGGAAGTAAAATGGCTGCTAAAAAAGAAGCAAACAATTTGTTTCAGAAGCAGTCTAACTATCAATAGTTTGATATCTAATAGTCATGTTTGCCATGAGGACTTTTATAATGAGATTATATAGGAAAATTGATTTCCCTGTTGACTTTATCAGAAAATTATCAAATGCCCCCAAATCTTTCCTCCAGAATCCTGAAAAATGCCTACAGTAGTCTTCTCAGAAAATTACTTTCTGGAATTCATGATTTCCTGAAGCTCTTCCTGCAGCATTTGATTATTGCTATTGTAAATAAGGCAAGAATTATAATTAAGAAAGATATGAATGTGATATATAGTATAAACACAGTTATATATAATTAATTACACACTGACCCCCTTACTTGATTTCATATTCGTGTTGAAAGCTCTTAACTGTACATGTATAATTGATTCACTATGGATAAGTGGTTGTTTTAATGAAAAATTTCAGCTGAGGTTTTTCTTCCAACAGTGTAACTCCTTTATTCCATTGTTTCTTTGGGAAACTCAAATTCAACTTATGTCAGATCATTTCTGGAACTATATCTTGTTATAGGAGAACACTCTGCCTATCATAGCTACAATAATGGAAGATGAGTCCGAATTTCTTCCTTCCCTTGTTTTTCCTGTGTCCTTGATTTTTGCCAGAACCTAGCTTTCTATAGAATAAATTTCCCTGGGCACCATTTGTTCCCTTCAATAACTTGGGTACTCAGCAATTCACAGATTTTTGTAGTTGTAATGTCCTTTTTATTTTTTTTAAGTGCAGTCGCACTACTACCTCTCTCACCATTGCTCTCATTTGAAAAACCAAGAGTAAACTTTGAAGCAGTTTGAATAACCTATGGGAGCATTAAACGCCTTTTGAGATGGTTTGAAACCAAGACTGCAAGGTTTGTCTCATGCTTGAGGAAGGGAAAATATACAGTTGTCCTCATAGTAATTTTGAGTGGCTATATTACTTGTATGCCAACCCTTCTTTCAAATGGCAACAGTTAGTTAGGTCAGACAGAAGTAGAGAATGGACTGTAATACAAACCTTTCCAGACTTAGTAAACTCACTACCTTCAGTGGAAAGCGGTCTTCACAGAACAAAAAAGAAAACAGTGCATCCTGGGATCTTTCAGCGTGCTTGTTTCTGATACATGGTAAGAAATGTCACAGGAAATCCTGCTGCGTGTATGCAATGACCAGTGCAGGCCTGTGTACACAGCTCTACTAGGTCCATCAAACCAAGCACTCATGTTTCAGCATCAGTCATTAACCAGTTCGTCTCAGTACCATGCCATTTTTGTTCCTTCTCAACCTTCCTACCTGTTCACATGTGAAAGAACACCTTTTCCCCCCAACCACTAACAGGTTTAATAGGTTATTTCATCTACTGACCTCCCTCTGATCTCTCTCATCCTCTTTGTGCCATAGGAGCAAGTAAACTCACTACCAGGTAGTTATAGTCCATCATTTTCAATATAAAACTTTCAGCTGAGACGTATTAAAGTGTATCAAGTATATCAAAGCAATAGACTAAATGAAGCAATGAACAAAGAGTATTTTACTGAGCTTTAAAAAAAATTAAAATTTTCAATTTAATTTCATGCTTACAGAATGGCTAAATGCAGAAGTATTTTCTAAGTCTGTTCAAGTTAGTCTGACATAGGATGGGCCAGGTTTAAAGATCAATAGATTCACATTGCTAGACAGTACAACACATCATACCTTTAGATCATTTGATATAAAGTTATTGCTGGACCACTCCTTCTAAAGCAAATACTACTACAACAAAAGTTTTCTGATTAATAGACATCAGAGGACCTCATGTTCAACCTCTGTTCAGTGTTAGTTTGACACAGGCATACCACATGACATCACAGACCCGAGTGGGTGACTTAGCTTTTCCCAAAGATGATCAACAGGACTTGGGCCAGATTGGCGGAAATTTTATCTCTGTGTGTGTTTAACAAGGGAAACAAGAAGTCCACGCAGTTTCCTATAAAACAGAAAGTCAAAGTAGGAGAAGCAGATGATATCAATAAGAAAAAAACAAATCTGGGAAAGGAATTTGGTGTCATTCCCTCAATTATCTGTGTTCTTCAAATTCCAAATCCTTTTCATCTTTTAAATGATGTGTGTCTAGAGTTAGTCCAAAAAACTTAGGCCTTTTACAAGTATTTTTTCATTGAAATTAAGCAATAGTCTATCTAAAAATTCTAGTACAAAAGAAGAGTGTGAATAAATCCTTGGAGTTTGTGGTAAAGAAGAAAGTTGTAAGACACACACACATACACACAAATGTGCGTTTGGTTTTATGCACCAGTGAAACACCAAAGCCGCTGAATTTTTTCCACACTAAAGGAGAGTGATGTCCTTAAAATATTAATATAAATATAAAAGCCAACAACAAAATTTCTAGGTACTGTGAAAATGTTAGTCAACTGAAATGTGGTGTCTGAAGTTCCAGTGTGACATCTTAAAGTACCTGATGGAAGGTAGGACGGGAAGGCCACAAATGTTTATGTTAAGCACATTTTGTATATCATAAAGATGCTAGACTCTCTCCTGAGCCTATAAAGATAGCTTGTTCTAAATGATTTTCCACCTCCTTTCTAGAGAATCCATTAATTCCTTTGCTAAAGACTCTTCTTTGATATTTAGCTATAGAGAGACAAGAATGTTTCATGATTTTTTTTCAGTGTAATAGTGTAAAAAGCTAGATTGTAAAAAATGAACTGCTTTTCTCTTCTTTCTACCTAATTTCTTTGTCCCTGTGCTTTACAAACTAGGATATCTCTTTCTGACCTTAGAGCTCGTGTTTAACTCAGAAAGTATACTTTGCAAATGTCCTGCATGTTCTAATTTGTATGATGGAAGGAGAAAAGAGCTCGTCTGAGCACCAATTTGACATCGTTTTATTCCAAAAGTCTTTGAAAGCCAACACCCCTTCCGTTTTTGACTGTCTAAAATGCCCTTGCTAGCCAGATCCCTTTGCTAGCTCCAGTGTTTGCACATTTCCTTGTTAATCAGCTGCGCAGGCTCAGAGACTGTGTGTTTTGGTGTTGTTTGTGTGTGCAATCTCGTGCTGCTTCCTGAACGCATGTGTCCCTTCCCTTCACAGCCTACTCGACACCCAGCACCTCCCCCGCAAACCGATTCGTCAGTGTTGGACCACGGGATCCAAGCTTTGTAAATATCCCTCAACAGACACAGGTGGGCCGCTCTCATCTTTTCTGTATGTGGTGCAGCTTGTTTTATTCATTAGGTACATTGTAACTTGTCTTTTGGCACAACAGGCTGCATTTCCCAGCCCCTGTTTGGTCCCCTTTCCTCCCCACCCCACTGGTCCTGTTCCTTCAGCACATTTCCATGTGTTCTCAGAAATCGTGGAAAAAACGTTGCCAGCAATTTTTGCGGCTTGTTTTGAAGGGTTAGAAGAAGAGGGCTTCTGGGCCAGAACCACTTTTGCTATGGGCAGAAAGATTTCCCAGTGTTAGAGAGTGACTCCTGTTCTAGGAATATGTGTCTCTCTACAGACGAGGAAACAGTAGTTCCCTACCAAACCTGGAATGTAAGCTCAGCTGCCAGGGACAGCGGAGTGCATGCTGGGAAAGGGGGAGCCAGCCACTCAGCTGTATTCATTACAGGGTCCCCAGGAACCTGGCAAACTTGGTAAAGGAAAGGGTTGATGAGCCCTGTTCAGTTGCTGACATTGATGCGGAAATAGGTGTTTTTACAGGCTGCACTGGTACTGGGGAGCAAGGTGCCATGGGGTGGGAGGGTATGGCTGTGTGTACGTCATATTTTGAGGAAGGTGATTGAGAAAAGGGTATGCCAGGACATCTGAAGCTTGTTTTTCAGAAAATAGTGTATTTTGTGATAAGTCAAGGAGAAGAAATCTCTTAAAGTTTTGAAATGGCTGCTGTTAATTGAGAAACAGTAAAAGGCTTTTGTGGTTTAAAGGCAGTGGATGAAGAGATATTTAGAGGTTTGGGAAATAGATATAAGTTAAAGTTTTGAAAGAAACTCCTCTCTGATTTCCTAGTTAGAATGTAACCGTATATTATCATAATTGACATAAAGAAAATATTTTCTCTGTGAGGTTCTCAACATGGTGGTTGAAAAAATTTCTCCAAGATGTTTAGTGCATATCCATGCCTGGGTGTGTAATCTCCAGATGCCAGATTTATAACTGTTCATCTTTGTTTGTAAGACTATGACCAGGTGCTTGTGAATGGGCCAGATTTGCCTTCCTGAGTTCATTTGCTCTCTCTGTAAAAGGTTTTAGTTTATTGCTGTGTCGATAGCACGGGTTAAACTGCATTGCATCTGAAACCTTCCCTACACTGAAGCAGGGTCACAGAAAGTACAGCCTCAGAGGAGGCAGCTGGGAGGAGAGGGGAGCAAAAAGGGGAGGGAGAAGGTTAACTCTTTACTTTCCCACTTCTGCTGTTTCTCCTGAAACAGGTCTGTGCTTGACACCTGGGATTAGCATCTCCCATTCAATCACTCCCATAAAATTGTTCAAGTTGATTGCTTACTTTCCCTTACCATCAAATGAATTAGCTGGTGAATTTGAATAATTACTATGAATGCATTAAAATAGAAGAACATTTCATTTTGTACTTTGGGCTCCCATGTTCAAGTTCAATGGGAGAGGAGAACCGGGGACAGTGGCTCTACTAGTGGATGATTTATTTTGTCAACGACCCAGTGTGCTCATGTTACTTTCCCAGACACCTCAAAAATGCAGTTTGGAAATGTTCTATTTGTATTTTACATAGTATTTTTTATATAAGCTGTGATTTGCAGCACTGGAATTGTACCCTGTGTTCCTTTCAATAGTTTTGTCTATAATCAAAATGTGTTCTATTCCAGTATGGCTTTGTTTCACAGATGCCTTATTCAACCCATAAACTGGGTCTTCATGATGTTGACCACAAAAATTCAATTCTTAAAAATCCAGATTTTTCACGCATCTGGTTGAATGATGTAATGTAGACCCAATATTGGCATCTGGAACTAAATTTTTTAGTTTCTGTTAAATATTTGGCATCATAGGGACAGCAGCTTAAATGTTTCTTTTATCACAGTGACACCTGCCACGTTTGGCTTTAAGAAAACCATTCCCAATCGCCTCATGAGAAACTGTGCTGATGGAATTGTCATTTTTTCAGAAATAATAATGATTATATATCCTGAGGAAAAAATTATGTACTTTAAATTAGATATTTTAATTTTTTGGTGTATATATTAACTCTTTAAAAAAAAAAGAAACCACTTTCTGGAACCATTTAAAGTGTTAGACATATGTAGATATAGATAATATAAATAATATACTTTTTCAGTGTTTACTTCATTGATTTTAGAGAGAGGAAGGGAGAGAAGAGTAGAGAGACAGGAATATCTGCTCCTGTAGGTGCCCTGACCGGGAATTGAACTGGCAACCTCTATGCTTCAGGACGATGTTCTAACAAACTGAGCTATCTGGCCAGGACAATATAGTTTTCTTAAAAAGCTCCTTTTTGAGAAGACATTAGTTCAGAAAAGGGATTTTTTTACAGGCTTTTTTCAAGACATAATTTGAACATGGCCTACAGATTAGTAATTTGCTAGGCAAGCTTGTATTTTTTTATCTACATTAACACTTTTGTTAATAAAGCATGAAATTTATATTAAGTGAATTACAGGAAAAGTTTTCTGAGAAAACAGAATTTTGTTTTCTCTTTTTGGAGAAGTAAAAACTGAAGTCACCCAAGCAGATGCTTGAGCTTTATAAATGCAGGAGAGATATCCTGCACAAAAATCCATAAACAATCAATCAATCAACCAATCAATAAATAAAGGCCCTCCTTTCTCCCAAAAACCACTTCCCACTGGAAATCTTTTCAAAGTCTAAGGCTTCAACATATAGAAGGGTGGATTAGATAAGGTCTGAGCTTTTTCTAGTGGATAGGACTGAACTAATGCACAGACATTTTAATTAGGCAACTATCAATTTATTATATGACCTTCCTTTAAATAAAGAATTTTTTGATTGTATATACAGCCTCTATTTATTTATTGTTTATGTAGTAAGAATGTTAGGTAAATTTTCTAACCAACTTTTCCAGCCACGCAACAGTATACATGTAATTGTCTGTAATTTATTGAGGTGGAAACTGATTGTTGATTTTTCCCAAGGCCATACAGTGGTGAGGAGTAGAGTAAGAATTTGTTTTCAGTTCTATCTAACTCCAAGGCCTATGCTCTCCAACCACTGCACTACTGACTTATGAGGTGGTGAGCACCTTGCCCAGCAGATATTCAGAGACTGATGCTTACCTCTCAAAAATACTACTGAAATATTCCCTGCTTTTAAATCTGAGATTGTATTAAAATGAAATCATTAGTATATACCCAAAATAATTGAAAGTAAGATCTCAAAGAGATATTTGTACACCAGGTTCTTAGCAGCATCATTCACAATAGCCAAAAGGTGGAAGCAACCCAAGTATCCATTGACAGATAAATGGGTAGAATGTGGTATATGCATTTTACTGTGTATCTATCATTTAAATATGATATAATGCATATTATTCAGCCTTTAAAAGGAGAAAAATTTCCAATGTGCTACAAAATGGATGAACCTGGAAGACATTATGCTAAGTGAAATAAACCAGTCACAAAAGTACAAATATTGTATGGTTCTACTTATGTGGGGTACAAAAGTCATCAAATTCATAAGACAAAGTAAAATAGTGTTGCCTGGGCCAGGGTGGGGGAGCACCAAATAGAGAATTATTGTTTAATGATATAGGGTTTCAGTTTTGCAAGATGAAAGAATTCAGAGATGGACAGTGGGGATGGTTGCATGACATTGTGAATGTGCTGAATACCACTGACCTGGCTAATTAAAAATAGTTAAGATGGTAAATTTTTTAAATGTAATCAGTAAATAAACTCCAACAGCCCTTTCACCTCTTAAGAGTCTAAAATTCTGTAAAATAGCCTAGAACAGTGGACTGTTTATCAACAAAACCACTGATTGTGTGCTGACCTCTCTGAGAGCACTCATTCTCATGCCAGGCACATAGTGGGTAGTCAGCATGTATTGGCTGAATCTAAGTGATTCATAAGGAAGTTTAAAAATAATGACTTTTTCTTATTACAGTCATGATACATGTTAATTGTGGGAAAATACAGATGGGAAAAAAATAATAAAAATCACTTGTAGTCCTACTGTTAACATTTTTGTATAAATCCATCCAGACTGTTTCTATGCATACAAATATATTGCAAAAATGAGATCATATTATATACACTGTTTGGTAACCTGCTGTTTCTTTCCCTTAACAATATATTATGGCCTTCTTTCCATGTAAATTGGAAAAAATTGAATATTGGTTTTTATTGCACCTATTCATCATCTGTAATGATTGGTAGGGAAAGATAACATGGATAATTGAAAGCCATTTTTCCTCCTTCCCTTCCAGTCTATTTTTTTTCTCCAGAGAATTCCTCCCTTCACTGAGACAGAATTGCCTTCTCTTTAGCCTTGCCTTGAGGTAGTTTTCTTTCAAAATGCCTTCCAATTGCATTGTATATCTCGTCCCTGCATCCGCCTCTGTTCGAATATTCCTGCCAAGTTATCTTTCCTGTGCTTCCGCCTCGCTGGTCTGCTACCTTGGCTGCTATCATTATTTGTCTCTCATTGCCCTCCTCCTCCTCGTCCATTTGGTAACTCATCATTAACAGGGGGCGTGGCCACCTCCCCACAGCCTTGCGAACTTCACCCACCTATTCTGAGAAACCATGACCACTGGTCCCACCCCAGATCTCATTTTTCAATACTGTCCCGTGTCAGTTGATATTAGCAGATAAGGAAGACTCTGGGGCATAGAACATTTACTTCACTTTGGACACCATTAGTCCTCTGCGCGCCCACTGAACGATCTAATAGAGAACATGCCATCATCTCAGCAGAAAGCCAATGGCCATTTCAATTGCATCTCATAATTTAATCGGATCCCTGAAAACAAGAGCCATTTAAGAGGAGGCATTTATTTAGAGAAAAAAATGTTAATATTTCATCATCAGGTAATAAATAGAAATACCAATTCCCACACAGAGGGGCCGAGCAAAGAACTCATTTTGATTCAGGTTCTAGTTTAATCAGAATGCTCAAATAAAATGCTTAACCTGCAGAACGTCAATGAGGGCTAATTCTTTAAAATGAAAAATGAGTGCAAACAATATTAAAAACAGGCATTTCTTCCCTGCCACCCAAATCTATCACTGTTCTGCATCAACAGAATTGTGGTATCTGAAATGCTATTTAAAACCAAATTACCATTTGGGTTATTAGAAGAATCGCTTGGCATGGCATGGGCCTGATTTGTTGACAAAAAGGCACAGGTGCTGTAACCTTTGCTTAATAAATCATTTAGCTGCCTGACTTGCAAGTAGTGTGACTGCCTTTGCCTCATGAAATTTACAAATGTACGCACAAGCCACACACTTCACTCTGCGGCAAACCAGCTGACCTGGAGACATCCTGCATCCCTCAAAACGGGCATGCCACCCGTTCTCTGCCTTAGGTTGGGGAAGGTAACATATATGGAGACATTTTGACATGTTGCCCTTCTGTGTGTCATATTCCTCTGCCCGATAGACCAAATCTACGAAACTCTCCAAAAATTACTTTCTTCACTCAATCACTGTTTTTTACTCTAGTCCCAACACCTGCACATGCAGGGAATAGCCGTTCTCCTCAAGTTGTTCAAAGTCCAGTAGAGGATCCAGAAAAACAACAATAATGGCAATGACAATGGCAGCAACAATAATGCAGTCTGATACCAGTTACAATAATGACAGTTGGGTAGAACTTTCGAAAGAGCAAAAGGGGCAGAAGAGTCTAGATCGTTTCTCTGTCCTTGTCTAATACTGGTCTGATGATATGGTCCTGGTTCTTATACATTTTACTGTTTTTCCCCCTAATTTTATTTTTTGTCCATTTATCCATGAGCTGGTAGATCAGACTTTAAGCCCATCCTAAGGCGAGAGACATGTTGAGTTCTGTCTTCCCCGGATCAACCAGAGACATTAGAATTCTTTCCTGCTGCTGGTGTATCAGTCAGTAGCTCCCTCATTTTCATTTCCAAGAAATGTCCCTCTTGTGTAATGTCCTCACCTAGAGCACAAAATACCCTTGCTTGAGATTGCACTGGAATGAGCTGAAGCCATTCCCTGCTTCCTCCTCCCGTGACCTGAGCCGCCTGCCTGGAGGAGGTGCGGCACCACACAGACGTTCAAGGAGCAGCTGGAGAGTTGGAAAGGCAAGACACTCCGATTTCCATAGAGGGAAAAAAGAAAAAGTATCCTTCCTCTTCTAGTTACCTGGACTTGAGCATTTTAGTTCCAAGCCCACACCGCTGAAAACTTCCAGGATTACAGGGGAATGGCAGATAAAATGCCATTTACTCCTAACTTTGAAAAAAGTGAATTGGTCAAATTGGTACTCCACATTAAACACCCATGTGTGCCAGGGTCTGTGACTCAGAGCCCTCAAGGCTGGTGTTTTTGTTCCCAATTTACAGATAAGGACAGTGAAGTTTTGGAGGAGTACCCTTGTCCCGTGGTAAATGAAGTAGCCGGGATTTGAACCAGTCAGTTTACAAAACTTCTCTTACCCAGATATTATCTGCATCCTTCATTGCTTACAGTAAAAGGTTACTGACCATTTTCTGTTTAAGATGGTCTATGATTCCTTCATCCTGTTACATCAAGGAATCAAAAGCCTAGAAATTGGGTCTCGTGAGATAGGGCTGACACGGCGCTTAGTTCTTCTGAAGACCTGCTGCAGTTTCCTATTAGTTCATGCATCTGTAAAATCAAGACTGAGCTCATTCTCTCATCCTGCCTGGGAAAAAGACCTTTACTAATGATATTAGTCTGCATCTGTGAGAACAGCTAGCTTCTGCCCAGAACAGAGGACAGCTAGGAGAGCAGCTGAGATTGTGGGCTTTCTTTTCAGATCTTGGTTGGAGCTTTAGTCCACCATGTAGTAGTATGTTTTTATTGCTGTTATTTCTTTTTCTTTCCTTATTTTTTATTTATTTTTTGTAATTCAGTTTTTCTATAGCCTGGTTTATTAAGTATGAAATGGTGATTATATATATATAGTCTATGGTTGTTTTGGGTCTTAATATCTGTTAGTGTAAAGAAAGGAAATGCTTGCCACCTATTAAACCAGTGGTTCTTAACCCTTTTTGAGGTACCGAACCCACCAGTTTCATATGCGCATTCACCGAACCCTTCTTTAGTGATAAATAAAATTGGATTTTTTTTTTCCAAATTCAAGACATAGGTATATGTTTTTTTACTGGTGCACAAAATGAGCCGTGCTGAACATCACCTTGCTCAAAGAACAAAACCAACAAAGTGCATGAACTCACAACAAATTACGGTATTACTTTATTCTAGCCTCCACAGCAGAGGCTTCTCCGAACCCCTGAGACCAACTCATCGAACCCCTAGGGTTCGATAGAACCCACGTTAAGAACCACTGTATTAAACACTTCACAAATGATAACTTTTATGGCTTGAATAATAACTAAACTCGTATTCAAATAGTATTTTCCTGGATTACAAAGTATTTTCACATTTGGTCTTAAGAACAACCCTTTGAAATAAGAAGAGTCATTATTATTGTTTTCTCTCATTATACAGATTAAAAAACTGAGCCTTAATGAAGAAGTAACTTCCCCAGAACCACATAGTCAGAGGTTGGTAGAGCCAGGACACAAACCCACATCTGATTCCTAAGCCCATACTCCCTTCCATACACCTTGTCTGAAAAGGACTTGGTTTAGTCCTTTAGCACATCCTTATGTGCTGCTATGTGAATATGGGCACAACCTACCTGTCAAATGATGGATCTAAAGCAATCATCTAGCACAGGGGTTGGGAACCTCTTTGACTGAGAGAGCCATGAACGCCACATATTTTAAAATATAATTCCGTGAGAGCCATACAACAACCCATGTATGTTAGGCATTATCCAATAAAAATTTGGTGTTGTCCCGGAGAACAGCTGTGATTGGCTCCAGCCACCCACAACCATGAATATGAGCGGTAGGAAATGGATTGTAATACATGAGAATGTTTTATATTTTTAACATTTTTTTTTTTATTAAATATTAGTCTGCGAGCCAGATGCAGCCATCAAAAGAGCCATATCTGGCTCACGAGCCATAGGTTCCCGACCCCTGATCTAGCAAATCACCTAGCAACCCTCCCCATATTATAACCTCATAGATTTCTCCATTGAGCATCTGCCCTGAAGGTACCCCAAAAGCCTGATTAAATTGAACATGTCTGTTCTTTCCCGCACACCATTTTTCTCCTTAAGCTACACTGTGCCCCAAGGAAGAAGAGACTTCCCATGGGGAAACAATATCTCTGAGAGCGGTAAGGACTAGCAACAAGAGACTATATCCCCCAGAATCTGAAAGGAAAGGCGATGTCTGGTCATTTTTCTTCCTGATGTTCTCAGCTCCACTCGTTGGTGTTGAATAGTAAGCAACACCTCGCTGAGACAAGTTACTCATGCAATCTGCTTGCCCACCCTCGGTTCTGCTGTGGGCAGCAGTGAGTCCTCACAGCTCCCCATCTCCCACACCAACCTATCATTTCTTGACACGTTCTCTTCACATACACTTGGCAGCTGACTCAGTGACAGGCTATGAGACGCTCTTAAAATAAATTTTTCAATAAACAGACCTTTGTCTTTTGCATTCCCATTTGGCAGCACATTTGAGGCATCCTCAGTCACAATCTTTGCTTCTGGTTAAAGTTAGAGCATCACTTCTGGGTTCTGGACTTCTTTTTCTCAATTCTTACACTTTGGTAATCCTCTCATCTTGAACCATGTTTTAGTTGGGTCTTAGCCTTTTTTATTTATTTATTTATTTATTTTGCCTTGTTTTGTTTTTTTTGTGGGGAGCTTCCTATTAGAAGCAAATTGAGGGTTATTGAAAGAATTAAGGTGCCTATGAGGGATATGGCACTATAGGTGCTCAATAAATATTGGTTCCTTTTTGCTTGCTTTTCCAGTACTGAATGATGACATTTCAGTCAACAACAAACAGAATATACAGTGGTGGTGTACCATATAGCCTACATATGTAATAGGCTAGCTGGATCATCTAGGTCTGTGTAAGCGTAATCTATAGTGTTCACACATTGACCTAATGCCGCATTTCTTATTTCTTTCTGTTGTTAAGTGGTCCATGACTGTGTAAAAATAAGATCAGTGGCACTGAAGAAGTGGAGAATGAGAGGGAAATTTCACAGGAAATTTTAGATTTCATGGAGGAAGAAGGGAAAGGCTAAGACTCTGTTATCTATTAAATTAGCCCTTGGGATTGTGGGAAAAGTGGGACTCAAAATGAAGTTTGGATAAAAGGTTGAAAAGGAAGCTATGAATTGGTATAGAGAGCTAAAAAAAATTAAATCAGGCCCTGAATGGTTTGTTCAGCAGTAGAGTGTTGGGCCAGCGTGTGGAAGTCCCAGGTTCAATACCCAGTTGGGGTACACAGGAGAAGTGACCATCTACTTCTCCACCCCTCCCCCTCCCCCTCCTCCTCCTCCTCTCTCTCTCTCTCTTCCCCTCCTGCAGCCATGGCTCAAGCAAGTTGGCCCTGGGCCCTGGGGATGGCTCCATGGCCTCACCTCAGGTGCTAAAATAATAGCTCAGTTGCCGAGCAACTGAGCAACAGAACAAGTCCCAGGTGGGCAGAGCATTACCCCATAGAGGGTTTGATGGATGGATCCTGGTCTGGTGCTAGTGGGAGTCTTTCTGCCTCCCTGCCTCCTACATTAAAAAAAAAAAAAGAATTAGCCTGAGCAGGCAGTGGCATAGTGACTAGAGCATCAGACTGGGATGCAGAGAACCCAGGTTCAAAACCCTGAGGTCACTGACTTGAGCATGGGATCACAGACATAACTCCATGGTTGCTGGCTTGAGCCCAAAGGTTGTTGGCTTGAGTCCAAGGTCGCTGACTTGAGCAAGAGGTCACTCACTCTGCTGAGCCCCGCCCCCCGTCAAGGCACATATGAGAAAGCATTCAATGAACAACTAAGGTGCTGCCACGAAGAATTGATGCTTCTCATCTCTCTCCCTTCCTGCCTGTCTGTCCATCTGTCCGTCTGTCCCTCTCTCTGTCTCTCTCTTGCTAAAAAGAAAAAAAAGAATTAGAGTTTGATGATAGCCTTGCAATGAGGTCAGAAAAGCATAATATCAACTACAGAATTGCTTCAAAATTTCCAGTCCATAGATGGGTCTGATTTCTTTGGGGAAACAAGGAAAAAGTCAAGAGTTAGAGAGTAGGAAACCTTGTTTTCAGATCCTGGCTGTGCCACTTATCTGAGTGATCTTGGACATGTTACCTTTAAAATTTAGTTTCCTCATCTGTGAAATGGAGGCAACGATAGTACCTGTCTATAGAAGAAAACCCAGTTAAGTGTGTCTCAAGCCAATTTGGGTTATTTTTTCACATACTAATTCTGTCAGTGAGTGGTTGTGCCAGTGTTTCAGCCACTCCATGATGCCAGCAGGAGCCCATACTCTTTATGACATTCTGCTCTACCAACCTTAGCACCCACATGCTTGGTGCCTGCTGCAGCTCCAGACATCATACCCGGATCCTCCCCCATCATTCCTCTTATATCAGGGAACAAAGACCCTGCCATGATCCTTCCCTGTTTCTTGTTAGCAAATTTCTATTTAGGTCTCATTGCCTAAAACTGGTCACGTGGCCTTCCCTAAACAAAAGTGCCCCAAGATGAAGGGTCAGTAGATAGTAGTTAGGCTGTTAACTATATCTGCTACATCCCCTTTTTTCTATTCCCTCATTGGTTTCCTGCACTTTTCAGCTCCTGTTGTTATACTTGACTCGTTTTCTCTCTTGCTGCTTGTCTTCTTACAGAACCTTCCCTCCACACTTGCCATACATGCTGTGTGTGCACATGAGCGTTTTAGTGATCATCTCATTTCAGCTCTCTGTCTGAGTCCAGGCTTTGGGCGGAAGCACAGGAGTTTTGTGCAGACCAGCTCCCATGGAGCTGGGTCAGCGTTCCCCTAGTAAACTAGGTCTCCAGAAAGGCTGAGTTGGAGGCCATGCGCCTTTTTAACTGCGGGGGAACTCTGTGAAACGGTGCCCTCCCCATTCCCTCCCAGGTGTTTATCAAACAGTCAGCAATAGGTTCTGGGCTTCTCTTTTATGACTTGGAACCAGATGCTTCCTCTGCAATAGAAAAGAACCTAGTATTGCTGAGCTCGAGTCAACAGAGGTCAGAGAACAGGAAAATGAGTTGATTGGCCCTGCTCTGTGAACTCAGAGGAGAGAAGGCTGTACAGGTGGTGTTCCCACTTTCCATAAAGCCCCTGCCTGTGAAAATCCCATGCCTGAGGAATTGACTTTCCCAAATACTTCTGCATTCTAACCAGGGACTGGTCATACTAGATAGGAGAGGTTCCTTTTGGATACAGGCTTACACAGGCTTTCCCAGGCTTTCTAATGAGCCTAAGACCCTGAGGGTTCCACTAGCAGTCTCAAGGCCAGAGCTGATTGTTTAATGGGAGATTTTCAAAGAACTCACCATGAGTTCTCAACGATTCTTCCTGTGCACTTCTCTCACACCCCCTTGTTTACCTTCCTATTTGTTTATGGAGGATGAAGGCACAGTCTTTTATCAGCTGCCTTTCTTCTTGGGATCTAGCCTTTCAATGAGGTCTATTCATTGTGTTACATTCCTCAACACAGGCCTCCCTAGAATATTTGCATGAGAATTTTTCCTCAGGCTTCACATTGCTTCCTTTACAAGGGAGATGAAATAACTTAGCACTTCTAATTGGCTTTTCACTTTCCAAATACTTTACACATTAACTAATGAATCACAAGGGCTTGTGATAAGCTGGATCTCTGTGTTAGAGCTGGGACACTGGGTTCACTGGGTTAGGACAGGCTGTTCTGGCCCTGCGTTCCTCACCCTCACTCCCTCCCTCTTCAGAGGCTGAATGTGTTGGGAGAACGGAGCTGCAGCCTGGCACAAATGTCCACAGCACAGGGTGCCCTCGGGCCCCACAGCATTACCTTTACCACCTGAGAAGCATCCAGTGCTGCCTTCCAGGGCTGGCTATGCCACGTGTCTCCTGCTGCCTTGAGTAGTTGAGGGAAACTTGAGGCCATCCTTCATGGCACACAACTCTGCCCCTCTCAAGTACAATTTTCCTTTCATGGATTCCTAGCTGTGTGTATTCGAGAGGGAAGAGGTACCCCAAGAGGGGGTATGGAAGGACAGTACAAGGTTTGTTAAGGAAACGGACCATTGTAAGGACCTGTGCATCCTGGTAGAAGAAAAGGAGCACTGAACTAGGAGTCAAAATACCTGGGCCATCCCTCCGACTCATCAGCCATGTGATTGACCTGAGGGAAGAGAGAGAATCCGGAACTCACTGAGCACCTACTATGTTCCTGGCACCGCACTAAGCTAGAAGAGGAACTACTGTTATAAGGAATTCAACCCCTGCTACACATTGCATACAGATTTCTGGGGAGAAAAGGAAACAAATTGTAGTGAGGTAGGATATGTGGAAAAATTGAACATGCAGAACAGGGGATAGGTAAACAGTTCTGGGGAGAAAGAAGCAGGTGAGTCGTGGATGACTTCTAGAGGAAAGACGTGAGCTGGTTCCAAAGGTGACAAACATACTGGGTAGGAAGAACGTTCCATTCCAGGAAAGGAGAATAGCATGCAAAGGACAGTGGTACGTGTTTGGAGAACTGCACTCTGGTATGTCTGTTAGTAGAAGTAAGTGACAGAGGATGTTGAGCAGCAAGACTGTTAGACAGGGTCTAGTCACGAATGCACGCATACCTCTATACAAGGGGATGGCATCTGGACTTCATTCGGTGGGGCTGAGGAGCAGGTGCAGGACACAGTGGGGTCTCTAGCTGTGAAGAAACCTTAACCTTGCTTGGTTTAACACTAATTAGACACCAGGATTTATAGGGAGTGATAGCATTAAGACCTATGGTTGCCGCTCCTGGGCAGTATAATAGAGAGGGAAGAACATAAGCTTTGGAGCCAGACGGACCAGATTTCGATTGATCTAAGTTCACAACTGCTCTGGACTGAATTCTGTGCCCTCCATCACCTCTACCAAATCCATATATTGAAACCCTAGCCCTCAATGTGATCGGGCCTTTGGAAGGTAATTAGGTTTAGATGGGGGTGGAGTCTCCTGATGGGATCATTGCCTTTATCGGCAGAGACACCAGAGCGCTTGCTCTGTCCCTGCCTTGTGCGGACTCAGGAGGCAGACATCTAGAAGAGGGGAAGAGGACCCTTAGGTACCACGTCAGCTGGAATCTTGACCCTGGACTGCTCAGCCTCCAGAACTGTGAGAAAATTATTTTTGTTGTTTAAGCCACCCAGTTTATAGTATTTTGTTTTGGCAGCCTGAGCATACTAGTACAGTGAGCTCAGGGCAAATTTTCACCTTCCTGATCCTTAGATGTTACAGTTATAAATGTATAAAAATTACTTTCTGCATTCTGCTTAGAGTTATATGAAAATTCAATATGGTTAGCATGTAAGCCCCCAATACCCGACTCTGGCTCATGGAAAGTTGAAGTGTACTGCTACGTTTCACTCCTTAGAACTGGACCTCTGTAAGCACCAGAGGTAAGGCAGGATGAATCTCATCTATAGGACCGTGGACCTGTGATTACCAGTAGAAACACAGAAATGTTAATACGGCAAGAACCCCAGGGGTGATCTGGTAAATTTCCCCCTGAGCTGAGTCTCCTCTCCCCACATCCTCCCTCATCCATTCTCCATAAGTTGTGCTATTAATTCTCTCATTAGCTAGTGAAATGATATTTATTTATTAAGAACATACTTAGCATACTCCCAAGGAGCAAGTTAAAGCTCATCTAACAGCTGCAGTTTCTGGTTGTGAGGGAAAATATGCTGAGGAATGCATATGGGGAGATTCTATGTATGTTATAATTTCATATTAAAAAACTATTAAACTTTATGCTGGATGAGGGAGACATGAAAAAAAATTCTGGTGCAAAAACAAGTTATGAACCTAGGAGCACAGTTTCCGAATGTTTATTTTGTCAGATACACAGCTGACATGATTAGTTCTAATGGGGTGGTGATCCTCATTGAATTGCAGATTGGTGTGAGTGACTGAAATACCTCAGGGACTTAAAAATAAGTGGTGCATACGGTATTACTTAGGCTGCATCCTTTAGCCAAGCTGAAGGCTTCTTTTCCTCTAGCCCTTCCCAGCACACACACAGGCGCACACACGTACACACGCTCACGCATGCCACGTATGCATCTGTCCATAAGAGAATCTCCAGATGGAGTATGAATGACCTATCAAGAGCAACGCTGACTTGCCTTTACTGACTCCTTCTCTCTGCTCATTGCCACCGAGTGCACCCCACTCTCCAGGGCAGATAATGATAGATCAGATCAGTCTGCTTTGCTGCTGCATCAAGACCCAAATCAATCTTTTATTGACTTTGTCAGAGTGGCTGGTACAGTAATTGTTACAAGAGAAGGATGGAAGGTGAGAACGTTCCACATGAAAAATAAAAATGACGTTTTACTCTTTCCTGCCCCCCCCCCATTTTGCCTCATAGATCTTTATGTGTTTACACAATGGAGAGCACTCTACTTAAGTTAATCAGCTTCTTCTACATTATTAATTGTGACAGTTAGGGTGCTACATGACAGGAAGTGTATTATGGGAAACATTGATCTCATTCAGATGGTGTGGACCTGAGTGGGTTTGATATTCTGTCCCTCGTCTCACTGCTTTGGGCCCCCATCAAATCACATTTCCCTGATTGACAACACAAAATGCCTCCCATCAATACAATTGATTTTGTTAAAAAGGATACGGAATGTTTTTTGGCTGAAGAAAGATAAATTGTGGTGATGGCAAAGAGAACATTTCAGAAATATTTCAGTTGAGAAATCTAAATTGGGAACTAAGGTACTAGTATAATTTCAAACAAGCCTAATTTGTAGTCTTAGAAAAATAATTCTATTAGAAGAAACTTAGCCCAAGTGAAAAATAGATTTAGTTGAGGCTAGCAATGAACCTGAGGATATAATAGCTGTTTTTTAAAGGCCACTCGGTAATTTTTTGTGGGAACTTTTTGGTTAAGTGCACATCTTTGAAAGACATTTCATTAAAGTTCAACTTTCATGGCTTATACCTGTAGACCCTAACATAAATCCTATGTGAACAGACAGAAGTGAGTGGGTGTCATTTGTGACCTGGAAATAAAAGGTCAACTATTGGATTTATAGCTTTTTTAGTGATAAGAACATAAAGATTCCTGCCAACTGGAGTCAATCCATATTTTAATGTTTCCTAGTTAAGATTATAAAATCAAGGGATTACTATCATGCTGTTCAGTGAAGGTCAAAAATTAAATGTGATGGGCTAAGTGTCATTCCCATGGGGCAGAAGTTAATATTTCAAAAGCCATTTCTACCACTAGCAGTCAAGAAATGAATTGTCCATGGTCATTAACCGAGGTAAGAGGAATACCACTATCATTACTAAATTTAACGATGATTATTACACTAATTAACTCTATTGTTAAATTACTCTGCTGTTCTCCTGAAATGTCTCCAAACAGTGATAGTGGATTGATTGCTATCAAATAATTCTCATAGACAATTGCAAACAAGTTGAGATGGAGGATCATGGATGAAAGCTTCTTGAGAGAAAAGAATATATGGCTATTTTATGGGTAAGAACGATAACATAGAAGCTTGCACTGCATATAATATTCTTCTAAGACTAAGAATCTGTGACACTACAGACCTGTTATTAAGTATGAGTCACCAAAACAAGTCTTTTAAATAAAATTTATGAACATGCATCTCTTCTTATTATAGTTTATTTTCTATTTTACACCCCCCCACACACACACTTTTATATTTTTTAAAAAAGAAAACCCTTTTGCCGGGTCCTTTTCTTCCTCCAGTTTTTGGAGTTCTGGATTCCATCTACTTTGGATTTTTATTAAGAGAAAAGACAGTTATTTAAATGTCTTTATAGGGTGACTCAGACACATATACCCCATACCATTTTCAAATGCCAGTATTTTTCGAAGTTATAAAAATACCAAATACTCAAGCTGTTCATTTCTTTAAAGATTATCCACTCCAGACACCTTCCTCTTTCAGATGGGACTTTAATGCATTATGTGATAAAGCAGGTATCATTTTTATAAAGCGGCATTTCCAAATAAAAGGGCCAAAGCCCAGGGAGCGAAACAACCTGTGAAGCCACACTGTAGTTTATGAGAGGCAAAGCAGGAATGAGATGCAGGTTATTGGACACCAGGAAGGGAAGAGACTGATAGTTTTAATATGTGACTAAGGAAATGGGTGCATGATTCTTATTTTACAAAAGTGTTTTATGAAAGGCTGTCAATTAGACTAACCCAAGTGCATTGGAATCCTGAGAAACAAAAGCATGTAATTCAAAAGTTCACCTTGCAGAATTTATCTTCATAGACTGCTGTGTAGTATTGTGGGCATGTGGGTGTGGGTGGATGATGGGTATTAAACCTGGGCTTCTGTCTGTGCTCCTAGGTGGCTCTAGGTTGCACATTTATCTAACTTCTGTCCTTCACAATGCAGGCAAAGGTTAAAATTCCCATCTACTTTCACAGGCAAACATTTAAAGTGCTTCTATAGGAGTCAGGGAATAGGGTGGACCTTTGACTTAAAGTTCAACATTTACATTTGTAATTTTGACTAATTTTTGTGCTCGCATTAATTAAATTGAAATTGTTTAATTAGAACAAAACTAGAATTGATCATTAAGATTAATTTAACCTCATAGGCTTTGTGTGCCTTTCTAGACAAATATTGTGAAATATAGTGATAATGAAGCTGTGAGAGGTATAATTTCACATCTTATAATGATTTTACTATCTGCCAGTTGTTATCTCTGGCATCTGGCTAGCTCCAAATGTTGCTATTTGTTACATCATTACCATTCAGCTAGGGCCATGCTATATCCCTCCGTTGGCCTCTTCCCAAATATTTTTTTCCTTTCAAAGTCTATAATATAAAGATGTACCAAACTCTCTTCACCCCACTCTTCCAATAACATCATTCTTCCCCTTTCTCCCACCCCTACCATCTTCCAGGAAGACTAGTTGCTTGGCTCTTCCCCTGGGCCTTGCATCACAATGACCTTTGTAAACCAAGAACTGCTGAATGACACTCCTTATGGAATTCACTAATGCTCCTCCTTGAGGTCAGCTGTCAAATCTGGATTTTTCCCTTTGCACCCTTTACTGGATGCTTACTTTGAATAAGAACCAGACACAGAACTAAGCTCCACAGTAAGATAAGGGATTGCAGCCACTGAGTTACTGACTCTAGCAGAATGGGAGAGAGGAGGCAGCTACTCCAAAGTGCCTGATTTGCTTTCTAGGAAATAGCTTGCCCTCTGCATCCCGTACCTTCCATGCAGCTCCATCCAGGGAGCGTGTTTCCAAATTTGGTGCCCTCTGTTTCCTCCAGAAAATTGTAGAAGGATGAGGCTACTGTTTTACCATGAGATTCAGCACAAACTAAATAACATTAGATCTACATTTGCCATCCTATACATTAACAAATGTAAAACCTTTTGAACCACTAAGTAAACTATCAGATTTTTTAATCTTCAAAATAATTAAGATCCACACAGATAAATTAAGTCCTCAGGAAAATATAAAGAACGTTTGAGTGAACATTTGAGTTTCAAATTTTTCCCATCTACCATTTTGCCACAGTTGCTTAAAAATAACAAAGTAACATTGGCTGTTATGTTTGTTTCCTATAGCAAAATCCTTAACAGCAGAGATCCAGAAGACTGTGGGGGAATGAGTCAAAATGAGATAGATACCCTACTTCCCCCTGTATAAGATGCACCTTTTTTTTGAAAAATTTGGGGTCTAAAAACTGGGTGTATCTTATACAGTGGTTGTAGAAGTGTGGCATTTCAAACAGTCAGACGTCTTCAAACTTTTTATAAAAACGGCCCATTTTTGCAGAGCTGGTCAACCTAGTCTGTACCTCCCACTAGTAGGCGTTCCAGCTTTCATGATGGGCAGTAGTGGAGCAACCAAATGGCGCCTTGATTGGCCCACCATGAAAGCTGGAACACCCACTAGTGGGCAGTAGGGACCAGGTAGACCAGCACTGCAAAAGTGGGCCGTTTTTATAAAAAGTTTGAAGACATCTGCGAGGACAGTGATCCATCATCAGACACAGAAGAGGACAAGCTAATGGATGGGAGTTTTGACAGTGATGAGGAGTTGTATGAATTTTATGATGAATAAAACTTGAGTTCAATAACTTTATGTAATACATTTCTTTTCAAATTTCGGGCCCCAAAATTAAGGTGCATCTTATACATGAGAGTGTCTTATACATGTGGAAATATGGTATTTATGGAAAAGAAGGAAGAGAAACAAGAAGTAGACCATAGAAAGAACACATGATTCTCAATAATTGGGGGTTGAGTGACCAATGGTATAGTGGAGACTACCTCATATACAAATTATCATCTTTATGCAAATTGGCCAGTCATTCCTGCTTAAAAGCTGAGACACTCTTAGGCTTGTGAATCCTGATTTCACTCGTCACAATAAGTAAATTGCTGCCTTAAAGAAACCTAATTTTACCATCCATTTCTACAGAATATCATCAGAATAAATTCCACTTTTATTCATGTCTCTATCCAGTAGAAGAAGCTTTCTATTTTGATAGCAAAGGGTTTTTTATTTGAAAGCATGTCCACATTTAATTTGGTTTTAGAAAAACCTTAGTGTTCTTCAGCATTTGAGCTAAGCTAAGTTCAGGGGATTCAAAGAAAAGAGTATATAGCCAGCGTACTCATGCTACGAATGTATTTATCCAAGAAAAATGACTGCCCAATTGCACTGTGCCAAGAAGGGACCAGAGTGAGCATATAAAGATGAGGTTTCTGTCTTCCCTATGTCAAAAAAAAAAAAAAAATTTTAAGCATTAGTACAGTCTAATAGAGACAAAACACTTTGATATATTATTTCATTTCATTCTCAAAACCACTACGCTAGGAAGGTGGTCTTAATCCCTTCTAATCAAAGGCACAAACTGACATCCAGATTCACCATGGACTCAGTCCATCCCCCACCCCTGAGCCAGGTTGTCTCTTCTCTGAACCCCCCAACAGCAGGACCTACTTTCGAACTATTTATTTGACTCATCATGCATGGTTCACAGGGATGCAGTGGCTAAACCCAGGGTACTTGAAATGCTACAGCCTGCAGTTTCGCTGGGGATGCTCAGCTGTCAAGAAAGAACTGGTCCAGTGTAAAGAGATGCTAGAAAGTAACTCTCAGGTGTGGCACCATTGGTTTATTACTACTGTGCCCATTTTTTTGCTTGATAAACTCAGAAAGAAGTTGGGTGGTAAAGTTCATGGTACTGTTTCTCCAGCTTTCATTTGAAAAAAAAAAAAAAAAAAAGACCATTGCTGCAAAGACTTTCTCCGAACTCCTGGACCCTTGCTTACCAAGGGGACTGAGTCTTAGCCAGGAAATCGGCTCTCTGCAGACTGGTTGTCTATGAGCATCTCAGAATCCCTACTTCAACTCTTCCTGGTTCTAAACCAGAAATAGCCATTTCTTCCTTTATTGACTGGAAAATCCCTGAGATCTTTCTGACCTCAAAAATACCTTAGATTTTTTCATAAACATAGTATGAGATCTCTTTTGAGTTGGGAACATTTATCTTAATAGCATTTTGTAACTGAATTTTCAAGACAGAAAAACAGTGTTAGCAAACTCTAGTTTTTATGTTCGAAAAAAGTAAATACACAGTGACCATTTGCACAAAGAGCTGAAAATGATTGCAAAGAAATTTCAAGTCATGACTTTGCAATTCTAGAATATTCATCTAGAATCTGTTACTCTCATTTTAACTAGAATGTTAACTCTAAAGCAATATAGGGAAAATTAAGAAGATGCTGTTCTCTTGGCCCCTGCCTTGTCTTTCTTTTCCTTTGACTTTATCATAGATCTGAGGAAACGTTTAATACTCACTAAAGCTTGGTGCTGCCCAGCCTCTGAGTCTGAAATGCCTGAGAAAGCAGTGCAGATTCCACTGTAAAACATTCCTTCCTCAAGCCTTGGAAACTTGCATAGTGAGGCCGGCAGAGTTCAGAGGGAGCACATGTAAATGAGGCTCAGTTATAAACTCCTGAGGAGTATTTTATTTAGTTTAAACCTGAACTTGAACTTGTAAACGTGTTCCTGGAGAACAACACAGAAAGGCTAATGCAGTAGGACAGAAAGCCTTATTTTACCTCAGATAATTCACTTCTTTAATAGAAAGAAAAGATTTCAAGTATGTTTTTAATTGAACCACCTCTAGAATATAGCACAAGGTGGCAATCTGCAAGATTTCTATGATTGTAGAATCAGAATGAAGGTTAATATGTTTCATTTGATCTTACTCCCAGGATCTCCTATCCACAGGGTGACTTAACAAGAGAAGGGGATATTGAAAGCTCCTATGGATGTTTAACAGTCATCCAATCTGTAATTGGTTTCATTAAAGTACAGTAATACAAGTCATGGTGCACTTTTGACTGGTCACATGACAAAAGTGCACCATGACTTTACGGACACACTGTATATAACTGTTCCAAATTAGCACTACGTATATGAGTTCTGAGTTTGTTCCTGAATCTCAGTTACCAGGAGATCACTACCAAGTGGAATTTATCTGAGAACAAAGTAACTGATTTTGTTTGCATGCTTGATTTTATAAAACCACATTCTTGAATCTGTCTTCAGTAATCTTTGCTTATAAGATCTTTCACCATCTCTAATGTCATTACTAAAAATGAGTTACATTTTTTGTGTTAGAATAATATTACCTCTGTCCAAGAAACATAGATTCCTGACAGGGAAGTCTGCTGATCGCATACGGTATATACATGTCCGAATCATTGATCAAACCCTTCACTAGACTGTCCACATTGTGGGATCTTCATTTTGTACAGCTCCCCACCCCCATCCCTCCAAAGAGCTTCCCACTCACCTCCCCTGGAAATATTTAGGAAGAATCTAATTGTTCAGAGTAATGAATATTGTTTAGTTTCAAATTTAATATACAATTTTAGAAGGATATAAATCTGAACATAAAAAGCTTTTGCTGTTTCAGCATTAAAAAAAGAAAAAGTACTGTCGTTTGAAACTGCCAACTAACTCCCCCATGCGGGTTTGTTTTGCAAGTCACGTCTTAACAAAGACAAGTTTTGTTGCCATAAAATCCTAAATCCTACCACATTTTCAGAAGGAGGAGGAAAGCATTGTTCACTGCTCCCTGGTTTGCGCTTTGGGGGATGGCACACAGAGTTTTGACAGGGTTCGGGGAAACCATTCCATTTTTATCCAGGATTGTTGGCTCAGATGAAACCTGGCCCCATCTACATCACATCAGTGCTGTCACTACTTTAGGCCAGTATTTACAAGTTTTGCCTTTTTATATTTATCAGCTCCCCCCAAATGCTGTGATAACTGGTAAACTGAGGCCTGTTTTGAAGATAGGCGGGTCCCTGACGTGACACAGACTAGAATCTAGGTCTCTGACTTGTTTCATGGCAAACTCACACTAACCTCAGTGAGGTCTGGGAACAGTTTTACCCCTGCCAATAGCCCATCTACGTGGTGAATGAGGGTAAGTTGACTCCTGGAACCAGTAAAATTGAAAAGCAGGTTCCCGGCAAGTAATAAAGCACAGAAATGGGGTCTCTGAAGTCTATATCAGAGCAGCCTTTTAGGGTGCCCAAGTCCCACAGCAGCCAGTGACCAAGCTGCGACTTGAAGCAGGGCCCTGACTCAGCCCAGTGCTGAGCGGCGAGTATGGTCCTACTCTACGTTCTCTTTTCGCATGAATCTGAAAACTTAAGATTCTGTAACTTCCTCCACGTTCTGCCCCCATTCTGCCTCCACACCTCATTTCTCTGGCTCGCAGGACAGAAGCTTTCGATTCTAGCCGCTAAGCAGGCTGGTCGTGGTTGCAGTTGACTGGGTTCTTCTTTCCTTCCTTTCTTAATCCGGTGAATGGAAGAGGAAGGACTGGCGGTCTGTGTGGCCTTTGAGAGAGTAGGGGTCTGCCCTAATTCCTGTAGGGGCTCAGACACTGGTGGAGAGGGAGACTAGCTTGTGGGAGGAGGCAGGAAATGGAACTGGAAAGGACAGGAAGAAGGGCCCAGGACAGCAAACAGAGGAGGATGAAAAGGGGAAAAGGCAAAAGACCTGTGCTCAGGGCCATGCAGGGAGGCACCACCTGGGGTGATGTGCAAAGGTGGCAGGTGCCATCCAGCGCCGAAAGGCTCCTTGGCTGAAAAAGTTAGCTTGGGAGTTCGCATCTGGCAAAGTACCAGATCTCTTCATTTTATTGCAGGCTGTCTCTGGGAGAATTTTTGAAATAACTGGACTTTTCACTTGAATATTATTTTCCCCCTTACTTGACTTTATCTGCCTGCACAATCTGAACAATAAATCTGCACGAGAAGTTTTGCCGTGCACCTGAGTCATGTTTGGAAAGAGCTTCTCAGCTCTGGTGGAAGAGCAGGCGTGGGGGAAGCGGTCGGGGGGAATGATTACTGCGGTGTGGCCACGCTCTGCTGCGCTCCGGCCTCCACTCCCACGCCTCTCTTTTTAAACAAGAAAGGTTTCCTCCCTGGGCCACCATTGGGCAGCCCCAAGTGTGACTGTCTGCACTTGTTAGACAACAGCCATTTAATTAAAACTGGAATCTGATGTGTAGAAAACATACATTTTTTTTTCATTTCATAACTCCCCAGGAAATAATATTCTTTTCCGTCCCTACTCCCCTCACGTCTCCCTGCTGCAAAAAAAAAAAAAAAAAAAAAAAAAAGAAAGAAAGAAAAGAGAAAAGACTAAGGGAATGATTATTTTATGTTGAAAATCAAAAGTTGCAAAGAGCTAGGCAGCCTTCTTTATATTTTGGCTTTGGGACAGGCGTTGGCCAATAATAAAGCCTGCATTGTGTCTTCAGTCCAGTGCTCGCTTTTTTAACAGCTAATGTCCCACGTGGAAGAGGGTTTGTCCCATTTCAGGGCATTAAAATACAGCCCTAATGAATCTGTCACTAAAATCTTTCCTCTTACCTTTTGTGCAATGAAAGGGGTTACCTGATACCTTCTGATATTTGGTGGGACTTTGTGGAATCAAAAGATAGAAAAAGAACCAACAATAAACACGAGGCCCTAACTGAAAAACAAGCCTCAGAACCCCCTGGTCCCTGCATGTTCCCTTAGCCATCCAGCGCCCTGTCTGGGCTCCACCCAGAAAATCCAGCCAGGCCATCGTGACCAAATGGATAGGGAGTCCAGACGATTTCATCGGGTTCTTGTCCCCTTAATCTCCACGCTGCACCTCAGGTCTCAAGCAGCTTCCGTGGCGCGGGCTCACTTTAATGGATAGAATCTTATTTTTCATGAAAAAGCAGGAAATAAGCTGTCTCTTTCATAAAAAGATTTACAAAATGTAATCATTGTTGAAATATTCCCTTTGAACTCCCGTGTCCACGGGGGTCTCCGGCTCCCAGAGTCGGCCTTCATTAGAACCCCTCACAAGCGGCACCAGAAGGGCAGGTACACTGGTGGTGCCCGCTTTGATGTCTTGAATGAATGAAAGAAAAGCACAATAAAAAAGAGCTGTTGATCAAGCATAAAATACTCTTTAAGCTGACAGAATAGCAGCGTTAACACACCCTAAGCTGCTTTTAGTTTTTCCCTTTTTTCCTCACATTTTCCTGTGCTTTGTGTACAGTGGGGGTTTGTATTTTATAAGAAGTCTCTGATCTATGTAGTATGCCATTCGCTAACAAAAACCAAAATAGGATTGTTTCTGTCCCACTTGGTTGCCTGACTACACCGCCCCCCCACCCCCCCACCCCCGTCTCTCCGCCCCACCCCACTTCCAAGGCGTGTAGTTTAGCCTTGCAAGGCAAAGGCCCAAATGCCTTTCCTAAACTTGAGCCAACTCCTTTTGTGTGGTTGGTTTTGCCGCTCTGATTTTAATACCGCAATTAAAGACAGATTTTTATTTTCTCAAGAACTTTCTCTTGCAACTGGGGAAATGGAACTGACACAGCTGCTACCTTTAACTAAGAATTTATATCATTAAGGAAGAGAAAGCCGCCTTGTTGAGCAATTCCTTTCCAAGGGAGCTGGTCGTCCTTAGGTCTCCTGTGGACCTTAGGCCCCGTGCACATTTTATGGTTGGAGAACCCATCTACCGTGGCTTTCTGGTTTTCTGCTTTGCCTCTATCCAGGCGTTAACTCACTGAATCCCCACAAAAACTGACAGAGTTGTTCTCTGTATTTCACTGAGTCTAAAACTGAGACTCAGGAGTGCTAACTAACTTGCCTAGGATCATTTAACAACTAGTATATACCAGCGTACTCGTTCAATGGGGGAGTTCTGTTGACTGGAACTCCAGAGCTGTAGCTGTTACCACCTCGCATACAGCCTTCCAGTAAGCCTGCAGAGCAAGTGTGCGTGGGCCAGAGGGCAATTTTTGATTCAGAAGTCTTTGCTTTTTTCCATTTGATAAACATACAAAGGGAAACCAAAAAATAAAATAAAAAATGTACTTGATGGATGGTGAGGCCTACGCTAGGGCACGTTGGAATACGGCAAGAGAGTTAGACTTTGGAACAACAGTCAGAGTAATTGGATTGTGTATGTACTCTCAAGGTTTGGAGGTGCTGGATGGCTTATTGGGTAAAAAGATTAGTGTTTTCCCGTCTTGAGGTTTGAACCAAACGGAGGTCTTGGCCGGGAGCAGCACGGTCACTCTCCAGGGAGCGGTGGTTTGGACAACTCCTCTGTGCTTGTAGTAAGTAGGCAGCAGTCCATGTTACAAAACTATCGCACATGCTACTGACGCAGTCGGCCGCAGCTGGCCACGTTGCAACAGCTCTTCAGTCAGAACCGCCTCAGGCGGCTTGTGAAAACCTGTTTCTCTCTCGGGAGAGTGCCTGTCATTTGGGGGGATGTGGACATGTGGCATGAGCGTGGATGTGGCACAGCCATGCTAGAAATCATCCATTTACAGGCCTTGTGGAGGTAACTGACACCAGGATTTAGGAACCCTGGAGACGGCCTGTTCCTTCCTTCCTGTCTCTATTCAACAATATTTATCAAGTGCCTGCCCTGCGCCGGCCGCTGGGCAAGACACTGGGGATGCCACATGCCAGAAGATAGTTTTCTTGGGAAGAAGAACAGGTAATTACAGTTCAGGGACTGTGACAAAGGTAAACCTTGGGACTGAAGCCCTAGAGAAAGACCCCTTGGAAGAAGGGACTGCTGCCCAGCAAAGGCAAGGACTAGCAAATGCAAACAGAGCCAAGGAGAGAGGGACAGCCCACGCCAAGGCCCAGCAGGGAGAAGGCATTTGGCTTTGGGGAATCTGGAAGAAGTTTAACCCAGCACAGGTGTTGAGTACAAGCGGTGAAAAGATAAGGCCGCAAAGGTAAGCCTGGCCAATCACAGCCCATTAACGTTTTAATAGTTTCCTGTACCATAAACAAGTCTTGGTTTAGCGTTATTGAAAACAGGCTTTCTTTAATTAACAAAATCAGACAAGAAAAATGACTGCAGAGATCAAAGCCTATGGTTGGCAATACCAATAACTGACACCTGTGCATGTCACCTTTTAAAGAAAAAACCACTGTCAAAAAACAAACTTTTTCCCTCTCATGTAGTGCAGAATAGTCCTCACAGCAGTCCTCGGGGCCCGAGGACGCATGGCTTGTTGAATTCGCACAACTAGTCAATGGAAGAAATGGGACTCAATCCTGGGTCCCTCAGACATTGGATTGTCAATTTCATTGACTGACATAAGTTTATAAAGATCCTACTGTGAGAAAAGCAGGGTACCTGGTACCTTGAAGGGCATAGAAGTCTAAAATCTAGCACCTTCTTTCTGAACAACAACTCTTTGAGAGCAGGTACCATGTTTATTGTACTCATTATATCCCTAGTTTAGCACATATAGCACCAGGCACACAGTAGTCTCCTAGTGCTTGTTTAATGGGGGCGGGGGGGGGGGGGACTCCCAGTTGGTGTGTGTTAACATGAGAAACTGGAAATGCACTCTGAGGCCCTGAACATTTCCATCGTATTGGAAGGGAGCAGGGGCGGCTACCAGGCTTTAGGCCGATTTGCCAAGGACAACTCATTTGGACTTACCAGTAGAGTTTAGCTCATCCAAACAAGAGCAGGAAGCCAAAAATGACTTAAGGGGATTAGTGTGACCCAGCGGAGATTGCATCTCCTCAAGAGGGAAATCAAAATGGTGACCGCAACTCATGCAGTCCTGGTTGGCAGCGTAGTATTTTGATGGCTGATGGCAAGTCAGGCCTGCTAGGGAGTGGGGGCAGAGGCCTCTCGGGGTGTTTGCATGTTTCTGTTTTATGTGTGTGAGTGTCCTTAAATAACCCACCTTGCCTGGAGAAGAAAGCTAAGTGTTACACCCAGTTCTGGATTCCACATTAACAACCTCCTTCCGCAGTGTTCAACTTTGCCCTTGAGGTCTTTTGTTTAACTTTTTAATTTGAAAAACAGATTCTGCTGCGTCACAGTCTGTTCCGTCCTCCCTACCCCCACCCCCACTCCCCGGCACCCTCTCCTTTTCCTTTTGGTTAAAGTAAAACATAGCTATCTCCAGCAGACTTGTATTTCCTTTGGTTGCTAGAATATGCATCAGGTCCTCTGAGTGAAAAGGGTTTATAACAGGCCTTTTAAGAAGTTGTTATTCAAATGTTTGTTGTTACTAAAGAGTTGAGTCTTTCTCAGCCATGTCTGTGGCAACCTCCTGACCAAAGTGTGGACAATAACCTCAGTTTCCTAATTGCTCTCTGTGTGGCATAAGAAAGGAAAGTGGCGGTCACTGTCAAAGGTACCTGCTGCCATTTCAGGCTTCCTGTTTCAGATGCAGGTGGATGGATATTGTTTTTGGTTCATAAAACCTGACTACTGTGAGTCTTCCAGGATCCTGGCGGAATGGTATTCAAACTTTCATGGAGCTGTAAATTAAGGGGCGGGAAGTGTGAGAAAACTCCTTAGAGAACGGTGAAAAGAAAAAAAAAGAGTCGAGCTGCAATGGTTAAATGAAATTTTATAAGCACATTCAGTGTGGAGCTGTTTTGCATTACATGAGTTGAATACCTTAGAGACGCCACATCTGCAGGCACTTTATTAAATCCTTAGTCAGCACTTTCCAACCTGATGAGATTACTTCTTCATTTGACTGGAGGAAAGGAAAGCCGAGCTCTGGTCCTGGACTGCAGATTTCTTTTGATGTCTCACCTTGAACGCTGAGGGAGGACAGTTTCCCTCTCCCCTCCCCCCAGCACATCCCAAACTGTAGAAATTGTGAATATAACAGAGTAATTTTACTTAACCTAGAGCCTTTGTGGGAGTGTGGATTTATGGATCTCCAAAACAACTGTAGCTGAATGTTCCCAAGGAGAAAAAAATAGATCAAAGCCCTGTGTTTACTTCCTTAATGTAAATGTTTCAAGATAACATCATCCTATATTGTATTGTAATACTGGAACTCCCTGCAGATAAGGGAGAGAGATTCCTTTGTAGTCCATCCGAATACAGTAGGTTAGATTAAGGGACTATAAAGTAGCAAGGCAGAAACCTAAGTTTCTGTCAGTAAACAGCTGAAGACAATGTTTTGACTCTCCATAAATGAATTTTGTTTAATGTGGCAACATTTTCCTAGTGGTTTGCTACTCAACCCCAACAATCTAACAATCTCAGATTTCTTTTATATTTTTCTTGTATAACCCAAGAAGAAAGTGCTCAGAATTGTTCTTCAAGGAATGTTTTGAAACTTGCACTGCTTGCATAATGAATTTTATCATAAAATATCACAAAGAAAAATGGATTTTTCCAATCATGGAAGTTTATAGAAATTGAGTGGCTTATAAATGTACGACTATCTCGCTCATAACAGGAGTGTGTCTTCCGCTATAAACTGACCGCGAGAAAATTTGGAGAAGTAGATGAATATTTATTATTATTATTATAACTGTTTATATGCTGTCTCTGTAAATTAATGATTTAATCAAAGAGACCTCATTCCAAAAAACAATTAAAAATTTCTGTGTGGTTCCCCTAACAGACTGGTTCTCCTTCTGGAAAGCCTTGGTCAAGTAGCTGGCTTAATTGTCATGAAGATTAGTGTGATGTTGAAATAAGTACTAATGGTCAAATTACAGGAGTGAAAAAGTTTAAGAATAGGTTTTGGTTTGGGCCTGAAAGGGTTAATTAAGTTTTTTTCACGGGTTATTAAAGACCCCCAACCCAAGCCTTCAGGAGTCATATTGACACCCCACCACAGGGCCACTCGCTCCTCTATTGACATGTTGCTGGTCTGAGCACAATAGCCTTCTGTGTCTGCAAATCATTGCTAAAATCATCTCAAGGAAAAAAAAAAGTTTGAAAGCTTTAACGTTAGACAAAAGCCCGAGAGCTGCAGTGTGCAGCTCAAAAACCCGGAGTCAGCAACTTCTATTGATTAAAAACTAACCTTTAAAGTAACTCTGAGAGTGTGTGGTTAGCATTTAAATTTAAACATGTCATGAGTTGATTTGTGTTACTGAATACCAACTCAAAAGGAGTAACATTCACATCGCATTTTTTTTTTTCTAATTCCCTTAAGCAGCTAAAGTATTTCATGAAATGTCAATAGGGCAAAAAGAAAAAGGGGAGGGGGCATCGCTGGGCCTTACAATTTTCTTTCCCATGCAAATATTCACCCCCCAAAAGAAAAGTGTGCAGAGTGAAACACAATAATTAGTCCTTTGTCTAACTTTCCCAAGTGCCAGAGAAAGACAGATTAATTAAATATACAGCAGTGTTGGTTTTTGGAGGGGGGGTCTTGCTTGCTGTGTAGGTCATAAATTAGGCAGAATAAATACTTCAATGTGTTTGCAGTGGGCCTGCTACGTCAGAGCCACTGGAAGGTTGGTGGGAGGAGAGCGAAGGGTTTCTTGCTAATGATAGTCACGTCTGGGTCTGTCTGGTTGCTCTTAGCAACCAGACATGATGTAACACCAGGATGAACTTGAACTTGGGGGACTTGAAAAGAGAACAATAGACCAGAGCAATCAATAAAGCCTATTTCAGTGAAGGATTACAGAGCTGCTCTGGGGTAACCTTGTCGGCAAAGCACACACTGAATAGTAAGATGTGTGAAGAAACTTTTTTTCCCCTGCTTTGCTTTTTAAGAGAAGTGCAGAGGCCCTGCAGATTTTTGTAGTGCGCTGAGGTGGTGTCCAGAAACTGTGGTATGGAGAACTGCTCCCCCTGCTGACTCACTGGGTCCCAGGCATTTGCTTCAGGAAGTGCTGAGGCAGTGTCAGATTTAAGTCGGTGTGAAAACAGAAATTATAAGCCTTATTTTGTGGCACCCAAAGTTTGAGACCATTTTGTTCAAGAGAAAACTCGGCTCTAAGGTGGATCGGAGTCAGCTCTGAGGAGAGCCTACTAAGAGTACAGTTCGGAGTTTGCCTCCCTTCTCCTTTCTTCTTCCTTTTGTCCAGTTAGATTTAGGCCGTGTGTGTTTGCCAGGATGATTTCCTTTCAGGACACAAGAGGCTTTATTGTCTTCCTCAAAGCATGTGGTCAAAGAATAACATCTAAAAGTATACAGGATGAGTAGTTGTTCGGTTTAGGTTCAGGTTTTTTTTCAAGTCCTCTGGAAATCAAAGGTGGCTTGTGTGACTGGGAAATCTTACACCGACCTCCACGTAGCTATCATTTCGCCACTTATCCTGAGGATCAAACGAGTCCTTACTTTACCTAATTGAATCTCTGGGATACGCAGGAGCCTTCATCTTACGGCACCCACCCCCCCAGTGTAACCCCTTCTTGATACTGTCAACTCAGAGATTTTAGCAGTATGCACTTTTATTAGAAGTTGATGATTTTTCTGGGAACAACGATAAATGTGGATTCGCCAGGATGTTACTGGAGGAAAGTTGGCAGAAGCCATGTGCTTTTTTTGTTTGTTTCACTTGAGACACTGGCTCTGGTTTTAACCTGCAGTTGGTGGCCTTGTTCAGCTAATAGAGAAAGATATGCCAGCATAGAAATCGAGGTCTAACCAGACTAGTACCCAGCACTAACCACCTCAGGTTTATGAAAGGAAATGGTAACTGGGCCCCGCAGATACATGCAAGGTTCTAGGTAAAATCAAGGGAACAAACACAGCAATGAGGGTTGTACAGTGGTCTCATTCTTGTCCACTGGCACGTCACACTGGCTAATAAGGTGACATCTTGATGCCACTTGATTATTATGTCGTTTTGAAAACATTGTTTTAGAAATGTTGAGCTGAAAGGAACATCATATAATCTACCTCATGCACATATGTATATAGGTACTGAGGTTGAAGAGAGATGCAGTGAATTGTCCAAAACCCCCCACGACTCCTGGCACAGCACTTTCCCCACTTTTACCTGCACTTATTCTTATATCACTATATTTTTCAATTACACTTTACTTTCAATACTATTTTGTATTGATTTCAGGTATACAGCATAGTGGTTAGACAATCATCTACTTTACAGAAGTGTTTTTCAACCCCAATATTTCCAGTACCCATGTGGGACCATATATAGCTATCATATTATTATCAACTTTATTCCCTATGCTGTGCTACATCTCTGTGACTCTTCTGTAACTGCCAATGTGTATTGCTTAATCCCTTCATCTTTTTCACCCAGTCCCCCAGACTCCCCTCCTCTCTGGCAGCCACTAGTCTGCTCTCTGTCTGTGAATCCATTTCAGTCTTGTTTTTTCTTTGATTTTGTTCCTTTGATGGCACATATAAATGAAATCATGCAGTATTTGTCTTTCTCTGACTGAGTTATTACACTGAGCATAATACCCTCCAGGTGCATCCATGCTGTAGCAAGTGGTAAGAGTTCATTCTTTTTTATGGCCGAGTAGTATTCCACTGTGCATATGTACCACAGCTTTTTTTACCCACTTGTTAATTGATGGTCACTTGAGTTGCTTCCATGTCTTGGCTGTTATAGATAATGCTGCAAAGAACATAGAGGAACATAAAGGAATTCCTTATTCTTATATCACTATTGATCATCTGTGCCTCCTACGAGAATGCAGCAGTCGCATCTTCAGTGCTTACGTCCCATGGAATAGAAGGCGTGAAAATCATCGAAGTAGATGTTTATCCCCATGAGCCCTCTCCCTTCACCCATTCTTCATTCAATCAACTCTTCTTTTTGAGAACCTTCTATAGCAGGTCCTGTACTAGGCACTAAGGTTTCAGCAAAAAGCAAGATGGTCCAGTTTCCTGCCTTCTTGTCACTGTCCCCACCAAACAACAAAACCTGTATGTGTATTTCAAGTGACATAAGTATTTTTTAAGATACACGCAGAATGTGAGCAAACCCCAACAGGAACTATGAGTTTCCGTTTTAGAGAAGTAAGAGCAGGTTCAGCTACGCAAGGTTTACTACCACTTGTCATTCCTTTACTTTTCCCGGGGAGTCTCCCCCTGTATCCCTCACATGCACCCTGAGTGCACAGTTAGAAGGACAACTTCGCAGTATATTATTTTCTAAATTATACCTCTGATTAATTGCACTTCTCCTTTTCTCTTCTAGTCCTGGTACCTGGGATAAAAGTCGCAGCATCCCACCATCCACCAGACAGACCACCTGACCCTTTCTCAGCTCTGTAACATGGACGCATCCTCAACCCAGCGCAGTTACAACTTCACTGTCAGTGGAAGGGGAGAATCAAATCAACTTGTACATGGAAACAGCGAGCATTATGGTCAAACAGCAAAGGCCATAACCTTTTGGGATTATTTTTTTTTTAACTACTTTAGGGACTGTCGTAATTTTCTCATATGGTGCTGGAAATGGTTCGGCTTTGTAACATTTGAAGTGTTTTCATGGTAGCGTGAGCATTAGGTGATGTGGCTGAAGGAGGTCTACCCTTGCTCACTGACTTCCGTCGTGACACTTTCCTTACGGAGCCTGGCTGTTTCACAGTATTTCATGAATTTACCCACACAGGTGTGAGCCTCCTTGAGCAATCAGGGGGCACACGGAGAACTAAATCTTTTGTAGTAGCTGAGATCTGCAATATATAACTTACGGGACAGTCAAAGGGCAATGTTTTTCTGTAACATATTGGAAAAAGAAAATGCAGTTATGTTCCTTTTTTATTTTTTCTCTTAGCTTGGTTTGGTTCAGCAGTCAGCAGTTCAATCTATAACACGGCCCTCAAGGACAGTGAGCCCACTCACGTTGCAGAACAGTTCTGAAAATGGCAAAACTACTACTACTATTCAGTTTTTTAAAAGTTTTGAAATGCTGCACTTACATTTAAAAAAAAAACATTTTTTCAACAATTTCAACAATGACACACAAATTCACATGGAAATGGGGAAGATGGTCTGTTTTGACAGAAACTGACAGGAATGAATCAAAACAATCGAATTTTGAATTGAGTAAAGTGCAATTTCATTGGATAGCTAAATATCTTTGTAAGATAGAGATTGTTGAAAATTCTATTTTTGTTTTTCAAGTCCTCCCGCCCCAGGACTCTAAATTATCGGGGTAAAAAACAGCCTTGGAAGAAAAAGGGGAGCTATTTTTGCTTTTTATGTTTTTTATTGTTAAACTTGTATCCCTTTAAAAACTGAAGGAAAATTAAAAAAAAAAACAAAAAAACAAATCTAATGGTGCTTTTACCACAATATGTTAACTACATTAAATGCTAATTAATTATTTTCTGTTATCAAAGCACATAACTAAAATGAAATCATGGTATCTGTTAATTTTATAAGCTAGAAGTCACTATAATAGATTATGCCAATTCTGAAAATTTTTACATGTATCCGGCAACATAGGATTTATCAGTTATCAGACACTTCATTGTACCAGAGATTGTCCAGAAATTTTAAAGACCTTTGCGCCCCTGAACAGGGCTATGGGGAAAAATAATAATAATGATAATAATAACAATAATAATGAAACCAATACTGATACAAATGCTGGTGCCCATTCAGATCAAGGGTACTTGTTAGGGAAAAAAAAAGTTTGCACCCCCAAATGTCCTGTATCTTATGTAAAAACACACACAAACACAGAAAAAAATAACAAAAAAAAAAGTGCAAGTGATTTTTCTACCAGACAGTGAAGCACCCCTGCTTCCCATGCAACTTCAAGAAGATTTCCTATACTATACATATATATACGTTCTGGTTGGCAAGCCCTGCTGATCAGAGAAAGTCTCTGCATGTTCTAGTGTTAGTAACTAATTTTTATATAGTTAGTGTAGGATAAAGTAGAGTGCATTAAGACACAATATTGTAATCCCTACTCTAGGCACTTGCCTTTAAACTATGTTTTTTCAGCCCTTCAGAAGGGTTCTACTACTGTCCTATACAATCAAGTAACTGAAATTCTTGGGAAGACACTTTGCTCCTCATCTTTCTCCCCGAAACGATGTTGTTTTATTTTGTTTTGTTTTTCCTTAATTTGCACGAAAACAAAATTCCATATCAATGTGCCTTGCCCTGGATAGCGATTATTTGTGGAATTGTTGCACATGCTCCTCTATTGAAAAGGGGTTTTTCCCTAGTCAAGCATTTGGAGACACTTTTTGTAAATGTGACTTTTATGTCGGCCATTGTCAGTTTCAACATCTAGAACTAAATAGAAAGTTAGTCCCGCAGATAGGAGTAGTCTTTATTGTCCTCTGTGGTCAGTGGCAGTGCTATTCTGAGATCTGTAGATGCTTAGAATGTCAGTATTTTGGATGTTGCTGCATTTTACAATTTATTTGGAGTCTTCCTTTATTCCCCCCCCCCATATATGAAAATATGCAATACCTGCTTATATCGTGTAGAGAAGCTTAGCGATTATTAATTTTTCTTTTATTTTTTTTATTTGACCAAAGTCGGTGCTGCACTTGACGCAGTGTGTTCTAGGTGTTTGTCTTTGTACTTCTTTTTTGTGATTTTTTTTTTGAATGCACGTGCGCAGGAAGGGCTCCTCTTAGAGAAGCAGTCAAACTGTGAAGCACTAAGCTGACCCTGCTTCAAGCAATTTTGTTTTTACAACTGTTCCTTTCACAAGCAAGCCTTAAAAAAAAAAAAAGACAACTTCCTTTTCCTTCAGCTCCCACACCCCATTTTTCTTAGCAGACTGCAGTCAATCCACATTCAATAAAAAGTATATAATGCCCATTTTTATATGCACGTTTTTAAACTTCCAAGTTCTGAAAATTGTTTACTGGTTATCTCTATTTAAGGAAAAAACAATAAAATAAAACATTTTGGATTTTCATATGTGTCTGATCAGTGGTTGCATAGCCCTTGGGCGCTGTTGTACGGTGTGACTGTCAGTATGTGGTGTCGTTCTTCTAGCCAGCCAGCGTACTTTGCCTTCCCGATAGCACTTAGCTGGGCATTACTTTATTATGACGTATGTGCACTAAAAAAAAAAAAAAAGAAAAAAGGAAAAAAATGAAAGAAAAAAAAATAGCAGCTTTCAGTGCTTCACAGTGAAGGGAAAAAAAAGCCTAGACAAACATTTTGTCAGAACCTTGCGATAAGCCAAGGTATTACCAGTCAATTGGTTGTATATACAATAAAATGGCACCCTTTTTTTAAAAACAAAACAAACTAAGCAATAGTTGGGGCAGTTTTAGTTGTTTTTAGTGAGCATGTTGTAGTCATGACGGCAAAGAGAGAGAATAAACTGCCCACTCAGAAGATATGTAATTTGTATTGCTGTATAGTTTTATTGATTACACTGACTTATTCTACCCTATTTTATAATGCAGGACTTTTGTAATGTTGTTTAAATGAGGGAAAAAAATTCTGTCAAATTAGCCTAATGGAATTTCCGATTGTTCATTATAAAGGCAGCGTTCATAGAATCGCTTTTCTTTCTCTCCTGAGCCCCCTTTGGGAACTGGATTTAAGTTTAAAACTTTCCTGTTTCCTTTTTTTTTTTTTTTTGTAAGTATTTAAATACAGTTATTTTTTTTCTCTCAATGGTATAGCATATTCCTATACTTGAGAAGTATAGGTCTACTGAAAAACCATTGTAAATGGACGTTACAGGTATGCTGTATTTTTGAAGGTATTTTGTTGTATTAAGTTTGATGAAGCTAAAAACTAGGGAACTCTGAACAGATTTGCAGGAAAAAAATGTTTTAAAGGCTTTAAAACATTAGGAAGGCAGTCTAGGGTGATAACAGGGGTTAAGTATTCAATACACTAAAGTTACATTTTTGTTCATGTTTCATTGTCCAGAAAGCAGCAGGAAACTATAGTTCAGTGATGATCAAGCAGGAAAAAAGAAACACCAACAATCGAGAATTCACCTCTTTAGGTTAGAAGCCAAGTGAAGAAGTTGAAGGAAGATTTGATACCTGGGCTGTGTAGACTGACAGACTGAGGGCTCTCGTTCTTTGAAGCCCAGTCCTTGATTCTGAGACACATCTAATTTTTTTCTCTTCTGTCAAATGGCATTAAAAATATTGGCAAAGATAAGTTTCTCAAGTCACTCTCCATGGTTTTTTTTTTTCTCCCCTTTGGGAACTGAAGTCAGAGGCACAAACACTAAATCTTATCATTTTCCTACATACTTTTCTGGCCCATCCCCCTGCCAATAAAATGCTCCTTTCTGATCACTCTTGGGTGGGGGCTCTTTCCCTGAGGCCACTCTGTCCATCCCAGAGCCTTTTTCTTTCCTTTAAGGTTCTAACTAACTTTTCTGTTTCTTCACACCCTGGCATGAACAGTTATTTAGTGTCCGCTCCCCCTAGTCCCACCCCTCCGTCAGGTATGGCTGCCAGGCAAGCCAACAGGTACACTTCCCAATGTTTGTGTTCATCCTCTGACAGTTCCAGTGTGAAGGAACCCACGCTTCCCAGCGCCATGGTTCGGACAGCCCATGGGGATACGCAAAACCCACCCCAATAAGTTGCTCTTTCCCTTTTCAACCCCTCATCCCCATGCGCTTTGCATCCGTAGTAACAGTGTCATAAGTATTGATGGAATCTGGATTAAGAAAAACATTTCTTCCTTGTGATTTTTTTTTGAAGGGAGGGGTTTCTAAGAATGCCACTTAATGTACTTTGCATCACGTCTCTAGAAATATTTTTTTGTCCATTGTGGTGGTGGTGATGGTGGTGGTTTCTCTCTCTTTCTCTCTTTCTATCTCTTATCTTTCTTTTTCTTCTTCTTCTTTTTTTTTCCTGGTAGCAGGCCTCCATAGAACAGATTTAAAACACAACTGGCATGGTAATGTAAGGAGAGCTCCAGTGGCACCTCGCCACCCACCCGCCGGGACCTGTCCTTGGACGGTCTCAGGAAGCTGCACTGCCCACTGGCAGCGCTTTCATTCAAACCTGCTTCCAAGGCCAATTTTGTCCTGAAGTCAATGCATGTATTTACTGTTTGACAGTAAACCCGCTCTGCCTTCTCCACGTTCAAGGCTGTGCATTCGTCTAATTAGTGTCGTGTATGTTTTCCTTTCTTTTTTTTCCAATAAAAAAGCAGTGGGATGAAAATTGCTTTGATATATAGCAGGTAACATTGAAGCTATTCCATAGCACTTAACTGTAGTGAATACTGTGTCACCAGTTCTGAAATCAATTTAATGTTTAATGCAAATCCATTACATGGTGCTATTACAGGCTGACAAAATGATTTACACAAATGTGACAACTTGGGCTCAATTCACTCTGCTTTCCAACAGTGTAAATGCATAGCAGTGTTTATCTGCATGAGAACTATGCACTAATCTATCTGAAGAAAAAAAAAACTATATCAACTTTGGTATCTACTTTCCGTTTACTTCAATCCTTGCCTTTTTGGTCATTGTTATAATGCCAGCTTTAGGACAGAAAGAATTATAAGAAAACCAGCATAATACCTGATATATTAAAATGTAGTGCCTGTGAAATCTGTATTATATTGCTCTTCTGAAGTAAGATTTTTCTACACCGGTAGCCTTCGCTGTCTGTCAGTCAGGACCTTCTGGTATAGGTGATGTAAAATAACCGTACAATATTAATGCATGCTATTCCATAATGCTTAGTGAACTGTATGAATATTACTCAAAGTTATGTTAGTCTTTTTTTCTGACTTGGTTCTTGTCAGCTAGGTTTAAAGGTATTTCACTGAGAACGCAAATTCTGTCTTTTCTTGAATTCGACTGTTTTCAGTATTTTGGAGGTATACATTTACTTAAATTCAGTATTACTTGTGTTTTTTGTTTTCGTTTTGGTTCTTTTTTTGTTCTGTTTTGTTTAATTTTTCTTTCCTAGGGGATAAGCATGGGTGTTTGATTTCAGAAATCAAACTGGCAAGACTTTTGTCTAAAAACGACCGTTTGAATTTCAAGAACTCTGCTACAAAGACATTCTGAGAACATTTCCAAGAGAGGGACATTTTCCTTGACCCTTGATGGAAGCTGTGCTGATCTGGAAGCGTTTTCTTATTGGACACTGTTCAGCCAGGTACCCATGCTTGATCCGTCTTCACACCAGACTTCCTCATATGAAAAGAAAAAAAAAGAAAAAAAATCTTTAAGAAATCACTTGGCTATTTAGTTTCATGCACAGTTGCAATATTTTCTTCAAAAATAAAACTCTGTACAAACTTTGGGCCCGATTCATAAGAAAAAGAAATTTGTTATTAACACGGGATTTTTATAATACACTTTTTTTTTTGGTCTAAATGTGAAACTACTTTCCAAATTAATTCAATTTTATCTCACTTTTTCCCCTCAACCAGCACCCATCTGTGTTTTATGCCCAGAGGGTTACAGCATCAGATTAGAGGGACAGGGAGATAGGAAACAGGTACCGGAAATGCTCAGAAAGATAAGGGTGACCACCTGCAGTTGAACATGAGTACAGGGAGGCAGCAGCGTGTGGGGGCGGGACCCGCCTGTGAGCCAGGCACCATGAGATTCACATGTGGACTCCTTATGCTGTTCAATTCAAAAAGACCTAATTTCCAACACGTGTCTGGACCATAAGAGTATACAGTGGAAGTGCTACCTCTCATCCCACCAGAGCACCTTCATGGTAGAATAGTCACCAGGTCATGCTGTGTGAACTTTTTCATCTCTATAATGGTTCTGAGGGCAATATCCAACAAACCGGGCTGGTTTTCCTGCTGTTTTGATGCTCGGCTTCTTAAAATGACAGAAGCTTTTTTCCCCTTTGATTCTATTTTTTATTTTTATTATTTTAGTAAAAGTCTATAAATTACCACATTTTTTTTTTAACATCTTAACCCAGTCTCAAGGCCACTGGCTACTTAGGGATGAGATGTGAGAGAGCTGCCAACTACACTCTGTGGCTGGTCTCAGAGCAGCCTCTCTGCACTGTGAAGGTGTCTGTAGCGTCCTCACCTAGAGCCAGAGCTTTCTCTGGTTCTACGAGGCCCGTAAGAAAGACTTTCAAAGGCAAATGCACACTCCCCGCCCCTACAGCCCTGACCTCTTACCCAGAACAAAGTTCACTTGGGACTTCCCACCACCCTTGGAAATCTGTCTATTCAAGATACCTTGGTTTTGCATTTCAAAATTGGGAGGGAGGGGATTGAACACTTGCAGTAAGAGATTAGTTGTGAAACTGAACACTCCCGTGTTAATAACTTGGTTTGACATTTGTTTTATGAGCCGGGCCCCTGTGCCTCTAGATTACTTGTATTGACTCTCATAGTTAGCCTTTTAGTTTTACTGTGTTCTGTGAAAATTTGTAATTGGTTGAGAATCACTGTGGGCGTCCATTCTTATTCAACTAAATCTCCACAGGTTTTTGAGCTGGTGTGGATTAGTTTAACTCTTGTATTCAACCATTAGTGCTACCACCTTCTCACATTACAATACAATTACTGGAAGCAAGTACTGCATTTCCTATGCAACAAAAAAGGAAAAATAAAAAATTGCTAATGCTATGGGAGCTGTGTCATCATTTGCTTTAAATCATGCCTGGGTGCCTGGGTGGCTGTATTTGAGTGACAGTTATGGGCGTGGATCAAGTTCCCCCAGAAGACGGTCCTTCTGCACCATGGGGTCTGCATTATCCTTGACAGATATCAGACACATCAGGCCTGTCACAGAGTTCTATGGGGCAATAATGTTGGTTTTTCCACCTGCTGAGACAGCTGCAGGCCTTAACACTCCCTTCATGCTTAGTAGGTCTGATATTGTTCAGTTAAGGTCCCATTGAGAATCGAGAGTGGATCCAATAGGTTTTCAGCAGGGGCTCTGAAGTAGCCAGGATATCTGTGGGGTACAACCATCACCACTCCGGAGCTGGGGGAAGAAAAAAGGGAAGTTGGGTTACCAGAACCAAGGGACTCCTAGGAGGGACCCCACACAGCTGGTACTATATGATCTTCACTGAGAGGGGTCACTGTGAGTTTGGGGTACCACACTGCTGGGACTGAGGCCTCTGAGAGGATGTGGTGGGGAGGGGCCTGGTGCTAGGACCAGGGGGAGGGACACAGTCAACAGAATTAGTACTGACGAGCCAGGCACAGTAGGAGCCTGGAGGGTTGGAAGGAGCTGGAGGCTGTGCACCCATCCTCTGCTGCTGTCACGTTGCAGACAGGAGCTGAAACTGAAAGAAGTCCCTTTCTCCCTCTCCTCCTCCCTCGAGGCTCCTGCCCGTGTTTCTTACTGGCTAGATTCAACTGTAGCCACCTGGCAAGGAAGTCTGGAAAACATAGTGAGAAAACTACCAGCCCCACAGGACAGGGTGTGGAAGGGTGCGTGTGGAGACCAGAGACAATAAGTAAACGGCACATACGCCTTAACCCATTTTATCTTCACAACCACCCTATGAGATAGGTATGATTTTCATCCCTATTTTACTGATGAAGAAACTAAAGCAGAGAGAATTAATAATTTGCCCAAGGTCATACAACAAGTAAATGACAGGTGGGATTCTAATCTAAGAAATCTGGCTCTAAATTCCATCCTTTACTCAATACAATATGTTGACTCATTTATCCAATAAAATTTTTGAGTACCTATTATGTGCCAAAAACTAAGCCAAGAGCTAAGGGATAGTAAGTGAATGGAGAATGGGAAACTGTTCTTGTGAAATATACAGTCTAGTGGGCAATAGCATTGTTCCAATAAACAAAGCAACGAAGGTGAGCATGGCATTGTGATGGGTGCTGTAAGGACGTACACTGCTATGAAAGCCTGAGACCAGGAGGACAGATAGAAATTAACCAGGCAAATGGAGAGGGTGAGGAGTGTGGGGGAAGGAGGGAGAATGTCCTGGGCAGCGGGAACAGCCTGTACAGAGAGCCTGCAGCAGAATGGAGCTTGCTCCCTGTGAGGGACTGAAAGGACTGTTTACATGAAAAGGAGAAAAGGAGAGGAAATACGATGCAAGATGAAGCTTGACATTTAGGTCACGTTATCACAGGGACTTGCAGTATGTTAGGGATTTTTGTGCCACCCCTAAGAGCATCGTGAAACATGTATCGGTCAGATTAGGCTAGATCTAGGCTGTGACACGAACAAGTCCAAAGATCTCAGCAGCTTACAACAATAGAGGTTCACATCTTATTTTGCATGGCTTTCAATGGTTGCCTAGAATCTCCTCATTCTAGGACCCAGGTTGTAAAGCAGCTACCGTCTGGACCCTTGCTGGGTGGGGAACACCGGAGCATGGCGAGGCACTTAAAAATCCACCCTGGGATGGTCACACACCCCTTTGCTCAGAGCCTGTCTTGCGACCATGCGTTGGTCAACAGGACCAGGAAGGACCATCCTCCCTCAGGGAAGGCTAGAGAACGTCATTACAGACTCGTGTGAGCAGGGGAGGCAAAGGTGTACAGTGTGGAGATGGGCTGAGCCCAGAAGGCAAGCGAGAAACGCTTCCTTGCAGAGGGTGCACGCTGGGCAGTGGTGCCAGGATGGGGTGGATGGGGAGAAGCGGGCAGATCAGAAAGATTAGTAGGGATATTAATAGCTACTGTATGTTGAGCTCTTTTATGCACCAAGTGCTAGAGGTGATTTACCCCCATTAGAAGTAATATTTTCTCTCTTATTAGTACAGCTGTCCAAAAGGTAGAGTCAGTCCTCAAAACCCACTTCTGACTCAAGTGAATAGAACAATTTCATACAACCAAGCCTTAGAGTTGTTAGACAGAATCAGTTACCACCTTTCAGTTACTACTCTGGCCAATTGCAGGCACTTTGGTCTTGACTATTTGGCTTTAAGAAAGTGGAATGGAACTCAGTCAACAGCACTCCTTTACCGCAATATTCTAGGGCAGGTGGGGTATGGTACCGGGCTCGGGTGAAGGCAACATAACCAGAAGCGCAGTCGGGAGAAGGACTGCGGGCTTGAACTGGCTCTGGATTCTGTCAGCTCTGTGCTGTCGGCAAGGGCCTCCGCTCCCCCATGGCAGCACGGGCAAAATGATAACAGCACCTGACTACCTCGCTCTGCTGAATACTAGACGAATGAACACTTATAAAGCGCTTAGCAAAGACCTGGCCCATCTGAACTGCTCTGTAAATGCCTTAACTAAAATATAAGCAGCTCCAAACTGCAGAGAGAAGGCAATTTTCTCAGGGCACTGATGGCACAAGCCTTCTTGCTTGTCATTGCCAGGCTTCTCTTTTGGGTGAGTTCCAAAAAATACTTCTATCCAACACCTGCATCAACTAAGTAGGGAGAAGTAGCATTAAAACACACACACACACACACACACACACACACACACACACTGGAGGGTCTGAGGACAGGCACACTTGGGTTTAAATCTCTATTTCTCATTTCCTGTCTGTAAAGTGGGAATAAAGATAGGATCTACCTTACGCGATCATTAAGAGGGTTAAGTAAACTAATGCAGGTAGAACCCCAAGCACACTTAACAACCATTATTATTTGCAACCTGGACTGGAGCAATAGGGCATCTCTGGGGAGAAGAACCCTGAGGCCCTGCAGGAAAATATTGCACAGCGGAAAGAAGCCAGGGATTGAAACCAGAGGACTTGAGTATGAGTTCCACTTCCACCATTTATTGGCCATATGCTATAAGAAGACGTATTACACCTCTCTGAGTCTCAGTCGAGAGTGGCCCTACACGGCTCAGTGAATGTGAGAATGTCCTGGAAACACAATGCAAGCCCCACCTGGCTGTGGTTCCTACTTCCCTCAATAGTACGAACAGCCAGGGAAATCCATTCTCATCAGGCCGGGAAAATAGGCCAAGAGAGGTAGGACTAGTCATCGTCTTAACCCTTAAAGTTCTGGCTTTTTTGTAAAAGCACATGGCTAAGTGGTCTTACCGATCCTGAGGAGGAAGCAGGGCTTCCCTTGACCTGTGAGGGACGAGCCAGCTTACATCACCTCTGACACACGTAACACCCATCCTGCATCTGCCTCCCGTCTGGCACATTCAGTTTGGAATTCAAGTTCATTACAGTGAGCCCAGGTAAAACAAAAAATATATGTATTTTCTGCAATCAAATTTAATAAAAAATTTTCAATTTTTATTATAGAAAAATATCATGTATGTACAAAATAGAACTGATTATGTCTCACTGACAATCAACTCCTTTCCCATATTCCCATCTATTTTGTAACCATTCCCACAGTACTTTGAAGCAAATCTCAGGCATCATATTTAATGCATAAATGTTTAGAAATACATCTCTAAGAATATATTCAAAATACCATTTCACACCCCAAAATATGAACAATAATTCCTTAATATGATCAAATAACCTATCAGTATTCAAATACTCTCAAATGTCCTATGATTTTTTCATAGCTTGTCCAAACAAGGATCCAAATAAGGTTCCATACACTAAGTGGTCAGTATTTATCAGAAATCTTTAAGTCAGTAAGGTCCTTCTTCCTTCTCTTTGACTGTCCTTGTCATTTTTGGCTGAGGAAATTGGTTATTTGTCCTGAAGAGGTTTTCACCATCTCAAGAACGGCATTGTGACAGTTAACCATGTTCCATCTACCATGACATTAGAAGTTTACTCCTGACCTCTCAAGTTGACCCCACGGACGCGCTCCTCAGGCGGCCTCCCACACTGCTACGGAGCGACCCTAGGGACTCGCCTTGCAAGGATGCCCTGACCCCTGACGGCTCTGGAAGCTGCGGGCCAAAGAACTGGGCCAGAGCGAGAGGTGCTGTGGGAGCTGTCATCCACCCACTCCACCCCTCGCTGTTTTCTCTTTTGCTCTGATAGGAAACATGGAGGCAAGGGAGCATCTACCTGAATGACAAGAAAACTCTGTCCTCTTTTGCCACCTACTGCTAAAAAAAAAAAAAAAAAAAAGCCAGCTTCTACATTAAAGGGGAACAAGATGAATAAATGTGGTGAAGACTCAGATAAAAGTGAGTGGGTCTTTGCCTCCTCATTCAGTAGGCATCCCCTTCCCTTGTGACTACACATGTCTCTGGGGGCCAGAAGTCAGTCCCTGACTGGGAGGGGAGATCTCAGATCGGGCTCCTTGGAGCAGTGGATCTGGAGTCTTGTGGATCTGGAGTCTTGAGGGCCAGAAGATCACTTCATCTTGCTCATTTGCCATTTCCACGTCCCCTGTGAATTCTAAACACCAACTTGAGCCACGCTCTTTTCCATGAAACTACAGAAACTCATACGTCAAGTCATTCAAAACAAACTTGACCAATGTTACTGAGTGACTTCCCTGTGCTGGAACTTGTGGCTGGAGAAGGAGATGAATCTGAGATCACCCCAGAAGATCACAGAGTCTAGCAGGGGAAACACACGCAAACTCAATAATTGCCTCCCGGCCTTATACAAACCAGGACGGCGTCATGTGCCAGGTAATTTGGGGACCAAAGGGAGAGAGAGCCACCACAGGGAGGAAATGCACAATCTAGGTCTGGCTCAAAGATATAAATATCGACAGTGATAATAACAGTAACAATAGCTACCAGGTACTGAGTGAGCCCTTACCTCACATTACACATTTTTCTGAGGGCTTTATGAACACTTGCATATGTAATCCAACCCTGTGAAGGAAATACAATTGTTATTCCCATTTTACAGATGAGGTTATTGAGGCACACTATATTAATTACTACCTTACTTATATTAATTATATTACTATATCGGTTATTATTCATTGTGTGTGACCTTGAAGTGCAAACATTCAAGGCCTTTATAGGTGGAGGCCATTTTAAAATCACAATTAGTCTAAATGTAAGTCTGGTCCACCGCACTCCTTCTGGTGCCTAGAGCAGTGTTCACACACAAAGGCACTTCATACTGTGAGGGAAAGAGCAATGATTATGTCAGTCAGCTCTTGTTTGTCCTCCAGATCTATCCACCACCCTTCTCCAGCTCTGCTTGCTCAGGAGGCTACCTGTGTGGACCACATCAATGGGCTTCCTTGGCCTCTGGCTTTCAGTTGGGATTTATTTCCCTGGACCAGATCCCCTTCGGCTGGTGGCATTCCTCAGCAGAAGGTCACAGCTCCTCTCAAAATGGCTCCCTATCCCTTGATTTCTCATAGGTTCTGATAATTGCTCCCTCTCCCCATCACTTTAGGCAGAGGTGGTAAGACCTATGGGTACTTCTTCATCCTTTGTAATTTCTCCACATCTTGCCTATACCTTTGTAATAGTTGCCTTCTTAAACCCCTCTCAAGTGCTACCTGTTTCCTGCGGGAGTCCTATCTGACAAAGCAGTCAAGCCAGCGTGGGCTTCCGGAATCCTCCTCTTCAAACTCCAGCAGAGGTTCATTCAGTCACGGGATAGATGTGAAAACCATAAATTTCTCCATCTTAGTTTATCTTAGAGTCAGAAGGCTGGACTCAACCTTCTAAGGTTGCTGAAGTCTATTTCCCTGCCCCCAGTTAGGAACCCCACCCCACCCACCCCCAACTGTTCCCGTCAGAGAAAAGTATATCTTATTTTGAAGATCTCTGGGTAAGGAGATGCCATAACTCATTCCAATGTCTTCATCCTCCCTCCCTGATAAGTCCTCCTCCTGTCTACCACAGACCCTCCCATTCCAGGTGAAGCCTGTTGCCTTTGTCCGCTGCCTGGTACAAGGTGAGCAGAGAGATCCTTCATTTTTGAAATCAGGCAATAAATTGACCTTAACCCTCTCTAGCTCTGAAGTACAGATCAATGATAGCAGATAATCTACCCCTGCTAGTCTCAGATCACAAACCTGGAAGTTCTAGGAGATCTCTACATTGTAACAAACTTATACAAAAATGAATTCTAAATGATTTGTCAGGGGAGGGAAGAATGGAGCCCAAACGGCCGCTGAGAAATGGCTGACTGGGTTCTGGACAGGAGTGATGGGGAATTCTCCTTCTTCAATATACTCATCTGCTTGTGATCCTGACTCTGAATCCTGGAAGATGCTGGTTTGCTGGTAGTTCCCTGACAAACATAGCTGCTCTGGGAACAGACGTCCACCATAGCGCCACCTTCAGGCATCCACTTCTTCCTCTCCTCAGTCTCTACCCAGCTGGGCTTTCCTTAGAGTTGGGCTGAGCCAGCCATGAACTAGAAACAGCAAAGCACCCAGTGTCTGACACACCTCCAAACCCACAGACCATTGTTCTAGAATAAACTATACTGAATTTCAGAAGTTTCCCAAAAACTCTAATGGCAATAAATGAATAAATCCCAATGATCTATTTTAAACCATTTACCTAGATTTTCTATAGTGTTCTCTAACCTGAGGCACTGTGTTCTCATTCCTGGATTGGCAAACATATTCACAAAGGGCCCTTGCCTCCTTCCTCCAAAGGCACTCATACGCCCACCCCTCTTTATTCCTACGTCTATTGCATGCCCAGTGGAGAAAACAAAGTCAGCACAAGAGGCAGTGCTTGGCTGTGTCATGGGGTCACCCATTTAATCATTTAATCCTCCCAGTAACCCAGCAAAGTAGATGCCATTAGTCCCATTTAATAACTGAAGAAAGTTTAAGACAGAAAAATGAAAATTACCCAGCTAGTAAGAGGGAAGCACACGAGTTCTTTTCGGAGCCCTGAGAGCTGAGTGAAATCTATTGAGACAAAGAGAAGTGCTAAGCGACTAACTAATACTACAAAACAATCCTACCCATAATGTGCTCATTATTGGAGTTTGTAGGCCTCTCACAACCCTTCTTTCAAGATAACCAAAGAGAAGCCTTGAGAGTACTAAAGGGTTTTTTTGGGTTTTTTGTTTGTTTGTTTGTTTTACTGGAACAGAGAGAGAGTCAGAGAGAGGGATAGATAGGGACAGACAGACAGGAACGGAGAGAGGTGAGAACCATCAATCATTAGGTTTTCGTTGCAGTCGCAATACCTTAGTTGTTCATTGATTGCTTTCTCACATGTGCCTTGACCGCGGGCCTTCAGCAAACTGAGCAACCCCTTGCTGGAGCCAGCGACCTTGGGTCCAAGCTGACGAGCTTTAGCTCAAGCCAGATGGGCCCGTGCTCAAGTTGGCAAGCTCGGGGACTCGAACCTGGGTCCTCCGCATCCCAGTCCAGCGCTTTATCCCTGCTCCACCGCCTGGTCAGGCAAGAGTACTAAAGGTTTTGAACAATTCTTGTCCTTTGAGAGTGGGTGGTCAGAACTCGAACCACCCAGGGAGCCCTTGTTACCCTAAACACCGTGTATAGGACGTCAGAGTCTGCAGTGGGCTAATGGAGGGCTCAGTCCTGGGGACGCAGCCTCGTCCATCACTCAGGGCTAGTGGAATGCTCATCCTTCGAGAGCTCCTCAGAAGCTAGGTCAGGGCAAATCCTCTGTCATGACAGAGAGAGCCAGGTATTGGCCAATGATACAGAAAGGAGAAGTCAGACATTCATACTCTCTGGCGCTGTCCCCTTGAGTGACCTGAGCTTTGTGGTCTCCTGGGATTGAAAATACGCAGGATCTGGACTTAGGGTCCACTTTGGAGCTAATGGGTAGTACATGGATACCTGGCTCAGCAGGCTGCCTGGGTTAATCTCCTTGACACTGTGACATGCTGATATGCCTAACCATTTCATCTCTGAACCTCCACACCCCTCATTTGTGAAATAGGAGCTCCTCATAGGGTGAGAAACATCCCTGGTAAACAAAGGGAGGCGACATAAAGGTGGACAGTTGGATTTTAAGGACTGAGAGACATGCAGCAAAGAAACAGTGTGCCTAGAGTCTGCCCTAGAGAGCCGGGCTGCCTCTCGAGTCATTGGGATCCTCACTCCCTCTCTCCGCTGTCTCATGACCTAGCTTTGCTCAGTCCATAAAACACAAGAAAGAACCCTCTTCTCTTTAATACATCTGGGTCACTTCTACTGAAATATTAATTGTTTATACCGTGGCTGTGCCTCTGGAAAGTGGGCAGTGTGGTTTCCTCCAAGCCCACCGGGCCTGGGGCTCTTTAGCCAAGGTTCCAAAGTGGCGATGCATAGAGTCTGGCCCTCTGCACCACAGGAAGCTTCTTAATGAATCTGTGCAAGTGGCCCACGTGTAATACCATGTCCCCGACTTCTGCTTTCTCATGTTCTCTCAAAGGTTACTCCAGCCTCTTTCACTCTGCTGTTTCCTGCCTCAACCCATCTTATTAAGGCTAGATTCCCAATAAGTTAGTCGAGTGGAGGATTTTTCCTGAGCACCAGCAACTATGTTCTTTGGCCTCTAAATGCAAAAAGTGATCGAGACTATCAGAGGCAAAGGAACTCGGATCGTGGGAGCCCTGCTAGCTCCTTGGGATGGGAGATCCAAGCACACCTTCCCTAGATCTGATTCTGTTATAATAATGAGAGCAAACCTCAAATGAGTGTATGTATAAATTGGCATGTATTCGTGAAGACCAAGTGACAAGCACTGTGCTAAGGGCTTCTGTTGCAACTATTACCTCATTTGAATTAAAGGTGATAAAATAACACTGGGGAACTTTTTTTTTTTTTCCATTTTCTGTTGCATGAGGTTTTAGAACTTTTTCTATATATTTCTGCATCTCTGATTCCAAATCTGAAATCCGTTTTTTGGTGCATGGTCTAGTTTTTATTCAATTTTAATTTTTTTTTTGTTACAGTTAATGGCATGCATTGGTTTTTAAATTGGAGTTAAAGGGCAACGACTCTTTTTTTTTTTATTTTTTTACAGGAACAGAGAGAGAGTCAGAGAGAGGAATAGATAGGGACAGACAGACAGGAATGGAGAGAGGTGAGAAGCATCAATCATTAGTTTTTTGTTGCGATTGCGACACCATAGTTGTTCATTGATTGCTTTGTCACATGTGCCTTGACTGTGGGCCTTCAGCAGACCGAGCAACCCCTTGCTGGAGCCAGCAACCTTGGATCCAAGCTGGTGAGCTTTTTGCTCAAGCCAGATGGGCCTGCACTCAAGCTGGCGAACTCGGGGTCTCGAACTTGGGTCTTCCACATCCCAGTCCGATGCTCTATCCACTGCAACAACTCTTGGATTGAACATAACTACAAGGCAATTAATGTTTTACAAACATCACTTTTACATAATTGTAGTTACTTTTAAATGTAAAAAATTAGCAGACCAGGTGGTGGCGCAGTGGATAGAGCGTCGGACTGGGATGTGGAGGACCCAGGTTCAAGAGCCCAAGGTCGCCAGCTTGAGCACGGGCTCATCTGGCCTTAGCAAAAAACTCAGCAGCTTGGACCCAAGGTCGCTGCCCCGAGCAAGGGGTTATCAGTCTGCTGAAGGCCCGCAATCAAGGCACACATGAGAAAGCAATCAATGAACTAAGGTGTCAAAATGAAAAACTGGCCTGACCAGACGGTGGCGCAGTGGATAGAGCATTGGACTGGGATGCAGAAGACCCAGGTTCGAAACCCTGAGCTTGCCAGCTTGAGCGCGGGGCCCATCTGGCTTGAGCAAAAGCTTGTCAGCTTAGACCCAAGGTCACTGGCTCCAGCAAGGGGTTGCTCGGTCTGCTGAAGGCCTGCGGTCAAGGCACATGTGAGAAAGCAATCAGTGAACAACTAAGGTGTTGCGACGGCAATGAAAAGCTAATGATTGATGCTTCTCACCTCTCTCTGTTCCTGTCTGTCTGACCTTATCTATCCCTCTCTCTGACTCTTTCTCTGTCCCCGTAAAAAAAAAAAAAAAGTAAAAAATTATTATCTGATGAAAAACACCCTCTTATTTTGTTTTAAGATTGAATCATGGCTTCTTTGAGTAGGCGTAAATGTAAAAATAGTCCTGACACCTTCTGTTATATATGTGGCTATTACACACTTCAATGTCAAAGGCACAATATTTCATCATTTGTGACACATGCATATATTGCCTATTTTCAAGTTCCACTTGACGATCAAGACAAGAATTGGGCTCCTCATATTGTGTGTCATAATTGTGAGAAAATGCTTTGTGACTGGACAAAAGGAAAACGCAAAGGAATGCCTTTTGCTATTCCCATGGTTTGGCGTTAACCTAAGGACCACAGCAGTGACTGTTATTTCTGTCTGATCCATACAAAGGGCATCGGCAAGAAAAAACGGCATATGATTGCATATCCTAATACTCCTTCAGCAATATGACCTATCCCACACTCTGAGACACTCTGGGTTCCAGTTATAAATGGTTTTATTTCTTCTAAGGACAAAGAAAATGAACATGGTGATCAAGTGTATTTTGATAAGATGCATGAAAAAATGGCTATAGAATCTGAAGGGTCTTCTTTTGATGCCAAGCAGCCATTAACCCCTCAGTTTAGCCAACCCGAATTGAATGACTTAGTAAGAGATTTGGGTCTATCAAAGAAAGCAGGTAAGTTCTTAGCCTCCAGGCTTCAAGAAAAGAATGTACTTCATCAGTCAGCTAAAGTATCCCATTTCAGGAAGCGTGAACAAATTTTTGGAGACTTTTTTTCTGAAGACAAACACTTTGTTTACTGTCATGATATCACTAGTCTTCTCAGCCAGCTAAGTGTTATCAGTGTTACCACTTACAGTCCAACAGAATGGCAGCTATTTCTTGACAGCTCTAAACGGAGTCTGAATGTGACAAAGCAATCAATGAACAACATTACCTACACAATGGTAATGTTTATGCAGTGGTTCCAATTGGTTATTCAATTCATCTGTGAGAAGATTATAATGACATAAAAATTGTCCTCAACTTTTTAAAGTATGAGGAGCATAACTGGATCATTTGTGTGGATCTTAAAATGGCAAATTTCCTGCTAGGACAACAGAGAGGTTTCACGAAGTATCCTTGCTTTCTGTGTTTGTGGGTCAGCCGAGCTTGGAAGAAACACTGGACACAGAAGGAGTGGCCGAAACGTGAAGCTCTGGAAGTAGGGATGCAAAATATTGTGAATGAACCTGTAGTTAATTGAGACAGGATATTTTTCCCCACTTCACATCAAACTTGGGTTAATGAAGCAGTTCGTTCAGGATTTGAATAAATAAAGTGAATGCTTTCAACATATTATTTCAGCTTTTCCTGCCTTGTCTTTCGAGAAGATAAAAGCAGATGTATTCGATGGACCTCAAATTCGCACCCTTATACGTGACGAAGAATTTGCCAGGAAGATGAATAAGGAGGAGAAAGCAGCATAGCAATCTTTTGTGTCAGTTACAAAGAACTTCGTTGGCAACAAAAAAGCAGAAAACTATGAACTTCTGGTTCAAAGGATGCTGTTGGCCCTCCATGACATTGATGGAACATGAGCATTAAGATTCACTTTCTGAACAGTCATCTTGATAAGTTTCCTGAAAATCTTGGAGCTGTTAGTGATGAGCAGACTACTGCTGGAGCTTCAAACGGGATTGTTCTCAACAAGTACACAAATGCAAGAGCTACAAATGCAAATTTTGGCCTGAGTAGAATTTAAATAAGTTTTGCGCAAATTTTATGATTAAAATAAGTGTTTTAATATGTTCTATTTTGAAATTGTAGACAAATATATCTTTTAGTGTATTTACTGCAATCATATCTTTTAGTGTATTTACTGCATTATATAAATTGTTATATTTTCACAAAGATGATGCCCAAGAAGACATTCTACTTCATTATGTTAAACTAAATGTTGAAAATTTTACAATAAGATAAAAACTTAACAATCTTGAATTGCAAAAAAAAACCTGTATCTTACAGAGAAAAATTAATGTCAGATTTGAGATCAGCACACTCAAATTAGGTAAGAACAGGTGTTTTTGTGGATGCAACAAAAATTTTGCTTCCCAGTATAATCAATACATCCTAAGACAGATGCCACAAAAGATATTAATGGCATGTGTTCTCATCTTCTCCTTTGAGGCCACTCATTGCTTCCCCAAAAGAAACATTCATAAATTGAGCGGGAAGTGAATTGACTACTATGAACAGAGCCCATAACTGAAGCCCAGATCCGGTCCTTTACACAGAAAGCTCCGGGAGCACTGCTCTCATTGTTCAACCTAGCTCATTTGTACAGACTTCTGAAGCTTTCAACTATTTTCCTTCCTTGTCCAGGGAAGAAATGAGAAACGGGCTCTGGGAAAGGAGAGTTAAAAAGAGTTTTAGAAGAGAGATTGTGTTTAGAAGAATTTCATCTCATGTCCCCTTTGTGAAAGGTGGGAGGGGGGCAGGGAAGGGGAGGAAGGGACCTAAATATAAGGAAGTCTTGAAGGAAGAGGGGGACACGATGTGAGAGTGGCAGCCTCCTGCTGTCCCGATGAAGATGTGTACATTGGGAGAGTGGGCCTGTAGGACATCCCACAAGGCCACCTGGTGGGGCAAGAGGATTTGGCAGACTGAGACGGCGCTCTTAAATGATTCTAACGGCAAGAGCAATCCCTGCTAGATTGGTTCCACGCCTGCATGTGCCAGGTGTGCCATGTGCTCATTGCATTGGTGACGTGCAGGTTGTTTGTAACCGTGCTGGCAGCTCTTTCCTGAAGTGGGGGCAGAAACCAGATCACAGTGGGCTGTACAGTGAGACAGGACAGGAGAATGAAGCGTAGGAGCAAGCTCGTTCAGGAAGTTGGGTTGCAAAAGAGCAGCCATCGGAAAGGTTTTCTGTAAGGAGATTGTATTAATTTTCTCAGGTGGTCATAACAAAACACCAGACTGGGTGGTATAGCCTTAAATCATTTATTTGCTCCTAATTCTGAAAGCTTAAAGTCTAAGGTCAAGGTGTCAGCAGGTTTGGTGTCTTTGGTGGCCTCTCTCCGAGACTTACAGATGAATGTTCATTGTGTCCTCACATGGTCTTCCCTCTGTGCCCACATAGCACATTCTGTACCCAAACGTCTTCTTCTTAGAGGGACACCAGTCACACGGGACTATGATCTACCCTAAAACCCTGTGCTGACTACATGACTTCTTTAAAGACCCTATTTCCATATACACACACATCCTGAAGTTTCGAGGGTGAGGACTTCCATATTTGAATTTAGGGGGTGGGGGCACGATTCAGACAATAACAAAGGTCAAGAAAAATTTTTTTTCATTTAATATGCAGGAGACATTTTTAAATGCTGTGCGGAAAAGCTCGCAGGGACAGAAAGGACATTAACAGAGGAAAAGCCCAGAGTTCAGGGGTTGGGCTGGTTGCAGAACCCAGGAGAGGGAGCCGGGGCAAGAGGAAGGAAGCTCATGCCATGTGAGGGAGGGAGGGGACAGGTAGCACAGGTACCATCTGTGTGTTTGCAATTGATTGTGAGAAGCTGGTGAGTCTTCCATGACAGAGGAAGTGTCTGGGAGCAGAGACTGGAGTCATTTTGAGGAAAATTTGACCCCATGTGTCAAAATTTTAAAACCAGGTATGTGAACTGATCTAAGGAAATGTACCCCAAGGGAACCATGAGGAGTGTGCACAACAAACTAGTCAGAAGACTGACTAAACAAACAGAACTACAGTGTTGTTTACAACTTTAAAAAGGACAGAAACAACTTCAAAGCACTGTAAGAAAATACTATGAAACACTCTATGCCAAAAAATTAGACAACCTGGGCAAAATAGGCAAATTTCTTGAATCATATAACCTTCCAAAAATCAATCTGGAAGAATCAGAACACCTAAACAGACCAATTACAACAAATGATATAGAAACAGTTATCAAAAAACTCCCAACAAAGAAAAGTCCTGGGCCTGATGGCTTCACAAGTGAATTCTATCAAAAATTCAAAGAAGAACTAACTCCTATCCTCCTCAAGCTATTTCAGAAAATTCAAGAGGAAGGAAGACTTCCAAACTCCTTTTATGAGGCGAGCATAATTCTGATCCCCAAACCGGGCAAAGACAACACAAAGAAAGAAAATTATAGGCCAATATCCCTGATGAATTTAGACACTAAAATTCTCAACAAAATATTAGCCAACCAGATCCAGCAATATATGAAAAAAATCATACACCATGATCAAGTGGGATTTATTCTGGAGAGGCAAGGCTGGTTCAATATTCGCAAATCAATCAATGTGATTCGTCACATAAACAAAAGGAAGGACAAAAATCACATGATAATTTCAATAGATGCAGAAAAGGCATTTGATAAAATCCAGCACCCATTCATGCTCAAAACTCTCAGTAAAGTGGGAATACAGGGAACATTCCTTAACATGATAAAGGCCATCTACGACAAACCCACAGCAAACATTATACTAAATGGACAAAAATTAAAAGCAATCCCCTTAAGATCAGGAACCAGGCAGGGGTGCCTCCTTCTACCACTCTTATTCAACATAGTTCTGGAAGTCCTAGCTACAGCAATCAGACAAGAAGAAGAAATAAAAGGCATCCAAATTGGAAAAGAAGAAGTAAAACTGTCACTATTTGCAGATGATATGATATTGTATATAGAAAACCCTAAAGTCTCAGTCAAAAAACTACTGGACCTTATAAATGAATTCAGCAAGGTGGCAGGATATAAAATTAATACTCAGAAATCAGAGGCATTTCTATATACCAACAATGAACTGTCAGCAAAAGAACTTAAGGAAACAATCCCCTTCACTATTGCAGCCAAAAAAATAAAGTACCTAGGAGTAAATTTAACCAAGGAGGTTAAGGACTTGTACTCAGAATATTATAAACATTGATAAAGGAAATCAAGGAAGATACAAACAAGTGGAAGCATATACCGAGCTCATGGCTAGGAAGAATAAACATCATTAAAATGTCTATATTACCCAAAGATATTTATAAATTCAATGCAATACCAATTAAAATACCAATGACATACTTCAAAGATATAGAACACATATTCCAAAAATTTATATGGAACCAAAAAAGAACACAAATAGCCTCAACAATCTTAAAAAGAAAATATAAAGCAGGAGGTATCACTCTTCCGGATATCAAGGTTTACTACAAGGCCATTATACTCAAGACAGCGTGGTACTGGCATAAGAACAGGCACATAGATCAATGGAACAGAACAGAGGACCCAGAAATAAACCCACAGCTTTATGGATATTTGACAAAGGAGGAAAGAACATACAATGGAGTAAAGACAGCCTCTTTAACAAATGGTGTTGGGAAAATTGGACATCTACCTGCAAAATAATGAAACTAGACCATCAACTTACACCATTCACAAAAACAAACTCAAAATGGATAAAAGACTTAAACGTAAGCCGTGAAACCATAAGCATCTTAGAAGAAAACATAGGCAGCAAGCTCTCCGACATCTGTAGCAGCAATATATTTGCCGATTTATCTCCACGGGCAAATGAAATAAAAGGCAAGATAAACAAATGGGACTATATCAACTAAAAATTTTTTGCACAGCTAAAGACAATAAGAACAGAATAAAAAGACAAACCACACAATGGGAGAACATATTCGACAGCACATCTGATAAGGGGTTAATAACTAAAATTTATAAAGAACTTATAAAACTCAACAACAGGAAAACAAACAATCCAATCAAAAAATGGGCAAAAGAAATGAATAGAAATTTTTCCAAAGAGGACATACAGATGGCCAATAGGCATATGAAAAAATGCTCAACATCACTAATCATTAGAGAAATGCAAATTAAAACCACAATGAGATATCACCTCACACCAGTCAGAATGGCACTCATCAGCAAAACAACACAGAATAAGTGCTGGCGAGGATGTGGAGAAAAGGGAACCCTTCTGCACTGCTGGTGGGAATGCAGACTGGTGCAGCCACTGTGGAAAACAGTTTGGAGATTCCTCAGAAAATTAAAAATCGAACTGCCTTTTGACCCAGCTATCCCACTTATAGGAATATACCCTAAGAACACCATAGCACTGTTCGAAAAGAAGAAATGCGCCCCCATGTTCGTGGCAGCATTGTTCACAATAGCGAAGATCTGGAAACAGCCCAAGTGTCCGTCAGAAGACGAGTGGATTAAAAAGCTTTCGTACATATATACTATGGAATACTACTCAGCCATAAGAAATGATGACATCGGGTCATTTATAACAAAACGAATGGACCTTGATAACATTATCCGGAGTGAAATAAGTAAATCAGAAAAAAAGAAAAACTGAGAACAGCATGATTTCATACATAGGTGGGACATAAAAGTGAGACTATGAGACATGGACAAGAGAGTGGTGGTTACGGGGGAGGGGGATGGTGGGGAGGGACACAGGGAAAACCAGATAGAAGGTGACAGAGGACAATTTGACTTTGGGTGACGGGTATGCAACACAATTGAATGATAAGATAACCTGGAGATGTTTTCATTATACATATGTACCCTGATTTATTGGTGTCACCCCATTAAAATTAATTTTAAAAAAAGGATGGAATGATGAGACAGCACAGCCTTACATGAGAAGATGAAGGCGGGCAATTACACAAAGATAAGCGTGCTTTTTTATTTATTTCTTTTTCTTTTTTCTTTTTTTTCAGAGATAGAGAGAGGTGGGGGGATAGATAGGGACAGACAGATAGGAACGGAGAGAGATGAGAAGCATCAATCATCAGTTTTTCCTTGCGACACCTTAGTTATTCATTGATTGCTTTCTCACATGTGCTTTGACCGCGGGCCTTCAGCAGACCGAGCAACCCCTTGCTGGAGCCAGCGACCTTGGGTCCAAGCTGGTGAACTTTTGCTCAAACCAGATGTGCCCGCGCTCAAGCGGCGACCTCGGTGTCTTGAACCTGGGTTTTCCGCATCCCAGTCCGACGCTCTATCCACTGTGCCACCGACTGGTCAGGCTAAGCCTGCTTTTTTTTAAAAAGGTGGTGGCTGTGTACAGAAGAGGAAAGGGAGTCCGTGAGTGTGGGAGGGAGGCAAAGGTTAACCGTGAAGAGCTCTGGGTGGCGGGATTTAGGGGGCTAATTATTTTCTTTTTGCTTACCTCTAGTTTCCCATATTTGCCACAGTGAACATATTATTTAAGCAAGATTGGGAAAAAAGCTATTTAAAAATTTTTAATGCACCACCTGGATTTCTTTTCAGAGCTGTTTTCCATAAAGATACCAATTTTTTTTATTACCTCTGTAGAGTTGTTGTGTAAATGATGCTGGCACATAGAAGCTAATAAAGGAGATAGAAGGAGGCTCCCTGCGGACGAAGATGTGCGCATCGCATCCCGGAGTCTGGGTCTGCGTATAAACAGCTGAGGGAAAACATGGTTGGACGAGGTGCTGGGAGCAGAGAGGGTTACTAGGCTTCCCCCAAAGTGAGAGAATCCCTCCCTCAGCAGTCTCCATACGAGGTTAAAAGTCATACCTTAGTAAAATAATAAATAAACGTGTGCCATGAATCCCTGGGGTGGTTCCAGAGTTGTGAAAATCTAGAATAGTCTTCCTATAAAGGTTTGAGCCTCTGAGTATGTGGACTCCAACTCCCACCCAGTGCTCAGGCAGCGGAGCAGCCTGACCTCCAGCGCCTGCCTCAGGCCAGACAGGTGCTTACCAGGAAGCCTGTGAGGCTGGAAGGCTTTGGGATTGGTGATGTATCATCCTCATAATTGCTCCCTCTTCTTTTCAGGCACATTGTCATTACCACACTGTCCTGAAGGCATTACCTAGATGTCGTGAAACAACAGCCTTTTAAATTCCTGTTATGGGCTGGTCTGGCTCTTTCATCTCATTCTTAAATGTAAATGTTTCTGATGCGAAGGAGAGGAAGAGAATGGGCGAAGATTATTAAAACAGGGGATGAGCTTAATGTCTTTTATCTGCCAGAGACAAGCCAGGACTGGAGATATTTATTGGTTCAGCACTTTGGCAACAAGGTATTAATTGTCTTTGAGTGTTTTGATAGGTAGTTAGCACCAGGGTATTAGTGAAAACAGCCCCACTTCATTTTAAAATTAACTGCTTGGCCATTGAGCAACAGAAGCTGATAAATGATGGCAATAAATTTATGATGGAGATTTATGTCCTCGTAACTCAGAGCTGGGCCCTGGGCATGCTCAAATGGGGTGGGGAGATAAGGAATACCAACGAGTAGCTTTATCCAAAAGAGAATTTCTTCCAAATTGTTGTTGAGCCCACTAGCAGTCACCTTTTTCTGGGGTGCCATCGGTTGATACAGACCTGGCGCCCAGGCACCAGGAAGATCTTAGGCCATCTTACCTGAACATTCTTCCTGATCTGCGAGAAGGATGTTTTCTGGGTAACTGTCAGGTCTGTGCTCATTTCAGCCTAACAGTTGGGAACTAGAGGGCTCATCCATCTGCGCTTCTAAACAGCAGCTCCTCCCCTTAGCCAGCTCGCTTGACACACTAGTATTTTCTCCACGCTGCCCCCTTAGTAAGACAATGGAAAAGTCCGCCCAGATGAACACAGTGAGGAGGAAGGCAAATATTTCTTTGCACTGTTGTTGTCAGGCTCTGTGCCTAATTTACATAATTCCATTTAATCTCTCCAACAATCTTGAGAAGTAACTCTGTGACTAACTGCTTTTAGAGAGGAGGAAACTGAAACTCCTAACCCTGAAGTGGCTTGTCCTGGCACATGCAGGGTGCTTGCCTGGAGACCGTGTGCGAAGAATGGGGGGTGTGCAATCCCAGAAGCCAGAGTTGGGTTCCCAGGTACTCCATTCATGAGTTGGGTACTTCTGAGAAAATTATTTAACCTTTCTATGCCCACAAGGTGGTTTTATATATATATTTAAACAAAATATGATAACACAGCAACCATAAGATTCGTGGGCAGGTAAAATGATAAAATGAAAGCCAACTGGGTTGGGATGCCAAGCCAGAAATTTAGGCTCCAAAATTCTTATAACTAAACCACAGAAACTCACGACCCAGAAGAGACACAGAGGCCAAATCTCGAGCTGCCGGGGAGGCCAACAGGGAACTGAGAGTGGCACCCACTCAGGTGTGGTGTGGGCCTCGGATCTGTAAAGGAATGAAGCCGGACCAGCGTTATCCCTGCGAGGGAAAGATCACCATACATGAAGATGGATAAATATAGGGCAAGGCAAAGTAGGTTTACAGTTGTGAGTACATTAAACACAGAGTTTGCTCCTGTATTATGAATTATTGTATGATTTTCTGTGTGAGCAAATGTAAACCTACTTTTGTCCCACCTTGTATGTATGTACCTGCTATTTGGGAATGATAGGAAAGTACCCCCCAATAAATTGAGAACAACGGAAGTAAGGTTGGCCCTGAAAGTTAAAGTATATACTTAAATCCAGTTGTGGGATTCAAATAATTTAATAACCGGTTCTCCGCCCTAATAACCATTTTAATTATAAAAAAATAATATACCAAAAGGTAGTTTATTATTTCATGCATTTAATACTTAAATAAGAACAATAGAAGAGGTACACAAAACTAGACTATGTTATAAGAAAGAGTTTTAAAATATTAATGAAAAAATATTAAATAATAGCTGACAAAAAAACAATCAAAATGTTATTTAAGATATATTCATATTGCTTCTTGATTGGCGTCCTCACTTGCAATTTTTTTCACCTATGGACAAAATGAACATTATTACTACGGGCTCTTAGAATACGTTGTTGCACAGATGAATGTTAAAAAAAAGCGTAAGGAATGTAAATTTGAGATTTCCACCCTGGGCAGCTGCCCAGGCACCCACTTCAGAGAGAACCCTGATTATAAGTGCCATTTTAACAACCAGCTCACCAAACTCAACAAAAATTTAGGTATTGGTTCTGCAAACCAGCTCAATCTCACCACTGCTTAAATCTAAGCAAGTTCAAAGTCTAACACATGTATGTCTGAAACCTGATGGTTTAAGAGAGAAGGAGCCTCTGAAAGAAAAATAAAGAGATATTAGAGAGTCAACAATGGTGGTCCTGGAACACCCCAAATAGAGGTTCTTTGGGGTGAGCAGAAGGACACTATCTGCTGTTTAAGATTCTGCTGCAGGAAGTCATTAACAGAAATAATTTCACTGGACATTTTTTAAAGCAGAAGTCATCCTGACACAGGAAGACTAGTGAGGGACCATGCCAAGGATCCGGGAAAGGAAGTACATTTTCAGGCTATGGAGTTAACTGAGGGCACTCAGCACTAGGGACGGTAAGGTTAGGGTATTGTGACCAATTTTAACTAAAATTCAAATTTAAACTGGGCATCCTGCATTTTTATTTGATAAATCACATAAAAATATTTTTTATTTTTTTTATTAAATTTCTAAAATGCACAAAAGTGTGTCCTCAAGCTGATGATGGAAAAATGTTCAGTCTGGTGGGGAATTTGGCAGAATATTTTCAATTATAATTGAATAATTGTACAAAGATAATGAGAATTAATTCCAATATTAACAATAGCTCAATGTTAAAAACAACTTGAATGCACATAAATAAGGGCATTGGTAAAATGAAATAGAATGTTCTGTGCAATGAAACATTGACATTAGGAGCCCAGGACCTAGAGTCAAAATGCCTGGGCTCACATCCTGGCTGCACAGGATACAACCTATGAGATGCTGAGAAAGGTTACTTTACTATGCCTCAGTTTCCACATTTGTAAAATAGGAATAATACAGATGTGTGGTGATTGTTGCAGGGAGGGTGGGTGGGGGTAGTGGAAGCGGGTAGAATATGATAAATGGTGATGGTCAAAGGCTTGACTTAGTGGTAAGCACACAGAACAGCGCACAGATGATGTGCTGTGGAACTGTGCACCTAAAACCTGTACAACTTTATTAATCAATTTCACCTCAATAAGTTCAAAAAAGGGAGAAAGTCAGTAGCAGAAGACATAACAAAGAACATAGCAGAAATGACTCCTTTTCTCATAAAATAAAGAGGAGTAGGAAAGACAAACATTACAAAAGTATATTCACATTCAAATGGAATTAGCATTCTCATAAGAACTATAGAGGGGAATAAGCAGGAAAAGACCTGATCTGAGAAGGCTGTTTTAACTGAAACCTAAAGCTGAGTGACGTGGCCAGGCCAGGGCAATAAGGGGACTTGGAGCAGTGGGAGCGGCGCATGGGAGCCGTGAGGACAGGGGCCTCTGGACGAGGTGACGGAACTTAAACAAAACCAAGGGTTTAGCGCCTCGTGAATAGGTGGGAGAAAAGAGTAAGATAAAAAAAAAGTAAGGGTTTGATCAAATAGGGCTTTGTAAATGATCAAAAGTCATGTTAACTTGACCTGTGATGGCACAGTGGATAAAGCATTGACCTGGAAACGCTGAGATTGCTGGTTCGAAACCCTGGGCTTGTGCAGTCAAGGTACATGTGGGCAGTAACTGTGAGTTGATGCTTCCTGCTCCTCCACCTCTCCTTCCCCCTGCCTTTCTCTCTCCTTCTCCTTTCTCTAAAATCAATAAATAAAATCTTAAAAAGTGTTTCTAAAAAGTTGTATTAAGTAGGGTTGAGTATTTGTGTCTATATCCTAATATCATCTTACCATCTGTCATTTTTGTTTTACTGCTCAAGATTCTGAATGTTGAAGGAGAAGAAAAAAATCAGTGAAATGATACTACCTGACTTCAAGACTTGCTATAAAGCTACAGCAATAAGACAGTGTGGTATTGCCACAAGAATAGACAGATCAATGGGACAGAATAAAGCGCCCATAAATAGACTCATATAAATATAGTCAACTGACCTTTGACAAAGAAGCAAAGGCAATACAATGGAGCAAAGATCACCTTTTCAACACATGATGTTGGGTCAACTGGACAACCACATACTAAAAATAAATCTCTGCACAGACCTTGATACTTCACAAAAATTAACTCAAAACGAAACATAAAATACAAAACTGTAAAACTCCTAAAAGATAACATAAGAGAAAATCTGGATGACCTTGACATTAGCAATTACTTTTTAGATACGACATGAAAGGCACGATCCATCAAAAAAAAATTGATAAGCTGAACTTTATTAAAATTAAACATGCTCTGAAAGAAAACAACAACAATGTCAAGAGAATGAGAAGGCAAGCCACAAGCTGGGAAAAAATATTTGCCAAAGGAAGATCTAATAAAAGAGTCAGAGCTCTGGGCTGGAGAATCTCACTGGCTGAAGTAAAGCTACTTGTCCTCAGGGAGGGGACAGGGAGGATTTCCTTTTCAGCTCCCATCTCTGTCATTGAAAAGCTACTGTGTGGCCCCGGCTGCCCTGGGTTCCTCTCACCCCCACTGAATCCAGGGACTCCATGTCAATTGCAGCTGCCATCAGTATCCACAGCCACCAGGTCTCAGTGGCTATAGTGAGGCCACTAGTGTTCCCCAAATCAAGGTATTTCTCAAGGCTTTGGCTAGAGGAATGTTCTCTGTGCTCTCCCAGGAAACGGAGTTAGGGAGTGAGAGGGTAAGTTGCACATGATAAATTCACTCCAGCATTCCTCTCTCAGAGTCTGCGGATTCTTTCCTTTACTTGATATCAAGGAATTTATGACATCTCAACTCTGTTTAGTGTTGGCCACCATTGAATCCAGATTTCTGTCAGCCAACTGAACAAACAACCAAGTCTACTCCCAGCTGCTCGAACTTGCAACAGAATCTGGAGTCTCTCCTAAGTGTATCCATTTCAGTGACTTCAATGTGATCTGAAATCATGTTCTTTTGTCCTGAGTAAACAGCCTACAGAATTCATTCCCACACTTATTCCCCAGATCTTTGAAGGTGCTAATTAACGAAGTTTTGCAAATTACTTGCTATGTATGCCTTCTGTTCCAGTTTTGACTTTTTACTACCCACCTTCCCCATGGGTATTCTAGGTCTGTTCCTGAAGACAAGGGAGGGTTGTTGCAATGCATATCATAAAAATAGAGTCCTTTCAGTGCTACTCTTTTGGATAAGGAAGTTATAGTATCTTTGAGCAAAAAAACAAAGAGAGTCAACAGTCAAAGAAGGAGAGCTGCTTTGGTTGGCATGAGAGGGTCAGTGAGTTCCCTGCATCATCTCCCGTGATTCCATTCCAAGTCTTATCCCAGCAGTGGCTTAACTGTTACCTTTACATCAGCATTTAAATTTGTTGTTCTTTATTATAAGCTAACCAACCAGGGCCAGTGTAAGCAGCCACTCTAGCCTGTAGTTTTTGAACGCCTCCTGTCTTTTATACTGTCCCAGGATCTTGAAATCTTGTTTTTCACAAGCACTTCATTCAAATGACCATAGGTGATCTTTAGATGTTTTACTGCTATGAACAATGGACTTCCAGATTCCTGTCTCTGAATCCTGATATGATGATCATTGTCATCAACTCCCCACTGAGACAATACAGTCAATCCCAGAATCCTACCCTAACACCCTTCTGACTTGAAAAGCCTGTGGCATATTTTCTGGTAAAAATTTCTGTATTGAGAAACTGCAAGGAACAAAATCAGATTCTAACTGAATTTCACAAATTGGAGAATTCATTGGAAGGCATTGGGTAGCTCACAAGTTTGGAAAATTGTCAGGAACCAAGCAAGGCTAGATAGTAGAAAATGGCCAGGATGTGGACACAACCGGTAACAAACAGAGCTATCACCATAAATGCCAGGCTGGTCTCATCATCCCTCTGTCTTTCTTCACTCACTCAAAAGCCAAACTTCTAGGTAGAAACATTCAATTAATGACCAGGAAGAAGAAAACATTTCCCCCCTAAGAAACATTTCCATCAAAATCCTGGAAAAGGGCTTGGTTTTGGGAAGTCCAAAAATGACAAATGACTGGTATCATGGGATGGTGTTTCCTTTCGGGTGTGTTACACAGAACCATGATGTTGGCAGAGGGCTAGGGGAAGCCTAACCCGTGGTTTTTATTCATCTCTGTTGGCTCAATGAAATGTTGCCACTTTTGTGTGGTCTGATGTCATGAGTCCATTCAAATCACCATGAAATCTGCATCATCCCACCCATAAGAGCTCTGTGCCACATCCTTCCCTCTGTGCTTGGGAAACATCCCTCAAATAGCTACTAGACTACGCTATAGGAAAGTTTGTAATGCCATGGCAGATCTGTTTCCCTAGAAAATCCATGTGGATATTTTTATTTTGGTGTATTTCTCTTTTTCAAAGACTCTCCTGAGAACAGGGGAGAAGGTTCTAGATTTCCACAAACCTGTCTTGAATTACTGCTATCTTTCTCAACCAAGGCTTGACCTAAGGTGGGGTAGAATGCACCCCACTATGTTGAAGCTCTTGAAGCTCTTAGTGTTTCTCCTGTGCATTTCTTACCTTTTCCAGTTCAAAGAATCTTTTTGTTGCTGTTGTTATGGTTTTGTTCTGAAGACAGGGTAGTCTGGCTTTACATCTATATTCCTAAATCTGTTCATTATACCCTGACTTTCCTTTGTTCTCTGCATTCTGCTTGGTCATCCCTTGTTCAAGGTAGGTAACAGAACACACAATCTGTTTTTATTTTATTATCCTAAAAAATTACTGATTTTACTTATCTGTATTTTTAATTTTTCATTAATTAAATTAGATTACAAGTAATTTAAAAACAAAACTGGATCAAAGCAATTTAGAAACAAAAGAACAAAGTTGGAGATATCACACTACTTGATTTCAAACTATAGTACAAAGTTATAGTAATGAAAACAGCATGGTACTGGCACAAAAACAGCCCAATAAAGAAATGGACCAGAATAGAGAGCCCACAAATAAATCTACACTTTTGTGGTCAATAAATTTATGACAAAGGAGGCAAAAAGTGAGGAAAAGGCAGTCTTTTCTATAAAATGGTGTTAAGAAAACTGAACAGGTACAAGCAAAAAAAAAAAAAAAGAAGAAGAAAGAAATGAAGCTGGGACACTTTCTTCACTATATTAAAAAAAAAAAAACAAAACTCAATATGGATTAAATACTTAAATGTAAGACCTGACCATAAAACTCCTAGAAGAAAATATATGCAGTAAATTCTTTGATATCAGTCTTAGCATTCCGTTTTTTTGTATATATCCTTGGGCAAGGGCAAAAAAAAATAAGTAAATCAGGATTATATCAAATTAAAAGCTCTTGTAAAGCAAAGGAAACCATCAACAAAACATAAAGGCAACTTACTGAACGGGAGAACATATTTTCAAATGATGTGTTTGATAAGAGGTAAATATCCAAAATATATAAGGAACTCATACAACTCAACATCAAAAACACAAAAAATTCAGTTAAAATATAGACAGAGGAGCTCAATAGATATTTCTCCAAAGAATACATACGGATGGCCAACAGACATATGAAACAATGCTCTACATCACTAATCATAAGAAAATACAAATCAAAACCACAATGAGATACCACCCCACATCTGTCAAAAAGTGTATTATCAAAGAGACAACAAATAACAAGTGTTGGTGAGGCTATGGAGGAAACGGAACCCTCTTACACTGTTGGGATTGTAAATTGATGCAGCCACTATGGAAAACAGTGTGGAGGCTCTCAAAAATTAAAAATACAACTACTATATATGACCCAGCAATTCCACTTCTGGCCATTTATCCAAAGGAAACAAAAATACTAATTCAAAAATATATATGCACCCTTCTGTTCATTGCAGCATTATTTACAATAGCCAAAATATGACAGCAACCTAGGTGTCCACCAACAGAATGAAGGACAAGGAAGATATAATATATATTTACACACACAACACACATGGTGGCTTATTACTCAGTCATAAAAAAAAAGAATGAAATCTTGTGACAACATAAATGAACTTTGAGGGCATTATGCTAATTGAAATAAATCAAACAGAAAGACAGGTATTGTTTGATCCACTTAAATCTGGGATCTGAAAAACAGAACAAGTGAACAGACAAAACAACAGGAAAGCAGAAATAGACTCACATATATGGAGAATAAACCAAAAGGGAAGAGGGTAGGGGAATGGTCATAAAGGCGAAGAGGATTAAGAGCTACAAGCTTCCAGTTATAAAATAAATAAGTCGTGAAGATGTAATGTACAACACAGGGAACACAGTCAATAATATTATAATAACTTTGTACGGGGACGTGTGATTACTAGACTTATTGTGGCATTCATGGTTATAAGGTTGAATCCCTCTGCTTGCTGTATACCTGAAACTAATAAAATATTGTATGTCAACTATACCTTAATGTAAAATATTTTAAAAATTAAAAACAATAAAATTTGTAAATTGGTAAAAAAAAATGGTTGCTTTATGAGACAGTGAGGTCTCCATTATTGGAGGTATTTGAACAGAGATGGGATGAGCATCTGTTAGAAATGTGGTAGAAGTTCCTACTTCTCTATTGAGGGGGTATAAGATGAAACGATGTCTAAGGTCTGTTCTAAAGTTAATATCTTATACTTTAATTTTTTATGATATTTATTTTCTTTGCTCCACAGATTTTGGCACTTTAATGGGACTATTTTGAGGTGCCTAATGATTATAAAAATTTTAAATGTCCTCCCTGATTTCTAATAAATCAGTCAGTATTTTTAATAGAACTTATTCTAAGGACCAAAGATCGGCAATTTCTAACTCTGCTAGTTCTATTTGATATGGTACAACTCTTTCTGTTACAATAGTGTTATTGTTCTTTTCAATGTCTTCTGGCCTTTCCTCCCTAAATCTTCTATGGAGTGGGTGCTTCGTATTTTTCCCAGGTAAAGAGAAAAAATTATTGCTCTGAACCAAGTTTGGAGAAAGCATCTTTGAAAACACTGAAGGAGCCCCAGACCTGAAGGTAGGGATCATGTATTTCCGTCCTAGACCGGGCTCTTTCCAGCTATGGAAACCTGAGAAGTTATTCAACCTTTCTGAGCCTCAGTTTCCATAGGTAAAGTGAAGAGAGATAGTCACTGCTGTATCAGTTCAATCTAAATTAAGCAAAAATGACACTTTCAGGTGTGAAATATCATGGCCCCATCTCCATTTCTAGGCCATTCTCTCCACCCTGCCCTCCTCTGTCGGATAGCTCCCTTTTCCTTGTCCTCCCTTCCCTGGCTCCCTCCCCTGTGGTAACAAAAATGGCAACAGTCTTGTCAGGCCTCCCCTGAACTCACTGCATGCTGTAAAAGGAGAAGACTGGTCTCTTCCGGTGGCTGCAATGGATGAAAGAGGAAACTCCTTTCCTGGAAGTCCCAAAAGCTGTCTCCACACATGTCACCAGCCAAACTGGGTCACATGCTCATTCTGAAAAATTCTTGTGGCCCAAAGTGGGCCAAGCTGAACAATTTAAGCCAATCAGAGCCTTCCTTGGTGATTAGTTGGATGCCATACCCTCCAGAGAGAGAAATTCAACCCAGGCATGAACGCTTCTCCAAATAAAGATCTGGGTGATATTTCTGGGAGAAGGAAATGAAGAAATTGAGAGAAGAGAAGCACCCACCAAATGGGTCCTATGCCTGTACAACCCTCTAGATTAATATAAAAAGTCATGTGAGATTGTGAAAATGACAATGTTTTATATCTATAAATATGCCAGATTCCAACAAGCAAAAGTGGCATCAGGGGACTGATTTGATTTCTGGTCCTACCTGTCCACTTTGAACAATTTTCACAACTCTGAGAGCTAGATTCCCCATCTGTAGAATGGAAATGCAACCTAATAATGGAATATGTTCACAGATATTAATTATTATCAATTGTATTTAATTGAATCCATGCTAGAATTGAGTCAGCTGTTATAAATCAGTTTGAGCCAATAAATTTGGAGGTCTTCTTTGCAACCTTGAGAAAACCATCCCTACGCAAATCAATAAGTTTCAAGTAACAATGGCACTGAAATTTCAGATGGAAGGGATGCTTTGTGAACCAAAGTTTCAGTAACATATAGACAATCATATTCATGTGTGCATAAGTCATCATGCCCCGAACCCTTAATCTCTGTATCTCTGATGTAGAAAAATGAATCTTTGAAGAAATAACTAACAACCCCTTGCTTCAGGCTGCAGAGAAAACAAAAGTGTCCTCTACAAACGGGATTCACGTTATAATACTTATGCATGTTCTGTGCCATCCAGTGTTGTTCAAATGAAAGGAAACGTAGTCAACAATTCTGTTAGAAGAAACACTTGTTTTTCTCTTTGTATCGTTCTCAGAATTGTTAGAAGCTAAAAAGAGGCCTGTTTCTTGATAGCAACCTTATCTATGAGCCAGGCATTACAAGAAGGAAGTGGGGCTTGGTGGGATTTTTGTCAGATTGTTCCATCACCAAATTCTGACTCAACTATTTTCTTAACCTCTGTAAACTTCAGTGATCTTATTAGGAAAGCTAAGGTGATAACAGAACCCACCTCATTATAAGAAAGAAATGATATAATGCATCAGGTTAAAATACACAAATGAGAGCCTAACAGATTTAATACATGTTAATCATCACTGTTTGGGGATTTCTGAGAAAGATACTGAGAAAGCACCAGGGTAGTTGATGTTTAGTTTCATTTTAAACTTCATTTCATCGTGGCTGGTATGTTCCATTATATGAGGGTCCTAGAACAAGGGTACAGATAAGGGCCCCTGGCTCAAGGCTAACCCCCTTCTTTTCCTACCCCAACTCATTTTGGCAAAGTGAGAAATTTTGTGTACATTCCTGGACATCCCTGACTGAATGTCCAAGCTTTGTCTGTACTCCCACCCAAATGCCAAGAGCACCTACTAGTATAGCCTCTCAAAATAAAGAGTATATATACCTATGGCAAAGTCTGTCATTGTAATTAGGATATAGACAGGTGAAGACACCCTCCAAGCCATGAAAGCAGGTTGGCGACATTTGGGCAGAAATTTCAGGGTTCCTAGTAGCAATAGCACGACCTATAAAAGGTACTGAGGGGTCACAGTGGGCGTTACCCTGTGGCTCCATGGACCAGCCTGTGGGGAGGGTGTAGCTGTAGGGATGGCCAAGAAAAGTAACCTCTAGGTCAGTGGTTCTTAACCTGGGTTCTATCGAACCCTAGGGGTTCGATGAGTCGGTCTCCGGGGTTAGGAGAAGCCTCTGCCACGGAGGCCAGAATAAAGTAATACCATAATTTATTGTGAGTTCATGCACTTTGTTGGTTTTGTTCTTTGAGCAAGGTGATGTTCATGCACGGCTCATTTTGTGCACCAGTAAAAAAACATATACCTATGTCTTGAATTTGGAAAAAAAATCATATTTTATTTATCACTAAAGAAGGGTTCGGTGAATGCGCATATGAAACTGGTGGGTTCGGTACCTCCAAAAAGGTTAAGAACCACTGCTCTAAAGTGAGGGTTTGAGGAGAGTAATCTGAGTTTACTTATTTCACCTTTTGGAAACTTCCTCTTTAGAAATGAGTACCTACGTTATATATATATATATATATATATATATATATATATATATATATATATATATATATATATATATATATATCAGCATTATTGAGAAATAATTTATATATCATGCAATTTACCCAGTTAAAGTATGAAATTCAATGGGTTTTAGTAGATTCACAGAGGTAGGGAACCATCACCATATTCAACTGATTTCTATGTCAGTAGCAGGTGGATTCTACTCTCATTCCACTCAATGTGTCTAGCCCGGAGGGGGGGGGGCGCCTAGAGCGGGAGACTGGAATCGGCTCTTTCCCAAAGGATCTCTCTTCTCCGTGGCCTCTCATAAAGTCTGTCACTGCTCTGAGTTAGTTCTTAACATTTGTTTAGTTTTTTAAAAATTTTGTTTAGAAAATTAAATTTAACAGGGTGACTTTGATCAACAAGAGTATATAGGTTTCAGGTAAACAGTTCTATAGCGTTTGAACTATTGATGATGTATACCCATCACCCAAAGTCAAATAATTCTCCGTCACCTTATATTGATCTCTCTTTACACCCTTTTCCCCACACCTCCATTATCCCCCTCCTCCACATCACTTTCCCTCTAGTAACCACTTCACTTTTATCTAAGTCCATGAGTCTCAGTTTTATATCCCACCTATGTGTTAAATCATATAATTCTTAGCTTTCTCCAATTTACTTAATTTCACTTAGTATAATGTTCTCAAGGTCATCCATGTTATCGTAAATGGCACTAAGCCATCATTTTTTATGGTTGAGTAGTATTCCATTGTATATATGTACCACATCTTCCTTATCCAGTCATCTATAGAGGGACATGTTGGTTGTTTTCATGTCTTGACCACTGTGAATAATGCTGTGATGAACATGGGGGTGCATGTGCCTTTACGTACCAATGTATTTGAGTTTGGGGGGTATATACCCAGTAGAGGGATTGCTGGGTCATATGGTAGTTCTATTCTTAATTTTTTGAGTAACCATTATACTTTCTTCCATAATGGTTGTGTTAATTTGCATTCCCATCAGCAGTGAATGAGGGTTCCTTTTTCTCCACAGCCTCTCCAACACTTGTTATTACCTGTCTTGTTGGTTATAGCCAATCTAACAGGTGTGAGGTGGTATCTCAATGTAGTTTTTATTTGCATTTCACAAATAGCTAGTGAAGATGAGCATCTTTTCATATATCTATTTGCTATTGTATGTCCTCTTAGCTCAGTGGTGGAACATATGACTGCAGATCAAGCAGTCCCTGGTTCAAATCCACATGCCCCCTCATACACCCATGTTTCTAACATTTAAAGATAGAAATTTTTCATGCCACATGTGCAACTCAATATCTTCATTAGGGATTGATTGAGAAATAGTAATTTTATGGCACGACCTGTGGTGGCACAGTGGATAAAGCATCAACCTGAAACATTGAGTTTACTGGTTCAAAACCCTGGGCTTGCCTGGTCAAGGCACATATGGGAGTTGACACTTCCTAATCCTTCCCTCCTCTCTCTCTTTCTCTACCCCATCTCTCTAAAATGAATAAATAAAATATATTTAAAAAGAGAGAAATAGCGAGGCAGACGTACCAACTTCCAACTCCCAGAACCAAAGTGGATTATAACTCAATTTTAAGAACCATCATCTGGATAAACCAACTTTGAGCTAAACTAAATGGACTCTTCAACCAAGGAACACTGCAGAAGCCACATTGAGACTGGTAGGAATAGCGAAAACGCGAAGAGGGCTGCCCAGCTCCCCGGAGCAAATGGCAGCCCGGAGAGACCCGTGTAGCGGGAGGAGAGTTTGGCAGAGAGGGAGGGACCTGGGTCCCAGGAACCAAGCCCCAGCCTGCAGTCTCAGAGCCTAAGAGAGGCGTTTGGACAGTATCGAGCTGTGAAGCAAGTGAGGATACTATTTGTGAAAAAGAGAGAGTCTTCTCAGACCCAAAAATCTTTTTAAAGGGACAGCTCAGAAAGCCTCTCTCACAACCACGCACCCGGGGCTCCGGGGAACTGGGACAGAGGAGAGGAACAGAGCAGCGGGAACAAAGAGTGGACTGAAGGCACGAGGACACTCTGAGGGACAGCCACCCCGACCCATGGGCTAAGTCACTTCCCTAATCGAAAACGAATATTTCCCCTGGAACTAGCAATACCAGCAAAGGGAGACAGGACACTAGCCAAACAAGCTCTCCCATGGCAATTAGAGCAGAGCTGCTTAGAGGGAGGGAGCTCCCAAGCCTACAGTGTGGAGACTTAGGGCACTTCTAGCCCCCTGAGATTGCTGAAGCCTATGGTTGGGACAGGACGCTGAAACGCGGTCCTGTCGGTGTGGGTGGAACAGTGTGAGCTCAGGCTAGCCTAGCAGGGGCGGAGGGGATGCACAAAAGCTGTCCGGCAGCTGCGGGCCGTCTGTGACCCCACTTGTGGGGAAAAATACGGGCAGAGATCAGTTCTGCGACCCTGCGCAAGCCGGCCCTGACCGTGGGCACAGGGCTAAGACCAGGGACGGGCGAGGGGCCCGCGGCTGAGCTCATGCTGCTCGCCCTGCCCGGCGGGAGAAACTGCGGATTACCACCCTACGGCCCGAGCTTGCTCCGAGCGTGGGGGCGGGGTAGGATCCGGAACGACCGGAAGCTAGCAGCTGAGCTCATGCCAGCAAACACGCCCAGCCAAATAATCCCCTGCACAGGAGGACCCTGGCCTCGAGGGCGGGGCTAAATTCTGGACAGGCAAAGGCTCACAGCTGAGAGCACGTCAAAAGCCCCGCCCAACCCAGGAAACGGTGGCGAGCAGGCTCTGACTGAGGGGGCTGGGCGTAAGCCTTCCGGAAAAAGGCTGGTTCTGCAGCTGAGCAAAGGTCCTCACCTCTGCCCTGGGTGCTAAGGCTAGTGACTTGAGTGACAGCCCCTCCCACAAAGGAGAGGCAGAGATCACAGCAATAGCTGCAGTGAGCCGGCGCTGGCAACGCCCACACCCAACCGCCCTAGGCAGTGGCAGAGGGGGTAGCAAGCCTGCAGGCAGACCATACCTAGAGAACACAACGGCAACACATACTGGTCTCCAGTGGCCACAACTTGCTTACACTCAGATAAAATGGGCAGGCAGAGGAATGCAAACCAAATGAACCAAGAGAAATCCCCAGAGAAGGACCTGAATGAACCAGATATAACCAAACTACCAGAAGCAGATTTTAGAATAATTATAGTTAGGATGTTCAGAGAAATTAGAGCAACAATGAATAGTCACTATGAGGACCTAAATAAAGAGATAACAAGTATAAAAAATGAAATTGAAATAATAAAAAAGAACCAGACAGAAATGACAAATACAGTATCAGAACTGAAGACCACAATGGAAGGAATTAAAAGCAGGATGAATCACGCTGAGGATCGAATCAGCGAGTTAGAGGACACAATAAACAAAGTTACAGAAGCAGAGAAGAAAAAGGAAAAGAGACTCAAAAAATGTGAGGAAACTCTAAGGGAGCTCTGTGACAACATGAAGAGAAACAATATTCGCATCATAGGGGTGCCTGAAGAAGAGGAGAGAGGACAGGAAATGGAAACTGTGTTCAATCAAATCATAGCAGAAAACTTCCCTAAATTAAGGCTGGGAAACACTCCACATGTTCAAGAAGCACACAGAACTCCATTAAAGAGAAACCCAAAAAGATCTAAATTAAGACACATCATAGTTAAAATACCAAAGCTAATGGATAAAGAAAAAATCTTAAAAGCTGCTAGAGAAAACAAGACTCTCACCTACAAAGGAGCCCCCATTAGGATGACATCGGACTTCTCAACAGAAACACTTGAAGCCAGAAGGGAATGGCAAGATATAATCAAAGTAATGCAGAACAAGACCTACAACCAAAACTACTCTATCCAGCAAAACTAACGTTTAAAATTGAAGGAGAAATAAAGAGCTTCCCAGACAAAGAAAACCTCAAGGAATTCATTAAAACCAAACCAATCCTGCAAGAGATTCTAAGGGGCCTAGTGTGAACAGTTCAAAGGGAGGAAAGAATATAGCAAAAAAAAAAACAACAAAAAACAGCTTTAAAGAATAAAATGGCAATAAACAACTACATATCAATAATAACCTTAAATGTAAATGGATTAAATGATCCAATCAAAAGACATAGGGTAGCAGCGTGGATAAAGAAACAGGACCCATACATATGCTGTCTACAAGAGACACACCTTAAAACAAAAGATGCACATAAACTGAAGGTAAAAGGGTGGAAAAAAATATTTCATGCAAATGGAAATGAAAAAAAAGCCGAGGTAGGAGTACTTATATCTGACAAAATGGAATTTAAAACAAAGACTGTAGTAAGAGATAAAGAAGGACACTACATAATGATAAAGGGAACAATTCAACAGGAAGATATAACTATTATAAATATCTATGCACCAAATATAGGAGCCCCGACATTCATAAAGCAGACTTTGATGGATATAAAGGGCGAGATTAACAGTAATACTATCATAGTAGGGGATTTCAATACCCCACTAACAACACTGGATAGATCCACAAGAAAGAAAATCAATAAAGAAACAGCAGACTTAAAGGATACACTAGATCAACTTGATTTAATAGATATATTCAGAACTTTTCACCCTATAGCAGTAGAATATACATTCTTCTCAAGCGCTCATGGTACGTATTCTAGCATAGACCACATGTTAGGACACAAAAAAGGCCTCAACAAATTTAAGAAGATTGAAATTATATCAAGCATTTTCTCTGATCACAATGCCATGAAACTAGAAATTAAACACAAAAGAAAAACTGAAAAATACTCAACACTTGGAAACTAAATAGCATGATATTAAATAATGAATGGATTAACATTGAGATCAAAGAAGAAATAAAAAAGTTTCTAGAAACAAATGATAATGAGCATACGTCAACTCAAAATCTATGGGACACAGCAAAAGCAGTTCTGAGAGGGAAGTTTATTGCACTACAGGCATATTATAAGAAGCTAGAAAAAGATCATATAAGCAACTTAACCCTGCAGCTAAAAGAACTTGAAAAACAACAACAAATAAAACCCAAGACAAGTAGAAGGAAGTAAATAATAAAGATCAGAGCAGAAATAAATGACATAGAGGCTAAGGAAACAATACAGAGGATCAATGAAACCAGAAGCTGGTTCTTTGAAAAGGTAAACAAGATTGATGAACCCTTAACTAGACTCACCAAGAAAAAAAGAGAGAGGTCTCAAATAGATAAAATTAGAAAGGACAGTGGAGAAATTACAACTAATACAACAGAGATACAAAGCATTGTAAGAAAATACTATGAAGAACTCTATGCCAAAAAATTAGACAATCTAGATGAAATGGACAAATTTCTTGAATCATATAAACTTCCAAAAATCAATCTGGAAGAATCAGAGCACCTAAACAGACCAATTACAACAGATGAGATCGAAACAGTTATCAAAAAACTCCCAAAAAAGAAAAGTCCTAGACCTGATGGCTTCACAAGTGAATTCTATCAAAAATTCAAAGAAGAACTAACTCCTATCCTCCTCAAGCTATTTCAGAAAATTCAAGAGGAAGGAAGACTTCCAAACTCCTTTTATGAGGCGAGCATAATTCTGATCCCAAAACCGGGCAAAGACAACACAAAGAAAGAAAATTATAGGCCTATATCCCTGATGAATTTAGACGCTAAAATTCTCAACAAAATATTAGCCAACCGGATCCAGCAATATATGAAAAAAATCATACACCATGATCAAGTGGGATTTATTCTGGAGAGGCAAGGCTGGTTCAATATTCGCAAATCAATCAATGTGATTCATCACATAAACAAAAGGAAGGACAAAAATCACATGATAATTTCAATAGATGCAGAAAAGGCATTTGATAAAATCCAGCACCCATTCATGCTTAAAACTCTCAGTAAAGTGGGAATATAAGGAACATTCCTTAACATGATAAAGGCCATCTACGACAAACCCACAGCAAACATCATACTAAATGGACAAAAATTAAAAGCAATCCACTTAAGATCAGGAACCAGGCAGGGGTGCCCTCTTTCACCACTTTTATTCAACATAGTTCTGGAAGTCCTAGCTACAGCAATCAGACAAGAAGAAGAAATAAAAGGCATCCAAATTGGAAAAGAAGAAGTAAAACTGTCACTATTTGCAGATGATATGATATTGTATATAGAAAACCCTAAAGTCTCAGTTAAAAAACTACTGGACCTTATAAATGAATTCAGCAAGGTGGCAGGATATAAAATTAATACTCAGAAATCAGAGGCATTTCTATATACCAACAATGAACTGTCAGCAAAAGAAATTAAGGAAACAATCCCCTTCACTATTGCAGCCAAAACAATAAAATACCTAGGAGTAAATTTAACCAAGGAGGTTAAGGACTTGTATTCGGAAAATTATAAAACATTGATAAAAGAAAGCAAGGAAGATACAAACAAGTGGAAGCATATACCGTGCTCATGGCTAGGAAGAATAAACATCATTAAAATGGCAATATTACCCAAAGCAATTTATAAATTCAATGCTATACCAATTAAAATACCAATGACATACTTCAAAGATATAGAAAACATATTCCAAAAATTTATATGGAACCAAAAAAGAACACAAATAGCCTCAGCAATCTTAAAAAGAAAAAATAAAGCAGGAGGCATCACTCTTCCAGATATCAAGGTTTACTACAAGGCCATTATACTCAAGACAGCGTGGTACTGGCATAAGAAAAGGCACAGTGATCAATGGAACAGAACAGAAAACCCAGAAATAAACCCACACCTTTATGGACAACTGATATTTGACAAAGGAGGAAAGAACATACAATGGAGTAAAGACAGCCTCTTTAACAAATGGTGTTGGGAAAATTGGACATCTACGTGCAAAGAAATGAAACTAGACCATCAACTTACACCATGCACAAAAACAAATTCAAAATGGATAAAAGACTTAAACATAAGCCGTGAAACTATAAGCATCTTAGAAGAAAACATAGGCAGCAAGCTCTCTGACATCTGTAGCAGCAATTTATTTGCCGATTTATCTCCACGGGTAAATGAAATAAAAGGCAAGATAAACAAATGGGACTACATCAAACTAAAAAGCTTTTGCACAGCTAAAGACAATAAGAACAGAATCAAAAGACAAACTACACAATGGGAGAACATATTCGACAGCACGTCTGATAAGGGGTTAATAACCAAAATTTATAAAGAACTTATAAAACTCAACACCAGGAAGACAAACAATCCAATCAAAAATGGGCAAAAGAAATGAATAGAAATTTCTCCAAAGAGGACATACAGAGGGCCAAAAGACATATGAAAAAATGCTCAACATCACTAATCATTAGAGAAGTGCAAATTAAAACCACAATGAGATATCACCTCACACCAGTCAGAATGGCACTCATCAGCAAAACAACACAGAATAAGTGCTGGCGAGGATGTGGAGAAAAGGAAATCCTTCTGCACTGCTGGTGGGAATGCAGACTGGTGCAGCCACTGTGGAAAACAGTTTGGAGATTCCTCAAAAAATTAAAAGTCGAACTGCCTTTTGACCCAGCTATCCCACTTTTAGGAATATACCCTAAGAACACCATAGCACTGTTCGAAAAGAAGAAATGCGCCCCCATGTTCGTGGCAGCATTGTTCACAATAGCGAAGATCTGGAAACAGCCCAAGTGTCCGTCAGAAGACGAGTGGATTAAAAAGCTTTGGTATATATATACTATGGAACAATATTCAGCCATAAGAAATGATGACATCGGAGCATTTACAACAAAATGGATGTACCTTGATAACATTATACGGAGTGAAATAAGTGAATCAGAAAAAAAAAATCTGAGAACAGCATGATTTCATACATAGGTGGGACATTAAAGTGAGACTATGAGACATGGACAAGAGTGTGGTGGTTACGGTATGGGGGGAGGGAAGGGAGGGTGGAATAGGGAGAAGGGGAGGGGTACAGGGAAAACCAGATAGAAGATGACAGAGGACAATTTGACTTTGGGTAATGGGTATGCAGCACAATTGAATGATAAGATAATCTGGAGATGTTTTCATTGTACATATGTACCCTGATTTATTCATGTCACCCCATTAAAGGTAATAAAAAAAAAGAGAGAAATAGCAATTTTCCTCCAAACTGAAGAAAAATACTTACTAAATTCGACTAAGTTATGGTACATTAATCTCCAAAATAGCATTTTCTTAAGGGATTTTCAAGGGAAATTTTGACTATATGAAATTTTCATCATACACACTGATATCAGAACCTAATCCTCAAGAAAGATACAACTTCACTCTACAGCAGAACACAAAAAGAGCATTTAGGTTGGTCCAGGGCTATTAGACATGGCTTCAAGGTTTTGGAAGTCCTGTCTGCCCATAACTCAAAGTTAGTCCTATCGATATGGCCATCTGTAGTGGTGGTCTCCTGAATCCTTTCCACAGTGCATCTCAGTTAAAAAATAAAAAAATACCCTGGCACCTCCACATTTACATACAACTATCTTTCATTATCCAAATATATCAGTTCCTGACTTGGAGTAATATGTTTGAATAGTGAGCAATAGCAGCTTATCCAAACCTACCTAGTCTCCCAGTTTCCAATAATAAGTTAGCAAATAGAGTTTGGGTAGCAAAAAAAATCGTCCTTAAACTTGTCTGAATTGTCAGAGAGCAAGAGTTTGGGTAATAAAGATAGCTATATATTTATTTTAAATTATATTTGTGTATTTCTGTACTAATATATTATGAACATTATAAAAACCACACAAAAAGTCATTTTTCATAGATAAAATAAAAATAAATGCAAATAGAAGTTCTAATCATTGTGCTAGTTCCCTGGAGTGTACGTCCCCACTTTGGCAATCACTCCAACTGGTCAAGGACCAGGGGTGTCCTCAGGTCACCATGCAAAGTGTCCAAAAAAACAATTAGATCTATTTCACCGATTTTCAGAATAATTGTCTGTTCTCGTATATATTCACAGCTATTAGCATGCCTCACGCTTGGGATGACTGCCTTTTCGCCATACCGCCTCATTTTATCACTTTATACATTTTGATGGTATTAGCAAATTTGTAATAGTTTCTCCCTTCTCTGTTTCACAGTAGATCAAACATCAGCGTTAAATGGGCAGTTTCTGATTTCTCCTTAAAATAGAATCTTAATTGTGTTTAAACCTACCTCTTCCCTGAGTGACTTCTCAATAATAATTGCCAAAATGCTGAAAGGTTTCTGTCCTTTAAGAAGCAACAATCTAACTCTGACCTCTTCTCACCTTGTACTGAATTCCAAATAAGAGTCTGGCCTCTGCTGACCCTGAGGGAAGCAAGCCTGGGCTTTGCCCATGAACTACAGTTGCCAATGTATTTGAGACTTTTTCCCCATTTAAACAAAAGTGTGTGTGTGTGTGTGTGTGTGTGTGTGTGTGTGTGTGTGTGTGTGCATTCAACATTATTTTGTATTAGTTTAAGGTGTACAGCATGGTTTTTAGACAATTACATGCTTTACAAAGTTCTCCCCCGGAATATTTCCAGTACCCACCTGGAACCATACAGAGTTATTACAGTATTACTAACTATATATTCTTGATGCTCTACTTTACATTCCCATGACTATTTCATAATTACCAGTCTGTACTTCTCAATCCCTTCACCTTTGTCACCCAGTCTCCCAACCCCCCATTCTGGCAACCATCCATCTGTTCCCTGTGTCTACGTGTCTGCTTCACCCATGAACTATATCTCAGTAGTCGGTTTGAGCCCAATGTTCCAATTTATGTTAGTGCTGGGTTAGTGAAAGACATTATTTATGTGGGGGAAAATGGTGACTATATAAGAACCAGGTGTTCAGGTAGCATTCTGATTTTTTCATTTTATCTTCCTATCCACTCATCAATGAAAGAAAAATTAGTTCACCTATTATAGTGGTCTTCAAATGTCTTCCAGTAAAATAAGCTCTTTTCTCTAAGATTGTACTTGGAACCATCATGTGTGAAAGAGAAAAGAATGTTCTGGTTAATTTAGAGGTGGGGCCACAGCTCCTAAGAACTTAGCCTCTCCCCCTGCCCACCCCCCCCCCCCCAGCTTCTGATTCTTTCTGTAGAACTCAGGGAAAGGCTTGGGACGAGAGGAATGAAACACATGGATTCAAATCTCTACTCTTCATGAAACAATATCAGTTTGTGACTTTCAGAAGGGTCTTCAACCTCTCTTTGCCTCTGCTTATTTTAAAGATGGAACAAATAATATTTACTTCCTGGAATGATTATGAGTCTTGAATGAAGAGTTTGGCTCTTTGTTTTACTTCAGTCATTCTGTTCCAAACATGCCCGAGTTTCCTGAACAAGAATAAGGGCAGTCATTACAACTGCTCTCAGCCCAAGCCAAGGTACACAGGTGAGAGGAATTTCTGCCTGAGGCTCCTTCTAAGCAGCAACACCAGTGGTTTAAAAAAACAGACCCAAAACTCGGATATACAGCCTGAGATTTATGCTCTACACTGACTTCTTCCCTGTTGCAAGAGAATTCACAGGTCCAGATGTTCACCATAAGGCCTTTACTGATTGGTCCACTTCTTCTTAAATGTAATAATAACTTACTTTGTTTCTGATAACTAAATGGATTATCTTTCCTTCCCTAACCGAATCTTTCTCCAGATCCCTCTGCCAATTAGTACTGCCTCACTCAGTGAAAATAGTTGTGAATGTGCTCTGAAATTATCACAAACTATTCACACATTAGATACTATTATTGTGTCTTTTATACAAGGATCCAGAAATCTTACCTATCATATTTTCTGATATTCATTAATAATTGGCTCCAAACAACTTTGTTTTCCTGCCTTCTTTCAAACACAACTGACCTGTGCCTCATCCATTTTCTTACAGTCCTTGAAACCTAAACCCAAGACAGACATGTAGCTGGTGCTTCTGCACGGATAACTTAGCTTTTGTTGCTTTTTCTTTTTCTTTTTCCCCCATTCCAGCTAATTTTGTTTTCCCTGAGTAGAGCCCCAATTCCACTCCAGATATGATGAAATTATTAACTGCCTGGGATTGAAATTACTAACAGGCCGTCTGCCCCTTGGGAACATCAATTACTGGTATGAAATGCCATATCCTTTCCCAACCATGAGGATGCTGGGCATCCCAGGCCTGGGTTCCTTTTACAGCCTCTCTCTCCTCTCAGAATCCACATTGTTTTGAGAAAAGGATAATGGTCAAGGTCCTGCCTGGCTGGGACTGTTTCCAGGGACAGCCAAGAAGAGGTAGAACCTGTGAACAGGGAATATAGGCAAGTAGTAGCTAGAACTGCTGGTCTCTCTTCAATCTGGGGAAGCTTGGGGCTGTGCCGATGGGAGGTGTGGACGAAGAGGAGCAAAGTGGCAGGTGGTCCATTGCTCAGGCCTGATGCTGTAGGGACAGCATCAAACGTGTTTGCCAAAAGCCCCACCCTTCTTCAAAAAGGCTGAGCTATTGACTGAAGGAAACACAAATAAAGGAGGCTATTTCCGTGCAGAGACAATATGAAACAGAGTTCTCTTTTAGGTAGTGCGTCTCATCAACAATGGCTTCCTCTAAGTGCCTCCAAAGTGTCTATCCATTAGGGCCAAAGAAGGTGCTTTGATTCTCCCTCAGAGGGGAGAGCAGTTTAATAAATCAGCAAGTGCATGGAGCATCTCAGTTCAATCACTGTGAAGTGCAGATAAATCATGGCTGTCAATGCTGACTTAGACTTTATTCATTCAAAATGGTTAAATTCAAACAGCAATACTCCTATCCAGCATCCAGACACACTCGGCTCACAGCCCTGGCTACCGGGCCTGATTGCCTTCCCAGAATTGAGCTTCATTCCTAGCTGTCTGTTAGGAAGTGGGTGAAGGAGGAAGCAGGTTGAATTACTGCCTGAGAGATGACCCATTCTAGTGACAGAGGGATCGTGGGAGCTCCAAGTGAATAATTTATTGTCCTGTCTTCTGTGCATTAGCTTTCATCCCCAGAGCGGAGTGTGGGAGGGAGAGCAGGCTCTGGCATCCTACCCCAGCTGTACCACTGGGGCTCCCAACATGGGATTTGTGGTTGATTTGCTCACCAGCAACCCGAGGGCCCAAACAGTGCTACGCGATTGTAGCTGGAAGGTTCATAGATTCAAGCCAAGGTGAGACTGGGAGGACATTCCCATCTCCTCCCCCAGATTCTTTCCTAGAAAATGTGGAGGTGTTTCTACTCCCCCATCCAACTCTAAAAAAGTTTCATGTAAAACATGAGTGTAACCTTTTATATTTATAAACATGCCACCTTGCAAATGGTTGGATAGGTATTTGAATTATTGATTGTTAAATATTTGAGCTGAATTCCTCATCCATCAGTTCTCTTGAGAAGCCAGGGGACAGATTTACGATGCTGGAGTTTCTCTGGTTAGTTGGCAGTTGGCATCTCCATTAATTACAGCTCAGACCACGGGTTCTGCAGCCTCGTTGCCGCGCTTGGAGTCGGCGTCTCCATTATTTCATTTAAAGAGGGCTTGTGCAACCGGGGCTGCTGGAACGAAAAGCAAAAGTCACATGCCCCCTCTGAATTATTGCTGCCGCTTTCTGCGGTTTTGGTGGGTCTGCCTGACTATCTGACTTTAGTATAGTTGACAGAGCAAGATTCTTAGAGACAGACAGGTCTGTGTTTCATTTTTAGCTCCAATTGCTCTCTGATTCTGTGAACCTGACTAATTTACTTCCTCTCTCTAAATTTCTATTTCTTTCTATAAATAAAAGGAAATGATAATTAACTGGATGTAACTATAAGGATAGCCATACATATGCACACATGTGTGTATAGATAGATAATAAATAAAGTGTAGTATACTGTCTATCAAGTAATATTAAATAGCCACAATTCTTAGGCAATAAAAGATAATTCCATGAGGAGAGAAACTTTAGTCTGTTTTATTCACTATTAATCCCATGGCCGAGAACAGATCCAGACACAGAGAAAAAGCTCAACAAATATTTGTTGAATTAATGAGCACCTGCTACATTCATGACATGTTCTTTATGTCAGCTAACCTTAGAACAGTGGTTCTTAACCTGGGTTCTATCGAACCCTAGGGGTTCGATGAGTCGGTCTCAGGGGTTTGGAGAAGCCTCTGCCGCGGAGGCCAGAATAAAGTAATACCGTAATTTGTTGTGAGTTCATGCACTTTGTTGGTTTTGTTCTTTGAGCAAGGTGATGTTCATGCACGGCTCATTTTGTGCACCAGTAAAAAAACATATACCTATGTCTTGAATTTGGAAAAAAAATCATATTTTATTTATCACTAAAGAAGGGTTTGGTGAATGCGCATATGAAACTGGTGGGTTCGGTACCTCAGAAAAGGTTAAGAACCACTGCCTTAGAACATTCTTTTAAGCCAAGTATATTGCCATTTTTTTAGATAAGGCCACTAAGGCTCCAAGAGGCTAAGTAATTTTCTCAATGTCACCCAGCCAGTAAGTGATCAATGAATGTCAGTTTCTATTCCCTCGCCCCTTGTTCCCACTAGAAGTTGCGCTGAGGTGCTGTGATCAGTACCTCCTGCGGCTCGTTGGCCCCAGGACTGTGGCATCACGTGGAGAAAGGCAAGCCCCTGTCTCCAGGAGGCCCTCAGTTATCCTCACAAGAGGCAAAGTCTGAAGCTGCGCCCTGCTTGGAGGTTCACAAATGAAGACTCAAAATTGAGCAACTCCTGCAGACCTGCAGAGGCTGCAGGTGAGAAGATGGGTGCCAATTCATCGTGCTCAGGTGCCTTCTGAGGATGGGTCAGAGGTGAAAACATGGAAGGAAAGTCTCCCTTCCTTCTTGAGGCCAAGTCAGTGGTCAGAATCCCAACATCATCCTCTCTTTCCTGAAGACAAACACTTGGCTGACAGGGAGCATTGAGGAGCTGCTTCTGGATGATCCCATTTGCCAACTGGGTCCATGAGAAGGATCTGTAGAGGGGCTGTTGTTCTTCTGATAGATATTGAGATGATAGATATTGGGGGAGGGGAGGTTGGCATGGGAACCACGAAGGCAAGGACTGCACTTTGTTTGCCATCTATCCTGTGCTTGGCACCATGCCCCGCACGTAGCAAGCACTCAACAATTCTTAACTGAATAAATGGATTCTGGTCCTGCCCCCAAGTAGTACAGTAATTCTGAATGAAGTACTCGTTGTGGGCCAGGCATTGTGCTTCTACACCTGTGAAAGGTTGTGTGTATGGTGAGTAGTACCGACCCAAACCTTGACTTTTAGACTCCAGCTCATGCTCGACAACTATGCTGTCTCAAACATGGCCACTTCCTAGTGCCCCAGCTCCTCCTAACCCGGGATTTCTTGACCTCAACACTGTTGATATTTTGGGCCAGATGATTCTTTACTGTGGAGAACTGACCTGCACATGGTAGGCTATTTAGTAGCACTACTGGCCTCCGCTTACTAGCACCACTGAACACTATGCACATATTGTTTTCCATCAGGGGAGGGGGGTACAATATCTCCCCCAGGTGAGAGTCACTCTACCCCCTCTAACGTCCCCTACCCCTCCATAGGAAAGAGTGGAGAAGCCAATTCCTTGGAACATTATGCTTTATTTATCCAGTTGCCTCCTAGACACAACCACTTGAAGGTCTAACTGACCCAGTTCTGAAACTGAGTTCATCCTCTTCTCCTTGCCCACAGTCTCATCATTCTGTATTCCCAACCTCCCAGGACATCACCATGATCTACCAGTTGCCTACTATGGAAATCCAGGTCATAGTTATTCTTTCATTTCTTTGCCATCAACAACCAATCATCCCCCAAGTCCTATCTGTTTTCTCTCTCTCTCTCTCTCTCTTTTGTATTTTTCTGATGTTAGAAGCGGGGAGGCAGTAAGACAGATTCCCAGATGCATTTGACCGGGATCCACCCAGCATGCCCACCAGGGGACGATGCTCTGCCCATCTGGGGTGTTGCTCCGATGTGGCCAGAGCCATTCTATCCCCTGAGGCAGAGGCCATGGAGCCATCCTCAGCACCCAGGCCAACTTTGCCCCACTGGAGCCTTGGCTTGGAGAGATAAAGAGAAAGGAGAGGGGGAAGGGTGCAGAAGCAGATGGGTGCTTCTCCTGTGTGCTCTGGCCGGGAATCAAACCCGGGACTTCCATATGCCAGGCCGACGCTCTACCGCTGAGCCGACCAGGACCTATTTTATGACTTTTGTAGCTCTTGAATATGTCAGTTTCTCTCTGATTCAACTGCTACCCACCATCATTTCTCACCTAGCCTCCTGATGGGTCTTCCTGAGTCCAATTTTACAGATTTTCCTGTGCCTTTAGATTCATTCTTCACAGCATAGCCCAAGAGTGTTCCTTCTCAAATATAGATTAGTCACACCTCCTGTAGCTGACTCCCTTCAGTGGTGCTCAAACTCAAGGTGAGTCTAAGTTTCCTATCATGGTTTGGAAAATCTTTAAGAATCTCCCCTCTTCAAGCTCATCCTTTCCCCTTTGTCCTTGGTTTTCCGTGCTCTGGCCACCTGGAACTCTTTCAATATGCCAGGCTTCCTATAGTCCTAAAGGAGCAGGGTGTGGGGCAGGATGTTCTATTTCCTTCTCCATCTTTCTCTAGGTCTGGTTCATACTCAGTTAACATAAGAGAAGATAGTCATTCAAGTGAAGATTAAGAAAATGCAGACTCTTTTAGCATAATAAAGCACAGGAGACATGCTCAGTGGAGCTCAGTTCCATGTAGTGAATAGTATTACACAGATAAAGGGTTCCAAGTAAAAATTCAGTTTAAGAAAAATAAGTTAAACAAATATAATAATAAGCACCGTTTATTGAGGGCTTGCTATGTGCCAGTCACCATTCTAAGTGTTTTATATCTATTAACTGGTTTAATTCTCATAACGACCCTGCAAAGAATGAACCAGTTATTAAATATATTTTATAGATGAGAAAACTAAGGCACCAAGAGTTCACAGAACTTGTGTGAGTTCACAGAGCTGATAAGTGAGCAAACTGAGTTTTGAAACCCTACATTGGAGTCCAATGCTGGAAATACGCTATATCGGCACTACCCAATGGTAAACACTGATCACATATAATCATTAAATACTTGAAATATGACTAATGAGACCATGCAATTAAAATTTTAATTTTATGTAAATTTATTTAAATTTAAATACTCATTGTATTGGACTGTGTAGGTCTAGACCAGGGGTGCTCAATATGTCGATTGCGATCTACTGGTCAATCGCGAAGGAAGTGTGGGTAGATTGCATGACATTAAAAAGACATTTGTCTTTTAATTGGCATACAGGGTAGCCAATCTGACGTCTGAACTTTTGACACCCTATGCATGTGCGTTAAACCACACTCACTTGTTCAGTTACATTGCTGCATAGTTAGCCTTCAATTTATTTAAACTAAATACAAAAAAGGGTATAAAAATGAGTTCCATAGCTGGTCCGAGTAAGAAGCCTAAAACCTACCACTTTCATACAGAATGAGAGGGGATTTTTTTCACTATGTCATATTCTAAGTGCGTTTGCTTCCTCTGTCTGTGTGCCATTGCTATTCCAAAGAAGGGAAATGTGGAGCGGTTTTTTCGGACTATTCATAAAAACTATGACATTGATTTTCCTCCAGAAAGAGAGCTGAGAAGGAGAAAGGTGAAAGAAGAATACACAATATTAAATAGTAATAATAGTAACTTAAATAATGATAATATAGAAGAAATAAATTTATGTTTTGCATTTTTATTGTAGGTAGATCATTTTGACTTGGTCATCTCATAAGTAGCTTGCAAGCTGAAAAAGTGTGGGAACCCCTGGTCTAGACCTTGTGCTCCTAACCATTATACCACTTTAGAAACATTGACTAGGTTCCTTTTCCGCAGGATTTCTCAGAGTCCTGATACATTAATGAGTATTGAGTAGTTCAAAGAGGAAATAGAACTTATGCAAGGGAATATAAACAGAGAAAAGTTTTCCCATAGGACATCTTGAGGGAAAAGAGGGTTTTTTTTTGTTTTTTTTGGTTTTTTTTACAGGGACAGAGAGAGAGTCAGGGAGAGGGATAGATAGGGACAGACAGACAGGAACGGAGAGAGATGAAAAGCATCAATCATTAGTTTTTCATTGCCATTGTGACATCATAGTTGTTCATTGATTGCTTTCTCACATGTGCCTTGACCGTGGGTCTTCAGCAGACCAAGCAACCCCTTGCTGGAGCCAGCGACCTTGGGTCCAAGCTGGCGAGCTTTTGCTCAAGCCAGATGGGCCCACGCTCAAGCTGGCGAGCTCAGGGTCTCGAACCTGGGTCTTCCACATCCCAGTCCGATGCTCTATCCATTGTGCCACCACCTGGTCAGGAAAGGGACAAGAGTCTTATAGAACACAGTCACCAAGGGGATGTGTCAGTCAGTGTTTATTCTCTGAAGATGACAGATGACCTCTGCCCTTTCAGGATGATGTCAGGGGTACTGATACCCATAGCCAGAGCAGATGCTTGCCCATGTTGGGTCATAGAGGCTGCTGGATCCTCAGATGCTTTCCTGCAACTCCTACCATGGGAATCAACCTTCATGGAAACAAAAGCATTTCCTACCCAAAGCATAAGAGTGATAAAAGGTAAACCTTATCCCATGAACACATCATTATTTTAGCACAGAATGGACAAATTATTTAAATAATTGGCATATACTTTACAAAGTACAAAGCACTTTAACTTGTATCTATGCCATTCGATGTGTGGTCCCTATTAGCAACAGCAATCTGACTTGGAAACTAGTCAGAAGTGTGATTTCATCAGCCTGGTTCAGACCTACTGAACCAAACTCTGGGGGTGGGGCACAGAACTCTGTTTTAACAAATCTTTTCAGGTGGTTGTGAGGCCCCTTCACATTTGAGATTATTTACTGTACTTGTCTAATTTAAGCATTAGAACTGAAGAAAGAGAAAACCAGGGGATTGAAATAACATGCTCAAAGTTATGCAGCTGAAAAATGACCAAGCTAGAACAAGGACCCAGCTCTCAACCAGCAGGTGAGCATCTGCCTGGAGGTCTTCCAGATACCCTGTGAGGGTTCCTGCTGCTAGCTGGCCCCCTTCTCTGCAATCACCCAGGATTCACAGTCGGTCGTGGTCATGGGGTGGAAGAGCCAGTGACATGCTCCTTGCATACTTTTTTACTCCCACCTCTCTGCCTCGCCTCCCATCCCATCTGATTCAGCAGGTATGTGGTCAATAGTATTTTTCCATATTCCCTTTCCTGCCCACCCACTGACCCTCCCTCCTTAAGGCTTTCATACTTTCCTGATCTTCTATGTGGGAACATAGAAATTAAAAATGCTTAATGGGGAGTGGGTGTATGGTATTCTACGATTAGAAATGCTGAATTAAACAAAGTAGATATCTTTATTGCAGTCTTTTTAGAGCCTTTACTATGTACCCAAAAGGAAGATATAGCACAATAGCACACAGCATTTGAAAAGAACTCAACATGACACAGAACCTTTTTTTTTAGTGAGCAAGAGAGCGACAAAGAGAGAGAGACAGATAGGGACAGACAGACAGGAAGGGAGAAAGATGAGAAGCATCACTTCTTTGTTGCGGCACCTTAGTTGTTCACTGATTTCTTTCTCAAATGTGTCTTGACCAGGGGCTCCAGCTGAGCTAGTGACTCCTTGCTCAAGCCAGTGACCTTGGGCTCATGCCAGTGACCATGGGGTCATGTCTATGATCCCATGGTCAAACTGGTAACCCCGTGCTCAAGCTGGTGACCCCATGCACAAGCAGTATGAGCCCACGCTCAAGCCAGCGACCTTGGGGTTTCAAACCTGGTCCTTTATGTCCCAGCCCAACACTCTATCTACTGTGCCTCTACCTGGTTGGGCTAGAAATTTATTATTCAAAGGACATTTTAGGATACTAGAGTTTTGCAGGGGTTGTCTTTTTCCCATGGAAAGCAGAGCATGAGCCCTTAGAGATACGACATCAGACAGGTATATTCTGAAGGTCATGGTAAAGGATGGAGAAAGTTCCACACAGAATTTTCTTTCCACCAGTCTTTGCCATCTTCATCTCACCCTCAAGACAAGCCCTATCACTTTCTGAAGTGCCGTTAAGCAGAGAAGAGTAATGCTAGGGAAACAGTAGTATTTAGAGTTTGGGGCCCAGCAGTGAGTGCCCCACAGCTCTGCAGTAGCTAGGTACTGGGCCCAAGTGTTAACCCTTTAGTTGCTAAATCATGGGGACATAGGGTGAGAGATCCCAGGTGCAGGTACAGGACAGGACAGGTGAGTCAGGGAGGGTATATGTGGATATTCTGAAGGCTCAGAGCAAGAGCATTCTGCCAACTATAAACTCACTTCCATGTTTGACACTGTGCAGCTATTCTGGTACATGCCGGCTAAACATTAACTCTGAATTCAAGAGCAGGTTTCAGGAAATCTATTTCCCTTCAACATTATATCATACAAATAAAACAGTATATATAATTTGTAGGAACATGATAAAATACAAAGTATTGTTTTCCACATAAAATCAACAACATACATTATTAAACACAAGGTATAGTTCTATTATTCTATAACAATGTCAAGACCTCAAATTTTGGTTGGGGATTAGCTGTCTTTCATTTAGGTATCTGTTGCTTCTACTTGGTAGGCTCAGAAACCACCTTTTTTTATATAAGAGTGGTCATATAGCTCAGGCAGAGGCCACTGGCTTGGTTGATTGCCCATAATAGGACAAAGAATACTTTAGACTTCAAAAGCCTTGATGCTGGTTCTGAATCTGACACAAACTGTGTGGCCTTGGGAAGGTTATATACCTTCTCTGAGTCTCCTTTTTCTCACTTGGAAAATGAGGATAATCATAAGATAATATGCATGAAAGCAATTGATGTAATGCCTGGTAAGAACATGCTTTCGATAAATGTGGCAAGAACTAAAAGATCGTTACTAAGACTTGGAAACTGAAAAAGCCAACTAATTAACTTGAAAACCACATGCACACATATGTACCAGTTTATTCTGGGTCATGGATCCCTTTTGAGAAGTGAACTGCTGGTTTGGACTTGAGTGTGGCAAGGAATCTGAGATTAACTGCCTCCCCAACTCTCCACCCTTGCCTTCAGTTAAGGAAAAGCAGATGTACAGGAAAGGAGGTACCAACCTGAATAACAAAGCTTGGGCTGGAAGAAAGCATACATAATCTCTCTCCCCAGTAACTGCCAGAACGGAGTGGTGCAGGAGGTCCCCACCATCATGGGAAAGAGGAAAACAGTGTGCGCCCTCACTTTCTATGGGCTGTGTCATGTGGTTTCTAAGCTGTCACTCATCGATCATCAATAATACCTGCATCAGTACCACTGTCACTTTCACATCTGCACATGATGATATTTCACATCCTAACAGCAACCCTGAAGACTCTCAGCTCAGTGGCCCCTTTGCACTATGGAGGTGGTAGCCTTTAAGCTCTGCTTTCTGGTAGTATAGCCCCCTTTCTGGCCTTTCTCAGATTCATGAACTATCTGATCAAAGGATTCTCATGTGTTCAATCCCTTCATTCATCAGTAGAAAACTTCAATGAGAATATTCTCCTTATTTAATGTCACACAGTATATTAGTAGCATGTATCAATCAGCATTTGTTATGTAACCAATCACCCCAAAGCTTAGGCAATGACCACATATTTAGTTCATTGTTCTATAGACCAGGATTTTGGGTTGGGCTCATGTGATCTTGCTTGGGCTCACTCATGCATGTGCAGTTAGATGCAGGGTCAGCTAGGGGTTGGCAAGCTTCTGATGGCTTTAGTTAAGATGGCTAACTCCTGCTTCACATACTCTATCATCCTCCAGCATACTAGTCCCAGTTTATGCACAAGACAGCTGTGCCAAATTCCTTAAGAGTAGAAGTACTCAAGACCTGTTAGGTCTAGATCAGTGGTTCTTAACCTGGGTTTTATCGAACCCTAGCGGTTCAATGAGTCGATCTCAGGGGTTCGGAGAAGCCTCTGCCATGGAGGCCAGAATAAAGTAATGCCGTAATTTGTTGTGAGTTCATGCACTTTGTTGGTTTTGTTCTTTGAGCAAGGTGATGTTCATGCATGGCTCATTTTGTGCACCAGTAAAAAAAACATATACCTATGTCTTGAATTTGGAAAAAAAATCATATTTTATTTATCACTAAAGAAGGATTCGGTGAATGCGCATATGAAACTGGTGGGTTCGGTACCTCAAAAAAGTTAAGAACCACTGGTCTAGATTCATCACTTTCACTGCATCTTATTGATCAAAGCCAGCACAGACTCAACGGGTGGTAAAATAATATTCATCTCTTGATGGGAGGAACTTCAATGTTATATTTCAAAGGGGCAGAATGTAAGAATGAAAATAGCAGGGTTTTTGCAAACTATCAAACTCTAACTCTATCCAGGAATTTCACCTAAGTCTTCTGAGTTTGAGATAATAGATACCTGTTGTTTTGCCAACCTAGGATCTATTTCCTCTTCTTCTGTTAATTATACTACAATTTTATCCTGAATCCAGTTTTAGTGGAACTTTTGATCAAAGATTCCACCCATCCTGGCCAAGAAGTGAGTATGGACCTAGTAGGCCCACTAGATACTCTATCTGGAATTTTAACATTGAATGAAAGGTCCCAGCAAATGATGTGATGACTCCAGAAAGACCCTTGGTTTGTTCCTTGCTTCCCCTCTGCAGTCAAGCCCTTTTCTATCTCAAGACTGGCTGTTTAGCTGTATGAAAATTCCATGCCTTGGCTCCTATAGTGAATTATTTGATGCCCTGTCCAGATACCCCCTCAGGACGGAGCCTAGCATTCCCTCAGCTGCTGGAAGTATCGCCTGCTGATGCCTTCAGAAGCGTCCCATCCCCCAAATTGCCCTTTGCTCATAAGTGCTACCTCACCCAAGGTTATGCACCCTCCCTGGTGTGGCCTCCCTTGGGACAACTTTGTGGGATCAAGTTCAACGTCTCCTGCTCAAGCTGGCTTTCTTCACTCCCTCATGGATTTTGTTGTTAAGAGCACTTTCCAGTGAATGTCCTGCAGAAAAATCTTGATCTGAGAGACAGTTCTCTGAGAGCTCAACTTAAGATATTTATATCCCTTCAATAGATTCCATTTATGCCTAGGTGAGTCAGTCAGTTTCTGCTGCTTACCATCATGGGATATTTTGGTTCAGAACTCTTTTTATTACACTATTTTCTATTTTTTTTTCTACAATTTATTGAGTGCCTACTACCTGACCCCACAAAATAACTCTGCAATGTGAGCATCATTATTCCTGTTATACAGTGGGAATAACTTTAACTCAAAAGACCTTAAATTAATTGTCCAAAGTGAATAGCTAATAAGCAGAGTAGTTAAGAAAATTGACTTAAGAGCCACGCCTGGGTATGATTCCCATATCAACCACTACTACCTACATCACAATGGGCATGTTACTTACTCCTCTATGCCTCAGTTTCTTCCTCTGTAAAATGAGGGTAATAATCACACTTCCCTCATGGGGTTGCTGTGGGAATTAAATGAGTTTTAATATATGTAAAATGTTTAGACAAATGCCTGACAAACAGTAAGCCCTACATAGATAAGTGCTTGCTATTATTGTGTTAATATTCCTTTTCTTATTCTTTCTTTTTTTTTTATTTAATCAAAAGAGCCAGTTATTTTTACCAGCAAAATGGGTTTATTAGGAAAAGCGAGGAATTCCAATTCAGGACGAGCAAACTACAGCGAACCACGTGTAAGTCGAAAAAAATGAGGAGAGGGGCTGCTTTCTATAAGGGAAGAAGAAAAAGTTAGCAGAGGCCGTTTTAAAGTGTTCAGGGTGGTAACGGCTCCTCATTGGCTGTGAGTGTGGCACTTTCTTCTGGACTGGACTATACCCACAAGCCTAAACCTGAAGGCAACCCGCTAAAGAGGTTTAGGTGAAGACCGCGATGTTTTGCTGGGCAAAGAGAAATTCTTCCTTCCTCCTGTTTGGGGTCTGGATGCGTGAGAACACCCCATTCAGGGCTTTACTGACTCCATTTTCAATGAGGTTTCCTTAATTCACTTTTGACAGTTTTATTAGCAGCAACTGTAATATATTGATGCTTCTGATTCCAATGCCTGTGCGTGCTGGGTCTGCTATCTTTCCCACATAAGAATCCTTTCCCCGCCACTCCCCCAGTCTGTCCAGCTCTCCAGTGCAGGAGTCCCAGCAGAGGGCCATGTAGCTGATGAAAGGGAACAGCCATGCCAGCTCTGCTGGTAGGGCCTCCCTCTGCTGGTCTTCCCATTTTTCTTTGTTGCCGGTTTGATATACTGTCTCCTCACCACTCGCTAGTTTTGCTCTAAGTAATTGTCTTCTCAGAGCAACTAAAAAACGCTCCCATTTGGGGCATCCTGGCCTGGCGGGGATGTCATTTGTTAAAGTATATTTATACACAATTGTCTCCCTGAGTGAATGGGCCCGCTGCACTACCCAAGGAGCTGGTTTAATTATTAGGATCATTCTCCAAACCATTCTTAATCTCAGGCCTGCCTCTGTTATCTGCACATCTTGTGATGAAACACAACATAAATATCAGAATCAGTAAATTACAAGTTTTCAAAGATGGAGGCCAAAAAATGGTAACCTGGTTACTGAGCACCAAAGCCAGCTTCTCCTTAGAAACCTTAATCCTGTAACAAGAGGTCTGGGCAGTGGGACGTATCCTTGTTATGGGGCGCATGCTGTTCTGAAGTTAAAAGAATGCAGATTGGGCTGAAAACCTGGGACCTTGTAATTATAAAGGATAAATGGCTCTCAGTGAAAACAGAAGCATTCCTAGGGCTTAAGCAACTTCTGTTTAGAAATCACAATGCCAGGGTGGATGTGAACAACAAGTGTTCACCGAGCATCTCTGTGGGTGCTGAGGGTACAAAGAGAAGAGGGTCAGAGTCCTCGCTGTCCTTCCAGAAAGGGAAACTGTAAGAGACACAAGAAAAGCATCATTCCAGGTGAATCAGGGCGCATAGGGAAGGCCATCTAAAGACAGTTTGAGGGCAAAAGTGGGCTTCCCTGAACTGAAGCTTCTTCTAAATTATTTTTATTTATTTATTTTTATTCATTTTAGAAAGGAGACAGACAGAGAGAGAGAGAGAGAGAGAGAGAAAGGGGGGAGGAACTGGAAGCATCAACTCCCGTATGTGCCTTGACCAGACCAGTGCAGGGTTTTGAACTGGCGACCTCAGTGTTCCCAGGTTGACGCTTTATCCACTGCGCCACCACAGGTCAGGCCTGAACTGAAGCTTCTTAAAGTGAGGATGAGTGGACAGCAGATGTAGAAGAAGAAGAGCAACCTAGGCAGAGAAGGAAGCTCTCTTACTGGTACCAATGAATGGACAATGTTCAATCTACTTCCCCTCAACTCCACCCCTACTCTCCTACCAGCAAATGAGGTCAGGCTTCACCATTTCTCACCTAGAATACGGCAGTGGCCTTCTGCTGGTACTGCTGTCTCCTGCCACCTCCTATAACCTTCTTCGCAACTGCTAGTGCCCTCCCAAACTTATCCTTTCTTGACTAATCTCATTCTTACTACCCTTCTCAAAACCCCTCAAAGGGGCCTCCTCACCAGGTTAAAATCTAATCTAGTTATCATGATAGCCAGCATCCTGTGTGAGCTGATCCTGGTCTTCTTGAGGAGCCTCACCTCCCGCACCATCTTATGCTTTAAAGATATAAAACTAAAATTTGAGTGCCATCAGAGTACAAGGCACTGCACTGAATGCTTTCATTGTATATATTATGTCACTTAATCCTCACAGCATACAGGTAGGACAGAGTGACATACTCTCATTTTACAGATGGATCTAAGAGTTAAGCCAATTTGACCCCAACCTCCATGCCATTTCCTAGGGCTATAGTTTGGATTTCATTTGCTTATGTTCAGGCTTTAAGCTAATGATCAAGAAACCCTGGAAGAGAAAAAAACAAAACAACTATATGTTAATTATAAAAATAGAAAGGTAAACATTTATTCACAATCATTAAATTAATAATCCATTTATTCAAATAACTTTAAAGACATGGAATTGACGCCTGGTTCTATGCTCAGGATCCTGACCACATGTCCGACCTCATTTCCTAACAGTCCCCTCCTGCTCACTGTGCTTCAGCCACATTGCCTCCATTCTTCTCTGAATGAGCCAGGCATACTCCAATTCTGAGATTTTGTAGTGGATGTTCCTCTGTCTGGAAGTGCTTGTCATCAAGTTTTTTCATGACTCATTTTCTCAGTTCATTGAGATCTTCACTCAGATCTCACCTGTTCAGAGAAAACTTTGCTGACCACACTGTAAATATCACCATCATACTCAGTTTCTCTTTCCTGTTACCCTTTTCTTAGCCTCACTACTTACTATGTGACATAAGATTAGAGATTTGTTTGCTTGTTTATACAATATGTTGTTTGTCATCCATACTCCACAAAGTTTAACAATAGTTGAACCTATATTTCAAAACCTAGAATAGTACCTAAAAAGTAATAGACACACAATTAATATTGGTTGAATGAATTGGTTGAAGAGTAGCTCCCAGGACTCCATGCCTTGACTATGAACTGACGAAGAGTATTAGAGTAACATTTGGGATCATGCAGAGGGTGGCTTGGGTTTTTGGTGGACAATAAAACAACAGGAAAGGCATGGAGGCAGAGTTGATGGTATTCATCCAATAGTGCTGAGGGAAGAGGAAGGCCTGTCAGGGTCAGACTATAAGCTTTGATGGGAGTCTCATCAGTTACTAAGATGAATACTTTGTTATTTCAAATGCCTGGCACAGAGTAGACACTCAACAAGTGCTTAAAATATGAGAGAATCCTAGAATTTTATGAATGCCTTTGCCTGATTCCAACTGGCTGTACTCAAGTTCTGAGAACTAAGGTTGGTCAATGATTTTTCAAGTCGGTATTTCCTAAGTATATATATATTTTCAATCCTGTGCTTGGAGTAGCAGCATGAGCAGTCTAATTTCTGGTTCCTTTTATTGGATAAAAACTTTCTTGTAACTCTTCCAGGGTGGCTCAGACCAGCCTGCGGTATCTGGGAAGCTACTGAATGGCTATCCCAAAGACTTCTGGAGGAGTGGTTAGTATTTTGGCAAGCTTGGTGGAGAATCATCCCTATGGGAACCACTTTACTTTTCAGAGTGGCTTGGAATAGCTAGATGATCAGGACAATTCTATGACAGTTTTCCAATCTACAGGTTTGCTATGCTTTGTGGTAGACATGAAGTCCCTTCACTGGAGTGGTTTGTGAAGTCAATGTAATGAGTTACATACAGCTTTTTCATTTTTTTACACTGTACAACCCCCTTCAGTGCTCACAGCCCACAGGTAAGGTGGCCAGGCAATGGTTCAAGGCTGCAGTTTACTCTGGCATGGGTACACTATGAGAGGCCCACAGACAAGGGCCCACCATAAATCCATTACCATGCCCACATACAGCTTTTTATAACAAAATATAGTAGAACAGAAACTCTAACTAGCAACTTAGATTCAAAATATATTTCAAAAAAACAAGAGCAAAATAAATACATTTTTAGACAGCAGATGCACACTAAAGAAAATGCTAGTAATGTTCTTCAGATAAGAAAAACGATCTCACGTAGAAGCACAGAAATGCCGGAAGGAAAGAACAACAGAAAAGATAAATTTCTGAGAAACTGAAATGAATGTTGACTGTATAAATAATAAAAAAACAATGTCTTATGGGGTAATGAACACATAGAAATTAAAATGTGTGGTGAAAAACTATCAAAATTGTAAGGGTATTAAAGTCAGTCTGTTCTAAGCTTCTTGTAGTTTTTTGTACTAGATTATGTTATAGTTTATGCAATGATATGTAATATATCATGTAACTATACTTAAATAAGATTTTAAAAACCGAGTATGCATATTGTAATTTTTAAAATAAACTTTAAAGGAATACTAAAAGAATGTGTAAGTAACAAGGTCATAGAGAATAACATATAACAATAACAAAATTTTAACCCAAAAAAGAAAAGAATAGAGAGAAAAAGCAACATAAAAAATGTGGGGGGAAAAATAGCACAATAGAGTTCAACCCAATTAAATTCGTAATTATATTAAATTTAAATGGACTAAATATTTTAATTAAAATACAGAGACCAAGGTTTCTCAAAATATTAAGAATAGAACTACCATATGACCCAGCAATCTCTCTACTGGGTATATACCCCCAAAACTCAAAAACACTGTTACCTAAAGACACATGCAGCCTCGTGTTCATTGCAGCATTGTTCACAGCGGCCAAGACATGGAAACAACCAAGAAGCCCTTTAATGAAAATTGTGTAAAGAAGATGTGGTACATATATACTATGGAATACTACTCGGCCATAAAAATGATGACATAGGATCATTTACAACAATGTGGATAGAACTTGATAACATTATACTGAGTGAAATAAGTAAATCAGAAAAAACTAAGAACTGTATGATTCCATAGATAGGTGGGACACAAAATTGAGACTCATGGACATGGACAAGAGTGTGGTGGTTAACAAGGGGAGGGGAAGGGAGAAGAGAGAGGGAGTGGGAAGCGGGAGGGGAATAAAGAAAATCAAATAGAAGGTGATGGAGGACAGTTTGACTTTGGGTGATGGGTATACAACATAATCAAATGTCAAAATGATCTGGAGATGTTTTCTCTGAATCAATGTACTCTAATTGATCAATGTCACCCCATTAAAATTAATTGTCTAAATAAAATTTTTTAAAAATACAGAGACCAAATAAATCAAATAAAATTCCAATTAAAAGAAAAAGACTAGGTAAAACAAAAAAAGGACTGTATGCTGCTTACAAGAGATCAATGTAAATATAAGGATTCAAAAATATTGAAAATATAAGTGTGGGGAAAAAATGCAATTCAAACATAATAAAAGATTAACAGGGTATAGATATACCACCATCCAACAAAATAGATTTCAAGGCAAAAAATATTACTGGAAATGAAGAGTGACATTTCATGATAATCAAACGGCCATTCTGCCAGGAAGACATAGCAATTCAAATTTTTTTGTTTCTTATATTTTCGATACATACAAAGCAAAATTTGACCAAAAAAAGGAGAAATATACAAATACAGAATCAAAGTGAGAGACTTTATTTTTTCCTTTCCTTTTTTTTATATTTTTCTGAAGTGAGAAGATGGAAGGCAGAGAGACAGACTCCTGCATGCACCTGACCAGGATCCACCTGGCATGTCCACTAGGGGGTGATGCTCTGCCAGTCTGGGGCCATTGCTCCATTGCAACTAGAGCCATCCTAGCACCTGATGTAGAGGCCATGGAGCCGTCCTCAGTGCCCAGGCCAACTTTGATCCAATGAAGCCTTGGCTGTGGGAGGGGAAGAGAGAGAGAGAGAGAGAAAGGAAAGGGGGAAGGGTGGAGAAGCAGATGGGCGCTTCTCCTGTGTTCCCTGACTGGGAATTGAACCCCGGACTTCCACACACCGGGCTGATACTCTACAACTGAGCCAACCAGCAGGGTCCAAAGTGAAAGACTTTTTAAATGAAAGTTTTATTGAGATATAATTCACATATCATAAAATACAACCATCAGCATCATCTAATTTTAGAACATTATTATCTCCTCAAAAAAACAAACACACATTAGCATTCACTGCCCTTCCCCCTCTCTGCCAAGCTCCTGGCAGCTATAAAATTTACCTTCAGTTTTTATGGATTTGCCAATTCTGGATATTTCTTTATGTTAAAAAAAATCATACAACATATTTAATTTTGTGTCTGCCTCCTTTCATTTAGTATGTTTTTTATATTCTTTCATTGTGTAGCATGCATCAGTATGTCATTCCTTTTTATGCTCAAATATTATTCCATTGTAAGGATATATACTACATTTTATTCATTCCTCAGTTGATAAAATTTCGAGTTGTTTCCAATTTTGGACTTGATGAATAATGCTCGTGGGACAATTTCTATACAGATTTCTGTGTGGACTTATGCTTTCAATTACCTTGGATATACAGGGGGTCCTCGGGTTATGGAAGTCTCGACATATGATGTTTCGAGTTTATGATACTCACTCCCATAAAATCTTTTAAAGATTGAGACATGAGTGTTTTGGCTTAGGCCATTAGCATTGTACTTATGGATTACATGGGCAAACTAGTTTGGTTGTGTGTGGTGGAGGAATACGCAGTAACAGTACCGAGGTAAATGAGTGAGGGAGTTGGCATCCCCCAGTATGCTTACCTACGTCATTTTGGACTGTTAAAGGTGCAAGTGTTCCATTTGTGTTGCTTTAGCGACTTTTTGGCCCTCATTATGGCTCCTAAATCAAAGTCAGAGCTACTGGTATCAAATGGAGAGGACCTGTCTGCTGACGACCTCATTCAGCTAGGGAAGCAGCTGATTGAAGGGGAAGAGATAGAAATGCCAGAACCCAAGAGATTCACTAATAAGGATTTGGCAGAAGTTTTTTCTATGGTAGAGGATGGATAAGCAAAATTTTAGTCTGAGGACTTCAGTGATGACAGATTCAGTATGGTCTACAGAGCCATTCTTGATGCCTTGCAATAAATACTATAGGCAGATTTTGGAAGAGAAGAAGTCATCAAACTTCCAGACTAGCCTGAAACAAATCTTTAAGAAGGTAGAGATGCCTGCAACAGATCCTGTACCCAGAGGCGGATTTAACGGCGTGCGCACCAGTCACGCGCCCTGGGCCCCAACTTCTGAAGAGCCCCACAAAACCCCAACTTTACACTATTTTTTAATGTAAGGGGCCTAATATTTTCTTGTTCACCCAGGGCCTCAACCGACCTGAACCCGCCTCTGCCTATACCCTCTATATCTGCTGCTTCTCAAGATGAAACACCTGTAATACTGTAGAATTATCTCCAGCTTCTCCTGCCTGTTCCTTATGCAATCCTGATTCACCTGACCCAGTATCTCCAGCACCTTCTGCAGGTTCTCCTGCCTCGTCAGCTTCCTCCTTCCAATAGGTCACTCTCTCCCACCTTGCAATGCCCCTTCCAGTGTGCAAGCCAGCCACAAGAATAAAGGTAAGGGAATTTTTATACTCATTTTTAGTCATTTTTCTGTTACTACAGTACATTGTACAGTACAGTGTCCTTTTCCTTTTTTTTTTTGGACAGAGACAGAGAGAGAGGGACAGATAGGAACAGACAGACAGGAAGGGAGAGAGATGAGAAGCATCAATTCTTTGTTGCAGCTCCTTAGTTGTTCATTGATTGCTTTCTCATATGCACCTTGACTGGGGGGCTACAGCAGAACTAATAACCCTTGCTCAAGCCAGAAACCTTGGGCTCAAGCCAGCAGCCATGGGATCATGTCTGTGATCCCACACTCAAGCTAGTGACCTCTCACTCAAGCTGGTGAGCCTGCACTCAAGCCATGTCCCAGTCCGATGCTCTATATACTGTGCACACTGCCTGGTCAGGCTGTCCTTTTCCTTTTTCTGTGGATTAATTTTGTTTTTATGTTAAATTATAACTTTACAACTGTTAGGATAGTTAAGTGACTTAGGCTAGGGTGTGTTTTGACTTACACCAAAATTTTGGTTACGTCACTGTCATAGGAACAGACTGTGTGGTAACACGAAGACCCCCTGTATATGTACCTAGGAATAGAACTGCTGGGTCAAATGGTAACTGTTTAACTTTTGAAGAATTGCTAAACTGTTTGTCAAAGTGGTTACTTCATTTTGCATCCCCACCAGCAGTGTATGAGGCTTCCAATTTCTCCAAACTCTTTTCAAAACTATTATTGCTATTATCTGGAGTTTTATTTGTTTGTTCTTTTTTATTTTTGTAATTATAGCTATCCTAGTGAGTTTGAAGTGATATCTCATTGTGGTTTTAGTTTGCATTTTCCTAAAGACTAATAATGTTGAGCATTTTTTCAAGTGTTGGTTGGCCATTTGTTTACTCCCTTTGGAAAAATGTCTATTCAAATCTGTTGCCTGTTTTTTTAACAGCTTTATTGAAATATAATTCACATGACATACAATGTACCCACTTAAAGTGTCCAACTCTATGTTTTTTGCTGCATTTGATTATTAGTTTTTTAAATTATTCTAAAATATTTAAAACAAAATTTACCATTTTGACCAATTTTAAAATGTGCATTATGTAACATCACCTCTATCAATTTCTAAAACTTTTATTACTCTATACAGAAATCCTGTAACCATTAAGCAATATTACCTTCCTACCCTGATAACCTCTAGTCCCTATGAATTTTCTGATTCTATATATTTCATATTAGTGGAATCATACAATATTTGTCCTCCTGAATCTAGCTTATATTTTGAAATAATAGTCTTTAGGTTCATGTATGTTGTAATATGTATCAGAACTTTATTTCTTTTCATAGCTGAATTATATTTCATTGTATGACAAAATTTTGTGTACCCATTCATTGGTTGATAGACACTTGGGTTGTCTCCACCCTTCTCGTTGCAGTAAACAATGCTGCAATGAACATTAGCATACAAATATCTATCTGTTAGTCCCTGCTTTCAATGCCTTTGGGTATATACTTAAGAGTAGAATTGTGAATAACTCTAAGTTTAGAGTTGCCTTTGGCAATTTCTTTTTGAGGGATTGTCAAACTGTTTTCCATAGTGGCTGTAACAATATATGAAGCTCCTGATTTTCTTATATTCTTAATAATATGTGCCCTGGCTGGTTGGCTCAGTGGTAGAGCATCGGCCCAGTGTGTTGAAGTCCTGGGTTTGATTCCCAGCCAGGGCACACAGGAGAAGCAGCCATCTGCTTCTCCACCTTTCCCCTCTCATTCCTTTCTATCTCTCTCTTCACCTCCCACAGCCAAGGCTCCATTGGAGCAAAGTTGGCCCGGGAGCTGAAGATGTCTCCATGGTCTCACCTCAGGTGCTATATTGGCTCTGGTTGGAACAGAGCAACACCCCAGATGGGCAGAGCATCACCCCCTAGTGGGTATGCTGGGTGGATCCCGGTCAGGCACATGTGGGAGTCTATCTCTGCCTCCCCACTTCTCATTTCAGAAAAAAACAAGCAAACAAAAATATACTTGTCTCTGTGTGTGTGTGTGTGTGTGTGTGTGTGTGTGTGTGTGTTTTATAATCATTCTAATTGGTGTGAAATAATATCTTCTGTATTTTATTTACATTTCCCTAATGACTAATGATGTTGAGCATCTTTCCATTTGCTTGTTGGCCATTTGTAAGTCTTCTTTGAAGAAATATCTATTTGAATATTCTTCCCATTTTAAAAGTGGGCTACATGTCTTTTTATTATTGAATTTAAAGAATTATTTATACATTCTATATATAAGTCCTAAAACAGATATGTTGTTTTCAATTTCACTCTTGTAATGGTGTTCTTCAATACACATGACTTCTTTATTTTGATGAATCTACTTGAAAATCTATTTAACTTTAGTGTAGCTATTTTTTTTCTTTTATCACTTATACTTTTGTTATATCTATAAAACCATTGCTGAATTCAAGGCCACAGTTTCTAAGAGTATTTTAGTTTCATCTCCTATATGTATGTCTATAAAGAATTTGAGTTAATTTTTGTATATGATGTTGGTTAGGGATCCAAGTTCATTATTTTGCTGGATATCCACTTGTCAAAACACCATTTGTTGAAAAAACCTACTAATGAAGGAGAAGGGTCATATCAAGATTTGTTTGCTTGGCTTTTTTATTTCTTGCTACATACATTAACAGATACTGATACAGTGACTGATACTGAAGTAGTGTTAGTTTAGTGAAATTTCCACCTCTGCTCTAAGTAGCCCCAGGATTTCTATAGAGATGCCCATGGACCACCTCAGACTGGAAGGTGGGAGGCAGAACAAACTCCTCTCCATCATCTATTTAAAAACCACCATTTCATCCAAAGCGGCAGTTTTATACTTACTTGATTTATAAAATGAACTTTTATATAAGATTTCACCTGCAGAAATGGTTCAGAGGCTTAAAATTATATATTTGAGTTACCATAGTTCCCAAGAAATGAACTATTATCTCCATGAACTAAAACATCTGCCCCTAGGAAAGGAAGGATACAAGCTCTGTCCTCCAAAGGTGAGCAGGGGTGGGGGTCTTCTTGGTGGAACTGCCAGATGTTTCCAACATGCTGCGATGAAAATTTGATTTGAATGTTCCCAGAGCTGAGTTACAAAACTAAGAAAAGGGGGAGGAATGAGAGAAAGAAGAAAATCAAACATGTGAGTATGAATGTTTTCAGGGACTTGGAAAATATACATTCTGAAAGGAAGGAAGCTGCAGAAACTCAAAGGGGAGCCTTCTTAAGAGGACTCTCTGAGCAAAAATGAGCTTCCCTTGTTATTTGTGCCTTTATCTCAGAGGGCCAAAATGGAGTGTGAAACCAAGCATTTCTCTTCCCACCCCTTTGTCATCACTCCCCCCACACCCTCCCCAAGCCTGAGTATTTGGGAGAGGATCATTTGAGTTTGGCAGAAAATGCAAAAACAGTTCATTTTCCCCAGACTTTGAAAAACAGCAATTAAAACCATCCCAGACACCCTGAAAATAAATTAATTCTTTTCTAGTTACCCTGATAGCCATGTGAAGGCAACAACTCATCTTGTTCATATACATGAGAAAATTTACTCATTATTTCTCCATATCTACCTGTCGTATCTATCTTTATTTAGACTTTTACAAAGTAGTTAGTAAATTGTGTGCACCAGTAAATACATTAACTTGGTGCAATTTCATGGAGATTTATGCACCTGCAATGTCGAATATATTGTTCCTATAAAAGCTTGGCATTTGGGGGTCTGTTCTTTCCAAGGACCTTATAGGGTACATTTTCAATGTGGAGAGTGATATACAGGAACCAAAATCAATGGGATTAAATTATTAAAATTCTAAGCAGTTGTTACGGATTGGGTCAGGTATTATAAAACTTACAGCCCTTCAATTTACTCTCAGTATTAATTTTATTCTGTGCCTTGCCATGAAAACCATGTGAATGGGAAGCATGCAACATCTCACTCACAGCTGACACAGAAGGAAAGTGACTCTGAAATATAGACCCTCTCGGCCTCTGGGCAAGATTTATGTGGCAAGGATCACTCTCCTTGGAGTAAGACTGCAGGTGAATGGCAGGTCTGCATTATAAATGCCTGGGGGTAACTATAAAAACATAAATGGCATCAGGTTATTGATTTTTTTTCTTTCTGGAGCCCACAAATTAGAAAAGTCACTGCTAAAAATCACTGGTCTATCCACAAATTTTAATTAAAACATAAATAAATCATTTTGGTTGCTGCACTTGCATATAAACAAAGGGGGAGATGGCATCCTTACAAATGCTTGTCAACATTTGGTGACTAATGGTTCACAGTGAAAATACAATTTGAAGCAACTGAATTGAAAGCAGATTCTGGACCTAACTAATATCACATGCAAACCATCTAAAGCCATTACGACAAGAGGCACTGAAATCACAGATCAGGTTTGGGGGGTGGGTCGGTATAAGGATAATTTTGTTAAGTAGAGCAATACTATCTCTTTTTTTTTATTGAATAAAGTGAAGCCCTGTAATGAGACATTACAGCTGCTGCACTTTTGCCACATGATGGAGGAATGGATACACCACCCCTTACAGAAAACATTAACCATATGCTGTGATGATTCCAAATGTTGATTTTATTCCTAAATAAATACATAGTGAGGGCTAATATAAATAGTTCTTTGAAAACAGAGGTTGAAGAGGATGTTCTGAGCATTCCCAGATCCTATTACATCAAAAGAAAAAAGTGAGATATTAAATATTAAAGCAATTCCCAGGGGAATTCCAATATTGGCATGGGCACAGGAACTTCGATTCTGACATCCATGCTGTGCTCCAGTGTTTGGAGAAGGGGCTGGAATGCTCCTCTACAAAGATTGCAGGAGAGCACCCTTCTGCATTACTCCTTGAAAACATGTGATGCAGAGGCAGTGGGACGCTCAGCCCTGCTGTTGCTACCAGGAGGAGGATATGACAGAATGACCTGTGGCCAGCACATCCTAATCCAAGGCACTTATGTGATTGTCTTGCAGCTGTACCGGAAGCTCGGATTGAGCAGGAAGTGTGTTGTCTACAGCAATATCTTATTTGTCAAATGTTAGTAAAATAAAAAAAATTTTTTTGCTCCATCCATTCATTCATTTGCTCAATTAGCACACATTTATTATATGCTTAACAGTGTATCATGCATGATATGTTAGCTAACTGAAGATATAGAAAGACATATTACAAAGAGTCCACTCTCTAGAATGACTCAAGTTGAAAAAAAAATAATAAATATGTTAATAACAGCATCTTAAAGATACTAAGGAAGTCCAAAAAAAAATGGTAAGCTTAACTTTAGGGATAAAAAAGGACACAAGGCAAGTTTCACTATGATGGTGATGTTTAGACTGGATCTTGTTATATGGATGTGCTTTTGCCAAGTAAAAAGATAAAATTACCAGACAACTGAAACTTAACCTTTTGTGTGAGGAATCTCTTTTCTTCACCAGTTGCTAAAAGAAGAAAAATTTATTTCAAAACAAAACAAAAATCAGAAAAACTAAGGGGAATTCAAAGATGGCAACGGAGTAGACAGACATTTCACACTGGATTACAACTTAATTTAAGAACAATCATCTTAAAAAACCAACTTTGGACTAAATGAAGAGGAGTTTATAGGAAAGGATCAGAGAAGCCACAGGAGAATGGTAGGAAGGGCAGAGACGCGGAAAGGGCTGCCCTGCTCCCAGGAGCCAGCTGCAGCAGAGGGTCTGGAGGAACTCTCACTGCGGGCAGGGTCAACTGAGAAAGGAGGGTCCTCACCCCAGACCGGCACCCCAGCCTAGCACCCCAGAGCCTAAAAGAGGCTCCCACACAGCCTTTGGGGGTGAAAAGAACCCCAGTTTCTGTCTGCAAGAAAGAGATGGAGTACTTGAGATGCAGGCTCCATCTTAAAGGGCCAGTGCAGAAAATCTCCTTCACAGCGACTTACCCAGGGATCTGGCAGAGGGAGAGCTGAGAGGACTACAGTTGTGTGAGGAGAGTGTGCAGTGGGTAGCCCAGGGAGAAACACTGGGGGGGAGACGGCCACCTGAACCCCTGTGCTGAGTCATTCTCCAATAATGCAGTCACCATCTTTCTGCAGTTGCCATCTTTCTGGGGTACAGTAGTCCCCTCTGAGGGCATCAGCTTGAGAAAGCAACTGCCCCACCCTAGGGAGTCTCTCCTGCCCCACCCTATGGTGACAGGGCCTTCTGAGAAGTCAGCCAGGAAGCAAGGGGCACATCAGTGACTCAGTTTTCTGGCATTGATGCTGGACCTTCCCCCTAACCCCCACCCCCCGCCCCTCATGCTCCCGAGTCTATGACTGGTGCTTCTACATCACGGGAGACTCGGTAGAAACTGTCAGGACTGTGGGCAGACCACGTATCTTATCTGGGTCTCAGAGGTGACACCCACCAGACTCCTGGGGCCACACCCTACCAAAGGCTGTGAAAAAGTCTGGACAGACTAACACTTGGGGCTGAAGGGCAGGAACCACACCCACCACCCTCCTAATCCCTGAATTACTGCAGGCTCTAGACCAGTGGTTCTTAACCTTTTTAGAGGTACCGAACCCACCAGTTTCATATGTGCATTCACCGAATCCTTCTTTAGTGATAAATAAAATATGATTTTTTTTCCAAATTCAAGACATAGGTATATGTTTTTTTACTGGTGCACAAAATGAGCCGTGCATGAACATCACCTTGCTCAAAGAAAAAAACCAACAAAGTGCATGAACTCACAACAAATTACGGTATTACTTTATTCTGGCCTTCGTGGCAGAGGCTTCTCCGAACCCCTGAGACCGACTCATCAAACCCCTAGAGTTCGATAGAACCCAGGTAAAGAACCACTGCTCTAGACTCTACCAGAGGTTTTATTTCAGTGGCCAAGCCCAACAAGCAGCCAGTAGACAGAGGCTGCAGAAGGTAGGAGTCAGGAGCCTTGGCCTTTTATAAACCTTCCCCAGGTCCAGTGTGGGTAAAACCAACCTATGTATGCGGCTTGGTGTTTCCATGTGCCCTGGGCCCAGCAGAGACAGCCACAAACTCTGGATTGCTTGTAGCTCCAAGAAGGTTGCTGAGGACCAATCAAGGGCAGTGCCCCCCATGGTCTGAGCCAATATCCCTTCAGGAAGACTCAAGGTGGGCATATCCAATGTCAAGCTATGGAGAGCATTGGTTTAGGACCTAATGACCCTTGCTGGTGGCATGTTTTAAAGGAGGCTCATCACACTGGGCCCAGCTGAGGCAAAGTCTTCTTTCTGTGATCACCACCCACGTAGTGACTCATATGCATTGGATAGGGTGGAGCTTCACAGTCAGCCAGCCCCAGTGTTGGATATCCTGCCCACTGCACTAAATTCTGCAAAGGGAAGGGAGAGAGGCTTGGAGCGTGGGCATTTAAAGTATGGGTCCCACCTAACCAGGCAGTGATGCAATGAATAGAGCATTGGCCTGGGATGCAAAGGACCCAGGTTCAAAACCCTGAAGTTGCTGGCTTGAGCACAGGCTCATCTGGCTTGAACGCAAACTCACCAGCTTGAGAGCAAGTTTGCTAGCTTGAGCGTGGGATCATAGACATGACCCCATGGTCACTGGCTAGAGCCCAAAGTCGCTGGCTTGAGTCCAAGGCCTCTGGTTTGAGCAAAGGATCACTCGCTCTGCTGTAGTCCCCCAGTTAAGACACATATGAGAAAGCAATCAATGAACAACTGAGGTACTGCAACAAAAAATTGGTGCTTCTCATCTCTCTCCCTTCCTGCCTGTCTGTCTCTGTCTCTGTCTCTCTCACTAAAAATAAATAAATAAATAAATAAATAAATAAATAAATAAATAAATAAAGTGTGGGTCTCTGCAAGCCACACTTGTTGGGTCTGGTAGAGGGGCTTAGCCATTTTCTGGGGGGCATAGTCAGCCCAAGGGAAGGACTCTTTCAATCTTTCTCCTGAGAATAGGTGCTCACCAGCTGGAACGACTTCTGCAGAGGGGACTATCGGCCCCACCCATTCTTAACCTGCTGCTCAACTCACTGGGGAGAAATAGAATTGGGGTATCTGGCAGTATCTTGGGGATTAGGCTCTGGAGTAGGGGCCACTTTTCCCATACTGAGCTCCTGACCAAGCAACCTCTGAAGTAGGGGATCCCACTAATGTTGTATTCCCAACTTCAGCTGCCCTGACCGATCAAGATTTGAAACTATAGAGGCATTGGTAGGTGAGACCAGTTTGAACCCACAGTGTAGTCTTTCTACAGAAGACTCTAGAAGACTCTATGGGAAGACCAGGCACCTACAAGAGGAGATGGAGCAGCTGAAATGTGGAGGCAAATCTTATGGAGCTTGGGGATTTACAGAGCTGCTTTCATCTCTAACTAGGGGGAAGCTGACCTTATACACAGGTTAGCTCCTTCCACACTACCCAGGCACAGAAAACACAGACACAAACAGTGAACAGAGCAGTAGTGCCTGACAGATAGCCCACAGCAAGTTACAAACAATGGCTGATACCAACCCAAAAAGAACCAGAACCAGTACAACCGGTAGTGGATGGCAAAAAGCACCAATGCTTGACTTAGCTAGCTACACAAGCAGCATGCCCAAAGGAGAAGTTTAACAGGCATCAGATACTGCAGAGAATGAATAAGTCCAATAGGACAGATGCTGGACAATGTCAATACACATGATCAAGGTTGACCCTTAGAGCCAGCCAACCTGAAGGGATAACCACACCCACAGAAGGACCAGCTGCATTCAATACATACATACAATAGGAGGGTAAATATTACCCTCAAGAAACATTCCTAGAGCAAGAAACACAAGGTGGTCTGGAGGTCACTACCACTGAGCACATCTTCCTCATAAAAACACCACACAAATTTCAAAGTCAGACAGCACTACCTAATACACAAACAAAAGGGCAGGCAAAGAAATATGACCCAAATGAATCAACAAGAGAAATTCTTCCAAAAATAACTAAATGAAATAAAAGTTACAAAACTACCAGATACAGAGTTTAAAATAATGATTTTTAGGATGCTCAAGGATCTTAGAGTAACAATGGATGATAACAATGAGACCTTAAACAAAGAGATAGCAAGTATCAAAAAGGACATTGAAATAATGAAAAAAATACAGAAATGACAAATACAATATCAGAAATGAAGACTGCACTAGAAGGAATCAACAGCAGGCTGGATGAAGCAGAGGATCGAATCAGTGAGTTGGAGGACATGATAAACAAGCACAGAAGCAGAACAGCAAGAAGAAAAGAGGCTCAAAAAGACTGAGGAAACTCTAAGAGATCTGTGACAACATGAAAGAAACAACATTCACATCATAGGTATTCCTGAGGAGAAGAGATCAAACAAAAGATAAAGAGATAGAGAACTTGTTTAAAGAAATTATAGCTAAAAATTTCACTAACTGAATGAAGGAAAAGTCATACAAGTTCAGGAAGCACAGAGAGTCCCTTTCAAGATGAACCTAAGGAGGCCTACAAGACACAACATAATTAAAATGCCAAAGTTAAGAGACAAAGAAAGAATACTAAAAGCTTCAAGAAAAAAGCAGTCAATCATAACTGCACCCATAAAGATGACATCTCACTTCTCAGTAGAAACACTTCAGGCCAGAAGGGATTGGCAAGAAATATTCAAAGTGATGCAAAACAAGAACCCACAACCAAGACTACTTAAACCAACTAGACTATTATTTAAAATCAAAGAAAAAATAAAAAGCTTCCCAGATAAAACAAGACTCAAGAAATTTATTACAAACAAACCAGGACTGCAAGAAATGTTAAGGGACCTGCTATTGAAGGAGCAAAGAAAAAGAAAAATTGAGAGAAAGAAGATTGTAAGTTTAAAGAGTAAAATGGTGATAAATAAGTACATATAAATAATAACCTTAAATGCAAATGGATTAAATGCTCCAATCAAAAGACATAGAGTAGCTGCATGGATAAGGAAACAGGACCCGTATATATCCTGTCTACAAGAGACACACCTCAGTAAAAAATATACACAGAGACTGAAAGTGAATGGATAGAAAAGAGCATTTCATGCAAATGGAAATGAAAAAAAAGCTGGGGTAACAATACTTATATCTGACAAAATAGCCTTTAAAACAAAGGCTATAATAAGAGATAAAGAAGATCACTACATAATAATAAAGGGAGCAATCTATCAGGAGGATACAACCATTGTAAATATTCATGCATCTAGTAAGGATCACTTAAATATATAAAACAAATTTTGATGGACATAAAGGGTGATATTGACAATAATACTATAATAGTAGGAGATTTTAATACCCCACTAACATCAATGTATCAATCCTCCAGACAGAAAATTAACAAAGAAACAGTAGCCTTAAATGACACACTAGATCAACTGGATTTAATTGATATCTTTGGAACCTTTCACCCAAGCAGCAGAATATACATTGTTTTTCAAATGCTCATGGTACATTTAGGATCTACCATATGTTAGGACACAATACAAGTCCCAATTTACTTAAGAAGATTAAAATCATATCAAGCATCTTCTCTGATCACAATGGCATGAAACTAGAAATCAACTACAATAGAAAAGCTGAAAAACATTCAAACATTTGGAGGCTAAATAGTATACTATTAAATACTGAATAGATAAATAATGATATTGAGGAATAAATACAAAATTTCCTTGAAACAAATAAAAATGAACATACAACAACCCAAAATCTTTGAGACACAGTGAAAAAAACCCTGAAAGGGAAGTTTATAGCATTACAGCCATACCTTAAGAAGCAAGAAAAAGCTCAAATAAATAACTGAACCCTGCATCTAAAAGAACTAAAAAAAGAACAACAAACAAAGCCCAGAGGAAGTAAAAGGAAGGAAATAATAAAGATCAGAGTGGAAATAAATGACATAGAAGCTAAAAAACTGTAAAAAAGATTAATGAAACCAAGAGCTGGTTCTTTGAACAGGTAAACAAGATTGACAAACCTTTAACCAGACTCATAAAAAAAAATTGAGGACCCAAATAAATTAAATTAGAAATAAAAGTGGAGAAGTAACAACTGATAACACAGAAATACAAAGAATTATAAGAAAATACTATAAAAAGCTATATGCCAAAAAATTGGCCAACCTAAGTGAAATGGATAAATTCCTAGAAACTTACAATCTTCCAAAACTTAATCTGTAAGAATCAGAAAACCTAAACAGACCGATTAAAACAAATAAAATTGACACAATTATAAAAAAACTCCCAGCAAACAAAAGTCCTGAACTGGATGGCTTTACAGGCGAGTTTTAACAAACATTCAAAGAACTATCACCTACCCTTTTCAAGCTATTCCAAAAAATTTAAGAGGAGGGAGACTTCCAAGTTCATTTTATGAGGCAAGCATTATCCTCATTCCAAAATCAGGTAAAGACACTACAAAGAAAGAAAACTATAGGTCAACAATATCCCTGATGGACATAGATGCTAAAATTCTCAACGAAATATTAGCAAACCAGATCCAGCAGTATATTGTAAAGATCATAAATCATGATCAAGTGAGATTTATTCCAGGGAGGCAAGGCTGGTACATTATTCACAAATCAATAAATGTGATTCATCACATAAATAGAATGAAGGATAAAAATCACATGATTATGTCAATAGATACAGAAAAAGCATTTGATAAAATCCAGCATCCATTTATGATCAAAACTCTCAGCAAAGCGGGAATACAGGAAACATATCTCAACATGATAAAGACCATCTATGACAAACTGACAGCCAACATCATACTCAATGGGCAAAAATTAAAACCAATCCCCTTAAGATCAGGAACAAGACAAGAGTGTCCCCTTTCACCACTCTTAGTCAACATAGTTCTGGAAGTCTTAGACTCAGAAATCAGACAAGAAATAAAAGGTATCCAAATTGGAAAAGAAGAAGTAAAACTGTCATTATTTGCTGATGACATGATACAGTACATAGAAAACCCTAAAGTCTCTGTCAAAAAACTACTTTCCCTGATAAATGAATTTGACAAGGTGGCAGGATATAAAACTAATGTTCAGAAATCAGTGAGATTTTTATACATCAACAATAAACTGTCAGAAATAGAAATTAAGGAAACAATTTCCTTCACTATTGCAAACAACAGCAAAAATAAAATACCTAGGAATAGATTTAACTGAGAAGGTAAAAGACTTGTACTCACAAAATTATAAGACATTGGAAAAAGAAATCAAGGAAGATACAAACTAGTAGAAGCATATACTATGTTCATGGATAGGAATAATAAACATCATTAAAATGTTTATACTCCCAAAGCTATCTATAGATTCAATACAATTCCTATTAAAATACCAATGGCATACTTAACAGATCTGGGACAAATATTTCAAAAATTTATATGGAAGCAAAAAACAAACAAACAAAAAAACAAATAGCCTCAGCAATCTTTAAAATAAAGAACAAAGTGAGAGGTATGTCACTTCCTGATACCAATTTATGATACAAGGCCATTGTAATCAAAACAGCGTAGTATTGGCATAAGAACAGACATACAGATCAGTGGAACAGAACAGAGAGCCCAGAAATAAATCCACGCCTTTATGGTCAATTGATATTTGACAAAGACTATAAGAGTATACAATGGAGTAAAGACAGTCTCTTTAATAAATGATATTGGGAAAATTGGACAGATACATGCAAAAGAATGAAACTAGACCACCAACTGAAACCATTCATAAAAAGAAACTCAAAATGGATAAAAGACTTAACTATAAGTTGTAAAACCATATATATCTTGAAAGAAAACATAGGCAGTAAACTCTCTGATATCTTTCATAGTAATATTTTTGCCAATATATCTCCATGGGCAAATGAAATAAAAGATAAAGAACTTCCAAAACTCAACACCAGGGAGGTAAACAATCCAATTAAAAAAATAGGCAAAGAAACTGAATAACCAGTTCTCCAAACAGGACATACAGATGGCCTATAGGCATATAAAAAATGTTCATCACTAGTCATCAGAAAAATGCAAATTAAAACCACAATGAGATACCACCTCACACTTGTCATTGTCAGACTGGCGCTCATTAACAAACCAATACACAACAAGTGCTGGTGAGGGTGTGAAGAAAAGGGAACCCTCCTGCACTGCTGGTAGGAATGCAGACTTGTGCAGCCACTGTGGAAAACAGTATGGAGATTCCTCAAAGAATTAAAAATCGAACTGCCTTTTGATCCAGCTCTCCCTCTTTTAGGGATATATCCTAAGAATTCCAAAACACTAATTCAAAAGAAGATATGCACCACCATGTTTATTGCAGCGTTGTTTACAAGAGCCAAGATCTGGAAACAGCCCAAGTATCTGTCAGTGGATGGCTTAAAAAGTTGTGGTACCAAATGGAATACTATGCAGCCATGAAAAATAAGGAAATCTTAACTTTTGCAATGGCATGGATGGACCTGGAGATTATTATGTTAAGTGAAATAAGCAGGCAGAAAAAGACAAATATCATAGGATCTCACTTATACGTGGAATCTAATGAACATGGTGAATTGAGAAATGGAATAGAGGCAGAGGTAAGGTCACAGGGAGCAGAGGGACAGCTGTCAGATGGAAGGGGAATTAGGGGATGGGATCAGAGAAGATGAAGGGATTAGCAAAATTATATATACATAACACATAGATACAGATAACAGGACAGCAAATCCCTAGAGGAAAAAGGGAGAACGAGACAGGGGGAGGGGGGCAAAGAGGGTGTAATGGGGGCATGTTATTGGGGCTTGAGGGTATTATATTGAGTGGGACACTTGAATCCCTGTTAACACAATAAATTAAAATTTTTAATTAAAAAATAATTTTATAAAGCCACAAAAACGATACCAAAAGCATGGAAGAGAAAACCCTGATGTCAACTATCCAGCTTTAAATTATAGTTTTACCAACTTTCTAGCTCTGGAAATTTAGGCAAGTGAGTAAGCCTATTTGTGTCTCAATTTCTTAATCTTTAAAATGGGGTAGCAATAGTACATACCTTGTATATTATTGTAAGGAGTAAGTGAGAGTTAATTCCTGTGAAGATCTTAGAACAGTTCCCGGCATATAAAAAACATAGTAACCGCTCACATACACATGTTAGTATGCAGGTACATATCACATACGCATTCTCACAGACACACATGGTTTATTATAATTATTATACTTTCCTGCTGGCAAAGGTTTATTGACCATTGATTATGCACCAGTTCCCATGCTAAGCACTAAAAGTAGGTGGAAAACAGGAACACCAAGTCCCTGCCCTCAAGGAGCTCACAGTTTTATCTAACTCCCAACATTACTGACTGCTAATTCTGTCTTCAAACCTGAACACTCCACTTAGTCACAAATGCCACCTCCTTACTGACAGGAGCCTCTCACTGAATGTATACACAATCACACACATCATCCTTCTCCCCAAATATATTTCCCCCTCCCTTTATTCTCCGCCCTAAATGGTAGCATCACCACCCAGCCAGTTGTCCAAGCCCAGAACATGCACATCATACTTGCCTCCTCTTCTCTCTGTCCCTCATCCCCAAATCTAGTCATCAAACCTTTCTAACTTCATCTCTAAAGTTTTTTCAAGCCTATCTCCTCTTTTGCATCCTGACACAGACTCTTGGAATCCAAGGCCTCGACATTGCTCTTCTGTATGACTGCCGACACCCCTGAGCCAACCTGCAGTTTAAGACATCAAGTAACCAGCTCCCAGAGGGAACTTTCCAAAATGCAATCTGAACATGGCCTATTCACAGTCCCTAAAGTGTACATTCTTACTTCTTGCCGTGTAGACAGTGTGATTGATATTCACCGTCCAGCTAATTAGGCATCAGTACATCAAATGGTGCTACACACCTCAGGCCTCACCTTGCACCATCCCTTGCCTCATATTTTATTCTGAATCAAGATGTAGTCACTTTTGTCCCTGCATACTCCTCTCCTTCGTCTCTGGAAAGGCTTCTCTGACCCCTTCTTCTGGCTCGTGTCCCTGCCTTATTTGCCTCTTTCTTCTGTGCATGACTCTTCACTGCACACTTCACATGGCACTCTAATTATTATCTATTTCCCTGCATACCACACAGCTCAGTGAGCCTAGCACAGTGGCCTGGCATGGACTGGGAGCATTACCAGTATTTGTTAATATCAACTCTAACATGACCTTTTTGCAAGATGAGTATTATTTCATGTACCAGTAAGGAAGAAAAAATGCTGCCAATTAAACTGATACTACATAGTCTTATATATAATATGTTGCACATTCCAATTGCAGAGATGTTAAAATGAGTAAAATGAGGGTCTTAGAATCTGTGTACTCTGTTGACTAACATCTCCTTGATGACTTTATTGGAATAATGCAGCAATTAAGGCATGGGCTCTGGAGTCAAACCGAAATCCCATCCCCACTGTTTATTAGATGTGTGAACCTGAGCAAGGTGCATCCCTTTCTGTGCCTTGGTTTTGTCATTTATAAAACAGTGTTAATAATAGACCTGTTCTGCTTTGCCCTGCATCATTCCTGTATTTCAGACTTCAAACGCTGAAGCCATCGCCTTTCTAAAATAGCCTATTATGTAACTTGGTAGGTATATGCTTGTCTGCTCAACATCACTTTCTTTGGTGAGCCAGCCCTTACCCCTTTCCAGTTAATCTGCTTAATCCACATGGCTCTTATGGGACCCATGGCATTTGTCTTAGCCCAAGGGAGGGGGACAGGCTGAGGCAGGAGGGAAAGGAGGGTTGGGAGTCACAGACAACAGGCCTGATAAATCAGAGTACACCATGCTAGTAGGCCACAGTAACTGGTTCAAGGAAAAAAATAATACTAGGTTTTCAGTGAAGGTTAAAGAATCTAATGAACAGAAAGCAGGTGACCAGTACTTGGCAGATGGTATACACAGTATAGTTATTTATTATCACCAGTGTAATTATTGTGCTGAATGAGCTGTGGTGTAATGAAGTCCAAAGTACATATCAAAATCTGTAAGGTGTGTGCCAATATTCTAAATGCACCCATGGATATTCTGTAACAACTGGAAGCGCGCTAGAATGTAAGCCTTGTGAAAACAGAGATCTTTATCTGGTATGTTCACTGATCTACCCTAGATGCCTAGAATAGAGACTGGCACACAGTAGGTGCTCAAAAATATTTGTTGAAATGGCCAATAGATATGTAAAATTTCTCAGCTTCACTAGCTATTAAGGAAATGTAAGCCAAAATTGCAATGAGATACCACCTCACACCTGTTAGAATGGCTGTTATCAATAAGACATGTCATAACAAGTGTTAGAGAGGATGTGGAGAAAAAGGAACCCTCATCCACTGCTGGTGGGAATGTAAACTGGTGCAGACACTATGGAAAACAGTATGGAGGTCCCTCAGAAAATTAAGAATAGACCCAGTCTGGTTGGCTTGGTGGATAGAGTGTCAATCCAGCATGTGAACATCCTGGGTTCAGTCCCCAGACAGGAGCGCACATGAGAAGCGATTATATGCCTCTCTTCCTCTGGCTCTCCCCCCTCTCTCTCTCTCCCTCTCTCACAGCCAGTGGCTCAACTGGTTCAAGCAGTGGCCCTGGATGCTGAGGACATGTTGGTTGATTTGAGCATCAGTCCCAGACAGGGGTGCCAGGTGGATCCCAGTCAGGGCACGTGTGGGAGTCTGTCTCTCTATCTCCCCTCTTCTCACTTTAAAAAAAAATTAAGAATAGAGTTACTATATGGCCCAGTAACCCCTCTTCGGGATATCTACCCCCCAAAATAGAAAACATTTATTTGTAAATATATATGTACCCCTAAGTTTATTGCAGCATTACTCAGAGTGGCCAAGACATGGAAACAACTGAAGTGTCTTTTGATAGATGATTGGATAAAGAAGATGGAGTATATATAATGGAATACTACTCAGCCATAAGATTTTTTAAAACTGCCATTGGGAAAAATATGAATGAATCTTGAGAATATCATGCTAAATGAAGTAAGTCAGATGAAAAAAGTCAAGAACCATATGATTTCACTCATGTGGGATATAAAACTGAATGCAACAAACAAAAACTCATAGACACAGACAACCCTATGGTGGTTACCACAGGGAAAAAGTATGGGAGGGAGGTAGTAAAAGGTAAGGAGGGTCAAATATACGGTGATGGAAGACATGACAGGGGGTAAACACACAATGGAATACAGTATACAGATGATGTATACTACTCACAAAAGTTAGCGGATATTTTATAGCTTCATATCAATTTTGAAATATGCCCTAATTTTTATGAGCAGTATATTAAAAAATTGTAGCTTAAAACCTATATAATTTTAGCCTGACCAGGCGGTGGCGCAGTGGATAGAGCGTCGGACTGGGATGTGGAAGACCCAGGTTCAAGACCCCAAGCTCGCCAGCTTGAGCGCAGGGCCCATCTGGCTTGAGCAAAAGCTCGTCAGCTTGGACCCAAGGTCGCTAGCTCCAGCAAGGGGTTGCTCAGTCTGCTGAAGGTCCGCAGTCAAGGCACATGTGAGAAAGCAATCAATGAACAACTATGATGTTGCAATGGCAACGAAAAACTAATGATTGATGCTTTTCATCTCTCTCCGTTCCTGTCTGTCTGTCCCTATCTATCCCTCTCTCTGACTCTCTTTCTATCCCTGTTATAAAAAAAAAAGAAAGAAAAAAACCCTATATAATTTTATTAAGCAAAGTCACCCCAATAAATTTTAAAAGTATTTGTTGAATGAATGAACTCTTCAGTTTTTCTGTTAACTTCTTCACTGTCTAGATGTAAGGCATCATTTGTGCCTATTTCGGTGTGTCTACCTCCAAAAGTCCTCCGTGCCTGCCCCCATCTCTCCTTCTCCCTCTCCTTCTCTCTTCTGTTTACTTATAGTTTTCTATTAGCTGGGAAATAAAAACAGCTCTACATATTAGAATTGTCTTTTAGCCTAAGTAGTGTATGCTCATCCCTGTTTCTTTCTACCTGTCAATGCTCAGCCTGTCCATCCCTCCTGGGGCATAACCTCTCCCCACAGGGAGTCTGGCTGTTTCTCCCTAAGCTTATCCCCACATTTGAAATGGAAGAATCTTGCACGTTCAGGGACCACTTTTATACCAGTTTCCTCTATGTTTTGCTCCTGGTGTCTTGGCATTAACAGTTCAGCGACATTCCAAAGTAGGTGATCCTGTTTTGCTTTGGCACCATTCCTAACTTGTTCCCATTCCCACCATTCATTTCTGGTTGATTGCAAACCTCAAACTGAGATGATTGGTGCCATTGCAGTTCAAAGAACCTCTCTCCCTCATCACAAAAAAGCACCATCCCAGACCTGACACCATTACTAGAAAGTAACACCTGGAATTATCCTCACTGTCTAAGACCATGTGGTAATAGATTGCTTCTTGGCCTTTTGGCTAAGATCAAATGTGGTACCATGTGGTGATGGGGCTGACTCACAATTACAGAGACCACAAGGGCAGTGTCCATGGGAAAAATCCCAACAAAACCTCAATCTAAAGGAACTGACCAGAGAGGTGACAAGAAGGTATAAAGCAGTGGAGCAGAAAACCAACATACTAGTTAGATGTTTACCCTCTAACAATGGATGTATATGTGGCTTGGTGGTTTCTATCACAACTCGGGGAGTTGACATTGTTTTGCCCCACATTTGGGAGGCACTGTAGCATAGAGGTTCCCTCTATGATCAGTTCTAATAAGGAGCAGCCTTGGACAATTACAAAGACTTCCAGATGGCCAGGGATGACTGTGACTTTATTTTTAAAGTCAGCTTCCTAGGAGTCACCTTAGGTCAGAGTCACTTATAGCTCAGTCAGTGTTTGGTCAGAAGTTGTGTTTAAGACCCTTGTGCTTGGGGGGCTTCTGCCCTACGTTAATAACTCTGTGCACAGCCTGAGTGCACTAATTCCTCTCATTGTTCCTTGCACATGTGCACACCCTTCATGACTCCAGAATTGACTGTGATTCCTGGAGGCCTCTTAGCTATCTCTTTCTCCGGCATCTCTCTACTAAACTTCTGCTCTGCCATTTCTCTTACATCTCTCTCTTAATTGCTCTCCACCAAGCTCTCCGTTATTTTCAGCAATGGCTTTAGGTATGGAGTTCTCCACACTGTTCCAAATGAAGTCAATCTCTCACGCAAAGCTACAGAGTTCTTCCATTGTTGTGGCCTGCTTCTGCCCTGGACAGACTCCCTGTGCCATGGCATCAGATCTGGGGGCGGAGTTCTGCTTTAACCAGAGTGACATGTCCACTTTATGAGTGGAGCCTGAGGAATGGCAACTGATCTTCGCTTGCTTCTTCTGGCCTGGAATTTTCAGCCTACAAGCATGCTAGATGGGGTCAATGGGCTTCCAGTGTTCTCAGCTCCTGCACCTGAAGTAAATCAGCCATACCAAGTTAGAGCTGGGTGAGGAAGGAAAATGTGATCCTTTTGGCCATGCCTGTATACAACAGAGCTTCTGCAACATGGAGATGGGGAAAAGAAATGATATCCTTCTCTTCCTGGGGTGAAACTATAGTTCAAAACTGGGGACTGAAGAGAGCAGGAGCCCCTGTCTATTTTGGCTGCACATGCCTGGATTAAATCTTCTATGTGAAGCTATGAGGAGGGGTAACAGAGTGGGTTCTGGCTCAAATGGCACCCATGCTCAATGTTCTTAGAAAGATTTAGTAGATTTTCTTGAATGAATCTTTCTCCATTAGCTTTATGCCCTTAGGACAGTCACCAGAAACTTCAAATTATTGTCTTTTATAACGTTCATCAGTTAATTTGTGTTCCTGGGGTGAGATTCCACCCAGCTTCTTACCCCTCCATTCTGAAAGTTTTGAATCCCCACACTCTATTATTTGATTAGAGTCAGGCTCTGCACATCTACTTGACAAATATTCAAATATTTAAAGAGTATCAACTCCATGGCAGGCAATGATTTTGTTGCTGGTTGACCTGTACTATTAACTTACTATTTCAAGTTTGCATGCACCTAGAACTCATCTAGAATGAGATCAAGTGAGCCTCAATGGACAAGGCCATGTCTGTTTGGTCTTTGTCAATTTCTTCAGCCCTATACACAAGGTAGGATATCTAATTAATGCTTTTGTTTAATTCATTTCTTCCTGATGTCCATACTTAGCTAACATCACATTTTCAAAAATGTGTATTTTTCTGCAATGCTCATTCCTTTTTGCCTTTATTTAGTAAATCACTCTGGGTTGTCTGTTATTTGTCTCTGGTATCAAAGGTATTTTGCTGCTCTTTCTGAGTGCCTCCTATGCAGTAGGCCTGTCTATATGCAATCTCATTAATATAAGCATTAACCCCATGATCTAAGTATATGTATCCCATTTAGTAGACAAGAAACCTGACACTCAGGAAGGTTCATGAATTTACCTAAAGTTATAGCAAGTCAATGGCAGAGCTGTGCTGCCTGTCTCCAATGCCGATTCTGTTTCCCGGATGCTAACCTACCCTGACATTGCTTTTGAGAGTGGTAAATTCTCAAAAGGTATCTAGAAGGAAATTAGAAGAAGTTTCAGAAAAATTGCTTTCCACACCTTGGGGCATCTACAGAAACACATACTTTGGAAGCCTGCTGGTTTTCCCAAAGCAAATGTGCAAGCTGACCTCTTCGGGCAAGTTGCCCTTTGGTGCACAAAACGACTAATGAAGACCCACAGGAGCGGAAAGGAGTGACCTGGTTGCACCAGCCCCAAACCCCCAAGTGACCCCGGGGAAGGCAATGAGCTGGCTGATTTACAAAGATGTAGCCCACCAAATGGCAAATATAACTCAACCACAACCAATGTGGCCCTGTTAGCCGCACTGTAATGAGAACTTGTGAATATCATTATGAAACATTTATTTAGGACAAGAATTGTGCTGATTTCAAAATTTTCTTTTACATGAAAAGAAAAAGAAGAATGGTAAAGCATATCTATACCTCTACTGCCTAAAATATAGATTTGAAATGAACATTTTCCAAAAACCTGTATCCCTGAGAATATTTATCCCTTCAATGGGATTTGAGTGGTTCAGTCAAATCTCATTGGTTGGTTCTTTCAAACTAATCTGAGCTCATATCTTCCCCACCAAGCTGCAGAATTAATAAAATAAGGAGGCGTAAAACTGGAAAGAATTTGAGTAGAAACCTCTAAGGAAAATGTGGTTTTTACTTTCCGTGGCAAGAAGAAAAGTTACCATTTCAGTAAATTGTATTGGACTGTAAACTTATTAGGTGCTAGACTGCCTCCCCTCTAAGTTTTATAAAACACCTGGAACAGTATTATTTACCTATCAAGAGGCCTTCAATATTAGTTGATTACCACAGCCCAAATCTTCCTTTCATTGTCCTAACTGACAGAACTAGGCTTAAGTTACTTTAAGAGTTTTCCCTTAAATCTGCTCCATTTCCAGTCCTCACCTGACATGTGCCTTATTCAGACCTCCTCCCCCCACATCTCTCTGGGAGTTCCAAGGTGGGGTAGGAGTGTTCCGCATATGATTCGAGCTGCTTTCTAATTATCTCCCCCTTCCCTGTCCTCTGGTGGTTTTTCTCCCATGTGCTCTTTATTTGCTCAACCACCTTCATGCCCTCTGGGTTAAATTGGGAGGAGGGGGACCAATGTCAATCCTTTCTTTTGCCACCCAGTCCTAGGGAGCACTGAACCACTGCGAGTTTCCCACAGGGGGTGAGTTTCCTAGATGGCTGTGGTAGGAAGAGGTAAAATAGAATGTGTGGCCCTTGGGGCAGCTCACTCTCAGAAGGAGTGGGGAAGAGTTCATTGGACTATGCCATTTATTCTTCCAAAATTACCAATTAGTTCAGTTTTGTAAATGTATGAGGAGGAACTGACTAAAGGGGCAGAAAGAAGCTAAGAGTAAGCTCATTTCTCAAAGAAGGAAACATCAGGAGTAGTGGAGAAGCCTTTCCACTCTAATAACCTGCAGTGTTCTGCTGAATGCCCCAACATGGTACTGCTGATCCGCCCTTGTCCTCTATGCCACTGGGGTGCCCAGGTCTAGATTGCTGGTATTCACCTCTCTCTGACCAGTTCAACCTCTCCCTTCCACTTCTTGTATACTGTTTATTTCACCAAGAAGTGGACCACAACCAGACTCAGGAGGCAGCAGGACTAGAGTGGCAATTTTAGCTAATTTCTTCCTTGTCAGTCAATGCCCATGTATGGCAGAAGTCTGAATGCTGAGTCTCCCATGGGCTCAGAGTGAGTCCTTAATGGGACCCTGCAAGGGCTTCCCATTGCACTGCACCTGCTATGGGAGATGTACTCTGGCATGATTTCTTATAATCCCCCATCCCACCGTGAGTTTCCATTCCCATTCCCATTGGTAAATCCCATAGCATTCTTCTGGATGGAATACCTAGAAAATAGCCTAAGATTTATATGCTCATCTTAACCAAGCATAGCAGAGGTTTGTTTCATTCTCATGTGTCAGAATTGAACCAGGTGAGTTTCTTAGTCTGGGTGGGACGCTGTGACCCACAGAACCATTTGGGTGTCTGGATCTCTTCATTTATCTCTGCATTTCTGCCTGCAGGAAGGAGAAAGAGGAAGTCAGCATAAGCAGCTTTTTTTTTAAGTGATAACTTGGAAGTATCCTTACATTACTTCTACTTCTATCCTATTGGCCTGAATTTAGTCACATGACCTCATCTACCTGAAGGGAAGTCTGGAAAAACATAATCATTTGCCATATGACCACTTGAAATCCTGGAAGGGTTTATATTACCAAAAGGAAAACAGAAAACGCATATTGGGGCAGAGTTTAGCAGTCTCTGCCTCAGGGACTTTTCCGTACATCCTCACATTGTGTTTCAAACCACTTTGCCCTTGGGCTCTGTTGAACCAGACTTCTTCCTCATTACCTCTAAATCTGCCCTGCAATGTCTCCCTGCTTCCGTTGTACTGGCCATGAGACATATCCATGAATAATGGAACCCCAACAATAAGTTGTAAACAAGTTGCCATGTTCTCCCTTACTGTGACACTTGCAGTTCACATTCTTTCCATGAGAGTAATGGTTTTCTTGTTTGTATGTTTATTTGTTTGCTTGTTTGTTTGCACAGTGTCTCTTTACAAAAAGGATTTGGAATATTTTCACAAATTCATTAAGTACTGTTGTGAATATGAATTCCAGTCTGCAAATTCAGGTAAAAAGCAAAATTATATTTCTTTGTTTTCTAATTTAATTGTTAATCCAAGCCTTCTCTGACTGGGTAGATGGACTGGCCACACTCCCACCTGGAGTCTTGTACTTTGTGAGCTCTGTTTCCCTCTGTGCTCTACACTGACAGATACAAATGGACCCTGGGAATCTTTGTCATTCCTGGGGAAATCCTTCTCTTTCCAAGTTTCCTTCAGAAGCCCTTTCTCTCTGGGAAGACACTTAGCTGATCCACCTTAAAGATTTTAGACTTTTCTAAACAAATACAGAAGTAGAAGTCAACCATAATATTACCACCCCTGAAGCAAGAAGGCATAGAACCTGCAAGCTACTTTCATGGAAGAAGAAAGAAAATTCATGAGTTAACATGTCAAAAATGTTCCCATCAATGATACCATATGATTAATTTAAATATACATAATTTGGGGGGGAAATAAAACTAGTGAAAGAGTTTATGCTTTGAAACCTGTAAACATTTCCCAGAGTTAGAACCACAACTTCAGCTCTGAGCTATCTAGTGACCAAAGCAAAAAAGGACATACAAACTAATACTGCTACAGTTTATGGCATCCACTAAAGAAAGCACACCTGTTTTCAGTAACAGCATGGTTTAAGCTGCCACTGGAGTGAAAGAAAAAGTTTCTCCACCGGATCCTTGTAAAGGGGACACCGCATGACTCAGCTCACCCCCTCCCTACCACATGTTCAACATCATCCCTACAATAAGTTTTGTCAGATTGTTTCTTATAGCATTATATGTACCAGAGATTTTTTAAACATTTTTTTTTAAAACTCAGAAATGGTTCCTGCCCTCAGTATGTGCTGGTCTAGTCAGGAAAATGGATAAATAGACAATTGCCACATGTTATTAAATTACAATGGTGGAGGCGTTGTATCAAGTGCGAAGAGAGCATGCCTCACGTTCCTAAAAGAAAAAAATGATAGAAGAAAAGAAAAGCTATTCTAGCACCCAGAGGTCATGGAGGCTGGTATAAGGAGAGAGAATGCTCAAGTCATAATAAGTAGAAAAATATACAATTTCATATTTAAAACATTAAGTGATTATCAATTGTGATTGCTAGATAATCATTTGTGTAGGTGATTTTTATATTTTTGCCTTCAGCTTATCTACATTTTCAAATTTTTATGAGGAGAAAGTTATTAATATTTAGAGGCTAGTTTTGACTGCAACAGAAGAGCCAAATAAAGTAGCTATTAGTTTTGTCATGCATGAAGTAACCCAGTAGGATATAATATGAGGTCTGGGATTTGCTGCAGAATAAAGTGGAGAGAAAAGTGGACAGGAACATAAATGAGTCAAGACTGATCAGGAGTTGCTACTTGCTTAAACTGGGTGACTGATGGGTACATAGGGATTTATGCTCTATTCTCTACTTTAATGTATACTCAAAATTTTCCATATAAATATCTGAAGAAATAAATAAGGACAGTGACCTTAGCACACCAACCCCTCTCTGCTTCAGTTTACTCAATTGTAAAATGAGACTGATAAAAACTCCCACAACATAAGAGAGTTGTGAGGATTAACTGAGCATATAAAATGCTCATAACAGCCTGGTCAGATAGCTCAGTTGGTTAGAGCATTGACTGGAAGCACAGAGGTTGTAGGTTTGATCGCTGGTCAAGCACATACAGGAACAGATGGGATGTTCCTGTCTCTCTCTCTCTCTCCCTTCCTCACTGGCTAAAATCCATCAATAGAAAATTTGAAATGTTCATAACAGTACCTGACACATGAATCACAATTGTAATTGTTATTTTGATGACTTAGGCCAGGGGCACAATGACCTCTTCAAAAATCCAGGTTCCTTCCCTCTTTCTACTTTGCCACCCCATGTGTGTTATATGATATTGAAACTGTTCTTGGCATCGCCTCCTTCCGTAGCCCTGTCTATAAGTGGAAAAGAGGTGAGCCTCTGTCCTTTTTTGTGTCCTCTTTTAAGACACAGGAATTTTTCAAAGAAATCCCTACCTGGTGGGATTCCCGTTACTTCTCGTTGGCCAAGATTTCATCACATTCTCATGTCTAAACCAACCACTTACCACAGAAATGAATCTACCAGGTTGGTTGTAGATTCAGTAAAGCCTGTCCCCCAAAGCGGGGTGAGGCCCCTGAAGCATATACTATGTCAATGCCAGAAGGAAGAAAGTCATGGTTGTGTTAGGAAGAAAGTAAAAAAGAGGCTAGTGGATAGTCAACCAATAGTGACTGCGTATGGCCCGCTCATTCTGTGTGACTGCTGTGTGAAATACTGCAGAGAACAGAAAAGGAGGTGGCAGGTCAGGTGAACTTGGTACCAGACGGAGGACATGGCATTTTTGCTATAGGCAGTGGGGAACCATAAAGATTGAGGCACAAAAGCCAAGGAAAGCATAATAAAAAATACTACTAATTTCATTTTAGCTTAGAATTTTCCTGAAGATGGTATGTAATCCTATGCAAAGTATATGCACATCATATGCAAATATACTTATTACTCGCTCAAATACTTTACATAACTGGATGCGGTCTTTGCAAAACAACATCTTGGGAAAAAGCAGGGGCAGGGGCTGGGAGTAGATGATAGCTGCTGGTCCACAGCTGGCCTGGAGTAGGGGGTGGCTGCAGCACAGCTACCTGAGAAGGACATTATTAAGTTTCTGCACAACCATGGTTCAGATTCGTGACTTGCAGAACATAAGTAATTAGGAAATATTAAAAATGTCACCTAGGCAGCTAACAAGGACCATTTGGTTACAGTCTAGAACCATCTTTACGAATGTCAGTGTTTTAAGCATACTGAAAGTATAAGGAAAGTGTCCGAGCAGATGAAACACAGGAAGCTTAATGAAAATAAACCCAAAGAAACCAAATCTGAAGAGACTCTGGATAAGGGTCCACCAAATTATAGAAAATCTATTCTTTAATCCAACTTCCCCAAAGGGGAGACGTTGTTCACTGCTGGTAGACAGGAACACTACAGGAAAAAATTGTTTTTGATATCAACACTCAAACGAAGAATCAAAATGCCATGCCTTTAAGTTTTAAGGTTGGAAGAGGCAGAATTGTCAAGAGAATGGGCTGAATCACTTTTGACTATGAGTGCAGAGGAAAGGCTTGATGGGAGATGAACCAGAACGGGCTTATGGAAAGGAAGGACAGCCTGATGCCAAAATCCCACCCAATGCAAAACTCATGTTTGAAGTGGAATTAGTGGATAATGATTGAAATAACAATGCTTCAAAACTAAAGACATCAGCAATGGCCTTGAAGAAACTTATGTAACTAACTACAGCTGGGTCCTATTGTAAGGGAGGAGTCAACTAGAAAACTCAAGGGGTTATGTTAGAACTTGTTTATTTTCTCCCCAAACTTGTATGAAATGTAATCTGTTATAAATCCCTGATGTTTAAAATATTTACTATAGTTGTGCAAAATACTGGTTAAAGAGAACTGATTTTCCTTTTACCTCATGTTGCAAACTAAAAGGCTCAGTGAAAGTTTACCCAATGTAAAAAAAAAAATGATTTTTTAAATAATAAACATCTTGGTGGAAATAATTGACTCATCAATAATATCTTTAAGTAGGGAAGCAAGCTAGTATTGGAATCAATTTTACATCTTAATTTCATTTTTTACTGCTTAGGACCCTTTTTTAGCTTCTGTACTAAGTTCCTTTACAATTTCCCTTCAAGGACCTGATGAATATCCATACCCCTCAGCACAGTGCCCACCCTCAGTGCTGTGCGTAATTATCCCTATGTGAAAATGAATTCCACATGAATCTCCGGAGGAAGGCAGAGCCTTTTAAGGTATTATTTTATTTCAAATGAGAAATGCATTATTTGATTCATTCAAGAAGATAATGGTGCAAAGAGACTAACCCCAAGCTGGTGAAAACTTTCCAAATTAACGTCCTAGGAGTTTCATTGTTGGCATAAGTTTTGCTTAACTGGGGGCCTGCACATGCTGTGAAATACAAATGGATCAGGAAAAAGAAATGAAGAGACGTGTTTATCACGTATGAGACTTCCTAGTATTTCTGGACAAGAAACCTTGATTTCAACCAGATCTTGACTGAACAAAGGAAGATTATTTTTGTTGTTATTGTTTCCATGAGTGTCAAGCTGCATAATCTCCACTGGCAAAAGTAGCATAAAATACAAAAGGTAAGAAGTTCCCATGTATCTGGGATGTTTGAAAATGAGGGTGCTCTCCTTGATGTATAGCACTTTAAATAAGTTAGGTACATATGGATATTTGTTAAATAATTGAATGCTAACCCTGGTTTAAGCCAAATCCCAAGCCTGGGCAACTGAAAACTATTGTATTTCACATGGATCACTAATTGTATCCTTCTTGCCGTTTATTCACTTATCTAACTTATTTTTATCCAAAGCTTCAATAGTTACCTATTCTAGGTACTTGGAAAATGGTATTGAATAAAACAGGCAAAAATCTCTGTTCCCTTAAAGGTTATATTCTAATGAGGATTGATATAAAACAAACAAGATACACAAGTAATATATATATAGTACAGTAGATAGTGCAAGATAATAAAGAGATGAACAAAGTAGGTGAGGGGAATAGGGGAATGGAGAAATGGTCAGGAAGCCTTGTAATGTTTCTATAGCATAACTAGGAAGATCTCAGTTAGATGATGACTAGGATAACTATTAATATAATAGAACTGTTCCTCAATATTTCTGAGTTTTCTTCTCAGCACATGATTATAAGATTGCATTGAGGAGAGACAAGAAGGTATTAAATATTTGTTGAGGAGAATGGGAAAGTGAATGGATGAGGAAGAATACTATGATTGCCAGGTAGCATTAAAATGAGTAAGAACAAGAATTGAAAAGAGACCAATGAGCATTGTAGTGTGGTTTTCTCAGGCCACACTGAGCTGTGTGGGAGCAGGCATGGAGAGGGTGGAGAGATGGATTTACATGGGTCGGTGTTTTGCCACAGTAGTATGATGAGCAAAGAAAGGGACAAAGCAGGTTGATGCAAGGGTGTGATGATGCTGTAATTAGCAATGGAATATAAGCTGGCCAATGAGGGAAGGGAGGAAATAATCAGGGAAAGTTATTAAGAAAATGTATTGGGATCAAGGTACTTAACAGTGTACCATCACTAGAAAAATTGCTTCACATTAATGCTAACTCACAACAACCCTACAAAGTAGGTATTATAATTCCAAATTTATAGATTGCTAATAGACTGACCTCACATATTGTGACCACATGTGAAGCCATGAGAGAGATTTGAAATTCTATTAGTTATTTCAATATCCAAATATACAATACATATATTCAATATTAATAACAAGTTTATTTGACTCTAGGAACGTGGAAGAAGCAGGGAAGCACTTACAGCTCTTAAGGTTTTGCCAAGGAAATGCAAAACCCAATCACGAGGCTGACTTGGGCAAGAGTGACAGGCTTCCTAAAATATAGAAATGTGTACAATTTGACTCCAGGGAAAGGGTGACACAAACAGCTGCCTCTTGAAATTGATCTGCAACTATAAATAAAGTTCAACACATCCAAGCAGAGTCAACAAGAAGAATCCAGTCAGCATCCTGGCTGAAATCTCTACATAGGAAGTAAACTCAGAAACCCAGCCCATGTTTACATGGGAAGATACAAGTTTTCTAAGTGAGGTGTGAGAGGAGTCACTCCAGCTAGCTGAAGCTCTAGGTTAAAATAACTGCAGGGACTTTCAGTGATAGCTAAATAGACAAATATAGAATTATTTAACATCAATATTTCAGGCTAAGGGATCTATGCACGTTACATATCTCTAATGCTTACTTTATATGACCAGTAGAGTGACAATATTAGAACTCCAATTTAAATTATGTTGAATACTTAATTACATTTTTTATTTTAATTTGAAGTATCACTAAGTTTATTTAAAGAGCTGCAGTTTCCCATATTTATCAGCTTAATTTATTATACTTACATATTTTTTTAATAAGAGGAAGTTTTATTTGTTGTCAGACAATTCCTTAAGGAAAGAATCAAATACATTATACATATAAATGTATTAATACTTTAACATATCAGAAGATGTTCAATGAACCCAGTTTGTAAATAAAATCAAATATTCTCATAGGTCCTCTCCAACTTGATTAAAATTTGCTAGAATTATAAATGTATTAAAATTTAAAGTCAAACTTAAAAACTTAAGAGAAAACCCACTTTCACTTTGTAACTTTAATTAAAAACAAAACAAAGTCTCTGATTGACCTTCCTGTGTACTAAAACTACCTTTGAGGATACCCCAAAGTGCTATAAACACAAATGAGTAAACTGAGGCAGTTAAGTGGCAGAGCTAGAATTTGATCTCAAGTTGGCCAGCTGCAAAAACTCATGTTTTTCTCATCATTCTTCATTGCCTTCCCCTGACAAATAATTAGACAACAGTAACATACAATTAAGATAAAAATTTGAAAAGAAGCATTGTTTCTTTCTCCCATGTCCTGCACTGCCCCAGGGTTATAATTATATCATTACCCAATGGTACAGATTGAGGCAGAGTAACTGTTTAAATATTGGGCTGAATTAGTATGACTTTAATTATAACATACCCTGAAATGGCTTTTCTTACTAACTTCCTAATGTTGGCATGTGTGTATATATACTTTGCCAGTTTCTCATAAAAGTAGAGTATAAATAGAGAGAATAAATCCAATAACCTGTGGCAGATTATTTTAAATGATCAGCATGTTTGTTTTATAGATAAACTAGAGCTTCCTGTCCTTAAGCTTTTTCTTTAGATTGCTTCTATATGTCCCTAGGGAGAGAGGTTGCATGCAGGGATGCTCTCTTTTAAGTATTCTAATGAAAACAAAATCCAAATCTCCAAACAGATAAAATATGATTATTCTCATTAGCAGCCAGCATATTGAAGTTCCGTTTAGAGCACTCAGCCCTATTATTAGCGCTGCACTCCCTCCAAGGAGCCAACTAATTCTTGCAGAACTCTTTTATATTGCCCTGTCTGTAGCTTCTTCAGCAGGACTTGCCTCCCATTGTGTCTGCATTTTCTGTTAACAAGAAGGGATGCCAGTAATGATTGTTGAGGGACACAATCGGTGGCCTTCCCAGTAACCATCAAAGCCGAGCCTCTTTGTTAACAGATTTCCAGTGTTTCTCAGGTATCAGACAGGCAGCTTAAGGAAGAGCTTTGATTATTCCGGTCCTCTTCACCTCTGAGAGATAGGTATAGAGGTGGACATGCGGGCTAGTTTTAGCAATAAGACACAGGGTAAGACTGCAGTAGTGGATAGGTGGCTTCTAGGAAAGATTTCTTCCCTGGTAAAAGAGGGAGTGCTGTGAGCAAAATCTGCTCTGGCTATGCTCTCCTTCCTGATGGGATGCTGTCCTTTAAACAAGTGATGCTTGGAATTCCAGCAGCCAGCTTGGAATTGTCCAAGGTGAAATTTCCACTTGTACTTGCCTAGGCGATATCAAGACCTGTTGTTGTATTTCATCACAACTGGTTCTGAGCCGCATAACTTGTCAAAGGACCACGAACTTTGAGAGACCTGAGGAATCAGATCCCTATTGAACTGAACTCAAGACCCTTTGCTGACCAACGAACAGTTGAGACTGGTTTTAAGAAATCATGAACAGGCTAATGGATTTACTCTGTTCTACACAGAGTACTTGTTTTCAATCCTCAGTCTCCACGAACTTCTCCTTCTCATACTGTGGTGTCTTTGTTTTATTTGCTTACATGACCACAGGGGAATCACAGAGCTGATTCTCCCGCTCCCTCATCTCAAGATGTTGCTGAGCCAACCCTGAAACCACCACTGCTAGATGGCTCGTAAGTGAACCTTAAATATCCTATGTGATAAGAGGGATGGACAAACAACAACCTTTGGTATCAATAAATGAAACTTTTCTGGAGCACAGCCATGCTCACTTGTTCATGTATTGTCTGTGGCTACTTTGGTGCTACACCAAAAGAGCTGAGTAGTTGCAATCAGGAAAGCATGGCCTACAAAGCCTGAAATGTTTACCATACAGTTATTAACAGAAAAAAATTTAATAACCTCAGTTTTAAGTACTGTTAGCTGCATTTATTTGGTCCATATTGAATGCATGCCAAATGATACAGCTACATTATGACTACCTCTTCCAGTCCCTAGATTCTCCCAGTAAGATCATGGATATTCCCATATATACTGTCTGGTGGACCATGGACTGGATCTAATACCTATCTGATCTGAAATCTTGTACAATGCACCTCACTACTATCCAGGCATCTCAGCTCCCTTTTTTTAGGTTTGTCTCAATAGAAACAGCACACGCTTAGTCTGGAAAATTCTTACAACTCTTCCCTTTCTCTTGGGTAGCTTCTATTCATCTTTTTTAGCTGAATGCCATTTTTTCAAGAAAAGATTCTCTGACACACCAAATAGGTCATGTCCTCATTTTATGGTTTCATGGGGCCATAAATTTCTCTGTCATCGTACTTACCAAAAATTATAATTAGGCATAAATTGTGTAATTAGCTTTTTTATTCATCCCATTCTTATTTAGAATGAAAGCTCCCTAAGTGCAGAGGCTGTCTATCCTTTTCATGTTCTTTATTCTTAGAGCCTAGAACATGACATCATTTATAAAAAACACAAAATAAATATGTGATACATGAGTGAGAAATAAGTGAATGGAATAAATAGTACAAATCATACTTTGAACCACGTGAAACCTTATATCTTTTACTGGACCATAGTCATCTTTCAGAAAAATATACACAACTCAATTGTGCTAGGTTTGTGTGTTTTGATGAGTCTGAAAGTGTCATTAAAAATGTGTCAAAATCTGGCACCTCAACCACCTAATCCAGCCCTCATGCTTCTCATTTTTGTAAGATGAAATGTCAGTTGCCTAGTGGTGCAGTGGATAGAGCATTGGCCTGGGATTCTGAGGACTCAGGTTTGAAATCCCGTGGTTGCCGGCTTGAGTTTGGGCTCATTGGGCTTGAGTGCAGGCTTACCAACTTGAGCATGAGATCATAGGCATGACCCCATGGTCACTGGATTGAGCCCAAAGGTCACTGGCTTGAAGGCCAAGGTCGCTGGCTTGAGTCCAAGGTCGCTGACTTAAGCAAGGGGTCACTCACTTTACTGGAGCCTCTGGTCAAGGCACATAAGAGAAAGCAATCAATGAACAACTAAGGCACTGTAACAAAGAATTGATGTGTCTCATCTCTCTCTCTTCCTGTCTGTCCTTATCAGTCTCTCTCTCTCTCTCTCTTTCTCTCTGTCTCTCTCTCTCACTTCAAAAAAAGAAAAAGGAAATGTCAGTTGCCTAATTCATTCACCTGGTGGTCTTGCATTCATGTATATCCACCACTGCACACCCACAGAGGTGCTTCTTCCCCTCACTAGCTACGTGTCCTTATAGGCTACTTACCTCTGTTTGTTCACCTATATAATGAGGACACTGTGCATGCATTAGAGATGTCTGCTCCAACTGTGAGACGGGTATGTAAGCATCTGCAAGACACCAGCTCAGAAATAAAGAGGGAAGGGGAAAATAACTTGAGAAAGAAGATGTAGTCCTAATCGCCATATTAATAGAATCCACTGAATATTTACCTGGGACAGTTTTAAACCTAAAGACTGCATTATCCTTAAAACAAACAAACAAAAACATCTGTTTCTTTTTCATCAACCTCATTTCCATGTACTGTTGAAGAGATGATAGAAGAACAGCTTAAAACCCCTCCCTGGTTGACAAAGAAAACCAGATAGAAGGTGACAGAGGACAATTTAACTTTGGGTGATGGGTATGCAACATAATTGAATGATAAGATAACCTCGAGATGTTTTCTTTGAACATATGTACCCAGATTTATTAATGTCATCCCATTAAAATTAATAAAAGAAAAAAAACCCTCCCTGGTTGTTCCCACCCATTCGGTGGCCTGAGCAGTGGGGGCTGCAGACCAGTCTTCAGTGGAGCTGAGCACTCCAGCCTGTAGTCGGGAACTGCTGGAGGCACAGAGCACCTGCGCCTTCAGACCAGCCTGCGACTTCAGGCTGAGCAGAGTGACCTTGGGATTTGGAGCAGTCCATTCACCCAGAAATACCTCTTTGGTCACAGCCTTTTCATCAGTGACTGCTCTTCCTTTTCAGTCTCTTCAGGATCCCTATAGAAGCAGAGATCAAGTGTAGCCTCCTATGCGTGTTCCCATGAGATGGTACCACGCATGTGCAGAACTTCCTGGGCCAGCATCCACCACATCAGACCCACTGAGTGAGCCCCCTTGTTGCACAGCATGGCAATGCCCACATTGCGCAGAGAAGAGTCTGTGACACACAGACCTGCGGTAGGTAGGCAGGTTAACAGACATAAGACACCTCTGTGAGACACTATGGTCAGCCCTGGGATCAGAAACCACCAGAAGATGTGCTTCCTGGAACACTGCCTGGGTTCAGTCAGTGAAAGTTCTAGAGGTGAAGCGCCCAGCAACAGGAGTCACTGCATTAGCAGCAGCAAACTTCAGCACAGTTCGCTGGCCGGTGTCCCTGGACCATATGACCCTGACAGCAGCTGTGTTTCCAATGGCAACAATGGCAGGAGCCACCAGCAGGAGCTTCTTCCAGGTCCCCTTCATCACTTTTCCTTTTGTAAATTTGGAAGTCAAGGCTGGAGCCACCTGAGTGGGTTCCTGCTGCAAGAAATTTGAAGGCATTCTTCTCCCTCATTTGTAGGACATCAAGGGCTCCGGATTTTGATAAAGCTTCCCTTTAAGTTACAACGATAACTTAAGTCTCCTTTAAGTTAGAACAATGCCATATGGACCCCTCTCTGAGTAAGCATGGAAAGGCTATTACCCTTCATCGGAAAGTCTAAAATTTTCTTCCTCCATCATCAGGAATGGGATCTTGAGAGCAAAATGGATCCATTAAAAAAATGTCACTTTTCGTTATAATAACAAGTTCTGATTCTAAATCAAAGTTTCAATTTCACTCCCAATTTAAAAATTCTGCTCTCTCCAACATCCTAATTTACAATTCTCAATGTAGGCCTGTGTCATGGTCAGGGACCTTTATGGGGACTGGGAGCTGCATGTCTGGTGTATATCTGATTCTCTTCTCCTCCCTCTATTGGCTTTCCAGAACGGAAGGTGGGGTGGGGTGGAGTGGGGGGGGGGGGTGGGGGGGAGGGAGGGAAAGAGATAAAGAGAGAAACATCCTGCCTTAGGTGCTGCTGCTGCTGTTTAGGTTTCCCTAAGCTAACACTGCTGTCTCTGATCGGAGGCCTCCATACCTTAAATCTCTGGTGGGTTGGATGTGTGGATTACTTAAAGACACCCTGAGGACTGTGCAGCTCCCAGACATTAGTGTGAGTGACACACACTCCAGGTGATGTCTTGCCATCCCCCACTCCCAGCTTTTGCAGTTACCCTGCTACCATTTTCTGCTGGGGTGATGTCAAGGATCTTTAGATCTAGTTACCTTCCAAAATACTCTCTTGGCCCGTGGGAGACTCAGGCATCCCTTCCATGCTTACTGGTGGGATCAAACTGCTCTTCTGCTTATTTTTCTTCTGGTGCAACTGTTTCAGGTGGCCCCTCTGGCCTCCCACCTTCAGGTGGGAAGAAAGTGTATGTTAAGTTCCCAAGAACTTTCTCACTCTACTCTGCTTAGAAGGCAGCATCTTCATGGCCTGGAGTGTCTATAACTCAGCAGCATCTAGTGAGGAATGAAAAGCCAGGCTCCCCTCCTTGAAGGCAGTCCCAGTTTCTTGAAATTGTTTACTTAGAACTACTCTTGCCTGACTGGGCGGTGGCGCAGTGGATAGAGTGTTGGAGGACCCAGGTGCAAGACCCCGAGGTTGCCAGCTTGAGTGCAGGCCCATCTGGCTTGAGTGTGGACCCCTCTGGCTTGAGCAAAAAGCTCACCAGCTTGGACCTAAGGTCGCTGGCTCCAGCAAGGGGTGGCTTGGTCTGCTGAAGACCCGCGGTCAAGGCACATGTGAGAAAGCAATCAATGAACAACTAAGGTGTGGCAACGAAAAACTGATGATTGATGCTTCTCATCTCTCTCTGTTCCTGTCTGTCTGTCCCTATCTATTCCTCTCTCTGTTCCTGTAAAAAAAAAGGAAAACTACTCTTATTTGACCTGGGATGTGTGTAACTCATGGGAACAGGAGAGATGATATGAGTCCCTACTCAATCAACATTTCATTAGTATGAAGTTCCTATTTAAACAATTTGAGTTTGAGTTTCTGGAGTTTTCTTATGTAGGCTGATTAAGGTGGTGGTGTGGTGTTGCAAGACTGTCCAGTCTACCACTGAATACCATCTGCAGGTGTGTACTTAGCATCTCCTCTTTAGAATGTGAACATTCTTTCATCTTTGCAGCAATAGTCTGGAGTCCAAGACAAGAAGAATCCCATTGAATTATCATGTCAAAGGAATTTAAATAGGTATCTCTATAATATTTTACTGAATTTGGATTGTAGTATTTTATAAATTGCTTTCTCTTGCTTGAAATATGTGTAATAAAATTTCCAATGCTACTAAATGTGCTTTGCAGTGCTATTTGTAGTACCTGTGAGAAGGAGACAAAGGCTCTCTCACTGCATCAGTAATATAGGGACTGCCTTGAAAGGGGGAGTTGCCACTTTGCAGAGAGAGAAAAAGGGAACCTCGTATTAGAAGATACAGAAGCAAGAAAGAGCATCAACTGTTCTGGAAACTGGAAAGAGGGAAAGAGACTTGATCTATACTAGTGTTTTTCTTCTTCTTTTTTATTTTTAATTTTTTTTTTATTCAGTGAGAAGAGGGGAGGCAGAGACAGATTCCTGCATGTGCCCAGACTGAGATTCACCCAACAAGCCCACTAGAGGGCAATGCTCTGCCCATCTGGGGCATTACTGCATTGCTCAGCAACTGAGCTCTTCTTGGCACCTGAGGCAGAGGCCATGCAGCCATCCTCAGAGCCTGAGGCCAACTTGCTCCATTCAGGCCATGGCTGCAGGAAGAGAAGAGAGAGAGAAAGAAGTGGGAGGGGGAGGCATGGAGAAACAGAGAGGCACTTCTCCTTTGTGCTCTGACCAGGAATCAAACCCGAGACATCCACACACCAGGCCAACACTCTACCACTGAACCAACCGGCCAGGGCCTATACCAGTGTTTTTCAACTGCTGATCCACATACTATTGTCAGTTGGCCAGAAATTTCATGGCAGTTTGCAAAAGAGTTAACCACCCTAATGTATGAAGATTACAGACCCAATCATCTCTGTCAAATTTGCTTCTGCTCATGGTGATTTCTGCCTTAGTGGTCCCTGAAATAAAATAATTCTCCTATTTTCACCAGTCCTCAAGTGTAAAAAGATTGAAAACCACTGAATATATATATATATATATATATATATATATATATATATATATATATATATATATATATTCCTACAAAATTCGTGAGTGAGTACTAATTATTATTACTATTATTATTATTAACTTTAGTTTCAAAAACGGAAACTGAGGCTTCGACAGATTAAAAGATATGTCCAAAATCAACTGCCCACGACAACCTAGATGGGCCTGGAGAGCATTATGCTAAGTGAAGTAAGCCAGTCAGAGAAAGACAAGTACCATATGATTTCACTCATATGTGGAATCTAATGAACAAAATGAACTAACAAGCAAAATAGAGACAGACTCATAGTTAGAAAGCAGGCTGACAGCTGTCGGGGGAGGGCAGGGTTGGGAGGCTGGGAAACAGTGGAGAAATTGAGCAAAAAAGAAAAAAAAGAAAGAAAATTCATGGACACAGATGACAGCATGGTGACTACTGAGTGGAGGTGGGAGGTGGCGGAGGGTATGGCAGATAAATGGAGATAGAAGGAGACTTGACTTGGGTTGGTGAAAGCAATACAGTGTACGGATGACATGTTGTGGAATTGTGCACCTGAAACTTGTATAATTTTGTTAACCAGTGTCACCCCAATAAATTTAGTTAAAAGGACAAAAAAGTACAAATTGGCAGTTACAAAATAGTCACAGGGATGTAAAGTACAGGGTAGGAAATATAGTCAATGATACTGTAACACCTCCATACGGAGCCGGTGGGTACTGGGAATATTCAGGGGGAGCACTCTGAGACGTGTGTAATTGTCTGACTACTACGCTGTACATCTGAAACCAATACAAAATAATACTGAATGTAAACTGTAATTGAAAAATAAAAATTGGAAAATATAAATAAATAAAATAAACTGGCCAGATGATGGCAAAGCCAGATTTCAAAGTTAAGATTTCTGGAACCTAAGAGGAAACCAAACATAAGAAGGAAGGAAGAAATCCAGGAGAGCAAAGTCATGAGGAAGGAGAAGGGTGCTCTGAGTGAGAGAGCGGGAAGGGAAGGAAAAGCCTCTGCTGTGTTTCCAATTCAATCCCTTTTGTTCTCACAGAGGCCTGGGAAGTTGACCGCCAACTTCCCTCATCTGACAAGTGAAGTGTAATAAATGTGTGCTTTTCTTTCTTGTACAAATGTGAAGTCATTTCCAAAATTAGCCCTGTCCAACTGTTAAAATCCCCAAGTTCCCAAACTCTCTCAACAGGAAACAGCCGTGGACATCCAGATGTTTCTCCTCACAGTGTTTGTCTGTGTAGTGTTTACATTTATCTTTTTCTTGTTGAATCATGATTGTATGAAATGCTTTATTATGGTGATTGGCCGTCTACACAAAAGTACTGAGAAGGGGAACTGAAAGATGCGTGGGACAAGGTGACACATGGCTGTTTAGCCAATGATCCATCTCAGAAAACCATTTCTGAGAGCCACACTTCCAGCAAATGCTCTGAGTTAAGAAATTCACCAAATACATGACTCAGTTGAGACTGTCCCTTTTCTATATGAAGATAACTAGCACAAGAAAGAAACCTCAGTGAACTTACCCTTGGTAGGTTAAGAAGGAAAATAATCTGTCTGCAAATCATGGAATGACCAAGGCCTGCGAATAACAAAAGAATGTCTCCCTGCGGCAAGAGAGCTGAGCAGAAGCCTGGGATGGTAGATAATAAAGATGAGCTACCACCTTGGGTATTATTTGTTATCTCTTACCTTGTGTCAGGAACTGGGCTATAAGAGCTAAGCATTTTGCATGTATACCTCAGTTAATCCTCACAAGAGTCTCAAAAAGAGGTATTATTTTCATGCTTTGTTTGTAAGATAAGGAAACTAAAAGAGAGGTTAAACCACCTAAAAGTTTACATACCTACTAAACAGCTAAACTGGGAATCCAACCTAGGTCTACCCCAGTCCAAAGAGATTATGCGTTTTAACTAATCATTTTATTCGGCTCTAAAAATAAGAGTTTTAAAGGCAATGGACCTACTTGTTTGATTCTCCAAGGAGAAGATGGGATTTTGCCTTAGTTTCTAACACCGGAGCTGCTTTTCTCTCTGTAACTGTTGAAGGAGAGCCATCCCCATCCTCCTCTATGGCAGCTGTTTTGCTTGGGCAAGATGATCACCTTTGATCGCTTCTGTCTTCCTTTTGGGCTGCCATTGTTTCACTTTTGAATGCCAAAAAGAGATATAAAAGGAAAAGAGCACATACCTTGAAGGTCATAGTGACTAGTAATAGAAGGAAAAACAAAAACGGAAACAAAAAGCTACAGGATTGGATCCTGGAAGCCTTTCACCTACCAGGTAAACAAAGGGATAACTTATCAGACTTCCGAATACTACCACAGCTGATGAATTAGTCTTCCTCCTTCTTCTTTAATTTTGACCTTAGCCCAAACTCCATGCTTTTCATCCTACTATTAAAGGGAGGATAGGAAGAAAAAATAAAAATAAATATAATCAACTTCATGTGGATCTGCTATGTCTCATTAGCAATTTTATGGTTTTGGTGAAGAGTAATACTTAGAACAGAAAAGACATTTTCTCTTTTTTGTTTTTTTAACTGAATGTTTAATTGGTTTGTCCCTGTTGGCCTAGCTTGAGAAACGCCTATATCCGACATGCACACACTGTATGTAAGAATGGGCATAAACAAAAGTCAAACATCTGCTTACCAGACCTGCCCTTCAGTCTTCTTCTCAAGCACCAGGGAAAGCATCTCGAGTCAGTCTCCAGATTGACTTTGCAGGAATGCTGGGTTCTCTGCAGTGTTTTTGCCTCTCACCTTTCCTGGGAGTTTATAGGCAGGCTTTGAAGTTCCACTGAACAAACAGGGTCTCTGTGTTCCACTTATTGCGAGCCAACCCTGGGGCCTTGGTCCATCAGCTCCTTATTAAGTGTTTAGTAATTTCAGTTTCCACCTTTTGGTCTTGCTCGCTTTGCAAACATCTGGAGAGAATTAGCTCCCAGGCCTATGGAACATACCCATTTTGTGGTTCTAGGGAGAGTTGTGTGTTAGGGGATGTTGTTGCTCTTAACGAGCTTTCTTTATGGTTCTTAACTGTAAAAGGTACTCTTGTTAATATTAATAGACAAAAAGAAAGCAAGGCTATTCGCCCCTATTTAGCTGTTGCCTTCTTGACTGTGAGTGAGAACTTCATTCTGAAAAGGAAAGAACAAATAGTATAAAAATGGGAATGAAGAATAAGATAAATAAATAAATTTATTTATTTATTAATATATATAATAACATTAATTATAACAATAATAATTAATGTCCAGGCACTTAAAATCAGAATTAAGTCTATAGCTTCATGATTCAATATAACTGCTAGCTACATGTGGCTTTTGAGCCCTAGTACATATTATGATTTACTGTTTGTATAAAATACACACTAGATTTGAAAGGCTTAGTATAAAAATGTACAATATCTCATTAATAATTTTATATAAATTATAGGTTGAAATTATTATAATTTAGAGATACACAGTTAAATTAATTTTACCTGTTTCTTTTTTACTTTTTTAATGTGGTTATTAGATATTTTAAAATTATGTAAGTGGCTTGCCATTGTGGTTTGCATCAGATTTCTACTGGACAGCAGTACACTAAAAGATCAGACAAATTACTTAACAGAAAATGATTAGGACTTGCAAGAATCCCATGACTTAGGATCAAAGTGAATGGGAGAGTTATCAAAAAAAGTATTACAATGTCATCTTGAATTTCAACAAATAGGAAAAGATGGCTATCAGAAAGTATTGATTGGTGAGTTTTTTCTCAAGATAAAATTCTAGAATCAATTATTAAAATCCAAAATTTACAAGCAAATTAGAAAACAAGTAGATGATTACAAGAAATTGGCTGAGTCCACTAAAAACAAGATAGACAACATTAAATTTACTACCATTGTTGATTAAGTAGCAGTGACAAATAATGAATAATAGTAATTAGGTTAAAAACCATAACTAGTTGAATATTTTTATTCAGTCTTTAAAATGTATCTATAAGAAAGCCTATAAGAGAGGTCTCAAAACTAAAATATTAAATTAATATGATAGATATCAAAATCAGTACTCAAAAAATACTGCATCAACAATGAGAATATGACATATGAGCCTGACCAGGCGGTGACGCAGTGGATAGAGCCTCGGACTGGGACGTGGAAGACCCAGGTCGAGACCCCGAGCTCGCCAGCTTGAGCGCGGGCCCATCTGGCTTGAGAGAGGGCCCATCAGCTTGGACCCAAGGGCGCTGGCTCCAGCAAGGGGTTGCTCGGTCTGCTGAAGGCCCGTGGTCAAGGCACATGTGAGAAAGCAATCAATGAACAACTATGGTGTCGCAATGGCAATGAGAAACTAATGATTGATGCTTCTCACCTCTCTCCGTTCCTGTCTGTCTGTCCCTATCTATCCCTCTCTCTGACTCTCTGTCTCTGAAAAAAAAAAAAAAAAGAAAGAAAGAAAAAAAGAGAATATGACATATGAATATGACCACTATAAATGTGAAGTGCTGAGTTCACAAAATGAATTGCTTTAGGTACAGCACTAAGGTGGCCCAGCTTGAAAATTATGCCCATGGAAAAAACTAATTTATTTTAAGTACAACACAAACTAAAAGTCTCACTTTAACTGTACTGAACTGGCTAAATCTAGACTATTTTGTTCCGTTCTGGATAACCACAGTGTTGAGGGGATCACAACAGTTGGAAAACGAAGGCCTGACAAAGGGGAACACTGGGAGTGACTAGCTGTGCTCAGCGCTGCCACTCGGAGAGTGCACAGACGTCCTGCTTTGCTACAAAAGACATGCAGATCCAAGAACAATTTGTGGAAGTTACAGAAGAGGTAGTAACTGATTATTATGAAGAATTTTAAAACAAGCTTAGAGTTCTCCATGGGAAAGGCTTCCTGGAAGATAATAAAGGACTCCCTATCCTTAAGGGTGTTCTGTAGACCAGGTAGACATTCACCAGGAATGTTAAAGAAGATACTTCTGCATTAGAAGGGAAGTTAAACTAAGTGAGATCTTTAAATTTCCAATTCTAAGGCCAGAAATCCTGTTATCATTATTGGGAGTCTTAAGATACTCTGCAGCAGTGGTTTTTAACCTTTTTTACACTTGGGGACCAGTGAAAATAAGAGAATTATTTCAGGGACCGCTAAGGCAGAAATCACCCTGAACATGAGCGGATTCAACTAAGATCATTGGGTTTATAATCTTCATACAACATCAGGGTGACACACACAACATTCTGTGGACTGGCACAAAATTTCTGGTGGATTGGGCTGCAGACCATCGGTCGAAAAACACTGCTCTACAGGCTTCTGCTTTGGCAAAATCAAGCTATCATCTGGAAGTTTCTTGAAACTATGCACCAGAAATTAGACTATCAAGAAAACTAGCACACAGCTGGCTCTTTGTTTGTGTTTGGGGGTTGGAATGGAGCAAAGCCTGATTTGTAGTGTTTGACAATTTCTGTGGTGTAAATACTCCTACTATAGCAAAATTTAAGCTACCCACATTTTAACAACCCCCTTGCAAATTTCCTAAAAATTTTACAGGATTCTCACAAGCCAGTATGAGCTGGTTTCAGTATAACATTGCTAGCATACTACTTAGCAGTCAGAATGTGGTGTCAAAAGGACAGAATCAATGAATCAAATTTTTGTTTTTGTTTTTTAATATTATGGGCTGCAATCTCTGAAAGGTGTTAATATGTGACATGGTCTTTTCCCTTGAAGAACTTAAGGTTAGCTAGTAGGGGAGGAAAAGTGGTTGGTGGGACAAAGATTAACACACAGAAAAAAATAGTGAACAGTTTAGAACCTGGAGCAGGGCTGAACATATAGGTCTGTGCTAGGGGAGCTTGGAAAGCAGTAAAAGGACAAAAGCTAATGTTTCTGGACAGATGAAATGTTCTATGTGTTGTGTGAGCCACAGGTTCTTATATTTCAAGAAACATAATCATAACCCTGTGAGGTAGCCATGGTGCCACTGTATGGTTTAGGAACCAAAATAGTTCAAAATATCAGGACTCAAAAAAATCAAGACCTGTACCTGCAGCCACAAGCACACCTGAATCTACCGATGCGTCAAACACATCCCACCATTTCCTCTTTTGTCTTGTCAGGGAAAGAGGAGGTAAGACTAAAGCTTAGCTGGAAAGATAGAGAGATTTTAAAGGCCCCATTCAAACTAGAGGTCTGCAAAGCAGAGGAACAGTCCCACCTGACTGCGAGGCTACCCTGCGGCAGCTGACGGGAGCAGCTTCTCTGCAGAAGTGTCGCTTCTGAGTCAGGCTGAGTCAGAGCCTGACAGAGCCAACCACGAGGGCAGACAGAAGCTCCGCCCACTGCGCTGAAATGTTTCTCCCTCCTCCTCTGTGACACTGACTTAGGTGTGGGGGGTTGAGTTTTTGTTCAAAATAACAACAGTGTGAGTTAGAAAAGTAAATTGCTCCCTGAGCGTCAATTTCTCCTAATGTAAAATGACAAGAAATACTAATTCACACTTTGTTGAGATAAAATGTGTTAATTAAAAACAAAACAAAACACCTAGCACACTGCCAAGCACAGAGTAAGCGTTCAATAAATACTAAATTCCTTTCCCACCACGTAGGTGTGTGGTTATCTCCCTGGCTGGACTGTCATGTGTATCATTATGTCCCCAGTAACGAACTTGGTGCCTAACAAAAACAAGAACAAACAGATAAACCTTGCTTAGTTACAAAGCTGATTCATTAGTCGGGGCCCAGAAATTCTTTACATTAAATAAAATAACTATATGTGCACATGTGGAACTCCACTCCAGTGCTCAAGAGTAGTGTATGCTCTTCTCGAGCTGGTCCCGCATGCAGATAGGAGAGTGCCAGCTCTCTGATTAGGTTTCCTGAGTGCCTACACTGCCAGGCTGAAAGCGGCCTCTCTCCGCTTATTTACTTCAATAAGGGCATCATTCTGCCGAGATCATTTCCAGTGAGCTGTTTGTCCATTACACGAACAAGTGACAGTGCCGGCGTTGCCGCTAAGGGTCCAAGGAGAATGTCATGCTGGATGCTAGTCATGTATTATGGCAGCTCAAGGCTGGTTCATTTAAGAAAATCAGTGGTAGAGGTCCTGGGGGTGTTGAGGAGGCCCCTGATTTTTATGAATGGCCTCATGAGCATCAGTGTGGCACGAATGGATTGACCAGTAATTGAATGAATGGGAGCTGAAAGCAACTGCAGCCTGAGGCTTGTCATGACTTCAGGTGATTTGAAGAGAATTGAAAAGTGGTTGGCAATGTACAAAGCTCCCCAGGATCAAGCAAAGGCACCCAACCATGATAATTCACCCTTTCCATTAATTCAATGCCCCCACCCAGTGTGGCTTACCAAGGTGTGCCTACAGGCGCTCTCTGCATGTGTGCTGCAGCAACCAGCTTGGAAACCCGCCGCTGCATTTGCTGGGGAGGCTGGCTCCTATCTGAGCAGACAGCACGAGCTGTCGTCTGGTTTTTATTAAATTCCATAAGCAGGAGAGTAATTCATACCCCAACATGTTACAGACTCACTATTTACATAGTGAGACTCTGATTGAAAACTGTTTTGTTCTTTTCTGCTTTTCTCTATGTTGCAAAATTTTTAATGAGCATGGAGTACTTTTATATTTTTTTAAAGTAAATATTTTAAAAAGGAATAGTTGCCTGTCAGAAACAGAATAGGTACAAAAATATATTGCTAAAGGCTTTGAGAACTATATTCCTACAGCTCTGTTGGTCAGAAAGTTACCTTATTGGAACATTTCCCTCCACTGTCTCTGAACTTGAGAGAGCTTTGTTCTGAGACTGCCAATTAAAAAATTAGATATACATAACTATAATTAGAGGGATGAGTAATTGATCCCTAGCACCTACTGAAGTTTGAGTTCTAGATTAAGTGCTTGGAAAATGATGGCTTTTCAAAAGCAGGCCTTTCTCAGCATGAAAGGACAAGATATATGACAGCTCTTTGCCCACTCATTTATTGAACATCAATTCTGCTGCACCAGGCACTGTACCGGGCACTGAAGATACAAAGATCATTTGTATCTTAACTATAATTAGAAAGGTTGATATGAAAACAATACTGCAGCTCCATGGGGTGAGTTATGTGCAAGAGAGTATGGGTGAGCAGTCAGGTCAGGGCAGATTTCATAGAGGCTGGGACATTTCAATAGTCTTTACATTAGAGTGGTCTTTGGCTAAGCAGACCAGACATGGCTGGGTTATAAAGAGGTGCATAGAGGTAAGGAGAATCTGGTTGAGGGAAAAGATGTATGCATGATCAGGACCCCAAAACCTAATTCATATACGGTTCTCAAAGACAACCATTCTTATCCCAAATAAGAAGCTAGACTAGTGGGCCACTATGAGCCCCAAGTCCATCACTTATTAGCCCTGCCTTGTATCCAACATGACAAGGGTGGGTGATTTAAAAAATAAAAATGATATCACCATCCAAAAATGCTTGATGATCAGAGAGTCATTTTACCGTGATACTTCTTCTGCTTTTGATAAAATAGACTAGAATTTAAACTCTTAGGTTGCCCATTCAAGAATAAAAAATTAGGATTAACATGATAAATACTTAAGTTTTGTGTAACCTACTTGAGATCCTGGATGGCTTTTCCTAAAGGAAATGAAAATCTGGGGACTGTCCTACTACCCAGACAGGTGGCAAGAGGAAGAGAGTGGTGTACCACTGGAGCTTGCTTGTGTCGTCAGTGGCCTCCCAGTCCCAGAAATAGAAATAAGTATAAAGCAATTCTAATCTTTACTGAGCTCTCTTGAAGCATAGTGAAAAGAATCCTAAATGTACAGCAAAGCATCTGAAAATTACCTTTCCTTCCCTCTAGTCACATAGATCACACAGTAATGGCTCTCTGTCTGTAGTTTCTTCCCCTCTCCTTGTATTCCTCCAAAGTCTCTTAAACCTACCGTATTTCCCCATGAAGAAGACGCTCCCGTGTAGAAGACGCACCTTAATTTTGGGACCCGAAATTTGGAGAAAAAAAAAATGCCTTACATAAAGTTACTGAACTCAAGTTTTATTCATCATAAAATTCATACAACTCCTCATCCACATGATAAAGCAGCAAATGCAAGTTAAAAAAGACCTACTACTGCTGTATAAGACACACCCAGTTTTTAGACCCCACACTTCTCAGAAAAAGGTGCGTCTTATACACGGGGAATACAGTAACTACGAAAGCACTTATCTTTTCACCGCCCTCCCCTTCCTTTTCCCTTTCCAGTCTGATTCCTCTTGTGGCTGGTAGCTCCCTCTCCCCTTTCTAAAGTGAATCAATTTCTCCTTTCTAGCCCACTACTCCAATCAACGCCACAGTATTTTTATATCTGTGGCAGAAGTTTAATAAGCAGAATGCGGGGGGGGGGGGGTGCTTTGCAGAGGCTGGAATACCCAGGAGAATGATTTGTTTTCCTTGTCACTTGAACAGCAAGCATTTTAGCCTCTGCTGGCAAAGTTCCTCTCTGTCAGCTCCCATATTTTTAGGTCTTGCTCACCCTAAAAACAGAAGACTTGCCATACAGGAGAAGCTTGATGTAAAATGACCTTCACAAGCTTGTTTTCCCTTAAGTTCCTTCTCTCCTTTTCATTCACAGCAAGTTTGAGTCTCATTCGTTTACTCACCCAAAGTGGATAACTACAAGGTATTATTTGCTTAATGCCTGTGTTTCGTGTTTCCCACACTCCGCAAGGGCAGGGGCCCATCCATAGCACTGTCCCTGGAAAACGGAATGCATTTCTTATTGCTTTTAGTATTTATTAAAGTAAACTGAACATGAAAATAAAAGTTCCCAAAGGATTTTTTAGTTCTTGAACCAAGTGTCTAAGTCATGAAACCTGGAGCATACCCAATTGCACCCTGCCCCGAGCCACCATATGAATGAGTGACCAGGAAGCAACCTTCTCCCCATAACATTTTTTCCAAAGCAAGCCAAAGACCTTTTTTTATTTGTTTGTTTTTTGTTTTTGAGGGAAGCGAACAGATGCAGTTTTCAGGCCCAACTCTTCCCTCTTCGATCCCATACTGGCATTTGAAGAGTTAATCTGCTGCCACCTAGTGGTTCTTAGTCAACCCGCAGGGGGTAAGTGTGGGTGACTGGGTGGAATTTGCCTTGATGAAGGGTCAAGGTGGTTCTAGAGTGGCGTTTTTTTCCCACCCCAGAGTCTTAGTTAGAAGAATTGGCCTTTTGAATGCATATTCCCAGCCAGCCTGGCTGGATTGCTAAGTGAATAGAGAGCATCGTCCCCGCCCCCGTGGTCGCCGTTTGGATCCCTGGTCAGGGAACGTATGAGAAGCAACGGAGCAACTAAAAGGAATGAGTTGGTCTATCTCTCTCTCTCCCTCTTCTTCTCCCTCTCCCAATTGGGGCCTGTTTCCTGTAGACCTGAAGCAAAGCAGTAGTACAGGCTAGGATTTCTTGCAAGTTTTCCGCTGTGGGGTGCAGCAACAGCTGTGACCCTGACTTGATTTTGATGTAGACTTCAAGGGCGCCGTCCCCAGCAGGAGGGAACATTTTTACCTCAGGAGCCTATTCACATTGGTAGCCTTGGCAGGGAAAGTTCCAGAAGCTTTGATTACACAAATGCCTCTGCTAGGTACAGGCCCCGTCTTGGCAACCTAGGGAGAGAGAATGTGCACGTGGGCCGATTAAACCAAATGACCCGTTTCCTTTGCCCAGGCTGGGGGCTGGGGACTTCAGCTTATAAATGATTTTTCTCCTTGGCTGTGTTGCCTGGAAACTTGGAGGTTTAATTAGGAGTGGGGAGGTTTTTGGCTTCTGCAGCTGCCTCTGCTCTCCCTCAGGGTGTGTGTGTTTGTGTGTGCGTGTGTGTGTGTGTGCGCGCGTGCACGCGCGTGTGTGTGCGTGTGTGTGTGTGCGTGTGTGTGTGTGTGCGCGCGCGCGCGCGTACCCCTGCAGTGCAGGCCAAAACTGTCTGGAAAAATGAATTGTGGACCAAGGCAGATGTGACTCTTTTTATTTCAGTTGATTTCAGTTAATAACTTGCTTTGTTAGGGAAATACTGAGAACAAATTGAAGTACAATATTTTTAATTTTTTTTATTAACCTCAGTATCCTTTATTAACTTTTTACATTACCAATTAGTTATCATCCCCTTGGAATATTTAGAAATATTGAGGTAGAAGAATTTTTTTTCCATTTTTCTTTGGTATATGTGCCTGTTTGTGTGTTTTTTTCAACTACAAACATAGTACATAAATATGTTCCAATGATAAAAGAATTAAAAACAGAAGTATAACCCCACTTCCTCAAAGTTAGCTTCTCCAGCTTAGGTCAAAGTAGATCTAGGCACATGTTGGCCCTTACCCACTTCTGCCCCACCCTCTTTTTCTTTTCTCCCTTTCTTTGCTCCTTCCTTCAGAGAAAGATTCAGAGACATGGTCCTTCCCTTCATGGATGGCATAGAAGCAAGCGGTCAGGTACCACGTGTATATTGGTTTCCTAGGGCCACCATAACAAAGTACCACAGATTGGCTGTCAAACAGTTCTGGAGACTAGAAGTCAAGAAGGGAGGTTTCCTCTGAGGGCTGCCTCTCCCTTAGCTTCTGATAGTTTATTGGCAGTTCTTGGTGTTCTTGGCTTGTGGGTGCACCACCTGGAGTGCCACCTGGAGTTGCCTATTGCAGGCTTAGCTGCGGCTTTGTTGATTTAGTAGGTGGGTCAATCACCAGTCCTGCACACATTTCTTCTGTTTTTATCTTTTCTCTCTTTGTTTCTGTGGTAGTGGGTTTCGGGAAGAAAGGGAGCTAAGTACGTGTATGTGTCCAACTTGCCAGCTTTAACTCTGGAGCTGTTCTTGTCTTTTAACCAGCATGTTCTTGGAGATGTTTTCAAACTTCAAAGGATGATGTTATTCCTGGGATGTCTGGAAATTGTAGGAAAGATTAAGAAGAAAAATAACTTCAATATGCCCTACGGCCTATGCAATCTACAAACACACACACACTTACATACACTCTCTCACACACACATGCACACTTGTCTGACTGTCCACATTGAAAATCTACAGCCAACCTGAGCTGAATATTTGGATTCACCAGCTCCAGATTATTATTTTTTTCTGCGTGTAATTTTCTTACATTTCCCAAATCTTTTTTTCCCCCTCTTCAATTTAGTTTTGAAAGTACAGACAGCCAAAGTGTTCTTTCCAATTTGCAAAAATGCAAATCCAATTATTGTATGTCATCCCTCTATCTCAAAACATTCCATTTCTCACCTGACCAGTTGTGGTGCAGTGGGTAAAGCATCATCCTAGGATTAGTTTCCTAGGGCTGAGGTTCCAGGTTTGAAACCTCAAGGTTGCTGGCTTGAGCAGGTTCATCCGGCCTGAGCACAGGCTCACCAGCCTGAGTTTGGTGTCACTGGCTTGAGCATGGGATCATCGAAATGATCTCATGGTCATTGGCTCAAGCCAAAGGTCGCTGGTTGAGTAAGGAGTCACTGGCTCAGCTGGAGCCCCCTGGTCAAGGCACGCAAGGGAAGCCATCAAGGAACAGCTAAAGTGCTGCAACTATGAGTTGATGCTTCTCAGCTCTCTCCCTTCCTGTCTGACTATCTTTCTGTATCTCTCTTGCTAGCTTAAAAAAAATATCAATATCTTTTCTTTGCCCTTAGAATAAGGTTCAAAACTCTCTCTCATCTCATGAGCACCCCCGCCCCAATCTGGGCCCTGACTGCCAGTCTAGTCTCATATGAGTCTCTCCTTTCTCGCTCAGCTTTGACTTCCTCGGCCATTTCCTATTTCCTTTAGACCTTTAGAACTGCTCTTTCCCCTGCCTGGAAAGCTCGCTACCTCAGCCTCTCAAATGCTCTATGGAAAACGTTCTTTTCCCTGGGGGACCTTCTCTTGACTACCCCTTGGCCCCTCCCCATATACACTAGGTTAGGGGTCCCCAAACTTTTTACACAGGGAGCCAGTTCACTGTCCCTCAGACCGTTGGAGGGCCAGACTATAAAAAAAACTATGAATAAATCCCTATGCACACTGCACATATCTTATTTTAAAGTAAAAAAACAAAATGGGAACAAATACAATATTTAAAATAAAGAACAAGTAAATTTAAATCAACAAACTGACCAGTATTTCAATGGGAACTATGGGTGCGGATGCATCCCGTGCTCCTCTCACTGACCACCAATGAAAGAGGTGCCCCTTCCGGAAGTGCGGCAAGGGCCAGATAAATGGCCTCAGGGGGCCACATGCAGCCCACAGGCCGTAGTTTGGGGGCCCCTGCACTAGGTTACATCCTGCATTACACACTCCCATGACATCCTGTGCTTTTGCTTTGATAACACTTAGCTACATGTCAGGCTACACTGGAAGCCCCACAAACACAGGATCTTTCTCTATCTTGTTCACATCATCACCTTAATACCTAGCACCCGGCCGGGCACATACCAGGTAGTCAATAAATTGTACTTTTCACCTTAGATTTTTCTTATCTTTGCTCCCACATTTACTCCAGCATATACTCCATTCTAAATCTCAGTATATCTAATAAGGGCAAATGTTAACTAAATATTGAAAATGCTTGACCTAGAACAGTGGTTCTTAACCTTTTTTGAGGTACCGAACCCACCAGTTTCATATGCACATTCACCGAACCCTTCTTTAGTGATAAATAAAATATGATATTTTTTTCCAAATTTAAGACATAGGTATATGTTTTTATACTGGTGCACAAAATGAGCCGTGCATGAACATCACCTTGCTCAAAGAACAAAACCAACAAAGTGCATGAACTCACAACAAATTACGGTATTACTTTATTCTGGCCTCCGTGGCAGAGGCTTCTCCGAACCCCCAAGACCGACTCATCGAACCCCTAGGGTTCCATAGAACCCAGGTTAAGAACCACTGACCTAGAAAGATACCTGTAGTACCTCTTCTAGAAAATTGGGCTTGGTTTTCTCTTTCCATGTAGAATACAGCCTTAGATGCCCTCAGGGTCCTGGAACAGGTTACCAGGTGTCTTTCAGCTCTTCTGCCAGCTCTATAAGCAGAAGATCCCCAAGACTAGAAAGAGATATAGAAAGATGTAATTTTTATTTTTCATAGCCAATTGGGAAAATTGGTCATAGTGATAAAGTTAGCAGGTCATAAGAGGATTCTCATAAAATAAACTGAACAGAGGTTTCTGTTACAGAATTACAGTAAGACATGTTAAGGTGGCCCAGATATTTTTTCCTCATTGCTTTTATTACATGAAAAAAAAAATGAACCCGCTGTATGCAGTAATTGAAAGTTTGAAACTGAAACTATTTGTTTCCTCGTCTGTAAAACAAGGAGGTTGAACTAATTACCCTCCAACCTGGCTCTAAAAGCTCTGACCTTCTTCTATGACTCTTTAAAAGAGCTTCTGGGTTTCTGAAAATACATTGCTCTTGAGGAAATCAAATTTTTATTGCAGGGTTTTTTAAAATATAAACATCTTTATGAACCTGACAACAAGCCAGGTGAAGAATAGTGTGGATTTGGGACCTGCTAACAATGGTACCATTCTGAAGCATTCGATAGTGAGCATTTTAGGACTCAGCCTAGAACTACATGAGGGCTAGAACGGCTGAAGTCTTCAGTGGCAGCTTGGGAATTTTGTGCTTTGGCTCAAGGGCAAAAATGAAATCATACCTGCCTAAATGCAAAAGAGTACATATTATAGATAAATAAATAAATAAACAAACAAATTATGTAATACTTTGCAGTATTATTCGGTAAATATTTATTCCCCTCCATGTTCCATCATAAGCCTTCTCCCTCCTCTCCTATTAATGTTGAGTTTCGCCATACAATTTGCTTTGGCCAACACAGTGTTTGTGAACATGACATATTATCTTAAATGTACTTTCTCAGTTTAGGTTTAATCTTGTGCACTGGTGACCCACCATGAGATGCCCTGAGTAGTACTGTCCCTTTAGCCTAGACTCCAAAATGAACAAATGTGAAGCAAATGTAAACTGAACCCACACACGTACCCCACTGAGGAGTTCAGCCTAACTCAGTCAGATCACAGTTAATATGCAGACCTTTTGAGCATAAAAATAAATGCTTGTTTTAAGCAAATAACTTTTGAGGCAGTTGTTATACAGCATTATTGTGAAAAAGCTGACTGATACAGGATGCAACGTGAGTTCTCATGAGATATGAAAAGATGATGATTAAAGATATGGTTTCTAAATTGTAGTATAGCTTGCTTTGAATCTCACTTCTGTTATTTACTAGATAGGAAATGTTATGCAATTTACTTAACTTCTCTGAGAATCAATTTCCTCATCTGCAAACGGAGATAATCATGGTACCAACTTCATAGCACTGCTGTGTGAACCAGATAAAATAATACAGATCATGCAGCTAAGACAGTGTCTGGCACACAGTGAGGATCCAGTAAATGTTTGCTGTTACTAAAAGTAATAGTGGTAATTTCTATAAAATGAATCTTACTGTCCTGTCAACTTACATTATAAAACTGGATATAAAGACTTATTTGGAAATATTTGGTGAAGAAGGATGAAGAGAAATATCCTATCGCATGAGTGGTAAGTTCCATATGATTAAAACTTCCTTGTGTGTGGGAGGTATATTTTCTACCAAGAAAGCCTATCTGTGTGGTAAGTGTGTATGAAACTGTTTTGAGTTCCTTCACAACTATTTCCCAAATCTGAACTCCTTTTACAATCAGAGTTTACATTTCCATGCCCCAGACTCTAGGATATGAAGTGTGATGACAACAAGTATTTTAACAGTCTGGGTCTGACTCTCTACTGTTGGTTCCCAGAATTGTTTCTTAAAGTTCACAGCTAATAGTTCAACAGTGTTGTACTTTGCCTTCATGTATTTAACAAATTTTTATTAAGTCCTAGGTATTGCATTGGGCACTAGAGGTAAAGAGGTAAATAAGACATGGCAATCACAGTTTGGCTGTAGGTGGGCACATATGTTTCACTCTGTTGTCAACTCTGATGGATTTAGAGAGACTACCCAGAGCACTGTTTAAAAACAATTTTAGCAGCATTTCTTTTATTGATAGATCTGTAGAGAAACAGAGAGAGGAAGGAGAGAGAGAGAAGCATTTATTTGTTGTTCCATTTAGTTGTGCATTCATTAGTTGCTTCCCATATGTGCCTTGACCAGGAATTGAACTCACAACCTTGGTGTTTCAGGAAAATGCTCTAACCAACTGAGCTAACCAGCCAGGGCCAATTTTACCAACATTGGATCTTAGTGGGGAACAGAGATATAGGCATGGAAAGTAAGAAATGGGTTTGATTGTTTGCTAGCCCAAGTCTAGTTGGGGACAGACACATATACAACAAAATATAATTTAATGTGGTAAGTGCTATTTGTGAGATAGTGATGAAGTAACATGAAACGCAGAGCAAGGAGTAATGAATTTTGCCAAGAGGGGAATGGAGTAAGGAAAGGCGTAGTTGAAGAGGTGAAATTGTAGCTGGGCCCTGATGGATGACTAGGAATTTAGTAGGAGATGAAGTGGAGAAAGAAGATTTCAAGTCAAGAACACATCATGAGCAAATGCACAGAGGTGTATAAGTATGTGGGGGTGGTGAGGGAACAGTGAGGGGTCCTGTTAGTTTAGAACATAGGGTGTGGTGATGGTGCTGGTGGGAGGGTGTTGTAATAGTGGGTTCAAACCAGACTGTACTGCTTTAGCCATAGGACTTGCCTGAAGGCTTTTAAGCTAGAGCATGATATAGCCAAATATGTGTTTTTAAAAAGTTACTCCAGAAGAACTAGATTGGAAATCGAGAAAAAGAGAAAGAGGCAGGCCAGCAGAGAGGAGACTATTGCAGCCATCAGACAAGGAACACTGGGCAGAGAGAGAGGAAATAACATCATCACCTAGGAAGGGATATTCTTCGCTTAAAAAAGATGACCTATCATTGCCTGGCCAGGTAGTGGCGCAGTGGATAGAGTGTCGGACTGGGATGTGGAGTACCCATGTTCGAAATCCCAAGGTCACCGGCTTGAGTGCGGGGTCGCTGGCTTGAGCATGGGATCATAGACATGACCTCATAGTCATTGGCTTGAGCCTAAATTTCTCTGGCTTGAGCCCAATGTCACTGGCTTGAGCAAGGGATCACTCACTCTGCTGTAACCCCCTGGTCAAGGCACATAGGAGAAAGCAATCAATGAACAGCTAAGGTGCCACAATGAAGAATTGATGCTTCTCATCTCTCTTCCTTCCTGTCGCTCAGTCCCTCTCTCTGAGTCTCTCTGTCTCTGCCAAAAAAAAAAAAAAAAAAAGACCTATCATTAGGACTTTAATTGATAAAAAGCAAATTCAATAGTCTAAATTTTTTCATTGCTCACATTCTAATATTAATGTTTGGATATGTATGGATATCATTAAACGACATATATTGGCCCAATGGGGAGCTCAGTGAACAGAGCATCCCTCTCCCCCCTTCTTTCCTGTCACCCGCTTCTGGCATGCAGAGGTCACAGGCTCAATCCCTGTCCAGAGCACATATGAGAAGCAACCAATAAGTGCACAACTAAATGGAACAGCTAAGTGAAACAATGAATTGATGCTTCTCTCTCTCTCTCTCTCTCTCTCTCTCTCTCTCTCCTTCTTTCTCCCTCTCTCCTTTCCACTCTCTCTTTTTCTCTTTTATTCAATCTCCCCTCCTCTCTCTCTCAAATCAGTGGAAAATTCTTTTAAAAACTATACATATAAACAAAATTTTCAAAGAGTAATCTCGATTTTTCAAGTTATCTTCATGATATTCTTATAAAGTAAATACTGTAGTTTCCATTTTACGAGGAGAAAACTGAGACTCAGTGATCTAAAAATCCCAAGATCAGTGCTCTTAGACTACATACCTTCTAAGGGTCAAAGACAGCATTTGAAACCCGGGACCTGGAATCCAGAGTCCTGCTCTTAACACTACTCTATACCATGTAATCAATGAACTCTCCAACATTGTGGTCCATCTCTGATATATGTTAAACCTCTTACATACCTCTTTTTTCCAGTGATATATAGCTTGACCCTGGAAATAGCCAATAAGAATTAGAGAAGTGTTCAAAACAGGAGAAAAGTACCGAGAAAATTAAAGATAACATCATAATGACTGGGTTCAACCTCTGAAATAATCCAAATAACTCGGACTTGAAGTCTAAGACAAGATACTGACTTATTCCTGAGTACTTGAGAGATTTGAGTCTCTTACTCTGCTGGAATCAACACATTAATCAACCCACTGGCAGTGTACCTAGCACTGTTCTGGGGAAATAAATCACCCGTGACTCAGCCCTACGTAAAGGCATGGGGGAAAGAGCCCAGGACTATGAGTCAGGAGACAGAGCCGGGAGTCCTGGCCCTGCCCTTAACCTGCCCTTTGGCCTTGGACAAGTCATTTCACTTCGGATCCTTCATTCCACCATTGCAAATAGCCCTGATGATCTCAAAGGCCCTTACCATTCCAGCAGCGTTCTTGTGGCTGCCTTACAGTATTCATTTGAAGAAAAAGTAAAAGAGCAGTTAGTATTCACATCAAGGTACAGTAATAAAACACATTCAATTGCCACAACTGATTTAGCAATCACTAGGCCTCTTCTGAAACAACCTTCTAAATATGCAGGGGAAGTGTTTATCATTCCTGCTCCTGAGGAGCCTGACACATCACTGAGAGAATAATACTCTTTACAATTTTTACTTTTCAAAAATGGCTGCATTTGAAATCTTCCAGGATATTGCACACTTGTTTTAGGGGACCTGAGGCACTGTTAAACCGAGTTACTCAATGCTCTATCCCTCCCTCCTTTTTATCTTGCGCAGAGGATCCCCAATGGTGATTTTAAAACATGTTAAGGTATTTAATCAAGGCCTCTGGTGTTTGCGTGGTGCATAGCTGACTGAGGCCGAATATTTTGGACAATGGCTGGATATGCTCACTATCTGCTGGAGCTAAAGATTGCAGATAGATTTTTGCATCTTGTTTCTTCTAGGGGGGAGACCGTAGGGTGAAAGGAAACACAAACTTGTTTTTTGCCACTTCCACAGCCCCGTCAGTTTTCTTGCAATGATAATTTTGGCTTCCAGAGGAGCCAGCGCTGAACCTTGAAATAAGGAGAGCCCGGCTGCCTTCCAGCTCTCACCATTGAGACAAGTCTCCAGAGAACACAGGCTCCAAACAATGATTAGAGTTGATGGCATTCCTGGAGTGCCGGGGGCCCCATGCTCTGCCCTCCAAAGTAAGCGTTTCTCTTATGGCTTCACACTATGCATGATTCCTTATATTAACACAGGAGCTGACAGATTGGTTGAGAACCTGCAACTAATAGTTTTGAGGTCATAAGAGATGATTGTGCTAGTTCTAATTCCAAAGCCGATCTTTTCTGCAGATTATGATGGATGACTCAACACGGTGGTCAGCGCCTCCTGTATATTTTAGGTGGAATACTTTCTTTTGACACATACTTTACAGAGACATATGTGTATCCTATTTTAATTAATGGAAGAAATTATTCATTCACAAGTGAAAGATTTAATTAAAGAAAGGGTCGGTATGGGTCAGCCTTGAATTGTAAAATACCTCTGATGTTTATTATACTCTCTGCCATCTCTGCATGCTGTCTGAAGTGGTACATGGCCTTGGAAAGAAATAAGATGAAGTTTAATTAATTCATTCATTCAGCTGATATTAATTGAGCTCCTACTGCGTCCTAGGCGCCAACTCTAGGCTCTGGAGACACGATGGTGAACAGACAGACAAGGGTTTTGCCCTTATGGCTGCTATGATGCTGGCAAGAACACAGGTATAAATGAGGAACAAACAAATAGCACACTATTACTACAGATTATAACCTATTTTATGAAGGAAAAATCATATGGGCTGTTCTCTCACAGTGTTTTGGAATTGTTTTCCAAGATCTTACTATCCATCTTATTAGTGTCATACTTTTTAACTTCCAAATATATATCTGAAACCAGTCTGATCCAAGTCTGGTAGATAAAGTATTTTATTTCTAGAAACAGCAGTTATAAGTATTGACTTACTTAAACTTTGTATGTCATGGTAGCTCCTTCCTCTGAATAGGTATACCCAGTGCTTTAGAATCAGACAAACCTGGATTGAAATCCTGACTTTTCACCTTAATCACTTCTGGCCTATGGTATCAGTACTTTGCTTTTCTTTTCTCTCTCTCTCTCTCTCTCTCTCTCTCTCTCTCTCTTTTTGTGACAGAGACAGAGAGAGTCAGAGAAAGGGACAGATAGGGACAGACAGACAGAAGGGAGAGAGATGAGAAGCATCAATTCTTCATGGCAGTGCCTTAGTTACTAATTGATTGCTTTCTTATATGTGCCTTGACCTCGGGGCTATAGTGACCCCTTACTCGATCCAGCAACCTTGGGCTCAAGCTAGTGAGCCTTGCTCAAACCAGATGAGCCCACGCTCAAGCTGGCAACCTCTGGTTCTCGAACCTGCGTCCTCTGCATCCCAGTCCAACATTCTATCCACTGCGCCACCGCCTGGTCAGGCAGTACTTTGCTTTTCTGACTTCAGTTTTTGTGTTTATTTGGAATAGTAATAATAGTACATAAGAGATTGATTTGTTGTGAAAAAATACATGAGTGGTAACTAGTCCACAGCATTAATATTAATTAATCAGCATTAATATTTATAATTTGTTCTTATTACATTATTCATAGTTCATAATATCATTCCCTTTCTTCTGCGACTTTTTTCATTGTACTTTTGTTCTGGATGTTTGTTATTTTCTTACCTCCTTATTTGATGACAAAGGTCATAACTTCTTAAGCACAGGACCCAACCTGATATCTAGTTTGTGCTCAATAAATTCTTGTCAAATGAATAATGAAATTCTTTCTATCTCTTTTTGGAACAGGGTAGAGGTAGTAAACAAAGCAATCAAAGACTTCTTATAACATTTGAAGTAACTATCTTCATTTCTTATCATAGCAAATAGGAGCCTACATGCCCTGGCCTCTGCCTACCTTTCCAATTTCAACCACTGCTACTTTCCCCCCTGCACTTAGGTGAAGCCACCAGCCTTGCCTGGAATGCCCTTCCTCTGGAACAGTGCATGGCTCACTCCTTCCGGGCTTCAGATCTCTGCTCAAATATTTTCTCTTCCAAGGGTTCCTCTCTGACCACCTTACCTAATAATTTTTTATCTCCTTACCTTGTTTATTTTTCTTTAAAGTATTATTACTTTTAGAAATTAAATGACACATTTCTGAGTTTATGAATTTATTGTTTATCTCCCCCGGTTATCACATGTGTCCTCCTGAGGGCAGAAGCTTGATCTGTTTCTGTGCAGCCCTGAGTCACTGTGCCATGGAATGATTCACACATATTAAGTATTCTTTTCCCATTTTCCTAAGAAAGTACATGTATAAAAGCTATCCAAATCATGTCTATAGTACAGTAACCTCCAAAATATAAGAAAACTTTCCCCCAAAATTTTTGTTTGCAGTACTGAATTTTTCACCACAGAATGGCAGGCAGAGGGATAATAATTATCCAAGTCATGTGGATAAATGAAGACACAGTCAGCAGAAGGTCTCCCAGGGCCCAAATTCTTACGTTTTGCTTTATCACTGTGATTCTGGCCCTTTTGGTAACTCACTCCCTTTGCAAAAGGAGGGAAAAAAGTAGTTTGTTACTCCTGTTCTCAAAGCCAGCAAACGTGGATTTTCTATAGTTTTCACATGATCTGGCTCAAAACATCAGGAAGCTTGGATGTTTCATTTGGCGTCTTTCACTGACTGCGAACTGAATAATTGCAAACAAGAGAGATGTCTCCCCTGGCCCAGAAAGTCTTAGTGCTAGAGAGGAAAGACGAGACGACCCACCCCATAAGATTGTCCAGGAAACAATGACTGTGATTCACTCTCACTGGAATGGAAGAAAGGAGAGCACATGGGAGGTTCTCTTGCACTCCTGACAATGTGAGTGATGGGAGATTGGGTGTGCCGTGTGCACGCTGTTGCATGGCGCGGA